>JAPQWN010000004.1:62399672-64799672 GCA_028538565.1 Umbellularia californica
TGAATTTGTTGTTTGCTGAATCAGGGCGGGTTCTTTATAATTTCATACTATCGTGGCTCAGGTTTTTTTTCTATATCCTTCAACTTTCATTTCAAGATATGAATGATTTTAAAAATATGATTGGTTTAATTCCATGCAAAATATTATTATGTTATTGAGTTCTTGTTACATAGGATTGCTAATGGACAATGACACTTTAAATCTATAGTTACTGAACTGTTTTTTCTTTGGTTTGGCAATTTTAGGAATACATTTTTATCTCTAAAATAATTAAAATGATTTGTTAATTTTTATGTGTTCCACAACTGTTGAATTTTTCTATGTTTTCACATGACAGGTGGATTCGGTGGCAATAAAGAAGCTCTTAGTATTGTTGAAGGTACAAGTTGTTTGATCTTTTTTTTTTCTTCCTTTTTTCGTAAGTCTGATTCCATGTATTGTTGAAGGTACAAGTTGTTTGATCTTTTTTTTTTCTCTTCCTTTTTTTCATATTTCTGATTCCATGTTTTATGCCAAGATATTATTGTGGCATGTGGTCATATTTGTAAGCAGAAACACATGCTATATATGAAATTTGAAAGATTTGGTACTGAACTAATTTTTCTATCATTATTCATAGAACAACTTAGAACTTGATCTCAATACATGTTGAAATATGCAGGTGACCATTCATGCACTTTAGAACTTGAAAGGGCTATACCCTTACTGAGGAAAGCATATGGTGACAGCATGCATAAGATTTTGCATGTGGGTCCTGAAACTTGTACTGTGGTCTCTAAATTGTTGAAAGAAGAAAATACTGAGGCTTGGGGTGTGGAGCCATATGACATTGAGGATCCCGACAGTAGTTGCAGGCGTCTTATTCGCAAGAGCATTGTGCGTGTGGCTGATATCAAGTTTCCTCTGCCCTACAAGCCAGAATCATTTTCTCTTGTTATTGTATCAGATGCACTGGATTACTTGTCTCCTAAGTACCTTAACAAGACTCTTCCTGATCTAGCCAGAGTATCTAGGGATGGTCTTGTTATTTTTACAGGTATTTGCAAACAACTTAACTACCATATACATATATTAGTGAATTTCATGAAGAATATTCTGTCTTCTATTTTTTTAAATTGATGTTCATTTCCATTGTTGAAAGATTATTTTGCAAATAATTATAAATTTTTAACATTCTCATATTATTCTGCTGCTCTTGATATTTACCTGTGCCTTACTCTAATAGACATGGTTTGTCCGGCCTTTTCTTTTTCAAATTTCATTTGGTCACATGTTAGTTTCATTGCTTCTTTTGGAGCTATATTTTCTTCTAAATCCTCTATTGGAACACTCTTATTCTCCAAATGCAACCTCGTGGTTGCAATTATGAGCACTTTCCAACTGTTGTGCTGCGGGCTTTTGTCCCCCCACCCTCCAACCAACAAAGAAAAATAAAAACAAGAAAAAAATGAAAAATGGAATTACGATGGACCATGTTTTTACCCCCTGAATTCCCATGTTGTAACTTGTCTTAGAATACATTTCCTTCGTTGTTTGGGGAGAGTCATGGTAACATATACTCAAGTTTTTTCTTCCTTGTGGCTTATCTTGAGTTTTTGTTCAGTGTTTAGTGATCACCAATCTTGGGTGTTATGTGTTTTTGGCAACTTTTTGTTGTCAAAGATGCAGTATTCCAAGTAAGTTGCTCCAGTGCTTTGATGACTTCATGGATTCTTAATATTCTTATGTAATTTTGTGTTAGTACGGCAATGTTTCTCGGATCATACAATTTGGAAGCACATGGATGTCATGGGAGAATTGTTTGGCTTCATTGTAGGAATTTTCTTTCTTTCTTTTTTTCTTTTTTTTTCTTCTCAAAATGATTGGCTTCACTGTATCAATTTCTTAGTGTTTTTTTTTTTTCATTTGGAACCTCAGAGGAACGGTTCTGAGACATGGAGTGTATGTCTATTTTGTATTGGTTATACCTTTGTGCAGACACAACTGCATGCTTCTGTTTGATACTAAATGCTTCGAGTTTTTTTCTTCCTTGTAGCTTATCTTGAGTTTTTGTTCAGTGTTTAGTGGCCACCAATCTTGAGTGGTATGTGTTTTTGGCAACTTTTTGTTGTCAAAGATGCAGTATTCCAAGTAAGTTGCTCTAGTGCTTTGATGACTTCATGGATTCTTAATATTCTTATGTAATTTTGCGTTTGTATGGCAATGTTTCTTGGACCATACAATTTGAAAGTGCATGGATGTCATGGGAGAATTGTTTGGCTTCATTGTAGGAATTCTCTCTTTCTTTTTTTTTTTTCTCAAAATGATTGGCTTCACTATATCAATTTCTTATTTTTGTTTTTCCTTTGGAATCTCAGAGGAACTGTTCTGAGACATGGAGTGTGTGTCTATTTAGTAATTGGTTATACCTTTGTGCACACTGTACACAACTGCATACTTCTGTTTGATACTAAATGCTTCAAAATAGGCAATATTATCTATAACCTATTTTATCTTGCTATGCGCATTTTGTGTTTGTGTTGGTGTGTTTCTCTGTGTTTGTGTTGGTCTGTACACATGTGCATGTGTGCTGTGTGTTTGGGCGTGTCTGTGTTCAATGTTCATGCATGCATTCATGAGTGGGCATGTGACTGCATGCATGAGTGTGCACATGAGTGTGTGTTTGTGTGCACTTGCATATCTCTGCATGGAATTGTTTATCTGTTTAGGGAAAAGAATTTCGGTTGAATGAGCGCAGAATTTATGTATAGAAGTCCATGAATAATAGTCTAGGACTCTAGTTCTAAGTTTTGTTGTACCCCCCTTTTTTCTTTTTCTTTAAATATTCCTTTCTCATGAAAAATACAAGATTTGGTTACTATTTGCTTCCTTTTCATTTTGATATGCAGGCTATCCGGGTAAACAGAGAGCTAAAGTTGCAGAACTTTCCAAATTTGGGAAGCCGGTAAGTGCTGCAAAGCATAGGATGATAATCTGTTTTAGTTTTTTTTGCTATTGGGATTTATTTATTTATTTATTATAATCTGTGAAATCTGTGTTTTTAGATGCTTAAGCCCATTTGACATTAGTATGACTATTTGAGGCTGTCACCTACTTACATGTTACTACCTAGAAGCCTCCTTTTTCTTGTTCGCTATAAAAAAAAGCCTCCTTTTTCTTGTTAATACATGTTTAGAATATGCATCAGTATTATTCCTTTTCCTTTTCATGGGTGGCAGGTTTATTGATATGCCACAAAATTGAACTCCTAAAGTCTTGATTTGATAGCTGAAGTTGTAGATCTGTCAGTAGTCCATAACAAGTGCAACAAGTTATGTGGATATATTGTATATATGATGCAGTCCCAGGCTCAGGTTAAACCCAACTGTATGCCTGCTTCTGCAGAAGGATCGCAAAAACAATAGATCTGCAGGTTGGGTTTCTTGAGGTCAGTGAATGACACAAGAAAACTGATGGTAAGGGCAAGATTATTCACTGTTTTATGGAGGAATAATTGGCTCTTCTTCAACTGCGATGGAGAATTAATCAAAACAACGGAGAAGATGAAAAGAAGTGCATTCATAGTCTTATTCATAAAACTGCCAAACCGAAATTATCTCCAGCCGAACAGATGCACCCTCTATCCAAACCACACATCATAATCCCTAGAATAGATATTTTCCTAACTATTAGAAATCCTAATTACACTTAAACTTGCCAAAGTTAAAAAAAAAATATTACAAAAAGGGAAATTACACTCCGCAGAATCGTCTAGAACCCTCCATACATGTGCCCAGATGGTGAGCCATCTGATGATGCATTGGACCCCACCAGTATGAAGTGAACTACCCACATGCGTGACCCAGGTGGTGAAGGCCTTTGTTGGATTTGGACTGTTTTTGACACATTTGAGTGAGGCCGAGAAACTGCTTAATTGCTGTAAATTTCTGCACAGAAAGTTCTGTTATTGCATAGAACCCCCTGCAGTGTTCTGTTTTGACAAAGCCCCTGTTATAGTGAATTACTGCATATTTGGGGGCTGTTTGGGTTCCTAGCGGATCTGAACAGTTCATGCATAGGTTCAGCCCCATGTACCTGATCATAAGCCTCCATGTAGGCCATTGCTTGCACTATTATACAAACTTCATGTGCATCATTGCCAACCACTTCAATATATGGTGCAAAACTGAGGTCAAGCAAGATATTGATGCCATATTTGCAAACCTAAACCAGTGGATTGGATAATGATAATGTCTTCCTAAATCACTTTTACAACCCAATGCAGAGACAAAATGTAGTAGAGTAGAGAAAGATAACAAAGAAATCAGAATTCACTTAGCAGAATCCCAAATTCACTTAGTACTGCAGATTTCCTATTGCATACGTCCTGCATCCCTAAAAAAATTCTTGAAACCTATGTTTTACTTATAGCAATTGGCTTCCTCCAATCTGGGCCCTTAAATTTACTCAAGACTAGGTTCTAATTACCTGCATCTTAAGTTCTTAACCTCTGATCTCTATTTTTATTTTAAAACAATTGTAATCCTCTCTCTTTCTGCATAAATCACAATAGAACCCCTATCTATATTCTTTAACTTCTGAATCCATTTGTTTTAGGACTCATTGAGTCTATTTTTAAGAGCCACTGTGAAGACACTTCTTGCTGAAAACTTGAGCTCTTCTTTACCATTGACAAGCCCTGACCGCTATGACCCTACCTCTAGCGATTGACACTTCAACCCGTATGTGCCTTGAACTCACTGCATTTCCCTCATCAAACCCTCACTTGAGACCCTCTTGCACCCCATGTCTTGACCTTGTCTAATATTATATTATTGACCTAATGCCGCTCATACTTTTGATCAATCATGTTTTGCAATATTGGCCATCCTATCGTACTGATGAGTACAGATATATATATATATATATATATATATATATATATGTGGGAGGTGCTCTTGTGAGAGACACTCACCTTACTATGAGAGATAAGGTGGGGGCCCTCACATCCATATCCAATGTCAACAACTTAAATGTGAGGGCCCCCACCTTTATCTCTCATCGTAAGGTGAGAGTGTCTCTCACAGTCATAGGAGCACCTCCTTATATATATATATATATATATAAAGGATAGTATTCAAGTGCATCCATCCCTCACCATTTGTGGTGAGGGACACCCCTTTTGGGGAAGTTTCAAGTACAAAAGAGAAGTGTACTTATCTTTTGTACATCTCTTTTGTACTTGAAACTTATCCAAAAGGGGTGTCCTTCACCACAAATGGTGAGGGATGGATGCACTTGAATATCCCCTATATATATATATGGATGTGGATGTGCTCCTGTTAGAACATCTCTCACCTTACTATGAAAGATAAGGTGGGGGCCCTCACATCCATATCCAATGCCTACAACTTAAATGTGAGGGCCCCCACCCTTATCTCTCATAGTAAGGTGAGAGCATCTCTCATAGGAACATCTCCCATATATAAATATATAAATAAATCCTGGACTGTTGGCTAGCTGGTTATGGACATGTGTAGTGTGTGTGAGTTAGAGTCCTTTGTGAAGCCAAAAAAAAAAATATTGATATATTTTTTATGATCTGATGTAGTGTATTTTTTTTTATCAGCAATAGTAAAATTATAAAATGAGTAAAGGAGTTATACCCAACACAAAAGGAAAAGAGCTGGTATAAGAGTGTTATACCCAACACAAATCAACAAAACCAAACTATATAAGCTACCAACATCAAGACCCTATCATCCTTATTGCTTAGCTAAAGCATCTGTCATACCATTACCTTGGAGCCCCAAATGCTTTTTTGGAACACCTTTTTTTTTATGTGAGCTTCAAGGTATAAGCCCCATACGCTTCTAAAAATACTGGTGGCAAGTTCATTCCAAAAGTGTACCACAAAAATTAAAAGAAGGAAAAAATTTTTGCTAAAATAATAATGTATAAAAATTTGGCTTTGTCTTTTAGCTTGTGACATTGCCTTGAGGTTGGGTTTCTGAGTCAGGCTATTAAAAGTACAAGTTGGACCATTTATACTTGTCGCCTCAACAGAGTAGAAGTATTAAGGAATTTAGGTATGATACATATTGAATATGAAAAAGAAATGAGGGAAGAGGAGATCGGTTTTCGTAGGAAAAAATATTAATGAGTAAAAAAATTTGGGATAAATTTGTCAGATAAATACCGTCTTCCAACAACATGCTTGTTCGTCTTAATATCAGGGGAAAAAAAAGGAAGATAGAGAGAGAGAGACTCATGAACATGTGAAATTAGAGGATGTAAATGATCTCGCGACTTGTGTTTTGGTTGTAATTTCATTTGTCTCTATTTTACCTAAGAAAAGCGAATCTAGTTTAAAATTCCAAGAATTGTTACTGCCAGATATTCATATTAATTCATAACTTCGCATGGTCATCTAATGTGAAAAATTCTGAGGTGTGCTAATATTGTCGTGTGTGTGATGCCATTTCAATTAAGTAATGCCACACAAATGTTTTCCTTTAAGGCCAAGCTTCGGAGCTCCAATTGGTGGATAAGGTATTTTGTTCAGACCGGCTTGGAAGAGAATGAAGTTGCTCTCAAGAAGTTTGAACAGGCAGCAAGCAAGCGGTCTTACAAGCCAAGCTGCCAAATCTTCCACCTCAGTTCATATACTTGATTTCAATGTCTTCAAACAACAATGAATGATGAAACATGTCCTGTTGGTTGATTTAATTTGTTTGGTAAGATTACCTCCCAATTTTGATATATTCTGTTCTATATCATAAAATTGAGCTATTATTAGTTGATTGAATTAAAAGAAAAAAGAAAGAAGGAAAAGTCTGTATTAAATGATGAATTTCTGATGCATTCATGAAATTAGGTTTATTTATTCATCTCATTGCTGTTGTTGCAGAAGACTCTTTTGTTAGCCTAACCTTTTGGAGTGGGTACGAAAAATAGAAGTTTACTGCACTGTGAAAGATCTTTTACTTTCATATTCTCTTAATTTTCAGAAGATTCATGCTTGGTGTTTCGCTTTTGTTTTAGCAAAACAGAGTATATATATGTATATATATGCACACACACTCGGAAGCAGTTCATGTCCGTGCTTTTATTTGGTAACCCCACCCGATATATAAATAGTACATTCCTGGCTCTATATGTATCCACTCTATATAAATAGTACAGGCCTGGTCAGAACTCTTCGCCTAGGAAGCATAGAGGTCTTGTGCCTGGATGCCTACCTCCGTAGTGCACCATAGGCTGTCCAAAATCGAGTCCCTCAGGCTCAGAACTAAAGGCTCCTGAAATGTATCCACTTAACTACTCACATGGGCGGAAGAAGATCTTCTGGGTTATGAAAAAAAAAAAAAATGTATCCACTTAACTACTCACATGGGCGGAAGAAGATCTTCTGGGTTATGAAAAAAAAAAAAAAAATGTATCCACTTAACTACTCACATGGGCCCGATATGTTGCTAGTGGATGTTATTGTTGGCTATGTCTGGCTCATCCATGGTTAGGTGTTCTAGTTGAGTTCAATAGTAAGTTCCAATGGTTCATTTGCAATGTCTTCATGGTGGGTCCTTGCTTTGTTGGATTCTCATCAACCAACCTTGCATCATATTATAATTTCTGATTTATTCATTATTTAATCCTAACTACTAATTTCTTTATTAGAGTATAGACACATGGGCATGGTGTGGCGGGGCCTGCTACCATGAGCGGGACTGTAGTTTCCGGGCCAGTGGAACATGTGATGGTTCATATACGTATAGGATGTAGGCGTGTACGCATCGGGGCTGCATCCATTGCGTACCCGTATACCTTATTATTATTATTAATCAGGACATATGCCAGGCCCGAATTTGGATGGATACCATGGTGCCAGACCCGAATCATTTACCCAGCTGTTTTATTAACGGAAATATTCTCGTGATCCACATGGTGGGGCCCACTTATCACCAATTCAAACAGTGCACCAATAAGAGACCCTCTCTGTAGTTACCGATTCCAAGATATGACACCCATCCGGATGGATTAAGCTGTTTGATGGAGGATTGGAATTTTTTTTTTTTTTCGATTATGTTGTTAAACTTGTGTGCCACATATGAATGGATTAGGGTCGTAGGATTTTGGGGTCAAACTTGATACCCGGGGTGATCTTACATGGATAATTCCGGCCCCCAATCCCATCCCTAGATTTCAAAACTTGATACAAGTTTGAAATTTAAAAACTCACCAACCCAAACAGCAGCTTTCAAACCCCCCAGGGGCCGGGACATAAAGAAATCTCTGTAAGAAATTCTTGCAATCCAGGCTCCTAGTGAGAGCTTGAATTTTGATCCTTCCGATGCTTCAATGACACTGCCGGACACGAAAAGAAAGTGCAAAATGTCCAGTCATTTCTGGGGGGTTTATAAGTGATACGGATCTGTCTTTTGAGTTGACAACATCTGCCTCAAAGCTTTTATTCTGCTCAACATATTCTCCGAAATTATCAGTCTTGTCTTGACATGAGCCATCTAATTCACTTCACAAAAAATAAGAGGAATTCAACCATAATTTGTATTAATTAATCTTACCTTGATCAGAAGAAAACAAACCAAGGGAAGAAGATGTTATCCCACTAACTATCCTTATCTCTTTATATGCCTTTGACAACTCAACTAGACCCAGACAAAGCCCCAGCCAGCATCTTCTTCTTGGAGTGAGAATCATTCGCCAATTGCAATTGTAGACTCTTATAATGCTCGAATAACAATAAGGAGTGAGGGAATGTATTTAACAGTAGTCTTAAGACACGACAAAATTAATGAGAATTCCCATATTAGTGACTGTCTTTTTCATTAATAAACAAATGGGTCTACTAATATTGTTTAGTAGACATGAAAGGAAAAGCAGTACAGCATCAATTGAGGGTCGTTTCTTCGCTGTTGTCATGATGTATCAACCATCACAAGTTGAGTTGACTGGAGTCATTCTCACAAATAAAGTTAATAAGCTATTAGAGATTACAATGGGTTGGGTTAAACGGGTAAGCTGTAAACCCTTTTCTGAGCATATATTCAACCTACATTTGGAATCAAGTTAACATCTGGGCACCTCACAAATATTTTGAAAGGAACAGTTACTGAAAAGTGCCAAATGACTACTGCTCACAAGTCCACTAAAAGAAGAGAAAAAAAAAAAAAAAATAAACGAGATGATTTGAACTAAATCAGTTCCCTTCAGAAAGAGAGAACAAAAAAAGACTAAGAAAGAATTTTTACTCAAAAGGACTTTTCCCAAGTGGGATGGAAAAACTATCAAGAGAGTCGTGAACAAAGGAGAGTTAATAAGAACATTATCCAAAATGAGAGTTAACTAAACCGCTCAATCATGATATCAAGCGCTAAAGTAAGTCCATTAATGATGATATATAGTATGAGACCCTCCTTCTTTCTTGAACCATTCAAATGAAAATATTGGTATAGGTTCATAAAAGAAAAAGACGACAGTAAGTTGCAACCACCGACGTCTGATGACTATCTTCAGAGGAGGAGGTGGTCATGGTTGAAGAAGATGAATTCTTATGGCCAGTTTGTTTGGTGTAATTGAATACATAGGTATTGTTATATTTTTATTTCTAAAAATGGTTAAAATTGAGAAAAAAAGAAGTAAGTCTGAAAAATGACAATCAAATCGCCTCCTTTTAATGAAGACCGGATGAGGGGAAGAAGAGAAATAAATACTCAACCATCACCCCACTAACTTAAATAAAAGTTGAAGTCTCGCATGATTGCTCTTCATATCCTTCAACCCTCACATTTCAAGGGTTTATTTCATAACAAGCATTTCTAATAAGAATTTAGGCTGTTTGGAAATTCCTGACTTCCAGCTAGAGATTTCAGTTCATTTATAAAAATTCCTAATGTTTAAGGCAAGTAGCATTTTAAAAGTCCAAAAAGATGGAATTCCAAAATGTTAGCCTTTACTCTAGCATTTTTAAATCCAGTCATTATGGGGAGACTTCCTCGCAACTCCAAGCATTCCAAGAGAGATTTGATCATCTTCTTCCTCTAGTCTACTTTCACCCACTTGATTTATTTCTCTATTTTTTCTCCATCTTGTTGCATGCTTTTTTCCTTTTGGATTATTTTGATGGAAAGGGAGGAAAATGGTTTTTGATGGAATAGAAGATGACCCACCTCTCTCTCTCTCTCTCTCTCTCATACACAAGAGAAATCACTAAAGGCCACGGATTTTAGATTTTTCATCTGAAGTAGCAAATCTATCATATTGAAATTGATTAGGTTAGATGAAATTCTCAGATAGGAATTCCGATATGAAAGAAACATGGGATTTAAGAATGTAAGAATTCATCAGCATTTCAAAATTCCAACATCTCAAATTTTGTAAATTCTAGAAATTTTGTAAAGGAATAGGCCCTTGGTGGTGCTCATTTGAGCATGAATCCCCATTATTCAATTCTTATATATGCTAAGAAAACAAACATGCCCTTACGTATTTTGGATCCATTTGACTCAGGATTTTAGGTGTCCTCAGCGTCATCCTCTACAATGCAGAAGAATTTCTTATGGCTCATTGAATTTAGAATTTGTGGAGATTCAAGAAGCACTACATGTCCATAAAGACCCCATGTACCTTTTATTAACAATTCAAACTTAAATTCCTTTCTCTCTAAGGTAACCAATCCTTATATCTAACCAATCTTATCATCTCTAACACAACTTTAACCAATTCTTGTGCTTCTAATACCCTCTTCCAACAATCACATGATCTATTCATAGAAAGGATCATGCAATATTTGATAATAAAAAGAACAGACTCATTGACTTCTAAAGATAATCGATTGACATTTGGCAGAAACAATCATCATGTTTTGCTGGTGATCAGTGTCTAATAAAATATTTTTGAGTTTGTCGTTGCTAGTGCCCCAATAGATGATATATGTCATGATTCTTCTAAAAGTAGTCATCATTCGCCAAGTGAGAACGTGACGTCTAGAAGATGTGCCAACGAGAGGAGTGCTGAACGAAAAAAAATGACATCTAGTTGCAAAGACATAAAATACAGGACCATGGCCGGCCTTATCACAAGATTGGTACTAGCGCGCGGCTGTAATATTGGGTGGAATTTCAAGAGGCACTACATTTCTACAAGAGTCACTGTACTTTTATTAACACATGACTTCTCTACACATACAAGAAAAGATTACAATTTAAATGTTAACTACTCTTCTCATGATTTGTTTGGTAAAAATACTTGTAGGGTGTCAGGGTCAGGTGGAGAATAAAATATTAGGGGATAAAATTATAATATGATGAAAATTTATTTTTAGTGGTTTCATAAAGGAATCTTTTTTACTTTTTAGGTAAAAAGTATATGGATTTTTATCTTTTAGTAGTATGAGAATGTTGTTTTTTAACTTTTTTTTTTTTTTAATGAAGGAGGAAATTTTGGAATTTTATACTTTTGATATGACCCTTAGCCTTTTCTTGTCTAGTAAAATAAGGCTTTACTTCATTCCACTATACTAGTGAAGTGGCACTCAACCAACGAGCACATGAAAAGATGAAATTACGAATTTACCACTCAAGTTCGAGAAAAGGCCCCCATTTTATACTAGCCTACACTTTGAATTTTAAGGCAAATTCTTTTACATGAGGAGGAGACCGACGTAGCCTATAGGGCCATTCGTCGATGTTGATCCAACATGGGCCCATTTATGCTTGGCACACAAGTTTGAGTCCAAGATATCCAATTTTGCATCCAATTCGGGCTATAAAAGCCTAGTGAGAAATTATCAACATGAGAATTTCATGTAGATCAGTTTGCTCTAATATTAAATTAATAAAATCATCTCTATCTATTATCACAACTTAATTTGTTCAATTAACCCAAAGGAAAGTAAAAGTCTACAACAAAAGGGAAGGAAAATTCAACTTGAATGGGCTCCACACGCCCAAATCAAAATAAGAAAAATCGTCCAAAGAGCCATTCACAAAAATATTAAGCTCCAGCTCCCAAACATTGGAAGAGACTCCATTGTCATTACCAGTTTACCACCTTGTTCACTTACAACTTCATCACACCACTTCTCATCTTCAAGCATCATATACATAGAGAAATGATTTTAGTAGTAGTGATCTTAGCTACTTAGTTCAGCTACACAGACTTCACATTATTCGTTGGAAACCTTACAATTTCCCAAGCACCCTTTCACTCCCAGACAGCCTTTTCAGTTATATCCAACAAGCTTTCAAATTCTAGAAAAGCTTCCATTTCCTGAGTTCCATTCTGATCATCATAAATGTCCATTAACATTTCAAATGTATACTCTCTATATATAACTTTCTTTGGATTAATTCGAGCAAACATGGAAGTAGTTTTCCAGAAAGCATTTTGAAGATGTTAGTCAGTAACTGTAGAATTATATTAAAGGAGATGGATCTTACACCATACAAAGCTACAAAATAAAGGAAAAAAAAAAAAAAAACCTAAAAGCTATATACCCAACACAAGTGACAGTTAATTTAGGGATGCCTACAAAGCAAAAATCTTATGAACCCCTTATTTGGCCAAGGCATCCGCCATCAATAGATCGATTTACATGAGAGAAGATCGCCACCAAAGAAGAAGGCAGTAACTAAATGTCACTCAATTAAAACTGAAACTTCCATGTCTTCTCCTCTCTTGAATTAACCCTACAAAATGGCATTGAGAAAATCACTTTCCACCATCAATTCTTGTAGGAAAGTGCCCGACTACAACTGAAAAGCTTCTAAAATGGCCACTCAGTTTGGTCGGAATTAATCCTTCGCCACATGCTTGGAGAACATGCAAAATTCCAAAGAACAGTACCCTTTTGAATTCCGAAGAACATTGAAAATTCAAAGCCGCAAGCTTGCAAGCAAATTTCTCTTCTTTGTTTTAGAGAATTAAATGTCTTTTGCTCAATTTTTTCAAAGAGCAGGTAGAAATCTCTAATAAGAATATATATATATATATATATATGGAAGGACTGCCTACTTCCTGTATCGTGCTATTATTAGGTGTACTTGTAGGTGGGGCTGTTAGGTTGCTGCAATTTCCCATTTCTTGGATTCTCACGTACGTATTTAAGAAATAGAAAGAAATCCAAGAATATTGTTTGCGAATTGCTTGATGTCCTGCACATGAAGGCATAGATGACAATAGATACCAATAATAATGATTCACAGGCAAAGCGTGATACACGAAGAACAGTAGATATGTGAGTAAATGCTTTCAGCCAAATGCATCTATGAACAAGTGAAAATTCAAACAAAGCCACACATATACCAGGTAGTTGGTGGTCCACCCGACAGAACATTGATTTGAGATTCATCTCTTTTCAAACACGACTACACATATAACAGGTTGTTCGTGGTTCACTCCACCGAGCATTGATATAAGATTCATGTTTGGAGTTTGATGAATGATGATTCTAAAGAGTTCTAATGGATTAGGTTTATTCAATCCTGATGATGAGGTCCATTCACATGGGATCATGATGATGACTGCAGAAATTATGAGGGCTTCCTACCCATCATACAAAAATTGTGGGGGGCGGGGCGCTGAGACCCTAGAGGGAGCTCGTACACATATGGAAAGACAGCCCGTATAAGCAGGAAAAAAGCTCATACAAGTGGGAAGAGGTCCACCACTTACCACTGAGATAAGTGGCCGTTCTCATGCACACCACTGAATTGAAAACCAAAAGAAAGATTTCTTTTAATAGGGATTCAGGATGATCTAATGAAGTTGATATTTTCCAATGTATAAGTTTCACTGGGATCATCCACCAACCACGCCCCAACCCTTGAAATTGGCATGGCCAAAGTGGGCCCCACAGGTGAGTCCACTATGTGTGGAGGTTCACAAGGTTCACACCAGAATATCTCTCTCTCTCTCTCTCTCTCTCTCTCTCTCTCTCCACACATGATGTATGCAGTGTATGGTAATCCTGATCTACTCTCTAAGCTATCCTATACAGGCTTTTCTTAAGAAGCTACTGTTGATCACGTCAACGTTCCAGCTATGGCTCAAACCTAACTACCCTGCCACTCCTCTGGAAGACTTGGGTGTGTTGGAATAGAATTGAAAAGAATTTCAGGGCAGCATCCAATGTTTGAAAAGGTCCCTTTACTGGATGGTTATTTCTAATGATCGAAAGGAGTACACCTGAATGGATTTCTAGTTGTGAGTTCTAATTTCATCAACAAAAAGACCATAGACCAACCCACCCATTTATCCAATGTTCTCTTATTTCCGAAGTACAAGCAATAAGAATATGACTGATAAAATGTGCTCCAACAGATGACTGATAAAATGTGCTCCAACAGCTAACTACCTACAGCAGCCATGGGAATAAAAGTGAAGGAATGCGCCCATTTTAGATACCCAACTTGCTAGAGCTGAGCAATGTGTTGCCAAAATGTCAAAGGGCTGTTTGTACTTTAGTTTCTTCTCCAGGGACTTCCAATGTCCTATGGCAAAAAAACATATCGACCCATGTGATAAAAAAAACAACGTACCTTGCATGCGGAAATGAGATTTAAGAGTGAAAAAATAAAGCTCCGAAGACATTACCGATCTCTACCCATACTTCACATGGTACACTCATTCCAGCAAGTAATGGCAGAGCCTTTTGGCTTTCAAGTTCCTAAAGATTCCTCCATATACAAACTGCATGGTCTCATTTACCCAATGAAATAAACATCAGTCGCCAGAAAGTAGGATTAGGGTTTAACAAAGCAAGCAAGGAAATGACAAGAAATGAAAGACAAGTTACAAACCACTCCAACATATTCAAAATAACTCACTCTATACCAAGTAAGTGAATGGAAGCCCTAGTTGATCAACGAGCTAAACAAATCTCGAGTGAGTTTATTTGGAATTTTTCTTTTGATGAGAACCCAGCACCACAATCACTACTGCTACAAATTTACACCAATGTACAGTGCACCTCATTGTGACACCAGGTACCTCGATTCATTGATTAGGCATTCTTGGAGCATCCCTTGTTGGTAATCTGCAAGCGGCAAAGGGTAGACCGAATTGCCGATATCGCCCCAGCTTGTTCTTTCAGCTGAACTAGTTTCATTGCTGTGATTCATCATTCCCACTCCATAACAAGAGTCCAGAACGTCTAATCTCTGCGGGCTGCAATAAATCATATCGCCAATTTCGGAAGGGAAACTGTTAGGACCTTGCGATATCGGCATACCTATGCCTTTGGAGCTGTATTGGGTGTTCAGCAATGGGGAGGAAGTTTCATTGAAGGAACTCATGGAGTTTTCATGGAGGCGTTGGAATGTGGAAATATCAAGAGAGGACTGAAGATTCACCCCTTCCATATTGGGCGACTGATCGCTACCGGAGAGTCTTCCTCCAAGCCTAATCAGTAGTTTTCTGGTGGGGGCATGATCATTGAGATGGGGGCCTTGGTATGGGTATGGCTCAGCAATGGATGCAAGCGGCTCAGGCCAATACACGTTTTGGCTAGCAGAAGTAGGCGCTATGAAGTTCTGGTTTGCTTTCTTTAGCTCTTGCTGTAGGTTGCATGGTCTTTGAAGCTGTTGTTCCTTCTGCCTGCCTAAGAGCTTCTTCTTCAACCTTGTGTTCCAGTAGTTCTTTATATCGTTATCGGTCCGACCCGGTAATTGGGCTGCTATTATAGACCACCTTTTTACATGTTCAAAAGAGAGAGGAAAGATAAGATATGATACTAGTAAAATTCATTGAAACATCAAATGACTTAAGGACTAGAAATGATTATGTAAATATGTATATCTATGAAGTATGGATTGATGAGCTTGCCTGCTTCCGATGCTTATATAGAGGCTGCAAATGATGTTTTCTTCTTCTTCTGAGAAACCTCCATGCTTAATGTTGGGGCGAAGATAATTCAACCATCTAAGGCGGCAGCTCTTCCCGCATCTCTTGAGGCCTTCACCAAAATTAACCCATGTTACTGAACATTAATTTACTCTAATTCGCGCATATGAGAGAGAGAGAGAGAGAGAGAGAGAGAGAGAGAGAGAGAGAGAGAGAGAGAGAGAGAGAGAGAGAGAGAGCGTTTCCTATCCTATACCGATCTTCTGCGGTAGAGCGATCCAGTTGCCGCCAGTGCCATGCTTCTCAATGAAGGCCTTGAGCTTGGCATCTTCTTCAGGTGACCATGGACCTTTCTTTACGTTGGCTTTGTCGCAGCAAGGAGCTCTTCCCATGACTTTCTCTTCTCTCTTTCCCTGGTCGTGCTGATGTTGCTATATGTGTATGAGAGAGAGAGAGAGAGAGAGAGAGAGAGAGAGAGAGAGAGAGAGAGAGAGAGAGAGAGATGGAGAAAAGAAAGGAAAGGCAGTGTCTCTTGGAGAATTAAATCTCACATATTTAAAACTGGGGTTGGCCTAAAGATGAGCTACTTTGCTTTAAAAATGAGAAGAAATGAACATGGCAGAGAAGGAGAATAGGGTTTTTTCTCGGTGTCTTTCTTACACTAGAATAAATATCAGGCATACATCAGCAGCCCCCACCTGACCCGCGCGCCACTCCATTTTGCTGGTGCTGGCAATCCCATCACACAAATCCAACCACATCAAGACTAGAACATCATATGGTTCAAATGAACAGTTTCCCCATGCCCCAATTGGGCACATGTAGGGCCTACATGAACCCATTTTTTATCGATTGAGAGTGATCATCCGGTGGCCCCCACCGTCGATGGAGGCGATCCAGACTATGATCCAGACCATACCACGCAGGAAGTAGTTCAAAGATAGGCATTGGATTCTAAATTTTATTTTCATCTAGCCCATGGATGTTATTCTTTTACTCTCCTTTTGACCGCATCGTGGTTTTTGAATAATTTATGGAGAAAGTAAAGTAAATGTCAAATTTTGTAAAAATTAGAAGCTGTATATTTTATGATAGTAATTTGAGAGAAGAGAGAGAAACGGAGGGTTAAACTAAAAGAGTGGGATAAGAAGTTAACAACTAGTAAAATAATTAATATATTTGCATATTTTCTAAACTAAGGTTTCGAGTGATGACCAATAAAACATGAGTAAGGTAAAAAATCGGCTGTTGGGAATTGGGATTACTTTCCCACAGTTTTTCCTGGAAAACAACTGTTTAACCAATCTTGGAAAATCTAACAATCTACTCTCTTGTTCATTATTTATAAAGGATCTTTGATTGATGGGCAAGTTCCACTGACTTTGATGGGTCCTAATCCTTCTGTTAATGGTCAGAAAATGGACGATCAACCATCACCATCCAGCAGAAAAAGGCCAAATGGTGTGGACGGTTAGATTTTAAAATGTGGAATCTCTGAACTTAGGTCCACTATAAAACTAATAAACCTGAATATTTTTCTCTCTCGTTTGACATGCATGACCAAATACCTTCTTAAAGATTAATAAAGAGAGAGTGGTTAATGTATTTTGTGGAATATTCGAAAAGAGAGAAACGTACGGTAAGGATCTTGTGTAACCCACTGATACCAGACTGGACCTCATTGTACAATCCATTTCAACCCTTTGACCTGTGGACGTGCTCATTGGTGCAGGTGGGAATGGGATCATCAGGTTGGATGTGGTTCTAGTCCTGGCGAATTTATACCCTCCCATCCACCACATAATTTAAAAGATTTACGATATGTGATACCAAATCTGTCTCGTGATGTATCAATAAATTGGAATTTATATTTATTATAAATAGCTTTTATTTAATAAGCTCGTAAGAGAGTCATAGGTTGGGCCAGCCGAAACCCAAACCCTCTATGCATCTGAATTGGGTTAAATCTATATGAATTCTAAACACCAAATTTGATAAAGAATGTATGATGGGATCATCCCTACCATCCGATCAGTAGATATGTTCTGCACAAATAAGAAAAGGCCATTTATGATCATGGTCTTAAAGAGTCAGTTACTTGAATAGTATGTAACTAAATGTCCTTTGGTCAATTTTAGAGTTTTGATTATGGCAAGCATTGGCATTTAAAAGAAGTCGACACTCGACAGGCCAATATGATCTAAACTTGGAATCAAGGAGTGAGAACTAACATGTTCTTTTATAAAATAAAAAATATCATAAAATCCAGACTGAAAAAACCTCCACCCTTAACTTGGACAGGATACACTTAAACCTCACATACTAAAAAGGATTTGTGGATTAGACAAGAGTCAATGTGGACTGCCGGTCTAATCTGGTTGAAGTGGAACCATTTGATTATTACAATTCGGTTCAATTTAAAATGAATATCTTGATATCTTCCGATGAATCATTTAACCTATAATGTTCAAAAGCGGAACCTTTCAAATAAGGGAAGATTTTCTAAGAACTCGCCAAAGAGTAGATTCGAGAAAGAATACATGCAAAGTAAATCTCAGAATCATATTCATAGCTTCCTTCTTACTAAAAGCTTTAAAATGTAAGTGAAAGAAAGTTCTAAACACAATTTTTAAAGGCATTTTGAAGTACAGGTGTCTTGAGACATGACTTTTGCTTTAAACCAATTACATTTTAAAAATTCTTGCAAAACGGTTTGTACAAAGATGTTGTAGAAATGACAAATTTGCCTTTACTCTGGCACATATTCACTTTCTCCCCCAAATCGAGAAACTCCCTTTTCTCCTTATAGTGTTGCTTTTTGTGAAATACTTCACCCAAAACTCTTGATATAATATTTCTTTTATTCTCCACTTCATACATCTCACTTATTATTACAAGAGGTATGTGGACCCTATCTTATCCTTTGGAGGCATAAGAAAGGGAGTTTTGTGGGGTGTGTGTGTGTGTATATGTGTGTGTGTATTTTATTTTTTAAATGGATGGAAAATTTAAAATCTCATACAAATAATGCAATCCTTACATCTTGTGAAATCTCACATGGGGAAAAAAGCAAGTTAATTAAAAAAGATGAACCGCTTAAAGAAGAAAGGAAGAAGGTAGGTTGAAGTAAGAATATCTCTTTTACAGCAATGTCGATTCTAAAATAGGAATATAAGGCAGGATTTTATGCGATATCCTACTTTATCACACACAAATATGGGAAAATTTTTCATTTTTCTTTGTACTCTCTATTGCAAGAACTATTCTGCATGAGTTTTTTTCAAATGTCAATTATTATGAAGCAAAAAAAGGTCTTAGGACATTTGTGCGATGAAAATCCCAGCAATGGTCACTTCACTCCCCGGGGGGGGTGCGCGTTTTTCAACTTTCATTCTTTGGTGAGCAATGGTCGACTCCTGTCACCCGAGGGTGGGGGGGCATTTTTCAACTTTCATTCTTTGGGGGGGCGTGTTTTTCAACTTTCATTCTTTAGTGAGCAATGGTCGACTTCCGTCCCCCGAGGGCTCCCTCGCCAAAGGACTTGTAGGCAGCCCCCTGAGCTGGGATAAAAAAATAAAAAAATAAAAAAACTTTCATTCTTTGGTGGGCAATGGTCGACTCCAAACAGAGCATGAGGTGAAAAGTCAATAAAGTTCCCTTCCGTTTTTTTTTTTTTTTTTTTTTTTTTGTTATTACTCGTCCCCGGAGAAGTCAATGAAGTTTTTTGTCATTTGGAGATAAGGGCGCTTGAAAATTTTCACCTTTACAGCTTTTATATGTTAAAGTAAAAAAATAAAAATAAAAATAATGACTGGGTTGTATTTCAACACAGACACAAAGAAATGGTCAACTAAGTAGGCCACCAGCTAACCCCTCCGAGTCCCTGTTTCCATTCCAGACATTTGTCTTTTCACCTTACACATCTCTCTCTATTTTCCTTTCAAGGCCCCCACATATTTGAAAACCCTCATTTCACAATCATTTTTTTTCCATGATCCAGCTAAACCCAACTTTCCTCAAGGCTTTTATCATACTAGTTTTGACATAAACCACGCCCAGTGGTCTCAAACAGACCCCATCTTTGCAACAATAACACTCCAACACTCTGCACTCAAATCTATGTATCAAATGATAATGATAATGACACTGACATTAGACAATCACAGCACTTGGAAAAGGTCTTTCAGCCAAGTTGTTTTACTTGCTGATACCTGAATTAGCTACTTGTCTAAGTCTTATTGGCCTACTGCAAGTTTCAGAAGAAAGTCAAGGGTCTGTACAAGAAGTTCAAGCACAAGGCACATGCACGTCTCTGTTTGAAAGGACAAGTACCATGACCATGGAGGCCTGGACATGGACTATTCAAGTTTATAACCAACAAACTTAACATCAATCAAGACTATTCTAAACACTGATGCATGCACCCAGTTCGGTGTTTACTAAATAGGCTGTCATGATGCTTCATCAGCAAAAAAAATTTTGTCTTTTACAGCCATGATAGTTGTCATACACTATAAAATGAGAAATACAGGATCAAGGAGACATGATCTAGTGCGAAAACTTGATGGTCTGATGGACGCAATGAATTAACCTAGGCCTACTTAGGACCACGGCAATCATGTTTGAGGTGGGAGATGAAAAAGGTCTCCAAGGAGTCCTATGCTATGCGTGTGTAGAATATCACCCCCATTATATCATCCTAACCCCTTGATCTACTACCCTTAGGTTTAAAAGTTTTGAAAGACTTCAATTTCTTTTTGGATTTCAATCCAATGGCCTATGACGTCTGGATGACTGTCAAATATGCACTAATGCCAATTCATTGGGGTAAGTGTGTGAGGGGAGTAACTTGATTAGAGGTGGACCAATGGGAGTTCATCGCACCATGAATGCACTTTAAGCCTATGGGGTTAGTACTAAGTAGGGCACTTGTAAGAAAGTGTAGACCACCTCAGGCCATCAAATTTCGTTTGATTGGATTTTAAGGCCTGAAAGTCGACGATAAAAGAAAGGCATCTAATTCCAATATTGAATGCATCTAATTCCAATATTGAATATAGTCCAAAATGAGCGTCAAATTTGACTGTGTCAATTCATTGTTGGTGGGGTGCCCTAAAAACTATAATCAGGACCTAATCACAGGGCAATTCTAATTTTCCACGTTTGGAAATTGACTCATTGGACGCATGGAAGGTCCATCCAAATCCAAAATTTTCCATTGGTTGGTAAAAGGTCGGCTGGGGGAGAGACTTAAACCAGATATCATTTATGGATTGAGCTCTGTACATGTCTTATACACAGTTGGAAATAAATAACTAGTCTCTAGAAGGAAGCCTTGGACCCCAGGTCTCACTTAGAAGTCTTTGGTAGCATGAATGGAACTGTGCATATTGCCTAACCCACTAGGTAAGGATTCTAGAGTTATATAGTAGTATGCAATTGACATCATTTTGGCATCATTATCTGAGGAAGAAACAAGAAGGGTCTGACTAGATTATTAGTAGCATCCTCTAGAATGGGAGGTGATCTGGACTGGAGTACCAATGTAGCAAAATTGGGACACATTTTTTCACTCATACTAGAAGGATGGATAAGGGTTTTCTTTCTAAAAAAAGTTCCTGGTCCATAATCAGCCTTCTAACTACTAAAAGGATTGCAAATGGACCGGGCTGAAGGAAGTTGACTCCAGCCTGTTAGTTATCGCTTAGTAGTTAGGCCCAAGTTCAGCCCCCAGTCTTCAGCCCAGTGTCCTAGCCAATACAAAAAACCCAATTGTGTTACATATATTGGAATGGTTGATGCGTGCGTGGGTGGGTGGGTGTGGGTTATACATATATTGCTGGACCTGATTTACCGAATGTTCCATCACCACAAAAAAAAAAAAAAAAGTAGTCTTCTAATACAATAAGAATCAACGGACGATGGAAAATGAATACTCAATCATCACCCTATTAATTCAAGTTGTAGAAAAGTTGAGATCCCATCTATGTATTACTACCTTATATCCTTCATCTCTCAGCTCACTCATTTCTTTAATAATCCTTTGGTGGAGCTCATGTGACTGTTTAATTAGTTCATATGAATTCTATTGCAAACCAGCGGGCCCTAAAGTCATTGTCATACATATGTACGGGGTCGGGGTATGCTACAAATGGTTGTTCCCATGGAGCTCCATGCAGAATGCCTTGTATGGCCCACCTAGGGCTCAATCATCATAGGGGATGGGGGGGATTGAAAGATCTGGATGTAACCTACCTATTTGCAAAATTGCAAGTCCACCAGATCATCTTAATCCTTAAATTCGTGGCCCACAAGTTAAACAGCTAGCTTTATATAAAGAAAATAAAATTGCCTCTCGATCCAATGGTCTAGTCCATTTGGCTCGGTGCAAATCCTACGGATCCGGTGTAAATAGGGGGTGGGGGTTTTGATGGTCTGTCGGACCAGTGCCAAGGTGGGCCCCACATGGCTGTCGTAGGAGAGTTTTCTCCATGTGTACATATAACTCTAGCATTGTTATTACTTGATAGGAACATGGTAAGACAATCATACTTAATGAAGAGTCTAGGAGTAAATAACATCTTTATCTTTATTGTTTGTGATTCATTGTAACAACATCAACAGCACCTGTCATAGAAACACAGACAATGAACCACTTCGACATCTTTTAAGGCTTGTAACTTCATATTACATCATAATACATAGCACAAAGTCTCGCTAAAAGGAAAAACAGAAGTATCCAGTTCAGTTTAATTGGTAAAACTATAGATCTCTTGTCATGTCTCCCTTGTTCATCTGTACTACACAAGTTATAGCTCAGTCTATCTCAACCGTCCAACCCATCGTGTCATCCACGAGACCCATTTGAATGCTTGTCAAGGCAGAGTAGAGTCGGTGAGAAACCGTATGGACTCCACTTCTGTATTCTACCCTGCTCACGGATATGTTGTTATGCATGATAGGCAAAAAGGAAAATAATCATGGAAACACAGGAAGTTCCACACAATAAGACATCATGATAAAAAAGACATGATAACGACAGCTACTAAGAGTGCATTTTTGCACTCCAAATTCATGGATAGTTTTCCATTCAGCTATGGAATTAGGAAGCTGAAAAATGGACAGAGCATTGGGTGGACTACTGTTTTGCACCACCTCTCTCACAAAACTATACTAATGAGTAGAAGATACTGTAAAACAGTATTCAACCTAAATGAGCTTCCAGATTTCTATACCACCCCAAACAAAAAGCAGAACAGATAACCATGTGTTCTTACAAAATATACACTGCCCATTCTTTGCAGGACAATTGGATGCAACTGAACTCAGTACCACTCTACCACGTTATAGTTGTCATATGAAATGGTAGCATGTATTGCTGCTTCTGTTCAATGTTTCTTCCAGAATTCTTGTAGCCGACTCCAACATAGTTGGAACAAGGCTATGATGATGATGATGATGATGAGATCATCATAGTGGGGCTCCTAATTAATGTTGGATGAGAAAGGTTGTAGGCTCCTAGATATTGAAACTCAGCTAGTGTTCATTTTTTTCATGTTCCATTCATATATGTTAAAATTTCAATTGGTCCAAAAACTTATACTGAATTCACTCTTTGGAAGGAAGGATTAAAGCATATCAATTCACACACGCACACAAAAAAATAATAATAATAATAAAAATGGGCAGATATATTCGAGTTTCCCGCCAAGACAAGGATTTATCACATTAAATGGACATAGAAGTTTAAATAGAATCTGTAAAATCTGAAATTGTTGCTGAAAGTTTATATAGAAATAGAGCATCCCATTTCAAGCAACTAAGGATAGAACAACTCATCCCAGGGCAGTTGCATGTCAGTCAAAGCCCACTAGGCAGAAAGGTAGACGTTCCCCAAAAATAATTAGATATCCCATTCATATTATATCTTAAGATCTAAAGAAGTGCAACCAATCCATGGATTTGGCTTAGGATAGATTGGAATGGAGAAATAGAATTCATGTTGCCGACCCCACCATAGTTGGGACAAGAGTTTGATGATGATGATGATGATGACGACGACGACGATTAATATTCTATCCTAAGACATAGTAAATATAAGTTGCTAGTATTAAATATGTAGGGTTGTCTCATGGACTCCCATGCACGGTATAAGAGTATGTAGCTTCTACATACCATGGTAGTGCCATATTGAACCTACATACCCCTACACCATGTATGGTAGTCCGCAAGCCACCCTCCATAATTAATAGCTATTAAGTCCATTCTAGAACAATGATTCTTATATAATTCAATACATGTGACACTTGCATAAATTAATAATAGTACCTAGTGACTGTAACCTGGATTATATAATGATGGAGAAACTTCTGTCTGTTAGCCAGGCAACCATAATCAGTCTACTTGCAGTTTCAACTGTTTGCTTTGTATTATAAGCTGGGAATTCTTGTTGATCTACGAAAAAGAAAAATAGTGGGAAGCAAAAATACCGAAACCGGAAAGGGCATTATGGAGCAGTAGAAACAAAAGCAGACAGCAAATGCTGAAGAGAGGTGAGTGTGACTATATGTAGCTCCTTCTGATGTTCTTAAAAGCAGTCCAACCATGTAAACTTGTTGGTGCATAATCACTATAGCAAGAGCCTCAGATAAATGTTTTAAATCAGAATGTTCATTTCTAGATCATATTCGCGCTATATGAAGTGTTGAACCAGAGGAAACTCTTATAGCCAAACCCCAGATTGAGGGGATAAGGATTCGGTGTTGATGATGATCATTTTGAGATTTTCACAATAGCTAGAGCCTCAAATCATGTTTAAATCAGTAATATTTACAGCATCCAAGTGGTGGATAAAGTGACAACAAGTGTCCCATATTGCCACTGATTTAATCCATAGAACAATACATGATATGAGATGCGAGAATCCCTAGTTACAGATAAATGTGGAAAAGCATATTCAAATGCTAATATTCTCTTTCAGCACTAACTATAATCATGACATTCAAGTTATTAACAGTTAAATGCATTAAGAAGTACATACTCTTAACAGAAGGAAAATGCAAAGAAAATAAGTTAAGGCAGTTTACCTTTTACCATGATATGTAACACTGCCTACAGGAGCAACAACTACTGCAGTTCCTGTGCAGAAAACTTCATCTGCATTAAGCAACTCTTCTACAGGTACAGGACGTTCCTTAACCTGATGAAGATTTGTTAAACAATTTACAATTCAATGAAAAATGTAATGAAATCTCAAAGATGTTTCTAACGGGAAATAGAAAAGAGACAGTCACTAGTATGTATATACACCTATGCATGCATGTACTTATGCATCAAAGAGGTTTCTCATAGTAGTTAGGGCATGCAGACCCTCTCGTGACAAAAATTCATGATAGAATGACAATCTAAAAGTTAATAGGTATTATTTTCATTAATTCTTATCCTTTTAAAAGTAAGATTAGTTTTACATTTTTATGTCATCTAAAAACTCAGTTTGCTACAGCTGAAGCAAAACATTTCTTAATTTTACATTTTTACGTCATCTAATAATCCAGTTTGCTATGGCTGAAGCAAAAACATTTTTGTTCGTTTACTTTTTTCTGGTTTCGAATAAACTAAAAAGGCTATTGACATCAATTTAAACTAATAACAAGGCCACCCAAAGAATGTGTCATCTTGGGCCAGGGGAAGCATAAAAAAACCATTGAAGATTCCAGGTCAGTGTAATTGAAACTAGGGTATTATTGGATTTGTTTCATGTTTCCTTTCATTAGGCAAGCAAGTCGGCAGAAGAGGAAGCAAACAACATGTTGAACTGTTATTTATTTGAAGACTTTCCATCTTGATGTATCTTTTGATTTCCAGTTCATTACCCTCATGAAGAGAAGGTTTTTTCCCCTTTGTACCTATCTAGCTCAAGATAAATAAGAATTATATTATTTCACTAAAAGAAAATCATAAACAAACAAACAATTCTCATATATGAAAAGACATTGAAGAGTAGTTACTTGATAGTCATATTTAAGAGCAATTTCAATGATGCTTTTTCGTGTAATTCCAGCCAGAATTGTTCCCTGTGTAGATGGAGTTGATATAACATTATCCTGCAAGCAGTAGAACAACTAGAACGTGAGAAATGGCATCCTCTTAGTGATTGCTTAGCCAGATTGCAGAACACTGAACTTATAGTTTATAAACCAACTAATGTTGGCATCCTCACTAGTGATTTCTTCCATGAAATACTACCCAACAAACAAGCTTAGCAAAGTTGTAAAACATCAATTCGGCCCTAAGAGAAGGGGGCCCGGCCCAGCCTACTCAAAAAGCCCATAAAACAAGGGCTTTCGTTTCTAAGAAAAAGCCCTAGGGCTGGGCTTGGATTTTTTTTTCGCGGGCCTTGAAATTTAGGGGCCGGGCTTGGACAGTACTAGGCCTAGCCCGGCCCAGCCCTGGCCCTCGTACTTTTCTTTATTCTATATAATAAATATATTTATATATGTAAATGCATACTAATTATTTAAGTTGGTTCACATCATTTTTATATAGTTATTTAAGGTATATATTTTTTTGAACGTTAACTTTCAATAGATGAAAAGACTTGATTGTACAAGAGAGGTATGCTGAAAAGCCAAAACAAATTTAAGCTATATATTATACTTAATGCATAGGCAATAAGTGTTGCACGGTTGCTTCCGATCCCATTCTTCTAGTTTTATTGCTTCTTATTTAAGTTTTTTCTATTATTTTTATATATTTTTGCTAGTGCAAAAGGGAGTGTACTCCTATTAATAAGGACACTTTTTCCTTTATGGATTGAATTTGGACGTCAACCAATTCATAAAGGTAGTTTGTATGTGCATGGAACTTCGAGGATATGAGGTGATTTAAGTATCCTTTTAATTGGATAATTATAATTCCCAATTTTTTAATGTCTAAACTAATAGTGATTTTTTATGTGCATTTATTTTTGTGATTGACATACAACAATGCTTAGTCAAATCGGTGTTAAATTGAAGATAATGCCAAGGGGAATGTAAATCGTTTGAGTTTCTCAAATATAACACTATGCTAGAATGATTTGGTATGTGGAAACTCCTATGAAAAGTGTGGGATAGAGCAAACTTTTTAACCCTCGTTTTTTTTTTTTTTTTTTTTTTGACAAAATAAATAAAATTGTATGACTAGAATCCCATGTCACCAAAGCATTCATGACTTTGTCTGATAAAAAAGTTTTTAGAGGAAGCTTTTGTACTCCAAACATTTTCTTAGTGCTTCTTCTAAGGGTTTTCCGGCTGCTTCATTTCTAAAATTATCTGAAGGAATCTTTTGCAGTGCAAGTAAGATGCTAAATCCATTTACAGCAAGAATGGAACTATATTCTTTTTTTTTTTTTTTTTTCCCTGATTGGTAACAAGACTAGAATCTACAGCCTTGCAGTTGCAACAATAAATAGAAGTATCAGTGTGGAATCACGCACGTAGACAATTTCCTCTACCATCTTAGGTAATCTACATACTCAGTGTTATCCCACTGAAATTAAACTGAAAAGCAGGGAGATTTTATAATGAATTTAAGCGAAGTTTAGCCCAAGAGATTCCCCATCCCCCTTCAACTTTAAGTTTTTGAGGACTCGCCACGTGGTCATTGGTATCCATGGGTCATTTACAATTCTTTGATACTTGTGAGAAGTAATTTAATCACTGCAAAACGGTATCAATGTATACGTTATTTTTCAGTTAGAGGTGTTGAAATTGTATTTTTCAATTAGAGATTTTGAAATTCCACCTTTTTCTTGTTCATTCAGGATAATCTAGTTTTGTATATAAACTTATAAGACTGCATGGAATGGAACCATTATACATTAAAAGCTGAAAATTAGTTAGAAGTATTCTGAAACTAAATATTTATACATAATATAGAAGAAAAACCTTTGACAAAGTTCAATTAGAGAACTAACTTCGCTTGTATTGATACCTTGATAATGAAAATATTACAAGAAGAGGCCTCCTCCAGAAATCTCTTGTTTACTGAATCAAGGAATATGACATCAGAAAATCCTTTCTTCTTCGCTTGAGTCTGCGCCTTCAAAACCTTAAGATGGGAAGGCAAAAAAAAAAAAAGAAGAGGAAACATTATGAAATGGCAACATTTGTATATGCTATGATAAACCTATCTACATCTTTCATACCACTTGTAAAACTAAACGATAATCCACTGTATGCAAGTACATTATAATATAACAACATATCAAATAAGAAGAAGAAAGTGAAGAATATTATACAAGTTATGGGATAAAAGAGGCAAAGAATCAACACCATCTAAGCAGTAGAATAAAGTAAAATTTGATTCAACATAAGAAACACAATGGTTCCTAAATACGTAAAATATACTGGAAGCAACAAAGAATCAAGAAAAAGGGTGACACTCTGGTTTTACACTTACAGAATAAAGTCGCAATCCTTCAAAAGAAGCTCCTTACCGGTGCATAGTTGCCAATTGTTTTCACTCCTCCAGTCCCACCAGGAGAGGCGCGATGATAATCATCATCAACAAACAAATTGAGTGGTGACAAGCCTTCCTAAAAAGATAAAGGGAATCAATAAAAAAATGATATTGGTCAAAAGCAGAGATATCTTGATAGTTCAAGGAGAAAAATTAAGAAAAAAAAAAAAAAAAAAAAACTCAAAACATAAAAGAATTCAGTGGCACAATTAAGTGAATGTTGCATCATTTATATATGATAGGGTATAAACTTATTCATGTAATTAAAAAAAATGAAAAATTTTCAAGACAACCATGGACACAAATGATGAATCACATAGTTTTAAAATAAATGTGACAGTGTTGCCTTGTTTGGTGATATAGATACGGAGAACTTCAAGCCCATGGGTTATGTAGGCCATAGCTGTCTTTTATTTTCATTTCGTTTTCCATATTTGGTTACCTTTTATTACTGTTGAATAGCTGGGATTATATGCTTGACTAAGGGGCCATATTTATTCTGGTGAATTATTTTTGTCATTATTTATATGTGAAGTAATAAAATAGTGACACTATTTTGGGTGGTTTCCTAGGTTTGGGCATGGGTAGCTCTTTGTAGAGACATGAGTTTCTCTCCCGTGGCCACTGGTATGGGATCCTTATATAGTGTGTGGTTTTTTAAGTCCTGAGTTCTTCATTTATATCTCTTGTGGGTGAGTGGTTTGGTGGATTGGGTTGTGAGATTGGTGTTGGGAACACAAGACGCCTTCTTTATTTGGAATCAAGTCTAGGTCGGATAGGTTTGAGTTTGACTTGCATCAGTGAGATAACACAGTTGAAGTCTTGAAGATGATATTATCAACTTATATGGCATCACATATTCTCTAAGGGCTTGTTTGCTTGCAATGCAATACATATGTATTAAATTTAACACATGTATTGAACAGAATTCACTGTTTTCTTCCCATCTAATTCCTAGGGTATAAATTACAGGACCCTCTAATACTTATGTAAGTGGCCCACTTTAATTGCCAGTTCCACCCTCGGTATTTTAATGCATGGGTAAGCCTTAGTATTCCAATTCCTCCCTCGCACAGTGCTCTTCTGTAGCAATCTATTGGTCTCTCTTCTCTTGACTCTCCACTCTCTCACTGCTCTCATCTCTCCTCTCTGTCTCATCACTAAGTCTCAGGTATGCTCTCTATCTCAGATTAATCCCTACTTTGATGTTTTCATCTCATATATGATTCCTTTAATTGATGTTTTAATCTCGAATTTGATATCTATATCTGATACTTTTGTGTGTTAGATCCAACCAAAATAGGAAACGCTTTTAACAATCTTGAATCTTATCAATGCAGATTTTTAAATCTGGTTTGATTAAAATGTGGCTAATAAGCCGGAGGCGAAGGTTATAAAAAAATGCGGCCAATAAATCTTATTAGAAAATCAATGTAGACTCTTATACTAGTTCTTTGCAGAGCAGACTCTATTGCAACTCATTCACCATATGCATATCACTTCTGTAATGAATGAGTTAGGCTCTAATATAGAATACTAAGCGAGGAGACTATTTGGATCCCCTATATTGAGACCAGGTAAATTAGTTTATATGTAAATGAAGGTTCATGGACACTGTACATATCCTTGCAAATCTGTTGCCATGCACTCAGTTCAGACATAAATCTAGTTACCCATAACTCTGTCTAACAATATACGGTTTCATTTTTCCCCTTGAAGAGATAGTCTCAAACTCAGTTGAGGAAAATAATTAACTTAAAATTCGGGTCTACACATCCAGGGTAAAAGGGTTTCTCCCAAACAACACAAAACAATACCTTTGGAGTGTTCTTTTTCTTTACCAATATTTCATTTGGTTTCCCTCGAGCCCCGTTTGGTCGGTTTTTCAGGTTTGCTTTCTTTTTATTTGTACCCAGTGATTTGAATCCTGATTGCCCAATTTTCATTTGACACAAAAGTTAAAGCCAAACCAGCCCAGAACTAAGTATACGTTATTCTACCCCATTCATTAAATTGTTATAGTATGGTGATTGTTTGGTAAACCATTTTTAAAAGGAATTTCCAGTTTCCATGCTGCCCCCAAAACCACCTGCAACTTAGGCCACTAAATTAAAGTTCCAATGAGCTTGTTATCTACATAATTAGCAGAACTCTTCAAGCGGGGACCCAAGATTGATAGGTAAGGCTTTGATGACGACCATTGATGAGCCCTTTAATATAGCATAACAAATTCACTACCTGAGCTTTGTTGTGAAACAAATTGCAGACATCTAACGGCTCCAGTTCCTATAAAACTAAGCACTAAAATATGTTGCTTTAGGATTATATATACATAAATGACTCCTGCATTATTTTTCATTCAGAATACTTTAGCTAGTTATAGAGTACAGCCTGCAAAGATCATTAACTTAAACTAGCAAGCCATTCAAATCTTAAAATAAGAAAGAGAACATAATTTAATCTAATCGTAATCACATCATAAATCAAATCTAATCCCAATCTTGTATTATTGAGAAATTGAAGCAAGATAAAGAGAACCCACCTTGAAATAGTTGCCGACTGGGGAAGCATAAGTCAAGAAGGTGTAATCCGGTGCTGGGGCCAAACCCAGAACAGGACCAGTTCCAATTAGCAGCGGGCGAACATATAGAGACCCTTTACCCGGTGGGGGCACCTGTTGATATCCAATTGAGCCAAACACAAGTAGAAATTTATTAAAGAAGATGGCTTTTGTTCATTGTTTGTGAGATATTGAAGAAGAGGAGAGAGGTGAATACCCAACGCCTGTTGGCTAGGACGGTTTGCTTGACGGCGTGGAGGAATTGGTGGGTTGAAGGTGAGGGCATACACATTCTCTCAGCACCCATTTGCATTCGTCGAGCATTTTCTTCTGGGCGGAACAGCAACAGACGCCCATCTTCTTTTCTGTAAGCTTTCAGTCCCTCATAAATACCCTGTTTTTAAACTTCAAATCAGTCGCTCTCTCTCCGTATCTCTATGTATATGCAGGCATGCAGCAGAAGTTTTCCATGGTAATTCAAACCCAAGAAACCCAAGGTAGCGTGTAGATGGGTGGAAGTCATCACACCTCATCTCTTTAATAACCTCTATAATAACTTCTTTGAGGGAGTTCATTTTCCATAAGACCTATTTATTCAATTATCATGAATTCTAATGCGAGTAAACAAGCTCTAATTTATCTAACTGGCAGTTGGTAGGGTGGCATAAGGCGCGGATTTGCTCCCAATGTCTTGAGTTTGAAACGGCCCAAGCTTTATCCCGTGTGGATCTCCGATGTCTTGTGTTTGAAACGGCCCGGGATTTATCCTTTATGGATTTAGTGTGCACTACACGGGGGATTAGTCTTACTTGGTAAAAAATTCTTTTCACCAATACCAGTAAAAGAAGCTCTAAATTAGTCAGGTAAGACCGCAATGAGTTGAGCTGTGTTAGGTGTGGGACAGATTGATAGGTTTATAATAACTATGGACTTAACCTGGATTCAACCCATTTATTAATCCTTTTACCAAAAAAAAAAAAAAAACCCATTTATTAATCTGGTGGAAAATGTCAAACCTGAAACTAAAACATTAATAAAGGCCTCGAACGATACCCTCAATTAGCAGGTCAAGATGAGGTTAGATTGGTGGATAGGGTTTGAACTACCTCCCCAATTGGATGGTGATTGGAAAGTGCAGCTCACTTGTAGCATAGTTGGCGAGGCACCTCCGTTCCACAAAAATAATTGGGGGTCAATTCTTTGGCGTCGGGGCTCATTGTGAGAGACTTGGTGAGTATGTGTGCGTTAGTGTGTGAGTACTTAGATTTTAGTGAAAAATCAAGCTGAACTTTTAAACAGTTAATCCATACCAAAACTCTATCAGTGGATGGATATTATCCATAAGCAATTAATAGCTTTCTTTTTCTCTTGGAAAGTAAGCCCCCACCTACTTCTTTTATTCAAAGTGCACATTGATAACGACTGCTACTTTATAAAAATTATCCTAGACAGAAACCAGAACTCCTTATTTATTAAATGAAAACAAGCATTTATGGTCGAGCTAACTATTAGAAATTATGTGTCTGTAATCGGTCATGACAGAGTACAAAACGATTATGATTGTAAGTCAGGTTATCTAAAACTGCATGGATCATCATTTACTTGTCAATGGCATGTTCAAAGTTCGAACTTCTACCAACCTGCCCATAATTCAAAACTCCAGATGATGGGCTCAACTCAATGTTTCCATAACGATTAAGTTTCCCTGATGAGAATTTCTCGTCGCGAGAACATTTCATGATATACATGTAATCAGTGGGCATCAGACCAAATCCGAGCTCATCCCAATTAACATTCGTGCAATCCTCATAGCCCGTCATTTTTTCACCAATGCGATTAGTTTTCATTATATCACTTTGTATTGCAACCATGAATCTACAAAATCAAGGCAAATAAATGGATAAGAAACTGGAAAGAAAATAGCATGGTATTGATCTCACAAATAGCATTTATAGAAGAAAGTTGCTGAATCCATTTGGTGAAAATAACATTTTGAAAAGTAATACAGAGATATCTATCTGTTTTAAGACTTACAGTCTTCCTAGCCTCATCCACTAGAATTATATGGTTTACCTATCAGCATCAGTTGTTGTGGCCTCACATGTTTGTTGCAGAGAAGTTGCAGCTTGAGATGTATAGGAGTAATTTCCAATCTGCAAAGAGAATAAGAAATGCATGCGGATTAAGAAAAAATCATAAAAAAAAAAAAAGAAGAAACATTGTTAACCAAAATTATGACTCTGATCCGGTTTTCTTCTTCTCAAGAGACAAGTAACTGACAACATAAGAGAGCACTAAGCCATCATTACATCTTCAAACCAAAAGAGTATGTTGCCATTTAGATAGGACTAGTGCATACTAAAAGTTATTGTTTTCCCCAACATCTCTTAAGACGGATTCCAATTTATAAAGTCAGACATGTAAATTGAAATAAACCAAGTAACCCATGTACAAGTGCTCTCCAAAACAAACAACTAAAAGAAATCCACTTCATCAAAGAATAGGTAAGAAAAAAAAAAACTGACCTTGTTAAAACATCTACCCAGAAACCTCTCCAAAGATCTCTTTAAGTCGCATCGACCATGGCGTGTTACAAACATGGTGGGCTGTTTTATATATTCCACCCAAGTTCAATTTTTCAAATCAAGCTCGCGCACAGAGAGAGAGAGAGAGAGAGAGAGAGAGAGAGAGAGCCACCTTAATGAATATGAAATTGAGTTTCATTTCATAGGCATGGTGATGGGTATACAGTGATCGATCGATTTCTTATGGATAGGAATGAGATGGTTGAATATTAGACCAGAACATGTGAGTATGGGATCAGAAGATGAAAACATTTTTATAGGTGTGACGTATAGTAGAGGACAGGGGAAATGAGTTGGTTTTCATTCCATGCACGGCTCTCCACGTCAGTCTTAATCCCGAGCAAGGGTGGATTGAATGGAATTGGTTTTGTCATTCCCAACTGAAAATGGTTACAAAACAGTCAAAGTGCCGCCTTTGATTTTGGCTTGTGCTGAGGAAGTTTACATATGACCACCTCATTTGGAAATCACGCAAGACTGGCTGTGTTGTATTTTACGAGTAACCCTTCCTCTTAAAACAGAAATCTCTGTCAATCAACTTCGCTAGTAAAAAAAAAAAAGGCATGTTTTTTAACGGTCGGCTTTCTTTGATTTTTACTAAATTGGCCCACTGGACAGGAGTGATACTACCAATTTAAAGACCTAGGACTCGATCATTCTAAGTGTGTTGGCGCCTGTGGCATTTTGTTATTGTGAAAGCATGATAATTTTTTAGATCTAACATAATTCATGCTAAATTCCCTATAGCCCTCAAAGGAAAGGGGTAAGCGAAAGAGGACATTGATCAGAGTAGGAATATATTTGAAGAAAGGCAACCTATGGGAGAATTTGGCCAATGGTAGATTGGAATGGCAAAATAGCATGCAGTTGAACTTAGCATAAATGGGACAAGACTCAGATGGTGGTTAATGTTTAGTTCAGGATTTGAATCATAATCAAGTTGGCTTAGATTGAATAGTCCTTTTGAGCAATTACCTTGACTATGATCCAGATGAGATTATAAAGGAAATTTTTATACTTATAGGTTAAGATAAAGTGAGTTTCTTGATTTATTTGAAAACTGGTAATTGATTGTGGTCAAGGTCGTTGATCTTGATTTTCTTATAAATAGAGGTGGTTGTTTGCAAATTAATAAAATTGATATGCGGTTATTTGTAGTTAAGAAATAAAGGCAGTTGCTTGTAAGTTTTCCTCATCATTACCCTCAATGTATTAAAACTCTGTTTGGCCAGTTAAGACATGATTAAGTTGCATCAAGCAGTCAAACATATTATATTTGTGAGAAATCCAAAACGATATGGATATGATCTTCATTGTGCATTTTGACCAATTGTATGTCTCTTTGTAGATTCCTATACGAAGCTTTTATATCTGTTTCTACATGCACTCTTTTATCATTTTATCTAACAAGAATAGTTGCTCTCATTCTATGAATCTTTCTATAACAATTTTTTTTTTTTATATCATTCAAAGAAAGTTTCGGATACCCCCATCTCTGCAAGCGATTGGGTGTTTTTCCAAAAAAATTATTTTGATAATTTTATTTATTATTATTGTTGTTTTTTTTTTCACTCATGTAATTTCACTACCAAATTGGTTTTTATAACATTTCTTATTCTTATACAAATAGATATTGCTATTTGGGTCTTCATATGGCATTAAATGGTGGCAAAATAAAAAAAAAATGTCTGCCACACTGATCATGCAATCTCTACAATTAGTTTGAGCATGATAAATGGATATGAATTTCTAAATGTGGCTAAAATTAAAAATTTTAATAACAAACAAGAAGCTCTAGTAAGATTTTAATGAATTTCTGGAGTAGAAATCGATACCAAATTTGCTAACAGTCTTATGGGCCCACCCAAAACATGCCAAGACTAAGGTAAATCGATGGAAAAAAAATTCTAATCATAGATTATGATTCTTTAAAAAGAAAGCAGCCCTATCAAATGATAAAATTTCTTGGTGTATCATCTTTCAGATCCCCTTGCTCACCTGTGTGGTCGGGACTAACACCTCTTCGGGTGAAGACTGTATATTGGTTGGTGGCTAAAGGGAAGATGTCTATGGCAAATAATCTCATAAGGAGAGGCTTATCTTTGGAGGAGATTATAGATGTGTGCCCTTTATGAAAGGAGGGGTTGGAGACCGTGGATCACCTATTCTTGCATAGTGTTTTTTCATCCTCTTTGTGGAGAGACCTCAGTCAAATATACAGATTAGTGTGAAGTTTGTGAAGCTCTATGATCAATATGTTTGAGGCTTGAAGTTTTTTTCTTTAAGGTTGCGGGCAAATCTTTGGAGACTTACCCCTCATGCCATAGTGTGGTCTATTTGGAAAGAAAAAAAATGATAGAATATTCAAGGGAGCAAGGATGGAATACAATGATCATCTTTCCGTTATTAGTTTGCGAATAGCCAAGTGAGATATTGTGAGGGAGGTTGCTAATTTGAAAATAGATGATATTTCGCATAATTGGGAGGCTTGTTTGCTTTGTTTAATACCTTGAATTAGGAAGGCGGAAATTTGGCGTCCACCCCATGGGATTTTTTGAACTTCAATGTGGATGGGGCGGCTAGAGGAAAGCTAGAGCCCTCGAGTGTTAGCAATGTACTTAGGGACCACAAAGGGGATGTATTGCTTATGTTCTCTAAGAATGTAAGTAGCAAGGAATCAAATGAGACTAAAGTGTTGGCAAATTTAGAGGCTCTTCATTTGTTTTTCCCTTCTTTTTGTGATCGATTATTGGTGGAGGGTGACTCCTCAATTGTTATTTCTTGGATTTCAAGCAACGAGGGTCCTTGGAGACTCCATCTCATCTTTGCATGAATCAAATCTTCGTCTTTCCAAGATTATGTCGAGTTTAAGCATGTTAGAAGGTTGGCTAATGTTATGGTAGATTCTCTAATGAAGCAATGGTAGACTGGGCTTTTCCTTCAATTGTTTATACCATCATGTAATTGGTTGCCCTTTTTATGTGGGTATAAGTCTCTTATACCAGGTTTTGGTGGGGTGTTTTATGCCTTCTTTTTTAATATACTGATTCCATTATTGTTTAAAAAAAAAAAAGGATCAAATTTCTTTGATCTGTTAGATAAGTTGTTAATGCATATATTTATTTGGCTACACAATCTAATGGGACAAGACCAAGGTGAAAATGATCAGAACATGTATCCAAGAAAGGAGATCATCCTATAAAGTAAGGATTTTGATGGTACAACTGTACATGAGCCCCCTAAGCTCTTAATTAAGTTCTACTTCCCTTACCAATAGGGTTGTAAACGGAATGATTCCGGATTGGAACCATAGTGGACCCAGACCCGTTTTTAAATAACAATTACGGTTCCAGATCCGGTTTTAAATCGGAGCCTGTTTTGTTGGTTCTAAACCCAATTTCGATAAGAAAATCCGGATCCGGTTCCAGAACCGAGTCTACCTAGAGGTGGGAGATGAAAAAGGTCTCCAAGGAGTCCTATGTTATGGGTGTGCAGAATATCACCCCCACTGTATCATCCTAATCCCTTGATAGAATATCACCCCCATTGTATCATCCTAACCCCTTGATCTACTGCCCTTAAGTTTAAAAGTTCTGAAAGACTTCAATTTTTTTTTGGATTTCAATCCAATGGCCTATGACTTCTGGATGACTGTCAAATATGCTCTTATGCCAATTCATTGGGGTAAGTGTGTGAGGGGAGTAACTTGATTAGAGGTGGACCAACGGGAGTTCATCGCACCATGAATGCACTTTAAGCCTATGGGGTTAGTACTAAGTAGGGCACTAGTAAGAAAGTGTAGACCACCTCAGGCCATCAAATTTCGTTTGATTAGATTTTAAGGCCTCAAAGTCGACGATAAAAGAAAGGCATCTAATTCCAATATTGAATATAGTCCAAAATGAGCGTCAAATTTGACTGTGTCAATTCATTGTTGGTGGGGTGCCCTAAAAACTATAATCAGGACCTAATCACACGGCAATTCTAATTTTCCACGTTTGGAAATTGACTCTTTGGACGCATGGAAGGTCCATCCAAATCCAAAATTTTCCATTGGTTGGTAAAAGGTCGGCTGGGGGAGAGACTTAAACCAGATATCATTTATGGATTGAGCTCTGTACATGTCTTATACACAGTTGGAAATAAATAACTAGTCTCTAGAAGGAAGCCTTGGACCCCAGGTCTCACTTAGAAGTCTTTGGTAGCATGAATGGAACTGTGCATATTGCCTAACCCACTAGGTAAGGATTCTAGAGTTATATAGTAGTATGCAATTGACATCATTTTGGCATCATTATCTGAGGAAGAAACAAGAAGGGTCTGACTAGATTATTAGTAGCATCCTCTAGAATGGGAGGTGATCTGGACTGGAGTACCAATGCAGCAAAATTGGGACACATTTTTTCACTCATACTAGAAGGATGGATAAGGGTTTTCTTTCTAAAAAAAGTTCCTGGTTCATAATCAGCCTTCTAACTACTAAAAGGATTGCAAATGGACCGGGCTGAAGGAAGTTGACTCCAGCCCGTTAGTTATCGCTTAGTAGTTAGGCCCAAGTTCAGCCCCCAGTCTTCAGCCCAGTGTCCTAGCCAATACAAAATACCCAATTGTGTTACATATATTGGAATGGTTGGTGCGTGCGTGGGTGGGTGGGTGGGTGTGGGTTATACATATATTGCTGGACCTGATTTACCGAATGTTGCATCACCACAAGAAAAAAAAAAGTCTTCTAATACAATAAGAATCAAGGGAAGATGGAAAATGAATACTCAATCATCACCCTATTAATTCAAGTTGTAGAAAAGTTGAGATCCCATCTATATATTACTACCTTATATCCTTCATCTCTCAGCTCACTCATTTCTTTAATAATCCTTTGGTGGAGCTCATGTGACTATGTAATTAGTTCATATGAATTCTATTGCAAACCAGCGGGCTCTAAAGTCATTGTCATACATATGTACGGGGTCGGGGTATGCTACAAATGGTTGTTCCCATGGGCCTCCATGCAGAATGCCATGTATGGCCCACCTAGGGCTCAATCATCATAGGGGGCGTGGGGGATTGAAAGATCTGGATGTAACCTACCTATTTGCAAAATTGCAAGTCCACCAGATCATCTTAATCCTTAAATTCGTGGCCCACAAGTTAAACAGCTAGCTTTATATAAAGAAAATAAAATTGCCTCTCGATCCAATGGTCTAGTCCATTTGGCTCGGTGCAAATCCTATGGATCCGGTGTAAATAGGGGGTGGGGGTTTTGATGGTCTGTCGGACCAGTGCCAAGGTGGGCCCCACATGGCTGTCGTAGGAGAGTTTTCTCCATATGTACATATAACTCTAGCATTGTTATTACTTGATAGGAACATGGCAAGACAATCATACTTAATGAAGAGTCTAGGAGTAAATAACATCTTTATCTTTATTGTTTGTGATTCATTGTAACAACATTAACAGCACCTGTCATAGAAACACGGACAATGAACCACTTCGACATCTTTTAAGGCTTGTAACTTCATATTACATCATAATACATAGCACAAAGTCTCGCTAAAAGGAATAACAGAAGTATCCAGTTCAGTTTAATTGGTAATACTATAGATCTCTTGTCATGTCTCCCTTGTTTATCTGTACTACACAAGTTATAGCTCAGTCTATCTCAACCGTCCAACCCATCGTGTCATCCACGAGACCCATTTGAATGCTAGTCAAGGCAGAGTATAGTCGGTGAGAAACCGTCTGGACTCCACTTCTGTATTCTACCCTGCTCACAGATATGTTGTTATGCATGATAGGTAAAAAGGAAAAGAATCATGGAAACACAGGAAGTTCCACACAATAAGACATCATGATAAAAAAGACATGATAACGACAGCTACTAAGAGTGCATTTTTGCACTCCAAATTCATGGATAGTTTTCCATTCAGCTATGGAATTAGGAAACTGAAAAATGGACAGAGCATTGGGTGGACTACTGTTTTGCACCACCTCTCTCACAAAACTATACTAATGAGTAGAAGATACTGTAAAACAGTATTCAACCTAAATGAGCTTCCAGATTTCTATACCACCCCAAACAAAAAGCAGAACAGATAACCATGTTTTCTTACAAAATATATACTGCCCATTCTTTGCAGGACAATTGGATGCAACTGAACTCAGTACCACTCTACCACGTTCTAGTTGTCATATGAAATGGTAGCATGTATTGCTGCTTCTGTTCAATGTTTCTTCCAGAATTCTTGTAGCCGACTCCAACATAGTTGGAACAAGGTTATGATGATGATGATGATGATGAGATCATCATAGTGGGGCTCCTAATTAATGTTGGATGAGAAAGGTTGTAGGCTCCTAGATATTGAAACTCAGCTAGTGTTCATTTTTTTCATGTTCCATTCATATATGTTAAAATTTCAATTGGTCCAAAAACTTATACTGAATTCATTCTTTGGAAGGAAGGATTAAAGCATATCAATTCACACACGCACACAAAAAAATAATAATAATAATAAAAATGGGCAGATGTATATTCGAGTTTCCCGCCAAGACAAGGATTTATCACATTAAATGGACATAGAAGTTTAAATAGAATCTGTAAAATCTGAAATTGTTGCTGAAAGTTATATAGAAATAGAGCATCCCATTTCAAGCAACTAAGGATAGAACAACTCATCCCAGGGCAGTTGCATGTCAGTCGAAGCCCACCAGGCAGAAAGGTAGACGTTCCCCAAAAATAATTAGATATCCCATTCATATTATATCTTAAGATCTAAAGAAGTGCAACCTATCCATGGATTTGGCTTAGGATAGATTGGAATGGAGAAATAGAATTCATGTTGCCGACCCTACCATAGTTGGGACAAGGGTTTGATGATGATGACGACGACGATGACGATTAATATTCTATCCTAAGACATAGTAAATATAAGTTGCTAGTATTAAATATGTAGGGTTGTCTCATGGACTCCCATGCACAGTATAAGAGTATGTAGCTTCTACATACCATGGTAGTGCCATATTGAACCTACATACCCCTACACCATGTATGGTAGTCCGCAAGCCAACCTACATAATTAATAGCTATTAAGTCCATTCTAGAACAATGATTCTTATATAATTCAATACATGTGACACTTGCATAAATTAATAATAGTACATAGTGACTGTAACCTGGATTATATAATGATGGAGAAACTTCTGTCTGTTAGCCAGGCAACCATAATCAGTCTACTTGCAGTTTCAACTGTTTGCTTTGTATTATAAGTTGGGAATTCTTGTTGATCTACGAAAAAGAAAAATAGTGGGAAGCAAAAATACCGAAACCGGAAAGGGCATTATGGAGCAGTAAAAACAAAAGCAGACAGCAAATGCTGAAGAGAGGTGAGTGTGACTATATGTAGCTCCTTCTGACGTTCTTAAAAGCAGTCCAACTATGTAAACTTGTTAGTGCATAATCACTATAGCAAGAGCCTCAGATAAATGTTTTAAATCAGAATGTTCATTTCTAGATCATATTCGCGCTATATGAAGTGTTGAACCAGAGGAAACTCTTATAGCCAAACCCCAGATTGAGGGGATAAGGATTTGGTGTTGATGATGATCATTTTGAGATTTTCACAATAGCTAGAGCCTCAAATACATGTTTAAAATCAGTAATATTTACAGCATCCAAGTGGTGGATAAAGTGACAACAAGTGTCCCATATTGCCACTGATTTAATCCATAGAACAATACATGATATGAGATGCGAGAATCCCTAGTTACAGATAAATGTGGAAAAGCGTATTCAAATGCTAATATTCTCTTTCAGCACTAACTATAATCATGACATTCAAGTTATTAACAGTTAAATGCATTAAGAAGTACATACTCTTAACAGAAGGAAAATGCAAAGAAAATAAGTTTAGGCAGTTTACCTTTTACCATGATATGTAACACTGCCTACAGGAGCAACAACTACTGCAGTTCCTGTGCAAAAAACTTCATCTGCATTAAGCAACTCTTCTACAGGTACAGGACGTTCCTTAACCTGATGAAGATTTGTTAAACAATTTACAATTCAATGAAAAATGTAATGAAATCTCAAAGATGTTTCTAACGGGAAATAGAAAAGAGACAGTCACTAGTATGTATATACACCTATGCATGCATGTACTTATGCATCAAAGAAGTTTCTCATAGTAGTTAGGGCATGCAGACCCTCTCGTGACAAAAATTCATGATAGAATGACAATCTAAAAGTTAATAGGTATTATTTTCATTAATTCTAATCCTTTTAAAAGTAAGATTAATTTTACATTTTTATGTCATCTAAAAACTCAGTTTGCTACAGCTGAAGCAAAACATTTTTTAATTTTACATTTTTACGTCATCTAACAATCCAGTTTGCTATGGCTGAAGCAAAAACATTTTTGTTCGTTTAATTTTTTTTGGTTTCGAATAAACTAAAAAGGCTATTGACATCAATTTAAACTAATAACAAGGCCACCCAAAGAATGTGTCAGCTTGGGCCAGGGGAAGCATAAAAAAACCATTGGAGATTCCAGGTCAGTGTAATTGAAACTAAGGTATTATTGGATTTGTTTCATGTTTTCTTCCATTAGGCAAGCAAGTCGGCAGAAGAGGAAGCAAACAACATGTTGAACTGTTATTTATTTGATGACTTTCCATCTTGATGTATCTTTTGATTTCCAGTTCATTACCCTCATGAAGAGAAGGTTTTTTCCCCTTTGTACCTATCTAGCTCAAGATAAATAAGAATTATATTATTTCACTAAAAGAAAATCATAAACAAACAAACAATTCTCATATATGAAAAGACATTGAAGAGTAGTTACTTGATAGTCATATTTAAGAGCAATTTCAATGATGCTTTTTCGTGTAATTCCAGCTAGAATTGTTCCCTGTGTAGATGGAGTTGATATAACATTATCCTGCAAGCAATAGAACAACTAGAACGTGAGAAATGGCATCCTCTTGGTGATTTCTTAGCCAGAACAATGAACTTATAGTTTATAAACCAACTAATGTTGGCATCCTCCTAGTGATTTCTTCCATGAAATACTACCCAACAAACAAGCTTAGCAAAGTTGTAAAACATCAATTCGGCCCTAAGACAAGGGGGCCCAGCCCAGCCCACTCAAAAAGCCCTTAAAACAAGGGCTTTCGTTTCTAAGGAAAAGCCCTAGGGTTGGGCTTGGATTTTTTTTGCGGGCCCTGAAATTTAAGGGCCGGGCTTGGACAGTACTAGGCCTAGCCCAGCCCGGTCCCGGTCTTGGCCCTCGTACTTTTCTTTATTCTATATAATAAAAATATTTAAATATGTAAATATATACTAATTATTTAAGTTGGTTCACATCATTTTTATTTAGTTATTTAAGGTATATATTTTTTTGAATGTTAACTTTCAATAGATGAAAAGGTGTGAAGGCATAGAGATTGCCAGGAGTAGGAGAGGGAGAGGGAGACCCAAGAGAAGTTGGAAAGAAACTATTAAACATGACCTTGCCTACATGGATCTAACGGAGGACATGGCCCTAAACAGATTTGATTGGCGTCGTCAAATCCATATAGCCGACCCCACCTAGTGGGAAAATGCTTGGTTTGGTTTGGTTTGGTTTAACTTTCAATAGATGAAAGACTTGACCATACAAGAGAGGTATGCTGAAAAGCCAAAACAAATTTAAGCTATATATTATACTTAATGCATAGGCAATAAGTGTTGCACGGTTGCTTCCGATCCCATTCTTCTAGTTTTATTGCTTCTTATTTAAGTTTTTTCTATTATTTTTATATATTTTTGCTAGTGCAAAAGGGAGTGTACTCCTATTAATAAGGACACTTTTTCCTTTATGTAGTGAATTTGGACGTCGACCAATTCATAAAGGTAGTTTGTATGTGCATGGAACTTCGAGGATATGAGGTGATCCAAGTATCCTTTTAATTGGATAATTATAGCTCCCAATTTTTTAATGTCTAAACTAATAGTGATTTTTTAAGTGCATTTATTTTTGTGATTGACATACGACAATGCTTAGTCAGATCGGTGTTAAATTGAAGATAATGCCAAGGGGAATGTAAATGGTTTGAGTTTCTCAAATATAACACTATGCTAGAATGATTTGGTATGTGGAAACTCCTATGAAAAGTGTGAGATAGAGCAAACTTTTTAACCCTCGTTTTTTTTTTTTTTTTTTTTGACAAAATAAATAAAATTGTATGACTAGAATCCCATGTCACCAAAGCATTCATGACTTTGTCTGATAAAAAAGTTTTTAGAGGCAGCTTTTGTACTCCAAACATTTTCTTAGTGCTTCTTCTAAGGGTTTTCCGGCTGCTTCATTTCTAAAATTATCTGAAGGAATCTTTTGCAGTGCAAGTAAGATGCTAAATCCATTTACAGCAAGAATGGAACTATATTCTTTTTTTTTTTTTTTCCCTGATTGGTAACAAGACTAGAATCTACAGCCTTGCAGTTGCAACAATAAATAGAAGTATCAGTGTGGAATCAGGCACGTAGACAATTTCCTCTACCATCTTAGGTAATCTACATACTCAGTGTTATCCCACTGAAATTAAACTGAAAAGCAGGGAGATTTTATAATGAATTTGAGCGAAGTTTAGCCCAAGAGATTCCCCATCCCCCTTCAACTTTAAGTTTTTGAGGACTCGCCACGTGGTCATTGGTATCCATGAGTCCTTTACAATTCTTTGATACTTGTGAGAAGTAATTTTATCACTGCAAAACGGTATCAATGTATACGTTATTTTTCAGTTAGAGGTGTTGAAATTTTATTTTTCAATTATAGATTTTGAAATTCCACTTTTTTCTTGTTCATTCAGGATAATCTAGTTTTGTATATAAACTTATAAGACTGCATGGAATGGAACCATTATACATTAAAAGCTGAAAATTAGTTAGAAGTATTCTCAACTAAATATTTGTATATAATATAGAAGAAAAACCTTTGACAATGTTTAATTAGGGAACTAAATTCGCTTGTATTGATACCTTGATAATGAAAATATTACAAGAAGAGGCCTCCTCCAGAAATCTCTTGTTTACTGAATCAAGGAATATGACATCAGAAAATCCTTTCTTCTTAGCTTGAGTCTGCGCCTTAAAAACCTTAAGATGAGAAGGGCAAAAAAGAAAAAGAGGAAACATTATGAAATGGCAACATTTGTATATGCTATGATAAACCTAACTACATCTTTCATACCACTTGTAAAACTAAACGATAATCCACTGTATGCAAGAACATTATAATATAACTACATATTAAATAAGAAGAAGAAAGTGAAGAATATTATACAAGTTATGGGATAAAAAAGGCAAAGAATCAACACCATCTAAGCAGTAGAATAAAGTAAAATTTGATTCAACATAAGAAACACAATGGTTCCTAAATATGTAAAATATACTGGAAGCAACAAAGAATCAAGAAAAAGGGTGACATTCTGGTTTTACACTTACAGAATAAAGTCGCAATCTTAAAAAAGAAGCTCCTTACCGGTGCATAGTTGCCAATTGTTTTCACTCCTCCAGTCCCACCAGGAGAGGCACGATGATAATCATCATCAACAAACAAATTGAGTGGTGACAAGCCTTCCTAAAAAGATAAAGGGAATCCAAAAAAAAATCATATAGGTCAAAAGCATAGATATCATGATAGTTCAAGGAGAAAAATTAAGAAAAAAAAAAACTCAAAACATAAAAGAATTCAGTGGCACAATTAAGTGAATGTTGCATCATTTATATATGATAGGGTATAAACTTACTCATATAATTTAAAAAATGAAAATTTTTCTAGACAACCATGGACCCAAATGATGAATCACATGGTTTTAAAATAAATGTGACCGTGTTGCCTTGTTTGGTGATATATATACGGAGAACTTCAAGCCCATGGGTTATGCAGGCCATAGCTGTCTTTTATTTTTATTTCGTTTTCCATATTTGGTTACCTTTTATTACTGTTGAATAGCTGGGATTATATGCTTGACTAAGGGGCCATATTTATTCTGGTGAATTATTTTTTGTCATTATTTATATGTGATGTGAAGTAATAAAATTGTGACACTATTTTGGGTGGTTTCCTAGGTTTTGGCATGAGTAGCTCTTTGTAGAGACATGAGTTTCTCTCCCATGACCACTGGTATGGAATCCTTATATAGCGTGTGGTTTTTTAAGTCCTGAGTTCTTCATTTATCTCTCTAGTGGGAGTGTGGTTTGGTGGATTGGGTTGTGAGATTAGTGTTGGGAACACAAGACGTCTTCTTTATTTGGAATCAAGTCTAGGTTGGATAGGTTGGAGTTTGACTTGCATCAGTGAGATACAACAGTTGAAGTCTTGAAGATGATATTAACTTATATGGCATCACATATTCTCTGAGGGCTTGTTTGCTTGCAATGCAATACATATGTATTAAATTTAACACATGTATTGAACAGAATTCACTGTTTTTTTCCCATCTAATTCCTAGGGTATAAATTACAGGACCCTCTAATACTTATGTAAGTGGCCCACTTCAATTGCCAGTTCCACCCTCAGTATTTTAATGCATAGGTAAGCCTTAGTATTCGAATTCCTCCCTCGCACGGTGCTCTTCTGTAGCAATCTATTGGTCTCTCTTCTCTTGACTCTCCACTCTCTCACTGCTCTCATCTCTCCTCTCTGTCTCATTGCTAAGTCTCAGGTATGCTCTCTATCTCAGATTAATCCCTACTTTGATGTTTTCATCTCATATATGATTCCTTTAATTGATGTTTTAATCTCGAATTTGATATCTATATCTGATACTTTCGTGTGTTAGATCCAACCAAAATAGGAAACGCTTTTAACAATCTTGAATCTTATCAATGCAGATTTTTAAATCTGGTTTGATTAAAATGTGGCTAATAAACCGGCGGCGAAGGTTATAAAAAAATGCAGCTAATAAATCTTGTTAGAAAATCAATGTAGACTCTTATACTAGTTCTTTGCGGAGCAGACTCTATTGCAACTCATTCACCATATGCATATCATTTCTGTAATGAATGAGTTAGGCTCTAATATAGAATACTAAGCGAGGAGACTATTTGGATCCCCTATATTGAGACCAGGTAAATTAGTTTATATGTAAATGAAGGTTCATGGACACTGTACATATCCTTGCAAATCTGTTGCCATGCACTCAGTTCAGACATAAATCTAGTTACCCATAACTCTGTCTAACAATATACGGTTTCATTTTTCCCCTTGAAGAGATAGTCTCAAACTCAGTTGAGGAAAATAATTAACTTAAAATTCGGGTCTACACATCCAGGGTAAAAGGGTTTCTCCCAAACAACACTAAACAATACCTTTGGAGTGTTCTTTTTCTTTACCAATATTTCATTTGGTTTCCCTCGAGCCCCGTTGGTCAGTTTTTCAGGTTTGCTTTCTTTTTATTTGTACCCAGTGATTTGAATCCTGATTGCCCAATTTTCATTTGACACAAAAGTTAAAGCCAAACCAGCCCAGAACTAAGTATACGTTATTCTACCCCATTCATTAAATTGTCATAGTATGGTGATTGTAAGTGCCTAAATTATTACGGACTTAGTTTAAGTGATGAAGGGGATAGGAAACTCCTGTTCAGCTGATCGGAGAAGTCACCGACGGCCTGAATCCTGAAAAGAGGGAAGAAAGAACAGTCAGGGCCCGAGGCTGCTGTCAGCCAAAGGCACTCCGACGCCTGAGTTAGTGCAGTCACTGAACTAGGGTGAAGTGGAGAAGAAGCTGTTTAGCAAAATAACAGTGCAGGCTGTGTCTTGCATGTACCTGTTCATGGTTCTCCATGCAGGCATATATAGAGGAGAGTAGAAGATTCCATAGTGGAGGTAGGTGAAGATACTTGTCCCATCAGTCCACACTTGGGATCCTTAGTGGGGGTAGGTAAGGATACTTGTCCCATCAGACATCCCCTCAAATCCCTTACATAAATGTGGATGCGATCTGTTGATAGGAATAAGCTCTTATCAATGGCGGTGGCCACCCTACTTGTCAGGGACTCCCTATAAAGTATCCGTCCCATCTCATAATGGGAGTTTGGACGCCCAGTGTTCACCTCGGCCGTGGGGCCGAACTGGAGAATTCACCGAGGTCAGTCATACCCGAGATCGGACGGGGATGTAAGTGCGAGGCTGAGCTCGGGAGGACGTGGTCGGTATTTCTACCGAGACCAGTCCCATCTTGATAGCGGCCGAGATGCGGCTGTGGAGGCCTTTGATTAGGACAATTGTCGAGGCCGGGACAACATCGGTTTCGGTGGAAAGAGTCCACACAACTGCCCCCTGCTCCTGACCTCAGGGGTCTGGACAACACGGGGTTAGGAGTGATAGGACGAATATTTCCCGAAACCGATCCCGTAGCTTATAAAGAAGCGTGGGGTGCCGTTTCGTCTTTCGAGGCGCATTTAATAGCACCTGGCTGTCTGGAGGCGGTTTGATAGTCCATCCATATCATTATGAAGGCGATGCGGTGCTGCCATGTGTCACGTTTCTGATGGTCGCGATGTCTTATCGAGGCGACGGATGGCGTGCTCGAGGCGGTGTCTGCGCGCGCCTTTCGGGATACGAACAGATTTGTCATCCCTGTATAAGAGCCTTCATCTCTGAAGGAGGACTACTTTTGCTGTTAGTGCGTTTTGGAGCTTCTGCCTGAAGCTTCGTCGTCCGAGAAGTCCACTTGCTGTCTTTCGAAGTCTGGGGTTTTCGTTGTCCCTACATTCCGTCCAGCCTCGCGTCCCAGTGAGTCCCTCTCTGCCCTTCTTTTGCCATTTTTCCTTCTCTGGGGTATTCTTCTTTTCTTTTGGGGATTTGTACTCTGTCCTTCTTCTCCGTTGCCGTCACCTGTACTCCGGTCTATGTTGGGGAAAATGGGAGTGTACAGACATTGGATAGACACAGAGCTCGCCCTAACAGAACTTAGGAATAAATACCAGATACCAGAGAACGTCCAGATTAGGGCGGATGAGCCTGACGACCGAATCCGACCTTGGGTTCTTGTAGACGGGTGGATGCCCTTCCCACTAGTGGCCATAATCGAGGGCGGGGTGAGATTCCCAGTCCATCCTCTCTTGAGGGCCTGTCTCAGGCGGTGGAACCTGACCCCCTGCCAACTAATGCCCAATGGCTTCAAGATAATTATGGGTATAGCCGAACTCAATAGGATTTTGGAAACCGACCTCGGCGTCGAGGACATTGAGGACGTCTACAACCTCTGTCGATCTCCGAAGGACGACGCTTATTACCTCCGAGTTCGGTCGAAGGGGAATCCCATAATCAACGAGCTTGAGGACAACACGAAATATGCTGGGGATGACTGCCTGTACGTCAAAGGGAGTTGGGAGTATGCCCCTGGGGAGCCCAGGGTGAATCACATACCCCGTCGTCTCGGAGTGCCACCGAGTAAATATCTGAATTTCTAGTCTTTTTGTTCTTCTGTTTTGCCGAACTGACACTCAAATTCTTGGTGTGCAGGTCATAAGGAGAGACAACAGCAAAAAAGGAACTCCAGGTGGCGGAGAAACGTTACCTGGCTAAAAAGAATATACAGCTACAAGGGTCACCGGACGCGATCAGCCTCAGCCCTTCTCGGGTACGAGCCTGTGTACCGGTCCTTTATTAGAAGACGGCACGAGAACCTTAGGGGGGCGCAGATTTTGACTCTTGCCGAAGCCGAAGAGCAGACAGCCCGAGCTGAAGGGTCTGCACAAGTGCCCCCCGAGATCATACCCTTCCGAGCTCCTGCCGAAGCCGGGCCTTCACGGGCTGAGGTCGCTGTAGAGACCGAGTCCGAAGAAGAGCGCGAGTCAGAGGGCGAATCCGAGGAAGCTCGGCGAGTGGAGCTGGTAGACCTCCAGTCTTCCGGATCAGACGAGGCCGAGATGGGGCGACGCCGTGCGGCGATGATAAGCCTTGATGATGTCGTCTTTGGGGACTCGCCCACCCCATCGGGACCCGCTCTTCCTCCGAATCTGGAAGAAACAGTCGTCTCTCCCCCGAACTAGTCTCCTCTTTGGCCTTCCTCGACGACTGAGCGTCGCACTAAATCCCAGCGGGACTCAGTTCGGAAGGGAAAGAGGCCTAGAACCGCTGATTCAACCGAGGACGAACCCGACCCAGTCCCTCAGCACTCTCCGCTGCTCGGTCCTCCGCTCTGGAAACCTATTTTTCTGCTGGAGGATGGCCAGCCACTGTCATCGGACGCCCGGTTGACCGACGGGACTTCCGTTGTCAGTCCCCTCGCGCATGCTTGCGCTCTGCCTGGTGATATGGCAGAGTATTGGAAGCGGAGCGAGGTGGAGCTGGACGTGGCCCAGATGGGCGACGCCATCAAGGTAATTTCTTCTTCTCTGAGCTTGTATTTCTCCTTTGACTTCTGCACTTCCAGTACTGACCTCCTTGTGACACTTGTTTCTACAGATCCTGCAAAGGGGTCTTGTATTGGCGGAGAAAGCTCAACAGAGCGCTGCTCGGGCAGAGCGGGCGGAGAAGAGAGGAATGGAGCTTGAGGCGGAGCTCGGAGAAGTAAAAACGAAGGCGGCCGAGCAGGAAACATACGCCGCGGGCCTTAAAAACGAGCTTGACAAAGCCAGAGCAGAATTGGAAGACCAAGTCAGGACGATGGCCGAGCTCGAAAAAAAGTGGGAGGAGTTAGAGGCTGCACTTCGTGCCGACGTCGAGAAGCTGAGGACTGAAGTCGAAAAGGCTTTCGACGAAGGGGTGGCAGAGGCCACCGAACATTATATTGCCGAAGTGAAGAAGGTCAGCCTGAAAGCTTGGAGGCTGGGGTGGACGAGCTCGTTAAGAGCAGCAGGGGTCCCCGAGGACAGCCCTGTGTTCACGGAGATCCCCCAGTTTCCTCCTCCCCGGCCCGCTCCAAGCCAAGCTCCTGAGGTCCCTGTCGGGGAAGGTGATGACACTGTCCCTGGAACTAATGTTGATGCCGGACAAGTGATTGCCGAAGCCGAGGGGGACGCTGCTGTTGGTGGTACTGAGGAGGCCGTGGTTTGAGAAAAACTTTATGTATTTTTCTTTTTTGATTTTCTGTACTGGGGGAAGTTTTAAATTTTTTGTTTTTGTAAGAGATTTGTAATCAATCTTCACTTTTGGAATAGAATTGGTTTTGCTTCCAATTTCGAACATCCGTGGTGAATGTTTCTTGTCTTGTCCTTTCTCTCTTTATGCGTTTGGCTGAACAACCAGAATAAAGTAGGAAATAAAACAAGTAAATGAGCTCGGTCCATAGCCGTGCTTAATGTATTTTTTGTAACCCGAGATGCCGTATTGATCCTGCAATCATAACAGGCACTGACTTAGGCAACAAGTGCTCGGTCCTATGACCAGAGCTGAGTCCGGTTTTACAATCAAAACTTGACTGGCCCAAAGGCCGCGCTGAAGTAGTTGATCCTGGTAATCGGGCTGTATGTATATGCCGAGCTCCATAACTCGGTGATCTTCTTTGAGAATAGGAGATAATTTGGAGAACACAAACTTATTCTATAAAATGAACCAGCTTATTACCTTCCGAAATCAGTTTACATCTCAAAAATAGAATTTCTTGAGGTGGGTGGCATTCCACGGGCGTGGTAGCTCTTTGCCTTCCATGTCCTCAAGTCTGTAAGCAGACTGCCCAGCTACCGAAGTCACCTTGAATGGCCCGTGCCAGTTCGGTGCAAACTTTCCTTCCCTAGGGCTTCTGTCTGCTGGAAGGGTCTTTTTCAAGACTAATTCTCTAGGGGAGAACTTCCGCTCTTTGACCCTTTGATTGTACCCTCTAGCCAACTGTCGTTGGTAGGAAGCGAGGTGGATGGCTGCAGCATCCCTTCGTTCCTCAGCCAAGTCGAGCTCTGTGGCGAGGTTTGTATCATTTTGGCCTTTGTCGAATATTTCCGACCTGAGGGTCGGGAGACCGACCTCAAGTGGAATTACAGCTTCCATTCTGTAAGCTAGGGAGAAGGGAGTTGCCGAGGTCGAGCGCCTTGGGGTAGTCCTGTACGCCCAGAGGACACTTGGAAGTTCCTCTACCCATCTGCCTTTGGCTCGATCTAGTCTCCTTTTGAGTCCGTCAAGCACCACTTTGTTCGAAATTTCAGCCTGTCCATTACTCTGGGGGTATACCGGGGTAGAATAGTAGTTCCTGATGCCAAGGTCTTGACAGAAGCTTCTGAAGAAGTTGGAGTCGAACTGGGTCCCGTTATCCGTGACCAAGGCTCGAGGCACTCCGAATCTGGTTACGATGTTTCTCCACACGAAGTTTTTGGTATCCTTCTCAGTGATGGAGGACAACGCTTCAGCTTCTATCCATTTGGTAAAATAGTCAGTAGCTACCAACAACCATCTTTTGTTTCCTGGAGCTCGGTGGAGTGGTCCCACGAGGTCCAGTCCCCATTGAGCGAAGGGCCAGGAGCTGGAAAGAGGACTTAGGTCATGTGCTGGCTGATGGAGAGAATGGGAGAACTTCTGGCACTTCTCACATTTCCTGGCGTAGACCTGTGCGTCCTTCTGCATATAGGGCCACCAGTATCCTTGACTGATAGCTCGGTAAGCCAGTGACCGACCTCCGATGTGGCTGCCGCAGATCCCTTTGTGAATTTCATAAAGGAAGTCCTCGACTCTGCTCGGGTGTACACACTGGAGGTAAGGGCCATTGTAGGACTTTTTGTAGAGTTTGTCATCCGGAGAGAGCCAGAATCGGGCTGCTTTTAGCCTGATTTTGTGGGCCTGGTTCTTGTCTTCGGGCAGCTGGTCATTCTTGAGATAGGAGATGAGTTCATCCATCCAGCTCGGGCCGAGATCAACACACATGAGCTGCCGAGGTGGTTGAAGTTGTATACTCGGTCTATCTAGTGCTTCCACTTCGACAGCTCTTTTTTTTCCTGCCTCGACAGCAGAGGCCAGGTTTGCAAGGGCATCGACGTGAGAGTTGGAGTCCCTGCCTATCTGCCTGACTTCAGCCTTTTGGAACTGAGATAGAAGTTGCTTGGTGTGGGCTAGGTAAGCTGCCATCCTGTCATCACAGGCCTGGTAATCCCCATTGAGTTGGCTTGTAACCAGCTGTGAGTCGCTGAAGATCACCACTTGTTGTGCCCCCAGGATTTTTGCGCTACCCAGCCCTGCAATTAGTGCTTCATACTCAGCTTCATTGTTAGATGCTTTGAAGTCAAGAGTCAGGGCTTGCTCAATGACTAGGCCCTCTGGAGATTGAAGGACTACGCCAGCGCCAGCCCTTTTGAAGGTGGAGGACCCATCGACGAAGACTTTCCAGGATGAGGTTCCTGCCTCGACAGCAGAGGCCAGGTTTGCAAGGGCATCGGCGTGAGAGTTGGAGTCCCTGCCTATCTGCCTGACTTCAGCCTTTTGAAACTGAGATAGAAGTTGCTTGGTGTGGGCTAGGTAAGCTGCCATCTTGTCATCACGGGCCTAGTAATCCCCATTGAGTTGGCTTGTAACCAGCTGTGAGTCGCTGAAGATCACCACTTGTTGTGCTCCCAGGATTTTTGCGCTGCCCAGCCCTGCAATTAGTGCTTCATACTCAGCTTCATTGTTAGATGCTTTGAAGTCAAGAGTCAGGGCTTGCTCAATGACTAGGCCCTCTGGAGATTGAAGGACTAGGCCAGCGCCAGCCCTTTTGGAGGTGGAGGACCCATCGACGAAGACTTTCCAGGATGAGGCGAGGAATTGTTTCCAGGACCGCTCCTGTTTGGTCTCGGCAGAAGGTCTCGCCTCCTTGCCCCCCAGTTCGGTGTCGAGCGGGCTCGGTGCCGAACTAGGAGAGGTGAATTCGACAATGAAGTCTGCCAGTACTTGTGCTTTAATAGCCGTCCTGGGCTGATAAATGATATCATATTGCCCGAGTTCGACAGCCCATTTAGACACTCTGCCTGAGAAGTCTGCTCTCCTAAAGAGGGACTTAAGCGGGTGTTCTGTCACAACCGCTATGGAATAAGTCAGGAAGTAGTGGGAGAGCTTGCGGGATGCACTGACGAGTGCAAATGCGAGCTTCTCCAATGGCAGGTATCTTGTTTCGGCGTCCAGCAGGATTTTGCTTGTGTAATAGATGGGCTTTTGCTGCCTGTCATCTTCTCGTACGAGGACAGAGCTTACTGCATGGTCCGAAACCGCCAGATATAGGTATAAGACCTCACCCCGAACCGGGGTGGAAAGCAGAGGAGGGGAAGAAAGGTATTCTTTGAGTTCCTGGAGAGCACTTTCGCATTCCGGGGTCCATTGGAACCCGGATCTCTTTTTCAAGAGCTGGAAGAAGGGATGGCATTTATCTGAGGCTCGACTGATGAAGCGGTTCAGTGCTGCTGCCATCCCGGTAAGTCTCTGGACCTGTTTTGTCGAGGCCGGACTTTGTAGGGCTCTGATTGCCGAGATCTGATCGGGATTGGCCTCGATTCCGCGCCTAGTAACCAGGCTGCCCAGGAATTTGCCCGAGCCGACGCCAAATGCACATTTCAAGGCGTTTAGCTTGAGCTTGTACTGTTTGAGGATGGAGAAGGTCTTATGTAAGTCAGTCAAGTGGTCCTGTGACCGTTTTGACTTAACGACCATGTCATCGATATATACATCGACCGTCCTGCCGAGCTGGTCCTGAAACATCTTGGTCACCAGCCTTTGGTAAGTGGCACCCGCGTTTTTTAACTCGAAGGGCATTACTTTGTAACAGTAGGTGCCCCTGGGTGTTATGAACGCGGTTTTTTCTTGATCAGGCTCATGCATTGGAATTTGATGGTAACCTCGGTAGGCATCGAGGAAACTCATCCTTTCATGCCCGGCAGTGGCGTCGATCAGCTGGTCTATCTTCGGTAGAGGAAAGCTGTCTTTGGGGCAGGCTTTGTTCAGGTCGGTGAAGTCTACGCAGACCCTTCAGCTCCCATCCTTCTTTTTCACCACAACCGTGTTGGCTAACCACACAGGGTAGTGGACTTCCCTAATGGCTTCAGCTTCCAATAACTTGTTGACCTCCTTGGTCACAGCCTCGGCCTGTTGAGTACCCGACCTTCGAATCTTTTGGGCAACAGGTTTGTGCTGAGGGTCTACATTCAGCTTGTGGCTTATGACCTCCTGGCTGATGCCAGACATTTCATATGGGGTCCAAGCGAAGACTTCTCTATTTTGCAATAGGAAGTCGAGCATCCTGACCCTTTCCTCGTCAGCAAGTTGACTACCGAGCAGGAAGAACCTCTCTGGATCGCTGGAGTCGATCCCGACCTGAGTGAGGTCCTCAATGCTCTTTTGCTCGGGAGTCCGGCCCACGGCGTCGAGCTCAGCTTCGAGCTCGGTCATGTGGACTCGCTGAGGCTCTGTCTCTCCGGGGACCACGGCCATGAGACATTCTTTGGCCATGTCTTGGTCGCCGCGGACTATGATGAATTTGAAGCTCCCGTCCTTGTTCTGTAACGGGAACTTGAGCTTCTGGTGATGGGTCGAGGGTACAGCCTCCATATTATGAAGCCAGGTTCTCCCCATGATGGCATTGTATGGAGATTGTGCATCCACCACCAGGAAGTCTGCCGTCATGGGGGCTCCTCCGACCTCGACCTTGAGGGAGATCTTCCCTTTGGGATATACCATCTTGGAGCTGAATCCTACTAAAGGGGTGCGGGCTTCGAGCAGATCCTCTTCCTTCAGACCCATTCTTTTGAAGCAGTCGAAATAGAGGATCTCTGAGGAGCTCCCGGGGTTCACTAGGATCCTTTTGACGTTGAAGTTTTGTAACCTCATAGTCAAAAGAAGAGGATCATTGTGGGGTAGCTGAACCCCGGCCAGATCTTTATCTGAGAACCAAATCTTTGGTCTCTCTATGCGGGCCTTCTTGACAGAGGGACCGAGCTCGGCCGCCATCACGTGTTTGCCGTGCTGGGCCCTCCTGGCCTCGGCACGCGCTTGATCACTGCCTTTGGGAGCGGGAGCCAGGTGAATGGCATCGATGGTCCCTATAGGCCCATCGCTGTCCCTGTCGTCGAGGTGGTGCTGCTGGGCTTGGTTTACCCTTCCCTCCTCTTTGATATGATCTCTGAGGTGCCCATCTTTTACAAGCCTTTCAAGGTGATTCTTGAAGGAGTAGCAATCCTCGGTTCTGTGTCCTCTATCTTTGTGGTAGGCACAGAACTTGCTCTGATCTCGTAAGGCAGCGTCACCTTTCATGGGCTGGGGCCATTTGAAGAAAGGCTGGGCTTGGATTTTGCCCAGGAGTTTGTAAATGGGCTCTTTGAAGATGGTGTTTACGGCTTTGTGAGGGGCGCCACTTGGCTTCGGCTTTGCGCTGCCTCCCGAAGTGGGAGCAGAACGTGCTGCCGAGCTGGATGGCTCTCGACTTCGGTCCGCCTCCCTCTTAGCAAGCCTCTTTTCTCTCCTTGTAGGTCGGCCTTCCGAAGGTCGGCCCTCGGAAAGCTGGCCCTCTTGGAGTGGGGGCCAAAGATTATGGCTCTCCCGAGCCCGGAGCTCGTCTTCTTCTTGCTCAACATACTGGTTCACCCTGGCCATGAGTGTCTTCACTGAATCCGGTGGGCGACGCATCAATTTCTTTCAAAGCTCATTTCCTGGTAGCAAAGCTTGTTGAAAGGCTGTGACGGCCACCTCGTCATTGGAATTCTCGATTACGCTGTAGATGGTCCAGAACCTTTTGGCGAATCGAGTGATATTCTCGGTCGGCCTCATCTTCATAGAGATTAGGTCGGCGTCAGTCTTCGGGATGACCCGATGTGCTTGAAATTTCTCGACGAAGGAGTTTCGGAGCTGTCGCCAGCTCGAAACCGATCCCTCGGAGAGTGCACAGAACCACCGAAGCGGGAGGTCACCTAAGCTGGAGGAGAAAACCTTGCAGTCGAGGTTCCCGTCGCCGCTGAATACCGACATCTTCTGGGTGAAGTGTCAGAGGTGAGCTTCGGGGTCGGACGTCCCGTCATAAAGATTGAAGCGTGGGACGCTGAATTTATCAGGGAGAGGATGGTCTGTGATTTCCCGAGTAAACGGGGAGGTTCCGTGGATGTCGCCATATCTGGTAGCCAACCGACCTCGAGCGAGGCCGGCATGCTCCAGGTTCTGCTGCACGTCCAACTTAATCTGCTGATCAATATAAGCGGCCATGTCGGGGTCGGCACCGACCTCCCGCTTTTGCCTCTGGCGCTGACGCTGGTCGGCGCTGGCGTGAGTGTTACTCGAGCCTTCTTCCCGAGCTCGGGTACGTCTCTCGTTTAGCTGCTCCCTTAGGTCTGGCTGACCCTCAGGGCCCCGCCGAGCTTTCCGCTGAGGTGGAGGCGTGTGAGAGGCTTCGGGCAGGGGTCCGTCCTTGACCTCCAGCTGTCGCTGGAGCAGGAGGATCTGAGCCTTCTGTTCCTCAATGACGAGGTTTTGAGCCTTGATTGCTTCAGCTTGGGCTTCAACATCGTCCTCTAGGGCCGTGTCGTCGTCACCTTCGTCACCGAGGTGGATATGGTCCTCCTCCATGTGGTCTTCGTGATGAGACCGAAGAGGTTGAGATTGCTCAGGAGCTCTACCTCGCTGGGACTGTTCCTGAGGAGGAACGTCCTTGCTGGGTGCTTGAGTGAAAACGACCTCCAGGCGTGGACGCTCTGCCTGGGAGGACGTTGTCCGGGCCCGAACTGCTACGGGACTGCCCAAAGGAGACGCTGGTACACCTCTCGACGATGAGTGTGTCACCGTGACGGGTGACCCTACGCTTCGAACACCAGGATCCCCTTCCGCTCTTTTCAACTGAGGGTTGGGTGGTGTTTGCCTGACATCTCTTTGCTGCCTTGTCACTAATGCCCCTGCTCGGTTCGTCACCAGTGGAGGCGGCATGAGAGGCAAGAATATTTCTGGCTGGCTGGACATGGACGGTCCAACAACGCTCTTTCCCTTCTTAGCTTTAGGAGGCATGGCTGTTAGGATTGAAAGTGTGGAGTTTTCAGAGTAGTTCCCCACAGACGGCGCCAATTGTAAGTGCCTAAATTATTACGGACTTAGTTTAAGTGATGAAGGGGATTAGGAAACTCCTGTTCAGCTGATCGGAGAAGTCACCGACGGCCTGAATCCTGAAAAGAGGGAAGAAAGAACAGTCAGGGCCCGAGGCTGCTGTCAGCCAAAGGCACTCCGACGCCTGAGTTAGTGCAGTCACTGAACTAGGGTGAAGTGGAGAAGAAGCTGTTTAGCAAAATAACAGTGCAGGCTGTGTCTTGCATGTACCTGTTCATGGTTCTCCATGCAGGCATATATAGAGGAGAGTAGAAGATTCCATAGTGGAGGTAGGTGAAGATACTTGTCCCATCAGTCCACACTTGGGATCCTTAGTGGGGGTAGGTAAGGATACTTGTCCCATCAGACATCCCCTCAAATCCCTTACATAAATGTGGATGTGATCTGTTGATAGGAACAAGCTTTTATCAATGGCGGTGGCCACCCTACTTGTCAGGGACTCCCTATAAAGTATCCGTCCCATCTCATAATGGGAGTTTGGACGCCCAGTGTTCACCTCGGCCGTGGGGCCGAACTGGAGAATTCACCGAGGTCAGTCATACCCGAGATCAGACGGGGATGTAAGTGCGAGGCTGAGCTCGGGAGGACGTGGTCGGTATTTCTACCGAGACCAGTCCCATCTTGACAGCGGCCGAGATGCGGCTGTGGAGGCCTTTGATTAGGACAATTGTCGAGGCCGGGACAACATCGGTTTCGGTGGAAAGAGTCCACACAGTGATTGTTTGGTAAACCATTTTTAAAAGGAATTTCCAGTTTCCATGCTGCCCCCAAAACCACCTGCAACTTAGGCCACTAAATTAAAGTTCCAATGAGCTTGTTATCTACATAATTAGCAGAACTCTTCAAGCGGGGACCCAAGATTGATAGGTAAGGCTTTGATGACGACCATTGATGAGCCCTTTAATATAGCATAACAAATTCACTACCTGAGCTTTGTTGTGAAACAATTTGCAGACATCTAACGGCTCCAGTTCCTATAAAACTAAGCACTAAAATATGTTGCTTTAGGATTATATATACATAAATGACTCCTGCATTATTTTTCATTCAGAATACTTTAGCTAGTTATAGAGTACAGCCTGCAAAGATCATTAACTTAAACTAGCAAGCCATTCAAATCTTAAAATAAGAAAGAGAGCATGATTTAATCTAATCGTAATCACATCATAAATCAAATCTAATCCCAATCTTGTATTATTGAGAAATTGAAGCAAGATAAAGAGAACCCACCTTGAAATAGTTGCCGACTGGGGAAGCATAAGTCAAGAAGGTGTAATCCGGTGCTGGGGCCAAACCCAGAACAGGACCAGTTCCAATTAGCAGCGGGCGAACATATAGAGACCCTTTACCCGGTGGGGGCACCTGTTGATATCCAATTGAGCCAAACACAAGTAGAAATTTATTAAAGAAGATGGCTTTTGTTCATTGTTTGTGAGATATTGAAGAAGAGGAGAGAGGTGAATACCCAACGCCTGTTGGCTAGGACGGTTTGCTTGACGGCGTGGAGGAATTGGTGGGTTGAAGGTGAGGGCATACACATTCTCTCAGCACCCATTTGCATTCGTCGAGCATTTTCTTCTGGGCGGAACAGCAACAGACGCCCATCTTCTTTTCTGTAAGCTTTCAGTCCCTCAAAAATACCCTGTTTTTAAACTTCAAATCAGTCGCTCTCTCTCCGTATCTCTATGTATATGCAGGCATGCAGCAGAAGTTTTCCATGGTAATTCAAACCCAAGAAACCCAAGGTAGCGTGTAGATGGGTGGAAGTCATCACACCTCATCTCTTTAATAACCTCTATAATAACTTTTCGAGGGTTTTTTACCCAAAAAAATTCCCCTGCACTCATTGAAGATAGAAAAGGACCAATAAAGTCTCCATACACTGCGATGAACCTAGGGGCCTAATTTAGTATAATTTTTTTCAGTTTTCACTAATAGGGGTTTAGTATAATTTTTTTCGGTTTTCACTAATAGGGGATATCACCGCTCTTATCCTTTTACAATTGATCTTTTTTCCATTTCCCCCTTTTTCATCTTCTTCCTTTCCCTCACCTCCTCCATTGATCTTAACCCAACCGGTCACAACCCCTCCACATTGATTATAATGCTTCCTCTTCCACCTCTTTTCACCTACTAGTAAGCGCATGTGGAGATCCTAGATCCTTCTTCCTCCAACTCAAGCTCAAGCTCAAACCCAAACCTCACCTATTAAACGTTACATAATCGAATATGGTTGGGTTTCGAGTTTTGCACAAACCCTCGTTGATCTCCAACGAGTTGTGGGCCACGAAGAGGAAGAAGACAGCCGGAAAAGACCTCGTGTTTGCTAAGATGTGAAAAAAGTGGAAGAGAAGCATTGCAATTGATGAGGAGAGCCTGGATCAATGGGGTTGAGATCAATGGAGGAAATGAGGAAGATGAAAAGGGGAAAAATGGAAAAAAATGATCGATTGTAAACATACAAGTGGAGCAGCGAATCCCCTCTTAGGAAAAACTGAAAAAATTATACCAAATGAGGCCTCTAAGACCACCAAAGTGTATGGAGACTTTCTGAGCCCTTTTTGATCTACAATGAGTAAGGGGATTTTTCGAGTAAAATCCTCTTAACTTTTTTGATAGAGCTCATTTTACCATAAAACCTATATATTCAATTATTATGAATTCTAATGCTAGTAAACAAGCCCTAATTTATTCAACCGGCAGTTGGTAGAGTGGCATACAGTGTGGATTTGCTCCCAATGTCTTGTGTTTGAAACGGCCCAAGATTTGTCCTGTGTGGATCTCCAATTTCTTGTGTTTGAAACGGCCCGAGATTTATCCTTTGTGGATTTAGTGTGCGCTACAGGGGGATTAGTCATGCTTGGTAAAAAAATCTTTTTACCCATACCATAAAAAGAAGCTCTAATTTAGTCAGGTAAGACCGCAATGAGTTGAGCTGTGTTAGGTGTGGGACAGGTTGATAGGTTTATAATAACTATGGACTCAACCTGGATTCAACCCATTTATTAATCCTTTTACCAAAAAAAAAAACCCATTTATTAATCTGGTGGAAAATGTCAAACCTGAAACTAAAACATTAATAAAGGCCTCGAACGATACCCTCAATTAGTAGGTCAAGATGAGGTTAGATTGGTGGATAGGGTTTGAACTACCTCCCCAATTGGATGGTGATTGGAAAGTGCAGCTCACTTGTAGCTTAGTTGGCGAGGCACTTCCGTTCCACAAAAATAATTGGGGGTCAATTCTTTGGCGTCGGGGCTCATTGTGAGAGACTTGGTGAGTATGTGTGCGTTAGTGTGTGAGTACTTAGATTTTAGTGAAAAATCAAGCTGAACTTTTAAACAGTTAATCCATACCAAAACTCTATCAGTGGATGGATATTATCCATAAGCAATGAGTAGCTTTCTTTTTCTCTTGGAAAGTAAGCCCCACCTACTTCTTTTATTCAAAGTGCACATTGAATTGAAACCTACTGCTACTTAAAAAAATTTTATCCTATGCAGAAACCAGAACTCCTTATTTATTATATGAAAACAAGCATTTATGGTCAACCTGACTATTAGAAATTATATGTGTCTGTAATCGGTCATGACAGAGTACAAAACGCTTATGATTGTCACTCAGGTTATCTAAAACTGCATGGATCATCATTTACTTGTCAATGGCATGTACAAAGTTCTAACTTCTACCAACCTGCCCATAATTCAAAACTCCAGATGATGGGCTCAACTCAATGTTTCCATAACGATTAAGTTTCCCTGATGAGAATTTCTCGTCGCGAGAACATTTCATGATATACATGTAATCAGTGGGTATCAGAACAAATCCGAGCTCATCCCAATTAACATTCGCGCAATCCTCATAGCCCGTCATTTTTTCACCAATGTGATTAGTTCTCATTATATCACTTTGTATTGCAACCATGAATCTACAAAATCAAGGCAAATAAATGGATAAGAAACTGGAAAGAAAATGGCATGGTATTGATCTCACAAATATCATATATAGAAGAAAGTTGCTGAATCCATTTGGTGAAAATAACATTTTGAAAAGTAATACAGAGATATCTATCTGTTTTAAGACTTACAGTCTTCCTAGCCTCATCCACTAGAATTATATGGTTTACCTATCAGCATCAGTTGTTGTGGCCTCACATGTTTGTTGCAGAGAAGTTGCAGCTTGAGATGTATAGGAGTAATTTCCAATCTGCAAAGAGAATAAGAAATGCATGCGGATTAAGAAAAATTCATAAAAAAAAAAAAGGAATAGAAGAAACATTGTTAACCAAAATTATGACTCTGATCCGGTTTTCTTCTTCTCAAGAAACAAGTAACTGACAACATAAGAGAGCACTAAGCCATCATTATATCTTCAAACCAAAAGAGTAAAATTTATTGTTTTCCCCAACATCTCTTAAGACGGATTCCGATGTATAAAGTCAGACATGTAAATTGAAATAAACCAAGTAACCCATGTACAAGTGCTCTCCAAAACAAACAACTAAAAGAAATCCACTTCATCAAAGAACAGGTAAAAAAAAAACTGACCTTGTTAAAACAACATCTACCCAGAAACCTCTCCAAAGATCTCATAAAGCCGCATCGACCATGGCGTGTTACAAACATGGTGGGCTGTTATATATACTCCACCCAAGTTCAATTTTTCAAATCAAGCAGAGAGAGAGAGAAGGAGAGAGAGAAGGGAACCACCTTAATGAATATGAAATTGAGTTTCATTTCATAGGCATGGTGATGGGTATACAGTGATCGGTCGATTTCTTAGGGATAGGAATGAGATGATTGAATATTAGATCCAGAACATGTGAGTGTGGGTCCTGTGGGATCAGAAGATGAAAACATTTTTACAAGTGTGACATATAGTAGAGGACAGGGGAAATGAGTTGGTTTTCATTCCATGCACGGCTCTCCACGTCAGTCTTAATCCCGAGCAAGGGTGGATTGAATGGAATTGGTTTTGTTATTCCCAACTGAAAATAGTTATAAAACAGTCAAAGTGCTGCCTTTGATTTTGGCTTGTGCTGGGGAAGTTTACATAGAACCACCTCATTTGGAAATCACGTAAAGCTGGCTGTGTTGTATTTTAAAAGTAACCCTTCCTCTTAAAACAGAAATCTCTGTCAATCAACTTCACTAGTAAAAAAAAAAAGGCATGATTTTTAACCGTTGGCTTTCTTCGATTTTTGCTAGATTGGCCCATTAGCTAGGCAGGAGTGATACTACCCATCTAAAGACCTAGGAATCGAGCATTGAAAGTGTGTTGGCGCCCGTGGCATTTTGTTATTGTGAAAGCATGATAATTTTTTAGATCTAACATAATTCATGCCAAATTCCCTATAGCCCCCAAAGCAAGGGGTAAACGAAAGAGTACATTGATCATAGTAGGAATATATTTAAGAAATGCAACCTATGGGAGAATTTGGTCAAGGATAGATTGGAATGGTGAAACAGCATGTAGTCGAACTTAGCATAAATGCGACAAGGCTTAGATGGTGATTAATGTTAAGTTCAGGATTTGAATCATAATCAAGTTGGCTTAGATTGAATGGTCCTTTTGAGCAATTACCTTGACTATGATCCAGATGAGATTATAAAGGAAATTTTTATACTTATAGGTTAAGATAAAGTGCGTTTCTTGATTTATTTTAAAACTGGTAATTGATTGTGGTCAAGGTCGTTGATCTAGATTTTCTTATAAATAGACGTGGTTGTTTGCAAATTAATAAAATTGATATGTGGTTATTTGTAGTTAAGAAAATACGGGCAGTTGCTTGCAAGTTTTCCTCATCATTACCCTCAATGTATTAAAACTCCGTTTGGCCAGTTAAGACATGATTAAGTTGCATCAAGCAGCCAAACATATTATATTTGTGAGAAATCCAAAACGATTTGGATATGATCTTCATTGTGCATTTTGACCAATTGTATCGTCTCTTGTGGATTCCTATATGAAGCTTTTATATCTGTCTCTACATGCACTCTTTTATCATTTTATCCAACAAGAATAGTTGTTCTAATTCTATGAATTATAACATTCTTTTTTATATATATCATTCAAAGAAAGTTTCGGATACCCCAAGCGATTGAGTGTTTTTCCAAAAAATTTATTTTGATAATTTTATTTATTATTGTTGGTTTTTTTTTTTTTTTCACTCATGTAATTTCACTACCAAATTGGTTTTTATAACATTTCTTATTCTTATACAAATATATATTGCTATTTGGGTCTTCATATGGCATTAAATGGTGGCAAAATAAAAAAAACTGTCCGCCACACTGATCATGCATCTCTACAATTAGTTTGAGCATAATAAATGGATATGAATTTCTAAATGTGGCCAAAATTAAAAATTTTAATAACAAACAAGAAGCTCTAGTAAGATTTTAATGAATTTTTGGAGTAGAAATGGATACCAAATTTGCTAACAGTCTTATTGGCCCACCCCAAAACATGCCAAGATTAAGGTAAATCGATGGAAAAAAAAATCTAATCATAGATTATGATTCTTTAAAAAGAAAGCAGCCCTATCAAATGATCAAATTTCTTGGTGTATCATCTTTCAGATCCCCTTGCTCACCAGTGTGGTCGGGACTAACACCTCCTCAGGTGAAGACTCTATGTTGGTTGGTGGCTAGAAGATGTCTATGGCAAATAAGCTCATAAGGAGATGCTTATCTTTGGAGGAGATTATAGATGTGTGCCCTTTATGAAAGGAGGGGTTGGAGACCGTGGATCACCTATTCTTGCATAGTGATATTTCATCCTTTTTGTGGAGAGACCTCAGTCAAATATACAGATTAGTGTGTAGTTCGTGAAGCTCTATGATCAATATGTTTGAGGCTTGAAGTTTTTGTCTTCTTTAAGGTTGCGGGCAAATCTTTGGACACTTATCCCTTATGCCATAGTGTGGTCTATTTGGAAAGAAAAGAATGATAGAATGTTCAAGGGAGCAAGGATGGTATACAATGATCCTCTTTCCGTTATTAGTTAGCGAATAGCCAAGTGAGCTATTGTGAGGGAGGTTGCTAATTTGAAAATAGATGATATTTTTACATAATTGGGAGGCTTGTTTGCTTTGTTTAATACCTTGAATTAGGAAGGTGGAAATTTGGCGTCCACCCAAAGGGATTTTTTGAAGTTCAATGTGGATGGGGCGGCTAGAGGAAAGCTAGAGCCCACGAGTGTTGGCAATGTACTTAGGGACCACAAAGGGGATGTATTGCTTATGTTCTCTAAGAATGTAAGTATCAAGGAATCAAATGAGACTAAAGTGTTGGCAAATTTAGAGGCTCTTCATTTGTTTTTCCCTTCTTTTTGTGATTGATTATTGGTGGAGGGTGACTCCTCGATTGTTATTTCTTGGATTTTACGCAACGAGGGTCCTTGGAGACTCCATCTCATCTTTGCACGAATCAAGTCTTCGTCTTTTCAAGATTATGTCGAGTTTAAGCATGTTAGAAGGTTGGCTAATGTTATGGTAGATTCTCTAATGAAGCAAGGGTAGATTGGGCTTTTCCTTCAATTGTTTATACCATCATGTAATTGGTTGCCCTTTTTATGTGGCTATAAGTCTCTTATAGCAGGTTTTGGTGGGGTGTTTTATGCCTTCTTTTTTAATATACTGATTCCATTATTGTTTTAATAATACAGGATCAAATTTCTTTGATCTGTTAGATAAGTTATTAATGCATATATTTATTTGGCTACACAATCTAATGGGACAAGGCCAAGGTGAAAATGATCAGAACATGTATCTAAGAAAAGAGATCATCCTATACTGTAAGGATTTTGATGGCACAACTATACATGAGCCCCCTAAGCTCTTAATTAAGCTCTACTTCCCTTACCAGTAGGGTTGCATACGGAATGATTCCGGATTGGAACCATAGTGGACCCGGACCCGTTTTTAAATAACAATTCTGGTTCTGGATCTGGTTTTGAATCGGAACCTGTTTTGTTGGTTCCAGACCTGGTTTTGATAAGAAAATCCAGATCCGGTTCCAAAACTGAATTCACTTAGAGGACTCGAATCTAATTCAAAAATCAATTATATTTTCTCTTTATTCTTCATTTTTTCTTAAAATAAGCATGTCATTCAACTTATAACAACGCATCAAGTCTACAACATTCAAAATTATACATAAGAATGCCCAAAAAGAGTTGGTTTTAAAGTACAAATTGCAATATCAAAGACTCATATGCTCGGTCCTAAGTCCACGGGTTGGAACCTATATGGATCCGGAACCGGACCTGTTTAACAATCGGAATCTAAATTAGGTTTTGGACCTATACCCGTTTATCAATCGGAACCTAAAATAAGTTTCAGACCCAGTTTTTTCAGGCCGAAACTTTCGGGTAATTGAAAAATCAAATACCCGTCTGCAACCCTACTTACTGGCCCTCTTGTCGAGAGTTGGGTATAAAAAAAAATTTATAAAGGACAGGTATTTAACTCAACACTTTTCATTTAAGGAATATTTCATCATGAGAGATATCGGATACCTCGTGTTAAAAAATCAAAAAGAAGTTAAATTGAAAGCAAAAAGTCTAAATGGACAAACTTTTTGTCCAGAATTTGGGACAAACTCCCATGTGAGAATTTGTGCCACATGGGAGTTTGTCCCAAATTCTGGACAAAAAGTTTGGCGGTTTAGAAGGGTTGAATTGGAAGTAGGGGATTACTCCACGAGAGTCACGGTTAAGGTACCGAATTTTTTATCCCCCTTTAATTCGGGCCAGTCTGTCCAATCATGTACAATTGAAATGAAAAGGATACCAATTGAGTGCAGGAATACGATAGAAAGCAGGCCACTAATTAATACGGATCTGTACCCTCACGTGTTTCATCGCTGACAGCTAACTTCTCTATTTGAGATTTTGTACAGGCCCCCCTTGAGGTTTGTAGAATTTATAAATAGGCCCCTGAAATTTTAGTATTTACAAAATAAGCCCCTGTTTTTTCTCTTTAATACCCTTTATGTCACAAAATCAGTATTCCTAACAATAATGAGCATCCACCTTGAGATTTGTGCTGGATTTTTATATAAATGACAGCTTTGTTCATATATCTATCAAACAAAAAATAAATACACTTTTATTTGCAAACACACAGTTTTTCCATCTCATGTCTCAATCATTTCTCCCAATAATAATCCTCTAATGCACATGATCGGGGGTGAACCCAGGTACAAGGGCCTAAGGAATTAAGTCGTACCCATATTTAAGAAAAATTTAAGAACCCCGCACATTCTAGTAAATTATTGTTTTTAACATTTGCCCCTCCCCCCAAATATTTCTTTTACATAGAGCCAAACATCACTCCTCACAAATTCTAAGATTTAATATTTATTTTTACATTTGCCCATTCCCCCAATGTACCCCCTACACATGAAGCTTAATCGTGTATTTTGAAACTTTCATCAATCTAATGGTGGGTCATGTATGAATTGAAAAATTATAACTAATTATAAGTATAAGTGTTGTTGTCGTGATGATCAATGTGGGTTTAAAGAAATAAGCCCTGTATTTATAAAAAGAATAAATTTATATAGGATTTTTCTCTCCCTCTAAGTAAATTGTTAATGTCATATTCTTTATAAAAGAAATTGAGTCCAAGCTTTTGAAATGATACATATAAGGATAAAAATGATGGACAAAATGTCATTTCACTCTAAAAACATATGGTGGTTAGAAAACTGTTGATTTTGGGACACAGAATGTATTAAAATGAAATTGAAGGGGCCTATTTACAAATACTAAAACCTCAGGGGCCTATTTACAAATCCTACAAACCTTGGGGGGAGGGTATTTACAAAAAGCTCTTTTTTTATTTATTTATTTGGATTTTTTTTTATGTGTTACTAGATGAAGGTAAAATATATATGTAAGAAGTCCAATATACTTGACCCACGCAGTTGGAATAGATTAGACAGCTTTTGTTATCTTAATAAATGAACATTGTTAGCATTTCATCATAAGAAATCTGAAATGGATGGTTCTTACGGGACAATTAACTTCAAAGCCATGAATGGCCGTGTTTAGATTTCTTCACTGCTCAAATTTATTTGATTTTATTAGATTTTTTTTATAAGAATTTGATATGTTGGGAAATTTACGATGACATAATATGATGGCTTGTTTCCATTTGCAAATGTTACGTTTCTTCACAAGGCGTTTAAAATTCCAGTAACTATAAATGTAATCTTTGCAGTTTTTGTCCAGCTCTTTCTTTGTCTTTATTTTTCTTTGTTGAAACTTGTGGATGCTCAAGTATGAGGAGCATTCAGAAATACCACAAATTGAGAAATATGAAATTCTCCCCGAAAGATAGGCCCTAAAAAAAATTGCCTTCTTGTTTCTAAGAAAAGATAAGGAAAATCCCAACACCATACTAAATTAAATAGCATCAAAACTAGCCAGCTGCAGCCATAATGAGTCACGTCTCTCAATGTGATGTGTGGATACCCCAACATAATCCCGGGCACCGATCATGTCATAGAGACTCAGGAGAGAGTGGCTTTAATGTTGGCACTGGTAACACTTAACATGGGCAACTAAGGAAGTAGGGTTTTTGCCTATCTATGGGCAACACTTAACATGGGCAATAAAAGCCTTCTCCTTGCTTTTCATGCTTCAGCACGCCAGCATTTCGCTATCAATTCACTTAAAGAGCCTTGTCAGCACGCCAGCATTACACAGTCAATTCACTTAAAGAGCCTGGCCATACCTAGAGGTGAAAATCTGAGCCATGCCTGCAATGAAGAAGGGCCCGGCCCGGGCCGGCCCATGTAATTATGCGGGCCGTGCCATGCCTGGCCCAGGTCCACTGGGGTCAGCCCAGCACGGCCCAGGGCACGGCTCTTGTCGTGCCGTGCTGGGCCGGGCCCTAGTCAGGCATGGGCCATGCAGCCCGTGGGCGGCCCACATATCCCCCTCCCTTTTTAAATTTTTTTTTTTTTTAAGTTCTTTTTATGGAAAAAAATTGAGCATTTTGTGGGCTTGGTATTCAAGTATTCATGGTCAAGACCTGGTTCCTATTAATTGAACTCGGCCCGACTATCAATTGGACTCATATCATATGCAGGCCCAGTTGCAATTATCTCATCAATCGTGTTTGAAAAAACATGAAGGATTTTTCAAGTTGAACAAATTCGGGTCATTGACACCCACAGGCCAAAGGCGCTTTTTTTTTCCCCTTCTATTTCTGGTGTTTTCTGTGATTTGAAACTTTCTTTCACTCTCCACAATTTTCCACAAACAGATATCTTTCCCACTTGCTTCTCTCTCTTTACAATTTTCCACAAGCAACATCCAAGAACTTGCAATGAAGGGATTGAATTAGGTAATCCGTTCCATGCTGTGTTTGCTTCCCCACAAAGTCAAAGAAACGTGTCATAAACCCCAAAACAAAGCTGTATCATTCCATTGCAATTTGATTGAATGGTCAAAATTCAAATGGCATGTTCATTGTTAATATTATTACTACATGGAATGAAAATGAGAAGCATTAGCAGATAGATAAATTGATACAAGTCAGAGAAAGGTTAATTCTAGTTCTGGGGGGTAACTGGATAACCAATCTCATGCCTTCTGGTGGGAAAAATTACAAACAAGCAGCTGCTGATGAGGCTAATTCCAAAAGGGCCTGGGCCGGGCCTGGCCATGCCTGGCCGTGCCTAGCCGGGCCTGTCTGTTCCTCATGCCGGGCTGAGCCGCCCGTGGGCCTTGGGGACCTGGCCCAGCACGGCACGGATTTAAACCGAGCCGGGCCGTGCCGTGCCTTGGGCCTGGCAGCCCCTGGCCCAGCACGGCCCAGTGGGATTGCTGAGCCGGGCCGGGCCGGCCCGTTGACCAAGTCAACGGGCCCAGGCACGTTTTTTTCGTGCCGGGCCCGTGCTGGGCCTGGGCCGCCCGCCCATATTTTCACCTCTAGCCATACCCTACTTATATATATATATAGGGGAATATTCATATGCATCTATCCCTCACCAAGAATGGTGAGGGACACCCCTTTTGGGGGTGTTTTAAGTACAAAAGGGGTACAAGGGGGGTACTTTGTACCTCCCCTTTGTACTTGAAACACCCCAAAAAGGGGTGTCCCTCACCAAGAATGGTGAGGGATAGATGCATATGAAGACCCCCCATATATATATATATATATATATATGGGAGATTGTCAAGTGCATCCATCCCTCGCCATTTTTGGTAAGGGACACCCCTTTTGGGGAGGTTTCAGGTACAATGAAACCTCCCCAAAAGGGGTGTCCCTCACCAAAAATGGTGAGGGATAAATGCGCATATTCAGGTGAGAACTAGTTCTCATATATTACATAAGAACTTTTTTGTGGGGGCCAATTGTAGGCCCCATTTTGAAATGGGACCGGGGGGATGGAAAGATATATATATATATATGAGACTACCCCAAGTATCAAGTTTGACCCCAAACACATGCCCCTAAACCCCTTCATCCGTGGCCCACAAGTTTAATGGCTTTATATTCAAAAAGATATTCAACACTCGATCCAACGTTCAGTCCATTTGGATGTGTGACAATCCTTGGGATTAGTGGCTATTAGGGGGTTCCCTATTGATTGCGAGGTTTGGATAGGTTGCTAGTTAGGGCCCGCAAAAAAATTCTCATATAATAAGTGAGAATTAGTTCTCACTTGAATATTTCTCATACACACACACACAAAAATTTATTTAGACCTATTATATTAGAACTTTCAATGGGACCCATTCGGGGATGGGACCAAGGGGATGAAAAGATCTATATAAGACCATCCAAAGTATCAAGTTTGACCCCAACTCCATGCCCCTAACCTCTTCATCCGTGGCTCAAAAGCTTAATGGCTTCATATTTAAAAAAGGATTCAACCGTCGATCCAACAATTCATTTCATTCGGATGTGTGCCAATCCCTGGGATTAGTGACTATCAAGGGGTCCCTATTTGTGCATTGTTTGGATGGGTTGCTAGGTGGGTCCCTCCAATAGTTCTCACGGATTCTCACCTGAATATTTCCAATATATATTCATGTGCATCCATCCTTCACCATATCTGTGATGAGGAATAACATAGTGGGGCCGACTTTATGATACATCTGAACCATCTACATACATAAAACCTCCTTAAGTACACTAGATCCATCAAGTTTTCACCTATCCAAATTGATTGGACTGTTGGATCGAAGGTCAAATTTTTTTTTTTAATATAAAGTAGTTAAATTTGTGGGCGACGGATGAATGCGTTAGTGGCATGGGATTGACCCCAAACTTAATATATGAGTCCATTTAAGATGTCTCTTTCCATCCCCACAAGTCCTATGATTAGTGTGGCCCTACGTGGGTTCCATTAAGTTTGTCCTTCGCCATATGGTGAAGGAAGGATGCACATGAATATCTTTATACACACACACACACTCTCTTGTGAGAGTAACTCTTACACTACTATGAGAGTAAAGGGAGGATCCTCATATTTAGACTGTTGGCATTAAATATAAATCCAATGAAGGCCTCTTACTCACTTTGTACGTAGTTTGAGACTTACTTTTACAAGAGCATTTTCCATATATATATAGTTATCATTTTACCTGCATGCATGACTTGATGCACATCTTATATGGGTTAGTCATGAGTTAGAATCAAGGGCAGAATCTGAACCACTAAAAATTAGACTCCTATCTTTCAGTAGGCCGATGCCAGATTTTATGGAGGTATTTTCAAAATTGAATTTCTTTATAAAATGATATTAGAAATAAGTAGAAATAATTTGATTATAAAGCATATGTAAAAATATAGATATAAAATATTATAGGTGGACTATCATTTGTCCCGGGGGATTCAGGAACAATAAAACAAGTCGGGTTCTGGTTGACCTGCGGCTGCATAACCCATTTGTTTCCAGCAAGAAGCTCTAGTAAGATCTTAACGGATTTTCTGAGTAAAAATAATCCAAATTTGTTAAAGGTCTTATGGTCCCACCTCAAAACATGCAAAAGACTAAGGGCTTGTTTGGCGACTCTTATCTGTATGAAACAGATCTGTATAAAATAGATCTATTTTAAATAGCCCTGTTTGAAATAGATAGTGTAGAAGTAGGCTGTTTGGTAACACTTTAAAATAGATTGAAACATATTCTTTTAATTCAATGGTTGATATTTTTTTTATAAATTTATTGATATACATAGTGAGTCAGTGGTTAATACTTGATCATATGGCTATTTGTAGTATTTCTAAGAGGCTTAATGGTTCAGATCTTGATAAAGGGGCCCACAAAGTCTAAAATTAAACTTCAATTGTTCATTTGGTTTTACAAATATCTCAAGATTGGGGAATGATCAGTGGTTGATATTTGATATGGTGGTTGTTCTTGGTCATCCTAACAACTTGTACAGTTTAGATTATAGTTTAGGGCCCCACAACTGGAAAAAAATAAGAAAAAGCGGACTGTGTGAAAAACATGGATCACCCAGTCGAGTAATGGATGGTGCATCAATGGTCGAGAGTTTTTCTTTGATTTTTCGAAATCTATAATGAATTAGGTACTGCAAATTTACCTCATAGCCATGTTTATCCATCCAAAGAGGACTAACGGTTCTGATCTTTCGTTTGTGGCCCACAAATGTAAAAAACATGGATCTAATGGTATTGGGGTTTTTTTTTTAAATATCTAAATTTATATGAACATCCAACGGTTGCAATTTGGATGTGTGGCAGTTTTTTACCCTCTTAGTCTAGTCAGTGGTGTGGATCTTGCTTTAGGGGCCCAAAAGTTAAAGAAAAAATGAGAAACACGGGCCACTAAAAGTAACGTCATGTTTCACTGTTCATATTAGGGTCTTTCCGCTTCAAACAATTTTGTCTGATTGGATTGTTCCCCTTTTGCTTACTTCTTGAAAAAGACAAATCATGTCTTAAGGTCATTTGAAAAGGACACAGTAAATGTAACTAACAAACACACTAAAATCTGATTGAATCAGCTTTTAGACAATAGGAGGGAGAAAATAGAGATGCCAAACTGAACGTCTAATCACAAATTATGATTGTTTAAAAAACAAAGTAATGCCATCAAATGATCATTAATAGCCCCGAGGAAGGTAGTCATCCTCACCTTCCAATGAGTATAACTGAATCCGTCTAAAAGTGGGGGCTTGGAAGTATATGTTCCTTCTTTGGTGAAATCCATTAGAGAACACTGATTTATAGATTACACAGTAACTTAGTGCAACCTGTTATGATACCAATTAAAAGAACAAGGTAGCCTTGACACAGGCCGAGGTCCCAATAAATAGTTTCTTTATTAGATTTTCAAACGAGTGATTAAACTAGTGAATAACCCTAATTCCAATTAAAAAGCAATCACCACAAAGAGAATGAAACACAAGGTTTATACATGGAAAACCCCATTCGGGAAAAAAATGCGGGTCTAATCGTCTAGGCCAACAGACGAAACCAAGCACTATGAATTAAAAGTTACGAGAAAACTCACGACCCTTTCCTAGTTGCAACTCAACATAAGAACTACTTTGACCTTGTCGACTACTCCCTGTACACATTTACCGTGCTTAAAGCAACCACCTTGAATGCATCTTCAAGATGAATCTTCTATGAAAGAGTAGCAAAAAGAAACTCCAAATACTTGAATTTCAACACATCAACTTGATGAAACTTCGGAGAAGAAACGATATCTCAATACGATCTCTAGGTTTTTTATAGGAGAGAAGTTACCTAGAATTGAGAGAGGAATGCAATATATAGGCTTTAATCGTTCCTCAAGATTTGTAGAGCAAGTAGGACTTAAAATAGTATTATGAGAGAAATTAGGAAGTGGTTTCCAAATCAGGATTCTAATTTCGAACATCTGCTCGAGCCCAAGAAGGCTCAGCTCGAGCGGCCAATGAGGATGTCTCCAGAAAACTTGCTCCTTGCATATCAAGGTCGAGCGCAAGATGGGTTCGCTTGAGCGCTTAACATTCTGTTTGGATCCGCTCGTACAAGGGTGGAGCATCCACTCAAGCGCCCGGTATAACTTCTATTTTCTTGATTTTTTTTCTTTTTTAATCTTCAATCTGCTATCTATAAAATACATCATATATTGAATTTTCAATTTTATCCGTTACCTAATGAATTAACTAACACTCTAATAAACTTTACAAAGTTAGTAAAAAACATTTAAGTTAGAACCCTATCATCATTTTGGTCTTTAAGAGCTCTTGTGTCGGTCGGTCGTAAGTAGCGGAGATTTACTCCACGAGTCTTGCAGGAGCAGGAGAACCATAGAATACAGCCACTAATGGGAATGTAGGCACACATGTTTCATATCTGCCACCTAACCTTTTCTTTTTCAAGTACATGCTCGTGCTTATGTACAATATGTAACAAAGCCCAACATGAGATACCCACGTGATTAAAAGCAAACTTTCATCTTTTGATAACTATTTTATATCAACATTGTCAGCATTTCATGGGAAGAGCTTTCTTTTTTACCCCAACCCCCTTGGCTGGGACAAATAAGGGTGTGCGCACACATTGGAGTGCCTGCGCATGTAGAAAGATAGCTCACACATATGGAAAAGGAGCCCGTGTGGGAAGAAAACCCACACATGTGGGAAGAAAGCCCGCACAACTCAGAAAGAGGGCCACACGCCCTAAGAATCAACCAGTGGACAAGTGGGTGAGATATGAGGTTGCCAACCGGTGAGATACGAGGTTGCCAACCAATTGAGCAACCTCGGTTGGCAACCTCAAAGTCTCTCACACAGACTTTTATAATGGATGTTTGGTACATGACAATCCCTTACATTATACAATAAAAAGGTCCAATGATCATGTTTCAATTTATTCATTATAAAGAATTTATCTTATCTCCCTCTTCCCATGAACTTAAAATTGTACGTGTCCCTTGTAACCAAGGGAAGACAAGGAAAAACCCAACACTAGACCACATTAAATAACATCAAAGTTTGAGAACATGAGGTTATTCAGTTGGTTAGCAACCAGGCCCAGCCCTTAAGAGGGGTTGTAAGTGCGCTCGCCCCGGGCTCATTTTTCAGGGGGGGCCAAAAAAAAAATTTAAGTGTTATATTATATTTAATTATGGAAGATTGGAGGAACTCAGCATCTCTCTTCGACTCTTCTGCTCCTCAAGAAAACGTTTCCACTCCTCCAGCTTAGTAACGTTAGATTTTTTGTTATAAATTTTTCTTCTTCTTCTTCTTCCTCTTCTTCTTCTCATCTCATCTCATCTAAGCCTAGAGTTGTGAATCCCTAAATTAATTTTTCTATTGGTAGATTGGGGAGATTCCAAAATCCAAAGTGCGGCTTTTTTCAGTGCAAAATTGGTCGTTGTAGAAATCAATTGAAGGTAATTTTTCATGATTTGATATCAAATGAAAAGGAAAATATGATTTTTGTTTGTTTGTTTGTTTGTAGATCTGTGAATTCACATGAGTTAAACATTCCCTTTGCAGGAATTCTTTTAAGCTCTATTTGACTGCAAATTTGGAAATATCAAGTTTGTTGTTGTGGAGGGGGATTTCTCAAATTCCAAGTTATGTTGTTCTTTGTTTATTCTTTTAAGTATTAAAATTGCATTGATTTTACTTGTACTATTTCTGTTTTCAAGTAGCAATGTTCCCTAATAAACAACCATTTGGAAGTCAAAAAAGAAAAGAAAAGGCGATAGAGAAGAATTAACTAAATCTCAAACTAGAGCTTTAGATAAATTTTTTTTCTTAATAAAACAAATAGTTCACTTGATAACTCAACTGAAGATTTAGTCAATGAATCTGAACAACAAAATCATGTTGAAGAATTTGTAGGAATTGATAATGATTTAGTCAATGAATCTGAACAACAAAATCATGTGGAAGAATTAGTAGGAACTGAGAATGATTTTAATGAACATGTAGGTGACTTAGGTGAAGATGAGCATGCTGAGAATGAAGATATTGATCATCTTTGTAATAATGAAGACATTGAACCTGAGGGTGTAGAACCAAGTTTTCCTTTAAAACTTTTGTGATCCTAGAATTTGGGATAATCTAGATGAAAAAATGAGAGCTTCAGTTGTGGAAAAAGGTCCTGCAAAAGATAATAATATCAAATTTCCTAGGGATGAAAACTTTAGACATTTTTCCTCAACATATTACATGAGCAAATGGTGAGACTCAGGATAGAAAATGGCTAGTATACTCAAAGGAATTGGATAAGGTGTTTTGTTTCTGCTGTAAGCTGTTTAAGACAATGTGTAGTAGAAGCCAATTAGCAAATGAAGGACTTAGAAATTGGAAACATCTTAGTGAGAGGCTTAAACAACATGAAAATAGCACTGAACACATAACTAATATGAGTTCTTGGATTGAATTACATAAAAGTGTATTACATAATATGAGTTCATACTCAGCTTCATTGTTAGATGCTTTGAAGTCAAGAGTCAGGGCTTGCTCAATGACTAGGCCCTCTGGAGATTGAAGGACTACGCCAGCGCCAGCCCTTTTGAAGGTGGAGGACCCATCGACGAAGACTTTCCAGGATGAGGTTCCTGCCTCGACAGCAGAGGCCAGGTTTGCAAGGGCATCGGCGTGAGAGTTGGAGTCCCTGCCTATCTGCCTGACTTCAGCCTTTTGAAACTGAGATAGAAGTTGCTTGGTGTGGGCTAGGTAAGCTGCCATCTTGTCATCACGGGCCTAGTAATCCCCATTGAGTTGGCTTGTAACCAGCTGTGAGTCGCTGAAGATCACCACTTGTTGTGCTCCCAGGATTTTTGCGCTGCCCAGCCCTGCAATTAGTGCTTCATACTCAGCTTCATTGTTAGATGCTTTGAAGTCAAGAGTCAGGGCTTGCTCAATGACTAGGCCCTCTGGAGATTGAAGGACTAGGCCAGCGCCAGCCCTTTTGGAGGTGGAGGACCCATCGACGAAGACTTTCCAGGATGAGGCGAGGAATTGTTTCCAGGACCGCTCCTGTTTGGTCTCGGCAGAAGGTCTCGCCTCCTTGCCCCCCAGTTCGGTGTCGAGCGGGCTCGGTGCCGAACTAGGAGAGGTGAATTCGACAATGAAGTCTGCCAGTACTTGTGCTTTAATAGCCGTCCTGGGCTGATAAATGATATCATATTGCCCGAGTTCGACAGCCCATTTAGACACTCTGCCTGAGAAGTCTGCTCTCCTAAAGAGGGACTTAAGCGGGTGTTCTGTCACAACCGCTATGGAATAAGTCAGGAAGTAGTGGGAGAGCTTGCGGGATGCACTGACGAGTGCAAATGCGAGCTTCTCCAATGGCAGGTATCTTGTTTCGGCGTCCAGCAGGATTTTGCTTGTGTAATAGATGGGCTTTTGCTGCCTGTCATCTTCTCGTACGAGGACAGAGCTTACTGCATGGTCCGAAACCGCCAGATATAGGTATAAGACCTCACCCCGAACCGGGGTGGAAAGCAGAGGAGGGGAAGAAAGGTATTCTTTGAGTTCCTGGAGAGCACTTTCGCATTCCGGGGTCCATTGGAACCCGGATCTCTTTTTCAAGAGCTGGAAGAAGGGATGGCATTTATCTGAGGCTCGACTGATGAAGCGGTTCAGTGCTGCTGCCATCCCGGTAAGTCTCTGGACCTGTTTTGTCGAGGCCGGACTTTGTAGGGCTCTGATTGCCGAGATCTGATCGGGATTGGCCTCGATTCCGCGCCTAGTAACCAGGCTGCCCAGGAATTTGCCCGAGCCGACGCCAAATGCACATTTCAAGGCGTTTAGCTTGAGCTTGTACTGTTTGAGGATGGAGAAGGTCTTATGTAAGTCAGTCAAGTGGTCCTGTGACCGTTTTGACTTAACGACCATGTCATCGATATATACATCGACCGTCCTGCCGAGCTGGTCCTGAAACATCTTGGTCACCAGCCTTTGGTAAGTGGCACCCGCGTTTTTTAACTCGAAGGGCATTACTTTGTAACAGTAGGTGCCCCTGGGTGTTATGAACGCGGTTTTTTCTTGATCAGGCTCATGCATTGGAATTTGATGGTAACCTCGGTAGGCATCGAGGAAACTCATCCTTTCATGCCCGGCAGTGGCGTCGATCAGCTGGTCTATCTTCGGTAGAGGAAAGCTGTCTTTGGGGCAGGCTTTGTTCAGGTCGGTGAAGTCTACGCAGACCCTTCAGCTCCCATCCTTCTTTTTCACCACAACCGTGTTGGCTAACCACACAGGGTAGTGGACTTCCCTAATGGCTTCAGCTTCCAATAACTTGTTGACCTCCTTGGTCACAGCCTCGGCCTGTTGAGTACCCGACCTTCGAATCTTTTGGGCAACAGGTTTGTGCTGAGGGTCTACATTCAGCTTGTGGCTTATGACCTCCTGGCTGATGCCAGACATTTCATATGGGGTCCAAGCGAAGACTTCTCTATTTTGCAATAGGAAGTCGAGCATCCTGACCCTTTCCTCGTCAGCAAGTTGACTACCGAGCAGGAAGAACCTCTCTGGATCGCTGGAGTCGATCCCGACCTGAGTGAGGTCCTCAATGCTCTTTTGCTCGGGAGTCCGGCCCACGGCGTCGAGCTCAGCTTCGAGCTCGGTCATGTGGACTCGCTGAGGCTCTGTCTCTCCGGGGACCACGGCCATGAGACATTCTTTGGCCATGTCTTGGTCGCCGCGGACTATGATGAATTTGAAGCTCCCGTCCTTGTTCTGTAACGGGAACTTGAGCTTCTGGTGATGGGTCGAGGGTACAGCCTCCATATTATGAAGCCAGGTTCTCCCCATGATGGCATTGTATGGAGATTGTGCATCCACCACCAGGAAGTCTGCCGTCATGGGGGCTCCTCCGACCTCGACCTTGAGGGAGATCTTCCCTTTGGGATATACCATCTTGGAGCTGAATCCTACTAAAGGGGTGCGGGCTTCGAGCAGATCCTCTTCCTTCAGACCCATTCTTTTGAAGCAGTCGAAATAGAGGATCTCTGAGGAGCTCCCGGGGTTCACTAGGATCCTTTTGACGTTGAAGTTTTGTAACCTCATAGTCAAAAGAAGAGGATCATTGTGGGGTAGCTGAACCCCGGCCAGATCTTTATCTGAGAACCAAATCTTTGGTCTCTCTATGCGGGCCTTCTTGACAGAGGGACCGAGCTCGGCCGCCATCACGTGTTTGCCGTGCTGGGCCCTCCTGGCCTCGGCACGCGCTTGATCACTGCCTTTGGGAGCGGGAGCCAGGTGAATGGCATCGATGGTCCCTATAGGCCCATCGCTGTCCCTGTCGTCGAGGTGGTGCTGCTGGGCTTGGTTTACCCTTCCCTCCTCTTTGATATGATCTCTGAGGTGCCCATCTTTTACAAGCCTTTCAAGGTGATTCTTGAAGGAGTAGCAATCCTCGGTTCTGTGTCCTCTATCTTTGTGGTAGGCACAGAACTTGCTCTGATCTCGTAAGGCAGCGTCACCTTTCATGGGCTGGGGCCATTTGAAGAAAGGCTGGGCTTGGATTTTGCCCAGGAGTTTGTAAATGGGCTCTTTGAAGATGGTGTTTACGGCTTTGTGAGGGGCGCCACTTGGCTTCGGCTTTGCGCTGCCTCCCGAAGTGGGAGCAGAACGTGCTGCCGAGCTGGATGGCTCTCGACTTCGGTCCGCCTCCCTCTTAGCAAGCCTCTTTTCTCTCCTTGTAGGTCGGCCTTCCGAAGGTCGGCCCTCGGAAAGCTGGCCCTCTTGGAGTGGGGGCCAAAGATTATGGCTCTCCCGAGCCCGGAGCTCGTCTTCTTCTTGCTCAACATACTGGTTCACCCTGGCCATGAGTGTCTTCACTGAATCCGGTGGGCGACGCATCAATTTCTTTCAAAGCTCATTTCCTGGTAGCAAAGCTTGTTGAAAGGCTGTGACGGCCACCTCGTCATTGGAATTCTCGATTACGCTGTAGATGGTCCAGAACCTTTTGGCGAATCGAGTGATATTCTCGGTCGGCCTCATCTTCATAGAGATTAGGTCGGCGTCAGTCTTCGGGATGACCCGATGTGCTTGAAATTTCTCGACGAAGGAGTTTCGGAGCTGTCGCCAGCTCGAAACCGATCCCTCGGAGAGTGCACAGAACCACCGAAGCGGGAGGTCACCTAAGCTGGAGGAGAAAACCTTGCAGTCGAGGTTCCCGTCGCCGCTGAATACCGACATCTTCTGGGTGAAGTGTCAGAGGTGAGCTTCGGGGTCGGACGTCCCGTCATAAAGATTGAAGCGTGGGACGCTGAATTTATCAGGGAGAGGATGGTCTGTGATTTCCCGAGTAAACGGGGAGGTTCCGTGGATGTCGCCATATCTGGTAGCCAACCGACCTCGAGCGAGGCCGGCATGCTCCAGGTTCTGCTGCACGTCCAACTTAATCTGCTGATCAATATAAGCGGCCATGTCGGGGTCGGCACCGACCTCCCGCTTTTGCCTCTGGCGCTGACGCTGGTCGGCGCTGGCGTGAGTGTTACTCGAGCCTTCTTCCCGAGCTCGGGTACGTCTCTCGTTTAGCTGCTCCCTTAGGTCTGGCTGACCCTCAGGGCCCCGCCGAGCTTTCCGCTGAGGTGGAGGCGTGTGAGAGGCTTCGGGCAGGGGTCCGTCCTTGACCTCCAGCTGTCGCTGGAGCAGGAGGATCTGAGCCTTCTGTTCCTCAATGACGAGGTTTTGAGCCTTGATTGCTTCAGCTTGGGCTTCAACATCGTCCTCTAGGGCCGTGTCGTCGTCACCTTCGTCACCGAGGTGGATATGGTCCTCCTCCATGTGGTCTTCGTGATGAGACCGAAGAGGTTGAGATTGCTCAGGAGCTCTACCTCGCTGGGACTGTTCCTGAGGAGGAACGTCCTTGCTGGGTGCTTGAGTGAAAACGACCTCCAGGCGTGGACGCTCTGCCTGGGAGGACGTTGTCCGGGCCCGAACTGCTACGGGACTGCCCAAAGGAGACGCTGGTACACCTCTCGACGATGAGTGTGTCACCGTGACGGGTGACCCTACGCTTCGAACACCAGGATCCCCTTCCGCTCTTTTCAACTGAGGGTTGGGTGGTGTTTGCCTGACATCTCTTTGCTGCCTTGTCACTAATGCCCCTGCTCGGTTCGTCACCAGTGGAGGCGGCATGAGAGGCAAGAATATTTCTGGCTGGCTGGACATGGACGGTCCAACAACGCTCTTTCCCTTCTTAGCTTTAGGAGGCATGGCTGTTAGGATTGAAAGTGTGGAGTTTTCAGAGTAGTTCCCCACAGACGGCGCCAATTGTAAGTGCCTAAATTATTACGGACTTAGTTTAAGTGATGAAGGGGATTAGGAAACTCCTGTTCAGCTGATCGGAGAAGTCACCGACGGCCTGAATCCTGAAAAGAGGGAAGAAAGAACAGTCAGGGCCCGAGGCTGCTGTTAGCCAAAGGCACTCCGACGCCTGAGTTAGTGCAGTCACTGAACTAGGGTGAAGTGGAGAAGAAGCTGTTTAGCAAAATAACAGTGCAGGCTGTGTCTTGCATGTACCTGTTCATGGTTCTCCATGCAGGCATATATAGAGGAGAGTAGAAGATTCCATAGTGGAGGTAGGTGAAGATACTTGTCCCATCAGTCCACACTTGGGATCCTTAGTGGGGGTAGGTAAGGATACTTGTCCCATCAGACATCCCCTCAAATCCCTTACATAAATGTGGATGTGATCTGTTGATAGGAACAAGCTTTTATCAATGGCGGTGGCCACCCTACTTGTCAGGGACTCCCTATAAAGTATCCGTCCCATCTCATAATGGGAGTTTGGACGCCCAGTGTTCACCTCGGCCGTGGGGCCGAACTGGAGAATTCACCGAGGTCAGTCATACCCGAGATCAGACGGGGATGTAAGTGCGAGGCTGAGCTCGGGAGGACGTGGTCGGTATTTCTACCGAGACCAGTCCCATCTTGACAGCGGCCGAGATGCGGCTGTGGAGGCCTTTGATTAGGACAATTGTCGAGGCCGGGACAACATCGGTTTCGGTGGAAAGAGTCCACACAGTGATTGTTTGGTAAACCATTTTTAAAAGGAATTTCCAGTTTCCATGCTGCCCCCAAAACCACCTGCAACTTAGGCCACTAAATTAAAGTTCCAATGAGCTTGTTATCTACATAATTAGCAGAACTCTTCAAGCGGGGACCCAAGATTGATAGGTAAGGCTTTGATGACGACCATTGATGAGCCCTTTAATATAGCATAACAAATTCACTACCTGAGCTTTGTTGTGAAACAATTTGCAGACATCTAACGGCTCCAGTTCCTATAAAACTAAGCACTAAAATATGTTGCTTTAGGATTATATATACATAAATGACTCCTGCATTATTTTTCATTCAGAATACTTTAGCTAGTTATAGAGTACAGCCTGCAAAGATCATTAACTTAAACTAGCAAGCCATTCAAATCTTAAAATAAGAAAGAGAGCATGATTTAATCTAATCGTAATCACATCATAAATCAAATCTAATCCCAATCTTGTATTATTGAGAAATTGAAGCAAGATAAAGAGAACCCACCTTGAAATAGTTGCCGACTGGGGAAGCATAAGTCAAGAAGGTGTAATCCGGTGCTGGGGCCAAACCCAGAACAGGACCAGTTCCAATTAGCAGCGGGCGAACATATAGAGACCCTTTACCCGGTGGGGGCACCTGTTGATATCCAATTGAGCCAAACACAAGTAGAAATTTATTAAAGAAGATGGCTTTTGTTCATTGTTTGTGAGATATTGAAGAAGAGGAGAGAGGTGAATACCCAACGCCTGTTGGCTAGGACGGTTTGCTTGACGGCGTGGAGGAATTGGTGGGTTGAAGGTGAGGGCATACACATTCTCTCAGCACCCATTTGCATTCGTCGAGCATTTTCTTCTGGGCGGAACAGCAACAGACGCCCATCTTCTTTTCTGTAAGCTTTCAGTCCCTCAAAAATACCCTGTTTTTAAACTTCAAATCAGTCGCTCTCTCTCCGTATCTCTATGTATATGCAGGCATGCAGCAGAAGTTTTCCATGGTAATTCAAACCCAAGAAACCCAAGGTAGCGTGTAGATGGGTGGAAGTCATCACACCTCATCTCTTTAATAACCTCTATAATAACTTTTCGAGGGTTTTTTACCCAAAAAAATTCCCCTGCACTCATTGAAGATAGAAAAGGACCAATAAAGTCTCCATACACTGCGATGAACCTAGGGGCCTAATTTAGTATAATTTTTTTCAGTTTTCACTAATAGGGGTTTAGTATAATTTTTTTCGGTTTTCACTAATAGGGGATATCACCGCTCTTATCCTTTTACAATTGATCTTTTTTCCATTTCCCCCTTTTTCATCTTCTTCCTTTCCCTCACCTCCTCCATTGATCTTAACCCAACCGGTCACAACCCCTCCACATTGATTATAATGCTTCCTCTTCCACCTCTTTTCACCTACTAGTAAGCGCATGTGGAGATCCTAGATCCTTCTTCCTCCAACTCAAGCTCAAGCTCAAACCCAAACCTCACCTATTAAACGTTACATAATCGAATATGGTTGGGTTTCGAGTTTTGCACAAACCCTCGTTGATCTCCAACGAGTTGTGGGCCACGAAGAGGAAGAAGACAGCCGGAAAAGACCTCGTGTTTGCTAAGATGTGAAAAAAGTGGAAGAGAAGCATTGCAATTGATGAGGAGAGCCTGGATCAATGGGGTTGAGATCAATGGAGGAAATGAGGAAGATGAAAAGGGGAAAAATGGAAAAAAATGATCGATTGTAAACATACAAGTGGAGCAGCGAATCCCCTCTTAGGAAAAACTGAAAAAATTATACCAAATGAGGCCTCTAAGACCACCAAAGTGTATGGAGACTTTCTGAGCCCTTTTTGATCTACAATGAGTAAGGGGATTTTTCGAGTAAAATCCTCTTAACTTTTTTGATAGAGCTCATTTTACCATAAAACCTATATATTCAATTATTATGAATTCTAATGCTAGTAAACAAGCCCTAATTTATTCAACCGGCAGTTGGTAGAGTGGCATACAGTGTGGATTTGCTCCCAATGTCTTGTGTTTGAAACGGCCCAAGATTTGTCCTGTGTGGATCTCCAATTTCTTGTGTTTGAAACGGCCCGAGATTTATCCTTTGTGGATTTAGTGTGCGCTACAGGGGGATTAGTCATGCTTGGTAAAAAAATCTTTTTACCCATACCATAAAAAGAAGCTCTAATTTAGTCAGGTAAGACCGCAATGAGTTGAGCTGTGTTAGGTGTGGGACAGGTTGATAGGTTTATAATAACTATGGACTCAACCTGGATTCAACCCATTTATTAATCCTTTTACCAAAAAAAAAAACCCATTTATTAATCTGGTGGAAAATGTCAAACCTGAAACTAAAACATTAATAAAGGCCTCGAACGATACCCTCAATTAGTAGGTCAAGATGAGGTTAGATTGGTGGATAGGGTTTGAACTACCTCCCCAATTGGATGGTGATTGGAAAGTGCAGCTCACTTGTAGCTTAGTTGGCGAGGCACTTCCGTTCCACAAAAATAATTGGGGGTCAATTCTTTGGCGTCGGGGCTCATTGTGAGAGACTTGGTGAGTATGTGTGCGTTAGTGTGTGAGTACTTAGATTTTAGTGAAAAATCAAGCTGAACTTTTAAACAGTTAATCCATACCAAAACTCTATCAGTGGATGGATATTATCCATAAGCAATGAGTAGCTTTCTTTTTCTCTTGGAAAGTAAGCCCCACCTACTTCTTTTATTCAAAGTGCACATTGAATTGAAACCTACTGCTACTTAAAAAAATTTTATCCTATGCAGAAACCAGAACTCCTTATTTATTATATGAAAACAAGCATTTATGGTCAACCTGACTATTAGAAATTATATGTGTCTGTAATCGGTCATGACAGAGTACAAAACGCTTATGATTGTCACTCAGGTTATCTAAAACTGCATGGATCATCATTTACTTGTCAATGGCATGTACAAAGTTCTAACTTCTACCAACCTGCCCATAATTCAAAACTCCAGATGATGGGCTCAACTCAATGTTTCCATAACGATTAAGTTTCCCTGATGAGAATTTCTCGTCGCGAGAACATTTCATGATATACATGTAATCAGTGGGTATCAGAACAAATCCGAGCTCATCCCAATTAACATTCGCGCAATCCTCATAGCCCGTCATTTTTTCACCAATGTGATTAGTTCTCATTATATCACTTTGTATTGCAACCATGAATCTACAAAATCAAGGCAAATAAATGGATAAGAAACTGGAAAGAAAATGGCATGGTATTGATCTCACAAATATCATATATAGAAGAAAGTTGCTGAATCCATTTGGTGAAAATAACATTTTGAAAAGTAATACAGAGATATCTATCTGTTTTAAGACTTACAGTCTTCCTAGCCTCATCCACTAGAATTATATGGTTTACCTATCAGCATCAGTTGTTGTGGCCTCACATGTTTGTTGCAGAGAAGTTGCAGCTTGAGATGTATAGGAGTAATTTCCAATCTGCAAAGAGAATAAGAAATGCATGCGGATTAAGAAAAATTCATAAAAAAAAAAAAGGAATAGAAGAAACATTGTTAACCAAAATTATGACTCTGATCCGGTTTTCTTCTTCTCAAGAAACAAGTAACTGACAACATAAGAGAGCACTAAGCCATCATTATATCTTCAAACCAAAAGAGTAAAATTTATTGTTTTCCCCAACATCTCTTAAGACGGATTCCGATGTATAAAGTCAGACATGTAAATTGAAATAAACCAAGTAACCCATGTACAAGTGCTCTCCAAAACAAACAACTAAAAGAAATCCACTTCATCAAAGAACAGGTAAAAAAAAAACTGACCTTGTTAAAACAACATCTACCCAGAAACCTCTCCAAAGATCTCATAAAGCCGCATCGACCATGGCGTGTTACAAACATGGTGGGCTGTTATATATACTCCACCCAAGTTCAATTTTTCAAATCAAGCAGAGAGAGAGAGAAGGAGAGAGAGAAGGGAACCACCTTAATGAATATGAAATTGAGTTTCATTTCATAGGCATGGTGATGGGTATACAGTGATCGGTCGATTTCTTAGGGATAGGAATGAGATGATTGAATATTAGATCCAGAACATGTGAGTGTGGGTCCTGTGGGATCAGAAGATGAAAACATTTTTACAAGTGTGACATATAGTAGAGGACAGGGGAAATGAGTTGGTTTTCATTCCATGCACGGCTCTCCACGTCAGTCTTAATCCCGAGCAAGGGTGGATTGAATGGAATTGGTTTTGTTATTCCCAACTGAAAATAGTTATAAAACAGTCAAAGTGCTGCCTTTGATTTTGGCTTGTGCTGGGGAAGTTTACATAGAACCACCTCATTTGGAAATCACGTAAAGCTGGCTGTGTTGTATTTTAAAAGTAACCCTTCCTCTTAAAACAGAAATCTCTGTCAATCAACTTCACTAGTAAAAAAAAAAAGGCATGATTTTTAACCGTTGGCTTTCTTCGATTTTTGCTAGATTGGCCCATTAGCTAGGCAGGAGTGATACTACCCATCTAAAGACCTAGGAATCGAGCATTGAAAGTGTGTTGGCGCCCGTGGCATTTTGTTATTGTGAAAGCATGATAATTTTTTAGATCTAACATAATTCATGCCAAATTCCCTATAGCCCCCAAAGCAAGGGGTAAACGAAAGAGTACATTGATCATAGTAGGAATATATTTAAGAAATGCAACCTATGGGAGAATTTGGTCAAGGATAGATTGGAATGGTGAAACAGCATGTAGTCGAACTTAGCATAAATGCGACAAGGCTTAGATGGTGATTAATGTTAAGTTCAGGATTTGAATCATAATCAAGTTGGCTTAGATTGAATGGTCCTTTTGAGCAATTACCTTGACTATGATCCAGATGAGATTATAAAGGAAATTTTTATACTTATAGGTTAAGATAAAGTGCGTTTCTTGATTTATTTTAAAACTGGTAATTGATTGTGGTCAAGGTCGTTGATCTAGATTTTCTTATAAATAGACGTGGTTGTTTGCAAATTAATAAAATTGATATGTGGTTATTTGTAGTTAAGAAAATACGGGCAGTTGCTTGCAAGTTTTCCTCATCATTACCCTCAATGTATTAAAACTCCGTTTGGCCAGTTAAGACATGATTAAGTTGCATCAAGCAGCCAAACATATTATATTTGTGAGAAATCCAAAACGATTTGGATATGATCTTCATTGTGCATTTTGACCAATTGTATCGTCTCTTGTGGATTCCTATATGAAGCTTTTATATCTGTCTCTACATGCACTCTTTTATCATTTTATCCAACAAGAATAGTTGTTCTAATTCTATGAATTATAACATTCTTTTTTATATATATCATTCAAAGAAAGTTTCGGATACCCCAAGCGATTGGGTGTTTTTCCAAAAAATTTATTTTGATAATTTTATTTATTATTGTTGGTTTTTTTTTTTTTTTCACTCATGTAATTTCACTACCAAATTGGTTTTTATAACATTTCTTATTCTTATACAAATATATATTGCTATTTGGGTCTTCATATGGCATTAAATGGTGGCAAAATAAAAAAAACTGTCCGCCACACTGATCATGCATCTCTACAATTAGTTTGAGCATAATAAATGGATATGAATTTCTAAATGTGGCCAAAATTAAAAATTTTAATAACAAACAAGAAGCTCTAGTAAGATTTTAATGAATTTTTGGAGTAGAAATGGATACCAAATTTGCTAACAGTCTTATTGGCCCACCCCAAAACATGCCAAGATTAAGGTAAATCGATGGAAAAAAAAATCTAATCATAGATTATGATTCTTTAAAAAGAAAGCAGCCCTATCAAATGATCAAATTTCTTGGTGTATCATCTTTCAGATCCCCTTGCTCACCAGTGTGGTCGGGACTAACACCTCCTCAGGTGAAGACTCTATGTTGGTTGGTGGCTAGAAGATGTCTATGGCAAATAAGCTCATAAGGAGATGCTTATCTTTGGAGGAGATTATAGATGTGTGCCCTTTATGAAAGGAGGGGTTGGAGACCGTGGATCACCTATTCTTGCATAGTGATATTTCATCCTTTTTGTGGAGAGACCTCAGTCAAATATACAGATTAGTGTGTAGTTCGTGAAGCTCTATGATCAATATGTTTGAGGCTTGAAGTTTTTGTCTTCTTTAAGGTTGCGGGCAAATCTTTGGAGACTTATCCCTTATGCCATAGTGTGGTCTATTTGGAAAGAAAAGAATGATAGAATGTTCAAGGGAGCAAGGATGGTATACAATGATCCTCTTTCCGTTATTAGTTAGCGAATAGCCAAGTGAGCTATTGTGAGGGAGGTTGCTAATTTGAAAATAGATGATATTTTTACATAATTGGGAGGCTTGTTTGCTTTGTTTAATACCTTGAATTAGGAAGGTGGAAATTTGGCGTCCACCCAAAGGGATTTTTTGAAGTTCAATGTGGATGGGGCGGCTAGAGGAAAGCTAGAGCCCACGAGTGTTGGCAATGTACTTAGGGACCACAAAGGGGATGTATTGCTTATGTTCTCTAAGAATGTAAGTATCAAGGAATCAAATGAGACTAAAGTGTTGGCAAATTTAGAGGCTCTTCATTTGTTTTTCCCTTCTTTTTGTGATTGATTATTGGTGGAGGGTGACTCCTCGATTGTTATTTCTTGGATTTTACGCAACGAGGGTCCTTGGAGACTCCATCTCATCTTTGCACGAATCAAGTCTTCGTCTTTTCAAGATTATGTCGAGTTTAAGCATGTTAGAAGGTTGGCTAATGTTATGGTAGATTCTCTAATGAAGCAAGGGTAGATTGGGCTTTTCCTTCAATTGTTTATACCATCATGTAATTGGTTGCCCTTTTTATGTGGCTATAAGTCTCTTATAGCAGGTTTTGGTGGGGTGTTTTATGCCTTCTTTTTTAATATACTGATTCCATTATTGTTTTAATAATACAGGATCAAATTTCTTTGATCTGTTAGATAAGTTATTAATGCATATATTTATTTGGCTACACAATCTAATGGGACAAGGCCAAGGTGAAAATGATCAGAACATGTATCTAAGAAAAGAGATCATCCTATACTGTAAGGATTTTGATGGCACAACTATACATGAGCCCCCTAAGCTCTTAATTAAGCTCTACTTCCCTTACCAGTAGGGTTGCATACGGAATGATTCCGGATTGGAACCATAGTGGACCCGGACCCGTTTTTAAATAACAATTCTGGTTCTGGATCTGGTTTTGAATCGGAACCTGTTTTGTTGGTTCCAGACCTGGTTTTGATAAGAAAATCCAGATCCGGTTCCAAAACTGAATTCACTTAGAGGACTCGAATCTAATTCAAAAATCAATTATATTTTCTCTTTATTCTTCATTTTTTCTTAAAATAAGCATGTCATTCAACTTATAACAACGCATCAAGTCTACAACATTCAAAATTATACATAAGAATGCCCAAAAAGAGTTGGTTTTAAAGTACAAATTGCAATATCAAAGACTCATATGCTCGGTCCTAAGTCCACGGGTTGGAACCTATATGGATCCGGAACCGGACCTGTTTAACAATCGGAATCTAAATTAGGTTTTGGACCTATACCCGTTTATCAATCGGAACCTAAAATAAGTTTCAGACCCAGTTTTTTCAGGCCGAAACTTTCGGGTAATTGAAAAATCAAATACCCGTCTGCAACCCTACTTACTGGCCCTCTTGTCGAGAGTTGGGTATAAAAAAAAATTTATAAAGGACAGGTATTTAACTCAACACTTTTCATTTAAGGAATATTTCATCATGAGAGATATCGGATACCTCGTGTTAAAAAATCAAAAAGAAGTTAAATTGAAAGCAAAAAGTCTAAATGGACAAACTTTTTGTCCAGAATTTGGGACAAACTCCCATGTGAGAATTTGTGCCACATGGGAGTTTGTCCCAAATTCTGGACAAAAAGTTTGGCGGTTTAGAAGGGTTGAATTGGAAGTAGGGGATTACTCCACGAGAGTCACGGTTAAGGTACCGAATTTTTTATCCCCCTTTAATTCGGGCCAGTCTGTCCAATCATGTACAATTGAAATGAAAAGGATACCAATTGAGTGCAGGAATACGATAGAAAGCAGGCCACTAATTAATACGGATCTGTACCCTCACGTGTTTCATCGCTGACAGCTAACTTCTCTATTTGAGATTTTGTACAGGCCCCCCTTGAGGTTTGTAGAATTTATAAATAGGCCCCTGAAATTTTAGTATTTACAAAATAAGCCCCTGTTTTTTCTCTTTAATACCCTTTATGTCACAAAATCAGTATTCCTAACAATAATGAGCATCCACCTTGAGATTTGTGCTGGATTTTTATATAAATGACAGCTTTGTTCATATATCTATCAAACAAAAAATAAATACACTTTTATTTGCAAACACACAGTTTTTCCATCTCATGTCTCAATCATTTCTCCCAATAATAATCCTCTAATGCACATGATCGGGGGTGAACCCAGGTACAAGGGCCTAAGGAATTAAGTCGTACCCATATTTAAGAAAAATTTAAGAACCCCGCACATTCTAGTAAATTATTGTTTTTAACATTTGCCCCTCCCCCCAAATATTTCTTTTACATAGAGCCAAACATCACTCCTCACAAATTCTAAGATTTAATATTTATTTTTACATTTGCCCATTCCCCCAATGTACCCCCTACACATGAAGCTTAATCGTGTATTTTGAAACTTTCATCAATCTAATGGTGGGTCATGTATGAATTGAAAAATTATAACTAATTATAAGTATAAGTGTTGTTGTCGTGATGATCAATGTGGGTTTAAAGAAATAAGCCCTGTATTTATAAAAAGAATAAATTTATATAGGATTTTTCTCTCCCTCTAAGTAAATTGTTAATGTCATATTCTTTATAAAAGAAATTGAGTCCAAGCTTTTGAAATGATACATATAAGGATAAAAATGATGGACAAAATGTCATTTCACTCTAAAAACATATGGTGGTTAGAAAACTGTTGATTTTGGGACACAGAATGTATTAAAATGAAATTGAAGGGGCCTATTTACAAATACTAAAACCTCAGGGGCCTATTTACAAATCCTACAAACCTTGGGGGGAGGGTATTTACAAAAAGCTCTTTTTTTATTTATTTATTTGGATTTTTTTTTATGTGTTACTAGATGAAGGTAAAATATATATGTAAGAAGTCCAATATACTTGACCCACGCAGTTGGAATAGATTAGACAGCTTTTGTTATCTTAATAAATGAACATTGTTAGCATTTCATCATAAGAAATCTGAAATGGATGGTTCTTACGGGACAATTAACTTCAAAGCCATGAATGGCCGTGTTTAGATTTCTTCACTGCTCAAATTTATTTGATTTTATTAGATTTTTTTTATAAGAATTTGATATGTTGGGAAATTTACGATGACATAATATGATGGCTTGTTTCCATTTGCAAATGTTACGTTTCTTCACAAGGCGTTTAAAATTCCAGTAACTATAAATGTAATCTTTGCAGTTTTTGTCCAGCTCTTTCTTTGTCTTTATTTTTCTTTGTTGAAACTTGTGGATGCTCAAGTATGAGGAGCATTCAGAAATACCACAAATTGAGAAATATGAAATTCTCCCCGAAAGATAGGCCCTAAAAAAAATTGCCTTCTTGTTTCTAAGAAAAGATAAGGAAAATCCCAACACCATACTAAATTAAATAGCATCAAAACTAGCCAGCTGCAGCCATAATGAGTCACGTCTCTCAATGTGATGTGTGGATACCCCAACATAATCCCGGGCACCGATCATGTCATAGAGACTCAGGAGAGAGTGGCTTTAATGTTGGCACTGGTAACACTTAACATGGGCAACTAAGGAAGTAGGGTTTTTGCCTATCTATGGGCAACACTTAACATGGGCAATAAAAGCCTTCTCCTTGCTTTTCATGCTTCAGCACGCCAGCATTTCGCTATCAATTCACTTAAAGAGCCTTGTCAGCACGCCAGCATTACACAGTCAATTCACTTAAAGAGCCTGGCCATACCTAGAGGTGAAAATCTGAGCCATGCCTGCAATGAAGAAGGGCCCGGCCCGGGCCGGCCCATGTAATTATGCGGGCCGTGCCATGCCTGGCCCAGGTCCACTGGGGTCAGCCCAGCACGGCCCAGGGCACGGCTCTTGTCGTGCCGTGCTGGGCCGGGCCCTAGTCAGGCATGGGCCATGCAGCCCGTGGGCGGCCCACATATCCCCCTCCCTTTTTAAATTTTTTTTTTTTTTAAGTTCTTTTTATGGAAAAAAATTGAGCATTTTGTGGGCTTGGTATTCAAGTATTCATGGTCAAGACCTGGTTCCTATTAATTGAACTCGGCCCGACTATCAATTGGACTCATATCATATGCAGGCCCAGTTGCAATTATCTCATCAATCGTGTTTGAAAAAACATGAAGGATTTTTCAAGTTGAACAAATTCGGGTCATTGACACCCACAGGCCAAAGGCGCTTTTTTTTTCCCCTTCTATTTCTGGTGTTTTCTGTGATTTGAAACTTTCTTTCACTCTCCACAATTTTCCACAAACAGATATCTTTCCCACTTGCTTCTCTCTCTTTACAATTTTCCACAAGCAACATCCAAGAACTTGCAATGAAGGGATTGAATTAGGTAATCCGTTCCATGCTGTGTTTGCTTCCCCACAAAGTCAAAGAAACGTGTCATAAACCCCAAAACAAAGCTGTATCATTCCATTGCAATTTGATTGAATGGTCAAAATTCAAATGGCATGTTCATTGTTAATATTATTACTACATGGAATGAAAATGAGAAGCATTAGCAGATAGATAAATTGATACAAGTCAGAGAAAGGTTAATTCTAGTTCTGGGGGGTAACTGGATAACCAATCTCATGCCTTCTGGTGGGAAAAATTACAAACAAGCAGCTGCTGATGAGGCTAATTCCAAAAGGGCCTGGGCCGGGCCTGGCCATGCCTGGCCGTGCCTAGCCGGGCCTGTCTGTTCCTCATGCCGGGCTGAGCCGCCCGTGGGCCTTGGGGACCTGGCCCAGCACGGCACGGATTTAAACCGAGCCGGGCCGTGCCGTGCCTTGGGCCTGGCAGCCCCTGGCCCAGCACGGCCCAGTGGGATTGCTGAGCCGGGCCGGGCCGGCCCGTTGACCAAGTCAACGGGCCCAGGCACGTTTTTTTCGTGCCGGGCCCGTGCTGGGCCTGGGCCGCCCGCCCATATTTTCACCTCTAGCCATACCCTACTTATATATATATATAGGGGAATATTCATATGCATCTATCCCTCACCAAGAATGGTGAGGGACACCCCTTTTGGGGGTGTTTTAAGTACAAAAGGGGTACAAGGGGGGTACTTTGTACCTCCCCTTTGTACTTGAAACACCCCAAAAAGGGGTGTCCCTCACCAAGAATGGTGAGGGATAGATGCATATGAAGACCCCCCATATATATATATATATATATATATGGGAGATTGTCAAGTGCATCCATCCCTCGCCATTTTTGGTAAGGGACACCCCTTTTGGGGAGGTTTCAGGTACAATGAAACCTCCCCAAAAGGGGTGTCCCTCACCAAAAATGGTGAGGGATAAATGCGCATATTCAGGTGAGAACTAGTTCTCATATATTACATAAGAACTTTTTTGTGGGGGCCAATTGTAGGCCCCATTTTGAAATGGGACCGGGGGGATGGAAAGATATATATATATATATGAGACTACCCCAAGTATCAAGTTTGACCCCAAACACATGCCCCTAAACCCCTTCATCCGTGGCCCACAAGTTTAATGGCTTTATATTCAAAAAGATATTCAACACTCGATCCAACGTTCAGTCCATTTGGATGTGTGACAATCCTTGGGATTAGTGGCTATTAGGGGGTTCCCTATTGATTGCGAGGTTTGGATAGGTTGCTAGTTAGGGCCCGCAAAAAAATTCTCATATAATAAGTGAGAATTAGTTCTCACTTGAATATTTCTCATACACACACACACAAAAATTTATTTAGACCTATTATATTAGAACTTTCAATGGGACCCATTCGGGGATGGGACCAAGGGGATGAAAAGATCTATATAAGACCATCCAAAGTATCAAGTTTGACCCCAACTCCATGCCCCTAACCTCTTCATCCGTGGCTCAAAAGCTTAATGGCTTCATATTTAAAAAAGGATTCAACCGTCGATCCAACAATTCATTTCATTCGGATGTGTGCCAATCCCTGGGATTAGTGACTATCAAGGGGTCCCTATTTGTGCATTGTTTGGATGGGTTGCTAGGTGGGTCCCTCCAATAGTTCTCACGGATTCTCACCTGAATATTTCCAATATATATTCATGTGCATCCATCCTTCACCATATCTGTGATGAGGAATAACATAGTGGGGCCGACTTTATGATACATCTGAACCATCTACATACATAAAACCTCCTTAAGTACACTAGATCCATCAAGTTTTCACCTATCCAAATTGATTGGACTGTTGGATCGAAGGTCAAATTTTTTTTTTTAATATAAAGTAGTTAAATTTGTGGGCGACGGATGAATGCGTTAGTGGCATGGGATTGACCCCAAACTTAATATATGAGTCCATTTAAGATGTCTCTTTCCATCCCCACAAGTCCTATGATTAGTGTGGCCCTACGTGGGTTCCATTAAGTTTGTCCTTCGCCATATGGTGAAGGAAGGATGCACATGAATATCTTTATACACACACACACACTCTCTTGTGAGAGTAACTCTTACACTACTATGAGAGTAAAGGGAGGATCCTCATATTTAGACTGTTGGCATTAAATATAAATCCAATGAAGGCCTCTTACTCACTTTGTACGTAGTTTGAGACTTACTTTTACAAGAGCATTTTCCATATATATATAGTTATCATTTTACCTGCATGCATGACTTGATGCACATCTTATATGGGTTAGTCATGAGTTAGAATCAAGGGCAGAATCTGAACCACTAAAAATTAGACTCCTATCTTTCAGTAGGCCGATGCCAGATTTTATGGAGGTATTTTCAAAATTGAATTTCTTTATAAAATGATATTAGAAATAAGTAGAAATAATTTGATTATAAAGCATATGTAAAAATATAGATATAAAATATTATAGGTGGACTATCATTTGTCCCGGGGGATTCAGGAACAATAAAACAAGTCGGGTTCTGGTTGACCTGCGGCTGCATAACCCATTTGTTTCCAGCAAGAAGCTCTAGTAAGATCTTAACGGATTTTCTGAGTAAAAATAATCCAAATTTGTTAAAGGTCTTATGGTCCCACCTCAAAACATGCAAAAGACTAAGGGCTTGTTTGGCGACTCTTATCTGTATGAAACAGATCTGTATAAAATAGATCTATTTTAAATAGCCCTGTTTGAAATAGATAGTGTAGAAGTAGGCTGTTTGGTAACACTTTAAAATAGATTGAAACATATTCTTTTAATTCAATGGTTGATATTTTTTTTATAAATTTATTGATATACATAGTGAGTCAGTGGTTAATACTTGATCATATGGCTATTTGTAGTATTTCTAAGAGGCTTAATGGTTCAGATCTTGATAAAGGGGCCCACAAAGTCTAAAATTAAACTTCAATTGTTCATTTGGTTTTACAAATATCTCAAGATTGGGGAATGATCAGTGGTTGATATTTGATATGGTGGTTGTTCTTGGTCATCCTAACAACTTGTACAGTTTAGATTATAGTTTAGGGCCCCACAACTGGAAAAAAATAAGAAAAAGCGGACTGTGTGAAAAACATGGATCACCCAGTCGAGTAATGGATGGTGCATCAATGGTCGAGAGTTTTTCTTTGATTTTTCGAAATCTATAATGAATTAGGTACTGCAAATTTACCTCATAGCCATGTTTATCCATCCAAAGAGGACTAACGGTTCTGATCTTTCGTTTGTGGCCCACAAATGTAAAAAACATGGATCTAATGGTATTGGGGTTTTTTTTTTAAATATCTAAATTTATATGAACATCCAACGGTTGCAATTTGGATGTGTGGCAGTTTTTTACCCTCTTAGTCTAGTCAGTGGTGTGGATCTTGCTTTAGGGGCCCAAAAGTTAAAGAAAAAATGAGAAACACGGGCCACTAAAAGTAACGTCATGTTTCACTGTTCATATTAGGGTCTTTCCGCTTCAAACAATTTTGTCTGATTGGATTGTTCCCCTTTTGCTTACTTCTTGAAAAAGACAAATCATGTCTTAAGGTCATTTGAAAAGGACACAGTAAATGTAACTAACAAACACACTAAAATCTGATTGAATCAGCTTTTAGACAATAGGAGGGAGAAAATAGAGATGCCAAACTGAACGTCTAATCACAAATTATGATTGTTTAAAAAACAAAGTAATGCCATCAAATGATCATTAATAGCCCCGAGGAAGGTAGTCATCCTCACCTTCCAATGAGTATAACTGAATCCGTCTAAAAGTGGGGGCTTGGAAGTATATGTTCCTTCTTTGGTGAAATCCATTAGAGAACACTGATTTATAGATTACACAGTAACTTAGTGCAACCTGTTATGATACCAATTAAAAGAACAAGGTAGCCTTGACACAGGCCGAGGTCCCAATAAATAGTTTCTTTATTAGATTTTCAAACGAGTGATTAAACTAGTGAATAACCCTAATTCCAATTAAAAAGCAATCACCACAAAGAGAATGAAACACAAGGTTTATACATGGAAAACCCCATTCGGGAAAAAAATGCGGGTCTAATCGTCTAGGCCAACAGACGAAACCAAGCACTATGAATTAAAAGTTACGAGAAAACTCACGACCCTTTCCTAGTTGCAACTCAACATAAGAACTACTTTGACCTTGTCGACTACTCCCTGTACACATTTACCGTGCTTAAAGCAACCACCTTGAATGCATCTTCAAGATGAATCTTCTATGAAAGAGTAGCAAAAAGAAACTCCAAATACTTGAATTTCAACACATCAACTTGATGAAACTTCGGAGAAGAAACGATATCTCAATACGATCTCTAGGTTTTTTATAGGAGAGAAGTTACCTAGAATTGAGAGAGGAATGCAATATATAGGCTTTAATCGTTCCTCAAGATTTGTAGAGCAAGTAGGACTTAAAATAGTATTATGAGAGAAATTAGGAAGTGGTTTCCAAATCAGGATTCTAATTTCGAACATCTGCTCGAGCCCAAGAAGGCTCAGCTCGAGCGGCCAATGAGGATGTCTCCAGAAAACTTGCTCCTTGCATATCAAGGTCGAGCGCAAGATGGGTTCGCTTGAGCGCTTAACATTCTGTTTGGATCCGCTCGTACAAGGGTGGAGCATCCACTCAAGCGCCCGGTATAACTTCTATTTTCTTGATTTTTTTTCTTTTTTAATCTTCAATCTGCTATCTATAAAATACATCATATATTGAATTTTCAATTTTATCCGTTACCTAATGAATTAACTAACACTCTAATAAACTTTACAAAGTTAGTAAAAAACATTTAAGTTAGAACCCTATCATCATTTTGGTCTTTAAGAGCTCTTGTGTCGGTCGGTCGTAAGTAGCGGAGATTTACTCCACGAGTCTTGCAGGAGCAGGAGAACCATAGAATACAGCCACTAATGGGAATGTAGGCACACATGTTTCATATCTGCCACCTAACCTTTTCTTTTTCAAGTACATGCTCGTGCTTATGTACAATATGTAACAAAGCCCAACATGAGATACCCACGTGATTAAAAGCAAACTTTCATCTTTTGATAACTATTTTATATCAACATTGTCAGCATTTCATGGGAAGAGCTTTCTTTTTTACCCCAACCCCCTTGGCTGGGACAAATAAGGGTGTGCGCACACATTGGAGTGCCTGCGCATGTAGAAAGATAGCTCACACATATGGAAAAGGAGCCCGTGTGGGAAGAAAACCCACACATGTGGGAAGAAAGCCCGCACAACTCAGAAAGAGGGCCACACGCCCTAAGAATCAACCAGTGGACAAGTGGGTGAGATATGAGGTTGCCAACCGGTGAGATACGAGGTTGCCAACCAATTGAGCAACCTCGGTTGGCAACCTCAAAGTCTCTCACACAGACTTTTATAATGGATGTTTGGTACATGACAATCCCTTACATTATACAATAAAAAGGTCCAATGATCATGTTTCAATTTATTCATTATAAAGAATTTATCTTATCTCCCTCTTCCCATGAACTTAAAATTGTACGTGTCCCTTGTAACCAAGGGAAGACAAGGAAAAACCCAACACTAGACCACATTAAATAACATCAAAGTTTGAGAACATGAGGTTATTCAGTTGGTTAGCAACCAGGCCCAGCCCTTAAGAGGGGTTGTAAGTGCGCTCGCCCCGGGCTCATTTTTCAGGGGGGGCCAAAAAAAAAATTTAAGTGTTATATTATATTTAATTATGGAAGATTGGAGGAACTCAGCATCTCTCTTCGACTCTTCTGCTCCTCAAGAAAACGTTTCCACTCCTCCAGCTTAGTAACGTTAGATTTTTTGTTATAAATTTTTCTTCTTCTTCTTCTTCCTCTTCTTCTTCTCATCTCATCTCATCTAAGCCTAGAGTTGTGAATCCCTAAATTAATTTTTCTATTGGTAGATTGGGGAGATTCCAAAATCCAAAGTGCGGCTTTTTTCAGTGCAAAATTGGTCGTTGTAGAAATCAATTGAAGGTAATTTTTCATGATTTGATATCAAATGAAAAGGAAAATATGATTTTTGTTTGTTTGTTTGTTTGTAGATCTGTGAATTCACATGAGTTAAACATTCCCTTTGCAGGAATTCTTTTAAGCTCTATTTGACTGCAAATTTGGAAATATCAAGTTTGTTGTTGTGGAGGGGGATTTCTCAAATTCCAAGTTATGTTGTTCTTTGTTTATTCTTTTAAGTATTAAAATTGCATTGATTTTACTTGTACTATTTCTGTTTTCAAGTAGCAATGTTCCCTAATAAACAACCATTTGGAAGTCAAAAAAGAAAAGAAAAGGCGATAGAGAAGAATTAACTAAATCTCAAACTAGAGCTTTAGATAAATTTTTTTTCTTAATAAAACAAATAGTTCACTTGATAACTCAACTGAAGATTTAGTCAATGAATCTGAACAACAAAATCATGTTGAAGAATTTGTAGGAATTGATAATGATTTAGTCAATGAATCTGAACAACAAAATCATGTGGAAGAATTAGTAGGAACTGAGAATGATTTTAATGAACATGTAGGTGACTTAGGTGAAGATGAGCATGCTGAGAATGAAGATATTGATCATCTTTGTAATAATGAAGACATTGAACCTGAGGGTGTAGAACCAAGTTTTCCTTTAAAACTTTTGTGATCCTAGAATTTGGGATAATCTAGATGAAAAAATGAGAGCTTCAGTTGTGGAAAAAGGTCCTGCAAAAGATAATAATATCAAATTTCCTAGGGATGAAAACTTTAGACATTTTTCCTCAACATATTACATGAGCAAATGGTGAGACTCAGGATAGAAAATGGCTAGTATACTCAAAGGAATTGGATAAGGTGTTTTGTTTCTGCTGTAAGCTGTTTAAGACAATGTGTAGTAGAAGCCAATTAGCAAATGAAGGACTTAGAAATTGGAAACATCTTAGTGAGAGGCTTAAACAACATGAAAATAGCACTGAACACATAACTAATATGAGTTCTTGGATTGAATTACATAAAAGTGTATTACATAATATGAGTTCATACTCAGCTTCATTGTTAGATGCTTTGAAGTCAAGAGTCAGGGCTTGCTCAATGACTAGGCCCTCTGGAGATTGAAGGACTACGCCAGCGCCAGCCCTTTTGAAGGTGGAGGACCCATCGACGAAGACTTTCCAGGATGAGGTTCCTGCCTCGACAGCAGAGGCCAGGTTTGCAAGGGCATCGGCGTGAGAGTTGGAGTCCCTGCCTATCTGCCTGACTTCAGCCTTTTGAAACTGAGATAGAAGTTGCTTGGTGTGGGCTAGGTAAGCTGCCATCTTGTCATCACGGGCCTAGTAATCCCCATTGAGTTGGCTTGTAACCAGCTGTGAGTCGCTGAAGATCACCACTTGTTGTGCTCCCAGGATTTTTGCGCTGCCCAGCCCTGCAATTAGTGCTTCATACTCAGCTTCATTGTTAGATGCTTTGAAGTCAAGAGTCAGGGCTTGCTCAATGACTAGGCCCTCTGGAGATTGAAGGACTAGGCCAGCGCCAGCCCTTTTGGAGGTGGAGGACCCATCGACGAAGACTTTCCAGGATGAGGCGAGGAATTGTTTCCAGGACCGCTCCTGTTTGGTCTCGGCAGAAGGTCTCGCCTCCTTGCCCCCCAGTTCGGTGTCGAGCGGGCTCGGTGCCGAACTAGGAGAGGTGAATTCGACAATGAAGTCTGCCAGTACTTGTGCTTTAATAGCCGTCCTGGGCTGATAAATGATATCATATTGCCCGAGTTCGACAGCCCATTTAGACACTCTGCCTGAGAAGTCTGCTCTCCTAAAGAGGGACTTAAGCGGGTGTTCTGTCACAACCGCTATGGAATAAGTCAGGAAGTAGTGGGAGAGCTTGCGGGATGCACTGACGAGTGCAAATGCGAGCTTCTCCAATGGCAGGTATCTTGTTTCGGCGTCCAGCAGGATTTTGCTTGTGTAATAGATGGGCTTTTGCTGCCTGTCATCTTCTCGTACGAGGACAGAGCTTACTGCATGGTCCGAAACCGCCAGATATAGGTATAAGACCTCACCCCGAACCGGGGTGGAAAGCAGAGGAGGGGAAGAAAGGTATTCTTTGAGTTCCTGGAGAGCACTTTCGCATTCCGGGGTCCATTGGAACCCGGATCTCTTTTTCAAGAGCTGGAAGAAGGGATGGCATTTATCTGAGGCTCGACTGATGAAGCGGTTCAGTGCTGCTGCCATCCCGGTAAGTCTCTGGACCTGTTTTGTCGAGGCCGGACTTTGTAGGGCTCTGATTGCCGAGATCTGATCGGGATTGGCCTCGATTCCGCGCCTAGTAACCAGGCTGCCCAGGAATTTGCCCGAGCCGACGCCAAATGCACATTTCAAGGCGTTTAGCTTGAGCTTGTACTGTTTGAGGATGGAGAAGGTCTTATGTAAGTCAGTCAAGTGGTCCTGTGACCGTTTTGACTTAACGACCATGTCATCGATATATACATCGACCGTCCTGCCGAGCTGGTCCTGAAACATCTTGGTCACCAGCCTTTGGTAAGTGGCACCCGCGTTTTTTAACTCGAAGGGCATTACTTTGTAACAGTAGGTGCCCCTGGGTGTTATGAACGCGGTTTTTTCTTGATCAGGCTCATGCATTGGAATTTGATGGTAACCTCGGTAGGCATCGAGGAAACTCATCCTTTCATGCCCGGCAGTGGCGTCGATCAGCTGGTCTATCTTCGGTAGAGGAAAGCTGTCTTTGGGGCAGGCTTTGTTCAGGTCGGTGAAGTCTACGCAGACCCTTCAGCTCCCATCCTTCTTTTTCACCACAACCGTGTTGGCTAACCACACAGGGTAGTGGACTTCCCTAATGGCTTCAGCTTCCAATAACTTGTTGACCTCCTTGGTCACAGCCTCGGCCTGTTGAGTACCCGACCTTCGAATCTTTTGGGCAACAGGTTTGTGCTGAGGGTCTACATTCAGCTTGTGGCTTATGACCTCCTGGCTGATGCCAGACATTTCATATGGGGTCCAAGCGAAGACTTCTCTATTTTGCAATAGGAAGTCGAGCATCCTGACCCTTTCCTCGTCAGCAAGTTGACTACCGAGCAGGAAGAACCTCTCTGGATCGCTGGAGTCGATCCCGACCTGAGTGAGGTCCTCAATGCTCTTTTGCTCGGGAGTCCGGCCCACGGCGTCGAGCTCAGCTTCGAGCTCGGTCATGTGGACTCGCTGAGGCTCTGTCTCTCCGGGGACCACGGCCATGAGACATTCTTTGGCCATGTCTTGGTCGCCGCGGACTATGATGAATTTGAAGCTCCCGTCCTTGTTCTGTAACGGGAACTTGAGCTTCTGGTGATGGGTCGAGGGTACAGCCTCCATATTATGAAGCCAGGTTCTCCCCATGATGGCATTGTATGGAGATTGTGCATCCACCACCAGGAAGTCTGCCGTCATGGGGGCTCCTCCGACCTCGACCTTGAGGGAGATCTTCCCTTTGGGATATACCATCTTGGAGCTGAATCCTACTAAAGGGGTGCGGGCTTCGAGCAGATCCTCTTCCTTCAGACCCATTCTTTTGAAGCAGTCGAAATAGAGGATCTCTGAGGAGCTCCCGGGGTTCACTAGGATCCTTTTGACGTTGAAGTTTTGTAACCTCATAGTCAAAAGAAGAGGATCATTGTGGGGTAGCTGAACCCCGGCCAGATCTTTATCTGAGAACCAAATCTTTGGTCTCTCTATGCGGGCCTTCTTGACAGAGGGACCGAGCTCGGCCGCCATCACGTGTTTGCCGTGCTGGGCCCTCCTGGCCTCGGCACGCGCTTGATCACTGCCTTTGGGAGCGGGAGCCAGGTGAATGGCATCGATGGTCCCTATAGGCCCATCGCTGTCCCTGTCGTCGAGGTGGTGCTGCTGGGCTTGGTTTACCCTTCCCTCCTCTTTGATATGATCTCTGAGGTGCCCATCTTTTACAAGCCTTTCAAGGTGATTCTTGAAGGAGTAGCAATCCTCGGTTCTGTGTCCTCTATCTTTGTGGTAGGCACAGAACTTGCTCTGATCTCGTAAGGCAGCGTCACCTTTCATGGGCTGGGGCCATTTGAAGAAAGGCTGGGCTTGGATTTTGCCCAGGAGTTTGTAAATGGGCTCTTTGAAGATGGTGTTTACGGCTTTGTGAGGGGCGCCACTTGGCTTCGGCTTTGCGCTGCCTCCCGAAGTGGGAGCAGAACGTGCTGCCGAGCTGGATGGCTCTCGACTTCGGTCCGCCTCCCTCTTAGCAAGCCTCTTTTCTCTCCTTGTAGGTCGGCCTTCCGAAGGTCGGCCCTCGGAAAGCTGGCCCTCTTGGAGTGGGGGCCAAAGATTATGGCTCTCCCGAGCCCGGAGCTCGTCTTCTTCTTGCTCAACATACTGGTTCACCCTGGCCATGAGTGTCTTCACTGAATCCGGTGGGCGACGCATCAATTTCTTTCAAAGCTCATTTCCTGGTAGCAAAGCTTGTTGAAAGGCTGTGACGGCCACCTCGTCATTGGAATTCTCGATTACGCTGTAGATGGTCCAGAACCTTTTGGCGAATCGAGTGATATTCTCGGTCGGCCTCATCTTCATAGAGATTAGGTCGGCGTCAGTCTTCGGGATGACCCGATGTGCTTGAAATTTCTCGACGAAGGAGTTTCGGAGCTGTCGCCAGCTCGAAACCGATCCCTCGGAGAGTGCACAGAACCACCGAAGCGGGAGGTCACCTAAGCTGGAGGAGAAAACCTTGCAGTCGAGGTTCCCGTCGCCGCTGAATACCGACATCTTCTGGGTGAAGTGTCAGAGGTGAGCTTCGGGGTCGGACGTCCCGTCATAAAGATTGAAGCGTGGGACGCTGAATTTATCAGGGAGAGGATGGTCTGTGATTTCCCGAGTAAACGGGGAGGTTCCGTGGATGTCGCCATATCTGGTAGCCAACCGACCTCGAGCGAGGCCGGCATGCTCCAGGTTCTGCTGCACGTCCAACTTAATCTGCTGATCAATATAAGCGGCCATGTCGGGGTCGGCACCGACCTCCCGCTTTTGCCTCTGGCGCTGACGCTGGTCGGCGCTGGCGTGAGTGTTACTCGAGCCTTCTTCCCGAGCTCGGGTACGTCTCTCGTTTAGCTGCTCCCTTAGGTCTGGCTGACCCTCAGGGCCCCGCCGAGCTTTCCGCTGAGGTGGAGGCGTGTGAGAGGCTTCGGGCAGGGGTCCGTCCTTGACCTCCAGCTGTCGCTGGAGCAGGAGGATCTGAGCCTTCTGTTCCTCAATGACGAGGTTTTGAGCCTTGATTGCTTCAGCTTGGGCTTCAACATCGTCCTCTAGGGCCGTGTCGTCGTCACCTTCGTCACCGAGGTGGATATGGTCCTCCTCCATGTGGTCTTCGTGATGAGACCGAAGAGGTTGAGATTGCTCAGGAGCTCTACCTCGCTGGGACTGTTCCTGAGGAGGAACGTCCTTGCTGGGTGCTTGAGTGAAAACGACCTCCAGGCGTGGACGCTCTGCCTGGGAGGACGTTGTCCGGGCCCGAACTGCTACGGGACTGCCCAAAGGAGACGCTGGTACACCTCTCGACGATGAGTGTGTCACCGTGACGGGTGACCCTACGCTTCGAACACCAGGATCCCCTTCCGCTCTTTTCAACTGAGGGTTGGGTGGTGTTTGCCTGACATCTCTTTGCTGCCTTGTCACTAATGCCCCTGCTCGGTTCGTCACCAGTGGAGGCGGCATGAGAGGCAAGAATATTTCTGGCTGGCTGGACATGGACGGTCCAACAACGCTCTTTCCCTTCTTAGCTTTAGGAGGCATGGCTGTTAGGATTGAAAGTGTGGAGTTTTCAGAGTAGTTCCCCACAGACGGCGCCAATTGTAAGTGCCTAAATTATTACGGACTTAGTTTAAGTGATGAAGGGGATTAGGAAACTCCTGTTCAGCTGATCGGAGAAGTCACCGACGGCCTGAATCCTGAAAAGAGGGAAGAAAGAACAGTCAGGGCCCGAGGCTGCTGTCAGCCAAAGGCACTCCGACGCCTGAGTTAGTGCAGTCACTGAACTAGGGTGAAGTGGAGAAGAAGCTGTTTAGCAAAATAACAGTGCAGGCTGTGTCTTGCATGTACCTGTTCATGGTTCTCCATGCAGGCATATATAGAGGAGAGTAGAAGATTCCATAGTGGAGGTAGGTGAAGATACTTGTCCCATCAGTCCACACTTGGGATCCTTAGTGGGGGTAGGTAAGGATACTTGTCCCATCAGACATCCCCTCAAATCCCTTACATAAATGTGGATGTGATCTGTTGATAGGAACAAGCTTTTATCAATGGCGGTGGCCACCCTACTTGTCAGGGACTCCCTATAAAGTATCCGTCCCATCTCATAATGGGAGTTTGGACGCCCAGTGTTCACCTCGGCCGTGGGGCCGAACTGGAGAATTCACCGAGGTCAGTCATACCCGAGATCAGACGGGGATGTAAGTGCGAGGCTGAGCTCGGGAGGACGTGGTCGGTATTTCTACCGAGACCAGTCCCATCTTGACAGCGGCCGAGATGCGGCTGTGGAGGCCTTTGATTAGGACAATTGTCGAGGCCGGGACAACATCGGTTTCGGTGGAAAGAGTCCACACAGTGATTGTTTGGTAAACCATTTTTAAAAGGAATTTCCAGTTTCCATGCTGCCCCCAAAACCACCTGCAACTTAGGCCACTAAATTAAAGTTCCAATGAGCTTGTTATCTACATAATTAGCAGAACTCTTCAAGCGGGGACCCAAGATTGATAGGTAAGGCTTTGATGACGACCATTGATGAGCCCTTTAATATAGCATAACAAATTCACTACCTGAGCTTTGTTGTGAAACAATTTGCAGACATCTAACGGCTCCAGTTCCTATAAAACTAAGCACTAAAATATGTTGCTTTAGGATTATATATACATAAATGACTCCTGCATTATTTTTCATTCAGAATACTTTAGCTAGTTATAGAGTACAGCCTGCAAAGATCATTAACTTAAACTAGCAAGCCATTCAAATCTTAAAATAAGAAAGAGAGCATGATTTAATCTAATCGTAATCACATCATAAATCAAATCTAATCCCAATCTTGTATTATTGAGAAATTGAAGCAAGATAAAGAGAACCCACCTTGAAATAGTTGCCGACTGGGGAAGCATAAGTCAAGAAGGTGTAATCCGGTGCTGGGGCCAAACCCAGAACAGGACCAGTTCCAATTAGCAGCGGGCGAACATATAGAGACCCTTTACCCGGTGGGGGCACCTGTTGATATCCAATTGAGCCAAACACAAGTAGAAATTTATTAAAGAAGATGGCTTTTGTTCATTGTTTGTGAGATATTGAAGAAGAGGAGAGAGGTGAATACCCAACGCCTGTTGGCTAGGACGGTTTGCTTGACGGCGTGGAGGAATTGGTGGGTTGAAGGTGAGGGCATACACATTCTCTCAGCACCCATTTGCATTCGTCGAGCATTTTCTTCTGGGCGGAACAGCAACAGACGCCCATCTTCTTTTCTGTAAGCTTTCAGTCCCTCAAAAATACCCTGTTTTTAAACTTCAAATCAGTCGCTCTCTCTCCGTATCTCTATGTATATGCAGGCATGCAGCAGAAGTTTTCCATGGTAATTCAAACCCAAGAAACCCAAGGTAGCGTGTAGATGGGTGGAAGTCATCACACCTCATCTCTTTAATAACCTCTATAATAACTTTTCGAGGGTTTTTTACCCAAAAAAATTCCCCTGCACTCATTGAAGATAGAAAAGGACCAATAAAGTCTCCATACACTGCGATGAACCTAGGGGCCTAATTTAGTATAATTTTTTTCAGTTTTCACTAATAGGGGTTTAGTATAATTTTTTTCGGTTTTCACTAATAGGGGATATCACCGCTCTTATCCTTTTACAATTGATCTTTTTTCCATTTCCCCCTTTTTCATCTTCTTCCTTTCCCTCACCTCCTCCATTGATCTTAACCCAACCGGTCACAACCCCTCCACATTGATTATAATGCTTCCTCTTCCACCTCTTTTCACCTACTAGTAAGCGCATGTGGAGATCCTAGATCCTTCTTCCTCCAACTCAAGCTCAAGCTCAAACCCAAACCTCACCTATTAAACGTTACATAATCGAATATGGTTGGGTTTCGAGTTTTGCACAAACCCTCGTTGATCTCCAACGAGTTGTGGGCCACGAAGAGGAAGAAGACAGCCGGAAAAGACCTCGTGTTTGCTAAGATGTGAAAAAAGTGGAAGAGAAGCATTGCAATTGATGAGGAGAGCCTGGATCAATGGGGTTGAGATCAATGGAGGAAATGAGGAAGATGAAAAGGGGAAAAATGGAAAAAAATGATCGATTGTAAACATACAAGTGGAGCAGCGAATCCCCTCTTAGGAAAAACTGAAAAAATTATACCAAATGAGGCCTCTAAGACCACCAAAGTGTATGGAGACTTTCTGAGCCCTTTTTGATCTACAATGAGTAAGGGGATTTTTCGAGTAAAATCCTCTTAACTTTTTTGATAGAGCTCATTTTACCATAAAACCTATATATTCAATTATTATGAATTCTAATGCTAGTAAACAAGCCCTAATTTATTCAACCGGCAGTTGGTAGAGTGGCATACAGTGTGGATTTGCTCCCAATGTCTTGTGTTTGAAACGGCCCAAGATTTGTCCTGTGTGGATCTCCAATTTCTTGTGTTTGAAACGGCCCGAGATTTATCCTTTGTGGATTTAGTGTGCGCTACAGGGGGATTAGTCATGCTTGGTAAAAAAATCTTTTTACCCATACCATAAAAAGAAGCTCTAATTTAGTCAGGTAAGACCGCAATGAGTTGAGCTGTGTTAGGTGTGGGACAGGTTGATAGGTTTATAATAACTATGGACTCAACCTGGATTCAACCCATTTATTAATCCTTTTACCAAAAAAAAAAACCCATTTATTAATCTGGTGGAAAATGTCAAACCTGAAACTAAAACATTAATAAAGGCCTCGAACGATACCCTCAATTAGTAGGTCAAGATGAGGTTAGATTGGTGGATAGGGTTTGAACTACCTCCCCAATTGGATGGTGATTGGAAAGTGCAGCTCACTTGTAGCTTAGTTGGCGAGGCACTTCCGTTCCACAAAAATAATTGGGGGTCAATTCTTTGGCGTCGGGGCTCATTGTGAGAGACTTGGTGAGTATGTGTGCGTTAGTGTGTGAGTACTTAGATTTTAGTGAAAAATCAAGCTGAACTTTTAAACAGTTAATCCATACCAAAACTCTATCAGTGGATGGATATTATCCATAAGCAATGAGTAGCTTTCTTTTTCTCTTGGAAAGTAAGCCCCACCTACTTCTTTTATTCAAAGTGCACATTGAATTGAAACCTACTGCTACTTAAAAAAATTTTATCCTATGCAGAAACCAGAACTCCTTATTTATTATATGAAAACAAGCATTTATGGTCAACCTGACTATTAGAAATTATATGTGTCTGTAATCGGTCATGACAGAGTACAAAACGCTTATGATTGTCACTCAGGTTATCTAAAACTGCATGGATCATCATTTACTTGTCAATGGCATGTACAAAGTTCTAACTTCTACCAACCTGCCCATAATTCAAAACTCCAGATGATGGGCTCAACTCAATGTTTCCATAACGATTAAGTTTCCCTGATGAGAATTTCTCGTCGCGAGAACATTTCATGATATACATGTAATCAGTGGGTATCAGAACAAATCCGAGCTCATCCCAATTAACATTCGCGCAATCCTCATAGCCCGTCATTTTTTCACCAATGTGATTAGTTCTCATTATATCACTTTGTATTGCAACCATGAATCTACAAAATCAAGGCAAATAAATGGATAAGAAACTGGAAAGAAAATGGCATGGTATTGATCTCACAAATATCATATATAGAAGAAAGTTGCTGAATCCATTTGGTGAAAATAACATTTTGAAAAGTAATACAGAGATATCTATCTGTTTTAAGACTTACAGTCTTCCTAGCCTCATCCACTAGAATTATATGGTTTACCTATCAGCATCAGTTGTTGTGGCCTCACATGTTTGTTGCAGAGAAGTTGCAGCTTGAGATGTATAGGAGTAATTTCCAATCTGCAAAGAGAATAAGAAATGCATGCGGATTAAGAAAAATTCATAAAAAAAAAAAAGGAATAGAAGAAACATTGTTAACCAAAATTATGACTCTGATCCGGTTTTCTTCTTCTCAAGAAACAAGTAACTGACAACATAAGAGAGCACTAAGCCATCATTATATCTTCAAACCAAAAGAGTAAAATTTATTGTTTTCCCCAACATCTCTTAAGACGGATTCCGATGTATAAAGTCAGACATGTAAATTGAAATAAACCAAGTAACCCATGTACAAGTGCTCTCCAAAACAAACAACTAAAAGAAATCCACTTCATCAAAGAACAGGTAAAAAAAAAACTGACCTTGTTAAAACAACATCTACCCAGAAACCTCTCCAAAGATCTCATAAAGCCGCATCGACCATGGCGTGTTACAAACATGGTGGGCTGTTATATATACTCCACCCAAGTTCAATTTTTCAAATCAAGCAGAGAGAGAGAGAAGGAGAGAGAGAAGGGAACCACCTTAATGAATATGAAATTGAGTTTCATTTCATAGGCATGGTGATGGGTATACAGTGATCGGTCGATTTCTTAGGGATAGGAATGAGATGATTGAATATTAGATCCAGAACATGTGAGTGTGGGTCCTGTGGGATCAGAAGATGAAAACATTTTTACAAGTGTGACATATAGTAGAGGACAGGGGAAATGAGTTGGTTTTCATTCCATGCACGGCTCTCCACGTCAGTCTTAATCCCGAGCAAGGGTGGATTGAATGGAATTGGTTTTGTTATTCCCAACTGAAAATAGTTATAAAACAGTCAAAGTGCTGCCTTTGATTTTGGCTTGTGCTGGGGAAGTTTACATAGAACCACCTCATTTGGAAATCACGTAAAGCTGGCTGTGTTGTATTTTAAAAGTAACCCTTCCTCTTAAAACAGAAATCTCTGTCAATCAACTTCACTAGTAAAAAAAAAAAGGCATGATTTTTAACCGTTGGCTTTCTTCGATTTTTGCTAGATTGGCCCATTAGCTAGGCAGGAGTGATACTACCCATCTAAAGACCTAGGAATCGAGCATTGAAAGTGTGTTGGCGCCCGTGGCATTTTGTTATTGTGAAAGCATGATAATTTTTTAGATCTAACATAATTCATGCCAAATTCCCTATAGCCCCCAAAGCAAGGGGTAAACGAAAGAGTACATTGATCATAGTAGGAATATATTTAAGAAATGCAACCTATGGGAGAATTTGGTCAAGGATAGATTGGAATGGTGAAACAGCATGTAGTCGAACTTAGCATAAATGCGACAAGGCTTAGATGGTGATTAATGTTAAGTTCAGGATTTGAATCATAATCAAGTTGGCTTAGATTGAATGGTCCTTTTGAGCAATTACCTTGACTATGATCCAGATGAGATTATAAAGGAAATTTTTATACTTATAGGTTAAGATAAAGTGCGTTTCTTGATTTATTTTAAAACTGGTAATTGATTGTGGTCAAGGTCGTTGATCTAGATTTTCTTATAAATAGACGTGGTTGTTTGCAAATTAATAAAATTGATATGTGGTTATTTGTAGTTAAGAAAATACGGGCAGTTGCTTGCAAGTTTTCCTCATCATTACCCTCAATGTATTAAAACTCCGTTTGGCCAGTTAAGACATGATTAAGTTGCATCAAGCAGCCAAACATATTATATTTGTGAGAAATCCAAAACGATTTGGATATGATCTTCATTGTGCATTTTGACCAATTGTATCGTCTCTTGTGGATTCCTATATGAAGCTTTTATATCTGTCTCTACATGCACTCTTTTATCATTTTATCCAACAAGAATAGTTGTTCTAATTCTATGAATTATAACATTCTTTTTTATATATATCATTCAAAGAAAGTTTCGGATACCCCAAGCGATTGGGTGTTTTTCCAAAAAATTTATTTTGATAATTTTATTTATTATTGTTGGTTTTTTTTTTTTTTCACTCATGTAATTTCACTACCAAATTGGTTTTTATAACATTTCTTATTCTTATACAAATATATATTGCTATTTGGGTCTTCATATGGCATTAAATGGTGGCAAAATAAAAAAAACTGTCCGCCACACTGATCATGCATCTCTACAATTAGTTTGAGCATAATAAATGGATATGAATTTCTAAATGTGGCCAAAATTAAAAATTTTAATAACAAACAAGAAGCTCTAGTAAGATTTTAATGAATTTTTGGAGTAGAAATGGATACCAAATTTGCTAACAGTCTTATTGGCCCACCCCAAAACATGCCAAGATTAAGGTAAATCGATGGAAAAAAAAATCTAATCATAGATTATGATTCTTTAAAAAGAAAGCAGCCCTATCAAATGATCAAATTTCTTGGTGTATCATCTTTCAGATCCCCTTGCTCACCAGTGTGGTCGGGACTAACACCTCCTCAGGTGAAGACTCTATGTTGGTTGGTGGCTAGAAGATGTCTATGGCAAATAAGCTCATAAGGAGATGCTTATCTTTGGAGGAGATTATAGATGTGTGCCCTTTATGAAAGGAGGGGTTGGAGACCGTGGATCACCTATTCTTGCATAGTGATATTTCATCCTTTTTGTGGAGAGACCTCAGTCAAATATACAGATTAGTGTGTAGTTCGTGAAGCTCTATGATCAATATGTTTGAGGCTTGAAGTTTTTGTCTTCTTTAAGGTTGCGGGCAAATCTTTGGAGACTTATCCCTTATGCCATAGTGTGGTCTATTTGGAAAGAAAAGAATGATAGAATGTTCAAGGGAGCAAGGATGGTATACAATGATCCTCTTTCCGTTATTAGTTAGCGAATAGCCAAGTGAGCTATTGTGAGGGAGGTTGCTAATTTGAAAATAGATGATATTTTTACATAATTGGGAGGCTTGTTTGCTTTGTTTAATACCTTGAATTAGGAAGGTGGAAATTTGGCGTCCACCCAAAGGGATTTTTTGAAGTTCAATGTGGATGGGGCGGCTAGAGGAAAGCTAGAGCCCACGAGTGTTGGCAATGTACTTAGGGACCACAAAGGGGATGTATTGCTTATGTTCTCTAAGAATGTAAGTATCAAGGAATCAAATGAGACTAAAGTGTTGGCAAATTTAGAGGCTCTTCATTTGTTTTTCCCTTCTTTTTGTGATTGATTATTGGTGGAGGGTGACTCCTCGATTGTTATTTCTTGGATTTTACGCAACGAGGGTCCTTGGAGACTCCATCTCATCTTTGCACGAATCAAGTCTTCGTCTTTTCAAGATTATGTCGAGTTTAAGCATGTTAGAAGGTTGGCTAATGTTATGGTAGATTCTCTAATGAAGCAAGGGTAGATTGGGCTTTTCCTTCAATTGTTTATACCATCATGTAATTGGTTGCCCTTTTTATGTGGCTATAAGTCTCTTATAGCAGGTTTTGGTGGGGTGTTTTATGCCTTCTTTTTTAATATACTGATTCCATTATTGTTTTAATAATACAGGATCAAATTTCTTTGATCTGTTAGATAAGTTATTAATGCATATATTTATTTGGCTACACAATCTAATGGGACAAGGCCAAGGTGAAAATGATCAGAACATGTATCTAAGAAAAGAGATCATCCTATACTGTAAGGATTTTGATGGCACAACTATACATGAGCCCCCTAAGCTCTTAATTAAGCTCTACTTCCCTTACCAGTAGGGTTGCATACGGAATGATTCCGGATTGGAACCATAGTGGACCCGGACCCGTTTTTAAATAACAATTCTGGTTCTGGATCTGGTTTTGAATCGGAACCTGTTTTGTTGGTTCCAGACCTGGTTTTGATAAGAAAATCCAGATCCGGTTCCAAAACTGAATTCACTTAGAGGACTCGAATCTAATTCAAAAATCAATTATATTTTCTCTTTATTCTTCATTTTTTCTTAAAATAAGCATGTCATTCAACTTATAACAACGCATCAAGTCTACAACATTCAAAATTATACATAAGAATGCCCAAAAAGAGTTGGTTTTAAAGTACAAATTGCAATATCAAAGACTCATATGCTCGGTCCTAAGTCCACGGGTTGGAACCTATATGGATCCGGAACCGGACCTGTTTAACAATCGGAATCTAAATTAGGTTTTGGACCTATACCCGTTTATCAATCGGAACCTAAAATAAGTTTCAGACCCAGTTTTTTCAGGCCGAAACTTTCGGGTAATTGAAAAATCAAATACCCGTCTGCAACCCTACTTACTGGCCCTCTTGTCGAGAGTTGGGTATAAAAAAAAATTTATAAAGGACAGGTATTTAACTCAACACTTTTCATTTAAGGAATATTTCATCATGAGAGATATCGGATACCTCGTGTTAAAAAATCAAAAAGAAGTTAAATTGAAAGCAAAAAGTCTAAATGGACAAACTTTTTGTCCAGAATTTGGGACAAACTCCCATGTGAGAATTTGTGCCACATGGGAGTTTGTCCCAAATTCTGGACAAAAAGTTTGGCGGTTTAGAAGGGTTGAATTGGAAGTAGGGGATTACTCCACGAGAGTCACGGTTAAGGTACCGAATTTTTTATCCCCCTTTAATTCGGGCCAGTCTGTCCAATCATGTACAATTGAAATGAAAAGGATACCAATTGAGTGCAGGAATACGATAGAAAGCAGGCCACTAATTAATACGGATCTGTACCCTCACGTGTTTCATCGCTGACAGCTAACTTCTCTATTTGAGATTTTGTACAGGCCCCCCTTGAGGTTTGTAGAATTTATAAATAGGCCCCTGAAATTTTAGTATTTACAAAATAAGCCCCTGTTTTTTCTCTTTAATACCCTTTATGTCACAAAATCAGTATTCCTAACAATAATGAGCATCCACCTTGAGATTTGTGCTGGATTTTTATATAAATGACAGCTTTGTTCATATATCTATCAAACAAAAAATAAATACACTTTTATTTGCAAACACACAGTTTTTCCATCTCATGTCTCAATCATTTCTCCCAATAATAATCCTCTAATGCACATGATCGGGGGTGAACCCAGGTACAAGGGCCTAAGGAATTAAGTCGTACCCATATTTAAGAAAAATTTAAGAACCCCGCACATTCTAGTAAATTATTGTTTTTAACATTTGCCCCTCCCCCCAAATATTTCTTTTACATAGAGCCAAACATCACTCCTCACAAATTCTAAGATTTAATATTTATTTTTACATTTGCCCATTCCCCCAATGTACCCCCTACACATGAAGCTTAATCGTGTATTTTGAAACTTTCATCAATCTAATGGTGGGTCATGTATGAATTGAAAAATTATAACTAATTATAAGTATAAGTGTTGTTGTCGTGATGATCAATGTGGGTTTAAAGAAATAAGCCCTGTATTTATAAAAAGAATAAATTTATATAGGATTTTTCTCTCCCTCTAAGTAAATTGTTAATGTCATATTCTTTATAAAAGAAATTGAGTCCAAGCTTTTGAAATGATACATATAAGGATAAAAATGATGGACAAAATGTCATTTCACTCTAAAAACATATGGTGGTTAGAAAACTGTTGATTTTGGGACACAGAATGTATTAAAATGAAATTGAAGGGGCCTATTTACAAATACTAAAACCTCAGGGGCCTATTTACAAATCCTACAAACCTTGGGGGGAGGGTATTTACAAAAAGCTCTTTTTTTATTTATTTATTTGGATTTTTTTTTATGTGTTACTAGATGAAGGTAAAATATATATGTAAGAAGTCCAATATACTTGACCCACGCAGTTGGAATAGATTAGACAGCTTTTGTTATCTTAATAAATGAACATTGTTAGCATTTCATCATAAGAAATCTGAAATGGATGGTTCTTACGGGACAATTAACTTCAAAGCCATGAATGGCCGTGTTTAGATTTCTTCACTGCTCAAATTTATTTGATTTTATTAGATTTTTTTTATAAGAATTTGATATGTTGGGAAATTTACGATGACATAATATGATGGCTTGTTTCCATTTGCAAATGTTACGTTTCTTCACAAGGCGTTTAAAATTCCAGTAACTATAAATGTAATCTTTGCAGTTTTTGTCCAGCTCTTTCTTTGTCTTTATTTTTCTTTGTTGAAACTTGTGGATGCTCAAGTATGAGGAGCATTCAGAAATACCACAAATTGAGAAATATGAAATTCTCCCCGAAAGATAGGCCCTAAAAAAAATTGCCTTCTTGTTTCTAAGAAAAGATAAGGAAAATCCCAACACCATACTAAATTAAATAGCATCAAAACTAGCCAGCTGCAGCCATAATGAGTCACGTCTCTCAATGTGATGTGTGGATACCCCAACATAATCCCGGGCACCGATCATGTCATAGAGACTCAGGAGAGAGTGGCTTTAATGTTGGCACTGGTAACACTTAACATGGGCAACTAAGGAAGTAGGGTTTTTGCCTATCTATGGGCAACACTTAACATGGGCAATAAAAGCCTTCTCCTTGCTTTTCATGCTTCAGCACGCCAGCATTTCGCTATCAATTCACTTAAAGAGCCTTGTCAGCACGCCAGCATTACACAGTCAATTCACTTAAAGAGCCTGGCCATACCTAGAGGTGAAAATCTGAGCCATGCCTGCAATGAAGAAGGGCCCGGCCCGGGCCGGCCCATGTAATTATGCGGGCCGTGCCATGCCTGGCCCAGGTCCACTGGGGTCAGCCCAGCACGGCCCAGGGCACGGCTCTTGTCGTGCCGTGCTGGGCCGGGCCCTAGTCAGGCATGGGCCATGCAGCCCGTGGGCGGCCCACATATCCCCCTCCCTTTTTAAATTTTTTTTTTTTTTAAGTTCTTTTTATGGAAAAAAATTGAGCATTTTGTGGGCTTGGTATTCAAGTATTCATGGTCAAGACCTGGTTCCTATTAATTGAACTCGGCCCGACTATCAATTGGACTCATATCATATGCAGGCCCAGTTGCAATTATCTCATCAATCGTGTTTGAAAAAACATGAAGGATTTTTCAAGTTGAACAAATTCGGGTCATTGACACCCACAGGCCAAAGGCGCTTTTTTTTTCCCCTTCTATTTCTGGTGTTTTCTGTGATTTGAAACTTTCTTTCACTCTCCACAATTTTCCACAAACAGATATCTTTCCCACTTGCTTCTCTCTCTTTACAATTTTCCACAAGCAACATCCAAGAACTTGCAATGAAGGGATTGAATTAGGTAATCCGTTCCATGCTGTGTTTGCTTCCCCACAAAGTCAAAGAAACGTGTCATAAACCCCAAAACAAAGCTGTATCATTCCATTGCAATTTGATTGAATGGTCAAAATTCAAATGGCATGTTCATTGTTAATATTATTACTACATGGAATGAAAATGAGAAGCATTAGCAGATAGATAAATTGATACAAGTCAGAGAAAGGTTAATTCTAGTTCTGGGGGGTAACTGGATAACCAATCTCATGCCTTCTGGTGGGAAAAATTACAAACAAGCAGCTGCTGATGAGGCTAATTCCAAAAGGGCCTGGGCCGGGCCTGGCCATGCCTGGCCGTGCCTAGCCGGGCCTGTCTGTTCCTCATGCCGGGCTGAGCCGCCCGTGGGCCTTGGGGACCTGGCCCAGCACGGCACGGATTTAAACCGAGCCGGGCCGTGCCGTGCCTTGGGCCTGGCAGCCCCTGGCCCAGCACGGCCCAGTGGGATTGCTGAGCCGGGCCGGGCCGGCCCGTTGACCAAGTCAACGGGCCCAGGCACGTTTTTTTCGTGCCGGGCCCGTGCTGGGCCTGGGCCGCCCGCCCATATTTTCACCTCTAGCCATACCCTACTTATATATATATATAGGGGAATATTCATATGCATCTATCCCTCACCAAGAATGGTGAGGGACACCCCTTTTGGGGGTGTTTTAAGTACAAAAGGGGTACAAGGGGGGTACTTTGTACCTCCCCTTTGTACTTGAAACACCCCAAAAAGGGGTGTCCCTCACCAAGAATGGTGAGGGATAGATGCATATGAAGACCCCCCATATATATATATATATATATATATATGGGAGATTGTCAAGTGCATCCATCCCTCGCCATTTTTGGTAAGGGACACCCCTTTTGGGGAGGTTTCAGGTACAATGAAACCTCCCCAAAAGGGGTGTCCCTCACCAAAAATGGTGAGGGATAAATGCGCATATTCAGGTGAGAACTAGTTCTCATATATTACATAAGAACTTTTTTGTGGGGGCCAATTGTAGGCCCCATTTTGAAATGGGACCGGGGGGATGGAAAGATATATATATATATATGAGACTACCCCAAGTATCAAGTTTGACCCCAAACACATGCCCCTAAACCCCTTCATCCGTGGCCCACAAGTTTAATGGCTTTATATTCAAAAAGATATTCAACACTCGATCCAACGTTCAGTCCATTTGGATGTGTGACAATCCTTGGGATTAGTGGCTATTAGGGGGTTCCCTATTGATTGCGAGGTTTGGATAGGTTGCTAGTTAGGGCCCGCAAAAAAATTCTCATATAATAAGTGAGAATTAGTTCTCACTTGAATATTTCTCATACACACACACACAAAAATTTATTTAGACCTATTATATTAGAACTTTCAATGGGACCCATTCGGGGATGGGACCAAGGGGATGAAAAGATCTATATAAGACCATCCAAAGTATCAAGTTTGACCCCAACTCCATGCCCCTAACCTCTTCATCCGTGGCTCAAAAGCTTAATGGCTTCATATTTAAAAAAGGATTCAACCGTCGATCCAACAATTCATTTCATTCGGATGTGTGCCAATCCCTGGGATTAGTGACTATCAAGGGGTCCCTATTTGTGCATTGTTTGGATGGGTTGCTAGGTGGGTCCCTCCAATAGTTCTCACGGATTCTCACCTGAATATTTCCAATATATATTCATGTGCATCCATCCTTCACCATATCTGTGATGAGGAATAACATAGTGGGGCCGACTTTATGATACATCTGAACCATCTACATACATAAAACCTCCTTAAGTACACTAGATCCATCAAGTTTTCACCTATCCAAATTGATTGGACTGTTGGATCGAAGGTCAAAATTTTTTTTTTAATATAAAGTCGTTAAATTTGTGGGCGACGGATGAATGCGTTAGTGGCATGGGATTGACCCCAAACTTAATATATGAGTCCATTTAAGATGTCTCTTTCCATCCCCACAAGTCCTATGATTAGTGTGGCCCTACGTGGGTTCCATTAAGTTTGTCCTTCGCCATATGGTGAAGGAAGGATGCACATGAATATCTTTATACACACACACACACTCTCTTGTGAGAGTAACTCTTACACTACTATGAGAGTAAAGGGAGGATCCTCATATTTAGACTGTTGGCATTAAATATAAATCCAATGAAGGCCTCTTACTCACTTTGTACGTAGTTTGAGACTTACTTTTACAAGAGCATTTTCCATATATATATAGTTATCATTTTACCTGCATGCATGACTTGATGCACATCTTATATGGGTTAGTCATGAGTTAGAATCAAGGGCAGAATCTGAACCACTAAAAATTAGACTCCTATCTTTCAGTAGGCCGATGCCAGATTTTATGGAGGTATTTTCAAAATTGAATTTCTTTATAAAATGATATTAGAAATAAGTAGAAATAATTTGATTATAAAGCATATGTAAAAATATAGATATAAAATATTATAGGTGGACTATCATTTGTCCCGGGGGATTCAGGAACAATAAAACAAGTCGGGTTCTGGTTGACCTGCGGCTGCATAACCCATTTGTTTCCAGCAAGAAGCTCTAGTAAGATCTTAACGGATTTTCTGAGTAAAAATAATCCAAATTTGTTAAAGGTCTTATGGTCCCACCTCAAAACATGCAAAAGACTAAGGGCTTGTTTGGCGACTCTTATCTGTATGAAACAGATCTGTATAAAATAGATCTATTTTAAATAGCCCTGTTTGAAATAGATAGTGTAGAAGTAGGCTGTTTGGTAACACTTTAAAATAGATTGAAACATATTCTTTTAATTCAATGGTTGATATTTTTTTTATAAATTTATTGATATACATAGTGAGTCAGTGGTTAATACTTGATCATATGGCTATTTGTAGTATTTCTAAGAGGCTTAATGGTTCAGATCTTGATAAAGGGGCCCACAAAGTCTAAAATTAAACTTCAATTGTTCATTTGGTTTTACAAATATCTCAAGATTGGGGAATGATCAGTGGTTGATATTTGATATGGTGGTTGTTCTTGGTCATCCTAACAACTTGTACAGTTTAGATTATAGTTTAGGGCCCCACAACTGGAAAAAAATAAGAAAAAGCGGACTGTGTGAAAAACATGGATCACCCAGTCGAGTAATGGATGGTGCATCAATGGTCGAGAGTTTTTCTTTGATTTTTCGAAATCTATAATGAATTAGGTACTGCAAATTTACCTCATAGCCATGTTTATCCATCCAAAGAGGACTAACGGTTCTGATCTTTCGTTTGTGGCCCACAAATGTAAAAAACATGGATCTAATGGTATTGGGGTTTTTTTTTTAAATATCTAAATTTATATGAACATCCAACGGTTGCAATTTGGATGTGTGGCAGTTTTTTACCCTCTTAGTCTAGTCAGTGGTGTGGATCTTGCTTTAGGGGCCCAAAAGTTAAAGAAAAAATGAGAAACACGGGCCACTAAAAGTAACGTCATGTTTCACTGTTCATATTAGGGTCTTTCCGCTTCAAACAATTTTGTCTGATTGGATTGTTCCCCTTTTGCTTACTTCTTGAAAAAGACAAATCATGTCTTAAGGTCATTTGAAAAGGACACAGTAAATGTAACTAACAAACACACTAAAATCTGATTGAATCAGCTTTTAGACAATAGGAGGGAGAAAATAGAGATGCCAAACTGAACGTCTAATCACAAATTATGATTGTTTAAAAAACAAAGTAATGCCATCAAATGATCATTAATAGCCCCGAGGAAGGTAGTCATCCTCACCTTCCAATGAGTATAACTGAATCCGTCTAAAAGTGGGGGCTTGGAAGTATATGTTCCTTCTTTGGTGAAATCCATTAGAGAACACTGATTTATAGATTACACAGTAACTTAGTGCAACCTGTTATGATACCAATTAAAAGAACAAGGTAGCCTTGACACAGGCCGAGGTCCCAATAAATAGTTTCTTTATTAGATTTTCAAACGAGTGATTAAACTAGTGAATAACCCTAATTCCAATTAAAAAGCAATCACCACAAAGAGAATGAAACACAAGGTTTATACATGGAAAACCCCATTCGGGAAAAAAATGCGGGTCTAATCGTCTAGGCCAACAGACGAAACCAAGCACTATGAATTAAAAGTTACGAGAAAACTCACGACCCTTTCCTAGTTGCAACTCAACATAAGAACTACTTTGACCTTGTCGACTACTCCCTGTACACATTTACCGTGCTTAAAGCAACCACCTTGAATGCATCTTCAAGATGAATCTTCTATGAAAGAGTAGCAAAAAGAAACTCCAAATACTTGAATTTCAACACATCAACTTGATGAAACTTCGGAGAAGAAACGATATCTCAATACGATCTCTAGGTTTTTTATAGGAGAGAAGTTACCTAGAATTGAGAGAGGAATGCAATATATAGGCTTTAATCGTTCCTCAAGATTTGTAGAGCAAGTAGGACTTAAAATAGTATTATGAGAGAAATTAGGAAGTGGTTTCCAAATCAGGATTCTAATTTCGAACATCTGCTCGAGCCCAAGAAGGCTCAGCTCGAGCGGCCAATGAGGATGTCTCCAGAAAACTTGCTCCTTGCATATCAAGGTCGAGCGCAAGATGGGTTCGCTTGAGCGCTTAACATTCTGTTTGGATCCGCTCGTACAAGGGTGGAGCATCCACTCAAGCGCCCGGTATAACTTCTATTTTCTTGATTTTTTTTCTTTTTTAATCTTCAATCTGCTATCTATAAAATACATCATATATTGAATTTTCAATTTTATCCGTTACCTAATGAATTAACTAACACTCTAATAAACTTTACAAAGTTAGTAAAAAACATTTAAGTTAGAACCCTATCATCATTTTGGTCTTTAAGAGCTCTTGTGTCGGTCGGTCGTAAGTAGCGGAGATTTACTCCACGAGTCTTGCAGGAGCAGGAGAACCATAGAATACAGCCACTAATGGGAATGTAGGCACACATGTTTCATATCTGCCACCTAACCTTTTCTTTTTCAAGTACATGCTCGTGCTTATGTACAATATGTAACAAAGCCCAACATGAGATACCCACGTGATTAAAAGCAAACTTTCATCTTTTGATAACTATTTTATATCAACATTGTCAGCATTTCATGGGAAGAGCTTTCTTTTTTACCCCAACCCCCTTGGCTGGGACAAATAAGGGTGTGCGCACACATTGGAGTGCCTGCGCATGTAGAAAGATAGCTCACACATATGGAAAAGGAGCCCGTGTGGGAAGAAAACCCACACATGTGGGAAGAAAGCCCGCACAACTCAGAAAGAGGGCCACACGCCCTAAGAATCAACCAGTGGACAAGTGGGTGAGATATGAGGTTGCCAACCGGTGAGATACGAGGTTGCCAACCAATTGAGCAACCTCGGTTGGCAACCTCAAAGTCTCTCACACAGACTTTTATAATGGATGTTTGGTACATGACAATCCCTTACATTATACAATAAAAAGGTCCAATGATCATGTTTCAATTTATTCATTATAAAGAATTTATCTTATCTCCCTCTTCCCATGAACTTAAAATTGTACGTGTCCCTTGTAACCAAGGGAAGACAAGGAAAAACCCAACACTAGACCACATTAAATAACATCAAAGTTTGAGAACATGAGGTTATTCAGTTGGTTAGCAACCAGGCCCAGCCCTTAAGAGGGGTTGTAAGTGCGCTCGCCCCGGGCTCATTTTTCAGGGGGGGCCAAAAAAAAAATTTAAGTGTTATATTATATTTAATTATGGAAGATTGGAGGAACTCAGCATCTCTCTTCGACTCTTCTGCTCCTCAAGAAAACGTTTCCACTCCTCCAGCTTAGTAACGTTAGATTTTTTGTTATAAATTTTTCTTCTTCTTCTTCTTCCTCTTCTTCTTCTCATCTCATCTCATCTAAGCCTAGAGTTGTGAATCCCTAAATTAATTTTTCTATTGGTAGATTGGGGAGATTCCAAAATCCAAAGTGCGGCTTTTTTCAGTGCAAAATTGGTCGTTGTAGAAATCAATTGAAGGTAATTTTTCATGATTTGATATCAAATGAAAAGGAAAATATGATTTTTGTTTGTTTGTTTGTTTGTAGATCTGTGAATTCACATGAGTTAAACATTCCCTTTGCAGGAATTCTTTTAAGCTCTATTTGACTGCAAATTTGGAAATATCAAGTTTGTTGTTGTGGAGGGGGATTTCTCAAATTCCAAGTTATGTTGTTCTTTGTTTATTCTTTTAAGTATTAAAATTGCATTGATTTTACTTGTACTATTTCTGTTTTCAAGTAGCAATGTTCCCTAATAAACAACCATTTGGAAGTCAAAAAAGAAAAGAAAAGGCGATAGAGAAGAATTAACTAAATCTCAAACTAGAGCTTTAGATAAATTTTTTTTCTTAATAAAACAAATAGTTCACTTGATAACTCAACTGAAGATTTAGTCAATGAATCTGAACAACAAAATCATGTTGAAGAATTTGTAGGAATTGATAATGATTTAGTCAATGAATCTGAACAACAAAATCATGTGGAAGAATTAGTAGGAACTGAGAATGATTTTAATGAACATGTAGGTGACTTAGGTGAAGATGAGCATGCTGAGAATGAAGATATTGATCATCTTTGTAATAATGAAGACATTGAACCTGAGGGTGTAGAACCAAGTTTTCCTTTAAAACTTTTGTGATCCTAGAATTTGGGATAATCTAGATGAAAAAATGAGAGCTTCAGTTGTGGAAAAAGGTCCTGCAAAAGATAATAATATCAAATTTCCTAGGGATGAAAACTTTAGACATTTTTCCTCAACATATTACATGAGCAAATGGTGAGACTCAGGATAGAAAATGGCTAGTATACTCAAAGGAATTGGATAAGGTGTTTTGTTTCTGCTGTAAGCTGTTTAAGACAATGTGTAGTAGAAGCCAATTAGCAAATGAAGGACTTAGAAATTGGAAACATCTTAGTGAGAGGCTTAAACAACATGAAAATAGCACTGAACACATAACTAATATGAGTTCTTGGATTGAATTACATAACAAATTGAAAAACAATGAAACAATTGATAAAGACATACAGGAACAAATTAGGAGAGAGAAGGAACACTGGAAACATGTTTTGGTAAGAATAATTTCTGTTGTCAAATGTCTTGCTAAAAAAAATATTGCATTCCGTGGAACAAAAGAGAGAATATATAAAGAAAATAATGATAATTTTTTGGGTATATTGGAAATGTTGCAGAATTTGATCCAATAATGCGTGAACATTTTCGACAGATTCAAAATGACGAGATTCATTATCACTATCTTAGCCATAAGATTCAAAATGAGCTTATATCTTTGCTGGCATCAAAAGTCAGAAGTGCAATCATTGAGAAAATCAAACAAGCAAAATATTTTTCAGTGATACTTGATTACACTCCTGATTCAAGTCACAAGGAACAAATGACTATGATAATACGGTGTGTGGATGTGTCAAGGAGTCCAGTGAAAATAGAAGAGTACTTTTTAGAGTTTTTAATTGTGAAAAATACATCAGGATTAGGACTTTTCACTGAATTGCAATATGTCCTAGAGTCCCTTGGTCCTAAAATTGATGATGTGAGAGGACAGGGTTATGATAATGGTTCTAATATGAAAGGGAAAAATCAAGGTGTACAAAAAAGATTACTTGAAATAAATCCTAGAGCTTTGTTCATGCCATGTGGTTGTCATTCTCTTAATTTAACACTATGTGATATGGCAAACTGTTGTCTGAAAGCGAAATCCTTTTTTGGGGTGGTTCAACGCATTTATTGTGTTTTTGCTAATTCTACAAAGCGTTGGAAGATTTTACAGGATCATATAGATGGTTTAACTCTTAAAACATTATCAACTACAAGTTGGGAAAGTCGTGTAGAGAGTGTTAAAGCAATATAATACCAATCTGCCCAAATAAAAGAAGATTTATTTAAAGTAGCAGAAACTAGTGAAGATGCTAAAGCAAAAAGTGAAGCAGAAAGTTTAGCAACACATGAATTGGAAAATTTTGAGTTTTTATTAGGCGTAGTTATTTGGCATGATATTTTGTTGAAAATTAACTTAGTCAGCAAAAAATTAAAATCTAAAGATATGTGCATTGCTGTTGCTTTAAAAAATTTGGAAGGGCTCATTTCTTTTTTTGAGAATTATAGGGAAAATGGATTTGCATCTGCTATGATTGAAGCTAAAACTATTACTTGTGATATGGGGATTGAACCCGAATTTCCTAAAAAACGTCAAAGTAATAGAAAGAAACAATTTGATGAGAATGCTAAAGAAGAGACAGTACAATCAGTTGAAGAATCATTTAGAGTCAATTATTTCATATGTGTAGTGGATATGGCTCTTTCTTCATTAAGAAGTAGATTTGAACAAATGCAAACATATGAAGGTATTTTTGGGTTCTTGTTTAATTCAAAGAAGTTAACTTCATTGGGTATTGATGAATTGAACAATTGTCGTGTGAAGCTTGAAACTACTTTAAGAAATGGTGAGTCTTCTGATGTTGATGCAAGTGATTTGTTTTCAGAGTTACAGGTGCTGCAATTTCTTTTACCAGCAGAGGTAAACACAACACTTGAAATTATAGAGTTTGTAAAAGATATGGACTGTTTCCAAATGTTTTGATTGCCTATAGAATACTATTGACTATACCTGTGACTATAGCATCTGCAGAAAAAAGCTTTTCTAAATTAAAATTATTGAAATCTTACTTGAGGTCTACCATGTCACAAGAAAGGCTAAATGGGCTAGCAATCTTATCCATTGAAAAAGAGATGTTAGAAAATCTTGAATTTGAAAGCATAATTACGGATTTTGCTTCTCAAAATGCAAGAAGAAAATCATTTCAATAATACTTTTTTAGTTGTGATTTTGTTTTTCACCTTATCTTGTAGATGGTGATGCTGCTGTTTTGCTTTGACCATTCATGATGTAAAGAGATTTCAAGTAGGTTGACGTTATTTGCTTTGGTTATTGAGGATGCAAAGACATTTTTGTTTTGCTGGTTGCTGAAGATATAAAGGGATTTCAAGTAGGATGCTATTGTTTGCTTTAGCTATTGAGGATGCAAAGAAATTTTGATTTTGTTGGTTGCTTATTGCTATATGAAAAAGAACTATTGAATTGTTACAACTTACCAGTATTTGTCTTGTTTATACATTATAGCCTTTTATTTTGAATGTTTATATATTGAAGTTTGAATTTATATGCTTTGAATGTTAAATTTTTAGTTAATTTTGACAGGTTAGATATTGGTTGAAAAATGAATGTGAGGCCATCACTGAGTGCTTATATATATATATATATATATATATATATATATAGGCCTAATTTTTACTCTTGCCCTGGGCCCTGAAAAATTCAGAACCGGCCTCGTTAGCAACCACATATCTCACTCAATTGTTATAATCTCTAAATATGCTACCATGACCCCACTTGTGTGGACTCCCTGCCCTCCATATTCGATCTCTCTCCCAATGTGTGCAGGTGCTACCACGGGTCTGAGGCCCCTTTGATGGGGTATCCAACAAAAAAAAAAAAAAAATCAAAACGAAACTCATTGTAGCCGCAGTGACTCATCTATCTCAATGTGCCATGTCGGATAGCCCAGCCCAATCCTAAGCGCCGATCATGGCATAGCAAGCAAGGAGAGTGTGACTTTAATGTGGGCCAAACTTGGTATTGGCAACCAAGAAGTAGAGTTTTTGCACATATCTAATCCCATCAAGATCTTTCAAGTCTCCTTGCCCGTTATGGTTGGCACACATTCAGATATGTTCTGTAAATTCAGCTCACATACCGTGTTATTTCCTTGGCCATTTGGACTCGACATGATCTGTATGCCACTCTTACATTGTCCTGCCCCCCCCCCCCCACCAAAAAAAAAAAAAAAAATTTCCACCACACTCTCCATGAGTAGATACACCCCATCATCCCCCCCACCCCCCACCCACTTACATTGTCCCGTCTCCGCCCCCCCAAAACGCGCCCCCAACTTTCTCCATGAGTAGATATTCCATGAGTGGAACCCCACCCCCCCCCCCCCCCCCCCCCCCCCCCAACTTTCTCCATGAGTAGATGTTCCATGAGTGGAACGAATAGATAGCAAGATGAAGCCCCCCCCCCCCCCCCCCCCGCCCCCCCCCAAAAACGCGCCCCCAACTTTCTCCATGAGTAGATATTCCATGAGTGGAACGAATAGATAGCAAGATGAAGCCGCCCCCCACCCCCCCACCCCATTTCCAACACGCTTTCCATGAGTGGAACGAGTAGATAAAAAGATGAAGCCCGCCTAATGAAAACTCAAGCCATTCAGGATGAATGCGTCCCCTGTGATTTCTTTCAAATTTTACTCTAAAACCATATTCATTAGGCACATCATCAATCAATCTTACCGTGACACGAGCTCATTTTGTAATAGTTGAGGACATCCCATAGACATACCGGTAGGCCTGTCAAGTTAGCCCGTTGAAATGGGTACTCGGCTCGGCCCAAGCCCGAAACTAGTGGGTCAAGCTTGGACAATTATTTGATAGCCCGACCAAAATGGGATTGTGAATGGGCAGAGCATGCCCAGCCTGTCCAGGCCCGACCTGGCCCACACGCAAGGTTATTTTACTAAATTTTATATATTTCAATGAGAACTCTCCAAAATATCTCTTCCCTCCACCATTTTTTATAAATTCAATCCCTTCCCACTCCACACCATGAATTGGCAATGAACTCAATTTCATACTTGGAATGGATCCACTATTGAGTTTAGGTTTGAAACTTTTGATAGGTTTATCACCCTTCATTTTGAAGACTCAATATCTATTATCTAGTCCCTAAACCTTTTGAAATATGTTCAAGCTGAAATTTGGTCCACTCATCATTATATCTTTATTAACAGATTTTCACCCATTGAGAAGAAAAAAGATGTCTCCATTGATAAAAAAAAATGCTAAAGCCTAAGCCTGGCCCGAGCCCGCACGAGATGAGATTTGATATAAGCCCACTCAATTTAGAGCCGGGGATTGCCCGTCTAATGTTCAAGCTGGGATTGGGACAACCGATGCCGGCATCCCATTCACAGGCCTACATGTTGGATGTTCAGTTTAATAAGTTCCAATTTTCATTCGGTGATCCCTACTGCGGGGTCCACTCCTTCGGCTGATGGAAATCGTGCGAGGGATCCGGACTCGAGAATATCTCTGTCATTCACGCGTGGTCATTTAAAGATGCTTACTGACTTTTTTTTAGCCAGCCAGCTGCCTGCCATTAATGCTTCAGGGCACAAAACACGTGATTTTTTTTATTTTTTTTGAATTTCTTTTAATTTTATCCTCTAATGACCCACCTCAGGATACTCAAGTTTTGTTTAAATAATTTATACTCAAGTCTATTTTGGACAAACTCTATAGACAGAATTGGGACAAATTGTCCACGTGGCGCAATGTATTTGGGCTCTCTCAAAGGTTGAAATGCATTGTCCCAATCACGTTGCGCCACGTGGACAGTTTGTTCCAAATTATGTCCATGAGTTTGTCCATATAGACAAACTGATCTTAAAACAAAAAGTCTAGTTGGACAAACTCTATGGACAGAATTTGGGACAAACTGTCCACGTGGCGCAATGTGATTGGGCTCTCTCAAAAGTTGAAATGTATTGTCCTAATCACTTTGCGCCACGTGGACAGTTTGTCCCAAATTTTGTCCATAAGTTTGTCTATATAGACAAACTGTAAATAAAATCTACAAATCGTTATCAAGTCACAACTTCTATTTTTTTATAGGTTTGTCTGCCGGTAGAACTAATCTGTTTCATGAGTCCGACCCTAGAAAAACTCATGATAATCCACCCACATCATCTCCATTGCACAATAACAATCCAAATTTGAGAACGGCTGCTTGTCCGAGTGGTGATGATGGCCGCACATGTTTGAGCTCTGGGCATGTCACCCCACCTCCTTTAATATTATGTGTGGGCTTTCCTTTCCCACTTGTATTGGATTCTTTTCCGCATGTATAGATTTCTTTCCAACTTGAGAGGCTTGTGTGGCATCTCTTGGGTCCTAGCCCCTTTGGCGGGGTACCTAAAAGAAATCTAGGTCATTGCCATACAATCCCTTTGGGTTTCGAAATAAGAAATATTAATTGGTCAAGTGAAACTCTTGGATAATCAGAAATCACTCTGCCAAGGTCTAAGATCTAAAATCTACCACTAGCCCTAACTCCAAATACCGCAAATATATGTTATCTCAGTGTTTACACTTTGTCAAATTTCACTCCAATTGAAGTCTCGCAGTAAGATAATATTACCCTAAAACAGAAACGATCACGCTACAAATGATCCATCTGACTGGAGATATGACTTCAATAAAAGAAGATACACTTGGTGGGCCCCACCTATAAATTTATAGGCATGAAAACAAATTCTGGTTCCCGGCATTAGAGGATCCAGACTCCGCAAAGTGTCATTCCACTTAAAGTGATTCCCAAGTGATCAAATATAGAACAGAAAAGGGAGTGCACGGCAAAATACAACACAACAGTGCTAAAAAAGTGAAGGCTGCATCGCATTATGGCCCTCGGAACAACATACGATGATGGGAGCTCCCAAAATCTACCAAATGCCCCAACTGGGAGACAAGAACAAAAGAAAGACGGTCGTTGTGCGTTTCATATAGTGAAACATCTTGCAGTGGTAGCCTAGATCCAATCCAATCCAATCCAATCCTCCTTTTGAGTGAAGGAAGGGTTGCCCAACTGGGTAGGGAATTTCACTTCTCACCTTCGAACCGTGGGTATCCCCCAAGACTAGAGCAAGTGTTATATCTATGAGGGAAGAGTTTCATGGTGAAAACAGATATTATCTCTAAGAACAGAGTTTCTTACTAAGTCTAGATCACCTATCGCACTTTACATGGTTTCAACGTGAGTGGACTAATCACAATGAGCCACGATATCCAAAACCGAAGTGATTTTGATCCCCATCCATTTTAAGAATTTTCCAACATTAAAGTTGTATGGGTTTTGGACAATCACCTTTGAGCCTACTACATCAAATGCGATACGTAATCCGAACTCGTTTCTTATTGCTGGAGCAGATACTTCCAGGGATGGACCTTATAACACCTTGAATGGGTACCAAAGAATAAAAAAAAAAAAAAAACCTCCATTCATTGAGTCTACCCAATAAATAAAGCAAAAGTTTTATAATCTTATTAGTAGATTCTTATATCAGTTTATCTATTTATTCCGTTAATGCAAATCAGTCCAAAGAGCTTGACATTTTCACTCAACCTAATTTACATTTATATGTGGGATATTGACCGTTCAATTGGTCCTACATCTAACATTTGCCTTACAAGAGTCAAATTTTAAATATTTTCTGCATGATTGTTCATATAATATTGTGTGATATCACACAGCCCTAGAATATTATATTTTGCGATACCGCACGGCCCAAAAATACCGCACAGGATAATATTTGCGATATCACACGGCACTATGATGTTCCACAATATGATATGTGCAATATCACTCGACCCTAGGATATCGCACAAGAGGAATACTTAAAGTTTAACCTATCATGGGTGAATGTCCCCGTGCAAGGGAGGTTCCTGCAATATCCCTTTATTTATCTATTTCTGACATTTCAAAACATCTAACATTATTCAATTTATCCCTTATATTTAATTAATAAAAAAAATAAAAAAAATAAAGAAGAGAGAAAAGCATTTATGACTCATGCAGCATTGACATTATTTACGGCCAGATATTTCCACCACAGGTGTAATGAGTTTTGAAAGACTCACACTGAAAATTATGTGATGCAAGATATCCAACTAGCTAATCACAAGTCACCATCCAAAAAACCAAAAGTGGGCATGAGGATGAGGGTGCAGGCTTTGAGAAAGCTACGGGTGGATGGACGCCAAAAGAATAAAGGAAGAAAACGCTCCTACAACTATGAGAATTTGATGGGCCATTTTCACAATAGAAAGAAAGAAACATCTACCCATAAACCTATCACCTCACCAATTTTGCAGATTATTCTCCACCCCTTCTTCCTCTTCTTCTTCTTCTTCAATGGAAGTTTCTACTTTTCTCTTGTGGGTTTTGAAGGAATATGATGAGAGATGGAAACTGCATGTACATGGATTGGGGGGAACATGTTTCCATTATAAGCAGCAGCTTCTTCGAGTCTGTGGGCATGTTAACATCATATGCATTGGTGTGATCAAGGTGTAGGGAAATGGCTGCTTCTACAGTGTGCTCTCTCTCCAACTCTGTCAAAGCTGATGTTTTTGGCATCATGGTACATTTCACTGATAGTAAGTTGTTGGTATTTCATTTTCTTATTTGTTGGGTTAGATTGCATAACCTTAGCTTGGATTTTGTTGAGGGCTTTTGTTGTTGGGCAATATACAAAGATGATGTCTACAATGCATTGACAATGTGCTGTCACTCTGTACTGGGTACCTCCTCCCTTTTAAATTCTTATTAGTGTTGTCTTGTCTTCTTGGTTTAGGTTATATATGTACATGCATAAATTTTTTATTTTACATGAGATTTAGCTTTTTTTATAACCAACTCCATGGCCTATTAGGAGATTAAAATGTTAATTCGGTGCTTAATGATTTCTTAAAGATCACTAGAGTTTTGGATCTTAAACATCTATAGATCACTAGGGAAGAAAACATATGAAACACTAGCGTCTCATTTTAATAGTAGTTAACCAGTTGGATGAGTGTCAGATTCGAATGAATAATTCACAAGATGCCATTAGTGTGACTAGAAGGGATACATTGAATCTAATTAGTAGAAATAGATTCCAGAAGCTGGTTCTCATATAAGAGTGAGTTCAATGGTGGAAATTATTCTACAGCATACGTGAAATGTTAAAAATTGAATAGAAAATGTGGAAGAATGAATTGCATGACCCTCAACAATTTGCCAGGTTTTATAAGTCCAAGTACAATTTGAAAACCAAAATTTGAGGTTTCAAGAGCCTTCTTTAAAGAATCCCACCAGAATCTTTCTACTTCTTTCTGATTGAGGACATGTCACAAAGTTTTGTAGGGTTATTTTCCTAGCATAAGAGGACATTAGGATATCTACTCATATGAGAAATTCAATCTATTAGATGTCATGAGCTGTTTGATCAAAGACCATGAAATATACTGTCGAAGTAGAAACTTTGCTTATGGTCCATTTTAATACCCGTTAGAAGTTTTGTAGTTGGGTAGATCCAAAGGCATGTTGTATCTGTCGTTCTGTATCACCTCTCAATTGTCACTTGTTTGTACATATTTCAGTAGGTGCTAGTCAGGTATAATGGGTACTTAAATGTTTTTCATGGCGTTGCTGTTTGAAGTGGGTAGAAACATGCCACTCAAATCACTGGTATGGAACAAATTTAACAAGATTGTAATATTTCAAAGAAGTTCTCATTTTCAAAAAGAAAAGTGATATTTCATTCCACTGTATCATTTGCACCAGTTGAACCCAACAGTCTGCAAGTGCCTGTACATTTACAATGCAAAAGGTGGGCCCTTCTTATCCAACAGTCTTAAATAAAAGAGCACGGGCTCCCCTTTTTCTGTGTAAAAGGCCATTGCACCTTATTGGATTTCTCTCCAGTGTCAGATGTTATAATCAAACAAGAAAAAGGAAGGAGAGAGATAGACTGCAGCTGCACCCTGTGAAGGAGCATCTGCCAAGAGTTGAGTATTACAGCTTGGATGATCAATTTCTAATAGAAACAGTCAAACAGAAGTCTAAACCAACTATAAAATGATGTTACCTTGACACTGATCTCTATTTGACCTATTCTGGTCTCACTTTAATTTATATCATTTCAGTGGAGAAACATTATTTGCCAATAGTTATAAGGGAAATGGAAAGTGATGTGAGTGAGTTGGACTTGGAATTGGACAAGCAAAGGAGAGCCTCCAACGGTAACTTAGTACCTCAATACAATCTAAACGTTCAAATGGGATCACCTATTCTCTATGAAAATGAAATTAGGACTAAAAAATCTCCACCCTTGAACCTTCGACCTGCATAAATATACAGATGGAACTAAAAGAACATCCACTAAACACAAAGGCATTGTCATATTAGATCATAAGAACAAGGAAGGCTATTTTCCATCCAAGTCATAATACACATTTCAAGATTTGCGGTGTATAAAGAAACCATAAGACTTGTCTGTAATTCACTTGTAATAATCTTCCAAGCAAATGACGTACATTTTGCAATTTCAGACTCAATTAGTCGGCCCAACCCATGTTAGTTCATAGTGGGCTGCCCAGAACACAGGAAGGTCATCAAATGCAAAGACATTCACCTCATGGCCCTCGTAAGGTCTCCCAAGGCCACAATGTCCAAGAGGATCGTGTGGGAGTTCAGAGCTAAAAGAGTCCAAGTCCATTGCTGTAGTCCAAAGAGCCCAAGATGGTGTAAGATTTCCAGCACTCACAGCACAAAACCCTTTCAAGGAAAAGTTGTCAAGGACTCCACAGAATGGGACCAAAAGCTAGAAGGTTTGTAAATTGTAACCGCCAAATCAAGGAATAAGATTGAGGAGGTGTCACGACCCGGGCCCGAGATCCGATAACCCCGAGCCGGGAGCCCATACTTACTCCCGTAAATCTCGAATCAACCGAAGTTAAAAACGAGAGCCACAAGGGATAACATCTCAAAAACCTGTCAATTACAATTCTACGGAAACAATTTCATTTGACAACATCAATTACAATTTACATGTATACAAAATAATGTTTCTTATACATGTATCCTATCCATCATTTACTTATCAAATAGTGCATGTCCAAAATATTGTATAATGACCATTAATTACATCCAAAATGATTACACAAAACAATAATCTCTCAAATGTTTCTCAAAATATTCACTCAAAATATTCCGATCTCTGTTTCGCTCTCGGATACCCATGTCAAACGGTATCCCGGCCATTCCATTCGTTCAGTCCTCCTGGAGGAACCTAAGCGGTTTCCTCCACTCCCGCCTGGGGCGCTGCCGTACCGGCAATGGCAAACGGACCTGTAATACCATCAATAACACTAGTGAACACGACGGTTCAACAATGTATAAACAATTCTTGCAATAGCATGTTAGTTCATGAGTTAGATTCATTCAATATATCAATAACAGTTCCAATCCTAGATGAGTCTAGAAAGTTCCTACAATAACAATAAGTCGACATGAAAGTCAATCATGTGGACATGTATAGGGTGGCCACTACCATAGCATTCATTTCATTACATTTACCATCTTCCCTCAAAGGAAGGATTCATTACTAGCATCTTCCCTCAAAGGAAGGATTCATTATTACCATCTTCCCTCAAAGGAAGGATTCATCTTCCAAACGGAAGGCATCGATCAATACCCATAGATACGATCGAAATTTAGTGGGACTTACTAGTGTCCGGGCTAGGGACAACTAGCATCACCATGGAGCTCCGGAATGCCCCCAAATCCATCTACTGCAGTAGGATTAGACATATGTCTCATTTATTCATTCATTGAACTCATTTAAAGTCCTAAAACAATAGCTAGGTAGTGCCAGACTCAAGGATCAATACTTTTCAGTGAGCAATCCATCTCTGGATTCAATTCAGTTCCAAGATTCCCATAATAACAAAGGAATGGAATAATAGTGATACCAATCTCATTAGATTAGGACACAATGTTACAATAAGGAATCACTAGACAATCATGATTCCATTTAACTCCATCTTAAATCTAAACAACCATATAGGTGTAACCAACAGTTACTAAATGCACGTGTTATTCTTGATGAGCATCACATTTATGTTTGGTGTATGCATTATAGTCCCCGTAGTTAACACCCATGGAGTTTTAGACCACAACTTATCAACTGTGAAGGTCTTCCTTCATTATCCTTAATTTTCAATAATTTCAATTTACTTCATGATTAGTCTTCGAACTAATCCAGGGAGCATTTATACTCACAAGGAGTGCTCCAAACTTATGCAAAAATCCAAAAAAAAAAAAAAAAAAAACCCAAAATCCACTGAAATTTTTACTCACAATTAATGTGTTGGCCAATGTCGGTCAGCTCGGCGGTTAGCCGCAACTCAGTTGGCGGCTAGCCGGAACCTACTTGGCGACTAGTCGAAATTTCGGCGATTAGCTCACGGTCAGCTTTCCAGAAGCTGACATTTCTGTCTCGATTTTCGGTCACCTTACGGTTACCTTGCAGCTAGCCGAAATTTCAATTTCGGCTAACCGAAATTTTAGCAGTTAGCTTTCCAGAAGCTGTCTTTTTGACAGGAATTCTGACTCGATTTCGGTCAGGTCGCGGTCACCTCACGGCTAACCGAAATATGGCAGTTAGCTTTCCAGAAGCTCGCCCATTTATGGATTCCGGTGGTTAGCTTTACGGTTAGCCTCGCAGCTAGCCGAAACCCACCCAAAATCCCATTTTCGAGCTTCAGAACTATCTGAAGCATCTCTGAAAACTGAGTTCCTTGAACTCTAGTCCCTCCACTCAATCAATAAGAATCCAAAGAAATGTATGGATACTAGGAGTAACCTCTATAACCTTCTATTTCATCTTCACACATCATCCATTCACAATAATACTTCTAATATCCATTAATCTCTACATTCAACCCATAGAAATCCTACAAATTGCTACAATGGTTAACATTAATCACAAAAGGATGTTTATACTTGCCTCTTGTAGGCAATGCACTCAAAGCCCTCTTAATAGCTTGGCTTGAGCTCAAAATCCCCAAATCTCAACCTAAATCCATGAAACACGCAAATACACAAATCCTTAAGCTATATGTGCTAGAAACCTCTTCTAATCACTCATTACAACTTGAAAACTTACTAAAAGTTCCAAGAACTTACTTGTAATTCAATGGAAGAGGTCTTGAGATCTTTCTCCAAGCTCTTCACTTCCAAAAATGGAGGAAAACGACTGGGAGGAGAAGATGAAGATGAATGGAGTAGCTCACTCCACTCCAATCACTTGTCAAAGCTTCCAATCTTCACATTCAATGGAGAGACAATGGAAGAAAGAAGAAGAGGAAGGTCTGTCCAGGGCTCGGTGACGATAGAATGAACGAATAAATCGTTCATTCATTCATTTCATTCTAATATAAGGGCCCTTTTACACAAAAGCCCCCTTCTCTTAACCATTATCACATTTTAAGTCAAATGGAACCCCACTTGGTCCATTTGAGGTCAAATGAAAACACGCCTACCATGAAAGTTCACGTACTATTCGAGATACACGCGTTGGTATCAAGAATTTCCGTATTCGACGAAATACGCGTAAACTCGTATTTACAAGGAAGTCCTTGGCTCACCTTATTTGAGCCTAAACTCAATTTAAACTAGTCAATCCATTAAAATCAATTTCATTATGCCTAATGCATCATTTGAGACTAATCTCATCGAGTTGGGACATTAACCATTATTAGTCTAATTAGACTTGATTAATTAGCATTAATTTCGATTAATTAGAGTTAATCTTGATTAACTAGGGCGGGGTCTTACAGGAGGACTCTTACCACATGAAACGTCCACTCATTTAATAAATTATATATAAAGTGTTTGAGGATTTTATGGAAAAAATCCCCTTAGATGACCCATACATGAAAAAGGACATCACAATTCTAATTGCAAAGAAAAGGCACTCTAACCAATTTTAACTTCTTTTTTTTTTTTCTTTTTTTGCCTTTTTGATTGAGCGACGATATAGTTACTCGTTTTAGTTGAGCAATGATATCGTTGCTCATGTTTTGTTCATCCATTTCTCCCTCTTCATTTTACATCTCCGCCACTCTATTCCTCGCCCGACCCACCACCACCATCATCCTCAACAACTCCATCTCAGCCACTTCTTTCCTCTTCTGCCACTGCTGTGGTAGTTGTGAGGTTAAAGAGACAGGTCACATCAGGAGTTGTTGGTTCTCTAATCAGCACAACCCTTCTCTATCCCCTTGACGCTCGCAAGGACCAATATTGGGTGGGGGGGGGGGTTTGGACCACTGTGTGTGTTCGCGTGGGGGGGGGGGGGGGGGGGGGGGAGACAATAGTCACTTAAAAAGCTTAATCACAATTTTATTATACTTACTTCATATTAACTATTAACTATGCAGCAAAAGAGAGAATGTATTGCATTTTATTTAGAGATAATCTTTGCCACTCTTGTACTAAGTACGCATTTGTCAAACTTCGGTCGAGCCTAAACTAACCTCACTGGCACAAACTGACCAAATTCCAAACTTAGGTTGACGGATTTAGATTTTGGTTATGTTGATAGTTACTGGCCCCAAAATAGAAATGAACTTAATTCTTGTTGGGTTCAAGTTCATATTAGACCTTTTGTGAACATTAGTTAGGCCATGTTGCACTTAGGTTCTTTTTAATTTTAAGTTTGCTCAACATTTGGTCAGCCATGTTGCACCCTTCTCATGTCTACCAATTCAAACTTTCACACAATAAATGAGCTATACATTTTCAGTGGAGCTCAATGTAAAATTATTGTTATTCTAGATCTCAAAATTACTTAAATGGAAATATGAGAGAAAACAAGACACATCTTCCTATTGGATGGCTATCAAATGAGAAGATTTAAGCTAGTGGCAAGGGACATAAACGTCCTCTTTGACTAAATCATGAATAGGTAAAAAAATTTAATTTGTATGAGTCTTTAGCTAGAATATATGAATGAGGCTAAACTCTGAAGTACTGATAACTAGGTCAATTAAGCTAGCCGTACGTATTTAAAACCATCATTCATTCTATGAAATCACTTTATAAATGAAGTGATTGATTTAGTAATAGATTTGGTTTGATTGATTTAGTAATAGATTTCTTTTTTACTAAAAGACAAGAAAGAGGGAAAGATCTATCAAGTCTTGAATCATAAGAAAGAAAGAAATTGATAAAAATTGGATATGGCTAGGATAATCAATTTGTGCCCCATCATGTAAAATGATCAACCCACTAAAGAAGCGGGCCATCCACTTTTGTAGAGACTCAAACCCAAGCAAATCCAGTTTACATGATGGAGAGAGAGACACCAAGAAAGGGATTTATGCCCTATTTCTTTTTAGTGGAATTTCTGCCAGCAATTCACCATGTCCAGGAATTCCTGGACATGATGTGATGGGGTGTCCCCTCGAATTTTTGAATTTCATGTTTTTCACAAGCATTTCTGGATTTTATCCACGTGAAAGGTCTCTTTTGACCTTTTGGAATCCATGAATTCACTCCCTGTGCATTTTAGTGAAATTCCTTAATGCTCAAGCCAAAGGAACATCTAGGAATTCCACTATATTTGGGAATTCAGGAATTCCCTAGACAGAAATTTCTAGAATTCCAGTAAAGAAACAGGCTCTTAGATTTTTGGAGTTGAGAAAGGGCTGTGGGGTCTTTGGTTACTTTTAAGTGGGGGCTGGGCCCTAAGAGCCTTAATGGCTTTATGGGTTTTTGTTTTTTTTTTTTTTTTATTTTCAGCCCATTACACATAGGTTCGCCCCGAATTCCAAGTACCAGGCCAAAGTCCAACCTCAAAGACACCAAAAGTAGAGGTGGGTGTCGCTCCCACTCTCTCTCCCCTGACTAAGTACCCCATGTTGGGTTTTTTCTTGTAAATGCAAATTCTTTGACTTTGAGTTGGTTTTGATCATGACACGCTTTCTTTTTCTATTTACTTTTATTGGTGTGTTGTGTTTTGGTATTATTGAGAATATTCTTGTTAGATTACTTGGAAGGGTCTTTACATGATTGGAATCCTACATTTTATTAGGATTTTTTTTTTTTTTTTGTATATATTGAGTTTTTTCCTTGATAATAATCCCATGTTGTGAAATGGTTTTGTACATGGGCACCCTTCTCTTTCTCTATATGTCTTGGCATGGGGGTGGTGCGTTGGGCGAGAAAAGGAGTACGGGAGATGGAGAAAGAGGAGGAAAAGGAAGGAAGAAGAAGAAGACAACACGACGATATGGTTGCTTTAGTCATAAAAGCCAAAAAAAAAAAAAAGAGTTAAAATTGGCGAGAGGGACTTTTCTGTGTTGTTAGAACTATGAGATCCTTTTTTTATATACAAGCCTACGTTTCACCAATCTATACCAAACACATTATTCCCCATCATGGATTGACACTAAACCAAATTTAATTGTCATCCAGCCTTTACTCACCATGGATTGTATCGCCAAAATTTGCATGGTTAAAAGAGGATTAGATTTAAGGTTGTCAAATCAACGATTAGGAAAATACATTGAAGCTTATTCTTTTATATCTTTTTTCTGCCTTACTCCAATCCATGATGAGACCTTTCATCCTCTTATGCCCATTGATAGGTATACGTCTAGGTGGGCCACACAAGTTGGTGTCAAGCTGAAGATGAGATAATAGCGTGGGAATTATATGTTTTTTTTTTTTTTTATTAACCCAGCTAAGGGGGATGGGATCTAAGAGAGAACCCGCACACACATGGAAAAAGAGCCTGTACAAGCAAAAAGAAGGTTCACAGAAGTGGGAAAGGTGAACACACAAATAAGAAGGTCAACTGTACTAATGGTCGTTGTATGTAAAATTCACTGAGTAATATCTAAATGAAGGACAATCGAGGCAGGTCAAGTGCAACGTACATTGTGACCAGCCCAAAGCTTGACTTGGGTCCAAATCTAGAAACCCATACCAACCCGAAATTCAGCCTACCCACTAACAAATCCACCTCTAACAGGATTGAATCTAGGGGATCCCCATTTAAAGCCAGGCCATTTTCATTTCTAATCTAACAAGGATGGGGATGTAAATGGGTCTCCGATTCTCCGATTACCTGGAGGTTCTGACCCATTAAAAACCGGGTATGGGTCCTTATTTAGGCCTCAATAAGTAAATGGGACCGGATCCAGTTCCACCTTGGTTCTAACCCTGGACCCAATACCCAACATATTACCTCGATTTTTGAAAATCTCTCATAAAAACCATGTTGTTTTTTTTTATATCATTCTCTACCCAAACCCGTCCCATATATGTTTCCAATTCCGGAGCCAAGAAACTGGTTCCGAAACAGTTTTGGGTCTGAATCCGGTTCCACCTTCTCTTTAACGATTCTGGATCCACCATGGATCCTGACCGAACCGACCCGTTTACAATCTAAACGAGGATGATGGATACTAGAGTTACACCTTAGTCATATGTCACGAACAGGCACCCCATCTCTATTGGGATTACTGTGGAATGAGAAAGGTTTAAGCTTGTGACTTTTGATGATTGGATGAGTTGCCACCTTTGGATGAATTAAAAATGTGTGTCAAATAAAGTGATTAATGTATTTGACCCATGTAAGCATTAGTCTCACTAAATCAAGGATGAAAATAGCAGTACCGGCGGGTATAGCGGCCCGCCGCCAAACCGCTGTGAAGCGGACAATACATAGCGTAGCGGGAATACGTAGTGGCATAGCGGTGTGATTTGAAAAAATCGCCAGAAAAATATGAAAAAAATTCCAAAAAATCCAGAAAATTGTAAAATGAAAGAAAATGTGGTTCTTTTGCAAAAGCAAGTAAGAAAAGGGGGCGTAGTGGTTCCCTCAATATATGAGATTCTGTATCGCAGTATAAATAGAAAATAATAGTAATGATTAGTTTTTTCATATGTATTCATGTTTCTTAGTCATGCTAACTTAAAAAGTAATGGAAAACGCATAAAAAAAAGAACTAGAACATGAAATAAAGGCATAAAAATTAAGAAGACTTAAGAATTAGGTCATTAGTCATTACTCAATACTCATTAATTAACATTGAACAATCAAATATCAATACTTCAACATTCATGGTTCAAATTCAATCAAGTGAATGAACTATGAAGTGATCAACATTCAACACCAATTTAGAAATGACAAAGAATAGAGAGTTAGTGAAGGAAATAGGAATACCTTAATCACCACCAAAAGGAACTTCTACCAAGATTCAAGGGGCTATGGTTATCCTCATCCCCATCAGTGTTATTATTTCTATTGGCACCATATTGAATTTGGTATTGGATCTACAAATCCAAAGAAGGCAGCCGCACCCACATCATAGGAACTTGGAGGAGGTGGAGGTGGATATCTACCATATTGCGTTTTACCATAGTCATCATATTAGTAGGACCCTGAAGTTGAAGATTGTTCTTCTCTTTGTTGTACTTGACCATATGGAAAATAGTCAAAATACTGTGAGGGTCCTTGTCCACTGTAACTAGGGTTCCCCGATTCAGCCCATGATGCCTCTTGTTGTCCTCCAATACCTCCACCCATATATCCTTGTTCATTACTACCTCCAGCAGCAGGTGGTGAGACTCTCCGACGCCGTTGATAACCACGATTTCCTTCCATTCTTTCCGGAAAGTCATGTACCCCCTCTACAAGAATAACATCTTCCAGATCATGTTGGTAGTATTCACTAGTAACGCCTGTCCCACTAGTGTCTCCTTCTCCATATCCCCCATCTCCTCCACCATGGCTACTCGAAGAGACGGTGGTACTCGTCCTCTCAGAAGATGACACAACATGAGCAGGTTCTTTCCCCTTAGGTTGTGGTCGCGGGCCTTGCGGCTATGCACTTGAGCCTTTTCCATCAAGTGGGGCACCCTCTGCCTCGCCCATATCTTTATCAAGCAAATCTCTAACCTCCTCCTGAAAGCTTGGATCTGAATCTAGTAATGGATCATCTATCTCAACTATCCATGGAAGGAATGGATCATCCTCTCTGAATATGTGATCCAAACTAATAGGACAATAGCTCGGATCATCCCTTGCCCTCCTTTCTCTTGTTCTGTTTCTCAATTTCAAATTATAATGGCAATATACAAGCTTGTTGAGTTTTTGCATTGTAAGCCGATTCCTGGACTTTGTGTGGATCAAGGAGAAAGTGCTCCAATTCCTTTCACAGTTTGATGAAGTTGTAACTTGACTAAGGATGCGAACAACCGCTTTTCTTAGAATTGGAGTATTCTCTCTAAAATTCATCCACCAATCAGCTGAAATTCAATGTAAACAAATAAAATTAGATATTTATTTAAGTCCTTCCAAGTTCCAATCAATTGAGAGATGAATAACAAAAGCCTAATAGGTTGGGTGATTGGGTCTTTTATTCATACCAGGTGACATCTTTCCAATCGTCCTTATTGCAAGAGGGTCAGCAAAACCTCCTCTCCTTTGTGTGTATGTAAATATCTACAGTGTGAAAATTAAGAATAAATCAATAAACCATACGTGTTTAAGACCTATTTCAAGCATATACATATGTCATCTCAAATATAAATCACTAACTCACCTCTTAGATGGCTTGGATTAAATCATCAACTCCCAACAATTTTTTCAACACTTTTCTTAATCCTACCCTCAACTCCGTATCTATTACATCGCTGTGTTGTTAGGCATTAGAGTAGTAGAATTCGGGATTAAGGAAATAACCTACATTGAAATGCAAAATGATTAAACATCAATCAAAGAGAGCTAGATTGCTTTAAAAGCATCAAATAATGATATATTGATATTGTTATTGAGTACCTACAGCATGCAATGGATGGTGCAGCTGGTCGCTCTACCGGGCATCAATAATCTTTATATATTCATCATGATATCTAACATTTTTCATGATAGTTTGCTTAGCCCGATCCATTGCTTCATATATATATATATATATATCCCATTGTTGGCTTGTCGCCAGCTACAATCCGCAACACTCTGACTAAGGCTCATAAACCTTTAATAAATTAGACACTTTCTTCCAAAACTTATTGCCCCTCGTCAAGTTAGGGATCTCAAATTCCGGACCACTTGTTGCATTGCCCCATTTCGAACGAAGTCATTCCTCTGATGCAAACATCCGAATCAGCTCCGTTCTAAACCTTACAAGGCTCTCCATCGCAATGAAATGGGTAGCAAACCTAGTTGATCCCAGACGTAATAAGGCATGGTTATTTGTGAATTTTTTCATCAAGCTCAAAAGCCATGAATGAACATAAATAAATCTGATAATGCCTGTACATGCCTTGATAACTTTAGTAATTTTCTTCTTTTTCCCAATATCTTCCATGATGAGATCTATACAGTGTACTACACATTGAGTCCAAAACAGATGAGACCTTTTATTCTCCAACATCTTACCGGCTGCCTTGAAATTGACGCCATTATCTGTAATAATCTGTACAATATTCTCCTCTCCCACACTATCTACAACCTTATCCATAAGAGTGTATATATATTTAGTTGTTCGTCTATGTTCAGATGTTTCCACGGACTTCACAAAGACACACCCAGCGACTGATTGCACCAAAAAGTTTATTAATTGTGTTTATATGCCACTGGTCCACCCATCATACATAATGGTGACCCCATTTTGTTGCCACATGTGCCACTGTTCATGCCTTTATTTCTTTATACTCTTCTTCAAGATATTTAGTGCCCAAATCTAAATAGAGGGCGACTGTATTCCCCAGTCAGCTTCTGCGGCAACATCAAAAATTGTTTCGAAATGGGAGGAAGCTATTGCTGTAGGTGGTATGTTCTTGTGAATTAGTCATTTTGTTGTAGCTTTGGCTAACGTATCTCTTGCACTCTTCATCACCCCTTTTATAACACTTGATATATTTTGTTGTTTAGCCCCCTCTTTTCTATGTGCTAGAGGATCAACAGGGGGAGGATCTGCTCTTCTAGTAAAAATAACTTGTACATCAGCATCCCGTTCCCGGATGCTAAATGCCATATGCATTGCCCCCGCAATGCCCTTGCCCCTGCTTGGCACAGCAGATGAGCCCCCTACATCATAATATTTGCTGCTTCCAGTAAATGCACGATGTTCATATTCTTCTTAGTGACTCATGATGGACTCTTAGTGTGCAGCCTCCATCTGTGCACCTTCATCATCAAAATCTTCATCCCCAAATACATCATAACAGGCAACATCAACATCTTGCTGCCTCTTTTCTTTTATCTCTATTTTTCTAGCTTTCTTTTGGCCAACCAAAGCTTTCATTTGTTCCCTGACTTCCCTTGGTGCCTCGGTATAGCCAGTAATATTGTCAGAAATGTGGCCCAAGTGGTGTTGAATCTTGTAATGCCCCCCATTGGTCACTTTCCCACAAAACTTGCATTTGATTTTCAATCTATTGTTCTCAACTGCCTCACCAAAGCTCCATGCGGGATCACTATCATGGGGCATTTTCAAAAATCAATTGGCAAATATAAATGCACAATAGAAGACTCAATACCTATAAATATGAACAAGTAGTATGTTAAAAATTAAAAAAATAAAAAACATGTTAGAGGAAACATATATCTAACACTTAAGAATCATTCTCTTGACATTTGATTGGTATTTCATTACTTAAAGTACAATTTTTTTCAAAAATTTAAAAAATCCAAAAATAAGAAAATAAAATAAAACTAAGAAAAGACAAATATATGTTGGATTGATCTCTGCCAAACACATTCAAAACATTTAGGAGCATTTTTCAATACATTTAATTGGCATTCCATTACTAAAAAATATTTTTTTACAAAAATAAAAAAAGGAAAAAAAATGAAAAAATAAGCAATATATGTTGGAATGATCTATGGGAAACATAGATCTGAAATCTAGGAGCCCTTTCTAAGACATTTGATTGGCAGTCAATTACTAAAAATATTTTTTTTTTACAAAAATAAAAAATCCGAAATTAAAAAAAGGAAAGAAATGAAAAACAAGCAATATATGTTGGAATGATCTATGGGAAACATAGATCTATAATCTAGGAGCCCTTTTCAAGATATTTGATTAGCATTCAATTACTAAAAATATTTTTTTTTTACAAAAATAAAAAAATCCAAAAATACAAAAAAAGAAAAAAATGAAAAAACAAGCAATATATGTTGGAAGTATCTATGGGAAACATAGATCTATAATCTAAGAGCCCTTTTCAAAACATTTGATTGGCATTCAATTACTAAAAATAATTTTTTTTACAAAAATAAAAAAATCCGAAAATTAAAAAAGGAAAAAAATTGAAAAACAAACAAATAATATATGTTGGAATGATCTATGGGAAGCATAGATCTAACAATATAAAGCTATTTTCAAGTTGTTTCATGAGTTTTTCATAATTGATAATGGTTTTTTCTTAAATAACATAAATCAGAAAATAAAAATAACAATATTAAAAAAAATAAAAGATATGCATGCAAGATAAAAAGGAAGCATGGATTTACAATAAAACAAGAAAATGATGCCATTATGTTGTGATTCATAGTAGTTAGAGAGTGAAAATCTCAAAAGTTGAAAAAAAGTTACATACCTAAATGAAAAATCTTGTTTGGAAACTTTAAAATCTTTTGAATAGTTGAATGTTGGTGATTTGGTGGCAAAAAATCTTGAAAAAATCTACACTTGGGAGTTTCGGGACCACAAGGAAGTAGAAAGGAGGAAGAACGAGTAGAAAGAGAGGAAGAGATTACTCAAATGAGGGTGTTTTTTAACCCATTTTGTCAAAAGGAGGGGTTTTAATAACCCCTCGCCACGTATCGGCCGCCACAGGCTGCCATGCTTGCATAGCTGCCGATACGGGCCGCTACGCGTGCGACGACCGATATATCGGCCGCCACGGTATTTATATCCATGCAATAAATGATCCAGGTGAGTGGCCCGATTACGGAGGAAGAAGGCTTTAGGCACCTCGAAGTTTTCAATTTAAAGAGGGTCCATTCTAAGCTAAACAAAAATCAGGCCATATACTCTAATTCATGATGCCAGAAAATGTAACGAAGTGAGAGAAAATAGAAGGTTATGTAAGCTAGATCAAAATCCCGTCTTAATAAATGTTTGATTATAATCAATCAGGCAGCATAACAATGTATATTGGAACTTAGGGTCTTATATCGGGCAGCATATTACCAATATTGATTAACCTTCTAAGGTGGTGATTAATGGTGGATAGCTCCTTATCAACTCATTCACTTTCCAAACATCACCTCAATTTTTATTTATTCTTTCCAATTCTCCCATTACATTCGAATGAGTTTTCTTACTAACTTGTCAAGAGGGTAGGAGATATCTGAGAGGTTCCCTGCAATGTGCAATGTGGTCAGGTCCTCTATAAATACTGACTTAGCCGGCTACGATCATGGGAAAGGCAGTAAAGAGGATGGCTTAGGCCATGCCATGCCCTGTGCTTACAATTCAGAGTGTACCCAAGACATCAAGGTCCCATTGGATATGCAAAACTTGATACTCAAAGGAACGGCCAAGATGGAGAGGACTCGGGCTTCATCATGGAGAGGCCTGACATATGGAGAAGAAGAGAGGAAATGTTTAGGTGAGAAGGTGGTGTCATTTGATTCATTGTCCCCGGTCTATCCTCGTTCTTTCTTGTGCATGGGCACATGAGTTAAAAGAGGTGGGGTGATGTAGGCCAGACCAATCATGGTTGAAGGGTTGAGAGTATTTCAGGTTTGATAGTGTGGGGTCTTAAACAAATCGTGTTTGTTGAAACTTCTTCTTCTTCTTCTTCTTCTTCTTCTTTCCTTCATTTTTTTTTTATTGTCCTTCGCTAGATTGGGTCAGTCATTTACAGTCCTCGTGTGATAATCTTCTCGTGTTTATCTGACTTTGGGTAAAGGTCAATTAGGTCCAATTAGAGGGGTTTACCCGAAAGTGGGGGATCTACACATTCATTTCCCTGTGTGGAACAAAACCAAACGGCTTTTAGTATTTCAACCTTATCTCTCCAGTCTTCTACGTTACTCGACCAAAACAAAAACAAGGAAAGAGCTTACAGTCACATTTGATTGTTGGAAAAATTGATCAAGTCCTCCTTTGTTTGTGGTTATGATTTTTGAAAACCACTTATTTGACTGAGGTGGAGCCCATATTTGTTTGATTCAATTTGCTCTCGTATCAAAGTGCCCCTCACAGGCAAAAGCTCGAAACAAATGTCAATTCAAAAAGGATGATATACATCATATACATGATTGGATTTTTGCCTACATTCATGGAGCGAAAATAAATTAGGTGCACCAAGACTCTTGCCGACGTGACAGGAAAAGATTTTGCTGTCAAGAGAAATGATTAGACATTATTCACCAAATGGGAATTTACATTTGAGTTTTGGGCTTTTTTCTTTACTGGGATTCCAAGAATTTATATATAGAGAAATTTTAAATTCTCTAAAAGTTGTCCTTCGGGTGGAATTCTTGAATCCCTCTTCATTCGAGTATAAAAAAATGCCAAGGAAGTTGAAATTATAAAAATTCTAAAGGTTATTATTGACTTTTCAGGTGGTTAAAATTCAGAATTCTATCAAAAGAATACTGCATCCAAAAAATTTAGAGGGCAATCATCACAACATTGGCTTTGAATTCCCCACAACACAAATCTCAGTAAAAAGATTATGCTAAAAAAATCGCCACGTTAGGGCTATTTTAGTATAATTTCTAATAAAATTTTGGCATGTTGGGGTCTTTTTTTTTTATATGATGTGATGGCTTGTCTACTAACATTTGTGAAAGCCATATTTTATCTTGAAAGTTTCAAAATTTCAGCCTTATAAAAGGTCTCAAATAACATTTAGAATTCCTTTAATTTCAATCAATCCCTTGTTTTTTGGTGGAAATTTTGGATGCTCAAGTACAAAGGAGGAGTCATGCATTCCTGTAATTTCAATCCCATTGTTATTTTGCTGAACTCTTGGATGCTCAAGTACAAAGAAAGAGTCATGAATTCCACTATATGTTACAGAATTCAAAAATTCTCCAAACAAGAATTCCTTTAATTCTAGTAAAAAAAATGGGACCTAAGCTTTATTTGTTTATTATAATTCAAGAAAATCGAGAACAGCTCTTTATCCGAGTGGTAAGAAGTGGCAATTCTCACCTGGCTACCCAATGTTCGAACCCTGGTACGCCACCTTTTCCTACGTATGCGGGCTCCCTTCCCACTTGTGTGGGCCTTCTTCCCGCGTGTGCGGGCTCTTTTTCCACTCGAGTGGGTCGTCTTTCCGTATATGTACAGGCTCTCGATGGGTCACATGCCCTTTGGATGGGTTATAAAAAAAAAAAAATCAAAGTAATCATGTATGGAGAATGTCACACTCAAAAGTTTCAAACATCAGTAATTTCCGTCTAGAATTATAGTAAAAGAACATGCCCATTCATGCCATAGGAAGCAATTTTCAGATTTTCACCCCCATTGGAAACAGTATACACTGGTTGATTAATCCATATGTAAAAGTAGAGAAAAAAATTAAATGACCATTCGTTAGAATGGTAATTCGATCGATGTTAATTTTGGATCACTACCTAGCAACGTTTGCTAGTTTTTGCTCTTACACAAGCGAATATTTTATCCTTGACCGGTTGGCAGGATCTTTCAAACAAGATCTTTGTAAGTCATCTTGTCTTGGTTGGGTTGGGGCCATTAAGAACTGGCTGCCGAAGCATGCATGCGGTCCATTCGGTTCTGTCTGATGCTTCTCCCAGTCGATGAAATGCATCAGGAAGATGAGGCATTATGCTTGTCAATAAAAGCATTCAGCCTGGTATTGGTCACCATAGTTCCACACACATGCCATGGCTCATAAGTCATGATAAATAGGGTGGTGCTGGCGACCTTAGTTCACACAGGGTTCGATTGTTGGGTCCTCAAGTGAAAGTATCGAACGACCAACAGTCACATTTTAGTGATCATTGAAACCATTGATGTGGTGGGCCACAGTGTCAATGGGGAATATCCTGAAAAATCCCTTAAAAGTGGAAGATCCGGACCTTTGCTCAATTCCATTATTGCTATGCCTATTTACTTTGTGGCCCATAACATGAAGGGTCTAGGTTATTGATTGGAAAGTTTAGTGGGCCCCACTGTGTGTTCCAAATTCCAATAGTGATTGCAGCCTAAAAAAAACGAACAGGCTGGGGTTTCTTGACTTACATGGCTTGCGTAGAAAGGAAGAAAAGCACAAGCAGAGCAGCGTCACATACCAATGTGGTCGGCTGGCTGCGTAGGAAAGGACATGGGCCACCTTATCTTCTTCCCTTTCCACTCTCCATGATTAATCAAAATGCCCATGATAGAAAATCATTGGTGGGACCCACATGCCTAACTCTTCCCTCAGCCACATCATCTTCTCACTATCATCCACGTCAGCCCAGCACGAGGCCATTGCATCATTCACATCAGCTTGGCCTAGGAGGGTTTGCTTTATTCACCAGGAATCAAGATCTTCTGTGGGCTGCTCTTTGAGAATTTCTAGGAAGCCAGCCAAAACCCTGACCTTCACCTTCTTAATTTCAAACCACTGGAAATAAATGTTGCTTCTTGTATTTTATCTGTGATAGATTTGACAAGCCCTATTTCAAAATAGAGTGAACTTGGATTTTTTTTTTTTTTTTTTTTTTTTTTGCACTAGATTGGAACAATGGTGCAGTACTTGGTGTGAAACCTGCCCACCTAGATTTGATCTGTGAGTGGTCAAGTGAAAATTGGATGCCAATACCACTGAGTGATAGTGCATTGGTTGAATTTGGATTCTATATTAAAACAAAAAGGAGAATTATTCTGACCGATTTGGTTTTAATAAGGTGGGACAGGTTTTTCCTTGGTAGTTTGGGTTTTGTGTCTCTCTCTAGACATTTTGACAGTGAGAAGCTGCACAAAGAGGTATGAAGAGCTTGCTAGGATCCTTCGGTGGATCTTCCAAGGTCACATCGAATTGGAAAATATAAGAAATTCCCCCTTCCCGGAATGTACCCTTGGTTGGAAAATTGCCCATGAAATTTACCTTATGAAACAAGTATCAATTTAAATGAGTCGGTTTGGGTCAGGCTAAATGGATTGACCTACACAAATGCGGGTCAAATCGAGTTCCCTTTTATAGCCGTGCTAGATACAAGTCGGGCTTTATCTCATGGACCTCTAGCCAACCTGACCCTTTTCCATCTAAAAGTTCATTTCATACTAAAACAAGAGGAAAGAATTATTTTGAACCGTTGAAAAGATTCAAGTAACTAAGGCTTTCAGCTGCCCTTATAAAATTGTCCGAGGGTCACACTTAGAGGACCTCGATTCCAATACACAAGTGGTGAAAGTGGTGAAAGATGGGGTGACATCTGAAGAACCTCCACTTGTGTTGGTGGTGTTGTTGTTGGTGTGATTTTTATTGCAGTTCGAATAGATTATGATGTATAAGTATTCGATTTGTTTATTGATTTCTGTTATTCTCGTCGACCCCCCAAGGTGAGTTTGGGACCATTCCACATTGATGTGGGTTTCTACCGACTGCATCTTTTTATATATATATATATATAGAAGTCCATGCCTATCTATCATTTGATACTTTGAAACAAAAATTACAATAATCTTCTACCTAAGACATATTGATTGACACTACTGCCGTCATGATCTTGTCCTTGTTGTCATGAATCAGTTCCCTTATCCCGAGTGCTGCACTCAAATTGGCACTTGAACTGATCAGCTATCCATGATAGGGACCATTTACTAAATGCCACCCCCCCAACCCCCAACCAACCAAGGTAGGAAGGAGGGGTTCACTTTACATCGTCACCTCTCACTTCTATTAGGTAAGGCGGGTCCTTCCTATAATCTATTCAAGCCATCTCGCACGCAACCATGATCTATTCTAACCATCACACATGCAAATATAAATATATATATATATATATATTTTGTAAAGTGACACCCATTTTAATTTGGCGCTAATCTATTCATTATCTGCATTTAGGTTAAATCACGACAAGAATGCACTTATGAAACTAGCAATCAATCTTTATGCCTAAAAATAAGCAAAAGTTAGTGTCGAACACTTATGGGAGAGCATAAACTTATGATCGATAATTAAATCACACAAGGAAGAAATCACAGGATCTACATAGCTAGTTGGTGTTCTTATGTCCAAGGACAGAGAACCCTCTCCTTTTTTTTTTTTTTTTTTTTTGCTATCTTTCTCTCATGAAGTACAATCTTAACTCCTAGGATTTGCAGTTACATTATATTATATGATTTTTTTTTCTTTCTTAAGTCCTAAGAAACCTCCACACAACCAACAAAATATCCCTAACATATAATCTAGTCCTTGACTAACCCAATTGACGAATCTAATACAATACATAAACTCATTAGGAAGATATGTTAGAACTATATTTCTTTTAATAGCACCCCTTCATGTCATCATACCATCTTAATCTGCACGGATGGTCATATTTGACTGATTTAACAGTCCTTATGATGGGTTTGGATAGTGGAACCATGTACATCATGTGCCCCATTTGAGCATACAAGAAAAGTGGCAGTGTCATTTGAACTTGGTTGGCATATGTCCCCCTGATAGATATGTTCGTATCTACAACATATGCTCCAAAATCTTTGAAACACAGTTCATAGTACTTGTAACATCGAATGCGCATTGAAACTCGATCGATGCCCTCCCCTCTTCTTTATTTTTAAAGTTGAAGCATTTCCTGCCATAATTCACAATTGATAGGAAGTTGAATTTTTCGCTAGTGCACATCACTTTCTTTCCACCACCAATCATAGACGAAAGACCCGGCAAAAAGCAAACAAAGGCATCTTGAGAGATAAGCCATGTCCGGCAAGTCCTCCAAGACATGAATGGTATGGGTGACTTTTCTTTTGGTCTGAGACAAGGTGGGGCCCAATTGATGGGCCTGTTATCAAGACCTCTACCTTCGCTTTCAGACCCATATGGCATGTTACAGATGCTACACAAAGAACGAAGACCAATGAAAAAGCATGCCCAAGGTTTCTTTTTCTAGGAAGGACTTTATTTTCATAATATAAAGCATGTACATAGGAAGGTGGGTGACTTGAAGGGAGGCTAATCATGTTCTTGACGTGTTTTAGGTGTGCCCCACTTCCCATGTGAATCCACGTACTCATCTCCTCACCTTATTCATCATAGTCATCCAATCCTATAGATGGAAAATGGGTCATTGCTTTCTTCCTTCTTCCTTTTTCCTTATTGCTTCTTCTCTACAACATTGTAGGCTTTTATGGTCAACCTTAGGGGTAGTGTTATTCTAATCCTCATAATTCCCAACACCAAGATTCATTTCCCTACTCATACCTTAAGTTGCCTACATCTTCACTCACATCTCCTCCTCTTTTTTGCTCAAGGAAGATGGGTGCTTTGGAGGATATCTGTAACACTGGCCTTGTTCTTGGATTGGGATATGAAGGGAAGGATGATAATGGATTTAAGTCCATGATGAATCATCAACAGCGAAATCGATGCCATGAATTTGATCGATCGGGGCCTACGGCGAGCCCTGAGATGTCTTTAAGCTTAAGCCTTGCCCATGACGCATCTATAAAGATTGATATGGAAAAGGCGTATGACCAGGTGCAAGTGATTCGGCAGTCATCTCCTCAGAGCACAATTACATCTTTCTCTAATGCTAACCATGAGATAATCAGTATCAAGAGAGAAAGGGATGTTGGGTGTGAAGATGTTGAGTACTCGGAGAGGCAATCGTCGCGGGCCAGCGATGAAGACGATGATGGTGGTGCTAGGAAGAAACTTAGGCTCACAAAGGAACAATCGGCCCTGTTAGAAGACAATTTCAAGGAGCACAGCACTCTTAATCCGGTATTACTCTACTTTCAACTCTATGTGGATATATAGTGCATGTGTTTCTCTACCTGCTTGATTTCTTTGTGTGCAGATGTGAATGAAGTGTGAGCTTTAGGGATGTTAATAAATTTAATTTCAGAGTGCACCCCATTTCTGAGTCTGGATCTTGTGAGTCTAGGTCTAATGAGTCCATGAGTTTGACCCACATATTGATCATGTTTTGGTGTTAGGCCGAATTTCGCTCAAAAGTAATGCTCCCCCAAAGTAAGATAAACTGGCCCTCACTGAATCAGTCCTTGGACCTCTCCAGTACACGTTGATCATGTATTAAATACATAATTTCATTCCCTTAAGTTGGCCCAACACCAATACGATAGATTTGATTCTGAGCTAAGTAGGTCCCACTTAATTTTTTCAGAGGAACCAAAAGGCCAAACCACCCTGCCCCCAAAGTTCTTCGAATACTATTGTTCTTCACATCCAAGCCCCAAGAAAAAAAATTTCTTTCTTTCCTCAATTCGATTAGTGGCCTCCTAGTAGACGCCAGTTTGTATTCTAAGCACTCATCTCATTCACAAAACCATTCAGGGAGAGACACAGAAAGAGAGATCACTTTCACATACCTTAATTCGAAAGCTATGATACAAGATGGCTTACCTATTATTTTAATAAAATTGTAGAACTCTGTCATGTAATCTCAGATTGATAGATGAATGAAATCAGAGTTTCTTTTCATTCTCTTACACTTGTTTCTCCCTTTCACACTACAGAAACAAAAGCAAGCTTTAGCAATGCAATTAAATCTAAGACCGAGACAAGTGGAAGTCTGGTTCCAGAACAGAAGGGCAAGGTGCAGAACTCATCTCCATCCATGTCTATTAACATATGAGCTTCACTTGTTCAATTCAAAAATATATATATTTTTTCATTAATGGTGCATCTATTTTTAATTACAGGACAAAGCTCAAACAAACTGAAGTGGACTGTGAATTCTTGAAGAGGTGCTGTGAGACTATCAAAGAAGAGAACAGAAGGCTACAGAGAGAGATTCATGAATTAAAGGCTCTCAAATTCGCATCGCCGGTATACATGCACCTTCCGGCAGCAACGCTAACCATGTGCCCGTCCTGCGAGAGGATTGGCGGCGGTGGCGGTGGCGGTGGCGGTGGCGGCAACAACAGTTCTACAAAGGGCCCATTTGCAGTGGCACCTAGATCTCACCACACATACAAGCCTTTCTCTTATCATCCATCTAGAGCATGTTAGATTAGAAGAACCCCGTTCCATTTTGCTGTGTATCATCTTAGTTTGTTAGAAAGCTATAGTGTAGACATTTGCTCATCCATCCTAATTTCAAAGCATGTAAAAAGATACACTCTTTTTTTACATTTGTTGTGTATCAATGTATTTTGATTCAGAATTAGTATAATGATTATGTAGAAAATTAACTGATTGGCTTTCTATCTATTATAGCCCTTACTATCTAATATTTACAAACAACTATCGATATTTACCCAAGGGAAATTGTGGAGCCCAGTTGAAGGTTTAACAAACCAATACAGCGGATGTAAATCTAGAATGATGCTAGCCTAACAAACCAATAAGATAGAACTAACAAATAAATCTATGAAGCAATCACCACAAGAAGGCAGAAACAAATTTAACTTCTAGAGAAATAAGGAAATCTCTCTTCGGGTATTCTAACCATAGATCACCAGAGAAAATTAACTTCTTGTCTTAACTTTGGATTACAAGAAACACCCAATATATAGCCCGAAATCCATGTAAGAGTCTTCTAATAAAACTTCAATCATAAGAACAAACAGACTCAAAACTCTATCAAAGAGTTCGGATCGGACTGGGCTCGTCCGCCTTGCTCGCTATAGCTAGTGTGCTCTCGGGTCATGCGATTATGGCCCAACATCTACTGTCAGACATTTTGACCCTTACACCAGTGATGTTCTTTATTAATTTTCAATGGTGAGAACAAAAAGGGATTGGGATCTCTTATTATTTTGACTGAATTGGAATGCAAGAGATATCTATGAAATGGAAAAATAAATTTCATGTAAATCTGATGGGTTTTGTTTGCCCTCTTTTCTTCTCTAAATAAAATTTTAAGTCTAATGGAAAAAGAAAATTTCATGTAAATCAATATTTTTTTACCAAAAAAAAAAAAATTTAATATCTAACTGGGGTAAGCCAGATCGACAAGGTGCCCGATGATGAAATTGGATCCCTGTCTACCCGATGACCCTGGTTCATAAAATTGGATATGGTTATAAGATTTAGAGACTCATTTTAAATTTGAGTCTGTGTTCCCCTCCTTGAGCTCAGGTCCGTTCTCAAATACATGATTGAGTGTATCATCATCATAACCTTATCCAATCAAAGTGATTAATTAACTTATGGCATAAGAATACATACTGTACGTATATTTTATAAATTGTTAAAAAGAATGTTTGTAGAATATGAATATCTTATAACAAAATTTGGAACAGAGTTAGGTTTAAGTTAGTTCTGGATTTGGGTATGAAAGATCTCAAAAATAAGTGTGGCTCTTGTACATGGTTTTCAATATTGTTATTGAACGTCATGCTCATTTTTTTGTAAAACCAGCACCTTTTGGTGTGCTTTTAAAAAAGTAACAAAAAATTCAGAAAGATCTAGGAAAAAAAACCTAGATTTTGTATTTTATAGATATTATTATATATCTACCTCATTTTATCAGTGTTAGTGCTCCCTCTAATTCTGTGTAATTCTAAATTCACCAAAGGTGTTTTCACTCATTGAAGTAAAATTACTTCTAAGTGCATAGTTTCAACATTCTAACAAGAAAGGAGGCATATCATGAAATGGACATTACATGAAGCACCTTCAGATCCCATAGTCTACTGTAAATGAATTAAGGAAAGAAAAGATGGTTTAGGACAGACATGAACCACAACATTTTGCCATTCACATGAACCATCTCCACTTGTTCAAGACATTTTCACTCTTACATAAGCCACTCATTTTCTATCATCAATGACCTGTTGGCATCTACGATGGGCCCACTTATGTTTACATATGGGTGGACCCCAATCACAAAGAGACGCCCCTCACAAGGAGTCTCGATAGTAATAGAGATAAATTTTGTTTTAAGTTTAATCCAAATCTCTATCATTATCCTCTCTCCATTCAAATTCAAATTGAGAGAATATGATCCAGTTTTCTATCATTATCATCTCATGATTTGAATGAGTTAAAAGCTTATCACCCAGTAAGCCAAAAGGCAATCTATAAATATGGGACATAGTAGTTGCTGATCATCTTAACATATCATCTCTAACACTCATATCCACTAATAGTAGAAGAAAGATCTATCTCTTCCATCCACTAGATCTGAACCATCCATTATCATATTTTACATCCAGGGTGTCCATCATTGCCCTTGGATCTTGAAGACCATCACAAACCTCCACACTTAGTGCCTGATTCAAGCCAACGTAATTTTTTTCGTGTTTGTAGCGGCCAACTTATTCAAATCCGTGCTTTTGATGCATCTACAGCTATCATTGGTATCTCCACTGGTTCAAAACATTTTCGCTCTTACATAAGCCACTCATTTTCTTTCACCAATGACCAACCACTTTCCACAGTGAACTGCAGGACTCCATGGCAAGCCCAAATATGAAGCATTAAAATAAATGGGGCTGACTAAAATATGTAATGTCAACAAGAATTTCAAAAGCATCTACAAATAATGAATATATGGTCATTGACTCATAGGTTCTACATGCTACGAGCACATATATCAACCCCATTATATTATTCTAAAACCCCCTACCCCCACCCCCAATGGGTGGAGCCCGCTTCTCAACACTCTCCTCAGGTGGAATTCGGTCAATGCACAATACCCATGTTTGTTTTAGTTCCAAGTCGTTCCTCATGAGATTCGAACACGTGACCAGTTAGCTCCAATACATATTAAGTTTCCGTAGCTAATAATTCTTATTAAAAACTCGAGGAGTCATAGGCATCATAAATACTATTCAATACTCCCCTAGAGTGGAGCCCACCCCTCAATAGTCTAAACATTTTAGAAAGCCTCAATTTTTTATCATAATCCAACTGTGTGGAATAGTTGGGTGAGAGTCAAACTTGGGCTTGAGCCAATTCATTGCGGGTACTGAATATGAGAGGATCGGATTGATAATCATAGGAGGGTCCCTCATGCTTGTAAAAATAGGTGTTCACAGAAGAAGCTAACGAGGTGGTGCTCATTTTTAAGGACTTTTCATTATCAAAATTAAAAATATATACTGCAATAAAATCACCACCATATCAGAATAAAATGAAAAGACATAAGAAATCAATAGATATGATCTTCAACAGTATTCAAAATTCTTTTGTTATTTGTTATTTAATTATGAGAAATTTACCTAAAAAAGGACCATAGAGGTCCACTAACCATAGAAGGTACCAATAGTCTGGATGGCACGGAAGTGGTCCCCTGGGACCACTTCCGTTTTTTTTATTACTGACTGGAAGTTACACCGACATCGTCGTGCAGTCAACCCCATAAATTCCCACGAAACCCAACTTCCCCATTTTCCCCTCCTTCCTCGATCGCTTTCCACTACTCTACCCTGGCGGTTTCTTCCCTTCCCTCGTCCAAAGACAGTTTTTGGTGGTCCCAACAGCAGTTATCCAACCTATTTGATGCTTGCATCAAGGTTTCAGCAGTTTAACCCCACTACCCCATTTCCCCTTCTTCCTGCGTCACTTTCTCCTTTTCCGCTGGTGGATTCGTCTGCACCTACCTCAAAAGGTAGTGAAGGTGGTCCCAAAGGACCTTTTCCAACCTTTTTGATTGTCACATCAAGCTTCCAGCGGTTTATCAGGCAGAGGTATTTTTCTTGTATGACCTAGCTTTTTCTATGTTAGAAAATGATGATTTACTGGGGTTTTGTTCATCTTCTTTCCATTTGCTTCACATTCTAAAATGGTTTATTTTCATGCACTATACATGATTTTATGAGTCAACTGGATACATCTCAGTCCTTCCGTTTTCCCCCCTCTCGACTGTGTAGTCAGTCCTAGTGGACATCTCAGTCCTGTGTAATCATAATGTGAAATTTGAAGAGTAGTGATAAGGAAGAACCATAGGGCACTTGAAAACCTTGTTTTGCAGATTGACCAAACACAAGGTTGTATTACAACCCTGTGTTGCAGATGGATCAAACTTTGTATTGCAAAGTTGTATTACAACGACGTCGTTGCTTCTGTTAAGCAATGACGTCGTTGTACAGTTATCCTTTTCTTCTGAGTTGTTCCTTTGTGAGTATCACCTTGAGCAGTACATGTCTCTTTGAGTGCATTTTGTTTTTGTCTTACCTTATAGTTTAATAAAGTTTATCATTGTGGGGAGGACAAACATGCTTATGGAGAAAAGTTAGAGTGAGTGGTTGGGAGCGAAAGACAAGTAGAAGGTCTAGTTGGTAATGTTTATATGAAGAGTAGTGATAAGAAAGAAGAACTACATATTAATGGAAAACCTTGTGTTGCATATGGACCAAACAGTTTGTATTGCAGAGTTGAATTACAACGACGTCGTTGTTTCTGTTAAGCAACGACGTCGTCGTACAGTTATCCTTTTCGAAGCTGAGGAAATTACTTGATAGGCTGGAGGTTAATATTCGAAAGAAACTAAGCTGAGCTAATGGAGTTGCATATTATCCTGCCAAGGATGGGTTGGACAAGGATTTCATTTTAATGCCTAAAAACCTATACACACTCTCTCTCGAAAACTCTACACACACATGCATAGAGTTTTTCCTTTGTTTGTTACACCTTTGTTTGCTACACCTCTGTCGGTTACACCTTTGAGCAGTACTCTACACACATATTGCAGAGTTGAATTACAACGACGTCGTTGCTTCTGTTAAGTAACGACGTCGTCGTACAGTTATCATTTTCGAAGCTGAGGAAATTACTTATTTGTCTGGAAGTTAATATTCGAAAGAAACTAAGATGAGCTAATGGAGCTGCATATTATCCTGCCAAGGATGGGTTGGACAAGGATTCCATTCTAATGTCTAAATACCGATACTCTCTCTCTCTCTACATGGGATGCATATAGTTTGTCCTTTGTTTGTTACACCTTTGTTTGTTACACCTTTGAGCATAACTCTACACACATATTACAGAGTTGAATTACAACGACGTCGTTGCTTCTGGTAAGCAACGACGTCGTTGTACTGTTACATAGTATTTTATGCAATGAATTCTGTGAAGCAATGACGTCGTCACTGACCATCGCAAAAAAAAAAAAAAAAAAAAAAAAAAAAAAAAGTTTTGTCTGGGCCAATGAGGGGGTAACACATGGGATTAGGATGTCAAATCTGCTGACACTCATCTCCTCCAATGATATTAAAATAAAAAATAAGGTATCAAAGTGGCATGTAAAAACTACCTCATTGGCCCTGGATGTCAAATTTCCATATGGTTTATATTTACATCTCAAGCTCGTTATGTTTACATCTAACTATATTTATTTTTTTCAGATGGATGCAAGTAAGGATAGAGCAAATAGGCTTCTTTACGATCAGTCGAATCACATTTCAGAAGCAATAAACCATGGAAAAGTATATTCATAGCCACCCTTGACATCTATACTTATATTATTGATTTAAAGCTTTTATTAACTGTATTCACTTGTTAATGTTTGTCAGGAATTCGGCACCTTTAGATGCATACCAATGAACCCGGACAAAGATGTCTGGTTGTTAAATGAAAACCAAAAGGAATACGTGAGGCAATCGGGGCTGCATCATTTGGCGGAAATGGAACATATAAGGATAGATCATGCCCTCATTACGGCATTAGTAGAAAGATGGCGTCCCGAAACAAACACCTTCCACTTCCCATCAGGTGAGGCAACTGTCACTCTCGAAGACGTTGCCTATATATATGGCCTACCAATCGATGGCCCAATTGTCACCGGGAGAACTTTCCCGTTTTCATTGGTTAGTGAAGTATGTCTTGAACTACTTGGGGAGGCCCCCATTCAAGGTGTTGATGTGAACGGGATAAATATTAAATTCACATGGTTGGAATCCAATTTCGTAGAAAATCCAAAAAAGGATGTGAAGAAGAAGAAGAAACTTTCTAAAGCCAAAGAAATCTACAACACTAGGGCATACATTTTCTTCTTAGTATCCAGTCAAATTATGTCTAACACATTAGGTGGAAGGGGGGCGACATATCTTCTCGAGTTGTTCAGGGAATTTAAGCCATATGCATGGGCTCCCGCCTGTCTTGCAAATCTTTATTGGATATTAGCAAAGGCGGTGAAAGTTATGAAGGATAATGGGGAAGATGTTGATGAAGAGGGAGATGAAATCAAATCTTCAAACACTGAAGGTTCGAGGAAGTTTAGAACCTTGAGTGGACCTCTACAACTTCTCCAGGTAACGCAGTTTATTTGAAGATATTTATACTTTTTATACAACTCTTTGAATTGCGTATTTTGTATTGATTGTTGTTTTTCGCAGATATGGGCGTACACACGAATGCAAATTGGACGTTGTCCACCGCCAAATGCTACTTGGAAAACAGACATTTAGTTTCCACTGATGAAGACCTGGACAGCTAGATTGAATTCATTCAAAGGTGTAACCACTTTGACAAAGACCAGGCAACAATTGAACAAACTAACGCAGGAAAGTGTAAGTTCATCATGTTTGGATTGTATACAGTTGAATGGATGGAATTCTAATTTCGTGTTGCTAATATTTTTGTAAACTCATTTTATGTAGTTCAAATGGCAACCCTACAAGTAGTTTGGAAAGAAATTTCGTTATTCAGTTTCTAAAGCCGACCGTGAACTATTCTCTTCCTCAACAGTTCTAGCTTTTTATTGGGTTGTGGAGCGACATAATACTGGTCGTGTTATGAAACAGTTTGGTCTTCTACAAGATGTTCCTCCACCTTTCGTTATGCCCTTTGTAAGGGTCGAGCGGGTAGAAAAGATTGTATATGACTACAATGCAGATGGACGGGTCCCTAATTATAAACTTTGGGACAATAGATGCAAGGGAATTCTGAAAGGAAAGAAATCATCTTCGAAAGCGCATACTGACGAGTATATGCAATGGTATCAGGCCAACACGATCATGTGTATCGGTCGGGCGATTGATACAACAAAGACCAAACGTGATGAACATGAGAGTTGCTGTGATGAGAACTGAGTAAGAGATGAATTCCTCTTTCTTGGCTTTTAGTATTTTTCCTATCCAAATGTACAAATGCCTATTTGACAAAATTCATGCCCGCAGGTAAAGGAGCTTTTACTACATATGGAGAGGTCAGTTGATCGGGCTGTGAGGAAGAAAACCTCAATTGAGCATTTCCGGGAGTCCTGGATCAGGAAGATCTTCATATTCAGATCTGGTTTGAATACAAATTTCGCCTTGCAGACGATCACTTATACAGCTCAGCTTCAGAAGATGTAAGCCACAGCATCATCCATCTTTAATTATTCAATTTTGATTTGTCTTTAACAGTTATCGGCAATTAAAAATTGACGGGATCAAGAGTCTGTAGAGAGGAGGAGGGTCAAAAAGGCTGCGGCGAAAAGTCCTGTAAAACATAAAGGAAAGAAGCAAAAGAGTGTGAAGATGACAACAAATGTGAAGGAGATCTTACCTCGGGTGCATAGCCCCGTTATGGAGGCCCCTGATGCAGCCACAAGTGATTTTTGTATGGAACCAGAGCATGTAGAGAGACACACTTCTACACCTGTCGAGAAGTCCAATGAGCCACCATTGGTTGATGTATTCTCCACCCCTCGAGGGGCAACAACCTCACAAGCAATTATAATATCACCAATCAGGGCGTCCATTGATTCACTAGTTTGGAGGTTAAAACGATTGCCCCGAACAAAAAAGATTCCAGAAAAGTATGACGACTATTTACACTCAATGGGTGTAGGGGTGAAAGTGGGTCGGGCCGCCCCACGGATGGCCCGTCATAGGCTCGGCCCAAGCTCGGCTCAAAAGACAAAAGAGCCGAGCTAGGGCCTAGGAGGAGGCCCGTTTGCTTAAAAGGGCCGAGCTCGGGCTTGATGAAGCCCGGCTCGTAAGCCCTAGGACCTACATATATTAATACATATTATATATATATGTACACTATATAGTAGATAATACATATATGATATAACATAATCCATAAATCCTAAACCTTAGTTTTAATCCAATATAAATAATCCCTAAACCCTAAACACTAAACCATAAGCACTAAATAATCAATAAACCCTAAACCTAAGCGTTAAACCTTAAACCCTAATTTTAATCCAATATAAATAATACTTAAACCCTAAATACTAAATAATCCATGAATCCTAAACCATAAATCTAAGCACTAAATAATCCATAAACCCTAAACCCTAAACCTTTATTTTATGATGCTAGCCGAATATTTTATTTAATTTATGATGCTATTGGAGTTTAATTTGATTTGTATTTTAATTTTGGAGTTTGATAATGCTCATCTACATTAACATTGAACTATTATGGAGTGTTGGAACTGGACTCCCTTAACATTGGAGTGTTTGATAATGCTCATCTACATTAACATTGAACTATATCATTATAAAACGGGCCAGCCTCACAAGCCGAGCCTAAGGCCTCAATCAAGTCGGGCTCAAAGGGCCGGCCCCTACTTAATAAAAGCCGAGCCCGAACCAGGATTTTTTAGGCCCTCTCAAGCTCGGGCCGGGCTAGGGCCTACTAAAAAATACTAGGGCCGAGCCTAGGGCCTGTCAAAGCTCAGCTCGGCCCCACCCACTTTCATCCCTAAATGGGTGGATCGGAGTATGTTCTCTCCAAAAGGGACAAATTTCTACTGAAGGGGTTCAAACGATATTTCAATGAGAGGTTCGCCTTTTTTTATACACCTTCCTATTGGTTTCATTACATAAATTGTCTTATGGTTAGTGTATTTTGCAGGAAGGAAGAGCTGGACATTGTATGCACATTGGTATCCAGTGAAGTCCTGAATGCTGCTCTGGAAGAGGGAATTTGGTTAGACACCAATATCTTGTATTATTGGTTTGATGTGTTGAGAGAGAAGTGTCTTACGGCCTTTTTGGCAGACCTGAGCATTTCTGTAAGTATATACTTAATATCAGCAATTTCATGTATGATCCATAAATGTTGACATCTGCCACTAAAAATGATTGCAGAGCTGGTGGCAGTCTGGGCTGCCAACCGCAGAACAATCAGCATTTGGTCCTGGGGGTTCTCATGTGATGGAGGCTAGAGAATGCAAAACACTCGTCTTCGTTCTCCACTCAATTAATCATTTCACATTACTTGTTGGATATACGGATGAGAGGAAGTGGGAATTCTACAACAGTTCAGGCAGTGATCGTCACACTTTAACGGCTTGTAAACAATTCGTGAGTATATACTGTCTATTTCCAAATTGAAGAAACTGTTTTATATCCGCTTTAACAACGTGTGTTGTTCCTGCAGGTTGAATGGCTGACTGCGAAGTACAACGATTATGGATGGCCAGACCCATACATATGGACCATCAATGTAAAAACAAACATCCCACTACAGGAGAACGGCTACGTCTGTGGTGTCTTCGTGGCTGCATTCGCAGAGCACTGTATATTTCGGCGGGAGATTAATTTTACGCAAGCTAACATGAAGTACTATCGGGAACGAATAGTCCTTGAAATCTTTAAGCGCAGCTGGGAGTTGAATGCGCATCGGTTGAGTCTTGATGAGATTCCAATTGATTCAATTAAGCCTGATGAGTGATGCAAATTTAGTGACATCCTTGACAGTTCTATCCTATTGTAAATATTTTGTTGTAAATATTCAAACATGAAGCTGGTGACGAGCTGAATGGTTCATACAACTTTTAGGTTGAATGTTACAAATTTGATTTTGTTTTGACAACATTTTTTTGAATGGAAATTGAAGATGTGTGCCCTTGTTGGGTTCTCAGCTGTTTATATCCTTGTTCTGGTTTACATTTCCTATGGCAATGTGTGACACTATGGCAATGTTGTGATTGATATAAATCTTGTAGTGCGTTCGCACATTAAATTAGTACAGACAGTGTATTGAATATTCTGTCTGTTAAGCGACGACATCGTCGCTTTACAGAACCTACTCTTTACAAATATGTGAAATTCACAACGACGTCGTCGTTTCACAGAACCTAAACAATCGATTTGATAAGAAATGCATGTGATTTTACAACGACGTCGTCGCTACACAGAACCTAGTTGAAGATACAGTTTCTGACTTTACAACAACGTCGTCGCTTCACAGAACCTAATAAAATGGAAATTGAAGAAATGCATGTAATTTTACAACGACGTCGTCGCTTTACAGAACCTACTCTTCTCAAATTCGTTATATTTACAACGACGTCGTCGCTTCACAGAACCTAATGGAATCGATTTGATAAGAAATGCATGTGATTTTACAACGACGTCGTCGCTACACAGAACCTAGTAGAAGATATAGTATGTGACTTTACAACGACGTCATCGTTTCACAGTACCTACTATTTTCAATGCAAGTTATATTTACAACGACGTCGTCGCTTCACAGAACCTAATAGAACAAATTTGATAAGAAATGCATTTGATTTTACAACGACGTCGTCGCTTCACAGAACCTACTCTTTTCAGTGCAAGTTATATTTACAACGACGTCGTCGCTTCACAGAACCTATTTTTACAAAATTCTGTGCCAATGTACAAATACGTCGTTTCCAAACATGGAACAAATGGAACAAATTCTACACCTGGTGACTCAATTGACAAATTTTTAATTCTCAAATTTGCTGTAGCTTTGATATATATGAGGTTGTATTACAAAAGTATCATCCATATGGTTCAATACAAGGTTGATTACAATACAAAAGTATGATCCACATCCTAAAATGTGAAAGTTGAAAGTACAAACTTGTTGTCACTGGAGTAGAAGGCTACCTATACAAAAGTATGATCCACATCCACAAAATGTGAAAGTTGAGAGTACAAAATGGTTGTCACTGTAGTAGAAGGCTACCTATACAAAAGTATGATCCACATCAAAAAATGCTATGCAAGTTGGAAGTTTACAAAAGTATGATCCACATCCAGTTTGATCTATGCAACATGATCAGTTGGTGGGTTGCGACAACTCTTTCGGTTGTGTCCCCTATTTTTGCAAATAGAGCAGGTAACAACCCTGCGCTGTCGATTTCTGTCTTCAACACGAATTCTGTTTTTCTTTGGACGCCCTGGTTGTTTCGTCGCACGTGGAGGCAATACAATTTCATTTGATGTATGTTCCCATTATCTGCTATCACGAGTGGCATAAATGACCTCACTGTACGACGCACAATAAGTACTTGTTAGGTAAACAGTCTTCAACATAGTCATACGGATTCAAGTGCCTAACCTTCATTGCCGCTAGTGCATGGCAACATGGAATCCCCATTATTTCCCATTTACGGCAACTACACTTCTTTTGTTCAAGATCAACAATATCAATGAATTCTGTTGATTGGACCTGGAACTCAACGAGACCGGAAACACGTACATGCACGCGGCGTGAGTCTTCAGCCTCTTGGCTCATTAGTTTCTCTGCATAGGGCGTTAGCCGCGACGTAATATTGAGTGACTCAAGATGTCTTCTCTAAAAGAACTCCATCAACTTGGCACGGATTTCTTCGACTTGCTTTGTAATGGGAAGCACTCTAATGTCCTTTAAAAGCGCGTTCGTACACTCAGCTGTGTTGCTGGTTAGCATGTCATATCGCCGACCATCAACATATGCATTCGACCAACGTTGTTTTCCAATGGCATTAATATAAGTGTGCACCCCTTGGTCTACAGCAAGGATGTCGTTCATAGTCGTTCATATAGGCCTCATACTCACATGGTCTATAAGCCTTGGCAGCCCGCCAAAATTTCAATACAATGGCACGATCACAGAAGGCTGATTTAATATTTTCTGCAATGTGATGGCAACAATAGTAGTACCTCGCACTTGGAATGATGTTGGACAATGCCGGAACAAGGCCCTTTTGTCGATCAGACACAATAATTAGGTTCGTTGGACTTCCCAATGCAAGAGCGAGATTAGCAAGGAACCACTCCCAACTGTCACGACGTTCGGCCTCAGTGAAGGCGAAAGCTATGGGAAAGAGCTTATGATTACCATCGTAGGTGACAGCCACTAGCAGCACACCGGGATACTTACCCCGAAGATGTGACCCATCAATAGCGATCATGAGCCTCATTGATGAACGGAATGATCGGATGCAAGGACCGAAAGCCCAGAAGAATCTTCTAAACCTGTCTTCAACTGTCGTGTCGATATTAGTCACAGTGCCTGGATTGGTCATGTGTAATTCTCTACAATAAAGAGGTAGAATCTTAAAGGATTCTTCATATGATTCCCGAACTACACGCAACGCCATCTCTTTTGTAATGTGTGCTTTTCTATAAGTGATACGGGTACCAAAGTCCTTTTGGTATTCATTCATAATCTCTTTCGGCTTCAAGTGGTTATTGCATCGGACTCTGTCTTCTATGAACTCTTCAATCAGTTTCGATGATGCTTGGGGATGTGTCATTCCCATCATTGGTTTTGAGCAACAATGCCGTGGGTTATAAGTCCGCACCTTAAACTCCAGACCAGAATCAACAATGAAAGCATGTATACGCCAAGGACAACAATCATCTTTGCAATATGCTGTGACTTTTTTCATCTTGGTTGACACATGTCGTAGAGTAAAATTGTTATAAATTGCAAATTTCGCAAGAGATCTTCTGAAGCATTCACGATCAGGAAACTGACTCCCTATCCACATTTCTCGTGCTGAGTCCGTACCAGTTTCGGCTATAACATCTTCAGGGACCATTGTGTCAACAAAGTTGACATCTTCCAATACAAGTAATGATTCACAGCATCATTGGTTGCAGCTCCTTGTTCATTGCCCACAAAATTGGGATCTTCCATAGCAAGTGAATGATTCACAGCATCAATGGTTTCAGCTCCTTATTCATTACCAACAAAATTGACATCTTCCATAGCAAGTGAGTCATGCACAGCATCAATGGTTTCAGCTCCTTGTTCATTACCAACGAAATTTACATCTTCCATAGCAAATAAATGATTCACGGCATGAATGGTTTCAACGTCTTGTTCATTACTGGCCATCATCCAAGAGGGAGTTTCACGAACCATTGAAATATTGACAGTACCACAGAGAGCATCATTTGCATCAACACCCTCATGATATATTCCATCCACATGAAAACCCGCTCTTGTAAAACAATCGTTTGTATCATAATCCCGTGCGGAAGAGAAATGCATATCAACATCTTCACGAATATCCATGGTGGGATACACTGCGCCAGGCGTGGGATTCATAATCTCGCAAATCCCTTTGCGCATTTTCTTCCGGGCACAAGAATCGCCAAACATAACCCTTTCAATAAAAGACATGGGCAAGAATTTAAGTTAAGCGCGACAAATGCAACAATAGAAATATTAAAGAGTATAAACATAGATACGTACTGAGAGCCTTCGCGTTTCTTATTTACAGCGTGAAGTTTCCTGTTGACATACACATGTACCCCATCTTGCTCACTTTCAGACGCCATCAACATTCCCATAATATCATTCTCATCTTCCAAACTAATCAACGAAAAAACGAGTCCATTGTGATGAAGGTATTTCATGCTTACATCCTCGATATTTGCATCCCAATTAGACAAAGCAATGGCTTCATTCAGCAACGTAACATATGTTATGGTGTTAGGCAGAGACTTCATCTTCTGTCTTCCACCTTTGTAGACCGGACGTATAATGTCAAAGACAAACTCTCCATCATAGTGAAATATGATGGAGATCCCATCCTCAGTCATGCTACCGACATAAATAAACCATATATCAATTTGTTGGTATTAGCAAATGTAGTGAATAAGTCACGTGTTGAATAATGCTAACAAAGAGATGATTTTATGCGTTCTGCTGTCCATTTCTATTTCTGTTTAAAAGGAAAAAGTTCACAACAGAAGTTAACTCCACTGACACTGTTTTCCCTCTAGGATTACAGATAAAGGAGTAAAAATGAAATCATTTCTTGCGTGTTTGCTCCAACCTTTATATAACAACCCTACCATGTAAAACTGGTATTCACCATTCTTTTGTGGACGTATTTGAGTTCCCGTCTTCGTATTACCCCAAAGGGGTAAACCCTAATATGCAAATACGTGTATTCACCATATTTATATGCTCTCAATTATGAGTTGTGACAATAAACAACCTTAGAACAGCCAAAGTTGTTACTTTGATGATTTAGACACCCAATAATAATGTGTAATCAAGATAATGTCATGAAAAAACTGTATATCAAAAGCCCTAATGAACTTTTCTTGAAAAGATAAACATGAAACTCAAAATCTATGGTAGCTAATGCATGAAACAACTCTGAAAATGTGTTGTGCCTACCTCTTAATGGAGATCAACAACCGCCGGTTGGGGGGGAGCGTTTTGGTTTTCTCTGAAAGTCCGGGATCCGAACCCTAGAGGGGGGGTGAATAGGGTGAGCTACAACTTAATGACCAATTATGCCAATTTTAAACTTCTTTAAAACAATTAGTCACTTGTGATGATTAACAAATAAAATGCGGAAGCTAAACAACAACAATCACCACATAAGCATTCACCATAACACAATCATTTATAGTGGTTCGGCCTCAATGCCTACATCCACTACCGGCTTGTGTTCTCACACCCCACCGGATTTCCACTATTTATGCTTTTCAAATGGCTAAGCAATAACCACTACAATATGCTTTCCAAGGATAAGCAATAACCTTACAATGTTGTTTTTCAAGGCTTAACAACAACCTATACAAGATGCTTTTCTAGGCTAAGCAATAACCTTCACACAATGCTTTTCTTAGGCTAAGCAATAACCTTTACAAACAAATGATTTCTCTCAATAAAGTGTTTTCACAAAGCACTCTAAGAGATTACAATTAAAGCTCAATTTAATTGCCTCTAGATTAGGCAAATATGAAAGTGTAAAACAAACTCACACAAACACTATGAATGCAAAGATGTATGCTTATGAAGTGAGTGTGTGGAAACTTCAATCAATATTAAAATAAAGCTTAATCAATTTATGCTTGAAGTAATTTAAAGTTTAATACACATAAAAAGATTTGATTGAAGTAATATGCAAATCACATGTACCAAATACAAACTTGTTGAAGATATGAAATCAAAAGCCCACAAGATGTATGAAATTAATTATGTCTAAACATGTGATGCATATTCAATGTTGTTTTCAAAAACAAACTAATTTAACTAAAGTTCAAATGAATGAAAACAACAAAGATGATTCAAACAAGTTAATGAAACATGTTTATAAAACAAATTAAAAGTTTTGACAAAACATGTTTTATAAAGTATTAAAACAAACTTGTTTAGAAATCAAGGTGAAGAATCCAATGATTTAAATCAAAGATTAAAGAGAGGAATGGATTCAACACATCATAGTTAATATGCTAAAAATCATTTACCAATAATTTAGACAAAGCATAAAACATATGATTATGAAAAGTCAAAGCTTACTTGGTGATTTAACTTCATTAATCCAAGCTTTAGCTTTACTAATGACCCTTTAGCCTTCTTAGTTCATTCCCCTTTGATTGGCCTTAGAACACCTCAAAAATGGCTTCAAGAATCATCAAATTTGGCCTTGGAATGAACTTCCTTTTATAGAAAAAGTGTCCCAACGGCTACCTGTCGGTTAGGGGTCGGTTAACCGACACTCCAACGGTAACAAAACGGCTAGATTTGACCATTCTGGAATTTGAACCGAAGTGGGTTCGGTTAACCGACATCTTGAGTTCGGTTGACCGACATCCAGTTCGGTTGACCGACATCACTGTAGCAAAAATACTGTAGCGAAAACACTGTAGCAAAGTACTGTAGCAAAAGTACTGTAGCACAAAAAAGTTTTGCCTTCTAAAATTGTTGAGCAGAAAGCTACTCCAAAGTATTTTGCTAGTGGAAGTTCTGGGCCATAGAAATCAAGTCTGAAAACATGTTTTTAATCAATTTAAGTGTTTTAAAAACATGAAACATAAAAAGTTTGTTGACTGAAGTGAACTTGTCGGTTAGCCGAACTGGACTTCGGTTAACCGAAAGTGTGACCGACACCTGACCGACATAGAAAATCTGAAAATTTAGCTCTCTGGAAATTGAACCGACAGAGGAGTTCGGTTGAGCTCGGTTCACGATCGGTTAGCCGAAACCTGACCGACAGGCTGACCGACAGTTTTAACAAAATCCCAACTTTTGTATATTTCAAAGAATTTTCAAGAGGGGATTTTTGGGCCATTAAACCAAGCATGATTTGAAACTTTAAAGTCAATGGCTAGCTTTGTTTATAAAAATTCTTTTTCAAATTTAAATGCATCCATGTTTAAAACCAAAACATGCATAAATCAAGGTTTACAGGATTTAAAACAATGCATGTATGTGAATTCAAATGATGAATAAAATGAATAGTGCATCCATCAAATTGCAAGATACAAAATCCTTAACAATCTCCCCCTTTGCAATTTGATGGCAAACCTTCTCTTACTCAATACTGAATCTCCACACAAAGTCTTCAGCTCCTCCTTAGCTGGACAAGGCTTGAAATCTTCTTGGATGCTTCTTCACTTGGCTTGGGTCCTTGATCTTTTCCTTCATTCTCCTTGATGCTTGGAGCTTGATCATCCTCAAGCTTTCTCTTCATCTTCCTTTCTTTGGCCAAGCATCTTCTACTTCTTTCATCTCTCCCCCTTTGACCATGCACTCTTGGGTTTTGGCAAGATATGCATTCACTCCCTCCTTGGAGGATAATACAATGTCTCTTCCCTTAGCTATATTCTCCCTCTTTGACATCTAGAATATTCTCCCCCTTTGACATTAAATTGCAAAGGTACCTACACACATGAAATAAGGAAAATACCTTTTAGTAGCACCTGTTAACAAAAGAATTCGAAAATGAAATACATAACAGGTTTTCATGTATGGGTGTTGTCTATAAGGGTATAGAGCCAATATAAGAGTGAATTTGATCATAACTAATACTTCCTATGAAGATTTACTCCCCCTCAATCCATTATCTCCTTTTGTCAAACTTTGACAAAGATTTAACAATTTGGTTCAAGAAGAAGATGGTTTAACCAATTGAGGGTTAACTTCAAGAGAAGGATTAGATACAAAAAAGAAATAAAGCTCAATATGATCAAATTACCATTATAAAAATACCAATTGTCGGAAAAGCTATTGGATAATTAAAGAGCAAGGTCAAAAGGATAATCTATCATGGATACCAATTGAAATATATATAAAGCAATTATACCAATTGAGATTCAAAGATAAGACTATTAACTCAATCACTCTAAAATGGAGTTAAGGAATATACCTATTAGGGTTCATCCAAATTAGAGTTATCCATGATGAGATGGGGTTTATTAAACATAGCATCAATCAATATAATTATGAAAATCATATGCTATGAAAGTTTTGAGATCATTTCATACATTCATTAAATACAACTATCATGCACAAGATGAATGAAATGAAGTTCAATCATGAAGCCAACCTCACAATTAACCAACCAAAATTATGAAAACATAAACATGGTGGTCATGTGATTTACCTATAAGTGCAAGAGAGGAGGCAAACATGAACATTATGATGCTAATGGAATGTGACATGGAACAGAAACATATTACTATCAAGTTCAATCCAATGTACACAAGGTCTATCACAAACTCAAGATATGATACCAATTGGATATTGATACTAATTGAAAATGATACCAATTGATTACCAATTGAATATGAAACATGATTAAGAGCAAGCATGTGACAAACACAAAATTCCAACAAGCATCATAAAATGATATTCATCACTTAGAATAATATAACTAATGAGCATATTGATGAACATGAGAAATTGCATTTAGAAATATATATAACTTGGTAGAGGATGCAATTTACAAATGTGTCAAATCATATGAATTCAACAACTAAGAAATCCATCAAACAAAAGATATAACTATGAAATACAAGGAATGGATTTCAAAGAGGTTCATATGATTAAACACTACTATGAAGTTGAAACATGTATAAGAATGACATCACAAGGAAAATACACATGAATCAACATCATAACCATCCATTTAAAAAAAATTACTAGAAAGCATAGAGGATGGATTTGAAAGTTCTAGTATGATATCTATTAATGTAACTAAAGAGCACAAGCATACATAGAACTATATGACATTTGCATAAAAAGAATGAAACCAAATGAGCAATGATGCAAATAGCATATAACAACTATTTCCTTCTAAAAGATACAATCATAAACACAAGGAAATAAACTCAAAGGAAAATGCAACTAAAAATATAACTAACAAAGCTTAGAACATTTTCCAAAGGACTTTAATTCACTTCAACAATCAAAATCCAACAATGAAACATAAAATCACGATCAAGTGATTAAGAAAACTATGAAGTGAATTAATATCAAATTTCAATTTGTAATTAAGGATAACTACAAAAACTCATACAAATTGACTTAAAAACTTTTCAAACTTGATATCAATTGGAAAAATGCATTTATCAAAAACACATTCAATTTTGAAGAATATAACTATAAAGATCTAACCAATTGAAACTCAAGTAAATCAAGGAATTGAATTTTCATATCAAAATACTAACTTAGTAAGCATAGAATGAAAATCAATCTTCAATCCTCATTTTTCATCAAGAATGTAGTAATGAGGCTTAAATTATTTTTCAACTTGCATTGTAAAAGATATAACTTATTTGAAACACATACAAGTTGATTTTTCAAAACAATAACTTTCCATAAGAAAGAATCCATGGAAAATCTAAATCATTTGTTTTTCAAAATAATTTAACTAAGACAATTAAACAAATGAATTTGAAAATATCAATCGATTATAAAAAATCTAGCTATAAAAGCTTTTGAAATCATAATCAATTGATCATATATAGAAATGCATTGCAAAAGATATAACTAAATGAGAGCAAAAAGCAAATCTATAATGATGAAATTATAATCAAATGATTTTGAAAACCATGATATTTAACTAGAAAGGTACATGATGACAAAATCAATTGATTACAAATAAACATTGCATTTTAACAAATGTAACTAAGAAAGTATAAAATGCAAATGTGTCATGACCAACAATATGATTTAACTAAAAAGGTTCGGTTGGTCAATGAGGTCCAAGGCCTTAAGGTCTGTCTAAGTATATAACTTTGGGAATCCACCTAAGGTCTTGAAAGGGTTGATCTTTGAGGTCTATCTTAAAAGTCTCACCAACTTTAGGAGATTTGACTTGATAAATTTTCAATTTAGACTTATCACCATGATAATGAGATTTGACTAATTTTAGCTTTGATTGGTGATTAGTCTTTTGAGGTTGGTGACTTTTCTTAGTAGGGGATTGATTTCTTTTCTTCTTATTTCCTCCCTTTAATTGACTTTTGAATTTTAAATTTAACTTTGCAACTTTCTTCAAAAGTTCTTTCATTTGTTGAGTTAGGGGAGGTAGGTTGAGAAGCTTTTTGTTAATAGATTCTTTTAAACTTGGTTTAACTTTTTTAACCTTTTTAGAATCTATTTTAGGAGACTCCTTTTTGATAGATTTAACTTGTTTAATCATTTTGGAGTCTTCCTTGATTTTTAGTGTCTTATCCATCATAAAGTTAGATTTTACTTTCTTAGGTTCATAGATGGGTTTAGACACATGGCTTCTCCTTAGTTTGCACTCAAACCTAAAATGCCCTTCAATGCCACAATAATTACATTTAGTCATGGGCAATGAAGAATGAGTGCTAGAGAATGAGGACTCACCTTTCACAAATGTGTTGGTGAATATAGGGTCATGTGAAATATTCCTATCAAATCCAAGACCCGTCCTATTTCTTTGAAATTTACCCAATTTAAATAACTTTTCAAATTTCTCTTCACCATGGGTAAATTTGCACTCATACTTTTGTTTGTACCTTTCAAGTTGAGTGACTTGTTCTTTAAGAGTTGAATTTTCATTTTTAACTTTTGTTTGTTCATTTTCAATTCCCTTAAAGTTGTTTAGTTCTTCATGGGCAAGCTTTAATTCAAATTTAAGTTCATTAATAACATTGGATCCAAGTTCTTGAGTTTTTATCTTATTAGATAAATTTTCCTTAGTGATAGTTAACTTAGATTCAAGATTGTTAATGTCTTTATCTTGCCTTTGTAATTGATCTCTTAGTTTAGAATTTTCCTTATTAAGATTATCATAACTTATCTTGATTTCATTTAATTCATCTTGAGCATTAGATAAATTATGCAAAGAGATCATAAACTTAGAGTCTACACAATTTATTAATTCTTCTTTCTCTCTAAGTTCATTTTTTGAAGAAACTAATTCTTTGTTTAGACTTTTAGATTTTTCTTCTAATCTTTTATTCTTCTTAACAAGCTCTAGGGAAAATGTACATAAATCATTATAGGCTTGTTGAATGTCATCTTGATTTTCATCATTTTCTTCTTCATTTGATTCAAATTTAGATTCATTAAATTCATGGTTTGAATCTCCAAATGTTGGAAGAAGGAATGGTCTAGAAGAATCTACACAAGAATCTACAAAGTCTAATATAGTGGAATCCATTCTAATGATTTTCAAAGAGAACACAGTTAGGGTTCTAACTCTAGGTTTTTACACCTAATCAAGAGTTCCAAACACTTGATCCTAATATTAGAGCACGAGTCTCTGATACCAATTGAAAGTCCGGGATCCGAACCCTAGAGGGGGGGTGAATAGGGTGAGCTACAACTTAATGACCAATTATGCCAATTTTAAACTTCTTTAAAACAATTAGTCACTTGTGATGATTAACAAATAAAATGCGGAAGCTAAACAACAACAATCACCACATAAGCATTCACCATAACACAATCATTTATAGTGGTTCGGCCTCAATGCCTACATCCACTACCGGCTTGTGTTCTCACACCCCACCGGATTTCCACTATTTATGCTTTTCAAATGGCTAAGCAATAACCACTACAATATGCTTTCCAAGGATAAGCAATAACCTTACAATGTTGTTTTTCAAGGCTTAACAACAACCTATACAAGATGCTTTTCTAGGCTAAGCAATAACCTTCACACAATGCTTTTCTTAGGCTAAGCAATAACCTTTACAAACAAATGATTTCTCTCAATAAAGTGTTTTCACAAAGCACTCTAAGAGATTACAATTAAAGCTCAATTTAATTGCCTCTAGATTAGGCAAATATGAAAGTGTAAAACAAACTCACACAAACACTATGAATGCAAAGATGTATGCTTATGAAGTGAGTGTGTGGAAACTTCAATCAATATTAAAATAAAGCTTAATCAATTTATGCTTGAAGTAATTTAAAGTTTAATACACATAAAAAGATTTGATTGAAGTAATATGCAAATCACATGTACCAAATACAAACTTGTTGAAGATATGAAATCAAAAGCCCACAAGATGTATGAAATTAATTATGTCTAAACATGTGATGCATATTCAATGTTGTTTTCAAAAACAAACTAATTTAACTAAAGTTCAAATGAATGAAAACAACAAAGATGATTCAAACAAGTTAATGAAACATGTTTATAAAACAAATTAAAAGTTTTGACAAAACATGTTTTATAAAGTATTAAAACAAACTTGTTTAGAAATCAAGGTGAAGAATCCAATGATTTAAATCAAAGATTAAAGAGAGGAATGGATTCAACACATCATAGTTAATATGCTAAAAATCATTTACCAATAATTTAGACAAAGCATAAAACATATGATTATGAAAAGTCAAAGCTTACTTGGTGATTTAACTTCATTAATCCAAGCTTTAGCTTTACTAATGACCCTTTAGCCTTCTTAGTTCATTCCCCTTTGATTGGCCTTAGAACACCTCAAAAATGGCTTCAAGAATCATCAAATTTGGCCTTGGAATGAACTTCCTTTTATAGAAAAAGTGTCCCAACGGCTACCTGTCGGTTAGGGGTCGGTTAACCGACACTCCAACGGTAACAAAACGGCTAGATTTGACCATTCTGGAATTTGAACCGAAGTGGGTTCGGTTAACCGACATCTTGAGTTCGGTTGACCGACATCCAGTTCGGTTGACCGACATCACTATAGCAAAAATACTGTAGCGAAAACACTGTAGCAAAGTACTGTAGCAAAAGTACTGTAGCACAAAAAAGTTTTGCCTTCTAAAATTGTTGAGCAGAAAGCTACTCCAAAGTATTTTGCTAGTGGAAGTTCTGGGCCATAGAAATCAAGTCTGAAAACATGTTTTTAATCAATTTAAGTGTTTTAAAAACATGAAACATAAAAAGTTTGTTGACTGAAGTGAACTTGTCGGTTAGCCGAACTGGACTTCGGTTAACCGAAAGTGTGACCGACACCTGACCGACATAGAAAATCTGAAAATTTAGCTCTCTGGAAATTGAACCGACAGAGGAGTTCGGTTGAGCTCGGTTCACGATCGGTTAGCCGAAACCTGACCGACAGGCTGACCGACAGTTTTAACAAAATCCCAACTTTTGTATATTTCAAAGAATTTTCAAGAGGGGATTTTTGGGCCATTAAACCAAGCATGATTTGAAACTTTAAAGTCAATGGCTAGCTTTGTTTATAAAAATTCTTTTTCAAATTTAAATGCATCCATGTTTAAAACCAAAACATGCATAAATCAAGGTTTACAGGATTTAAAACAATGCATGTATGTGAATTCAAATGATGAATAAAATGAATAGTGCATCCATCAAATTGCAAGATACAAAATCCTTAACATTCTCAGCATTCAATCGCATTCAATCGCAGATGAAAAGGGAAGGAGAGAACGCAGCTGTGTCGTTGCGCACGGATGCATATATATATATATATATATATATATATATAGAAGATTAGAGACGACGTCGTCACTTACTCTCGATATTAAGTGACGACGTCGTCGCTTGTTGAAAAAAGGCAAAAAAAATAAAAAAAAAACGGGCGGGAATACCCATTCCGTGCTATAAAAACTATTGGTACCTCCTATGATTAGTGGGCCTCTTTGGTCCTTTTTTAGGTAAATTTCTCTTTAATTATTCAAGAACGCATTTACTTTTGGTAAAATTGCACCAATGATGTCTAAAGAAATACCCAAAGTTTGAAATATATTCAGACTTCATTTTCTTGATGCTATGATTGCTCACAAACCCATTTTCTTGACTGACAAACATATTCCTCCATGTACTGCAGCAGAAGGTTCTCTGCAGTTTTTCAAATGGGACACCAAATTCGTGGGCCCACGGGTCCTTTTAGATGGATTCGTATGATCTACTGCTTTGAGCCATTTTTGTATTTGTGGGCGAGTGATGATGATGTAGCTGATGACAGATCTTTGTGGAAAATGTGGATCCTCTGTTTGCCGCACCCTTTTAGATAAAAGAAATGGACCCATTACTTAATTCCAAACAACTCAAATAAATCTCCCCTTCATTAAAACTGGGTGAAATCTCACTCCTCCAATTGTAGTAGTACCCAAGGTCAGATTGTTTATGTTCAAGACACCTGATTTATGCCCATTGGCATTTTGTATTCTAATTGCATGTTTTGTCCATCTCCCAAGAAAATTTACATGTTTTGTCCAGCACAAAACAGGTTGGGGCAGAGTCAGGTTTTGGCTGGCCCTGCTTATGGAAGCCCTTAGGCACAAGAGTTGGGCCCCATTTTCACATGTCATACCCAGAAAATAGTCCGAGTTTGGCCAGACAGCATTTCATCAGTTGCCCATTTTGGAGGGTAATTTCTGTCAACCCCATGCACTGTACAGACATTCAGGCATGTCTCTTAGAAGGCCCGCAACACAATCTCAAACCCAGAAGAATATGTTATGTTTATGTTCTGGGCTTTGGCCGAACCATCTCTTAGTGGACATTTTTTAAAGTCCAAACTGCTTACATTATAAAAGGATCCATGTGTGTCGGCAGTTGCACCATGAATTCCTTTTCCATGGTTCTGCAAAAGAAGGAAAAATGCTTTTCTATACCCCTAGAAAATGGTTTTTCTCATGATTTGAGTGGAAAATTTTCACCTTACCAAGCAGGGTAAAAGAAACCATCTGCATTGCACGATCGTAAAAGCTTATGCCTCATGAAAAGTACAACTTGGAATTCAATTAGGATGAGATTCTTTGACCAAGTCATATATAATAAATCCGAATGACATGGTCCCATGAAGCTGTGCAGAACACATCGCTCTCGTCACGCCCATTCAATAATTGAAGTTATCTACATCTTGGCTGGTGGATATGTACAGCTGGGGCCAGCCCTGGGTGATCAATATATACAGAACAATGTATAATTGGATAGGGATTCGGAACATCTACTGCGATCCTTTGTGGCAGCTTATTACACGCTTCCCCATAACAGTTTCCATGCAACCTGTGATCATCTGGACCGTACAAGATGAATGCAATCCCCTCCGGTGATACATACATACATATATACATATATATCCTTAAATTTCAGTTTAATGGAAGTGTCTCACCGTCAGATTGAAACATGACTAATAACGGAATTGAGGCATATGATTAGTAAATGGTAGTATATAAGATTTTGCTAATCACATTTTCAATCATATTCTCAATCTAACGGTGAGATCCACACCTGTTGAACTGAAGTTCTTTGATATGATGTCACTACAGAAGATGGCATTTATCTCTTGAACAGTCCAAATTATCATTAAATGAGTCATGGTGGAGTTATGAGGATCTGTTATAGGGGAAGCATATTATAGTTTCGACAGGAGACCTGGACTCTTTTGCAAAAAGGCTATCTCATAGAGTTTGTAGGGTGCTCTGGCCCTACCAAATACAATAAGATTTCAGAAATATATTCGTTTACAAAATAATATGTTCAATAAATGTAGATAACCATTTGCGCAGGCCATAACTTGGTAATTATAATTTATCTGTTGATTTCATTACATAGTCACAGATGAGACAGCCCATAAATGTCAACTAATGGGCCTTTTTTTCTCAAATGAATGTCAATGGACCCGACAAGCTCTAACCATTGTTCTATTTCAAAGAGATCTGCATCCATATATACCACACTCCCCGTAAAGGAGACAATTGCTAAAATCTCAACTCATTTTTTTGCTTTTCCTTGTGGAAAAGCGGCCACACCAAAAACAGATTATTTAGAAAAAGCATTTTCAATTTCCATGGCAAACAAACAAAATTGTGCAAGAATTCTAAGAAATTTCCATCAAAGCCAACTAACTTGGATGCATCCTGCCTTGGCCAGATGGTATTACTTGCCTCACTTGTCTTGTGGCAAGACAGACTCTTCTTTGCAAGGGAAAGTGGGGAGACTGAAGTTTGGGCTAGAGCCAATATAAACACATTTGTTTTGAGCCATTGAGACTTTGTAAGTTTTTTGATCTCCATGATGAAATTATTAACCTGGCCCCAGGTTTTCCAGCATCTAAGTATCCGGCTTCCAAGGAAAGAAATTAACAAGGGGCTCCCACTCATTTCTAAAGAAGAAATTAACATATAGAGAACCATGATTTTCTTTATTTCCATTATATCACTATTACATTTCATTGAATGGCTAAAAAGCAAAAGATGTCAATAAAGATTGCAAAAACTCCCCTCCACTTACCATTATTAAACAGTATCACAACTTACAATCCTACAACGACTTTATTACAACACACTCCAGCAACATAACACTCAATAAATATGAACAAGATACATATTCTTTATGTAACACAAACATAGGCCTTGGTCCCAATACAAAACACTTAATAGTCATTATTCCCATTCTATGCATGGAATTGGAATCAGATGCCATACATGCATTCTGGGGGTGTGACTGGGTAGCGCGACTTATCAGTGCAGTAGTCATAGATCATGTGGTTCATTCGGACCCACCTGTAGCGCCGTGCCTGGATGGAATTGAGCTGCTGGTATGTTGCTCCTTCCCACCAGTTGTGAGGATTGGAGGCACAGCTCACGGGGCCAGGAACCTGGCATCCTTCAATATCAAAGTCCTTGTAGTAAGCATAGAATGGTGCTTTGCTCCAATCAATTTTCTCTAGTCCACCTCTTGTGGCCCAGTCGTCGGCTTCCCATAATGTGGAATACACTCCCATTGGTTGGAACTTGGGGAATGGAATCCCTCGCGCTTCATTGTTCTTGTAAACCCTAATTGGCACTTCGTCGACGGAGAAGCTGCACCATCAATGTAATTGATTCATAATCATATTGACAACAATTTATATTTTGCAGTCTAATGGTTAGGTCTTTTGTTTGTAGTTAGGATACCTCTAACCCAATGTGGAAGTCGCAAAAAACAATGAACTCCGCATCTGGTGGGCTCTACTAACCTCATGAGATATTATAGATTAATCATGCATTAAAAAGGCTACTCATTGGACATTGCTAGCAGACTTGAAATTAACAAGGTGAAATGTTAGCTCTCCCTTCATCTACCAACAACTAATCAACATGAGAGCGCTAGCAATTTATAATGGATATGTTTTAGATTTTAATAGATTACTAATCCACAACACCCTTTTATAATATTGGGTCACTGGTCCTATTTTCTAATGCAGGTCCATCCAAAATCATGTCATAGCAAGCATGCCATGAATTTAGTATAAACTAGGGTTGTAAACAGGTTGGTTTCGGTCCGGGTCCATGGTGGACCCGAAACCAGAACCGTTAAGGAGAAAATGAAACCAGATTCGGACCCAGAACCGCTTCGGAACCGGTTTCTTGGCTCCGAAACCGAAACCAAAATCATACATGGGACGGGTTTGGATCTGGGTCCGGGTTTAGGTAGAAAATTATATTTAAAAAATATGATTTTTATGAGATATTTTCTAAAATTGATAAATATGTCGGGTCTCAGGTCCACAGGTCCAAACCAAGGTGGAACCGAGCCCAAACTCATTTACTTATCGGGGCCTAAATAAGGACTCAGACCCACGTTTTAACGGGTCGGAACCTCCGAGTAATCGGAGAATCGGGTACCCATTTACATCCCAAGTATAAACCAAGGTAGTTTGACAATAGATCAGAAGCTTCATCTCTTTTGCTAATACTTGTGTTATATTAGATAAATGATGGTGTCCTATCCCGGTCAGGATTCTTACACAACATGGTGATGGTTCCATAGGATAGAGTAAGTGTGATATTCAGCTGCAGGATCGAACCAGAGGTTGATCCTTTGTTCCCTGTCTCCCTTTCCATGGGCATACACATTGGTCTGAATCGTGTATGGTTGCCCTGACCTATTACCCAAGAATTCAAAATCCAATTCGTCGCGGACGTTGTCTGTGTCTGAGTTCATCTACAAAATCAGCAAAGCCCCATATCAAGAAAAAGCCGAAACAACAAAAGTTCCATCTTTCTATGTTCAACAAACAACCAAGCAACTTGAAGGGGAAGAGCAACAGCATACATAGAAGGCAGTAACTGTTCCCGCAGAGTCGCCGGGGATAAGCTTGATCTTCATGCTCACAAGCCCAAACAAATACTGGTTCTTGGAAGCAAACCCACATCCTAAAATGCACAAATATACAAGGTGTTGATTGATTGGATGGTTAATGCATGCAGTGGTACAACTAATCCATGACCCATGTGAACCATCATGTAGCACGAGAAGTTGTCTCACGAGTCCGTCGTTATGGTGTGGACAGCAACTATATCTGATTTAAGCAGCTCTATCACACGGACCCTTAAGTAATTACTGGCCAAAATCTTGGTCCGAAACAGTGTCAGACTTTTGGATTGATCATGTACTTCACAAATAATTGATCTAATGCAAATCACTCCAAATTGAAGTAGAATTTGGATGATTAGAAAGGCATGTGATATGAGCTAATTGGATCAAACAATGGAAAATGCTAAAAATGCTTTATACTTTGTTACCTGCTTTCCAGCACCATGCTAATGGCAGAGATCATTTCAACATTCAAAAGCAGTACATCGACCTCCAGAATCTTAATATTGTGGTTCATAATCATATGGTTGATGACCCACATGGGCATGCACTTTTTCCACATAAAACATATGGGAGATGGAGTACCTGAATTTTGGTCTAAAACCAGCTGGATGGCCCTTCCTCCTTCAATTTGTCTGATATGGGAATCTGACCATGTAATTCGGAAATCTTGGAGAAATGTTGCCGGGCGAGCTGTCGCCCACAAGAAGAATGAGAGAAAGGTTAGAAGAGAAAGGTTAGCATAATTCATGTACTTAAGTGTGGTCATTATTGTAGAAAAGAGAGAGAGAGAGAGAGAGAGAGAGAGAGAGAGAGAGAGAGAGAGGAGTGCAATGGTGTGGTATAGAGGCAAGGTTTATATAGTGAGGAGGAGGGAAGAGATTGAGAATGGATAGCATTGGGATTGGATTGAAGCCTTTGGTAGTACAGCTAATAGCAAGCCGTCATTGGCCCCTCTAATATCTATTTCTCTACCAACGTTAATATGGGAGGAATGTTCCTTTCTTTGGCATTCTTTTCAGTTTTACAGACTCTCCTCTACTATACTATAATACTCGGGGCCAGTTCGGTGATTCAACCATGATTCAAAGGACAGACTACAGAGCATTGTTGGCATTTAAAATCACAACTACTCTTGTTTGTATTCTCCTCTTTCAATATAAGTTATTGTTACCAATCTTTAAAAAAAAAAATCAGATTCACTCAAATCAAGTTAGCCTTTTTCCTATCATCAACGTGATACATTTGGTTCTTTTTTGCTGACACTGATTGGTATGGTTCTGCTCTCTCTCATGTCGATTCTTTTTAAAATCATTCCTATTCTTGATAGGGAAGGGAACAGTGGGTCCAGAGAATTATTTTGATATAGAGACAAACAGGCGACTTTCTCATCCCAAATGGGCTATAAGAATAGGTGGGATCCACAAAATGTGAGGACCACCCTCTGGACAGGAACCATTCATCTAATGGGCACATTGTGGATTGTCTGCTTAGCTTCTTTGGTGGAAATGATAAACCCAATAGCTGACTTGCTTAGATTGGTAGGACTGCTCCATCAGTGTCACTTTCACTACAGTGCAACTTCATGTCATTTGGGTTTCAGGCCAGCACAAGCCTCAACTAGAGTGCAAAAAACGCTGACCCAGACCCACCGAGCCGGTCCAAGCCTAAATCCAGATGGCCTGGCCCAAATCTAAACCAATTCTGTCTGGGCATGGCCAGGGTAATTTTAAAGTCCATGTGAAATTCGGGTCAGGCTTGAATTTAGGCCTCAGGTGCTCAAATTGGAACCAGGTACCCAAATTACACATTACAAATTTATATATTTATAACCTTCTTCAGGAATGGGATTGAGTCAATGCTGGTCCAGGCCAAGTTGCATCCCTCACCCAGTCGTTATGCAATAATCTAAAACCAAGCTAAGGCAGGTTGGGTCGAGTGAGACCAGGTTTGATTGGGCGGTTTAGACAGGTTGGACCAGGTTGGGAGCCAACCTGAGATCAGGTGGAGTTTGGGTTGGACTGATTAAGGTTAGGGCTGAGGCTTGAGCCGAGTTACAACACTAATTTTCAGAATATTGTACGATTTTAATGGACCCTTCAAGATGGAATCTGTCACCAACAGGTGATGGGTCTTTGCACCATTGAGACGATATAGACTTCATTTTCATTTAGGCATCCCACGTTCTCTTGCCAACAGTTTGTTTGGATTTCTAATCGAAATCTTGTTGTGGGGCCTCCTTATCTAGGGTCCTATAAATCCACATGGAAAATTCTCATTTGTTGATGAGGGTTAATTGGGCTTTCGGGTGTCGATGAAGGGAATAGTCCATAGGAAATCCGGATTCTGATATAATATGCCTAAAAAGCAGCAATTGAGGAACTACATCCACTTGATTGAAACTTGCTTTGGGATGAGATCAGCTCCATTTGATTGACTGTGTAACAGCACTCTTTTACAGGTACTTTTCAAGCTTGCTCTCTATCCTGTCGGTGGACTAGAGTTTTTGGTGAGTAAAAGTGAGTCTAATATGCATGTATCCATGATACTAATATGTTTTTCTTTTGAATTTTATATATGCTTTATGTTTTGAACCTTATATTCATATAATGCTAACTACGATTATTGAACCGATTCATTTATTGAGCAAGATGGCACTCTCTTCAATAATGATGGAAAAAATTAAAAAATAAAAAATAAAAAAGGGGTCCCCTAATCTTCCCATGTCTTTTAGATGGAGGCTTGATTTCACTCACTTTACAAGTGAATTACCCAAACAAAGGATTTTGTATAGTTGGGTAAGAAATGAGGAGTCCAAATCTCATCCCGTAGAAATAAGGAGATACTATTTCAGCTGAGCCCAAATCGCCAACTATGAAAAATCTTATATCAGCTAATGCACCCTCTTAAGTGGTTTTTTGGAATGAGAAAATAAAAAAAGAGATTTACACACTTGCCGATTTAGAATTGGATGAAATAGTATATCGATCTTGTTTCTACGAAACAGAAGATCCGGACCGAGAAATGATATCCAATCAGCAGGGTTATCCCTTTGTTCTAGTGGCATATCCTGTATTATTGGTAAAATAGTGGCACATACTGTTGAGGAATAATAAGATAAGAGACTACAGAACTGTAAATTATAAATGAAAGAGGTGGTTAAAATCTGCATTATGGGTCTCCACCGTCCACTCTCCAGAACCAATGCACTGTATTGGATTGACATAAACAACTGTGCAACACCAAAAGGAAGGAGGAAGTGAAGCTGTTAGAAAGTTGGCAGATGGGACTGCCCAACGACAAGCCCATCACTAAGTTCCAAACAAGTACAATCCAAGTCCTCTTTTTGGCTCTTTCACATCTTCCTAACAGTCAGAAAATAAATGGTGTGATGAGAAGAACAAAAGGTTCCCTTTCGGAGCATCTCTTCTTCTCTCAAGTCTCAACCCCAAAAGCTATCTTTAGTAAATGCTTGGGACTCTTTTTAGTTCCTGAAACAATGAACCAAGTATGTGCATGAACGAAAAACATGGTCACATGGAATGGCTGTGTGGTGGGTAAGCTTCACTTTAATGTTGACAGTAAGTCAGGTTGTGTCCACATGAGTGTTTGGATCATTTAGATTGGGAGGAAGGGATGTATGAATTGAATGAAGGGGTTCTTATTGGTGAATTTGCAGTTTTTATTGGTGGATTTGCTTGCAGCTATATTATTCTTAGGTTTGAGATGTGATGGTGTCCTAATGGCTAGATGGGTTTCGTTTCCTTATCCTTACCTAACTAAATTAGGGCTGTAACATGGGTCCACATGAGTTGATTTAACTTCGATGGGATTGCACGAAATAATGGAGGATTGGATTGGATTGGATGGGTCTCTATGGCCTTGATGTTCTGTTTCAATTGCACGAAATATGATCTTTAAAAAAAAAAAAAAAAAAAAGTGTGTGTTAAGCAGATAGGCAAGGGTAGGCAAGGGCTAAGGGTAGGCAACTCTCCTAGTAGGATTTGACTCCAAATAATAGAAGATCATATTTATTTATTTATTTTAAATGTTATTTTACATGCATGCATTCTTGCACACGTGTGGAGTGTGCATGCTGGGGGTTCCTCTATCTTTAAATAAAAAAAAAATATCACATTATAAATGAAGTAAACATGAGAGAAATATATTCCTTCTATTTTATTTTATTTTTAAGTAAAACATGTGTAGGAGTGAGAGAAAAAATACCCATGGTCAATTTACATCCCACACATACAACCTCTGCCTCGTCGCCTCGGCCCAAAAGATCATTGCAGTTCATAGAGAATTATTGGGCCCTTCTGCGTTCACACGGGACATCTACGGGGTTTTTTCAGTAAAATCCACTTATTTTAGTAAAAGATTACTTCTAGTTAAATCAAAGGCATCCACCATTTTAGTTCCCGGGCAAATGGAGAGAGAGCGCTGAGCTTTTTTGGTTTCTTTGCATTGTCATGGTCTTCACAAAATATCAATGCCAGGGAAATTCAGGAATATCAAAATAGTTTCTAAGTTCCCATTTTTGTCAAGACGGTTTGAGAAAATGCCACCATGGCTTATAAATTGAGCATCAAGCATATTGAGAAGTACAATATTCTTTGTGCTATAACTGTGAAAAATCTGTCATTGAGGTTTAAATATTTTTACCGTTTTATTTTGAGAATAGTGTGTAGCATTATTTTCTCCAATTTTTTACAATATCTTGAAAACAACTGCAATATTATCAACAGTGATGGCTTGTCTGGGTGCCTAAATACAAACAAGTGAACCTACTAGTGAGTTTGATCTGCTCATTATTGCCACTGGTTCATAGATATGCAATCAAATTAGACTAGGATTTAGCCTGGCAAAATTAGTAACCTTCTTCTCAAGGTAATTATGATATAAGTTGATTTCGATCAAGCGGTCAATGTGACTCCAATCTAAGCATTTAGTACTTAATCTCAATCCAATTCTCTGCATTCAAACAAGTGGGCCTCACAATGCAGCCCGTATGGAGTCCCAGCTAGATGGAGGGCTGTATATGGGCCTGACCCGGTTGAAATATGTCCAAGTTCTGCTTGTTTACTTGTTGGGCCAGATAAGAGCTGGGGAGTCAGGCCGCCCTATGATAACAGTAAGGCCTGATTGCCATCAGTATATCAGCCTTGCTGACTTGTTGGGCCAGATATGAGCTGGGGAGTCGGGCCGCCCTATGATAACAGTAAGGCCTGATTGCCACCCGTATATCAGCCTTTCTGCAACATCTAATCCGGTCTGTAGGCCTAAATTGGTTTAGAAAACTTCCATGAGATTATGGGGCAGGGAATATGGCCATTTCAATCAAGCCCATAGGTATTAGATTATCAGCACACTGCCCAATCAGTCTCAGTAATGAACAGTCTTGGCCCACATGGCCCACTTGCTACCCTAGTTAGAGCCCACAACACCACATCATTAGTGCTAAGAGAATATCAAGAAGATTTTGAACAAGTAAAACAAGGCACAAGTAAAAGGTTGCTCCTTGCATGCAACATGATTGATATCTGATGCTTTGATTCTCTTCATTCATGTTGAGTTAAAAAACACAGAACTAACCTCTTTCATCCCCTCTACATCCATTTATTCCATCTCAAATTACTAATTAATAATATAGTAATGATAAATTAAATGAGAGAAAACCCAAGAAATAATAAATTACTCTTCTTAATTCATTAGTATTTAGGAAGAGAGCACTCCATTGGGAGGTTGTTTTGGAATCTCTGGTTGTCTTCACAGTAGTCATAAGTGAGATGGTATTTCCTAACCCATTTGAACAGTCCCCTTTGTGCCTGTGTTAGAGTGCTGTACCTATCTTTGTGCCACCAATTAATGGAGCTCTCACCCCTACAAAACCTTGCATTCCCCCTCCAAATACAGGCATCAATCTTGTAGTTTCTGAATGAAGCTATGAAGGGGCCCTTTGACCAGTCCACCTTTTCACGGCCCCCACCTGTCGCCCAGCTGTCACCATTCCATAGGCTGGCTTTGATGCTCATTGGCTGCCATCTGGGGAAGGCAACACCCTTGTCTGCATGGTTTCTGTACACTCTGATGGGGACCCAATCTACCATAAATCTGCAATGAGAGGAGGACAGAGCTTATTATTAATCACATTTCTAGCTCAAAGATGATGGTGCATTAGGATGTGAACAGCCTATTCAATTATGGAATAGTGGGCCCATGGTAAGTGATCTTGACCATTGATATTATTGGCCCACATACAGTGGATGGATAATGCTCTGAGAAATTTTCCAAATTAGAAGATGGTGATCTTTCAAGCCCTTCATTTTCTATTTTTTTTTTTTTTGTACCCCAGCCAAAGCCCGCATACATACGGAAAAGCAACCTACTCAAGTTGGAAGGAAGCCCGCATATGCAAGAAGAAAGCCCACACAAGTGAAAAGAGGTGACATACCCATTGTTCGAACCTCGGACAGCCAAGTAGCTGATCAAATAGCTACATCATCCAAGCTGGGACCCATGGATCAACAGTTTGTGTCACCAAACTACAAGCTCCACCATACAGAACAGGAATTTAATGCATAGTTTTTTATTTTCAAGTTTTTAATGCATGATTACCAATAATATTTGCACAGTAATTCCGCGCATTTAAAAGAATAAATGACCCCATTTTTTCTCAATTTTTCACTTAACCAAGTCCAAATTGTAACCCAACTTAAAATGGATCCGAGTTATTCTGAAATGGGCGTGGCTGTCAGCGGCATGATCCGGGCCATAAAAACATGGCCCAATCCAGTCACACCAAGGATTGCAAGACTGAGTCCAGATCCAGGATTGATACAGACCCTGCAACCTGGCACTTAGCCTGCCCTAAAATGGTAATGGGAGACCCAAGTCCATCTGAAAAAGGCCATTTGATTTAATTTTAATGTATTGCTCTAACTGATCTAAATGAGCAAACTTTGATTAAGAGCCCGACAGGCATGGACCCTAGGATCTTCATTCGGCCCGGTAGAGATGCTGAACCATAAACCCGGGTGTAGGTCCAACCTGATGGGCCTGTTGAAAGCCCTACGAAGAAGCTGAATTATGAGTCAAAGTAACAATTTATAAGAACTATGGTCCTACACAAGTGAGAATTTATAATGACACAAACACCTGCTTATATCACTTACACAATCTGATAAATGTTCCATAGAATTGAATAGGTGTGGAAATCTGTTGTTGGATCAAACCACAGATTGATCCTCTCCTCTCTATTATCAAAACCATCAACAAAAATATTGGTCTGCAGAGTGTATGGCTGTCCCTCTACATTTCCAAGGAATTCGAGGTCTATCTCGTCTCGATTAGGTTGATCAGAAGTTAGCTGCAATGTTCAACCATCTTTATGTATAATACCACCTTCACCATTCAAAAACAAACTTTGGAAATTGCAAGTTCAAATCACTTACATAATAGGCCACTACAGTGCCTGCCGAGTGGCCCGGTACCAGTTTGATCTGCATATCAATCTGCCCAAATAAGAAGAATTCATTTGAAGCAAAAGCTGCACCTGAGATTCAAAACAGGAAATGTGGTTTATTATTTGCCCAAGGGATTGAGAATTTGGGGTATTTGGTTTCTTATCCAAATCTTAGTAGGAATGAAAATGGCAAGTGTTTAGGTCGGGCCCATGGGGTACTTTGACCCAAACCTAAATTACAGATAAGGAAAAACTACCCGAATTGGGTCAAGGGTTACAGGATCCAGATTTGTACCCATGCGAAAAAATCATAGGCACTAGGAATATTAAAAGGCCCAGACGACCAAGATTCCTAATTTTGAGGCCAACATGACTGGAAGTCATGTGCACCAATGTGCCCTGCACGCCGTCCCTAGCCAGACCCATTTGTTTGCATGGAATTGATTTTCTAATGTGGAATTGAATTTTTATAAAATCTAAGAGCATTGGTATTTACTAGAATTCAAAGAATTCTTATCTAAGAGCCTTTTTTTAGGTGGTTGTAGTTTTAGAGTTTTAGTAAAAAAACATGATATTTGAAAATGGTAAGAGACAAGTCATCACATCATGTTCATGAATTTCGAGCATACCAAATAAAAGAGATATTCATGAAGTGGTTAAGTTTGAAGAGAAGACGGCGGAAATATGTAAACACCAATTAAATGATCTTTCCTTTAACGGAAAATGAATTCTTAGCAATCACCCTAATAAACTAAATCCTAGAGAAGTTGGTGTCCTATCTACATCCCTTTCCTGGAACCCATTTTACCATGATTCCAAAGAATAGAATTCCATCCAAACAAATGTACCCTATATACGTTATGTAATACTGTTACGGCATGGGATATTTGAATCCTCAGGTATGCAAATTGCAAACCATGGACCTGAACCTGGAACTAGATATTATTCAGGTGATATTATTCAGGTCCATGCAGCAGATTAAAACGGATCCAAATGATCGTACAATATCTGACTTTTAAATTCATGTTCTTCAGGTTTTCTGTACCCGGGTACTACTTTTTTTCTCCTAAATCTGCACTTACCTGATTCTTGGTCGAGCTTGAGGCTCCTCTCATGCCCATCTGCTGAAGTATTTACATGGCTAGGAGACCATGTAATGAAGAAGTCCTTGTTGAAATCACCCACAGATACAACTGAAGCTGTTGCAATTCCAATCAGACTCACAAATCCAAGTAGAAAAGAAATGGTAATTCGGCACCTTTCGTCCATGGCTTATGTTGGATTGTGAAGAAAGAGATGGATAGGTTATATATATATATATATATATATATATATAAGGGCTGCATGGTTGCTGTGGTGAAAATGAGAGACGAAGCATTGAAGCAAGGATGGATTGTTCCAGCAAGAATGACTTTAATGAGAAGCAAGGGAACGTCATTTTTCTCTTAATGATCATGTCTTGAAAGGGGCTATAACGTTTTCACACCTGAATATAGGATACATTTGACTCCATTCAAAGAAGAATGGTTTTAAGAGTAAATGGGGTACATCACCCACTAAACTCATTAAGATGCTCAGTTTAGTCAATGAGTCTAGGTTATCCCTTAAACCCATTAAAATCATTTTATGTTCTGACTCGGTGAGTTAACTTGGTTCACTAGGTTGAGTTGGGTAGGTTGAATTAACTTGAACAAGCAGACTCACCAAATGTACTTAATTGTCTCCATGACCTACCAATGCGAGTCACCCATCTGAGTTTTTAGAGTGTTTTTAAACATCCCAGTCGACTTAATAAGTGAGCTTCGTTAGAGTTCAAGTAATATTTAATTCCTATTATCTCACATGTGCCAGTTAGTCCTTTGTGCATATGTGAGTTTTTATTACTTCACATGTATGAATTTTCCGCCCCTTGAATAAGGGGGTTTCTATTAGTTTGTATGTGCAAGTCTCTCGAGGACCCAGCCCCTCGGTTAGAGTACCAAAAAGTAACATTTAATTCCTAAATTTGCTTTGGGCAGGAATTTTTGCCTTAGGAGTGACTAGGCCTCATGAGTCTCGCCCAAGAGGCTGTATAACTCATATATGTCCTGAGTCAAAATCATGACCCGCTGTGTTGATCATGTACTCAACTCATGATAAACATAGGCACATTAAGGATAAGAAGAAGAAAAAATATTCTGTGCTCATATTCCTAGCTTTGGGTAATAGCCCAGAGGCTTTTTGAATGAATATAGGTTTCTTTCGGCTGTGGAAAGTGCGAAGCGCGGACAACTGATCTGGACAGTTGCTTTCTCTTGTCCTCTCTGCTTTGTTGGATACCTTAGTCTGGTTTGAGGGAACTCAATTGATCCCTTGCCTATTTCATCTCCTGCATAAGTAGGACAGTCACCCACCTAGATATGGCAATTTGATGGTCGACTACAGGTTTCGGAAAACCCAGCCCCGACCCGAATGAGGGTTCCTCTCCTTCGTACTTGACCCATCTGGTAGTGAATTTATGATTTGTAATATCAAACCTATTAAAAATAAAAGACGCGCACCTAAGCTTATAATTACAACTTACAGAATAACAATCAATACAAACAACTTAATTTAATACAAACACAATAATAAGCTATTTAAAAATTTACACAACCACACCATTCGTAACACCCATTGGCCATACACCCATCACCCAATATATAATGTGAAAAGCACCTACACCTTACTCGCTTCAAGCCTACACACTTCACTTAACAAGAGGCACTGACTACACTCTATACTTGGACACTCACTCACTAGATCCCACTTGCTGCTTGCACAAAAAGGCAACCCATCAACCCAAATGCAGGCCTTGGATAGGTTGGTTGAGAGCTTTCTTGTGGAAAAAAATGCATCTACATGTCCCAATGCATTTCCATGCACTGTCAGTTTGCAAAAACTAGTCCGTAGAGAGTCCGTTGAGTGATGCTTATAGAGAATGGTGGAATGTGAGAGAATGATGCTATGCTACAATTATAAATGTAGAAGGTGTTTCAATGATATTGCTTCATACTCAGCTTCACATGTGGATAAAGTCATAAAACTATATTTCTTGGAAACATATGGGAAAGTTGCCGACCCAAAATGGAGGACATGTCCTGTGGTGCTTTTTCTTTCATCTTAATTACCTCCACATTCACTGTCTAAACATCCATATAACTTTTGAGTCATCGCCAAAACGTGTAAAAAGACCAGAATTCGTGTAACCTATAGCTTCAACTCAATGAGACTCCTTTACCCTTTCTATACATCTATTCAAAAGCCTGACACCATACACAATGTCTAGCCTTGTAGTTGTGCGGTACCTTAACCTTCCAATCCGAGTTTTGAAAAATATCGGATCGATCAACAATACTTCCTTCTCTTTCTCATGTTAATTCTAAGCCCGTTGATGTAGGCATAATCACAACATTACATTAATACATTACCTATATACTAAGGAAGAAAGATGAGAATGCTTCGTTCATACTCTATGAAGGGTTGGATGACTCAACCTTTGAGTAGATATTCACCGAAGCCACATCAAACAAGCAAGCATGAGCCACCATTTCAAAGAAGTTGATCATGTGAAAAGAGAAGCTCTTCGAGACGAGTTCGAAACAGCTCACATAAAGGAAGGTGAGAGCATTTCTAATTATTTTTTATGATTACTTGTAATTTCTAATCAATTAAATAGAAATGATGAAAAGATTTAAGACATGAGTATTATAGAGCAAGCTTTATAATCCCTCGTAACCAAATTTGAGCACGTGGTTGTAACTATTGAAGAGTCAAAAGATTTATAGACTCTCAGTTGAAGAGTACTTAATGGGCCAATGGGTATAACAAAATAAATAGTAGCTCAATGATTTTGGAGTAATCTCATTAACTCTTCAATATCTATAACCACAACTCTTCAACATCCACAACCATACTCAAATTAATTTGGTTGTGAGGGACCGTAAAACTTTCTCTATGACACGTATGTCTTGCCTCGAGTTCAAACTCACCTCAAAGAGTTTGTAGATGGTTTCTTTTCACATGATCAACTCATTTAAAAATTGTGCAAAGGATCTCCCATGTTTGCTTGCTTGATGTTGCTTAGGCGATCTACTCAAAGGTAGAGTCATCCAACCCTTAGTAAAGTAGGAACAAAGCCTTTTTTATCTTTCTTCGTCTGATCCTTGAGGGCATTCGAATCAATCGGTGACAACCTTTCATAGATTCTACATCAGGGTCAAATATAACCCACCAATTGACAATTGACTCTCCTGGAGGTTTTCTAATGAGAAATTCTAATGATAGAGCTATAATGTTCACAAATGCAGCGTTTAGACCCGCGGAGCTGGATATGGTTTTCCAATTTGATTTAATGGTTCCTTGGTGGGTACAGGTTCCGTACGTGGATGGTCCAAAAGTCCCTTCCTCCAAAGCTGAGGCACGTGCTGCGGTCTTATGTGCCATGAATGAAGCTAGAGCACATGATTTCCGTAAACCCATTTTTTGTCAGATGGACAGGAAGTAGTGTACACCATCAATGGGACTTTTGATTGGTCCATTGATCCTATTTTTATTTTGCTTGACATTAAAATTCTTGCCAAGGTTTTTGAGACAGCTGATTTTTCTTTTATTCCTCGGAAAATGAACTTGGTTGCTAAGGCTCTTATCCTAAGAATTATGGGGTGCGGAATGTTGTACTACAATGTCCTTTTTTGATATTATCTCTCTCTTTTTGTAACAGGTCTCCATTGAAACCTGGCCCATTGTAATCCCTGGAGCCAACCAGTTCATTAATTTTAGATATAGGTGTGGTCCCACACCCTGAATTGCCAAATCCAGTGATAGTCGCAGTGGCAGATCATAATGCACTATGAGGGGTTAGGCAGGTTAAGCTGATGCTATAGGTGGCACAAGAGGAAGTAGGGACCCATCTCAAAGCTGCTCCATTCATCATTCGGTTAAGGATGCTAACCCTAACCCGATCCAGCAATAAACAGGGCTAACCCAAACCTTAAAATAAGGGCCTTTAACTAGATGTCAGTCAGGGTTGGGATCAGTGAGGATGAGAATATCCATAAATGCTCACAGGCTGGAGGAAGCACCGTGAAAACTGATGAAACATTACGAAGTAAATTTCGCCTCTTGAAACGATACTTATAACATGTTGCCAAAGTAAATTCTGCCTCTTGAGGTAATCATAGAGTGCTACTGTGTGGATAGCACGGTCATTCCCACAGCAGCTCCACACAGGGATCCATCCCTGGTGGTGTGAAGTCCACTTCCAATCTCCTGGCCGCTAGGCCAACTGGCTAAGAATAAAACAAAAATTGCCTCTTTATCACAATACTGATAACATGTTGACACTCACCAGAACATCTATCTTCCCTGCCAGACCCTTTTTTTCAGTACCCAGACAAATAACTTGAAATAATGTTGCCAAACAACTTGTTGTAAGCACAAGTTGAACTTCAGGATTAGAAATATAAGAATGAAGCCCCTTCTTGTATTCAACATCTACCTTTGCTGGCCACCTCCCATAGTTGTACCGGATGCATGTGAAGTGCCCCTAGAATAATTATGGCTGTCCAAAATCGAGTGTCCCTTGGGGTCAGGCCAAGGGCTCCTGGGTTGGGTGGGGCTGGACACTCCTAGATTATCCATAAAAATAAAAATAAAAATAAAAAAAGAAGGAAACAATCGGAGCCCTCAGGGTTCTACATCTCCGCCTCTTTTAAGAATCCCTTGTAAGAACCCATTTTAACAAACAGGCCCATAATGACAACTTTATAACTCGGCAGCAAAGACATAAATCCATTTTCAAATGGCCTCACAAAAAAAAAAATATTCTCTATTTATCAACTCAAACATAAGACACTAACCCCATAAACTGACACACATCCTAATTTAATACTTTCTACTATTATCCACCAATAAAATGATCAATAAAGCTTCTCTTTTCAGGAAAAAAAAAAGACTGAAACCATTCCAATGCATACTGATATGAATAAATAGCGTGTGCATTTGAAAATTATATATCAGAAAGGAAAAAAAAAAAAAAAAAGGTTGACTTCAAGCAAATCAGAGGGAAGCAGAAGAACTCATTAGAAAATGCAAATGGTCCAAAACTCTGAATATGCAACTCAATCAGTATCGATCATTAAAGACAACTAGAAAGAAACGTTTTATGAAAGCACAAAACAGGAATGAAGTCTCTAAATGAGTCTAAAACCCTAGGCATCAACTTAAAATCTGAAATAGTTGACCGGGCTTAAATTGCAGTAAAAGCCTTCTTTCCACCACCAGAAGATCCAGCCGGAATGACTTTCAACACATTGAACCTCACCGTCTTTGACAACGGCCTGAAGAGAGAACATAAATATGGTCACCAAACTACCATGGAACGAATGCACAAGGTACATGCATGTAGATGAGTTAATTATATCTTATAGGAACCAAAAAACTAACCTGCATTGGCCGATGATAACATGGTCCCCTTCCTTCACACGGAAGCAAGGGGATATGTGTGCTGGAATATTAGAGTGCCTCTTTTCATATCTGTCGATAGTCAAATAGAGACCAGATATTAATTCCCTTTTCAAAATAAGGAGAAAAAAGAAAAATGAAGCCTGCAGTAAGAAAGCTACAGCACTTCCTCTTCCATTCTCATCGGGTAGTGATGGTCTCCTCCTAATCTAGAAAAAGTTAAAGAGATGGCCCTAATGGATGGTCTGAGGATGCTACAAAAATCATTTATTTGCTGGTTGACTGCAGAGTTATGACTCTTCAAATCTAGGAGAAATTTGGAAGACCCACCAACTACTGTCAACTACTGTTGGGGAAAAAAATATATCAATAAACAGGAAACTCAATGGTTCATATCTACAGCTAAAAAAAATAGATACAAATGATAAGAGCCTATAAAACAGTTGGAACGTTCTCATTGTCACAACTCACAACCCTGGGGTTCCAGGTTGAAAGTCATGTTGCCAATCCAAAGAAAGAAAAAATAAAGAGGTAGCAGCAACTGTAAATTTGCTGAATATTCAACACTGTAATTAAGGTGGATTAGATATATCAAAACTTGCCTCTGGTATTTCTTCACGTAGTGAAGATAGTCTCTACGAACAATGATGGTTCTATTCATCTTGGCACTGTGGCAAGTACCAGAGAGGATACGGCCCCTGATGGAGACATTGCCAGTGAAGGGGCATTTTTTATCTATATATGTTCCTACAAAACAAAGTAACAAAAACCCTCTTAAAGCACAATTTCAATTCACTGTATCAAAATAACATTGCATAAACAGCTCAGTGCCACTCATCGCATTCAATAGTTGAGCTAGAGTTTTTCAAGTAGGCAAATTCACAGATTTTGTTGTATTAAATGACAGGATATTCATTTTTCATGAAACAAACTCATAACCTATTTAAGCAGTAAAAACATAGATGACTCTGCTCTAAACTGTATTGACTTCATTGGATCTTCCAATCACTTTGGTATTAAATCTACCTTGTTATTCTGCCAGTAGATAGATGGAGCCCCAGATTGTAGTTGAATGATACCAGTGATCTCATATATACAAATAAAAATATAGGATTATGTTTTGCAATGAGGTACCTTACCTATCACAGATTGAATGAGAGAGAATTTCTATACCACCACCACAAGGGAACCCCTATGATAAAGCCAACACCTCCATACTGACTAATACCCATGAACTAGCACTAACGGCTAATCCTACTTTGACACTAATCTAAATTAAACCCAATTGGAATAAATTTCAAAAAAAAAAAAAAAAAAACCCTTAAGGGACCCAAAGGATTTTTCCCCGAAATCATATCCATAATGAGATCTTTGCACTACATTATCCTCCTATGATTGCCATGCATCCAAGTGGATCCCAAAAGGGGCTTAGAATCCCACCTCTCTGCATAATTTGTTCAATAGAATTGTCTCTGTTTTCAATTTAGTTTCAGGATTCGGAATTCTATGCTTGCAATTTGTCATGAATATCAGGCCTTGTATACCAGAGATTGAGATCATATAGTCACTTTCATGGATCAAACTAGTTCTAAACTCTGCACATGATTACTTGTTGGAAGAGGCAAAAACCAAGAACTTAGCCTTTCAAAAGTGAGACTAATTTGCATAGTTGTTCACTAGATTTGTCTCTGTTTTCAATTTAGATTTGGAGGATTCATAATTTTATGCTTGCAATTCATCATCACTACCAGGCTTGTATACCAGAGACTGGGATTGTTTAGTCACTTTCATGGATCAAATTAGTTCTACACTCTGCAATAAATTACATATTGTAAGAGGCATAAATAAGAATTTAACATTTCAAAACAGGCTAATTGGGACAAGGCAAGTCCAGACCAAGACAAATGTGGAATGTAACAGCTCAAGCCAAATATGGATTCTAAAAGTTCAGTCTCTGAGAGAAACTAAGCACTGGGATGATCTAATCAGAACGAAGTTTCAACCTTTTGCCTCCCTTTATCAAATTTTATTACAACAAAAACAGTAACTAATAGCACTACTACAACTACAACAATGACAATTGCAATCATGTAACACACAGTGCAGCTATATTTTATGTTCGGATGAATAGTAAATTTGATCTTTAAATAAAATGGTAAAGAAGTCTCATGCACATAAGTTCAACCATATATGTAAATTGAAGGGCGACTCAAGTCACTAGTGACCAAGTCCGAATCATACTAGGCCAAGTCGACTCAAACTTAACCAATTTTTAGAACCATGGTTCCACCTAACACAGTCACCCAGTATACATGACCAGTTGAGAACTCTGTCGGGTACCTAGTAGACCCACAAAGGATGGAAAACCATGCCTCTAGGTAAGAATGTAATAATTTCCAATCACCAGCTCTATTGTACAAGTCATCCATTGGAAGTATAGAAATCAGCTCCTTGTTCTATCATAAAATAACAATTACAGCGCCCAAGCCAATCAAACACATATCAAATACAAAACCGAATCAACTCAACCCCATCACCTATTTGATGACTGGACAACAAGGCATAATAAACAACCTTCCAGTCAATTCTGAGAGTGTTCAATGCTCAAACCACCTAAATGATTCATCCAAATTGGAAATTTTAAATAGGCACAGTGTCACAGAATAAGCACAGTTTTTCCGTTTCTCATTGTCCTCTCCATGTGGAATCGAACCCACAATTCATCGTTACAGACTGTCGTAGTCGCTAGGACTGACATTTAGAGGTGGATGTTCCACCCACCAAACGCCTTCCTGTTGGAGGAACCTACGCACCCACTCCTTGTCTTTTTTAACTCTATTAGATAGTGTTTGGCTCCTGCTCTTATCTGTAATAAACTAGCGCAGACCACTGGGCCGCGTCCAAACTAAAAATCCTCAAATCCCAAATGGTTTTAGACACTAAACTTTTACTGTAGTAAGCACAAACCATGCATCAAATGCCAGGAAGTTACAGGAATTCAACACATTAGACATTACAAAAAAAGGGGGTTCCACCAAAGTAATTAAATTATACCATCGATTGCTTCCCTGGGAGTCTTGAATCCCAACCCGACACTTTTCCAGTATCGGTTTCCGCCTTTCCCAGGCCTCTTCCCCTTTCCAGACTTCTTAGAACTGGATTTCATACATCAAAACATATTAGAGAAACAAACGCACAAAAAGACTAAAATATCTCCCTTTTTTTACCCGTTCTTACCATAAAAAAACCTTTGGCTGCTTCAAGAACGCCTTCTCCGTCTGAATCACCAAATATTTCAAGATAAGAAACAACACCCAAAAAGAAATGCTCATTCTTTTCAAATGAATCGAAGCAAAGAACACCAAAGAAGGGATTTTTTGTACTGATTGTAAAAGTGAAGAAGAAATCTTATAGCAGGAAATGCAACAAAGAGTGAATAGATTTCAGATCTGACCTGCTCCGCCATGATTGATGAGAAAGACTACAACGAAGAGGATACAGCAGCGGCGGGAGATATAGAACGAGAGAGAGATGGGGGAAGAGCAGAAACCCTAGACTTGTAACCAGGATATAAAGCTTTTCGAAGTTAGGGTTTCTCTTTCTCTAGTGTGGTGGTGGCAAATGGGTACCCAGTTACCCGGACCCGGGTCATGGACCCACTTCAATTTGGTTTTAGGGTCCACTGCCAATTTGTTTTTTAGGGTCCACCGAGTTGGACCTCAATATATTTGTGGCTATGGTCCACTGCCAATGGACTCGTACGTGACTCAACCCAGTCACCATTTTTCTGGAAAGGGCTGAGTCAAATACAGTAGGGACTCGGCCAAGTCTCCTCATTGATAAGTTATTTGCACTCTACAACATTTGATAGGTATACTCCTGAAAATGGGCTGTGCCAGGCCTAGGCATGGGTTGTCCAAACCATCCCAAATGTTGGACGGGCCTGCCGGGGGTTCCCCAATTTGGCCCTAAATTGAGCAGGCCTATGTCCACCACATGCAAGCTCGAGCCGGGCTTGGGCTTTAGCATTTTCATCAATGGAAACGTCTTGATTCTTCTTAATCGATGATAATGATGGCCGAACAAAGGGTGGACCAAATATCAGCTTAATTAAATTTCAAAAGGTTTAGATACTAGATAGTAGATATTGAGTCTTCAAAATGAAGGGTGATAAATCTATCAAAAATTTCAAACCTAAACTTAATAGTGGATCTAGTCCAAATATCAAATTGAGTCCACTGTCAATTCATGGCCAAAAGAAGTGTTAATAGAGGATTGGGAGCTCATATGTGCCCCTTTTGAGTTGATGCTCGTTTAAGTCTCATGACCAATGGCATTTATGGGATTAATTAAGTATACAAAGACAATTCCACGAAGGCATTCTATAAGTTTCCTCATTAATCAGACATAATACTAACAACTCCATATGGGCTTTATATGTGTTTCCTTCAATAATCAGGCACAAGACTCACAACCTAAGCAGAAAAAACTATGCTATCACCTTTTAAGACTGCCAGCGCCCCCGAGATATCCGAATCAATTCCGATCACATATTCACTTACGGCAATGTTGTGTGCCTCCTCGCCATCAAAGCCCGAATGACTCCACCTCTCTATAATGGGGCAAGACAGAGAGTCCAGCCAGTTCTCCTTGAGTTGAGAGTCAGAAACCCTAACCCCTCCTTGCAACTTCTACCATGAAACACCAAATAGGTCCTTCCCAAATCAATAGAGGATGTGTGGAAACGCCTTAAATTGGTAGGAGAGAAGAGGGTTTTTGGTATGGAGTGGGAAGGGATTGAATAAATGAGAAATGGTGGAGGAAATTGACATTTTGGAGGGAGCTTTTAGAGGGTTCCAATTGAAATATATAAAAATTAGTAAAATAACTTTGCGAGCGGGCTTGGATGGGCATCCTCTATCCATTCTCAGTCTCATTTTGGCTGCGCTTTCAATTAACAATATTTTTTAAAAGCCCTGTGTTTTCGGGCTTAAGACGTACCGAGCCGGGCCAGGCCAGGTACCCATTTCAACACTAACTTGACAAGCCTGGGTATATGTGATTGAAATAATTGGTGTTTAATTTTAGGGGATTTTGGCCATAGGTCCCGCATCATTTGATTTTAAAGCCTAAGGTCCTGGACATCTTTTCATAACGGCAGCGGTCCTTCATGAAAATGACGCAGCAACAAAGACCAAAATGACCCTCCCTGTACACGTCGGCATATATGTCGGTAAAAACGCTCATCCTCTACTTCTTCCTCACTTACCTCAAGCCAAAGGAAAAAGCAATCGACAGTACAACCAAAGCAAGAACAAAGTCAATCAAGAAACAGATAGGGTTTTCTCAGTTTTAAACCATTTTATCTCACTTTCAAATCTATCAAATAAAAAAGGACTTCAAATCAGTTTATTTCTTTCAAACTCGGTCCAGACTCAGATAAATTTGTTTGCAACTCAAAGAAGTTCTTCAAAACTCAGATAAATTTATCTGCGCTTTGCAAGATGTTAAGATAATTTTTCAGAAAACTCAGATAAATTTGATATTTCTCTGAGTTTGCTATTAATTTATCTGCCCGGATAAATTTGCTTTGGTCCAGACTCAGATAAATTTTTTCGCAACAAAGAGAGGTTCTTCAAAACTCAGATAAATTTGTTTGAGTTTTCTGAGAGGTTAAGATAAGTTTCAGAAAACTCAGATAAATTCTGAGTTTGCTGTTATTTTATCTGCTCAGTCAATTTTGTGTTAGTCCAGACTCAGATAAATTTGTTCGCAACAAAGAGAGGTTCTTCAAAACTCAGATAAATTTGTCTGAGTTTTCTGAAAGGTTAAGATAAGTTTCAGAAAACTCAGATAAATTCTGAGTTTGCTGTTATTTTATCTGCTCAGTCAAATTTGTGTTGGTCCAGACTCAGATAAATTTATTCGCAACTCAAAGAAGTTCTTCAAAACTCAGATAAATTTGTCTGAGTTTTGCAAGACGTTAAGATAAGTTTTCAGAAAACTCAGATAAATTTGATATTTCTCTGAGTTTTCTGTTAATTTATCTGACCGGACAAATTTGCTTAGGTCTAGACTCAGATAAATTTGTTTACAACTCAGAGAGGTTGTTCAAAACTCAGATAAATTTGTCTGAGTTTTCTGAGAGGTTAAGATAAGTTTCAGAAAACTCAGATAAATTTGCTGTTTTTCTGAGTTTGCTGTTATTTTATCTGAGTTTTTGTATATGTTATCTAATTTTGGCATGAAGTTATCTGACTTTAAAATAAAGTTATCTCTATATTTAAATGAATTTATCTGTCTTTTTGTGTTTATCTGTACTTTGTAGCAACGTCAGAACAAGAAGAAGAAGAAGAGGAAGAAGAAGAAGACGACGATGAGTTGGAGCTATAAACAAGGAGAAGATTGCATGACAACTATACAAACAGTTAGAATGGCAGATCAGTCATAGCAAAGTATGACGTGTCATGCAAGGGACCACCGCCCAAACTAATCCCATGCGCAAGGGACCTTAGGCATTAAACAACTATGCTATGTAGTGGAGACTTTATAGCCCAGTAATCAGGGATGTATCGCTAATTTACCCTTAATTTTAAGTAGTTAGTGCTTGAAGTTTAGAGTTAGCAATTTAAAATTGATGATTGGGATCTAATTTAAGACTTATATATAATCTTTTAGATTCGATGTTTGGACTTAAAAGTCATGTAATGTGTAAGATTTGTTTTTTCTTTTTATTTCCCTTATTATGGTATTTTTCTTTTATTTGTAAATTTAATAATTTGAATTGATTACCATGATCAGTACATGTAAATAAATGTGTTTATGTCTTCTAAGTATTTGATACGCTTTTATATACTTTCATTTAAAAAAAAAAATGACTCTCCCAATTACCTACTAATCCACTAGCAGCTTAATGGTGAATGAATGGTGAGGCACATTCCCTCTTTATTTTTTCTTATTTTAATTCTGCCAAGTGTATGTTTTTATTTTTATGGATATAATTTGTCTACTAGTTTTAGAATATTGGTTTTGGATGTTTCGACAATACAGTAAGTTTAACTGGTCTTTACTTCAATGATTTAAATTAGATAAATTAGAAAATACAGTACATGTAAATTAAATGCTCCTAACTCCATCATCCATTGCCGACAAGCCTAATCCATTCATATTGGGTATATAATCGATCCAACAATTCAGTTTATTTGCATTAGTATCAAACCCTGAGATGCGTGACTACAGGGGGGTCCATGTCCATTGCAAGGTTTGGATCTAGTGATAGGTGGGCCCTACCCCAAGAACGAACCTAGGAATTCTTCCTTGGGGGCACAGCGTGGAGAAATTTTTTTGAGAAGGACACGTGTAAAAATAAACGTAGGTTTCAAAATATATAGGGTTTTTTCTGAAAAATTTAGGAGGACAATATGCATAAAATTACAAAAATTATGAAAAGTTAACAGGATTTTTTTGAAATTCTGCTGCAATGGCCACCTCTGCTTCTACATCTTTCCTACCCATAATTCTCACGGATTGAACCGTCAGAACAGCCCACTTATTTCCCTTTTCTAAAATAATAAAGAATATGTTTTGAACCAAGAAGTATTGGAAGTGGAATAGGCATCTACACACTTGTCATTTGCAACATCTTATGGTGAAACCATAGTCTTTTCCATTGAGGTCCAATTGATTTGGTGGTGCAGGATGCTCAAATAATAGATGCTAAAGGGGTTTCAGTCAAATATAAGGAAGAGGTAAAGGTCTGTTAAAACAATAATTTTCTCCTACAAAGCCTGCTCATGGGGTGTAAGATTTTTAATCTCTACTATTTATAGAGCACCCCCTTGCCCTAAGAGTCTGTTTGTGCACGGCCGCTGTGTTTCCTCTTCCATAGAAGTTGATTTCTAGCCAAAGTCGTTGGAATATCTGCCGCATAAAATGGGGCTTCAATGCCATGCCTGAAATTGGTGCACAAAAAATCTGTTGATCCGTAAATTCTATCAAATCAAATCCGATCCGTGGATTTTTATCCGATTCGAAGGTAAATGGATTGGTGACGAATTGAAAATTTTGTAATCCGTTAGTATCGGATCGGTGGCGGATTTCACCCTCAATCCGCGGATTCAATCCGATCCAATCCGTTGACATTAAATATAATATATATAAGGAGTCCAAATATAAATTAAGATGCCTAAATTTAAAATAAGAAAAAAAAATTAAGGGGTCAAAATGTAAATTTTTCACAACATAATTGATATTTTTCTTTTAACATTTGATTGAACGGATTGAACGAATTAACCCAATCCTCCACGGATTAGATCGGATCGGATTTTAACAGTCACGGATTGGTAACGGACACCAAATCCGTCAATCCTTAGGTGATGGATTGGTGACGGATTTGGCCCAATCCGCACCAATCCGATCCGTGTACACCCCTACCTGAAAATCAGGAAGGAGAGATTCCTCTTCTCATCCAAATGACATGGGAAATGAGCCGGAAAATGTCCTCACTGGTTTATGTGGAAACCACCGTTGCACAAACAACTCTTAAAAGTATGGACTAATTTTTTCCGCACCTAAGAATTACCTCTTACCTTTGTAGTAAGAGTTGTGAGTTCTTACCTGCTTGTCCTAGATTCGAATCTGGGCAGGCACCTCTTCTCATTCGAGGGTTGTGCTACCTCACCCGTGGTCTTCTTGCCCCACTAGAGAGCTCCCTCACCTCAAATGAGGTCGACTCCATCACGAGAGGACTTGGGTCCAACCCCCTAAGTTGGGTGAAAAAAAAAACAAAGAATCCACGCCTAACCCATGCACGACTCTGGTAAGTGACTTTGTGACCCAAGTCTGATAGATGTTAAAGATATTCCTTTTAATTAATGTATACTCAAGTAGATTATTTAAAAATCTAAAATAGAATTTGGCCATCGACAAGCGATGTTTGGGATGGACCTATTTTATATAGGCTCAAGTTCAAGCCCAACAAGAACGAAGCTCAGAATTGACTTGGATACTAAACCAAGATCCCAGTTTAAGCAACCCAATAAGACCAAGCTTTCCCATTGAAATGGCCGAGGTCCATTTCAATGAAGGAACTCTATTTATACTATTTAAATAACCCCATCAGGTGGAACCCTGCCAGTCGGTGCACTTTTGTACCATCTTGAATTTCTTTAGCTAACCATTCCTATCAAAACCTCGATGCGTTATTTAAGGCAGCAAAAATACTTTTCAATATTCCCCCTTGGGTAGAGCCTGTGTGGGGGGATATTTCCTCCCTCAGACTTACACCAAGAATTCTGGACAGTCCGCCCGAAGTAAACAGACTAACTTGGCCGAGCTCAAGTTCTGGCCGAGCTCAAGTTCTGACCGAGCTCAAGTGCTGGCCGAGCTCAAGTTCTGGCCGAGCTCAAGTTCTGACCGAGCTCAAGTGCTGGCCGAGCTCAAGTTCTGATCGAGCTCATGTTCTGGCCGAGCTCATGTCTGGCCGAGCTCATGTTCTGGCTCAAGCTGCCTGTTCTGGCCGAGCTCATGTCTGGCCCAGCTCATGTTCTGGCTCAAGCTGCCTGTTCTGGCCGAGCTCAAGCTGCCTGTTTTGGCCGAACTCGAACTGCTTAGCCTGGCCGAGCTGACCAAAAAGCCATGACATCGGCCTCATATAACTCATGAGTGTTGCTAGGAAAGTTTTTTTGGAAAATATTATTAAAGAAAGCAAAAGCAAGTCTTTATGAATTCTTCATGCATCGGGTTTGACAAACAAAACGCCCCTTGATTTCGGTCTCGGTGACAGGTGTATCTCTATGCACTGACAAACACGTCATAGAACGTGTAAATAAGAAAAAAGGCATTTATGTCTCTACAACCTTATCCCTGACAGAGCACCACCGCCCATGCATCAGGTATGGCCCGATGGGACAGAGTGGGCTGTGAGGGAACATAAAGTAAGGACACGTGGGCTATGATAGCATCACTGGTACAGACAGCTGGACTAGGAGGGGACAGCCACTCAAGTGCTTACCCCAAAGTCCACTCTCCTCCTCTATAAATACAGAAGCTTTCAACAGGTAAAAGGGGGGCTATCCAGGCGCCGGTACGCCATCTCCTCCCCAACTCTATCTCCAACCTTTGCTTAGTCCTGCAACTAACTTAGGCATCGGAGAGCCCTGTGCTGCCCAAGCCAGGGTCCTTCACTGTCATCTCTCTCTTTCCCTTTCTCAGGTTCAAGGCAGGCAGCGATTTTTCTCATCTATAAGGAGCAGCAACCTCCGTCCTCCTCCAGAGAGCCTCAAAATCACCCCCCCCCCCCCGGGTCTGTGAATTTTTGTGCGCTTACAGAGTCCATCCCTCAATAGTACAGGCATATATTGACACACATATATTAAAATCTATAACTACAGTCATCAAGATAGAGCTTGGGGTTTGAGTTTCTCTCATCGAAGGATCTAGAACTTATTTGAGTACGGAGGCCAAGACCATGGAGCATGTTGCACAATATATTTCAATTCCTCAATTATCAAACTTGGGGCGTTTGTTGGATTCGAGCTAGACATGAGTCTAGTGATAGTTGGAACCTTTTAAAAATAGTGCCTAAATAATGGACTATCATTACAAAATGTTTCATAGTGAGTTAAAAATATGCCCCCTAGCTTTAAAATTAAAAAAAAAAAAAAACGTTTTCATCATCTTTCCCACCTCGGAGTTTGGAAACAAGACATTTCAATGGATTATACTATATTATCTATTAGTTTAGAATGTAATATATTCATTTAAAAAAAGAAGAAGAAGAAGAAGAAGAGGTGTTTGGACAACTTATATGGTATTTTATAATATCTCACTTTCTTTCAAAAACCTTTATATCACATTATTCATGGACTTGTTGAATAAAAAAATATTTTGTTACAAAATCTTTCTTAAATACCAAAGAGTTCATGGACAATCATTAATTATATGGGCCCATTATAAGTTTTAACATCAATGATCATTGTGCAACTATGACTACCATTATTAGATTGGCCCCACAATCCTTACAGATTTAATGTGGGGTCATATAATCATATCATAATGACATAGCCCTTGTTAAATATCTGTATTAGGTGGGTCATTCTAATGTCACACTAGGGCACCTTAATCGTAATTACAGGCATTAAGCGGGTTCCATACTACCAAAATTACTTAGATTCCTTATTAATTACAAAGATTAAATTATGTGACTGCAATTGTCAGATTGCCATCATTTTGTGTTAATATATGACCATCAAAATCAAATGGGCCCCACAATGATTTCTCATAGATGAATTCATCAATGATGTCCGACATTAGATAAGGTTTTACAAAGAAAAAAAAAAACCTATATAGGCCCATTTGTTATAATCACCATTAAATGTATTACACCATGACTATCAACATTTGGTGGACTTACCTTAATTAAACAACATTGCTTAGATCTCAAAATTTTAATATTGAACATGTGATTTTTTAACAATAGATGGGTATTATTTTAAATGAGTTTTCAATTTTTCATGAGAAAGTGATAGTGGAAACAATAATCAAAGATGAAGAATGTATTGTAATATCTTGGGTGGTGCCAATGAGGCCCAATTTTTAATTTAGAGAACCTTCCCTTATTGCTTGAGCCTATAACTTGAACATGTTCATAAAAAACATAGGATATTTACCTGAAAATGTTTGAATGGGCTTTTCTGATATTATGCCAAAACCCCAGGACCTACTTTCATATTTCCCCCCAAAATACGAGCCGCCCGATATTGCTCCAATATTAGGGTTTTTGTTCCACTATAAAAGGAGGGGCAAAGCTAGGGTTTTTATTCTGTGGCTGCGCGATTGAGAGATTTGAGATTTCTGCAAAGAGTTTTGAGAGGCAAGAGAAGAGTGTAGAAGATGGGGCATTCGAATGTGTGGAATTCTCACCCGAAGAACTACGGCCCTGGATCTCGTGCTTGGTAAACTCACAATCACAATCTCTTTTTCTTCCCCCCCAAATGTCCATCGTCTTCTTATTGGAGATCTCGATCTATGTCGGTTTAGTTTCTCTTGGTGTTTTTCTTTATTGGGTTTCTTGGGTTGCTCCTGATGTTGAAGAGTATCGCCTGCGTCGTTCAATTATTCTTTGATTTTAAAGATTCAACTGCTCTGTCGGATGATCTACATAAACTGGTGGCGCTTTTATGTATTCTGACTTTGTTATGCTAATTTCTAACCACTTTTGACTCGAAAAGATGCATACTTTGTATTCAATTCCTAGGAATTCATAGTAAGGGCCGATTTGTTTATCGCGCTTGAATTCCTAGGAATTCTGGGATTTGTACTTTTAGAAGTGGTTAAAAAAGAAAGAAGCAAAGGTGAATATCCAATGATGAATTATCAGATTGTATCCTGTTTAATATTAGATGATGTAAGGGGGGGATGGAACTGAATACACAGCCATCACCCTAGTAATTGAAATCCTAGGAGAGTGGAGGTCCCATCTATTATCTACCTTATGTAGTCCAAACAACCCCTCCAACCCAAACCTCTCTTAATCATCCTTTGTTGTAGCCCATATGACCACCAATTCCTATGCATTGAATTCCTCGTGAACAAATGGGCCCTGAAGGCTGATTCTGAATCGAGCAAGGTGAGGACATAGATGGGACATAGATGGGACCATCGTTTTTCTTGGTTGTTAATGGAGGGTGAAAGGACAGTCAACTTTTTAAGGTTAGGAGTGAAGTTTGTAAGGTGGAAATCTTGATGGGATCATCAGTTTTACCTGATTTTGGTTTACCAGGATGATTGGTGCATGGTCATGTCCTATCAAAAGAGAGCTTATTTGGTCACCCCACCCCTTGTGGGTACTCATCCACCTTTTACCCTTCACTTTTAACCTCTTAGGTAGAAAGGCAGTCCTTGTTATTACCATATTATCAACAAACAACTTGAACAAAAACTTCATTTTGGGTGTAATCTTAAATTATAGTTTATGTTTAATGATTTTGATTTTTTTTTGTACTATCTTTTCTTTAATCCAGCCGAGTCTGCGGCAACTCACATGGGCTGATCAGGAAGTATGGGCTTATGTGCTGCAGGCAGTGCTTCCATAGCAATGCCAAGGCAATTGGCTTCATTAAGGTAGCTTTTGATGCTTATGGTTGATGAATGGTTTGGATTTTTAATATCTTATATAAAACTCTGGCTGAACTGTCTGTTAGATGGTATTCCTTTTGAGTTCACTTATTATCACTGTTTATTTTGTTTTCACAAAATAGTTAATAATGGGCACTGTTATAAGCTTTTATCCAATACACTGGATGAATTGATGGTAAAATTAGTTTTACTTGTTATTTCTGTTTTTAGAGCATCTTGGAGTTAGCTTGTCATGGGTACTGTTATATCCTAACACTTTGAGGTATTAATATTATGTGATCGACTCAAATGCTGTAGCACCAATTTTTTAAGGTTTATTTTTTATTGTAACCTAAATTGGAAAGTGGTTTCAATATTTTTCTAGCATGGATAGTTCCATTCTCTTGTGCATTTGAGGCCATCAGGAAATTAGATATCACTTTAGGGATGTTTTTAAACCTACATCCCAACAAGATTAGTTTACTCTTACAATCCTTTGATTCATTTAGGTGGGAAATAAGGAAATCATTCTACCAAGCCCTTTTCTCCTCTTATTTTACTCTGCTTCCAAGCACATACTTACCAAACTACCCTTTTCTTTTGGCTCTTGGATGGCTTAGACAGCCATATTTTATTTCAAATATTTATACATGTAATTTGGCATTCATTCGATGCACTGTAGTTCTCATTTGATGACTGATGAGATGAGCCATTGTATATCTTGTGTGATACATGGGACATTCCCACCTGCAAGCTCTTCTAAAACACACATCTTTCTTTCATCTTGGCACTTCATATCTTTTTGGCCTTCAAGGTTGCAAGTGGAAAATGTGGCTTGATATCCTTTTAAATCATAATGTTTCTCCGATTGCTTAGTTTTTTCTGTTTTTCCCCAATTTATAGGAATAATGCTTGAAATGTGATGTTGTAATGAGAATTTCAATTTCAAATTTCACTAAAAAATCATAACCAATAGAACTGCAAATCCTACAAATTCTTGCTATATGCATGTGTTGTATGCAAATGTATTTTGAAAAATGGCTGCAAATAGGATGGAGCAGAAAAGTAGGCCACAAATAGATTGGATAAGGCTTTAATGATGATGTTTCTACACACCAAACACACATTTACACAAATATTCAGGAATGGCTAGACCATTCAGTCCATCCTGTGGGACCCACTACCTCTATACCTAGCCTCACAATAGTTTGTCCGTTCCCGGAGAGAGAACAAACAAATTTGGCATGGTGAAATAACATATTGTATTGTTGATTGAAGCAGAATGAATTAAAGATATAAAGAATGTATGGTTAATATCACTCTTTTCTATTTTTACACTTTTAAATTATACGTTTTCAATTTTAAGATAAAAACTATCCCAAATCAGGATTTTGAAATGGTACACCAAAATGCCATATTGGCTGGAATGTATCAGTTTGTAGTCAAGCTGAAGTAGGCAAATTACAACTATGGGTGTGAGCCTTCCAGATTTTTTCAATTCAGACAAACTCCTGCTTCTCGCCAACCATAAAATGCCAATGGATAAAGCCTTTTTTTTTTTTCATGCACCATTAATTGCCATGCCTTTATTTGCTATGACCTGACTTGTTGTAGAGCATTTTCTTATGAAGTTATATTCCTCTCACAAATTCCCTAGGTTTAATGGAACCATTCTCCAAACCCCTTTGAGAGAGCAGTTTTGTCTACTAGTCTTCCATAATTGATCTAAATCAAGAAGGAAGATTTAAAGGATAAGATGAGAAGGAAGATTTAAAGGATAAGATGAGAAGGGAGAGAGCAGTTTTGTAGACTAGTCTTCCATAACAGATCTAAATCAAGAAGGAATAAGACATTCTAAATCACTCTGCAAATCACAATGTGAGTAAATGATCTATGGACTTCTCACTTGGCCAACACAGAGACAAAAATTAAGATAAATTTTGATTTTTAGGTGGTTCAACTTCATGGAATGGACCTTATTTGTGATTTTGTACTGTGCACCTACATTGGTTTTTCCAAGTTGTCATTTTATCTTTTTATTTTTTGTTCTAGTACTGTCATGCGCGTGTCTATATTCCCGCATTAACTTTTCCGAGTGGTCATTCTAACTTCTGTTATTTTTTTTTTGTACCAGTACCGTTGACGAGTCGAGTGCTCAACCAAGTTCATTCAATGGAGGGTGATGAGCGAGTCAATTTTTCTGTTTTAACAGTGACGTTTTGTTTAGTAGGATGAAATACTCGTATTACTAGTCTGGATGTTTATTTTATTTTCAATGGTAGCATGACTTGAACCTGCTGCTTTGTGGTTGCAATGCTGAATACCTTCCAACTGTGCTAGCCCTAGGGCTTTTATCAACTATCTGGATTTCTTCTTTTTCCAAATTTCCCTTTATTGTCACATGTGGTGTCTACATTTCTTTTATTATTTGAAAGGAAAGTGATGCTATGTATTTTTTTTTTTTTTGCCATCCATTCAGATTTAACAAACTGGGTTAGGCGTTAGGGGAGGCACAATTGTTATACAGTTTCATTCATGGACTACTACCTTCTGCCTCTAATTTTCTCTTGTAATCAATGAAATCCGAATAGGACTCGAGTGAGTCGGGTCAGTATACCCTTGGGCTCTTTCATTCGTTACCAAATGCATAATTGGAACAAGTAGGCAGCAGGATGGATATGGGGGTTCCTCATCAAGATCGTTATAAAAAAAATGATCTTGTATTAAGAAGTGAAATGCACTGTTTCGTCAATAATTGCAGTTTAAACACCAAGTAAAGGGTCACAGTACTTCCAAAATTTGGGTCCTTGCAATTGACAGTGGCTTCATATACGACTTGGTGGGATGTAATAAGAGAGCAAAGCTCATTGGTTTTTTTTGGTTTTTTTTTTACCTTTTTCTTTCTTTCTTGTGGATTCTCATTTTGTTTTGTTTTGTTTTGTTTCGTTTTTTTTTATAGCGAAAATTAGTTTTCCACACGCTGACTTTTTTTAATGGGGCTTTCATTCTTTTATGTTGATTTTGGCTTGTGATTTTAGCACCATCACAGATAGACAATTTGTGAAATAATTGTAAGCCATTTTTGAAATAATTGTAAGTTTTTTATTAAAAGGTGGATAGAAATAGACTCAATAAATAGTTGCAGGCTCAGGCTGTCATATTGATAATATGTGAAAAGACATGGTTAAGTTAAATAGTTGTAGTATATATCCGGCTGTCATACTGATAATATGTTAAAAGACATGGTTAAGTTAAATGAAATAGAGCCCTTATTATCCAGAGAAAATCTAGCAATTGGATTAGAGCATTCTTTCTTTCTCTTGGCTGCTTATGCTTGTCTGTGGCTTAGCATCTGTTGGAAAGATTCATTCTTTTTTTTAAAGGGTTCCCTTCTAGGGGCTGCTGCTAATATATCCTCATCTATCTTTCCAAAAAATAAAAATAAAAAAAAAACTTAATGCAAAACCTTATATGGTGGGTTTGCACTTGAAAATGACAATTGGCAACCCGTGTAGAAATTGCTTTGGTTGAAGGTCGACAATGCAACCCAGTTGGGGGATCAATATTTATCACACACTTCCTAATCCCAATTCATGTTGAATTACTAATGCTATTATTGTATAGCTGAGAGTGAGAACACGATTTCTTTCCAAGGAACTGTTGGTTTGCACCTGTCACTGGAGACTTGAGATCGTGTAAGGGCAAATAGTGGACTCACTTATATTTGAATCTATATGCATTAGACATTTGGAGGAGATTTTCCAATAAACGGTTTTTTTTTTTTTTTTTTTTTTTTTTTACCAATTTGTGTACTTAAAAGGCTTTTTGTTGGGTTAGGTCTGTTCGTTTAATGTTATTGAATGCAAAGAAATTATATTTTATATTCTATTTATATATATTATATTAATAGACTGGGCTTAGATGATGATGATATTATATATTAATAGACAGTGGGCCGGGCTGGATTGGGCTTGTCCCTAAGGTTGTGGGCTTTTCAAAATTGGGTCTCACCCTAGACTCCGCTTTAGAACAAGAACAGAGGCCCTCAATTTGCGGTCTGGGCTGGACCTTGTCATCAAAGGGCTGGATTAACGGCTCTAATTTTGATCAATTAATTCGACATTGGTAGTACAAGAAAGTCCACTTTTTATGTCGCAGGCTTGTAGCTCCCCAACAGTTTTTTTTCTTTCTTCAAGTGGAAAAGTTTATGTGAATGTAGTTTGTTTAATCAGATGCCTTGGACGAAAGAGAAGAAAAGGAAAGAAAAGCATTTTACTACGGAGATATATTAACATACTACCAATCTACGGGTGGTATAGCTCAGTTGGCCAAGGACTCGCTGCATGTAAATAGGAGGGTTTCCATGTACCCGCATCACCATTTGAATTGATCATATCAACCCCACTTCTACCCACCATAGCAGCCTCCAATATCTAGGCCTCGGATTTTCTAGTTCTTACTCTTAGAAGGTGTTTTTTTTTTTTTTTTTTTTTTTTTTTTTTAATCCCCGGTATCCCAGCTAGGAAAGAGCCCGCACACGAGAGAATAGAAGCCTACACACATGGAAAAGGAAGCCCACGAAAGGTGGCATATCCAGGGTTCAAAGCTTGGACAGTTAAGTGAGAACTGCCACTTGGATAAGGAGCCATCCTCAGTTATTACCCTTTGATGTTGATGGAAAGAACATAACAGCTTCCTTAAGCCTAATTTAGACGGTTGTGAACTTGATTTAAATAAATAAGTGTCCAACTCAGTCCCGATTGAAACCGAGTCACAGTAATCTCAAGCAAGTTTTATTACAGATTTCCGAAAGATGACAATAACTGAGCTGGGAGGGAGATGCCCTGGGTTATAAAAAAAAATAAAAAAATTACAGCTGTAGAAGAACACCACTACTGAATTACTCACTTGTCGTAGCTTCATTTACAGATGTTAGAGGAAAAGATTGAAATAAGACTACCCTTTATTACAAGGGTCCAAGATCTCTGCCTTACCAATCCATAAAAAGAAGAAGAAACAAAGAAAAGAAAAGAGCACTGCTTTGTGTAACACTGAGCATTCTGTACTGCTGTAGATTGCAGAAAATGCTCCAGTGGTCTTCCATCAATGAAAATTTTCTGCATACTAGAAAATGCTTTTTCTATTTTGAAAGAGAAAATTTGAAATAATAATCAGCCATCCATTGAAAATCCCTTCGGGAGAATCTGTTAAAGCCAATTCTGTGCCCATGGCAAAATCAAAACTCTACAAAAACAAGCACTTTGGCTAGCATGAAAATCCAATTTTTCCCCCTCTCCTCTTCCGTTTTCATTATACAGAGATCAACCGTTTCTTCTTCCAAAGGCATCCATTCATTAGAGTCATTCTGTTAAATTGAAAGAAAGGTAAAAATGAGAAATCATAGTTCTAAAGTAAACTTGACCTCTCGAGCTCCACAAAATTTGCCCCCAAAAAAGTAAAATCCTAAGAGAAAATCGCCTAAAATGCCCAAGTATTCCAATCTACATGTTGACATGGTCCTTCCATCTTAACTAAATAGAACAAGGTTTGCTACAATAATACTAGTTTGCCAACGGACAATGTCCACTCTCTGAAAAAAGGACTTGCTTATAATGTTGAGACACTTTTAGTCCATTTAAAGGTTCTTGAATCCACACGTCAAAAGCCCAATTAATAATGATGTTGACAATCAATCTAAACTGTGCTCCATAGGCCATTCAAATTGGGGCAAAAAAAACAAAAGAGAGAATATGTTGCCTGTTGCCTAAATTCAGTAATTTTTTTTTTGGTCTCCAACCCTAGACAAGAATTTCTATTCTAAGCAAAGTTCATTAAAAAGTTTTGCACACTAAAATTGCAATGGAAAACTAGAAACTTGCTTCTGACAAGAGAATCACACCCTCCAAATACTATGCTAAGTTCAAATTTGTGTTTGATTTTTGTCCACGATGGACATGAATATGAGCAGAAATTACATCTAGTTACAAAAAACAAAACCGAAATCCCAAGCCAAATCACCTAGTAAAGGGTGATAAGACTGCCAAAAAAATGGACTGCAATAGAAAAATGGCCTAATCAACTTTGATAGATGGCAATGATTACAATGTGAGAATGTGTTGGCTGTTAATCAAGATAACATGATAAGTAACTGAAAATAGGGATCCTCCGGGACAGGGCAGCTGGAAATTGGAAGGAAATGAGCAATTTAACAGTACAAAGGTCCCATGTCACCGAAAACTTGAGTACATGATAGAAAGTGCCATACCAGTCAAGTCACTATAGCAGGTAAGAACCCCTTTCCGCCCCAAGAATCTCAGCTGCAAGCACAAAACCATACAGGTCGTTGTACATGTAATTCAATGTGCGATGTAACACTTGGATTAGTTCAGCAGCATATTTGCCTGGTGTGGCCATCATGGCAACTTCAACAGTTATTCACCTGATGCTTCATATATTTTCCCCGAACAAGGCTTAGAAGAAAGTTTGTAAATATGTGCTCATATTCTGGCATCTTCCCATACCCTGTAAACGTTTGAGAAGACACTCTTAAGACCCAGTACACGAGGGTATCATTACAAGCTATATATATGAGATGCATAAGTGCCAAGTACACATTAATTCAGATATGATAGTTTTCTAAAGCTAGAAAACACACAACAAAAGCAAGGATGTTTCTGTATATCAAAGTGGAATGATGCAAAAAACTTGGACCCTCCGCCTTATTAGTCTCAAGACAAGAATGACATTATCAGAAAGGATTTCACTTGCCAGGGAAGTAGTTGATGTCGATAACATAAAAACAGTCCCTCGTCCCAAGTTCTCGAATAATATCTATATTGAACAATCGAAGACCCTGCATATATGACAAACAATAGAGAATTTGAACTTTAGTCAAAATTAACAATGATCAACAAGAGTGTAGGACTTGGAAACACAGGAGAGATTTTAATCACTACAATAATTACAAAGGATACTACAAATTATGGATTATAGTAGTTAACTTACTAATCGCCGACGAAGCTCTCTTGCAAGCCTCTCAAGTAAAGGTCGTGGAGGAAGCTCTATACCACAAACAAACAATCTTTCACAACAGAGAGTTTAGAAGGTAAAAGAGTGGTACAACCACCTAAGATTATCCAAAATCACGAGAGGCACATATTTCCCACACCTGCAACTTGGGGGTCAAGATCTGCATCATCTGCAGAAGCAGCAGCACAAGAAACCCTAGGGAACCTGTAGACTCCAGTACTGTTCAAAAGCTCGCGTTCATTGACATCTGGGAGAGAAAATCGTCGTACAACCTGTATAGCTTCACCGACAATATAAACCTTAAACAGAACACCACCTATAGATGAGAGAAGAAAGTTTTACCATTAACAATGCAGTTAAAAATTTTGATGAAATTAGAGACATTGTTGGATGCTAAAATGGTATTAATATTATACCATGATTAACAAACTCCTGTAGAACCAAGGGAGGGTTGAGCTTGGACAGGGAAAACTGATCATATGCAAGAGAAAGTTCATGAGACTCTGCACTTCCATCCACAACCAAAGGCTTCGCAACTGAAACAGGAGACCAATATACATAATGTTTCTACCTCCTACAGAATACAATATATCATAAAAACAAATTTATCTGATCAAGGCTTAGATATCAGATCATATAAAAGTGTTGATTTATGTGGTTGGGTGCACATTTGAATTTGAACAAATAAAACCGATTGGAAAATTTACATTTAGTACTGTTGCAAGGCTCCTGCAATAAGGTCACATGCAAGATTTCGGAATTTCCAAATCTAGAATCACTTTTATGTCAGCATTTTCTTTGACTATAGTATTAACCTAAGTACGTGCAAGTGTAATGTGTTATGTTGGATTCAACAGTATGATTAATTGACAATAGAAAGTTAGACTTCTATAATGCTAGGGTTATTCGGCTGTTAGAACAGCCCTTTAGAGTCGTATATTTCTCAGGTGGGATCTGTTAGGATTTAGGACTATTGTCACATGATTACTGGTACATGTGTTGGAATTTCATAACCCGATACAGGTTGTCTGTAATTGTATGTTTCTTCCAATCTGTTCAAGAAACCAGAATAAGATCAAGCCACAAATTAATGTACTAACCACATTTCTTTATTGGTCTTCATGTATGTTGATCGTGGGACTTTAAGGATGATTGAAATTTGCAGTTCCATGCATGGTCTAGAGAGCATGCAACAAGGCATGAAACTGCATGTCCAGCTAGGGCGCTAGTTTTTGGCATAACACTTCTCCAACAGACATTTTACCATGCCCATTCCATTTGAGCAGAGAGAAAAGAGGCTGATTGGTACAGATGATAACACAAAAGGCAATGAAGCTCCTTCTAAAGGTTAGCTTGGTGCCAAAACAGCATAACATGAAGTTTAGTGGTTTGCTGCGGTGGCGAGCAATTAACAGCAGGCAAATTCCATGCAGAAGAGCAGGCACAAGAGAGGGCAATAAGGTGGTTTCTAAAAATGCAAGACAGCTGAGTTCTAAGTTCTAACAGCCAATGAAAGAATACCAATGACTCTTTATTCCGCTTGTCGCTACAGCCTTGGATCAATGACAAAAGAATAGAAGTAAAACCAATTAATGGCTGGATATTAAGTGCCACAATATGCAGGCCAAAGACCCACTAGAAGGCTTCCAGCAAGAAGGTCCCTCTATATGCAACTTCAAATATCAAAGAACAAGTCCGTCCATGGGCATCTGGCCCTATTACATGTAATTATATCACTTATAACAAAAGAAAGCCCTATGATTCATCTTAAGTGTTAATAACTCAGTAATCTTGCTAAAAGCCGTCTTTATCTGGTTCATATAATAAACATAGTATAGAAACCAAAATCACTTATTATAACTCTGTTGCTTTTATGACTATCTAAATGAACTCCAAGAGCAATACAAAGATGCAGATTAAAGGCATTCTGTAATTGGGAAAACAAATGTGGGGCCCGACGCATGGGTGTCCCACATGCTCAGTCCTATAAGATGGTGCCATTATTGACCCATGGGTTGATCATATTAAGACCCAACAAGGCTTGGTCCTTAACCCAGTGACATGGTTAAGATTCGGGTTGTAACAATCACAGTTGAGCTAAACCCCAAGACCTAACCAGTTTACAGCACTCCTTTGCTTCACACAGTATCAAGGGGGTTGAATCAATCGTACCCTCACCTCCCCTTCTTCCAGGAGTGTCGATCCAACTACGTTCTCATTATGTTTTCATCAGAAATGAAACATACTGCAACATTTACTTGAAACTTAAGAAAAAAAAAAAAAAAAAACACAATAGGCAAAACATAGGCGTACCTAATGGCAATCCCAGCCCTGCTTTAATCACTGCATCAGGAATGGAAGATGGGTCTTTGATTATAACTAGTTGCCTAGGAACACAAACTTTTCCTGAAACAGCGGTTAATATGATATGGTACCAACAGTCAGATTTTCTACATGACATAAGAAACCTGGGTGCTATTTTCCTCAAGTTTCCTCAACTCTTATGCACAGAGCAGACATTGGAATGATGTTCATGTGCCAGAAGCCTACAATCTTTATGAAGATAAATAAATTTTTTGAGACAGTTCCATCAAATGAGATTTCCGCAGGAATTACCATAGCAGTCAGACAAATTCAGATCAGCCACATCTTGGAGCATTGATTGACGATTGTGCACATGCTGAATGGCATCTGGAGGGTCAAGTACTGTAACTTCAGGATGTTTTTGCCGGTAATCCTTAAAGAGAAATGGGGAAAACAGACAATTTGAGATGCATAGATCATTTGATTTCTAACTTCAAAAAAAAAATAAATGAGAGAGATATTTAATGGTTTGGGATATGGAAGTGAAGTTTCAAAAGCAATAACATTAGATGACAGGCTTGGTAGTTCTGAAAACAGAAAATAAGCCAGAATAGAAATGGCAAAATCGGATCACACTCTATAGTTTCATCTTTGGGTAAACAATTAAGCTCACTAAACCAACAATGTTTTTGTCCAGTAGAACTCAATGTGGATTGAATAATGGTTCAACAAGTATCCAACGGCTGCATACAATTAGTTAACATATATGATCTAACACTTTTAATCAAATGGTTAGAGAAGTTCACCGCCAGAGCATGTTGTGATCTTCTCACTAAATGTTTGTTGTATCAAAATTTTAAAAGATCTTATTAGAATTTTTGGCATAAACATGCAAATTTCTATGTTCCTGAAAAGGAAGTGCTTTTCTCAGACTCTTAAACCAGAAAATTCAGAAAGATCATCCTCATGAGTTTGCAAGTAAACACCAAGAATTTAGACTTTCCATCAAATAGTAAGATTCAAGAAGCAGATGTTGGATAACCAGAACAATCAGTTTTTTTTTTAATCAGCAACAGAAACATTAAATAAAAAAGAAAAGTACAGGAAAGAAAGAAATACAGAACCGAAAAAAGGGAGCAGTATAAGAGCTGAACAGCCAGTTGTGAGCATCCTGGAAGATATATAGGCTCCAAAGAAACCCAGATAAAACATCCAAATAAAAAATAAAAAAAAAAGGGCTGCAGCTATCCAAGGATTTGGCCCAGGATAGACTGGAATGACGAAAGGCGAAGCAGAATTCATATGGCTGACCCCAACATTGGTTGGAACAAGGTTTAATGATGAGAAAAATGGGATGCAACTTTTTGTGATTTGTTGTTTGTGCAGAAACTATTTGCAGGACGCTCATGTTTGACATATAACTAACAGGTACACAGACAGATTAGTTATTTACCCAGAACCAGATACAGGCATACTGTACAGAAGACAGACTAAAAATATGCAAAGCAGTTAGCAGCTTGTTTTGACGATCTTACTTCACTTGAAAGCAAACAATAATGAAGATAGGACACAATTATGAGTATATGACATCTTAAATAAAATTCTTTTACCTATTTAAAAAACACACAAGGATAGAGTGCAAGAATCAGCGTGTGGTATATAAACTTCATGAAGTTCAGACTTACTAACCTCAAGAATTTGACGCCACTCCTTTCCGGACAACTGGATAATACAGGAACACTTAGTATTATAACCAAAGGAAAAAAGAAAAGAGACATATAAAAAAAGAAAAGAAAGAAGCACCTGGGTTCATTTTCTTGTGGGAACAAAAATAACTCTCACTGATAAAAAAAACAATGAACAAAGATAATTCTCTCCTGATTTTTGGGGACTTCTCTACCAGTGGAATTCCCAAAGTCAGGAGAAAGTGCATCCATCGCATCAAATATAATTGAAAGATGTGTATCAATATCAACCACCATCACCATCAAAGCCTTGTCCCAACTGTGTTGGGATCAATATCAACTACATACTGAATTTTAAGATTTAAAATAATGTTGTTAAATATAAGGGAAAAATAAATAATTCAGCAGAAATACAAACCTTATGTAAAACAATGTCAAAGGGACCTTGATCAGAGAGAGGCCTATTTTGGTCAATCGCAACAAATGATATTCCCTTCTTCCTGTACCATAATTTGACAATTATATTTTTAGTATGCAGAAGAATCGTTAGGAAGCAGTAAGAGAAGCATGCACAATAATGTTAGCAGCAACTTAGACAGAAAATAAATGCTACTTTGCGGTTTGAAGAGCCTGCAATTGAGAGATTCCGAAGCAGAAGCATCACTATTCGTACAAGATTCATGCTTCCATGGTACATTGTCTTAGTAAAATTATTATGTTAAAATGTAAAAGGTTAAATGGTCAACAAATTCATTATCTTATTACAAACACCTAAAACTTCACAACAGGGCGTCTAGCAATATAAGGGGAGCGCTACAATACGCCCGGGCATTTTGTAGCAAAAAATTATTTTGTAGAATTCTCCATATATATATAAATGCTCCAGAAAACAGACAAGGCATCTATCTAATCTTGTATCATACATGGATAATGGTGCAATGATCACTTCGGTGCAATGAACACTAAGAAGTGACTGACGCAAAATTGCATTAAATCTGGACAGAAACCCTTTTTTATTTTGAAAAGAATTTTTTTTTCTTGAAAAGAATTATCGGAACCTTTCAATTATGTTGAAGTGAGCTAGTTGTACATGCAATTTGAAATAAGTGAACTCACCTCAGTTGCAGCAGAAATCTTTAGTGTTCCCTGATTGTTAGGAACAAAATGATTCTTATCAAAGCTATTTCAGCCAGCAGAAGACAGTAGTTTTGAGTCGATTCTAAGCCTATGTGACATACTCAAAGGTCTATCAGAACTGTCATTAAAGTTTTACAGTTGAACTGTTGAAGTGCAGAATTGTGAAATATAATGATATATCTGCGAGAAGTAGTATAAAAAAAAAAAGATCACATTATATATTATAAACAGTATCTGAAATATGGTTTAGTGGAAAAGTAAAGCCTGCAAAACCAACTCCATATAGATGGGATAAGGCTACGAAGATGATGGCAACAATGGCGCTGATGATGCGGGCATTAACAGTACACACACATTATTTAAGTGAAAACCGTCTACACAGAAGAACCATGCAGTCTACCGTACTTTTGGGCCCACATGGCCCACCTATGATTAGCTTACCCCCATTGCACACGCACTTGCCCCATTAAATTGCCACAGGCCCAAATTTGGGGTTCATCCACTGTTTATTCACAGTAGGATTGGGGAAAGAACAATGTTTTTTGAAACCATCAAGCTTGAGGGCCATCTATCAAAAGGTTAGGATGATCAGATGGGTTGATCTTTTGTACACTCTTAGGTCTCATTGAGATCTTTCCATCCTCCTCCCCTATGCTAGCATGGCCCCACATGGGCCACATAGGCCCCAGTCCACATGATCTTATGTGCACCTTTCTCTCTCTCTCTCTCTCTCTCTCTCATGAACAGTGTTAGTTTCTTGTGGGCTTTAGATTGCCTACGCCTTGGGTAATTTATGAAGATATATCTCGAGTTTTACATGTTACAGTGAAGTAGATGAGATTAAGAAATAAAGAGCCATGAGCATCTGAAGTGAATATGCTCAAGGCTTCTACAAAAATCAAATCAACATCCCTTTCAATTTTAAATTTGGACGCCTACCCCAATAACCTGTCTTGTAAGGATGGGGATGGATTCTCAGCATAGTAATACAATTCCAAACAATCTATCAAAAAGGGTGACAAATTCAACAAAACCCAGAAAGTAAAATCATTTTTAGTCCCAGACCAGAAAACAGAGAGAGAATATATAACATATTTACTCAAGCACAAGAGAGCATCATAAATTGATTTTCAACTACTACTCATATATCATATCATATTGGAATATGCATGGCAGAATATTCCCACCCCTGAAATATAAAGATCCCATAAACCAAAATCCAAATCCTGCATGTTGGAAGTCAACCTAAGCAACTAGTCACCATATATCGATAAAAATAGATTCAAAAACTGAAGAGAAAATCTATCATACTAAAGATAATGAAACCAGTATTATGTTAAAAAGACCTTCCTCCGAATCGTTTAACATTAACCCTTTTTTTTAAAGAAAATTAGAATATCCATTTCATTTGGCACACATAAGACGAGCAAAATTGAATCTTTTTACTAAAAGAATCAATTTTCACTGAAAAGATGAGAGAGAGAGAGAGAGAGAGAGAGAGAGGTTAATCAATGACAAAAGACTCTACAAAATCGAAACGAGATTACAAGCCAAATAACTAAAATCATTCACAAGGTAAGTAAACTATCAAGAACCCAGTCAGGAATTGTAAGAAGAGAAAACGAGAATGAAGAAAGGTCGAATCTTGAAACATAGAAATACAACAGCTCCAAATCATAAAATACTACAAAAAAAGGAAAAGAAATGAACAAGAAGAAGAAGAATAGCTAGAGCCTGAATATGGGGAAAAAGAAAGGATCTTGGAAGGATACAATGGGTGTACTGTACCTAGCGAGTCCTTGGAGCTTGGGCTGCAAGAAGCTCTTCGTCTTCTTCGAAGTCAGAGCGTATCCCACAACGAGCTTCTGCTGCTGCTGCTGCTGAGAACTCCAATCTTTCTCTTTCTCTTCCTCACTTCTACACGGGATTTTCCCGTTCAACCTCATGCCCTTAAACACGGAAAAAACGCCCAAAAACGAAGAACAATGCAAAATGAAAAACCCTTGGTTTTGTTTTCGTGATTACTGTGTCTATTCACACAACACAGCTGCAGTTTTAGATGATTATCAGATTCCAAAGCCCTACAATCAGTTAATTTTGAGGGTTTCCTGGATCGAATTTCAGATACTAAAGAGGAACCCTATAAATATCAAGCCTTTTTCTTTCGGTTATTCCGTTATGTTCATCGATGGAGTTCCGTTTTGTTCATCGATGGAGTTTTAGAGAGAGAGAGAGTCTCTGGCACTCCACAGTGAGGAGACAGCGGAAGAGAGGAGAAGAAATTCAGGTAGGGACGAGGTGTATTTGTAGAGAGAGGAGCAAGGGAAGTTGACTTGTGCAACTAACCTTGTGGTTCAATACAATTACAATAATGCCACTCAAGGTAATTTTTTACTCAGCAGGTAAAGAGTACAGTAATCATTGATGGATTATTTAGCTAACCCCAACAGTTACTGTTGCTGAGCTACATGGGTGCAACCCTCAAGAGTTGGCTGAGTGGTTAGGACCACGATTTCTCCTTTTTTCGAAGTTAGTGGTCTTTATATCGGCCTTCAATTCCTCATTTTTAAGGAATTGAAGGTTGAGTCCGCTATCGCCTTGGAGCCACAAGGATGTTTGCCTGGCTTTACCAGTACTGCCACCTTGGGAACCCAGAAAAAAAGAAATTACAGCTACATGGGTGCACAATCCAGTTAAAACATGGTGGAACATTAGAGGGAAAGAGTAATCGGGTGTGGGGTGCTTATGGGCTGAGCCCAGCGTCCTTGGGGCCTTAACCTGACCTAAATTTTGTGCCCTTTAGTATATTGGTCTGTGCTTGGATTATTGGGCTGGGTTCAAGCCTAATCTAAAATTTGGGCCCATTTAATACTGGGTGCGGGATTCGATTAAGTATTGAGTGATTGATTATCCAGAACTAATGGGCAAACTTGTGCCTAACATTTTTGGTGCCGCTTGGGCTACGCACTTACGGCCCATGTTTGACTTGGGTGGATATGAGCCTGTGCTTGTGCTTCTAAAGTTAGACCAGACGGGGCCTGGCCCAACTCGGCCAATGAACCCCTATATAAGTAGGGGTAGAATAACTGAGGGGTTTCTTGCAAAAGAATGGATAACTACATGGGGGTTACGAGTACCCGACATAGTTGTTAATATTGTTTCGAACTTCATTTCGCTGTGGCTTACAAAATGAAAAGTTTCGGCCGATTTATGATTTTGGCGAAACTTTTCGAAATTACATTTCGGGGAAAATATAACATAATATATAAGTAAAAAAAATAGAAAAAGTAATAAATATAGATTTAATCCATTATAGTAAAGTAATTTTTTTATAATTATATTTTGTGAAAATATAAGAAATACAAAATATATATATGTAAAAAAGTAAAAAATAATAATTATGTTAAATTTCATTTCGGCTACTTGACTGAAACGAAAAATTTCGGTCATTTCAGCGAAAACAAAATAAAATTAATAACTCTATGCCTGAACCCCCGATTCTTAGATAATAGAAACATGATACTTGGGTTGAGGACAACATGATACTTTATAATATTTGCATCTACTCATGGACACAAGCTAGCCCTAATTTCCGTGGATGAGAGTGGAATCTTCTTTTGATACAGCTTGAGTCTTGGGAGATCTTATTATACTACATCTTGTTTATAAAATATGAGTAATAGCAACATAAAATAAGGCAAGATACAGACCTAATGCTTTTAATTAGTCAAATGCCACTTTCATATGATATGTCTTTATTATTTTGTTAGAATGGATTGAGGGGATGCCTAGTGCCTAGTACTCTAAAGCTCTTATCCTCATTTTTCTTCTAATTTACGTAAAATAGATTTACACACCCCCTTTCCAAAGAATGGTTAATGTACTTCACAATTTCATGGGAAAAGAAATAAAATCATTGATTTACTTGTGTAGTGATTCATTAAAAGTCTAATTTAATTTGATGATGCAACGCGTAGTGAGGGGAGGGGGCATATATGTTTCCGAAATTATTAAACCTGTATATTAGTCATTTTTCAAAAATCCACAAAAGATCTCCATCTAATTATCTCATTCATAAAATCTTCTTGATATGTTTTTTAAGAACAAATGTGACTAGTTAACATGAAATGCTTCTTCTAGTTAGCCCAACTAACAACAGGCTTCTTCTTTACAATGTACTACATAACTTCATATTTTGATAGTAGTTGTAAAACATCAATGTCCATAAAGCATCTTAGTTGGAGACTATCATTTAAAGAAAAAGAGAAAAAAGGAATGGGGATGTTTGATATTTTGGGTCTATTTGTTTTCATAGAATACATAGAAATTAGATACACGTGAACTCATGTCATAATTAGTTGACAATAAAATTCAAAGTGAATATACAAAAATAACCATTAAATAACTTCACATTTAGTGGAAAGTGAATTAAAGGAAAATGAGTAATTCAAATACTATGAAAGTCAAGGTCCATCAAAATTATTACCCTATATCATTCACACCCAATCTCATATCATTCCCACTTCACCTCTTTAATAATCCTTTGGTGGAGCTCATTTGATTATAAATTCCTATATATTCTAATGAGATGAATAGGCTGATTCAAATCGTTTATATAAGAAAGTGGATTTCACAAATGGTGCAAGGTAAAAGATAACAACATTACGTAATGACTCTGGCTGATAGTGCACATTATCAAGCTCTTTTTTTTTTTTTTTTCTTTTTTTCTTTTTTTGCATTTTTTTGTGAAATACTTTAACAAGAGAAAGAATGAGAAATCATATACCAATAGAGACAGAAAGCTTGATGATCCCTTTCATATATATATATATATATATATATAATCAGTACCTTCTATTCTTCATCCTCTTTTCAATCATTTGGTGTGATATAATTTTTTTCACGGAAAAGGGAGAAAATGAATTAATTTTTCTTGATAGAAAAGATTTTGATTTTTTATATAAGGGGTAAAAATGAATGATTCCTCTCTCTCACTAAAATGAAAACCAGCGGAGAGTGAAATCCTCTCATTATGCACCCCAAAATCATTGTCAGATATATACACTAAAGGAAAATGGGAAATGTCCCCTTCAATTCCTTTCTGTTTTTTAGTCGTCCAACTAATAATACGGTAGAGAAAGACAAGACCTGCAATTAAATACACTCATTCTAATTCACACATTATTTTGTAGTCATGGAAGCATGAGTTTTCATGATAAAATATCTCCTAGTGTGTCTCCCACTCACTTGGGGTTGTTGCTGTCTTGTCTCTTTCACTGTATAAGATTTTCTTTTCCCAACCTATTAGGACATGAGATTCTATGTGTTTGATTTGTTATGGAAAGGCAAAAGATGCAGTATTTCAAATTATAATTTCCATGTTCCCTATCTTGTCTGAAATCAGGGCCATTCATTAAGCTCATAGAAGTGAGGATGGCCCATGATGTCCCACCTACTGATTCATGGACCTTTACATACCTGCCCAGTGCCAGTGGACATTCTTAGAATAAAGTGTGGTACATACAAGAACTCAAAAAGTCCAAATATGAATGAAAGATCACATTTTTAAGATGCCAGGTTTTGTGACCACAAATTGTGACTACCAACCCACTTACATTAAACGACAAAAATAAAGAGAAATGAAAGAATCCACCTTTTGGGTTTGAAAACTGATTCTGTCGTTGAAGTAAAAGGATAATTTTGCACTTGTTTTCTCTTATTTTGATGACTTTGTTATCATCTCCTCCTTTTACAAGTTGTCGACGAGTAAGAGAAATGTAAGAAGGGCTTTTACTCAAGTGATAGGGAGTCGGTTTTTATCATATTGCTTGGGCTTCGAATCCCAGATACATCATTTCTGTCCGTTTATCCAAGCTCCTTTTCCATTTATGCGGGCTTTCTTTTCACTTACGTGGACTATCTTTCGTGTGTTTGCGGATTCTCTCTTGGGTTCCAGCGAGGCATATTACAAGGAAGTATATATGCCACATTCATTTTCTTGTAGGGTTCTGATATGGATGGAGCCAGCTCACACGGAATGTCCATGGATATATTTTTCAGTATGAATGTGATTAATCCTATTTGTAAAAAAGAAAAAGACATCTTAGCCTGCTGGAATATGATATGATAGATAGTCATAGACCTCAGTTAGAATGATCATATGACCTAAGTTATTTTCAAAGTATGAAATCTATCTTGCTGGAGATGGGAAAAAGCTTTTAAGTCGGCTATTCATTTGATGCAATTCTCCTCCTCTATTTGAATTTGGGACCCGCAGTAAATTGATCGAATTGTAATTCCTCTAGTTAACGAAATTGCAAATTGAAGACTTTAAATATGGAGGTTTTTTATTTTTTATTTTTTTAACCTTAAATATAGAATCATCATATGGCGCCTCCTATTCCCTGCACATACCTAAATGATAGATGGACCTTTCCATCCCTCATACCTCTAATTATCTTAGTAGGCCCCACAGCTTACACCATCCCAGGCATGAAAATTGGGCCGTGCCGTGCCTCGCAACTAGGGCTCAGCCCAGCACGGTGGGCTAGCCCACATGCCTCTTCTATTTTTTTTTATTTTTTTTATATAAATTGAAAAAGACTTTATGGACTTCTAGGGGTTCTTAATTTGAAATAAAGTTAAAACTATTAAAATAAATAAACAAACATTGAAATAATTTACAAATGAATAATAATAAGTCTTTAATTATTTTAATTGTTATATTTTATTTATATATAAAAATTAAAATCATATATATATGGGCCGTGCCTCGGCCTAGGTCCCTGGCCCAGCACGGCACAGATATTTTTCGTGCCATGCCGAGGCCTAGGTGAGAAAACTGGGCCGTGCCGTGCCGTCCCATTGACCAAGTCAATAGCACAGGCACGGTTTTTTCTGTGTTGGGCCTTTGCGGCATGCCCAAATTTTCATCTCTACACCATCCTTGACTTCCTATAATACAAAATTCTAAAACTTAAAAACTCTACTCAATTGCTTTTTTCAGAAAAAAAAAAAAACCTTTAAAAGTTGTGAAAAATGACGGAGGCCCGAAATACTTCATAATAAAGTTAGACGGCTTCTATTCCATGATATAATGGAATAACCCAACAGTCCATGATATCATGGAATAGCCTATGTGAAGATTTCATGAAAAAGGGAAATTTTATGATATGATGAAATCGGATATTTGTATGTCAGATGATTCCATGATATCAAAGAATATTGGGTAATTCCAAGATATCAAGGAACGGAGGCCCTCTAACGTCGTTATAAAGCTTTTGGGTCCTCCATTATGGGCAACAGAATCCCAGAGTAACAATAGAGAAAAAAAGTAACTTCATGTGTCTTTGTTGTGCAGGTCACTTTCTCCTTAATGGCTGTCATTCTCAAAAACAAGAATCATCACTTGGATTAGAGGATTGAACAATGTATTCATAATTAGAGGCATTCATGGCCGCCCTGGGCCAGGCTAAAGCTCGTCAGCCCCAACTTGTTTTGTTCCAGGTGACATCAATGCACATTGGCACCTTAATTTGTATTTGTTTTGGCAACAGTGTCATCTACCTTAATTTGTATTTGTTTTGGCAACAGTGTCATCTTAAGCATGTGAGAATTTTCTCCTGCAACCCAACTGCATGTACTGTCCAGCTCTGTTGCTCATTTGGGGGCAGCTTCTTTCACACAATGATCTAACACCATGTCCAATTTTATGCTCATCAAACCTTTACACACAAAAAAAAAATGTATATAACCATAATAAAAGATATTGACCTTTTAAGGCTGTTATATCAATCCTGATTTTTTGCATAAACCTCATCCATAAAAAGACCTCTCCATTCATCCTACCCATAACCATAGGATCCATATATTCACAGTTCGTGGTCTACTTCTTGGTGCTGATTTTCCTATATGCACATAATTTTTATTGAGTGGTGTTAGCCAAAAGCTACAATTACACCGATCCTAAAATATTACTTACAACATTGTCCAAGTAAGAGGATGATTACTGCCAGCCAGAAATATCTCAATACTTGTACAAGAACATCATAAAAGGGTCTTTTGCATGTGGCAAATCCTAGGTGGGGGCTACAGGAACAGAGTGGCATGAATCATTAAATGATGCAGTAAGAAGTTCAATTGCCTAACATCTGCTCCACTTCTTTTAGTCTTTCAGACATTTATAATGAAGTGGTCGATGCCTCACCAAACGAGCTACCAGTAGATTGACAGTAAAAATTTGGTGTTGTCGATTGCCCAGCAAAAATATGACAAAGGCAGTGCTTCTGATGCCTGTAGACCCCAGGCAGCTGGAACCGCAAAACTGATCTGATCTGAAGTGACCATCCATGGAAAGGCAGAAACTTTTAGACTCAGAATGATGATAATGGAATGATAATTGACCTTCTCATCAATGATCTTCACCGAGCTGACACAGATCTAGGGCTTTTACAGTGGCTGTCCATGTAGAAATAAGCTTGGACCAAGTGGGAAGGTCAGACCATCCTCCTGCTTGTCATCCAACTGTGGCAGGAAGTAAGGGTCCACTGGATATTCAAGGGGAATAAAAAATAAGTTACATTTAGTTTACCAGCTTGATCATGTTCCGTTCAGTTAAACCAGAAGAGGCTTAGTAGGGGATTGGACAGCAGACCATTAAGATTGGAAATTGATTAAATGATGAAATATTGTATTGAACATGCTTATTATCACCATCCTTACTAAATGGTTAGCAAGCATAATTAATGACAATGAAGAAAACTGGTAGAGAGACCAATGCGAATGTACACAGCTGATTAATTGAACCTCTCAAAAAGGACATAATATAACATAACTGATAGAAAAACACCACGAAGATATTCAAAAATTGAAACCCAACTGGAACAGTAAAAGTAAAACTCTTAAACCTGTTGCTGATAACAAGTATCCAGTCATTTTCCTGAATTTGAGAAAAAGGCCGGGGATGACAGAATTGGTTGAGACCTCTTTGAATAAAAACTACCGCCATCATCCAGTCTGATGGAATTTATTCAACATCTCAGAGATGTAGAAAAGTTGAAACAAATATAACGTACAGAAGCAACTTAGGATCTATCACCCATGTTAAGCACTTTGCTGGACTTGACGATGTATTTGCTGGATCCAATCAACATAACCACTGGTTCCCCCAATCTGGTCTTCCACAAGATTGGCAAGCAATAATGAACCTTCTCTTGGCTGTTCCCCTTGTCTAACAAGATGGCACAGCTGATAAAAGGCAGGGTCACTGTCCCTTAGCCTCTTCAGCAACCCCATTAGCTTTCTGGACATATCGTTATCAAGCTCCGAAAGATTAAGCTGCAAAATTTAAGTTACATGGAACACCATAAGAGAAGATAAGGAGAGAAAAGAAAGAAAAGGAGAGACAGCAAAGATAGATGATATCGATTGGAGAGTGGTTCAGTAAAAAAAAGGGGGATTGTCTAAATGAACGATTTTAATTTTCGAAGAGGAACAATCCTGTAATGACTGCGGCCAAAACCATTAAAAGTATCTATAATTGATAATCGGTACCCTCCCTCATTATTGGTATCTTCTTCAGTCAAAAGCTTAAAATGTATTGGAACTTCATCAAAACCAATATTTCTCCATATTTTATTTTTATTTATTTTAGCAAGATTGGTGCAAACGTGCAGTTGTGAAAGAAGTGATACTTCAATGTGGGGACAGTGATTGATCTTGGTCAATGTTGTGATGCTAACATGGTTTAAAATTTTGACCAATACTGGTACGTATCAACCACTACCGAACCCTGATTCAAAATAGCGATTGTGGTCACCATTGTAGTCAACCCCAAAAAGCGAAATGACATGGCATCACGTCACGGTTCGTGGTCTACCGTGGTGTAATTTTTTTTTTTTTTTACACAAGAAAATTGAAAAAAATATACAAACATCCAAAATATTGTAAAAAAGCTAGAAAACAATGTTTATCTATCAATAAACACTTCATATATATATATATATATATATATAGGGAGATGCTCCTATGAGAGATGCTCTCACCTTACTATGAAAGATAAGGTGGGGACCCTCACATCCATATCCAATGCCAACAACTTAAATGTGAGGGCCCCCACCCCTATCTCTCATATAAGGTGAGAGATATCTCTCGTAGGAGCATCTCCCATATATATATATATATATATATATCAGTCCCCTTAAGTCATAATATCTTGTATCACTTTGTAGTTTTTAACTGTTAAATATGATAAAATTCTAGTGTTTATTTAATTTTTGGGCCCATCTTTATAATATATAGATCCATCAATGTAGCCGATATTGACCACTATCGAACACTTGATTTTATTTTTTAATATTTTATGCTCATTTTTTTTAATAAGTTATCAATGTTGGGGGCAACCCCTCTTGGAATTAAATCTATTAAGGGCCCAATAAAAAAATTTTGTTTTAAGTGATTTAGTTTTATCATAAGTGGGCCCTATTAAAGGGGTACAAATAAACAGGAAAAAAAAAAAAGAAAAAAAGGAAGTTCAGATACGCATGCGAATTGTGCCATCTGATTTTTTGATAGTTTATTTAGATGACTTAGAAGTAACAAAACTTATAATGGGCACAATTTTAATTTCATTAAAATATGTTCAAGGCCCATATCAAGAGGGGGCATTTATTTTTAGTGCTTTTCATTTTTACAAGCGGACCCTAATGAATAGCCTCATGAATTCATATAAAAAATTAGACAGTAGAGTAGTAGGCCCATCTCTAATTTGGATGAAATTTGGTCAGGCTACATAAGGTCATTTATTTTGAGCGGTTTGGGTTTTTAATAGGCGGACCACCCCACAGTGAAGCTTACAAATTCGCTAGTGGACTCACAAAAAAAAAAGGTCATATGGACACAAAAAAAAAAGGGTAGAAGTTGAAAGGGGCTTTCGCCCCTTTTATTTCATTTCCCATCAGCAGAGACTTAGAAAGGGAAAAGGGGGAACGAGAGGAGCGAGTGAAAGAAAGAGAGGGAAGAAGAAAAGGAAGAGGCAGGAGAGAAGAGAATTTAAGCGATGAAGAAGAAGCGGCAGCAAGAATCCGTCCCACGTTGACCTGGTGCAGTCGACTTTGATGCCATGCAGCTAGGAACGCCCTTTGTCTCTCTTACCCCCATTTTGTTCAACTAAATCCTCACCACTTCTTCTTTTGTTTTTTTTTCTTCTGTGTGTGTCCCAAATTTGCAACGGCATCCCATCTTGACTACAAATAGGTTTTGGAAACGATAACTTCCACTTGTTTTTAAGGTTTGAAGTGTCATAGGCCCGATATATTAGACCAGACAAATATTTTGACGATATCAGCTATAGCATCAGCCAATATTTGGCGATATTTTCACTTCTGTGATCTCGGACCGATAAACAATAAAATATCATCGCCATACCAACCGATACTAGTTCATATTGGCCAATATGAACCGGTATTGGCCAATATTTTTAAGCCTCTCCATGCTAGGGTGCCTTACCATGGAATACAGATCTATCAATGGTTTGGCTGTTCCTTTCTTTTATTTTTTTAATTTTATTTACACATTTCACACCCTAAAAGTAACTTAAAATTATTTTTTTTTTCTGATAGTATTTTAGAAATTTGTTTTAGTAAAACAAGGGCCCAAACGAACCAATATATATATATATATATATATTTTGAATGGCTACTTTCATTAAAAAACACACAATCAGTACAAGAGAAATATACTGACAAGCAAAAGCAAGAAAACAAGGAAGCCAAAAAAGCTAGAACATTCCACTAAACTAGACTAATTTTGCCCTAACAAGGGGAGAGCGAACTCCTTCCAATGCATCACAATTTGCTCTGAAGAGGCCCAAACAAACCAATATGAATGCAGTACTGATATATCGGCCAGTAAGTAAAAATCTTCGGCTAAGACGAACATAATATATCCTCAAAATTGTGTTTTAAGATCAAGCTGCTGATGCATTGACCAAACTTTTTTTTTCCAGCATATATAGAAGCACGTATAGAAGACCTATACCAAAATGCAACACAAAAGAAAGATAACAGAGCACACAATTTTCAAATGGAGGCCCTAAAGTAACTCTCTATACTTCAGACTTCGCCAAAGCATCCGCTGCATTAGCATCTCCCGAACACATGATATGAGGAAACATCCATGGAATGGTGCAATTGAATATCGTTGTAAATGTAATGCTATATCAATGGATGAGAAAAATTATGAAGTAACCACAACACCGCAAGTAGTTGCTCCACTATCAGACCACCAGAAAAGAAGCTGAACAAATCCTCAAAGCTCACTAATCACCTATCAGCTTCATTTGCTTATGCCTACAGGCCCAGGAAAGATCATGAAGCATATAGGCATGTGAATACAGACAAGACTACTGTCAACATCACAGTGATGACGACAATGACCATGATGACGATATGCAGCCTGCATGACATTCTGCATAGTGCCAATCCTCGTTGATCCAGGTAAATTCCCAATCTCAGATAAATTCTAATAATTCTTAAGTAGTTGTGCTTGAACACAAATTTTCAATTTAGATTCATACCATATTTGGTTCACTCAATGTCATGAACTTATGACATGTACTTGTATTTTGAATGGTTAATTAGCTATTAGTTAAGCATAATATATGATTTTTATATAGACATTCCATTTTTTTTGCAAATATATTTACTCTCATTAAATTTGAACAAACTGAACAGTCTCTGACAAAACAAAGATACAAGATGTTGATGCCATTTGGCAAGCCTACTTCTTCAGTCTATTTCACTTAAAACTTATTGAAATAGATCCTTGAGTGCTTTAAACTGCTTTGGAAAGTTATGTGAATGTTTGATTCAATCAGCTTTTAAAACCATTGCCTCTATTTTCAAAAAGTAACAAAAACATGACTTTTTCAAATAGAGACATGAATCTTTAGCCTCTTTTTTCTAACAAGTTTGCCATTATAACTTTTACTATAGGACAAGTTTGCCTTTACTATTTTTACCATCTGACAACTTTGCCCATATGACTTTTATTATATGTAACTTTACCCATATAACCTTTTTTTTTTTTTTGGGACACCTATATAACTTTCACTGCTAAGTTTGCTTTTTCTGGCTGAATCAGACGTACCAAACAGTCCAGTCCATTCATAGAAGGATCTAATTGAAACAGAATCTAATTGAATCAGCTCAACTCTATTTTAAACAGATCAGACTTGCCAAACAGACCCTTGAGTCATGTTAGCAAAAAAATCCTTGGGGAATCTTCACCAGTTTTTCACTAAGTCTTGGAAAAGCCACGTTCGACAATAGCAAATCTCGGATGATTTGGTCCAGTGGACTGGAATTCTGGAAATCCTCATGTTTAAGGATATTCAGGTCTGACCCCCTCCTCATATTTGGAAACCCTCATTTTTGCGAATTTACTCACCAATACCAATTTTTCTCACTATATGCATCAAAATGCACCAATATCGAAGCAAAATCCTTGACCATACAAATCCTCAGTTGGCAATCCCTGTTCTGGAAGCAGTGAGGAATCCTCAAATCTGCAAATTCCTCACATATTCCTTACCTGTTACCAAACATGCTCTGAAAATAACTTTGAGGGACCAAGATATTACTTTATAATGTGACCTAATGGGGAAACAGCGGATTCTAGCATTTTCCGGTTCGAAGATTTAGTTCTCTTTTCAGATTTTCTCGGGAAAAAAATTGCGTTGCACCGGGCTGCGATGGCTGCAAAATGAAATATATTTACTTTTGTAGTCAACCATGCAGCCCACTGCAACTGCAATTTTGAACCATCCTCATGAGAACCACTGTGGAAACTCACAAGTCTTTGTAGAAATCTGCAGTCCCCACTTTAAACTCGACTGCTTGCTTCCCATTCAAGAACAAACAAAAAGTCAATGCTCGTACCTAGATGCATACCAATCATGGGTAAGAAGAATGGACGGTAACCTAGGCAAGTGAAAAAAATGGCGAGCATATGATCATTCTAAACCTAAACTTAAGGGGAGAAAAACTCAAATAAATGTCAAATTAGGTCAATATATCAATTCAGGACAAAATTTTAGCGGGAAAAGGTGCAACCACAGTTTTCCAACCCATTGATTCAACCAAACTTGGCCAATTACTGGGCAAGTTGACCAGTAGACTCAGAGGGGTCAACCAAGCAGGTCAGTATATTAATTTGTATTATTTCTATTATAAATATTTACATTTCTAATAACAATAAAATAAATAAATAAAATGCGGAAAGATCCATAAGCAAAATACATATTTTTTCATAGTAAAATCTAGATAAATCCCACACTCTAATTCATATCCCAGGTTTACATATTTCTGCAAATAATTGTACGAGAAACTTACACAGAGCATTAAACAACAAATGGGAAACAGCTATAGAATGCATCGTCAAATAGAAAACTACAGAAGTACATTCCTATTGCCACAAAGCACTTGCAAAGTGAAAATTTCAAAATCATTTACTATATATTGAAGTGTTTGCAAATAACAGACAACATCAGAGACAACCCCAAAAGAGAGAGGGAAAGGGGAAAAAAACAATATTAGGATTGCAGTTTGCAAATAACAGACAACATCAGAGACAAGAGAGAGAGCAATATTAGGATTGCAATTTGCAAGCACTAAATGTCAGAAAGCACAGAAAATCAATCTAATGTTTCCTTTCTTTAAGAAAAAACCAAAAAGAATAAGAGAAGAAACGATCTGGTGCGATGAATGTGTGAAGGCCAACCTAGATGCCTGGGATGTGGAGGGGGTGAATTTTCACATACCCGTTATCCATGCAGTCCCAATCCCACCAACCACAGTGAACTGTCACTCGCCATTACACTTCATCATACAAATAGGATCATCGCACCAGATCAAATCCCCCAAACACACAGATATATAAATGACTGCACTAGATCAAACCTCCACGTGCCCACACACCCACACCTGCCTGCCAGCACATGCAGACACACATGCGCGCGCACAATTTAAGAATCTTTAAAAGACAAGGCAATATAAGAAACTCTAACCTTGGAGAGATCAGCCAATCCAGAAAGGTCAACTCCAAGTAAATTAAAAATGATATCAGAAGATAGCATTCTGCCAAACCAAATAATGAAGCGAAATCCATCATCATAAATATAAAGGCCTCTGGGATCTAAGCTCTCAGCAGCTAAAGGTAATCGTTTCAAGACTTTGCTCCAGTCATCTGCACTGGTAGGGCCCTGCATTTGAGACAGTTCTCTAAATCAACTCCAACCGACCCGAATATTAACCATCTGAAAAATCAATAATATTTGAGAAAAGAAATACATCCAACGACATGCACCTTTACAAGGTACTCGTCAATCCTGATGAAGCTGGGATAGAGAAGCTTCAATAACCTTTTAACAGGCAAGATCATCATATTGTAACCAGCTGCACAGCGTTCATCAAGTTGAGCATCAGCATATCCACCACGAAGAGGTATTGATTTGCACAGTGCTAGTCCATACAGAAGTAAGAACTTCAGTGATTCAGGATATATCATCCTGCCACCTAAACGATGCTGAACAGCATATAGGTTCCGGTATTCTCTAAGGCCTTTCACAATCCTTGATAGCACAGCATGGCGAGCATCTTCTAGCTTATTTGACAGTGTTTTCTCAATTGCTGCAGATTATTTGGTCTCGATCAGAATATATATATGTTTTTTTTTTTTCCTTTTAATAGTTCCATTTGAAGAAAAAATAGAGCAGAGAAAATTGGAATGCCACGATTATAAAAATCATCCCCTTTTCAGATTGGCATCATAAAGGGTAACAACCTAGTAAGGGAAGTTATCTTACCAAGCCTACTCAACACAGACACAATGGCCCCTGTATCAGCAAGGCGGTACATCTCTCCTAGGTCAGATACCACAGGTGCGGCCGCCGTATGGACTCTGATACGTCTTTCACCGGAAGATGAAGTGTATCTTTCTCTTGCTAAGGAAGTTACTTATGCACTGAAGTGAGGCAACATTTCTTCAAACCTTGTCCAGTCAAATCGGTTGCCCCACCCAAAAAGAAAAAAAAGGAACAGGCAAAACTCCACAAAAAAGGAACAGGGAACAGTAGACATGAAAAGGAAACGTTATACTCCATGAAAATACAATAGGTACTTTCACCACATGGAGATTATGATTTCCCGTCCTTAAAACAAAAATGAACTTCAACAGATAATGATTCAGAAGAATGCATGACTGAAAATTAGGACCTGAAAATTATTGTTCCTGAATTGCAGCAGTTATTCATGAAGGCCAGAGGAAAATCGAGGATCAACAGAACAACTACCAGTTGTAATGCTAACATTGAGTTAACAAGTAAATGGTTAACCAGAGTACCAGACGACTTGAACCCAAATTACACAGATATGGTTCAAGATAATATTGACAATTGGAATATCCTCTTCAAAATTCCATTTGAGAATCTCCACTCCACAGAGTTCCCAAATTGTATCTCCTGTATAAAGAGACTTCATAACAAACCATGATACGGCTTGGGCATCGGGAGAAAAACGTGGAGTACAGAACTAATCAGAGAAGAAATTCTAAGACCAGTTTCATTCTCAACAAAAGCAAGTCCAAGAGTCTTTCTAAAAATTAGACAAAAAAGGGAACCCGTGTATGCGGAAACATTCTTGAACAAATTTTCATAGTAAACAACTGCATTGCTATTCTACCACCATTTCAGGACACAAAGGATACAGCAAAGCAACTTGAAAATATACTGTCTGAGTTGTCAATAAAGTATCTTCCAGTGACAACTGCATTGCAAAGGCTTTATCACTGTCTACAGCCGGAAGAGCCAATAAATCTGTTGATCTCAACATAAAATGCCCATGATAAGTTGTAAAGCGCACCCCTGCAAAGCAAAACAGATGTGTCAGAACCTTGATCATAACCTGGAGAATTTCCTAGAGGTAAAAAAATAAACTCTCTAGACCTCAGGGTTTTCTAAAAGGATAACAGAGGCATATTAAACATCAACCTTTTCCACATCGTATACGCATCACAGCTTCCCAGGCAGTCTCCCTCTTAAGGTCCCTTGCCAACTCATGTCTAAACTTCTCTTTATGAATGCCTCCTTGGAAAGATGGATAATAGTATACCTGGCCACCAGTATATTTTGCAAGAGTTCCTACAAAGCGAAAGAGAGTTGAAAACAAGGATAGCACCACTAAGGTTAAGTTCATTGCTAAGTTGTCAAGGCCGCACCCACGTACAAGGCACAGGCACATAGGCTTCTAACTCCCTGATAGACACTTAGGTGGGTGCACTGTAACCAGGCATGCATCTGTGTACACCATGGAGGCCCAGGCTATCCATGCGCTCAGATGCATCTAATGACTTTCCTCTCTGAGGGCGTTTAAGATATTTTATTAGGAAAATAAACCTCAAAAGTATTAAGTATATGTTGTTTCAGCTTTTCAACACAAAAGCAATTGTTCTGGGCTTCCTCATCACAAAAAGAAGGGAGAAGGGAGGAAAGAAGAAGAAAAACGATAAGCAGAAGCAGGTCCAGCCACTAGGTAAGTTCATTATATCTCTATTCGCCTATCCATGCTGCAGCCAGCTTTGCTGGCTTCTGCGCTACTGCAGTGGCTTCAGGTATGGCTATAGGCTGTTGGATTTGGTTTTGTTTTCCAGTTGCTTTGGAGTTTTCTATGGCAACATGGATTCACCTATTTCCTCTATTTCTCTGCCTTTAGAGCACATGAGTAGAAGGAAATAAGATCATTTGAAAAAAGAAAGTAATAGGAACGTACTACATGGAAATAAACCCCTCACACACATCCATAGTTTTTTCTGTTTCAGAAAATAAAGTGATTTTTCATGGAAATCAATGTAGACAAATGCAGCCCTAATTTAAAAAATGCAGAAACGAACAACAAAGCCCCATTTTTCGCATAATATTTCTTTTTGTATGAAAAATGAATGTAATTAGTTAGGCGTTGGCATTTTGCTTGAATGTGGAAAGAACAGAGAATCCCTTTTGTCTTCTCTTTGGTGAACTCGTGGCCATGCAATTATTTATTTATTTATTTGGTAAATTTACAGTTGTCTGCCTATAATGATCCGCTTGCATTGATGCATGGTTGTTTAATGTTTGGATGTCTTAGGCTGTGCAACTTCAACAATAATTTTATTTGGATGTTGACTTAAATGAGTTTTTTAAGTTGTATTCTCTTCTTTTTCTTCAAAAATGTGCTTAGTTGACTTAGGCACACCTTGCCTTCTGCCTAGTGCCATGGGCCCCAACTGGACTTGTTGCTTTGACTGCGCCTTGGACCTTGACAACACTTACTTTAACTTAATGTGGCAGTTACTTTAACATAATGTGGCAGCAACATGTACCTAAAGAAGCTATATCAGAGTACTTGTCACTGAAAGCATATATATTCACCCCTATCTGGTATTTGGTAAGATCAGCAGCCATTTGCTTATAAAATGGATCCTCTGGTACTCTCAACGAATGTTCTTTATCTGTTCCATAAATACGGAGATCATCTCCACGTAACTTCAGGCGGCCAATACCGAGCGATGGTAAGGTGGACTGAAAGACCAGCAACTTCCCTCCAAGTTGGCTCTGTTGGTACAGATGAATGCATGATTTAAAATTGAAGGTATTTCACAACCAAATCGGTGCCCTATAAGCATCAATGAAATCTAACTAAATTCAATTCAAACAAACAATAAAAAGAAACTACAAGCTGAACAGCTTGACAATAATCCCGGAACTGAATGCTTGGCATACCATAACCATAAATGCTGCTTTAAGAGCAGGTCCAAAAGCAGATTCTATGTTGACATTGTCTTGAAACATAGAGGGTAAGCTATCCAGAAATGCATCCACCACGCTTCTTGATTCTATCAAATTAACAAGAAGATCATCTGGCAAAGGTACAAATATGTCGTCCAGGTCTCCAACCACCATCATTTGAGGCTGTGTCAAAGATGACTGTTACAGAAAGACAAACTTTGTATCAATTTTATTAATTTGTTTTATCAAAGCAAATATTAACAAGCATAAGGCAAAAAGTACACAAGAGAAACAGTGAAAGAGAGGAACTCTATTTATCATATATGCAAGAGTAGAAAGAATCACATGCCTTCATATTATAAAAATGGAGGGTGCTGTCAAAAGTTATGAACCCAATCTGTGTCCTAGGGAAGCCAGGCAGTTCATCCAAACAGGACTTTATGGTATTAGCAACAATCTGCCAAATAACAATGTTAAATACGGGCAATAAGTGAAACATAATATACATACCAAACTCAATGTTTATGCCACCACTTAATGAAAGAAGCTGATCAAATTGCAGCATAATTAAACGAAGACATTAAATTCAAAACAATTAATCATGGATAAACCAATCTTCGGAAGCCAAAACATGGTCTGGAACTCTATAAAAATAAAATGCAAGTGAAGTTGGGAAAGGGATGGCTGCAAAGTTTTAGCCTCGCCCTAAAGTTCAAAGCCGATTACCTCAAGCATGCCACTCCTGACTGCTGATAGAGACACATCAATGAGAAAAAAATATAATGGAGGCATCGGAGGCCGCACCATATATTCAGTTGGTGCAACAAACTCAACACTACCCTTTGAAAGTTCAGGCCTTTGGTCTGCATCACATCTTCTACCATTCGCATCCAAAATGGAGAAATAGTCACCAGGAACTGAAAACACACAGTTTAAACAGACTAGATTAATTACCTTAAAAAAAAAAAAGATAATACAGACTAGATTATCAGCAAGACATCAACCAAAAAAGAAAAGGATTCGAAAACAGTGTTCTACAACAAGCCTTCAAGAATTCTGGTCACACCTATAAATCAACAAATGCTATTTTATAAAAATATGGGAAAATTTAAAAAGCGCCAAATGGTTGAATAGGAGATTTGCTTCTAGAGTGCTTTGTGATAGGCGCATACCAACAAAGAGTGAAGGAAAAATTTTACAAGACACCGGTTAGAACAGCTACGATCTATGGGGCAGCATATTGGACAATTAGGAATCAATACATGCAAAAAATGAGTGTCGCAAAGATGAGAAATTTGAGATGGATGTGTGGTAAAACAAGGAAAAGATGGAATAAAAAATGAGCACATTTGAGAGCATTTAGGGGTAGCATCTACAAATGATAAATTAAGAGGGACATGTTCGAGATGGTTTGGACATGTCCAACGGAGGCCAACAATGGTTCCAGTGAGGAAAAGTTCCTTTATGCAGGTTGATAACACCTTAAGGAAAAGGGGTAGGCCGAAGAGGACATCGATTGAAGTAGTAAAGATAGATTTGAAAAAGTGCAACCTATCCAAGGAAAGCCCACAATAGACTGAAATGGCAAAACAGAATTCATGTAGATGACCCCAACATAGTTGGGACAAGGCTTTCATGATGATGAAAAAATTTATAACATCCTAAAGTTTTAGTCAACTTTTAAAAAAGGGCTTCATGTATTGGTTATTTCAAAAAAGTATAAAAGTTTTTTAACGTTCTTTCAAACAGTCCTCTCCTGTAGCTAGTGCCCACTGCTGGTGATGTTCTTTCATGGCGCCCCCCCCCCAAAAAAAAAAAAAAAAAAAAAAAACCTGCTTCTTATGGAACTGGTGGTAAGATCTAAACTATTAGATGATCCCAATTATTCAAAGGCCCTACAAAGCAAATCAAGACCATCAATAAAAGACACAGCTCTGATCTACAAATGTGTAGAGAAATCGATTGCATGCCTTACATACAGTGATCTTTGAAAGAGATCCAACCATTAGATGGTGAGTTTCTATGGGTGGACTTTGAACCAGGAGGATTAAGCTTAAGCCCATCTAAACTCGTCAAAATAGATTTCTCTGAAGCCAAGGAGAACTGATGCAAGCCATAAGCCAAAAATGACCTACCAAAGAAGGCCCAAGAAGACCAGCATAGTGCACCAACTAAGACAGCTCATAACTAGAGCATTTAATTAGTCCCATGTTCAATAACAGCATTGTGTTCATGTGACATGCCAAATCTCATAGTATTTAGGAAGTTCCATCTCGAGAAAATCAATTTTTTCTGACTTGCTTAAATTTAAAAAGCCAATATCTTTAAGATCTTTGATTAGAAATTGCAATCTCTAATTAACACTAACCAGATCAAACAGAATCATGGAATTAAGATATATAAGTCAAATGCTAAGATGTTGTCTCGACTTATAAGATCAAACAGAATTAGAAATAAGGTCCTACAAAGAAATATATAGGTAGCTTCACTAATGTAAAAAATCAAGGAATATTATTTGGGATGGTTTAGCCATGAGCAGAGTTCTAAATGAGTCCATGTAAGAAGTGTTGAAGGATGAGTAGTTCAAGAGACTAGGAAGGAGGGCAGACTTACTAAGACCTCCAGAGTAGTAGTGAGGTTGAAGGATGAGTAGTTAAAGAGATGAGGAAAGAGGGCAAACCGCAGACTTATTATGACCTTAGGGCGTGTTTGGCTGTGTGGTGAAGTGAGGTAAAGCCTCCATTATCCAGACAACAAAAGACAATGGGTCATATCAAAAGTACACAATTTCAAAATTCCTTCCATCTTTTTCAAAAAAAGTCAAAAAAGCAATCTTTTTTCTCCACTAAAAGACAAAAAAGCTCCATTTTTCTATACAAAAAGTCAAAAAGATTCCATACCAAACAACTAAAAATAAAACACCATCATAACACCTTATATTTTATTCTCTCTTGATTTGATGCTTCACCTCACCCTACTTCACTTCACCACACATCCAAACAGACCCTTAGGAGTAGTGGTGAGGAAAGAATGTTAGACTATGGAGTGTGAGCACTGTTTGGAATAGGGTTGAATGGAAAAGCAAATCTCTTTTTTTTTTCCTGAGTGACAGTGAAACTCACAAAAGCACCCTAAATAATTGGGATATGCCACAAAGATGGTGACGAACCGAGTACATATGCCTTTTGCATAGAATAAAATTTTTGTCCAACATCCAATCAGACGAGTCAGTGCTAGTAAGCACTGACAGAAGCAACTTTTTTGAAGATAAAGATAAGGTACCCAAACCCAGATCCACATCCACTAGTCAATAGGAGAAGAGAGGTTGGTGCCAAGCTTGATTGTGTTCAATACTTCAATGTGAAGGATGGTATGAACACCCAAATCCTTATTCTCATCCAAAAGGATATGGTGCATATGGGATGTATTAGTATGGTGGTAGAAGTACAAGGCCAATGATCAATGCCAACCACACAATACAAACTGATGTCTTTGGAAGATCTAAGAGGTACCACAGCCACAACCATGCATCCATATATGGTGAACACAGATAGTAGATTTGTGTTAAAAGGTGTCCAATTGACTCAATGTTGGGTGTTTTAGATGGGTTATTTTGATTATCTATTCAACAAGCCCAAGATTGTGCACTACATATTAGAGAAGTTATGGCCTATTTATTGATAGGTAAGTTGGACAAGTGTGCTGCTAGATATAAGTTGAGAAGACTTTCCAAGTATTAATGTAATCAGATTACATCAATAAGGATCAACTGTAGCAAATACTCAAATGGGTTTCTTGATGGTGTTTTCTACTCATTGAGCAATTAATCCTTAAATGAAAGAAAAAGGTAGATGTTCTAATAATATCCGCATAGTATCTTGTACTCTTACACTAGGAAACAAATTCAAAGATAAGTTACATGTTAGTCCAATTCCATTTTCCTCAAAAATTAGGCATCTTCATGAATGTCTACCAGTAACACCTTAAGACAACCATACATAATTGCAAAATTGCTGTTCATGAAACCAAAACCAAAAAATTCAATTTGTATTTCACCAGAATCAAGTCCTAATATACACTGTCTCTCTGTGTGTGCGTGTATGTGTGTGTGTGTGTGTGTGTGTGTGTGTGTGTGTGTGAGAGAGAGAGAGAGAGAGAGAGAGAGAGAGAGAGTTCCAGATATCCTTACTCTGTATCTTATCAAAAGAAACAAAAGAGGACCTGCTTTACTAGACAGTAGTGGAATTCCTTCAGCAAGTGGTTCATTAGATATGGCAAGGTTGTTTTATTATGAAAAAATACAATGCTTTGGCAAACACACAATAGCTAAAACACAGACAAGAACTTCAAATGCATGCTTAATTGTCATCACAACGATTTGAAAGCAGCAAGCAGTGAGCACTTAAATTTGGAATGTATGGAATTGGAAAGATATATTTTAATACAATAGTGAAATATAGAGGATTACCATCATTAAGCAAAGCACAGATGTTGCAACGCCACTTTCTTCCTCCATCAGTAAATGTTACATATGGATTGATATATGTTCGGCATCTTCTACATCGAATAATGCCTGTTGGTCCAAAATTTACAACAGCCACTTCCTCCTGACGGACAATGAACAACCAATTAGAAAGCAAGACCCTAAATCAATCCCAAAAAAGAAATTATGCATAAAAAAGTAATTACATAAAAAGAACCTGCCCTTTTGAGCAGTGACACTGACCCCAGCAGGAGCTTCAGCCAGAGGATGAACCACAACTCCAAGAGGCATATGCCACCTTGAAAGCAATGACTGGGAATTTGGAATTGCACAAGTCGTCAGTCTTAAATACCTAGGATGACAATTTAGAGGGTACATCTCACGGAACAAACTTGGCTCCACATCACCATCCAATGGCCTCGGCAGAGCTTTTGAATCAATTCCAGGATCAATTGATCCAGGGATGGATCCAATGGATAGAGAGTTGAATTCTTCGACCAAGCCTTGAACACCCACAGGAGGTCCTGCACTAGGATAATGACTTTTTTCTCCTGCAGTCGGTGGGGGTGATACAAAACTTCCTTGGTGAGCAGCATAGGGTGGAACTTGTACTGGTGGAGCATGAGCAGCAAAGTTGGGTTGCCTAAAAGGGTACCCATGCAAAGATGGCTGCAAGGTTTGCCTTGGAGCGGAAAATGATGACTCCAATGTTGATGCAGGCATATTACCTCTAGGTGGTATAATAGGGTTCACACTGGGAGGTGAAGGCCCCATTGGCACTAATGGGGCCTGGAACTGAGGATGAGTCAAAACAGGAGGAAAAGCCTGCTGTTGACCCCTAGGTGGAGGTGGTACTGAAAATGGCTGACCAGCAGGTGGTGGGCCATAAGGTGTTGCCGGTTGAGTCATTGAAGGATAATTTGTTATACGGGGGTGTTGATGAACACTAATATCTGGTGAGGAATAAGATGACACCGGCGCAGGCACTGATGGACCATTAAATCGAACTGGTGGTGCAGGTCTATAAACAGAAGCCTCCGAGCCAGCAACAGACCCAGAAGATAGAAAAGGCCTCGCAGGTTGAGCAGCAGTCCCTGAGAAGTAAGTAGGTCTTCCTGGAAAATTGGTGGGTTCAGGCTTTTCATTCCCCATGGGCTGCATGTCACTTGATATTCTTTTCCTTAGTTATAATTCCATTTGCAAAACCTGCTATGACCAACCATCATGGTGAGAAAAACCCTGAGTTTAAAATCTTATGGAGGAAAAAAATAAATCAACGGTATCAAAACATCTAACAAATTCTAAAAGTTTAACCAATATTTCATTGAAAACAGAAATAGAATGAGCCTCCTCTATTATGTTCAATTGAAATGATCCAAAAAGGACTAGGAAATCGACCGCCAGACTAATAATTTTAGAGGACATGAAAAGTAAATCAAATTATGTATAATAACATTTCATACATATGTTAGAAAGACAAGTATAATATTAACAAATGTAGCAACAAAAGGATGCAAGAATGCAACTATGAAACAAGTTATAATGAAGAAATAAGACTCGATAATGGAAGTCATCACACTTATGCAAACATCAGCAATAAACAACAGTTGTGTTTGCAGTAGGCACCAGCTGATGCAACTTGAACATCAAATTTGGTTCCCAGCACAAAGAAAGGGTCCACAAGGACCATGTGGTCCCATGGCCCACAAACTCTTAAGAAGACAAATCTGACAATTCCAATATTTGCATCTCTACAAACAAACAACTACTTTTTTCCTAGTTAGGAACTGAGTTGACCGAAATGAGCACTAAATACTTTTTGAGAGATCTCCTCCAAATCACTGGTATGGCTATCGAAATCGTGCCAGTATAAAGGTTCCAGATCCAAGTGGTAGTATCAGGGCCCTTAGCTATTGTTCTTGAGAAATGGCCGGGTCAGGCCCATTCCTCGAAAGAAGTTTTTATGGGATCCCTATCCACCAAAATCTTCACTTTTGGTTCCGGCAAACGAATAATCATTGAGTCCTCTTTCCTGACAACACATACAAAGAAACCCGCCAACAATAAAGTAATTAGCGAACGATGGGTTTTATGATTAGTTCCTTATCTTTCCTATCCCCCATATATCTTTTTTTTTTTATGTACTAGAGCCGGATCGGCTAATTGTTCTCTGATAGCATCTGATCCAATAGAGATTTCTTGATTTCGAAATGTATCTAAGCCTAGGGTAGTATAAAAAAAAAAAAGCGGAATGCTGTATTTCCAAGATTGGATTTCAGATTCGAATGAACCTCGTAATCGCAAGAAAGTTGGTTTTTTAGCTATGGGCCTAGCAAAAGAAAATTTGGGATGGGTTCCTATAGGATCCCCACATCAAAATCGGATATTTCCTAACAAGGAAAAAAGTGGTTGTTTGTTTGTAGAGACGCAAATATTGGGATTGTCAGATTTGTATTCCTGAGAGTTTGTGGGCCATGGGACCACATGGTCCTTGTGGAAAGAACAATAGAAGAAATGAAGTGGGTATAGTTGTATATAAGGAAAGAGAAAATTGTGGGGGCAAAGAGATTGGGTGATAGAATTTTGCAATTAAACTAGCATTGGAGAAAGACTTAATTCATATTATTAGTGCATATGCTCCCCAAGCAGGATTAGATGAAAGTGTCAAGAGCCAATTTTGGGTGGAGATGGATGGTTTACTATGGAAAATTCCAACTAGTGAAAAGATTTTCCTAGGAGGGGACTTAAATGGGCATGTAGGAAAGGACAAGAAAGGATATGAGAGAGTGCATGAAGGGCAAGGATTTGGAGAAAAGAATGTGTTAGGACTAGGAGACACTATCTCGGACTTTGTAATAGCATTTGACCTTATAATAGCAAACACTTGCTTTAAAAAGAGAAACGAGCATTTAATTACTTGAAAAAGTGGAACTAGCAGGAGCCAAATAGACTTTTTTCTACTTAGAAAACATGACAGGTTGCCTTGTAAAGACTGTAAGGTTATTCCAGGAGAGAGTTTGAGCACACAACATAAGTTAGTAGTTTTAGATACTTCCATTAGAAATAGAAAAAGAGTAGTAAATAAAATGTATCCTAAAACAAGGTGGAAAAGTTTGAAAGGAGAAAGAGCAACAATATTTAAGGGTAAAGTGATTGAGGATGGAGATTGGAATTTTGAAAGAGAAACAACAATAATGTGGAAACAAATGGCTAACTGTATTAGAAAGGCTACAAAAGAGGTACTCGAATAGTCGAAAGGAAAAGGACACCATAATAAAAAAACTTCGTGGAGAAGTGTAGAGGTTCAGGAAGTCGTTCAAGAGAAGAGACATTGTAACAAAGTTTGGTAGGGTATTAGGAATGTGGAAAGCTATGAGATGAACAAAAAGGCAAAGAAAGAAGCTAAAAAAGAAGTGATGCAAAGTGTAAAGTATATGATGACCTATATAATAGGTTGGGAACAAGAGAATGAGAAAAGGATATTTTTAAGCTTGTAAAAATAAGAGAAAGGAAAAGCAAGGACTTAGATCATGTCAAATGTATTAAGAGCAATGACTAAAAAGTTCTACTGAAGGACAATGAAATAAAAAAAAGGTAGAGGGCATATGTTAGCAAACTTTTAAATGAAGACTATATAGGAAATATAAGATCAAAAGACGATACTTTATTCGCAAAGAATACTTTTTTCGTAGAATTAGGGTGGTAGAAGTGAGGAAAGCATTAAAAAAAATGAAGACATGAAAGGCTACGGGTCCAGATAAGATCCCGATTGAGGCTTGGAAATGCTTAAGAGAAGTTGGGGAGATTTGGTTAACAAGACTCTTCAAAAAGATATTAATGACAAAGAAAATGCCGGATGAATGGAGAAGTGTTGTAGTACCTATATATAAGAACAAGGGAGACATGCAATACTGTACAAACTATCGTGGGATTAAACTTATGAGTCATAATATGAAGCTATGGGAGAGACTAATAGATCAAAGACTTAGACAGAAGATTAAGATATCTGAAAATCAATTTGGTTTTATGCCAGGGAGATCAATGATGGAATCTATCTTCTCACTTAGACAATTGATGGAAACATATCGAGTGAAGAGGAGAAATTCACATATGGCCTTCATCGATCTAGAAAAAGCCGACGACTGAGTACCTAGAGATTTAATTTTGTGGGTTTTAAATAAAAGGAATGTTCCAAGAGATTATATTGAAATTATTATAGACATATATGAAGGACCAGTAATGCATGTGTGAACTAATTGTGGAGAGACAGGGGAGTTCCTTCCCACTGACCATAGGTTTTGCCAATCTGTCTTTTGAATGGAATTTAATGAGGGATATTTGAGGAGATAATTTTTTAAAGTTTTAGATGTTTTATAAGTGGGCCCATTATCATAGAGCTTTTCTATCATTCTTTATTTTCTCTATAGTTTTTCCTATTTGAACTATGTAGATAACATCAGCAGGCCTTAAAATTATTGGGCCACAAAACAATTGCCCTCCTTATTGTGAGAATTTCACTTCAAAACAATATAGGCCCACTACCAAATTGATCTATATAAAGTATTTATATATATTTTTTTTATTTTATCTATGTGTTTAAGTTATCATTGTAATTGTGGACTATTAATGTGATATCTTACGAAGATTATGAGGGAAGGGACATTTTTTGGATGATTTAGACTTTTCATAAGTGTGTCCCACTAATGTATTGGTTGATCACCCTTGCCCCCTCTGAAAGAAAATCCTAGCTCCCCTGCTGCTCATGCTCCTATTCTTGTATCATATAAACTGAAGCTATTGAGTGTTGTGAACATTGGAATTGATAAATGACCTCTTTCCCAACAATGATAACTTCCCGCGAGTTGTTCTTGTCCCTCCTTGTCTCATAACTAGATTGAGAACTTGATCCCATATATTGGGTTGACTTATTTCTATACCTGTTTAAGGACAAAGATGATTGGTCGAACCCTTTAGATGATGCGAGCTAACAAGCTTCATGGCCGGTTATCTCTTCAGATTTCATTGCATGTTGCACCACTTCATCCACTATATCAAAGTTTTGAAATGCTAAGCGATTTCGTAGGTCCAATCAAAGGCCATGAAAATATCTGTGAGCTACAACATACCATGACTCATCCAAATCACAACATTGTTGGACTAGAAAGAATTCCTCCATATACTTCCATTGATTTGCTACGCTATTTTAAACCCTAAAGTTTGGAAAATCAAATCCCTACTGTAAGTGCACTGAAAGAAATTTTTGCTCCATCGTATTCCACATCTCCATCCATGTTTATACTGAATCCATATCTTGTCATCACAGTCATCATTGCATTTTGTCCACCAAACAGCTACAAACCCATGAAATCTGGTAGTTACTAGTGTCACCTTGTTTCCATCTGTCATAGATTTGTGAGCTCAGCAGACACATTCCACGCAAACAAACATATTCATGAATATATCAGGTCGCATCTTTCCACCATACTCCGGAATAATAATTTTAGTACTTAAATCCCTATCAACATTCTGGGGACCCTAGTCACAATGATTCTGGATTTCGGCTCTTCATCTCGATAGTTTTCTTCCCAACAAAAATGTTGTCCATGTGGTTAAGCTCGATATTTATAAGTCGAGCATTGATTCGAGTTGATAGCTGCTGTTGAATTGCAGGAAGACCTGTATGTTATCCTTAATTTCATTGATCTTAGTTGCCAAACTGGCATAGCCTACAGTGAGTTCGGCGGATAATTGGTTGTATCCAATCCTCAATTCATCTACTTGTCACAAATAATAAGAGAACGACTCACTAATTTGTTCCAGGGTCAAAACAATCATCTCTAACTTGTTTCTAGGAGCTCTCTCTCTCTCTCTCTCTCTCTCTCTCAATAAATATTCATAGTTAGAAAAAGGATTTTCCCAATAACTATTCCCCGCTTGATAGAGAAGAAAGTTGGGATGAAAAACATTTTCAAAATTCAACCATGTCTATCTAGGATAGGGCTCATCTCAAAGGCTCCAAGCACCTAACATGACCCACTTCCATAGAACCACAAGATTATTTGTGGTCTGTTCTCAAAGTACAAATAAGAAACCGAGCTGGGTTTTTTTTTTTTTTTTTTTTTCCTGTTTTGGGGTTGATAAATTTTTTTTTTTTTTAATAGCATGTTATGCCAGTGAGAAGTTGTTGCTCACTGAAACTAGAAGATTTTGCAACATTGACTCTAGCTTACTTTTCAACGCACTAGATTTGACTGATATAAGAACCCACTAGATCCATAATCATTGATTGATCGATGACCATGAAAATAAGACCAATTCTAAAGAATCCTCTTTACTTTTTCAAAACTATTATGATGATCGATCGAGAGGGTTAAACCGACCGGAATGACCCCAGCAGATCAAGGGTCATGAAAATAGGAGCAGATATGAATGATTTGAAGATTTTAACAAGATCAAAGGGTCCTTAAAAGAAAAACCATGTTGAATTCAAAACCCTAGAATAGGGGATAAGAAATACCTTCAAAGCTTCACTGCAGTGATCGGGAGGGAGGGAGGGAGAGAGAGAGAGAAGCAGAGGGAGGGAAGGGTTTGCAGGCGAGAGTCGATACCACCAATAGAGAGAGAGAGAGAGAGAGTCGCAAATTGGGGTCGGTTTCGGTGGGTTAATAATCTCTTCTTCTCTTTTTGCTTTTTCGCTTTTTTGGGATCTCTATTTTATAATCTCTTCACGGAGGACAGAAAAAATGAAAACCTCTCTTTGTTCCCTCACTTACCTCCAATTTATTAAAAGGTCGGCAATTAAATTCAAGGATTAGTCACCCATTTTTTCGGAGGATTTGAAAATCCCACTTTTGTCAATGGAAAAATCTCGAAGATTTGGGTTAATAGGAATTCTAAATTCTAAGGATTCTCAAGAACTGTTTCTTTATCAGAATTTATGACTGTGATTTGGGAGGTTTGGGTTTTTTTTTTACGTGATGTGACATCTTGTTTCCTCATATTTGAAATGTTGTCTTTCTTTCATTAGAGTTTCAAATTTCAACCACCCAAAATAGACCTTTTGGAATTCTTGGAATTCCACTTGCTATACTATTTGTTGGAATTTCAAATCCTCTGTAAAAAAAAAAAGAGGAATTTGGAATTCCACTTAAATGGACAACTTTTGGAGAATTTGAAATTCTCTTATACATGAATTTTTGAAATTCTGATAAAAAAAATGGCCCTAATAGGTTCAACTATAATAATGTAAATGAGTCCCGATTATCCCATTACCCAGATGGTATGACACGTTAAAAATTAGGTTCGAATCCTTATTTATGCCCAAGGATTTAGAGTCCAGATCCTTCTTTTGAGCCCATTACCTAAATGGGTCTGGATCCGGTTCCATCTTGGTTTCAACCCCTGTGGATTTGGGACCCTACTTATTATCTCAATTTTTAAAAATCCTTTCTAAATAATAGCTTTATTTCCATATAATTCTCTATCTAGACCCGGACCCGGACTCGGACCATATATGGAATCGGTTCTAACTTCTCATTAACGGTTCAATGTCTGAGTCCTCTATGAACCCGGACCAATCCATTTGCATCCCTACTCAACTCTATCTCATAAGATTTGAGAACCCTCGGTTTTGTGCATTAACACACCAACACTAGATTTTTATTTGCTATATGCATTGATACGGACCGATATCAACGTCGAATCCTTTACAACTACAAGATGAGGAATCCTCGAGCTGCAAGGGTGAGAAATTCTCAAATCTATAGACTCTCAAGGATTCCGCACCTTTATCAAAGGTGCCCTAATATATTTAGCCTTTCGGATTGGTTCTCTCTGCTATAAACCTTGAAAAGAATAAAAAATTTGACATTACAACTACCTTAGTCAATCTTTTAAATAAAGAAAATTTGTTGAACTAATAAATATGTTGGTTTTGTTTTGGGGTTGAGTTCAACGGAGCCCTTTTTGCGAGTATTAATTTGGCAACATGAGGTTAGAAAGACAAAAAAAAAAAAAAAAAATTCTTAAAAGACTGTTTTTTCATCATCACTTAGGAAAAACAGGTTTTACTTATAGCTAAAACACCTAAGAAAATTATTATGTAACACTAAAATATCTAGCATTTTTCACAAATCTGCTTATAAGAATGACAATAAACTGGATGAATAAATTGTTTAATTCAGATCTTGAATTGCTGGCTCTCAAGAGCAAAAAGTGGGATTAAGCTTTTTATGCTTTTATTTTTCAAAATCTGTGAGAGTGTAAGATAGGATACTCCACATGGGGCTTGTGAATTTTTAAGAACATCGAACCATTTAGATATTGAAATTTAGCCCCACAAGAGTGCACACAAATCAAAATGCGGTATTAAACTGTTTTTTTTTTTTTTTTTGTGTTTTTTTACATGTATCTCAAAATCTAAGAGGATCTAGGACATGAGACTGTACACCATAGGGTTTTTATGAATCTAACAGCCTGATGGACTCCATCTGATTAAATGCTGATCATTTTCACCACTGTATCCATTTAAAGGGCCCTTAGTCACATGGCCATGACTAGCAGTCATTCTCATGTCCATATCATATGGTTGATCTTTGATGAGGCTGCAGCGCGTTGTTCTGTACATGGTCCTGGGCTTAGTGATCATCCACATGCTCATCTTAAAGGGCTTCATGCTGGCACCTTCGCAGGGCATCGACAATAGGAGTTTCTAAAGCTGGCCGATCTGAGTGCAACATGGAAAGTAGTAATTAAACTGACATCTTCATTATGAGGGAGCTTCCATGCACACCTCATTGCGGGGCCCACTTGAGGATGGAAGGGGATCCATCTGATTGGCCTACCTGTATACAAATCATGGTCCCCATCTAATCATTCTAACCCCTTCATCAGCTGTCTACAAGCTTCACCCTTATAAAATTTACCTGTCAATTGAACGAAGCAGTCCATTCGGATGCATATAAAAAAAAAGGACGGTGTGAGTCAGGGGGAAATTCCTTGTGTGTGTTCCATTGGGATGGTCATTAGATGGGCCCACTATGAGGTGCGTAATGAAACACCATGAAAACCATGTGCACTGGATAATTTATGCCTCTAATTATTATTTTTTTTGTGTGCTTGCGAGAGCACCCCCTTACAATTTGACATAATGGTGGAAACAACATAGTTGCAATAGAGTTTAGGGTTTGGGTCACACAAATGACATCACTCGACATAAAAGGGTATGTATGAAAGCAGAATTTTATTTCTTTTTATCACAGGAGAAGATACGCAGTTTCCTCTAATGCGGCATGTGGACAAATGCACCCAAAAGGTGTTAAAAGAGTAGCACAGATACATTAATCATTGGCTACATCTCATGAAAATTCCCAAATGCACTCTAAACCTGACAAAATTTCAGGCTAACCTTATTCATGTATAAAAAGAACTAATCCTTACTAAGCTGAGTGTGGATGCAAACTTCAGGGTGACTCGATTCCCAAAAATTCACCGCAACTTCATTATGAAAACATCTCAATTTACACAGAGAGAAAAAGGTAAACAAGCTTAAGAAAATTCAAACCTACTCAAAACTCAAAATCAAACTAAATCTAAACCCAAATTTATTTAAAGTTTAAACTCAACTCCTATTATCTCCTCCAACACATGATAGCTGGTATGCTTTCCCATTCCTCATCTTTCACCAATCCCACAGACCTCTCCATATTTGAATCAAATTGTGCCTCTGAGAAGAAATCTTTGTTAGCCTACTCTGAAGTTCAGCTAATTCTAGGATGTCTCTCTCCTCTATCCGATTTATCTGCAACTGAAACAGAACCAGCACCCATAGACCTGTCCACAGTTGAATCAAAATGTAGCCTCAACCCCTAGCCTATTCCACAAATCAGCCACTTTTTATCTCAAATGAGCAGCCAGCTGGCGAAGATATTCCCAGATCTTGTTTAACAAGGTAAAAGAAAAAAATTGAACTTCATTTTAGTTACATTTGTAAGATCCAGAAAATGAACTCTTTTTCATCACATCAATCTTGTGTCTTTGATAAACCTATCTACACAGTAAGTGCACCAATAATCATCCCATGAAAATGAAAATGAAACTCTTTTTCATCACATCAGTCTTGTGTCTTTGATAAACCTATCTGCACAGTAAGTGCACCAATAATCATCCCATGCAAGTGCAACCCCCCAGTGACTGTGTGAACACACATCCATAAGATCTGAGCTGCTCAATGGTGTGAACATTGAACATGTCCACAAAAGGAAATATACAATAATTGATCAGCTGATTTTCTTTGCCCAAAATACTGCACGTGTGGATGAGAGGATTTAAGAGTAAATACTCTCAAACAGGTAGATAGTAAATACTCTCAAACAGATAGATACTCTAGAAATCCCCACCATTTCACAGAAAATAAACATCTGACATCACCATAAGATGGTTACAATTGCCAAATTTTGATTTCCAAATCCTTAGGGTAAGGTGGTGAAGAATTTCCAAGGATTTGGTTGCCAAATGTAATCTTATAATGATTGTGTTAATTCATATATCACTCTATGTCAAGTCAAATTTTTTATTTACACAATGTTTCTAATTTTATTAAATTTAATTTTACGAATATAGTATGTTTGGTGCTCCACTTGGAAAGAGGAAAAATTGATCTACTTTTCTTGAACTCCAAGAAAAGCCATTTTCTATGACAGTGATAGAAATCAGTCAAATCACCACTAAAAAGGAATCCGAATGCAATGCATCCCAGGATTTTTTGTGGAATATGTAAATGTTAAATGGTTGATTTTCTATGAATGGAGAAACTCAAATGATAGGAAGTTGTTAATTTGGACAAATGAGATTCTAGAATTCTAATCACCCCATACAGTTGGGAAATGCACCCTTCAGTGGCCACCATGATTACAGAAAAATCTTGGACATTCCATGAATTTTGTTATCAGGTGGTGGAAACCTCTCAAAAATGCTATTTAAGGTGGGACAATAGTAATGAGTCATGTAAAGATAATGGTACAGGTCCGGCCACGGTCAAGCATTTTCCAAATGCAGTGCCTGCTAATAAACTGATTATCCAATAATCCTAACAAAGAGATCATCTTTTTTTTTTTTTTGGCTGAAAAGAGATCGTCTAATTAACTCTGCTATCATATGTATGTAGTCCACAAGCTTTTAAAAATGTTTTATAGATTATATTTACCAAACTCCAAGCGTGTTTGGCAATTAACTAGTTAAAGTAAAGTATAGTGAATACAAACAAGAAATGATAATGGGTCATATCAAAGTACACAATTCTAAAATTCCCTCCCAATTTTACAATAATAGTCAAAACCTCCTTTCTCCACTATAAGACAAAAATAAAAAGCTCAACTTTTCTATACACAAAGTCAAAAAGATTTGAAGCAGCACAGGGAACGAAGGAGGTAGCCAACGGGCTATTCTCCAAGCCAAACGGCTTAGGATAGGGTGTCTAGGTCTCACACCAAAGACAAAAAGAGAAACTCACGTTGAGAAGGAACTCAATTTTCATTAATTTTCTGTATATCCCAAGAGAAGGGATTACATCTATATATAATAGAGTGATAATCATAATTTTAGTAATAGGAGTCAATCTCTACTAAGAACTTCTAATTCTAAGGAACATTGAAATTAAAACTTCCTAATCAAAACAGTTAAAGAATTCAACAAATTCAAGGATTCTGGAAATTACCGATTCAATCCTTCTTTACTGCTGGGCCATGTGGGCCTTGGGCCTTCTGGAGTATACTTTCAATGGCCCAGTAGTCTGGCCTGCATCAGCTCTCCCCGGCTTGGAGAAACTCGACTCCGGTGAGTTATCAGCTTGGTACCTCTCGTACAAGTCCGGGTTGAGTCGCTGGAAATCTGTGGCAGTGATCCATGTAGCTTCAGAAAATGGCTTTCCTTTCCACTTGACCAAAAACTTGTGATATCCGCCAGTCTTTGTAGACACTATCTGATCATCATAAACATTTTCAATTTCTTCGTGAGGAGCCGGAGCTATGGGAAGCCGGATATCTTGCTCTTCAAACGACTCATCCTGATAATGCCCATGATAAATTGAGATCTTCGACATTAAATGTAGAACTGATATTCATGTTCGGCGGAAGATCAAGGACATAAGCAATGGAGCTTATTTTCTTCAAAATCTTGAACGGACCTGCACTTCTAGGATAGAGCTTTTTATAAGTGCCTGTAGGAAACCGTTCGGGAGTGATTCGCACCATGACCATGTCTCCTTCTTGAAATGCAACATGGCGCCTGCGAGTGTCCGCATGCTGTTTATAAGTGTCATTACTTTTGGCAATCTGCTGACGGACCTCATCATGAACTTGCTTCATATGTTGGGCAAATTGTTCAGCTTCTTGGCTAGGCCTGGCTTCAACTGGTAACAGAATGAGGTCAATCGGAAGACGGGGTTGAATGCCGGTGACAACTTCAAATGGGATCTTCCAGTGGATTTGTTGACAGAGTTATTATAGGCAAACTCCACCATGGGTAAAATAAGATCCCATGAGGCAATGTGTTCTCCGACAAGACATCGAAAAAGGTTACGTAAGCTGCGGTTGACGACCTCGGTCTGACCATCAGTCTGAAGATGGTAAGCACTGGAGTACTAGAGCTTGGTCTTCATCATGTGCCACAAAGTTTTCCAAAAGAAACTCATGAACTTAGTATCTCTGTCGGATACTATAGTCTTTGGTAGGCCATGAAGACGAACAATCTCTTTGAAGAAAAGAGTGGCAACTTTTCTTACATCTGCTGTGGTTGAACAAGGAATAAAGTGTGCCATTTTGGAGAACTTGTCCACCACAACAAAAATAGAATCTACCCTTCTTACAGTCTTTGGTGAGCCCAAGACAAAATCCATGCTCAGATCTTGCCAAGGCTCATGTGGAATAGGAAGGGGCTGATATAATCATGTATTCTCCTTTTGTCCCTTGGCGAGCTGGCATACCCTGCATAGTGCACAAATTCGAGCAACATCTGTCTTCGGGCGGGGCCAAAAGAAGCGGTCTTCCACAAGTGCCAAAGTTTTATCTCGTCCAAAATGTCCACTACATCCACCTCCATGCAACTCTCGGAGGACAAACTCGCGGATGGAAGTAGCTGGTAAACATAATTGATTGCCACGAAACAAATAACCATCAATGATAGAAAACTTTGGATGGTTAGAGAACTCACCATTAAGAAGATCTTTATAGATGCGACCAAAGTCATGATCATCAGGATATTCTCTACGAATTTCTTCGAAGCCTGGGACTGTGACGGAAATCGTCGTGGGCAAGTGAGAACGACGGCTTAAAGCATCGGCAACCTTGTTTTCCGCTCCTGACTTATGACGCAATACAAATGTGAATTCCTGTAGATAGGCGCTCCATTTGATACGATTAGCACTCATCTTTTTCTGTGAGTTCAAATGCAGTAAGGCTTCATAATCGGAGTACAACACAAATTCTTTCCTGATCAAATAGTGACGCCAATGACGAAGAGCTTGGACAACTGCATAATATTCCAAGTCATATGGCGAATACTTCTTGCGAGAGTCATTCAATTTCTCGCTAAAGTAAGCAACTGAGTGACCATCTTGACTTAAGACTCCGCCAACACCAACTTGTGAAGCGTCACAACTGACTTCAAAGACTTTGTCAAAATCTGGAAGTTTCAAAACTGGTGCCTCTGTCATTTTCTGCTTGATTTGTTCAAAAGCACGAGTAGCTGCCTTAGTCCAAGTGAAGTCACATTTCTTCATGCAATCAGTTATAGGAGTCATAATGGTGCTGAAATTGCGAATGAATCTCCTATAAAAAGTAGCCAAGCCATGAAAACTCCTTACTTTATTGATAGTTTTGGGAATGGGCCAATCAACGATTGCATTGATCTTCTCTGGATCAGCTTCTACCCCTTGGGCCGAAACAACAAAGCCCAAGAATAGAACTTTGGGACTTAGAAATGTACACTTCTTCAAATTAATGTAAAACTTATCTTTGCGAAGTGCACACATCACATACCTGAGGTGATCAAGATGTGCATCCTTGTTCTTACTGAAGATCAAGATGTCGTCGAAATACACAACGACGAATTTACCAAGGAAAGGCTGTAGAAGCTGTCATAACTCTCATAAAAGTGCTGGGAGCATTAGATAAACCGAACGGCATGACTAACCATTCGTATAATCCATCTTTAGTTTTGAAAGATGTCTTCCATTCATCTCCTGCTCGAACACGGATTTGATGATACTCATTTCTAAGATCAATTTTGGAGAAGACGGAAGATCCAGCCATCATATCAAGCATATCATCTACCCGTGGTATCGGAAACCGATATTTAATGGTAATTTTGTTGATTGCTCGATTGTCGACACACATTCTCCAAGAACCATCTTTCTTGGGTGTCAAAAGGGCTGGTACCGCACAAGGACTCATGCTTTCGCGAATGTAGCCTTTCTGGAGTTGCTCTTCAACTTGCCTTTTCAATTCTGCGTGTTCTGTAGGACTCATGCGATAAGCAGGTAAATTTGGAAGTGATGAGCTGGGGACCAGATCAATTGCATGCTGGATGTTTCTCATAGGCGGCAACTCTTTTGGAAGCTCTGCTAGAATCAAGTCTTTAAAATCATGTAACAATGACTTGATTTCTGGTGGTGTAGAAACTACCTTCTTATCTTTGGCTTCTTTGAATTCTTGTGGGATAAGGGCATAAACAACTCCTTGCTCTTTACTTTCTTCTTCAAATTTCCGCATTGAAAGGATGCGAGAACTTGGTTTTGAAGCAGTTTGTTTGGCATGAACTGATGATGATTGCTTTGCCGGGGCAGTAGGAGGCTTAAGTGGAAGGAGAGTAACCTTGTGTCCTTTATACTTAAAAGTATGGGTGTTCTTTTCTCCATCACTTTGGACTTTGTTATCAAAAAGCCAAGGCCTTCCTAATAGAATATGAGTAACATTCATAGGGATAATATCACATCAAATAGAATCTGTATAACCATCAATTCGGAATGTTACTTGGCACCGCTTGGTGACTGGAATGGCTAAATCATTCACCCAAGAGACCTTGTAAGGCTTCGGGTGTTTTTCTGTTGGAAGCTTCAACTTATCAATAACTTCTTGGGAGATCACATTCATCTCGCTTCCTCCATCTATGACTAGATTGCACAATCTGTCACGACATTTTGCCATAGAGCGAAATATGGTAGTTTGCCTCTAATCTTCAGCTTCTTCCTCAGTGGTAATGAAGAGACGATGAATGAACAATGTTCGTCCTTCGGTTTCAGCTTGATAGAAGGAATGATCTCCTTGTTCGGGTGGAGGTTCCTGCTCTTCATATGGTGATTCAACTTCTATTTTTTCATCAACAGGCTCGGAATCATAGCCATCTTCTTCATTATGTGCATAGTGAAGATTCTTTGATCCTGGACATTCAGAAGCATAGTGTCATTTGCCTTTGCATCGAAAGCAATCGATGTCCTTCTTTGAGCGTGAAGGATTGACAGCATTCTTTCCTTTGTTGGCAACATCTGCAGGCCTTGATTGAGTCTGAGGAGGGGCTTGCCTATTAGAAATTTGTGTAGGAGGTTGTCGGGTTGAGTGTTGCGCTGGAGCAACCCGCTGAGAAGTTGTATCGGAGGTCCTCCTTTGCATAGGTTCACCAAAATGCCTTGAATATGGATAGCGCAATTGTTCTTCGACGTGGAGTGCCAAGCGATGAACTTCTTCAATGCTGTAAAAGGTGTGAGTAGTCAATTCCCTTTGGATCTCTTGACGCAATCCTTTCTTGTATCTGGTGATAGCCTGTCGATCAGTTTCCGGCACTTTGCATCGCACCATGAGGTCATGAAACCTTTCTGTGAAATCATCTACAATGTAGGATCCTTGTCTACAATCAACAAGTTGATCATAGAGGGAATCAAGATAGTCAACTGGTAGATATTTATTTTCAAGTTTCTGTTTCATCTCCTCCCATGTGCTGATTGGACGTCTCCCATAATTAGCATTCCTATCATCAATACTCCGCCACCAAACGCGTGCTGCACCCTTCATCTTCATCTTGACAAAGGAAACGTGTTTGTCTTCATCCATATTGTACCATTCAAAATAATCTTCAATGGCTGTAATCCAGTCGGTGAAGACTTTCACATCCATGCGTCCAAAAAAATCAGGAACATCAACACGTACCTTTTTGGTGATGTCATCTTGTCGGCCATGATGGTCTCCATAGTCGGTTTCCTCCATAATACACTCCATAAATTGCCGACAAGTTTCCTACGGTTCATTATTGATAGAAGCTTCTACATCTGCATGTTGGTTGCTTCCCCCTGGTGCCTTACTGCCATCTTTGTTGGTGGAAGGTCCTGGGTTGCCAGTGTTTCGGTTGCCCGGAAGGGGCATGTTCCGAAGACGTTCTTCAACTCTGTCCTTTCTGTCCATTAATTCCATGATATAGGTATCACGCTGACGGTCTGTGAATTTGCCTCTGAATGTAGCTCCGGTGCGAGTAGACATGCTAACTTGCTGCTGCTTTTTTTTTTACTTGCTGTTGGGCCGGGCTTGGCCTGAACTAGGGCCCGGAAGATGGACCGGAACTAAACTAAAGCCCACGAGACTGCTGCTGAAGTGGCCCACGTGTTGGGCCTTGGGACTCGCGCGCGCAAAGGAAAAAAAAGGGGCCTTTTCAAGCCCTCTTCACTGCTGTCTGAAGAGAGAAAAAAAAGGAAAATGGAGACCAAAGGCGCAGGTGACTTCGGTGGAGCGGGGCTGGCGGTGGCGACGCGCGTGGCCGGCGACGAGGACGACGGCGCAGGTGATTGGCGACGGTGCAGGTAGGTACTCTTTTGTTTTTTTTTTTTTTGTTCGCTGTGCAGTCTGTTTCTCTCCTCTGTCGTTCTCCTCGTCTCTCTCTTTTCTTTTCTTTTTCTTTGGGGTATGGTGATGGAAACGAAGGGATGGAGTTCAGTCGGGGTGTGCGTGGCAGGGGCAGGGGTTTCGGTGTAGGGCTGGGATGTGTTGTTGATTTAGGGCTTTGTGGTTCGATTGGGCGTTTAGGGTTTTCTCTGGTGTGTGGATGGTCAGGGTCTAAGAAATTGGGGATTTGGGTTCGATTAGGGTTTCTGGAAAGGGAGGTGTGGCTGGCAGGGATCGTGTGGAGGGCTGGGATGTTAGGTGGAGTAAGGATGGGTCTGGGAACATGGAGTGGGTCGATGATGAAGATGATGAATTGACAGTAAAGAAATTAGGAACGGTGGATATGGGATTACCTCGATTGCGCGATCGGAACCGGCGATCTGGAACGGATCTCCGCTCTGATACCAATTGAAGCAGCGCATGGAACGAAGGATGTAGCCAACGGGCTGTTCTCCAAGCCAAACGACTTAGGATAGGGTGTCTAGGTCTCACACCAGAGACAAGAAGAGAAACTCACGTTGAGAAGGAACTCAATTTTCATTAATTTTCTGTATATCCCAAGAGAAGGGATTACATCTATATATAATAGAGTGATAATCATAATTTTAGTAATAGGAGTCAATCTCTACTAAGAACTTCTAATTCTAAGGAACATTGAAATTAAAACTTCCTAATCAAAACAATTAAAGAATTCTACTAATTCAAGGATTCTGGAAACTGCCGATTCAATCCTTCTTTACTGCTGGGCCATGTGGGCCTTGGGCCTTCTGGAGTATACTTTCAATGGCCCAGTGGTTTGGCCTGCATCAAGATTCCATACCAAACAACTAGAAACAAAACACCATCATAACACCTTATATTTTATTTTTTCTTGATTTGATGATTCACCTCACCGTACTTCAATTCACCATACATCCAAATAGACCGAGACTTGCCTCAAACATTTGACAATTCTAAAATTCCCTCCCAATTTTTCAATAATAGTCAAAACCTCCTTTCTCCACTATAAGACAAAAAAAAAAAAAAAAAAAAAAAAAAAGCTCAACTTTTCTATACACAAAGTCAAAAAAATTCCATACCAAACAACTAAAAACAAAATACCATCATAACATCTTATATTGTATTTTCTCTTGATTTGATATTTCAACTTACCGTACTTCAATTCACCATACATCCAAACAGACCGAGACTTGCCTCAAACATTTGTAAATAGTGATAAACATTGGGAATCCATAAGCACAACTAACCCTTTTTATTAAAAAAAAAAAAAAACTTCTATTAACTGAATTTTAAGGTCTCAGTTTTTTACTTAATTAATTAGTTTTTCTTTCCTCTAAACTTAAATCACACAGCTGTTAGCCAATCGCCAGTTCAAAGCAGCTGACAATCATCTTTGTTTATATTCACCAGAAAAGTTTAGGATTGCTACATATGAGTAGGTTTTAACTTAATTTTAGAACAAGACTGAATTTGAATTTTGAATGATTTCCTTATTTTTCATGTACACATTTGTATACTTTCCATTGACAAAAAATAATGGCTCTTGTCATCATTTAATACAAGATCGGCTAAAAATTCTATGTAAAAAGTGATTTTTAACCCATAAATATTGAAAGCTTACATATATTACAGAGAAATTCTGATAACCAAAGGATATCTGAATTAGCCACCCAACCATCATCAAATCCAATCGTGAATAATGGAGCAGCGGCATTAATAATAGATGATAATGATAAATCACAATTGCTAAAATGAAATTCAAAAATGGGCAGAAGAGAAATTTGAAACAGTATACCACTACCATGAATGCATTAGAAACAGAAAAGTCCACATCGAGATTTTAGGATTTTATTAAAGCAGTACACGGCTAAACAAAGCAGGCACTACCAGTGGAGCAGAGAAGACCACATCCAGAACATACTACAGGTGTAAATCATCACAGATCCAAAGACAGGAGACATGGAAGGCAGACAAGCAAAACAAAAACACCCAGCAAGCACACTAGCAAAGACAACAAAGGCAGCAGATGAGGCGCCTCCTCTTCTCAGTACTCATCCCCCTCATCACCATCCTCCCCTTCAGCAGACTCCGCCCCAACCTCCTCATAATCCTTCTCAAGCGCAGCAAGATCCTCACGCGCCTCCGAAAACTCTCCCTCCTCCATCCCCTCACCCACGTACCAATGCACGAACGCCCTCTTCGCATACATGAGATCAAACTTATGATCAATGCGGGAGAACACCTCCGCAACGCTAGTCGAGTTGGAGATCATGCACACAGCCCTCTGCACCTTGGCCAGATCACCCCCTGGCACCACAGTCGGGGGCTGGTAGTTGATACCACACTTGAACCCAGTCGGGCACCAGTCCACAAACTGGATCGTCCTCTTCGTCTTGATAGTGGCCACAGCTGCATTCACATCCTTAGGCACAACATCACCCCTGTACATCAAACAACAAGCCATATACTTGCCATGGCGAGGATCGCACTTTGCCATCATGGACGAGGGCTCAAAGGCACTGTTGGTGATCTCCGCAACGGAGAGCTGTTCATGGTAGGCCTTTTCGGCCGAGATAACAGGGGCATAGGAAGACAACATGAAGTGGATCCTTGGGTAGGGGACAAGATTGGTCTGGAACTCAGTAACATCTACATTCAATGCGCCATCGAATCGCAGCGAGGCAGTGAGGGAAGAGATCACCTGAGAGACGAGGCGGTTGAGGTTGGTGTAAGTCGGGCGCTCAATGTCGAGAGATCGCCTGCAAATGTCATAGATGGCCTCATTGTCGAGCAGGACAGCGACATCGGTGTGTTCGAGGAGGGAATGGGTGGAGAGAACGCTGTTGTAAGGCTCTACGACAGAGGTGGAGACCTGTGGGGAGGGGTAGACGGTGAATCCGAGCTTCGATTTCTTGCCATAGTCAACTGAGAGACGCTCCAGGAGAAGAGAGCCAAGTCCAGAACCAGTGCCACCCCCAACAGCATTGAAGACGAGGAAGCCCTGGAGGCCAGTGCAGTTGTCTGCAAGCTTACGGATGCGGTCCAAGCAGAGATCAACAATCTCTTTGCCAACTGCAACATCCATTAAAAAAAAAAGAAAGAAGACTCAGTAAACCAGAAGTAGATCAAGGAGAAATTGAAGAGGGAAAGAAAGAAGAGGAGATGAAGATTGAGATTACTTGTATAATGGCCGCGGGCGAAGTTGTTGGCAGCGTCTTCCTTGCCGCTGATGAGCTGCTCCGGGTGGAAGAGCTGACGGTAGGTGCCGGTCCTCACTTCGTCGATGACGGTGGGCTCAAGATCAACAAAGACAGCTCGGGGGACGTGCTTCCCTGCGCCGGTTTCGCTGAAGAAGGTGTTGAAAGCATCATCTCCTCCGCCGACAGTTTTGTCGCCTGGCATCTGGCCATCAGGCTGCAAAAAGAGAGGGAGCTTCAATTAGCAATCTGAAATAGAAATCTGAAAGATCTAAGCATTTAGATCAATAAAACAATAGATTGGGGGAAAATCCAGAAAGTAGTAAGATCTGTCACTAGATCTAAAGGAAAATGTATCAGAAATGAAGATATAGTAAATGATTTACAAGAACATCAGAAACCTTTCAGACCCTGTCAGATCTATTAGCGCAGATAGAATTTGATGCAGAGTGAAATATCATACACAGATCAAACAAAAAGAAGGGATTTTGCTAGATCTCATTCCTCCAACTTACAATACAATAATCTAAGCATAGAAAGAGAGAAAAAGAAGAGATCTGTAACAATGTACGAGAAATCCAAGAGAAAATACAAAACTGGAATGAAATCAACAGATGAAACGAAGAGATCTACAGTTTTCCACAAGAAAATAGCACAGATTAGATTAGGATCTCAATGAAATACAACTTCTCAAGAAACAATGCTAGATCTAGCAAAACATCGGATTAGAATACAGGGGAAAACCAGATCTAGAGAGAGAATCGTTCATCTGTGTGGATAATTCTCACCTGGATGCCATGCTCGAGGCAGTAAAGTTCCCAGCAGGCATTTCCGACCTGAATACCGGCCTGGCCGATGTGGATCGAGATGCACTCTCTCATTTTCGCTGCTTGAATCGCAAAAGGCAAAGGAAGAAGATGAAGAGAGGAAGAAGATCGAAAGACAAAGATTTTAAAAGGCGTTTATGAAGACGCCTCCTGGTCTAGGTGGGTTGGCTGAGATAGTTTGGGTAGGATTTTATAGAGAGAGGGAGAGAAGATCTGGTTCATTTAACCGTGGTTGGTTAACTAGGGTTAGGGACGGCCAGCTAGTGAAGAATTCTGGTTGGACAACTTTAACCACTGCAGTTAAGGTCGTGTGTTTTTGCCGCCCGATTTCAACCTGGCGTTTCAAAATGGATACAATTGATATGAAATTACGGATTGTGCCATGGAGAACAATTTGTCTGTAAGGGATGTAAATGGTATCCGATTCTCTGATCACTCCGAGGTTCTACTCAGTTAAAAATCTTTATTTAGGCCCTTTCAGTAAATGAGCCCAGATCTGGGTCTTTTTTTTTTACCTGTGATCTAACCGGATCCGGATCCGATTCCACGTTAGTTTGAACCTATGGACCCTTAACCTGACACATTATCTCAATTTTCGAGAATATCTCTTTAAAATTAGATTTTTTTCCATATCATTCTTTACGTAGAACTGGACCCGGACCCGGACCCAGACCCGCCCCATATATGTTCTGGTTCGGGCCCGGATCTGATTCCACCTTCTCCTTAGGCTCGGATCTGACTCCACCTTCTCGAGTTTTGGGTCCACTATGGACCCTGATCATAACCGACCCGTTTACATCCTTACTTGTGGTTAGGTGCAAATTCAACATTTGCATAGTGAAATTCATTATAGCAGATGTATCAAAATAAAAAAGAAAAGAAAAGGAAGAAACCATGATCTCTGATTTGTTGTGAATTTTGAGGTGTAGTTGATTGTAATTAAGTTGGGCCCAAATTGGGTTTTACCCTCCAGGAACTCTGGTTAGGGTGGCTCAAATCTAAGTCATTGAGTTCATTACCGATACTCAAACTCAACATATTTTATTTTATTTTTATTTAACTTAGTCTAAGGGTTGAGACCTAAGAGAGCTCACACAAGTTGGAAATGTGGCATACTCGGTGCTTAAACCCTTGGCAGCTAGGCAACGTGTAGAGTTGCCAACCAACTAAGCAATCCTTTTGTCATCTTTTTTTTTTCTCTATATTTTAAGTAAGGAACTGAGTCCCATGAGACTTGCGTATGTGAGGTAATAGGAACTCACACATGTAAGGAGGATTAATTCTCACATTAAGGTAATAGAGACTTGCATGTAGAAGGGAAGGGGTGGCAGGGTTTGAAATCTGGTCACCCCACCGCATCCTACCACTAGGCCTGTTTATTTAGAAGAATTGTGGGAAATTTTGTCTAGGGGAATTCTGCAAATTCCAAATGCATCCCCCAAAAGTAGAATTACAAATGCTTAACCCACCTCTAGCATTTGGAATTCTGAATTTCTGAGAATTCATAAGGCTAAAAATGTCTTTTCAAGTAGTTTGAAATTCTGAATTTTTGTATCCAACAAAGTATTTAGAATACATAAAAAATAAGATGCTACATCATGTCATAAATCCCTAATAAGTGTAATTTCTTCTCCTTCTAACCAAATTGGCCCTCTACTAATTTAGTCAAGTGAAGTAAAGTTTATTACTTGATTTTGAAGAAAGGATAAAATATAAGTGGGTTATGATAGTATTTTATTTTTAGTTGTTTATTATGGACTCTTTTTGACTTTTTTTTTATGGAAAAGTGGAATTTTTTTTTTTTTTTTTTTTGTATTTTAGTGGAAGGTAGTTGCTTTTTGACTTTTTGTATGAAAAGGATAGAGGGAGTTTTGAATAAAGTACATTTAATGTGACATCTTATCTGGAAAAAGGAGATTTTACTTGCCTCTGATTGTATTAGTAAAGTGCCAAACGGACCATAAGGTAAGGCGCCATTCTCCCCTTTGTTGTCTCAGGCAGCCAACTCTTCATCACATTGTTATGATGGTTTAGGTCACTTTAATTTTCTTAATTAGAAGCAATAGGCAGTGTGTAGGACGTTTCCCTAATAGCAAGATTATGCTCACCTCGGTAACGGTATCAACTTTGCCTAACTCGATCCCGGTTTGCACCTCGGCAATAGTGCCAAGATACATCCAGCTCGGCAGCAGTGCCAGCTAATGCCGAGCTTGAGCTAACTTCGGTAAAAGTATCAGCTGGGTTCATCTTGGTCTCAGCTTTGTGCACCCCGGCAGCAATGTCAGGATGCATCCATATCCGACATCGGCATCACCCTCAGTTCGGTGCAATTAACCGAGATGAATACTGGGTGTCGGCCGATGATAATTATAAAAGTATGGCTAAGTTGCAGAATGTATTGACAGATAGGATGGGCGCCAGATATAGATAAATGGTTGTTCTTATCCGACGATTGTCACATCCATGATCATACAAAAGATTGAGGTAAGATCCAACGGGACAGTACTTCCACCTACCTCCACTGAGGAACCAAGGTATGGTTCGATGGGACAATACCTCCAAATACCTCCACTCAGGGAAGGTCCTATGGGATTTCCACACACACACACACACACACACACACACACATATATATATATAGACACACACACACACAAGAGGTAAATCCTAAAGAGGTACACACAGACATTTGCTTATTGGCACTCGAACTCTGAACTCTCTTTTTCTCCACTCACTCACCCTCTGTTCAGTGACTGCACTAACTTAGCCTTCGGAGTACCTTTGGCTGACTGCAGCCCGGGTATCCGACCGTTGTTTCACCTTCCCTTTTAGGTCTAAGGCATCCAGTTTCCTCAAAGAAGTTTAACAGCAATATCACGAGTTTTATACTCGCCTACCGTAAGATCTTCGGCACTTACTGGCAGTTTTGACAATTTGGTGGAGATGCTTTTTCCTTCTTTTTTTTTTTTTTTTTTCTTTTTGTTTTTTTTCAAGTTGGTAGAGATGGTTAAACGCTTACATCAAGGGAATTTTGGACAATTTGTTGGTGGAATTGGTGGGTCTAATTTCGATGACACTGACCCCTGTACACATCTTGCTTTGCTTTCTCGCAAAGGATAATAATTTCAATAGAGATAGAGGCCGCGAGAGCATTGGGCGAAGTAAGGATCATGAGAAACCTGACCCCATTAGACATTTGGTTTGATTTAGGCTATAGGCTATAGAGAGGTGTCGAACAAATGATAATAATTCAACTCTCGTTGGTCTTTTGTGAGTACCCCAACTTAGATTTGAACGATTACTATTATAATCCAATTATATTGATTTTTGCATATTTATTATTGATGATACAATAGCATGCAACTTGATAATCCCTTTTGTGGACCCCATTCTATGTAATTTAGTTTGTCAGCTTACTTTAGTATGCTAAATATATTTAACCTATGATTAACATAAAATTGGCCATAAATAGATAACTAATATGATGATACATTTAGATCGTACATGCACTAGTTGGCTCCACACATAACTTGTTAATGATGGCCAAGTAAATTAATCACCTCCATGAGTGCAAAGTTGAATGAGTTGATTAAACTTAAGGACTCTAATCTGAACAACATCCTGATCATCTTAGTGTGGACCCTGTCTTTGATAACCTTGGCATCATGCATTCCACTCACTATGCATAACTTGATCAACTCGTGTTTTTTGTTGATTGTGTTTCATTAAGCATATTTAACATTATTTCATTGATATTATAATTCTAATATGTTTGCTTGCATTTTGTGTGACTGTTTTTGTGCATACATGTAACCATATAATTATTGCAACTATTTTTGATATACTTTGTGTATGGACCTTGAGGGACCCACTATAACACCCTTATTATCAACAGTAAATCTGTAATTTGGTCCAAATTAGAAATCCTTCTTTGTGTAGAACCGGGCTTTTGAGCCAGCACAACAATCAAATTAGACAATTGACAGTGCATCTTTACTGCCATAATCATTGCCTACAAACTTACAATTGCGGCTTTACCACCGTATTTTACTTTATTTAACAAACTAAACAACCCATAGACCAGAACAGCAAAAGCCACCCACCCCAAGGCCCAGTAGCATTAGACTGGGGGTTCTTCCCTATTGTAACAAATAGGGAGAATGTTCTCCAACAAGTGGACTTCATGCACATTCCCATTTTATGGGGCCACTTGTGCCTATATTAAAGCTATCAAAATCAAGAGTTGGGATGATCTTATGGAGTTGTTTTTTTGCTCCTTGTCCATAGGATGAAGAGACATTTCCATCTACACATCCACCCTTTGAGATGTGAACTGCATAGAGTGGGCCCCATGAGCCGGCCTACATATTTCTCCAAAGAGAACATTGTCGTACAAAAAAAAAAAAAAAAAAAAAATATATATATATATATATATATATATATATCTCCACCTTGTATGTGTCTCGGAGCTCTATATAACCTCTCCTATCAAGCTGCTAAATTTAAAATTTTTTTTGAGGGAAGTGGCTTTGAGTCTCAGTAATGCTTAGGGCACGCTTCATTATCAGAATTCCTAATAAGAATTTGTTGTGGTGGGATTTTTACTACATGATGCGATAAATACAATGATCTTTTTTTTTTTATGTATCAAATTTCAAAATTCAGCCACCTAAATGGTCTGAAACAACTTTTTGAAATTCCTGAAATTACACTCTCTATCATTTTGCTGGAATTTCAAATGCTCCATCAAGAGGAGGAATTTGAAATTCCACCCAAAAAACCTGCTTTTGGTGAATTTAAATTCTCTCATAAATGAATTCTTGAAATTCTAAAAAAAAAAAAAAAAAAAAGCCCTTCTTAGTGGGTAGCTTTTCCACTGTAATGACCTGGAGGGTCTACAAAAAATGAGACCTGGCAGGCTATCGGCCTTTTTTTAAACTAGAAGTGGATCCACTCCGAACTCAGCTATTAGACAGGGCTGGGCCTCCTTTTAGCCTCTACCTTCCAAATCCAAGCACAGAGAGAGAGAGAGAGAGAGAGAGAGAGAGAGAGCGAGAGGAGAGAAGTTGGACTTGGATCACTTCCAAAATGAGAGCCACAACACAAGGATAATGATCGAGCAATTCTGTTTCCACACATCCGAACGTTGTATTTTATGTTCTGCCTCCACACATCCCAACTTTGTATTTATCACTCTCATCTGCACGTCACCCCATTACATTGCATACCCAACACAGAGCTCTCTCTCTCTCTCTCTCTCTCTCTCTGATATTCTACTCAAGAAAATGCAGCCAAGTACAGAGATAAGTCAGCGCATTGCAAGGATTTCAGCTCATCTACAGCCTCCTACTCTCCAGGTTTTTATTGCATTTCCATTTCTCTCTTTTTTTCCCTTACCTTTCTTCTACTTTTTACTTACTAGATGAAATTTGTGTTGTTTTTGGATTCTTTTCATTGCTCCTGTCATGGGTTTTTTCTAGTTTTTACTTCAATGATATTCTTCTGTAGACAGTTGGTGTCTTCATCTATTTCTTTCTATAGAAAAGTTTTTCGCATTTTCTGAATTTGTTGATTGTGAATTGAACTTGTTTCTTTCAATTATATAACTTCTGGGCATTCTGGTTCCCATGATGGTGTTTGTATGAATTTGATCTGGTTAGTCATTTATACATTGAAAGACCTTTGCTTTATCTGTGTAATTGGATGGTATTTGAAATATGGATCAATTAGAAGATTCAATTTTCACAGCTTTCTTTCTTTTCCTGTTTGAAGTTCAGGAATTCTGAAGGCTTTCATCCATACTCCTTCCTATTTGGTTCTTGTTTCCTCGTTCATTTTCAGAAGTCTCTAATTGTGTGAATTGTGTGTTAGAAGATGGAGGAAAGTTCCGGCTTAAGACGATCAGCTTGTCGGGCCAAGGGTGGGGCCCCTGGCTTCAAAGTTGCCATCTTGGGTGCAGCTGGAGGCATTGGCCAGCCTCTCGCGCTGCTGATGAAGATGAATCCACTGGTTTCAGTTCTTCATCTATATGATGTTGTCAATACTCCTGGAGTTACTGCAGATGTGAGCCATATGGACACTGGTGCTGTGGTAAGTTTCTTACCTCTCATCTCCAGTCTTCTCTAAAAATTTATAATTTGCAAGCATTCTGGCTATAGTAATTTAGATATACCTCTCAATATCAGAGTTAAGTAAAAAAAAAGGGAAACACTACTTGCTGGTTTGTTTGTTTTTTTCGCAGATTCAGGCAACATAACTGATTTTTATCAGAAGTGAAGTTTCTTTCTTTTTTTTTTTTCTTCTTTTTTTCTAGAACTAGCCATCAGTATATGATGTTTTGATTCTAGGGATTATGATGATCATTTCCTTATTCAACTCCTCCTACATTTATGTGGATTTAATGTTTAGACCCCTACTGTTGGATTAAACTTTAGAGCATCCTGTTAATCAGAATTCCACTTTCCCACTTCTAGGGACTCTTAGGCCTCATTTGAGGCACCCAAGGGGACTGCTTAAACATATGATAAGCAGCTTGTCAGACAAGTGGAAAACGCTATATTTCCACTTTGTTAATCATTATGCTGATCAGATTCAGGGCCTTGCCAATTAAGGCTTTTGAGTTTGATAGCTATTCCTGGTATTTTATTAAATGTAAATATTAGATGTTACACTTTTTAATGGTTTTTTCCATTAGAATACAAGATGTCATAGTTTTTTCCACAATAACATGGAAGATCTCTTCGAGTTGATCCATGATGGATGGGAAAAAGGCCAAGATGATGATGGGATTGTCAAACTTCACTTATTTGTCTTTTCACTTTTTTCGTTTTCAGGTGCGCGGGTTTTTAGGTCAGCCGCAATTGGAGGATGCACTTACAGGAATGGACCTTGTTATCATTCCGGCTGGAGTTCCAAGGAAGCCTGGAATGACAAGGGATGACTTGTTCAAGATCAATGCTGGAATTGTTCGGACCCTTTGTGAAGGGATATCCAAATGCTGCCCCAAAGCCATTGTGAACCTGATCAGCAATCCAGTGAATTCTACTGTCCCAGTTGCAGCTGAGGTTTTCAAGAAAGCTGGCACATATGATCCAAAACGGCTTTTGGGAGTGACAACACTTGATGTAGTGAGAGCCAATACTTTTGTGGTATGTGATATCAGTGCTTGATGTTCTTATCTTTCAGTGTCTGTAACTGTCATGATATGTATTGTTTTTAATTTGGGTTTCGCAAAGATTTTTTGCTCCAAGGTGTGTTTTCTATCAATTGGTCTCTCTGTAATCTTGTTTGTCTTTGTTTTTTTCATTGGGTGAGTTATGAATTTTGTTACATGCCAACCAGTCCATAGAATCTCATCTTTATTTTTTTGGGTTTCATAGTCTTGGTGTTTTATTTTTCACAGGCTGAGGTTTTAGGGATCGACCCAAGAGAAGTTGATGTTCCAGTTGTTGGTGGCCATTCAGGGGTTACAATTTTACCCCTGCTGTCTCAGGTTAGGGAGAGAATTGTCTCTGAATGCTAATGTGTCTTCATTCACGCTACTAATTTTCTGGATCGTTTTGTGTTCGTGTAGAATTTAATTCCAGTGAGGTTTGACTTGCTTCCATGCAGGTTAAGCCCCCATGCTCTTTCACTGTAGAAGAGATAAGTTACTTGACGGATCGAATCCAGAACGGAGGCACAGAAGTTGTTGAGGTAAACCATTTTCAGATAACAACAATGAGATGTTTCTTGCCCATACTGGCCTCTCAGGAAAAAAAAAAGATATTTCTTGCCCATGAGGACTCAAGATCTTGGAGTTCACAGCTTCAGTTTAAAACCATAACACTTTGAGTATGTTAAAGAGATTTTCCTTTTCAAAAGAGGTGCCTTCATCTATTAATATGTCCAAAAGCAAAGGCCTACAACCTTTTGGATTCTCCTGCTCTGGTTAGTGCAACAACCAAAAAAAAAAAAAAAAAAAAACCCATATAGGATAACTATGGTCCCATTAAAAGATATGTAACAAATTACAACATCGTATTGGAGCAACAAACAATAATCAGTGAAACACCCTTGCAAGTTGCAACCTGAGATAACAAAGATAGTTTTTGATAAAAGAATATGCGTCATGATTAGATATTTGGTTTTGTTTGCACAGTGATTGAGTTCCAAGTGACATCTGAGTTAAAAGAAATATTACCGGGATTCTTGAGACCCACATGATCATATCACTGTGCACAAATCACTTGCGTGTTTGTTTGCATACAACACATAGGATTTCATGTCCCAAGTGGTTAGAAATGAAGATCCAAGGTGAATATACAAAACATCCATCAAATAACCAGCCGTCACCCTAGTAATTCAAATGGAAAGTGAATCAAGGGAAGATGGGAAATGAATACCCAGCCACCACCCTAGTAATTCAAATCCTAGGAAAGTCAAGGTCCCATCTACATTGCTACCCTATATTCTTCACCCATCATATCATATCATTCACATTTCACCTCTTTAATAATCCTTCCGTGGAGGTCAGTTGAAGCTCATTTGACTAGGAATCCCTATGCATTCCATTTCTGTGTATTCTAATTCAAACAAACTGGCCCTAAAGAAAGCTTCACAAAGTTTCTTATAAAAAAAGATGCCTTTTAAATTCTGACTGACTCTAGTTTCTCGGGTTATGGGATGTTGGAATCTGCCCTAGGAGTTTTTGTACAGCTGCTCGATTCTGTCCAGATCCCATGGGAAACAAAAACAAAGGAACATTTCACTTTCGATTTAAAAAGAAGAAAAAATCAAAGTGAATGTACCATGGAAAGTAAGCTAGCATTTTGGGACACCCCAAACACAATGGAACAGCCTTTTATTAATTTTCACTCAAAGAACCGATTCACTTGCATTTAGGAGTGTATCCAAGTGGATACTCCAAAATTCTTTGCAAATTCACTATAACCATCATGCAGGCAACTAGATTATTGCAAAACCTTTGAAAAGTTTAATGCATAATTACTCTGCTTATGCTTACTAAGTTCCATTAACATTGCAGGCAAAAGCAGGGGCTGGCTCTGCAACACTTTCAATGGTTTGTGTTGATCTCCCTCTATCTTGTTCATTTGTTCATTCACCTTCTGTTTACAAAAGCTAATTGCTAACTATTTAAACCTCACATCCAAAAAACAACAAAAACAGGCCTATGCTGCAGCTAAATTTGCTGATACATGCTTGAGGGGATTGCGAGGTGATGCCAATATAATAGAATGCTCATTCGTTGCTTCTCAGGTGCTTGAGCTAGTCACATATTGTCTCCTTTTTGCCCCATTTTTATTCTTCCCCCCATTTAGTACTGCAATGCAGCTACTAGCATTCTGGTGCTGCTTCCTCTTCTTCCTCTTTCTAGGAATGACTGTAGAAACATTCATTTCTGCTACAGGTGACAGAACTTCCATTCTTTGCAACAAAAGTGCGACTAGGTCGCAGTGGAGCAGAGGAAATCTATCCTCTAGGGCCACTGAATGAGTTTGAGAGGTTAGTTAAATACATACATACAGGTAGTCAGCATTATTCAGCTTTTGTTTTCGTTGTTGTTGTAGTTGTTATTTTTCTGATTTTTCACCTATGTGTTTTGATAGGATAGTACTTTTTTACGTCATTCAATTGCCAAAAATTGGAAGAATGGGTGGACCTGTTTTAACCATGGCTGTTGTTACCAGGGTTCTTGTTCTTGTCACCATTGTTGTCTGTGTGGCATTATATTATGTCTAAGCAGCAGCATAGGTCTCACTCCTGCTATACACATGGAAAGGATATGGTGGATGAAGTCCATCAACTTGGTGGCCCTACAATGCATGGAACACAGTTCTAAAACCCTTTTATGGACACCAGTGCAACTGTTATTATCGATATTTTGTCTGTTGCCATCTCAGGGATTAATTCATACAATCAAGGTGGTTTTTTGTAGTGGGACTGGGAGGTTCCACTGACTGAACAATCTTGATCCATTTTCCAAGTCTAGTGGGAGCAGGAACCATGTTATGGCAGAGATATGTCCACTGCATCAGTTCCCATTATTACATATTTGGAAGGTCGGATATGATATCTTAATAATGGTTTGTGCATATCTTAAGCTGGAACTAGATTAGATTCAATTTATGATTTGATTAGGCTCGCTTGCTTATCCTAAGATAAAATTATCTTGGCAAGAGTCTGTACTATAGTTGGGAGGTGCTCAATGTTGCGACCACAAGATTACGGATTTGAGTGATGTTACCGTTCAGGAAAAAAGTAGCAATCGGGTTTCCTTGCTTAGGTTAACGATCTTTATTGTTCCTTAATAATACCATGTTTTCCTGATGAAAGATTAGTTTTATGAGATTATGTTTTGATTTCACACATATTAGTCCAAGGTATTAATAATATTTCAATATTCTGATCTCCAACAGAGGTACATGGCACATAATTTTTATGATTAATACAATTTTATAGGCTACTAATGGGATCAATAGAGCTAGTTGCCCAAAAAGTTGAAGTGCCAGACAAAACCAAATATATGCCATTGCACCTCAAGCTTTTATACATCCCTCTTCAACAAACAGTTGGCATTACCAACTCTTAAAAACACTTGGACAAAGTCCAACAGCCTACCTAATGTCAAACTGCCGTGTGACCTACACCATTATGAGCTATACCGATATTGATGACTATGATTTGTTATGGTGAATGTATTAAGTTGCTGCATTTTGTTCCTTGACAGGTTTGGCTTGGAGAAAGCAAAGAAGGAGTTAGCAGGAAGCATTGAGAAGGGAGTTTCTTTCATCAGAAATTAAGAAAACAGTAAATATAGAAAATACAGTCAACCAACTACTTCCTATATCCCCTGTATATATGCTTTTACTGACAGACATATTGCTATTTATAATCTCTTTTCTTCCACATTAAGACCATTTCTATCCGGTTGAACTGCTTTATAGATGATGTTGTTATGGCATGTTTGTTTGAACGAAAGGTGGAGTGGAATAAAATTAAGAGTCAAATCAAGAAAAGGAGACGGATGAGAGATTTGAAAGTAAAGACTCAAAATGATAAAAAGCTACTCTTAAAAGGCACCAAACAAACAAGAACTTATGAAGATCGCTATAGTTTTGATTATAAGATAAGCATGCCTAAAGACTACAAGAAGACTATACGAAGAAAGGGTGGAAAGGGAAAAATGATACATTCAACTATACATAGATATATAAAAACTAAATGGAAATGAATAGTGTTTATAATGACATGAACCCAACGAGAAACATGCACAACAATGTACTACTGGGAGAATCTTATGATTGTACTGTGAAAGACTTGATAGTGATGGAAAATGGGGTGCACGTTATTCTCTCAGAAAATTATAGTGAGAACCACTTTCTATTATGGTCCAAGTCATCTGGATCTATGGTAAGATAACCGTGGGTGTTCTACATATTAGGGCCACATTAATTAGGAGCTGAGAAAATTTATGGTGAAAAACCCAAATCAATGCATTTGTGCAGTCATAGTGTGAGATATTTTGGCAGGTGTTTGAATTCCCAAATTCTCTAATTGCCTCAAAATCACACCATGTCCACTCAGACCAAAAATAAACTAAATATTAGATAAGAAAATATAGAACTGGTGGTGCAAAAGTAGGAAGAAATCTACTGGTGGCTCAAATGGAAGAGAAACTATAAGAATGTCAACTGATATGGCATGGGGATGTACTTGTAAACTAGCTAGCTACAGTAAAGATTGATTTGTTAACACCACATGGGATTAAGATGGGATGGAAGATTGAGGGAGAGAGAACACCTAAACGTTCCTTGCCGCTGTAACCCAATACCTTCAAAACTACTGTTCTCTCATTTGACAAGGCCCCTGACTGCCACACTGTGGAAAGTGCTCACTGTTGCAACCTTGAGGTTGTTCAAGTCACAAGTCATGTTAGTAATTAATTCAAAAGTTGACATCGTGCCCTTGGCAACTTATTCTCTCAAATCAAGAGAGAATAAGATATAAGGGGGTTATGATGATCTTTTATCTATAACGGCTTGATAAGAAACCTTTTTTACTTTTGTGTAAAAAGAGGATTTTTTTTTGTTGAATTGAAGATGTTACTTTGGTTACTTTTTTGGCTTTTTTTTTAATAAAAAAGAAAGAATAAGTGAATTTTGAATTTGTGTGCTTTTTATATGACCCCTTGGTCTTTTCATATCTGGCAAATGAAGGCTTTACTCGCCTTCACTCTAATAGTAAATTACCAAATGCTTAGGGTTATCTTCTCCATCACTCCACAACCTACTATGCCACTTAAAACTTCACTTCTTATTTCTAATTGTTTTTGGCTTCCCCTTATCCAAGTTCTTTTGTCCTTGCAACTATCCAAACCATCATAACTCTGGTGAAGTTATTAACGATAAATTATACTATTCTACAAAAGATAATAAATTATATTGGTTCGCTCAAGTTGCAAGTCAAATTATGGTGTTAAATTAATTTTAAAATAAACATTTTTTTTTTTTTTTTTGGCCTTAGTCCCTGCCAGTAGGGTAAGAACCCAGCAAGTGCAGGTTTGCCAAGTGCTATGGCCTTTTTTAGACCTGGTCCATATATATGAGGGTAGGGTAAGGCCAGATTCCAACCCTTCAACAGCATTACTATGAGGGTTTCGACGCATTGGGGAATGGTGTGCAAATTACAGTAGCCAAAAGTAATTTTAGATTTTCTCAGAATTTTGAGAATTTTAATGGCTATTTTTGACTTCATAAATCTCTACAATTGTATAGCTTCAAAAGAGAGATTTGGAAATTGGAATTCGCACTTTATGATTGACCACATATTACAGACAAGCAAGTCAAATTGAGCCTGGGGTCCAATTTTCTAAGGTATGAACAATTTAAATTGTGGATCTCAATAGACTTTAACTCCTTTACGGGAGGCTGATAACAATTCTAAGATTGAATAAGAATATGATTAAAGAACTAGTTAATAGTGCTTCATCAATATATTTTGTTCACAGCAGGGCCCACATTTTGGCAATATAGACTGTCAATCCACTGGATGCACAAATTTCTATCATATCAGTATATGGATTTTCAATCTCGTCTGAGCTAGATTATTAATCATTGAATTGGATAAATACAATTCAGCCACCTTTTTCATATATGTCCAATCCAATGTTCAAAATGAACCAATTGAATTGAAATTTGATTTACCCACTGATTCGTAGAAAGATAAGCGAACTGACGGTTTGGATACTTGCTACGTAGTCCCCCTTGGTATGGAGATTTGGTTTTATTATAAGAACTGATTAATATGGAACTTGGGGTTTATTAAAATGTGTCCAAACTAATGTGAACTAATGCTTCATAGTATGATAAAGTTATATGGAAGTTAAACACGTAGAATTTGATTTGATCTTACATGACCATATTATAAGTTCAACCTTATATATATCATTCCCCTCTCAAAATTTAAACAAGCTATAAATTGAACTGCTGGCTATTTTTGCCCATTTGGACAAAGGGACTGTTTATTTGGATGTATTTCGAGCAGCCTGACTCTTGGTGATGATCTTTGGCTGATGGCTAGATTAGGAGGAGCAGAATGGTCAAAGGTGGTAGACCCACGTGCTACAAAACAAGTGCTAATTATTTTAACATGATCAATTCAAAACATTCCTGCCTTGTCTAGAATAATTAAGTCGTGTATCATATGAGGAAAGAGTTCAGACCGTCCATAACTTTTCTTAAATAAAAGCTCTTCTTGAAAGTCTCATTGAGAAGAAACCAAAAAAATGAAAAAAAGACCAAGAACACAATGTGACATGTATTTTTCAGGTGGGACATCTAAAATTCCATCATTCATCTTAGGAAGGCTAAGATTTCCCTCATTCAAATTGAATCTCTCTGGCATTGTATTTTACAAAGCCAACACCAACAAGTACCAGATCATTGACGGTAAGATCTGATATGGTTTACAATATAAATTAAATATATGGATTTAGATTTATGCATTAAACAATATATAATCTCAAATAATAAAAGCGTACCTTGCGCCATGATCTTAATGATGAGTGGATCTCTTCTCTCAAATAGGGTTTTCTCCTATCTCTCTTATAACCTACTCCAATATGCGTAAAATTGATGGTTACTTTTCAGATCTAGTAGATTAAGAGAGAGGACCGAAAAACCATATATATAGATAAGCCTAGAGAGATTTATTCTTATCAAAGAAATCTAATAAAATTAAGTTTTCTTAATTCCCTCAAATTAGCTAAGAAGAGTACTATTAGATTCGGGCTTACTAAAATTGAATCCAAGATAAACTTAGTAAAACCAAAAACCAAAAACCAAAAGGAGAAAGTAACTTAAATTAGTAGGCTCAAACCATGGGTCCCAACAGTGTTGTACATGTGGTCATGAGGACCACTCATGTCTAACACTTACTACAAAAGAGATCCATTAATTTGGCAAAGAGTTAAATGAAAGGCACTTAATTGCTATGTAATAGGTGTTCATCTGTTTTGACTTCCATTGCTGGCTACAAAAACCCCCATAGTGATAAGTGGGGGTACATTACTCTCGTACCTCTGTATTTGTTTCCCCCTTTTTTTTTCTTTTCTTCTTGTACTCTTTGTTTATATTTAATTTTCTTTTAATATAAGTTACTCGATAAAACCAAAAAAAAAAAAAAAAAACAAAAAAACAAAACCCCCATAGTATATAACTTATTAAACGTAATGAAGTAGATGTATATGTCCATTTTTCCTTGGAACTCGACTATGATGGACTCGAAAGTATTAAATTGCAGTTAGCAGTCCATTTTATTTGTTTAAGGGTCATAATGGATTGATTTACGTCGTTGCTTATCTAAGAGGAAAATGACAACTTTGGTTATTCTTTCAATCTGTCTGTCTAGAGGTTGTCCAAACTATAAAAAATCGTACGGTAAATCTGTCATGGGACCCACGTGGGATTAAGCAATTGGCTAGGGCGAAGGTTGATCTCTCAATTAAGTCTTAATCAGTGATCCTTGGAAGAGTTTGGATTGAGATCAAACTCTTGGCAAAGAGTTATGAATTGACATTTGACTTGGATATGACTTATCTCCCTTACTCCTCAAGATTGCTCTATTTAAGGGACTTGCAGGCCTTCTTGTTCGGCCATCAATAAGATAGAGCATTCACAGCAAGTTTGCAAGTACAACCTCCCACTGGAACACAATGATATAGGAAAAGAACCGTATCTATCCCATCTGGAATTAGCACAAACGGCATTTAAACATAGATTTAACACAGGAAGCATCATTAACTACAAATGCATGGATTATATTAATTTGTAAGGACATCCAACCACTTCGATTATTCCAATCCCATGTCAAAACCTCTAGTTCAAGATTTCAGGTCACATGTTTGCAAAAACACTAGACCCTGTAATACCCCCACAAGCAAATTCAATGAAATTATATTATCACAAAGATAGAAAATGAGCCGCATATCATAGAAAACTCAACTTGATTTTTATTCATGTAATATGGTAAACTACAAAGCTCTTATTACAACTCAAAACGACCAGAGAAAAAGGACCTTCAAGAGGGCCTAAAAAAGTACAACCAGTTCAGAAACAAGGCATGTCAATGTCTGAGTATTAAACAGAAAAGAAAGTAAAAGGATCATTTTTATTCCATCATGCTCTTCGGGCAAGTAAGAGGGGTCTTCTAAAGTCAACCCACTAAAAAGCCCGAATCAGCTGCAAGGTTCTATAACAGGATGGTAAAGAACATGGTCCACCATGTAAAAACCGAGGAGGTAAAAAAACCACCCTGCAAAACAAACCTTACAGCAAACAAGAGATGATGGGGTCTTTAAAGAGGTAGATTTTCAGGCCTTGTTTAATGGAAACTGGAAAAACAAGGAAAGGAAACAAGAGAAAATAGATGAAGGAATATGATTGACAAGAACAGTTATTCCTAGTTCTAGAGAGCAATTGGAGACGGCTAATGAGAGAAAGCTCCTCTATACTTGTAAGTTGTTTGTGCCTTGTGGTTTTCATGTGAATTTGCTAAGAGCGCTGCTTAGGTTCGTTCCAAGATCTTTCGGGGTCATACTGAAACCTTCCTCTATCTGAAAAAAGAAGAAAGTAATTAGCATAAGACTGCTTTAAACCATAGATGTATGGCATTGGGAGCAATTATTCCTTCTTGAGATGTAAAGTAGTATGCTGTTAATAGGCAGAAATTTCTGCTACAAGAATACATGCATTCGGGCATTCCCATACGGCCACTAAAGAGGTCTGTTCCCAGTCAAAAGACCAGACCCCCTGAATTTTAAGGGACCCATCTGGTGGATAGGAAAGTCTGCATGCGACATTCGTGCGTAAGAGAAAATTTCTCATGTCTCATGTTCATAGATAGTGAGCTAACCTCCTTAGTTAAAAGTGGATAATGTTCTCAAATATTCTTTTCGTATAATGAGTTTAACCAAATAAAAGTTCAATGTGTTGATATCACATAAACTTTTATGAATTGACACTCACCCAAAATTCACTTCAAGAGGAGTGCATCCCACGATTTCATAGAGCACATGTAAAAATGTGATCTATTCTTTTGAAATCAATGATGATAATCACTCCGATTGAAATCATTTTTTTTTTTTTATGTTGCTCACATATTCATTATTGTGCAATAAAAGTGCCTTTGATTCTATGCATATAATTCCAAAAAAACAAAGTGGAGTAAAGTGGGAGGTAGTTGTATGGACTCATATATTGCTTTTCTTACCCACATGCAGAGAACATATTTTTCAAAGACCATGCAATGAGCCTATAATTGATAAATCTAAGCTTTTCACACCCATTATAGATAAATTCATACCACGGCCCTCTCCTTTCATGAGTTGGCATCCATCCAAATTCCACTTCAGCCAAAGTACATACCTTTGAATATATCTAACAAAACACATGCATGATGTTACATGTGATTAATTTGATGACGATCACGTTCAAGTTTGAGTTAAATTCAGGATGATGCATATGCACTTATGGGTGGCTTGCATTCATGACCAGCGTGCGCATTGTACCTATTTTTAAGAACTGGAGAATACTTCATTTGTATAAGTGAATATCCTATTCGACTAACTGTGTAAATTAAAGAATTTCAAGAATGACTTTCTTCCCATAATTTCACCATAACATTCAATTGAGAATTGATCTCAATTTATACAATGAAGAGACTCTAATCAACAATTATTTAAAATTCAAATTACATATATATGTTAAAAAGCGTATTATCATAAGCTATCCAAACTTTCTAAGCTAGTTATTCCAGAAAATAATAGCAAGGTTCTAGTGTTGAGATTCACCTGAGCAGTTACAGTTATGTCAAGAGCAGAGCTTGAGAAGGGCATGACGTTCATGTTGATAACCGAAAGTTGGAACTTTTCTATCTCTGCAAGTGTTTTTACCAGAAGTCCTTTTTGTTTATTGCAATGTATTCTAATGAGGATGTTCTGGTCATAAACTCTCACTTCAATTTCTGGAAGACTCTCATTAGAGTGGCTATCAACATTTTCATATGAGGAAGATTGGTTGTCTTCATCATAGATTTGCGATTTCTTGACAAATACCACTGATTCCATGGTTTTCTTCGCGGTCTCCTCCTCCAATGTCTTAACTCTCTCTTGAAGTTCCTTTACAAACTTGATAGCATCTCCAAGAATGGAAGCCTTGTCTGCCTGCCACATGATTGGAAGAACTTAGAGAATTATTGATTTACATTAGAGCAATTCACACTCAACCATCTTGTTAATCTCAACTTTTCCCTGAAAAAAATGGAACACCCAATCCACCATTTTCTTAGGTAACCCTAACTTGAATCAAACGTGTTACCATGTGGGGTCCAGGTGGGCGTGTTCCACATTATTAGATTAATCATATAATCATTAGAGACAGTCATGAAGGATGCCATATTGAGGAGAAGACCACACAACAGTGTACTATATTAATGGGATTATGTTGAGTAGATTGTATCAACATTAGTGATTAAGATGATTTCCCCAATGGATTGTATATCATATTATCAGTGATTAGGATGATTGATTGTGTCTATCATTAGTGATTGTAATCACTTATTTTGGGATTGTAATCAACCATTCAAAAGGCTTTGCAAAGGGGATGAGACTTTACATGACCACAGGTGTGAACCCTACATCTCTCCAAATCTCACTTGTCCTAATTCAAGTGAATTATGTTTTAGCACTAGAGACTTGTAAAAGATTTTGTTTAAGGTATGCAATTCCAATTAAACAAGGTTTCTCAAGAAGGCCATATTCAGCAAATAGGAAAGAGCAGATGGATAAATTAGCTAACCATCAAGCCAAGTACGCATGGGGATAGAGTGAGATAAAAGCCCCAGGCACTAAAGATGTCAATGACTTGGGTTCTGAAATAGATGGAGCTAGGACTGTGATCTAACCATCAAGATACCTAAAGTTCTATGTTAATGTCTATATTTGCAATTCAAGTTGAGGACCACATCAGTTGCTATGACTAATACACGGAAGAAAAGACTATATGATAAATAGATTAGGAATGTACCTTCTTTAGACAAGGAAGGACTGCAGATAGAGCAATGAACCGCTGGCTGAGCTTCTCTCGCCGCTTCCTCTCTGCTATTATGTGATCTTGAGCATAAGAAGGCGACTTTGTTGATGCCACTCTAACCCTCTTTGATGCCTGGCTGGCGCCCTTTGATACATAGCTTTGGTTGTTGAAAGAACCTTGAGAAATTAAAATATCACTTGGGATGGTTGAAGTTCTTGTTGGAGAGATACCCTTGTCGTCTAGCTTGAAGGACTCACCATAGAACTGTTGATAATTGCTGGGGGAATTCGGTTTGCAGAAGGAAATAATGGTGGGAGAAGAAGCGTCTGCGGCCGAGAATTGGTTGGTGGTGCTGGCATTCCAGCTGCCGGTTCTCATCTGCTTTGTGGGTCTGTCGGTTTCGCTGGTGGGTGAAGCTTCCATGGAAGAGCAGCTGAAAGTGTTGTTGCTACTTGGAGTGATGGGTGGGTAAGAAGAGTAGCTTTCTGGAGCGAAGGAGTGCAGAAATTCTTCTCCAAACGCATCTTCCATTTGTTGTGTGGTAAACTGATCTAGGATGTTCATCTCACATTGATCAATGAAGATGGGATCTTCCATTTCCTGTGTAGTTGCACCAGAATTTATTGAGTTTTGCATGGTATCAGTGCATACTAAAATCCATTCATAGCAAACATGCTACAAGAGCATTTTCCACGGAAAACAAAAATCGTTTTCTTGGCGGTGTCAACATTTTCATTCTTAAAGGTGAAAGCCCTTTTTTTTTTCTTCTTTTTTGGAAAACATGCCCGAATCACGGTTAGACCCAAGAGGTAGAAACCATTTTCTCCCTTACACGACCCTTCACTGGGAAAAATGTTCCTCCACACCAAACAGAAGAAAATGAAGTCTTCAATTCTCTTTTCATGCATAAAAAAAAAAAATGAAATCACCTTGAAAATATATAAAATGCCGGAAAAAAAATGTACCCAAAAGGAAGAATTTGACTGTACCGGTTCGGATAGCAATCTCACAGAAGAGATCTCCATTAGTGCAATTCCTTGATGGGGTAATTGGGTGTTGTAAAGTACCTGAAAGCTGATATATAGAAGTTAGGAAAAGACCCACAGGTCAATGTACTCAAATTCCTCCTTCTATAGATGAATCTACCATTATAAAACAACCAAAGTTAAATATTGAAAGTTGTTTCTAATCATCTTAGACCCAAAAACACCAAATCAATAGTTTTGAAATTCAAAGGGTACTTCTCCATGGGCATAAAAGCATCTAAAAAAAAAGGTAATTTACATGGGAAAAGAAAGAAGACGACTTTAGATCATGGTATCACAAAAACCAAAACTTTATTTTGCTATTTGAAAAGATCCAAGGAGGAGGAAGGAGAAGAGAGTTCTGACCTTGAATTCAAAACCAACGCTGTTGTCTCTCTCTCTCTCTCTCTCTCTCTTTTCTAGAACGCTACAGGAAGACTTCTCCTCTCCCTCCTTTTATAATTGGAGAGGATGAAAATGTCACCCTCTTAACGCACGTGTGAACGGTTCCTTTTACGCATGTGAACAGTCCCTTTTATTTCCCTTTTCGCTGTTCTAAAGGAGGCACGAGGAAAACGTTTTCCAGAGAAAGAGAATTCTTGGTTTCTGTTTTGCTAATACACGGATTGCAAACGTCAGATGGCGTGGGCACATGTTTTTCCGGTGCAAGAGTATGGGATTTCTGATAAAACAATGACAAGTTGGGTTGGCACTTGGAATCCAGACCCATCGATTCCCGGGATCACGGAAGTTTGGAGATGGAGATGGAGATGCTTTTGAAGGGATTTTCTTCATGTTCCCAAACAGTCAACTTAATCGACCCACAAACTTAAATTAATTGGTCAATGTGATTTAGTAGTTACTATGGCCGGTGGGGAACTTTCTCCTGCTGCTACTCGGACTCGTACAGTTCAAACACAGTCCTGCTTCTGGGGTGTACCAAGATCAAGATTCAAGGCTATCAGTGGGGTTAGGGGGATGGAAAACTGTAGTTGTGGATAAGGGCTAGGTCAAAAAAATCGGCACTATGTCATCATAGAAAACTGTAGTCCCCTATCATAGCCTTAGAGCCAATTGGGTTGAAGGAAGAAGCAGTGAGCATGAGAGGGTAAGCTTGATCAAAGGTGGGCTAGATAGATCTATGTGAGAGCTTGCTGCATGTGTTTTTTGCTTGTAGGTGAACTTTTGGAATATATGTACGTTTATCCAGTTGTGATTAGTCTGTAGCAGAATGATTAGTAGGAGGGTCGCCTACAGCTGTGGAAACTCTCTGGCTCTATCCGTGAGCAGTTTCACGGGTTTGTTTTGATTGGGTGAATTTATATCAGAAATTTTATGTTTGGAAATTTCTGAAAAAGATTCTAGGGGGCTTTTGTGCACACGTTCGGTGACTGCTTTTCCTCTTCTACGGTGGTGGAAGTTAGATCATGTCAGGTTGGACTTTTGGATCCCCTTTGGCATGGAAATAAAATACAAATAGATCAGATTTTTTCTTTTGATTCGTAGCTGCACAAAACGGCATCAAGGAAGGCGCCTTCTCTCCTTTCTGCAGGGAATGCAACTGCACAAACGCACCTTTAGTGGTTTGTTGTCCGGGGGTGTCTAGAACTCATGTCTGATTGATAGAATTTTAAATTTTCAACATTTTATTATGTCACTTTTAGACTTTGAAGTTCTCCAAATTCATTTTCCGAAATGCTCGGTTAGGGCTACCTTGTATATAAGTACTTGAAAAGTATGCTTGGGACAAAATTGGGACTAGAATTTGTAATTTTTACCAACAGACATTCTGAGGATCTTTTTTCCCCATGAAATGGATATTTGAGTGTGGATTCTCTGATACAATAAGTTGGAGAAACGTTATGATCAATCCAATAAATTTATCCTTTACCCAAAAAAAAAAACCCAATAGATCCCATTAATGGTGATCTCTCATAACAATATCCAAACTGTTCAAAACGAATTCCCCGTGCTAGCATGGGAGAGATTTTAATTCAATAAGAATTGGACTAACTGTTGATAAGGTGTAAAATAAATGGCCCCCTATGTTTTTCCATTTAAACACAATCAATTTCATAGCAGCACCAACTCTCTGAAATAAGATTTTGTCCCCTAATCAACATGCATTGAGAATTTTATTTTGAGCATTTTTCATTTTAATGCATGATCCATGAACCCTGATTATTCATGTTACAGGCTTAGCAATAATTTGTTTCTGATCTATGCCTTACCCGTGGGGCCAATGGCAGTTGATCAGGACCGTCCGTAAATGTAGGGATATCATAAGTCACAGAGGAAAATTGTTGTTGATCATCTGGTGTAGAAAAATGTCAAAAGTCAAATGGGCCAGTGGGTGTCAGATAGAAAGCCGAAAGCCATACTACTCCACGGCAGAATTATCAATGAACAAGTTGATGGATGATTAAGAAATGTGAGATGGTGGGTGGATGTGGATGTTCTTCTATCATTAATGCCTTCTGTGAGAGATCCAGGTCACTCGTAGATGATGAAGATGAACACACCCCACCCACCCCACCATGTGAAACTCTTTGTCAAACTGTAGATTCTCTTGGGCAGTGCACTGTAAGGCATATTGCAAGTTTTTAAGACTTACATTTCTCTACGTGGATAACAGAACATTATATGGAAAATAAATTAAGGGACCAATCTTCCTTATGTCTCATTGGTTGCATGATTTAGAATACATGTAGGAGGTCCGGTGTTTAATAATTGATACCATCCTCTTTTTATCTTAAAACAAACAAAGGAAAGGTGAGAAATGAGCATAAAATTAGATATGGCGCCAGATCATGGGGCATAAGAGGTTGGAAACAACTGCATTGAACAAAGATGGGCCTAAGTGGGGGCCCTGTAAGGTGGACTGCCTCCTGAGGTTGGAAACAACTGCATTGAAAATTCTACCTGTATATTTCTTTTCGAGAGGTGGGATCACTTTGATGTGTCATGTCTCTGTACGATAATTTACTTTAGTTACATCCTTCACCTTTTTTTCAAGGGTCTGACTTTCATGTAGTTTTTCAAGATAGCAAGCATATTCTACAAATGTAGGACATGAACTATGGGGTATAAGTAACATGTGTCAAATCAGTTTTTTTTTTTTTTTTTTTCTACCGATATCAATAACTTATATTAAAAGAAAATAGAATACAAACAAAGAGTAAAAAAAAAAGGAAGAAGAAACAAAGAGGTACAAGAGAAATGTACCCCATCACAGTACAACTATATAATAAAATCCTCCCAAGGGAAAACTCTTTCAACATCTTGTTTGGTTAAAGCGTCCACCATCATATTTGATGACATACTCTTATGCTGAAAGCTGATATTAATTGTAGTGAATAATATCCAGATTTCATTGAAGATGAACTGAAACTTCTATGGATAAGCCTTTTGGTGTCAAATCAATTTACGTTGGGCCTATATTTGATCAAGCCGGGTAGTAATCTTGTTTGATGGATGTCTGGCTGCCATTCCAGAATTTGGATTGGATTCAAGTCAGAACCAAAACCAGACGTGCCCAAGCTGCACCCCTAAAAGCAAACTATACATCTTTACCCTTGCATTTGTAATATTTGTTTTTGAAACTTACGCCATAAAATTGAGACTTCAATGCAATTCTTATTCTCATTTCCACCGTCCAAACCTCTAAATGGAAAAGGTCTGATGTTCATCCGGCTGGAAGAGTATAATATATATATATATAGGGGCTAACTCTCTTAAGCTGCAGCTTAACTTATCCTGAGTTGAAATATGGCTGGTCTCACAAAATCAAAGTCGATTATGCTGTTTTTTGCATAATGATCGTTTCCAAAATCAAGATAAATCCAATCAGAATTGGATTTTTCAGTTCCATCATGCAAAAAACAGATATAATCAACCTTGATTTGTAGGACCAGCACTATTCCAACTTAGACTAAGTTAAGATGCAGTTTAGGAGAGCCCTGCTCACACAAACACACACACACATATATATATATATATATATATGTGTGTGTGTATGTGTGTCCCCATCTCACACGATGGGTCAATCCCATCGGCAAGATAGTCTTTCCCTTGCTCCTTTTTCAAGGCTCTTCTTGGGGAGAGCAAACTGCATAGTTGGTCAAGCAAAAAGAACAGATCCCTCATTATTTCATCTTCATTTCCTCAAAACTGGTGTATCTCTACAGATCTCCCACTCCCTTTAAATATATTCATATAGTCCAAAACATTAGCTTGAGCCAATCTCAAGTCCAACATACTCGCCAAGTTTGTGTTTTAATAATATAAGGAGAGATGGTGGTATCAATAACATAATATTATGTGATCAAATTAGGTGGGCTTCCGTACATGTGAAGACAAAAAAAAAAAAAAAAAAAGAGTGCTATCTTCTTAAGGAAAAACTCGTCAATTGCAAAGATTTATGTACATCTGTAGGGACGTAATCTTTTTCTCCGATGTATGAATGCAAATATGCAATAGACACTTAGATGGGGCTAGCGATGGATTGAATTGGGTTGGGTTGGGTTGGCTTGGGTTGACTTTTAGGAAAAGGAATATGGGCTAAATCCAAGCCTAACCCGTTTATTTTTTTATTTTCCGAGGAAAACCTAGGTTTGAGTGAAAAGTAGAAAAGTTAGAGAGGATTCCAAACAAATAAAAAACCCTCTCTTTTACTGATTTCTCCGTCTTCACCTCCCCACATTGAATTTTGCAAATCATAAGCCAAAGAGGCACCTAAGTTATAAAAGTGACTCTTCTTAGGTGTTTCTCAAACCTAGAACGCAACGACTCCTTCCCTCAAAAATCCTCAGAGAAGATAGCATTATTATAGAGGAACGAAGGAATCCTTTGGATAGATGATTCCTCTCTATTTACCAAACGTGTCTAGTGGTACAACTTTTTGCTTCACCCCAAAACATGAGTTGGGTCAATTTTCTTTATGAACCCATCTCATCAAGACATTTCAAGGAATTAACCACATAATTAACATACAAAATATGATTTTCTCGAGATAGATTTTTGTACCTTTAAAAATAAAATCATTTCTAGCCTTACAGATGGCCCACCATAAATCTAAGACTCGTGCTTTCGAGTGATCGTGATTGTTAAAGAGGAAGAGTTCATCCATTGCTTGATTTCTTAATTTCCTTTTTTTTTTTCGTTTTTCTTTTTTGGGTGCCTGCGTGTTTTATTTGTCTCTAGGTATATGGCCTTCTATTGATTTATAATATGCCTTTTTTTTACTACAAAAGGAAGATAAAATATCATCTTTAGAAGCCTTATAAGAAGATAATATCCAAGATGCGATCCAAACCAGACCACTCTAGCAAAATCATAATAGAAAAAAGAATGCTCAACCAATTTTTTCCTCTAAATCACAATATAGGACATAAACCAAAATTCTCATTTATTTTCTAATTTAGGAGAGATCTTATGGATAAATCATTTTTAAGCATTTCCAATGAAATTGCAAGATTCTATATAGAAAGGGAAGTTTTCACGAAGATTTCCAATTTAGCTCCGCAAAAGAGTAGTATTTCTAATGTTCATCATAATTGTCTTAAAAGCTGATATAGTCTTACTGAAAGCGAAGTTTTCCCGAAGATTTCCAATTTAGCTCCGCAAAAGAGTAGTATTTCTAATGTTCATCATAATTGTCTTAAAAGTTGATATAGTCTTACTCAGATCCAATGTATCTTTAGGAGGATACTCAAATCGAAATGGAAATTGGTTTTCTGAGGCCATTGAGAGATCCAATTACATTCCCACACTAACACTTTTTCTCCATTACCAATAATCCATCACATATTCATATAAATAAATTTTAAGTCTTCTACAAAACTTTTTGACAATCAGGAATTTTTTTTCCTAAACTCCACCTCTCCATAGATTTATTAGGACAATATTTAGCTTGGAGGACTTTGGGTAAAGGATGTTACTACTATAAGCATATCTCCAACATGATTTAATGAAAAAAGCTAAATTATTACTTAAGTAAATTCTCTTATTCCGAAACCCCATCCACAATTGATTTACTTATTACAATCCAGTTAATGTATGCAGCTTCTCTTTATTATTCTAATCATCTTATCAAAGATTTTATGTACATCCTATCCTACTCATTCATGATTTCAGTAAGGGTTTGAAGAATAGATACACTGTAAACCAGTGTAGCTGAATCAACCGACTTAATGAGGGGATTTCTTCCATCTAGAGATGAAAGAGAGATTTGCCAAGAGATTAATTCTTATCCTCACTTTGTTAAGTGATGGTTCATAGGAATAGGTAATTCTACTTTTTATTAAATGTCAATGAATTTCCTAAATATCATTTTTTCCCCATAAATCTAACCCCAATCGATTTAGTAAAATTAACTAGTTAACTAGATATCTCGCAATAGTCATCCAATAGATTGTTAACAGTCCGCGCTTCTACTAAATTAATCCCATGAATTGACTTCTCAATTTCTGCTTTAACAAACCATATTCTTGAAAGAATTTTCTCCCCAGTGATCAATAGATAGTATGCTTAACGGTTCCCTTCGCCATAATTTTTCCAAACGGGGATCCATTTAACAAAATAGAATACAATATTGTCAAAATACATTCTTAATTTAAATAAAATCCTTATGAAAACCAAGTTTGAAGTTGACCAAATACTGTAGACATCTTAACGCTCAAGTTTGAGCTGTCAAACTTTAATAACTTTCTAAGTACATTTATTTTTGTGATTAAATTCTGCCATGGCTAATGGTAAGATAAATGTGGGTGAGTGCTGATCCATAGGGGGCCCTAGGTGAGTGTGAATGGCTTGTCAAACTATGCAGAATATGCAGGGACATAAATGGGTGGGGGTTAAATGAAAAAGGGTTGATAAAAAAATATATATTCTCATACAACTTACTATAACTAGGCTTTGTAATTTGGATTTTTAATGAGCAAAAGTAGAGTGTTTTTTCCTTTCCATTCACTCACCCCATGGTTATCATGCACCCCTGTGAGCCCAAATGGAATATATTATATGTATAGTTAGTCTCTGTCTTAAATGGACACTACCAAACCACTTCCACATGTTCACATCAGTGTTGGTCAGCACGTCTCCTAACAACCTAATGGTCCCATCTGCCCATACCAATTACCAAACCCCATATGGAGCATTACTGCATACCCCAGTGCAAGAGAACAAGCATTCTTCATGCTCTCTGAAACCCATGGACAGGACAGCTTGTATTTCTTGAAATGGGGAATGCAATGGTCCAACCTCCAAGGGAAGAAATTCCACAAAAGACCACAGAACAAAGGTTCTCTCTTGTCTCTATCCAAGAACTGGTCAAATATCCAGACAAGTGGAGATGTTTCATACACATGCATTATCTTTAAACTATCAGATCCTGATCAAAGATTTAAGACTACATTGGCCAATCTTAAAAGCCAAGCAGATGGGAAGGTAGGCACCAATCAGCATTCAGCAACAAAGGTTCCCTCATCTCCTAACTACCTGCAACATCCTGTAAAGAAACTGGATATCCATGTGTATTCTATGATAGATTCTGATATGGGTACCTAAACATTGATTGCTTCATGCTAATGTTTGAAAGGCTATATATATATGAAATCACACTGGATAAGGTCAAATTAAAATCTCCTTCTATTTGATTATTTTAAATCATGTTGTGTTTAGAACAGGATAATTGCATTTTTAGATATGGGTGTATCATTGCCGCTACGCCAAATCATCAAATAAGAAAAATTTTAGATACTCGAGATTGATTAACAATAATCTGTAAGTTTTCATGCAACGATTAGAAAAAAAAATTCATAAACCAAATCAGATAGAGGAGTCAAGTATCAAATATCACTAATTTGCCAACTCCTCTTCCTCGAAATTTCTTGATCGACAAATCCCAAGAATGAGAAAGGCGATAATGGTCGCCATCTATTGAATTTCAACTATCCAATTCCTCTGCGGCGTTAGATAAGGCACCCAATTAGGCTTGCAAATGGGTATCTAGTTATCCGAGTATTCAACGTCTTTGATTCAAATAAATCAGGTATGGAACCTATTTTTGGATTGATGAGAAATTTGGATCCACATCTAGATCCATGCATGTGGGTTTTGCCACCACTTGGGACCCTAATGTCAAATCCAATCACCTGACATTTGCTAACCCCCATTGAATTACCACTCATCCTAATTTTAAACTGATCTGAATTATACTCACTATTGGATTAAATCTCATTAAAAATATATAACTATAGGATCCATTAAACTTTAAGGCACATCAATGGTTTTGATGATTTAACTAAGACGATCCTCGCCCAAAATCATATCCACAATTAGACGTTTCCATCACACTATCTTCCCATAATTAACATGTATCCAAGTAGATCCCAAGACTGAGGGGCTTAGAGTTTTACTCATGCAGTCTCTGAGAGGTACCTCCTAGCTTAACCTGACTTAGTTATTCAAGTGACTACTTGAATGCATAAATGAGGCTCATGCATTTGGACAAGAAGAGTTACCTGTCAATAACTGCGTATTCTCTATCATAACCAAATGCAGGTAAACAGAGTTATTACTGGTTTTACAAGTTAACTGACTGCTAAGCTACCGAGTTGTAAGTATCCTAACAGGCTAAAGCTCTTATTTCCCTACCTCTTAGGTTTCTGTCCATCTCTCTGATCAAATCTTGTATAATACATGAAACCCCCAGACTGAAGGACTTTGGACATCAGAGATGCTATGGTAGCACTCGTCCTCACTCAGCTTACCCATGGAAGAGGGAAGCCTCTTTCTGAGATAACAGCAACATCATATACACAAATAACACTTACCAGACGTACATTAAGTCAACAGTGGTTGCTATCATGCCCGCTGTCCGTTGAATTGGAAAAAAAAAGGACTTTCTATAGCCTCTGGAGGACAATTTCTCTGGGACTTTATACAGCACATGACAAACAGAGTAGAGAAGAGGGACAAGAAAAGAATACATATACAAACATTTGGAACCCCCAAAAAAGGAAAAAGAAACTAAGGTCCCTCTGTTCTTATACATGGTATTGATTGGTCTAATGTATCGATATCTCCTTTGTCGCTATCATGTCTATTTGAGGAATTGTTCTCTGTATCCAGCTCACAGTAGCTAACACCTTTTCCGTATTCTTCATCATCAGACCGCTGGAGTGCACTTCCATACACTGAATATTGGTCTAGTTGGGACAGAGTACCAGAGGTTTGATTCTTCCTAAAAGACGAAATCTGTGTTGTATCCAGCTGATCAGGTGTCCGGGATTGTTGATTGGATGAAATTGGGGAAGTCGCTGGTGGAGACCCAACCAAATCGGCTATTCTTACCTGATTAGTAACAATCTAATCAGTCATGGACATTTGGTTTCATATAAAAATTAGACTCAAGGAGAAAATATTGTTTGCATACCTGCAACGGCTTCATGACGTTATAATCTTGGTCTTCAGTTCTATCAAACAAGTCTTGTGCCTGCATCTCCATGGAGTCTCTCACAAGCTTACTCAAGAAATTTACATCATCGGACATGACACCCAGCCCTTTCAAAAGCTTTGAGCCCAGTTGTAAACTGGTCTGCAGTAAAGAAACAGTAGTAGCATGAATTTATGTAAGGAGGCATTATAGGCACATCCTCACCTTGAGAAGTGCTACTGTCTCGGACAAATTTTACAAGGCTAGAAAACTCAATGAAAAGGGATTTACCAACCATTAAAAAAAGGAGACTTACCTCCGCATTTTCAATTAGAGCATCGGTTGCACCTGCTTTCTTTAGCTCTAGAAGATGAACAGGGTCCTGAGCTCTGGCATATATAGGGACCTGGTAAAATGTGGCAATCGTGTTGGCATTTTCAGTTCATAATCATACAAGGTTTCCGTTGTTTCACTTTCAGTGGCATATCCACAAGTGAAAACACAAACATAGGTTCAGATATAAGTATCAACCTTATATCATCCAGGCAAAAAACTAATACATATCACCTATATCAGTGATACAAATTGCTGCATCAGCCATCTAAGTCATACAAATTGCCGTATCAACCATATTGGTGTAATATCATTTTAAATGAAAAAAATAGAACAATAATCTGTATAAATGATTGGAACATTGTGATCATATCAGATATTGCTCCCTTCTTTTGGTTTTTACATTTTTCATATGGCAAAAGGAGTAAGTCATACTTGGAAATTTCCAGTGTGTGTGTGTGTGTGTGTGAGAGAGAGAGAGAGAGACCTTAAACACTCTTGAAGTACCTACATACAAAGGAAATAATACAGATACTGAAACTGGATACTGCAAGAGTACTTGTAGGGAACTCTTTCAGGGCATCCTACTCTACTAGGTGCATTATTCCATAGAGCAATAAGTTTCTCAATTTATTACTTTCTAAAATAATAATTTCATCAAATTTAGAAATGAAACAAAGATGAAACGTAATAATACTTTGTATAAAAAATGCCTAAGTTACTTGCACAGCACAAACATTTTTAGCAAAAAAACATGCACTCATATCAATGCTCCTGAATTTAGAAAGTGGCAAAGTGTCCGTATATGTACCTAAGCATTATAAAATCCAAATACGTACATGAAAGACCTAAAACGCACTATATGGGCAACAATAATCTGGAGCTGAATACCACTTTGTACAATGTCTTGTTTGTTCCAGATCTTTCAACTTCTCCATTTTGGAGTTGTGGATGGATCAAAACATTGGAACAATCACAATCAAGGGTAGCCCCTTCCACCATGTGACTCAAATCAATGGTTGAGGTACATACAAAAATACCCTAAATTTCAAAAATTGGCTTCGGTTGCATAATTCACTAAGACACATTTGCCACGAATTGTATAGCCCTCAAGAAGGGTAAAAACGAAAAAGAAGATACAAATGCAGAAATTATTGAAAAAGATGCCACATACCGCCGGGAATGCAAGCCGAATCCTTTGAACAGTCTCAATTGTCCTTTCTTTCCCTGTATACATGACCATGACAGCTTTTGGGGAAGAAACACCTGCAGATTGCAGAACTGCTGGACGGGATCCATCACCATACAAGACGGGGAAGCCCAGTTTCCGAGCTGCCTGCTTGAGACATGAAAAATCAATTATGCCAAGAAATAGTGAATTACCACTACAATGCTAACAAAATAGGACTTATCACCACTGTATACAAAGTGATCTAAACACAGAGTTAAAGGAACAAATTCAGACCTTCACTACTCCCAGGTTAACATCAAAAGCCACATAAGGCCACCCCAAAAGGTCACCATCTAATCCAGAAGCCAATGGAGTTGATAAGAAATTGGCAAGAACCTGTAAATAGTAAGAGACTTGAATAATTATAACGTAAAGATAGCTCCGAAATGAGATTCAAGATAAGAGTGTGGATGATGTTGAGTGTGGATGATTGTCAGAAAATCCGTGTGGGAAACATGCAAATGTGACCCCATATACAAGATCTATGCCATTCATAAGGTGTGGCCTGCCATGAGAATGCCTGGGTAAATAATAGGCGGTCTACAAATCAGTTGGACCACCAATGTGTGTTGAATATGGAGTTATGGACCACTGACAGTTTTTTTCTCTAATTGTCCATTACAGTTATACATGTGGCCTGTCTGATGAGTTCTAACCAGATTTTGGGGCCACAACATGTAAACAGAAGGCACACCAGTTAAGTGGCCAATCTCATACATATTATCACATTCGAACATGCTCTGAAAAGGCACAATCAGCTTTAAATGAATATGCCTCAATTTCTCTCAGGACAATCATGTGCTGGTAGCCCACCTGACCCATTTGTCCAAATCCAAGAATGACAACTGGTTCACTTGCATCAAAGTTTACCATCTCAGCAACTTTCTGTGAAAAGAAGAAGAAGAAGAGCAACTTTAAGAGCCAGCCAGCGGTTTCAAGCAAATGATGAGCAACAGGCAACTAAATTCTCACAAAAAAATGTATGGTCCAGATACATACTTCTTTGGCCTGGAACTTCTTATCAATGACTTCAGCAGCTCTCCTCCCAACTTCATTTAGGAAAGGTGTTAATGCCATGGACAGCACAACAACAATTATAAGCAGTTTGTTCAGTTCCAGTGGTAGTACTCCAAGCCTGCTCACAGAAGAGACAACTTGGTTTCAAACAACAACAAAAAAAAAAAAAAAAAAACACACACACACACATGCACACACAAACATGGAGCTCACAGCTTATATAATGACTGACCTGTTTGCTAGAGAAAAAACAACAAATCCAAACTCGCCTCCTTGGGAAAGAAGCAATCCAATACGTACACTTTCTTGTAAAGTTAGTCCAACACGGGGACCTATTGCAGTTATTATCAATGTCTTTATTACAATTAAACCTGCCAAGAGTGAAAGTACATTTGGCCACTCTCGGAAAAGGATCTGCATAACAAAAAGATAATACAATAAGAATAAAAAAAATTCAGAAATCAGACTAGTGATCTTCTGCAACATATATGAGGCACACCCCTCTATTACTGCCTAGCTTTATATGACATTACCACCTATGTAAGAAAATTGATCTAGGGGCTTAATTTCCTTAAAAAAACAATCCCATTTATTTATTGATCCAATCTTCAAAAGACAACTAAACTTGATGCTGTAACTTGAATTTCATAATATCATCGGCAATCTTTGCATGGATACAAAATTACAGACTCCTGCTGCATGTTGGTGAACAACATGTTGATGTTGCATTTCAGGAAGCATTACATACATGTGATTGTGTGACCAAACGTGTCTCTGACATTTTTTCACTCTTTCTTTATTTCTTCCTTTGAGGGGTAACAAATGGATGTATCAAGAATAATAAAAGTTAACACACACACACACATACTCGCAAAAAATAAAATAAAATAAAATAAAATAAAATTAAGAATCAGATCCTGATATGTAAAGAAGATCCTAAATGAGCTCATTATAAAGCCAACACCTAGGGGTGTTCATTAGGCTTGCCCTTCCATAGAGCAAGTACAGAGTCTGGGTTTAGGTCTGCTTCCTTGATAGCCTGAAGAGTTAATATACTTCTCTGCCTGATGTTGTGGCTGTCAAGCACAAAGAATGACCACATTTAAACTGAGGAACCTAATTCACTTACCCCTTAATGAAAACAGGAAAGAACAAGATATTTGATTGGTAATGTCAAGTGATATTGTCATTAAAGATGAAAACTTGTCGCCAAGGTTTACATCTTTCTTGCCGCCAAGAAATTCCTTCAAAGGAATCCCCTTAAAATAAATTCTCAAACCTTCTCGAATGGATTTTTGCCTCCATTCAGGTTTCCAGGTGCCGGCCCATAACACTTCATTTTCATTAAGCTGCTTTTCATCACCTCATGAGTCATTTTCAGATTTCAGTGTCACAAACACAAAGTTAATGATATCAAATTCACAGCATTTCGTTTGTATGGATTAACCATAGAAGCTTCCCAATATATAGATAAGTAATATTTACGATTTAGTTTGCCAAATAAATTCTGCTATTGATTGTATTTCAGCAATATTTGTGCCAATTATGCAGAAACAACATTTATTTAACTGTCCATACTTCAGCAGCCATAATAGCTTACATTAGAACTGTCCATTAAGTTATTAGATAAAAGAGAGTTTGGGAAATGGAATTCTGAAAATACCTGCATGTCAATGGATGTCCCTGTAGTTACAAAAAATAACCCAAGCAATAAGCCTCTAAAGGGTCTTATATCAGCTTCAATCTGTGTCCGAAAATTCGTTTCTGCTAGAAGTGCTCCAGCCAGAAATGCTCCAAGCTATGAGAAAGTAACATGATTCATTATGTAGACTAAGCCAGAATAGTGTGCACACACACTATAAATATATATATATATATATAGAGAGAGAGAGAGGAGCGCAAGAAAACGCCTGGGCGTTCTGGAGCGCAAAAACGCCCTCTTCGAATGACGAGTAAGAGAACATGAGTTAAGGAGAGAAGTTAATGAGGTATCATTCTTATCCTCTTTGAGTTAATGAGGTGTTTCCCTACTTTTTCTCCATTTAAGAAGGAACATGTACTAACAAAACATTGAACATAATATCTTAAATTGACATTATGAAGGGGCCCACATGAAATCTAATAATGAGATTAGATGCTATAAAGAGGCAATTTGGAGAACTTATTAGCATGATGACAGGATCCACTTATGGGAAAATCCAATCCGATCAAAATAAATAGCCTTATTTATTATTCGCCTTTGCCAAATTTCACTTTCATTGGAAAACTTGAAAATTTCATAATCGGATTAATTTGATAGGGAGCCACTTGAAAAAAAAAAAAAAAATGGCCCCATCTTGTATGGATCTGCCCAAATTTCAGTTAAATAAGAGTTAGGCCCATTGTCAGATTTATCATTATATAAAACTCAACTTTTGTAATCTAATGGTTGGCCCAGCTGCTACTAGTGAACTTTGGTGAGGGTCTCATACCAGATGGGTCCATTTAATTTGCGTGTGTGTGTGTGTGTGTGTGTGTGAGAGAGAGAGAGAGAGAGAGAGAGAGAGAGAGAGAGTGTTCTCATAAGGAGTTAATGCAACTGGGAACCAAGAGTTGCTTCATATGACAGTGATGTGTCATATTTTCCTCGGCTGTTTAAAGAGAGGCAAAAATCCCCTTTTTAAACAGAGGTAGTTTGTAGAATTCATATATACATGGGAGATGCTCCTTTCAGAAATATCTCTCACCTTATATGAGATAAGGATGGGGGCCCTCACATTTAAGTTGGTGGCATTGGATATTGATGTGAGGGCCCCCACCTTATCTTTCATAGGAGCATCTTCCTACATATAAGCCCCCTCCCCATGTGGGCCCCACCACACACTTGAATTTACCTTATCCTAAGCTTGAGCTTAGGAGAGCTAGCCCCCATATATATATATGTGTGTGTGTGTGTGTGTGTGAGAGAGAGAGAGAGAGAGAGAGAGGAGCGTTTCAACAAGCCAGGCGTTTTGTAAAGCAAAAACGCCCCTTTGTGCAACCAATAAGAAAAGAGGTGATTTTAAGATGCAATGATGTGTATGTGTATGTATATATGTATGTATATATGTATTACTTCCATGTGCAACTCGCTGTGGGGGCCCACCTTAGGATGGGGCTTTAGGGGTGGGGAATTTAAAGATCTAGTTGGGCCCTCCTATGTACAAAAAAATCGGCCCCATCTGATTGTCCTAGCTCTATCATCCATGGCCCATAAGTCGTCTGAACTATTGGAGGTGTGTGTGTGTTGAGGGTGGGTGGGGTCGGATGGACCATCAAGTGGTCCACCTCATGCAGAGGATAATTTTCACACACACATATAAGATTATTTGAACTTCCATATACAGACACCATACCGTGTCGCTAAAGCCCAACATTTGGGTTAGTAGTGAAGTCCCTGAGACGGTAAGGAGACAGAGTGCAACAAAAGCTTCCGAGCTCCGGGATTCTGCAACAACCTGTAAATTACATGAACTAGGCATCAATTCTAATTTATGGAAACATGAAAATAATCAGTAGACATTGCTAAACTCGGATGGCTTATGATGATGAAATTATTAAATGAGGGAAATTCAGTTATTGTTGGAATTCTAATACCAACTTCAAAGATACGCCTGAGAAGGTATTTTCCTCCTAAAGAAAGAAGGCCAAGTCCACCTAAAGCCTTCAAACTTTCTGCCAGTAGCATTGGCCAGATGCTTTCCTCCACAATGTTCTGCAAGAAATGACCCAATTAGTGAATATCGTCTTAGGTGGTTTTAATCAATCAACAATGCACGTCACAAGTCAAACATAAAAGGGCATTAGAGAAACAATTTGAAAGAGAAAATGCTATGGTATGTCATAAGTCATAGTACTTGACGGATTTTTGAGTTCTATATATACATAGACTACAAAGAGTTCCAGTCTGTGTGGCCCACCTACAATCCATCCAACCCCCTCAGACTCACTCCCCCCCACACCGCTACTGTTAGTGTGTAACCAGGTAGGCCCTACTAGGTGATAGCTCATAGCTATATATGAATGGTGTGTTGGAGAGATTTTCCATATATAAGAAACATATTCCATTTTGTGTGTAACAAAGAACACAGCTTTAAATATGATGCTTTGAAGTAAAACCCAAAAAGTCGAACCCAAATAGATGGGATAAAGCAGACCTCAAAGTTCATTTAAAAGTTATATCCTTGGGAATCTTAACTTTGATTCCTTGACTTCTACTATATTAGAACAAAGTTTTGTTGTATTCTTCCTTTTTTTTTTGGTAAATACTGTATTCTTCCTTAATAAAAGCCTTTGCACCATTTACAGCAGAATATACTTGGTATATTAGGAGATAGCCTTTAACAACAATAACATATACCAAAAAGTCCTTGCATACCTGACTCTCTAGCACTGGAAGTATGACTAAGAGAGGGACAACGGCTATATCCTGCACATATGAATCAGTGGGGATGCAAATCATTACTCACAATGCGTATTCATAAGGATGAGCCTATCCAAATTAGAAGAGCAAAACAAAAGGAAATGCAATTGTATAATTTTTTAAAAGAAAACTAAAAATAGACACTAATCAAATCAAAGCATGTTGAAAACTGAAAACCTGTAGCAGAAGAATTCCCAGCGTTGCCGAACCAAATCTTGTTGGGAGCTCACCTTTCTCTGCAAGAAGCTACATTGCAAATTTGGTAAAGCTATGAGCAGCATGTCAGACCCAAATTGTCTTGCAACTGCTAGACATTCCATGCATGAGTAACTAGAACTTGTGTACATAGATGAAATCAACAAATGGACCATAGCAGCATTTCTAACTTAAGTCTCAAATTGTTCAAATTGTTTTAAATAGTAAATCACAAACAAGACCGAACTATAACTATTAAAAAACCAACATGATAACACCAGATAGCACATAGCTACCAGTCCATAAAACATCTCTATCATTACACCTCTATATTATTATAGTGATTCGGGTTGTCCAACACTGCAGCAAACTATATGCTATTCCATGTGTGTGCCACCCAAAGTTTAGCGACCCAAAATGCTGATGTTGTGGTCCCTCCATGGATGACATCCCAAAACTGATTTGGAAGAACCCAACTATCCATTCATTGCCATTATTTGCGGGGCATTGGTTCATTTCTATTCTTAACAATCTGGTCTAATCAATAGAATAGTAAGAATCTACCCAATTTTCTTCAATCCAATAGAAGCAAGGAGATAGCTTGACATGTGTAAGCATGACCAGGAACAGCTCCAAAAGAAAACAAATAAATTAAAGTTGTTACAAGTACAAGGAACTACTAACAAGGAAATCTTAATTGTAGGAAGCAATCAGATAAGGAAGACCTCTGGACCATAAAGGACATTATTTTCTAAATGCTTCAGCTATTTATTTTAGTTATAAGTTATATTAGAGAATAGCATAGGTGATTAATAATATCTTTATAACTGATAGACCCTTGATTGAAGCGATTTTAATTAGCTTAAAATAGGTACTTGCATATCTATAAATTCAATAGATGAGTCTCGTCCACTTCAAGTGGAAAGACCAATTCATAAATGTCTTTATTTTATTTTATTCCCTCCATTCTCTTTAAGTGATTTGGGTTAGCAAACCTAAATCTATATTGCGAATAAAGGAAGGGGACATGGCTTTAAATAAATTTGAGTGAAAAAAGCAGAACTCACAAACCAGTCCCTGGATGGATGGAATAATGCTTTTGTGGTGATGATGCTTATTTGAAAGTATGATGTCATAGATATGCTTTCAGACACCCAATTACCAATTGAAAGTCTAACTTTAACTACTCAAAACATTTTTTTATATCAACAATTAATTAACAAATGAATGGATCATGTATGTCTAGTAATGACACACCTGAAGAACAAAAGCTGAAGAAGATAATGAGAGGGCAGCACCAATCACAATAGCCTCATCAACACTTCTAATATTCACCTGCATCTCAGTTAATCTGGATAATTTTAGGACCAAAACTATTATTAAAGGGCAGAGCCATATGAAATCATATACGCACAATTTCAAATTGAAATCACTGTACACGGATTGGATTAAAATAAATCAACAATTAATGATTCTAATTATTCAGGGTAAGTTGTTGTCATGTCAAATATGCAAAACAGAAAATGTCTTAATATACTTGACCAGCGAGGTCAATCTATTGAGTATTTCCTACTGTATAATCCATGTAGCCAGAATTAATCAAAATCTCTAGTCTTGGGATCAAATATATTGGAAAAATTGATCTTTAACTGATCAGCACACACTAGATGAAAAATTATTTGATGCAAAATTTGGTGAATTATGCAACTTTAAAGTCATGGTCATCAAATAAGAGTGTAAAGATGAAGAAAACCAAATTGAATGTAAAAGAGAAACTATGACCATTTGAATTATGATATTTTAATTCCAATGAACAAGTCGCTGACAACGTGCACCAAAGGTCCACTAGAAGAAAGAAATGATCTTTTAGCGAGCTTTCAAATCACAAATCATGCATCTTAGCTTCACACAGCAAGACCAGTAAGAAACATGTATTGTTGACTCATGATTCTACGTTAATTTTCCACATAGAATAGTAATGTAGTTCTTTGATTTAAACAATGGTAAAGTAATGTTAAACAATATACTGTGTCTATGTGTGCATAGTTCAATTCTCAATTCATGAATGATGTTTCTTCTTCTTTTAGATATATACATGATATACAATGTGTAATAATACTAATATGGCTATTTATTTTAATAGTAGTCTACCTAACTACATATATTATAAAAATACTAAGTTGGTTATCGATTTTAATAATCTTCCATCAAACTACACATTATATGTTCTTCCTTTTTTTTTGTTCTTCATTTCTTATCATGCATTTTGGAATTTGAGAATTTTCTAAACTTCTCTTGAAAAGAGAGCAGGCAAATTTTCATTTGTCTCTCTCAGCCATACTTTACCAATAAAATAATTTTTAATATCTTCATTTTGATGCTTGTTATTCTGTTCAAAAAAGAAAAGTCTGGAAAATCAACCTGTTACGTTAGTTAAACAAACTTGTAAAAATTCATGAACTTTGCTTAAAATGAGTTCTGAGTCCAAATCAAATGCAAGACAGCACCCTACAATATTGATATTCCAACCAGTCAACATGACATGATGCCAGCTTATTAAGCTCAAAAATAAATTACTACATTTTCATTAGAAAGGAAATTTTTCTGAAGTAGCTAACAACCAACCACGACCACAAAATGGTATGATGTAAATTTTGTCTGCATCAAGTTTAATAAGTTCTCACCAGATCAGATCTTGAGTGGAAAAGGAACTGCAGTATTTTTGTTCCAATAGCCCCATTAGGTGGAAGTTCAAATGCCGTAAAAGCAAGGGTAGACAACAAAACCTTCATGAAATGAGAACAAAATAAAGCCACAAGCTTGCAATCTATGGCGCTGCTAACAGCTACATGTCAGAAACACAATTGCAAAACCAACGGCTTAAGTCTCACTACTAGCCCAGCATTTAACATGCAGGATATTAGAAACAGATTTTCAGTAAAGAGCCAAGGATGTAAATATAGAAGTTATTTGTTACAGAATTCATGAGAATTTATCAATAAAAACCACCATGCTCAATAAACAGCATACATAGAAATTGATCTTCTCCCTTCAACAAAATTTGACTGGGTATTATGACTCATATTTTAAGTGAAACAAATGGCCTTGCTTTTAGGTAAAACAAGGTGTAGATGGAGATAGCAAGCTTGCTTCTTTTGGGTAATAAGTGACAGGGAGAATCATCATGTTCTTTGTACTTGGGTGATTCTTTAAGGAAACTTTGGAAACATTTACAGTATACATCTCTTAATGAATGAATTATCAATAAAAAGACAAATGGTCTTACTTAAAAATCATACAAGCACTAAGAACGATGGGGTCAAAGTCAAGTAGTAGGGAATACACTCAAAATAGTCCTCTGTTAAATAAGGAAAATTCTTAAGATACAAAAGGCACTTAAAGCAATACAGCATTGCAAACTAGAAAGCAGTCAGTGAGGAAAAAGTAGCCTCTGGTGCTTGGCACAATGGTAAGAAATACCCACCATTGTAGAGGGCTGAGGTGAACAAAGGCCAATAGAAGTTTTTTCGCATAAGAAATTAGTGGATGCTTATGCAGAAGTTTTGCTAATTGTGTAATTGGTTTCCATTCTCAATTCTCAAAAATCCACTTTCCCCATCAGCCATAGAAAGGAAGTGGGATTGTGTAAGTGAAAAGAAAATCTTATAATTAAAAAAAAAAACCTAATAAAAAAGAAAAATAAAAAATCAAGATGAAAAAAACCTACAAATGAAAAATATTTTTTTATCAGAAAAGAAAGGGAATGATAAAGGTGAGAAGTGATCTTCCAATGTGAGAAGCTGAGAGCTCTCAGTAAGTGGTAATTCAGTTGCTGCTGAATATGACAGAGACTGGCATGGGGCAATCTCACTCGCAGTTTTGGGTGATTCCACCATTGGTGGTGGGAGGTGTTTGATAACCCTACTAGAGATTTACAGATGAAGACAAATCCCAAATCCCAACCTTCAAACCAGAGACCCTCATTTCTTCCTACAACCTGAGTAAGAATGTCAACCCTTATTATTTGTCTAAGTAATTGACCTAGAATGAGATGAATAAAAGAAGTTTTACAGAGATGAAAATTACACTTCTATAAAATGTTGATTGTGCATACTGTAAAAATTATGCATATTGCAGCTTGTGATACCCAGATATATCAAAATAGACAAAGTATCTTGTCATATTGTATTGATAGTTTGATACTCACTTTTTATGTGTGAAATTGTGTCCTCGCCATATACATGGCATGTCCCTGCCGTATTCATGCAGTATCTGGGAATCATTAGGTAGCAGAAGTTTTCTAGACATGTGTGCTCACACCCAGCCATGTGCAACACATTCAAGCCATATGAAAGTTGATTCCCCCTGTGCATATTACCTGGGCCAAAATCTAGGCACAACGCAATCCTTGAATTTAATTTTGTGGGTATGATTCTATTTTTAATTTCTTGTACTGAACTCCCTAGTTCTATTAAGAGAACAAGTTCTCATACATACAACACCACATACACACACAAGTATTTACATATGTAAAGAGGGGAGTATTTTTCATCCTAAATCACAGAAAACTAAGTACATCAGTACCAAACCTGGGTCAAACCCATGCCAAAGGCAAACTTTGCAAGAGCTTTCAAACGTGTCAATGAGAGCTCCAACCCCATCTCAAACAGCTGCAGAAGAGCATAACCTACTTGGTCAGAACTAGATGGCATACCAAGAATGAGAACTTGAAGTAAATAATAGAAATAGATAGTATGACGGACGTTTAAATACAGTTATATTGATCATGGTGGGAGAAATAGGAGCTCTGCTGAAATTGCTTGAGAGAAATACAAAAAAGCAGGTTTGGAATCAGATGTGAGGCAGTGTGGTAAAGCATCAAAGAAAGTGTATGAATTATATCCATGCTTCCTAAGCAATGAGGACAGACTAACCAAGATACTCTTGATTAAATACGATCAAGGCAGTGGATCCAAGGAAAAAAAAATCCCGAGGGAGGCTGTATTTAAAAATATGGCCAACCACAACCCCTCTGATTCAGCCCCTGGATCAAGGCATAATGATAAATTATCTTACAAAATTATGCGCTTCTATAAATAGAATACCAACTAATTCTGAAATATGCATGGTGATGTTGATTTAAACAACCCATGGCAACCTTAGCCATAAACTATGAGCAAAATTAGTAGGCATCTAATGATTAAGAAGTTCTAAGATGTTGACAACTGACAAGAGCCAATGGCATGATTGGATAGTGATCGTTGTTGCAACCACAAGGTTGAGGGTTTGACTAAGCTTACCCTTCAAAAAAAGAAGCTATAAGATTTTGATGTTCTGTTGGAAGATGTGGTATATAGGAAAATAACAAAAACAAACTATAAAGAAATTAAAAAGATTGCAACACATTAAATGAAAAGTGATCTTACCAAGAAAAGGATTCCCCACTCGGACAGAATTTTAACATCTGTGAGGTTTCTAATCAGGCCAAACTGATTTAATACAACTCCAGCAAAAAAGAAACCCAATATCTGCATCAATTTGAGGTTCACGATTATGATAACAACAATATGACTGTGGAAAATAAGAAAAACAACTAGGGACACCTAGTTTCAAGATAAATCACTCAGGTTTTGCCTTCAGAAATGAGTCCTTAAGTAATGACAAAATATGATAATGAGTCCTTCAGTAACGAGAGAAAATATAGTTCTAATATGCCAAGACCAAAATACTCAAACAATCGAAGACCAACAGATATAATTGATCTGGATACAATATACACAAACTTCTAAAAGTATGAATGACAGCCCCATCAGATACAATTATAGACCATCAGATATATTGCAAAAAAATAAAAGCTTGCAACCAAAATAGAAAAGCAATAATAGCATGTATACCACTTGTTAGTAAACCACCCAAAACTCTTTACAGTTTATCCATCACCTCATGCATTAGTCTCAGAACAACCATTCTATCCCACTTCAGCACAACAGATTTGCATTGATTCTCTAAACCATCTTGCAGAGGCAGGGCCAACAACAAGACTGCTCCAGATTGGTGATGTGTTCTGCCAACCTGTCATGCCCTAGGAATCTACTATCTGCTAAATATTTAGTTCTCATCCTGATACTGCCAACTGACTGATTTACAAATGAAACAACTTGTGTCATTTGCTTCCTTTGCTTTTTTGTGGTCATACTGTATTGCTAATTGGCTGAAGGAAAGATAAAGCCCTTCAACCTATGGACCAAGCAGACCGCTGTATTCATGGATGATATACTGAATTTTCTTTCTAAAAACCTTTTACATTTAATTATATGGTGGATGTTTGTGTGATCCCTACGTTTGAAATAGAATGTTATGCTAGTCTAACTAAGATGCAGATACAGTTTTTATGCATTATAAATTCATTCAACTGAAAATAAGAGCCCAATTTTTCCATGTACAAAAACCAAGTATTTAACAGAGATTAACTATGAGAAGAGAAATAAAGAGATTTTGTAGGAATTGAGTGCATCTCCCTTTCGTAGGCCTCTGATTTATACTTTCCAATCATATAGATATAAAATGATTACAATGATGTGTATCCATTATAATTTGGGACCCAGGTTCAAATCCCCAAAGGCAAAAAAGGACCCATGCTGCATTTTGAGTGCGAGCGCATGTGCGCAAGGCAAAAAGGCCCCATTACGCAGCTTGTGCAGGCGTGTGCTTTGAGTCCGGGCGGTCTCCCGCCCGAGGGGGTTGTTAAGTAGTTAGTTTTCCACGCCTTTAATGCCTAGGCATTTTGGGTGTATTGGTTAGCAACTTGAGAGTATTGAAATAGCAGACTTAGAAGGCACAACTCAAATCACAGCCTAACAGGGTATATATGTCATGCTGTGGTTCATAGTGTATACATCATCAACAAAAAGTTATGAAGTAAACTTATAGCATAGTTATTTGTTAAATAAGAACATATTAGAAGTGCATTTTAGTTTGAAAAGAACATAGGAGTGTAAGTACTAAGTACCATCAATTATTTCTATAAAATTTGTATTTAAGAGGAATTCCAGTCCTGCTCTTGTTTATTGTTTCAATGGAAAATGAGTAAAATTTGATTGTTTTTAAGATCATATATCAAAGCAAGCCTGACTGACAAAACCCTATAGATTTTACAAAAAAAATGATAGCCTGGAGGTTTTTCGGCCGTACATTTTTCTCCTGATAAATGATGCCCTTCCTGTGGGATGTTCTTTGTCTCTATCCAATTTTTCCATCACAATTTTCCTCCCCTAGAGAGAGAGAGAGAGAGAAAGGGAAGGAGGGAGGATATAACCTATGCTTAAGAAGGGATGAGTAGAACTAATTAAGCTATCCCCAGATAGATTGTGTTATGCTTTTAATAATTTAATTTTCGATTATCAACACCAACACTCCCTCCCCCAACACACACGCGCGCGCGCGTTTTCCTCCCAGTTTGGTTCCCTTTTTCCATTCCTCCAGCACAACCATCTTTCACATCAGTTTCAGAATTGAGTATAAAAACCACAATCAACCTACAAGAAGCCATAGACACAGTGATACCGAGCACTGTGTAAATTGATCTATTGGTTTAAACACCACCATCACACTTAATGACCTGAACTTCATTCTATTGAAAGGATTGGTTGTGCAAAGATCTAAGGGGCCACTTGTATGCATTGAATCCTCCACCAACAGGATGTAAACAGCTTATTTTGCCAGTCTTGATGGAAAGATTCTAGGAGATGATGACTAATACTAGTTTAGTCCCTCTAGGTACAGAAGGGATGAAATATTCAAATTAAAATTGTTAAAAGAATCTCAATGCCCAGAAGAAAAAAATAGCAGATAAAGATGATGAATTCCAGTTAGTACATAAGCATTTTACCTAATAAAAAAATGAATAAATAGGATTAAGCAATTGGAATGTGATTGAAAGATATTCATGAAGTTTTTTATAAAAACTTATTATTCCTTCAAGATGAATTCAGCGTAGAACCCAACAACAGAAGAAATGTGATAAGTGAGTGAATTATATAGGAAGAGGGATTCATGAGAAAATGGAAATGCAGAAGACTTACAGGACTAGCTCTGATGGTCTTGAATGGAGGAATGACCATGACAGTCACAGCTAAAAAAGTCAATGTATCAAATCCTAAATCATTAATGACATCAACGGCTGTGGCAACATCAAGCCCGGCATACATCCGGAATCTTCCAGGGTGGGCCTGTTTGTGGCTGATAACATTTAATCCTCTCGAACCAAATGTGTGAGTTGACAATGGCATACACAGCAGGCCCTCACAATGGCTCCTTGGAATAAAAGGATGATGACATGCTTTACAAACAATTGGTCTAGATGTTAACATGACTGAACGGTTATGAGAAGAGGGGATGCGAACAATGTGCCTGTTCAGACCTGACAATGGTCTGATCCAATAAGATGCAGTGATACATCCCTGCAAGGAAGTGAGCAAAGGTTGTAATTTAGCACTTCCCAGGACATCATGATATTCTTACGCTGAATGAAGATAAAAACATCAATCAAAGGCTTGCAGGAAACAAGATGAGATAACAAGCAACAAACAAAAAAAAAAAAAAAAAAAATGAAGAAATGATACCTTGAAACCCTGAGAATTTGTCATAATAGCTTAGGCGAAAGCTGATTTCGGACCGAGAGAGGATTCTGCTGATGATGATTCAGGCACGAGAAATCTCCGAGAGAGGATTTGAGATTTCATGGTCTTCTAAGGTATTGGATTTTGGAAAGCATCTGTTCGAAGATTTTCGTTACTGCGTGTTTGAGAATCCTCACTCTCTCTCTCTCTCTCGATCTCTCTCTCTCTCTCGCGAGTTTGGAAGAGAGAGAGCGCGAGAGAGAAGAAAGATTTATTGTGGCTGGCGGGAGCGGGAGAGGCTTTGACGCCTTGCAACCTCACCGTTTATTTATCTCGTAACAGATAATGTTGCTCCTGCTTCTGTGTACGAGCGAGAATGAGAGACTTGTATGCACGTCTTCCACCGCTCTTTGTTGAAAGAGAAAGATGCTGTTTCACTTTCATCACATCAATATTTCTCAGCGGTATTAAAAAAAAAAAAATTTTTTTTTTCACTTCAAGCTGGCAATTGAGATGCATCAGATGACATGAGATTTTATATTGATAGGGTGCACTAGTGTCTCCATGTTTCGTCCTATCAACAGTATCTGTTGAAACAGGAGATCTAGGCTCCCATTACTATTAACTAGGCAAACCTCAAATTGCAAAAATCAAGGGCCCTGCACTCTGCCAAATATCACTTGAATAAAAGAATGCCCACCATATCCTAGTAACTCATTTTCCACCTTTCCCTTTAATTTATTTTCCATTTAAAGGGTTATTCAATTGTTATTTTTGGGTTGTTTTGCATATAGGGATGTCAAATGGGCCGGGTTAGGCCGACCGTGCCATGGCCCGTGCTGGGCTGAGGGAACTGGCATAGCTGGCCCGTTTCGGCAAAGCGCAGCATGCTACGGCCCAATCTATTCATAACGGTCGGCCCGCCTTGGGCCCTATTTTCTAGCCTGACAATTAAGTGGACTAAGGACCTTTAAATGTTTAAGGGCTGAATATTAGGCCCCATACTAGATGGTTGGGCTTACATCAACTTTCAACTTGGCCCATCCTTTCTCATTAACACCTTTATTAACAAATGATCAATATGGATGATTAAGATTTTCATGTAGGAGAGTGATGGGAAATTTTCTCCTGCAAATGAACTATATATTCTTCATATCTGGTCAAGTTCATGCATGCCACTGAGGAGATGGGAAGGTCTTGTTGTAAATAAGGATTAATTAGCAAATGATTAGCTTGTTTAGATTGTCCCAATACTTGGTTTAATATCCTTGAAATTTAATCATATTTTAATAAAATATTTCTTAAGATGCAATCTAACTTTGAGCAATGCTAAGATGAGTCTCAAGTTGATCGTAGCATCAATTCACATGTAGGGGAGGAAATAGTTGGATAGACAAATGTAACTATTCATGTAGGGGGCATGTTTGTTTCGTGTAATTGAATTTCAAGGAATTCTAAGGCTTTGTAAAGTAGAAAAAACTTTAAAAAAAAAAGACCCTAGATGGCCACTGATTGAAAAACATACCACTAGTCAATATGGTACGGAAGTGGTTCCCTGTGATCACTTCCGTTTTTTTTTTTTTTTTAATTAAAGATTTAAAAGTGTGACAACGTCATCACATTCAAGCCCATACAAATCACAATAGAACCCCATTTCCCCCATTTTTCCCTTCTTCCTCCCATCGTTTTTCCCCTTTCTTAGGCAGTTTCCTTTCCTCCTTCCTCAAAAGGTCCTTACCTTGATAATTTAGCCACCCAAAAATAATCATACAACAAAGATACTCAAATGAAAAAAACTATATATCAAAACCCTAATGAACTTTTCTCGAAAAGTAAACATGAAACTCAGGCTCTATTGTAGATAACGCATAAAAGAAAGTCAAACTTTGTTATGCCTACCTCGTTAATGGAGATCAACAACCTCCACGAGGAATATTCAATGTTAAGGGAGAGTTTTGTTCTGGTTCATTTTAGTATACAAAATCAGTAATCGCAGATGATAAAGGTCGGAGAATAGACAGATTTGTCGAATTAGCGACAACGTCGACACTAACTCTCAATTTTAAGCAACGACGTAGTCACTTGTTGAAAAAAATGCAAAAATAAAAAATAAATATTTTGGTAGGAATACCGGTTATGTTGCTTAAACTATAGATACCTCTTTTGGTTAGTGGCCATCTATGGTCCTTTTTTCGGTAGTTTTCTCTTGTATTTTTATAAGTATTTAAAAATGAACGATCAATAATATATATTCAAAATAATAATAAAAAAACCTCTTTTTTAATGGGATTGAATCCATGGAAGATGTCAAATGAATATCTAACTGTCAAGGTCTCAGCTAAATGTCTATATTCTATCATTATGTCTATATTCTATCATTCACCCTCACATCTGTAATGGTCCTTGGTTAATTTTACCATGCATTCCTAAATTCTAGAAAAAAAAAGAGGCCATTTGCCGTGATATAACCATCTTATTTAACATTACTGTTTGTGTTTTAATTTTTAATTTTGAATTTAATACTGAAATGCGAAAATTATTCGGAAAAAGAATATTAAAGCCTAGCCTGCTCAAAGCACGGCTAGTCGCTCACTTAGGTTGGGATTTGGGCGGCATGGCTCGTTTGACATGCCTATTTTCATAGTTGTCAATTTCATTTTGGTCACCATTTTGGCCTGGTCTCCGATATGAAATATTTCATTGTTTTGGAATTTCAATGAGATTTTTAGGAGTAACTTTTCCAAATAATAAAAACTAAAGTATTTATATATGTGTGTGCAAAAAGTAGATAATCAAATAAAATATAAATTATGCATGTTTCTTGATATGGGTTTTGAGAACAAATTTAACAAAAAAAGCCAGTGGAAAATTGTGTTTGTAGACTATAGGACTACAAAGACTAACACACTACAAGCCGAAATGAAGTGGAATGGAGAATTAAAATGATCGAAATCGGCCAAATTAGATCTGAATGGATAGTCAAAATGCACCGAAATCAGCTATAACAGATTGGAATGCAAATCGAAAAGTTTTGAGCCCCGTTCTAATTTGATTGAATGATTGAAATGAAAAGTCTCAGTCATTCCAATGAATCCAGTCAAAATAAAGCAAAATTGACAACCATGCTTTCATATAATTCCAGCCGAAACAAACTGAAATTGAGAACTATGGTTATTTATTTAATATAATTAAATTCTTAAGAATTCTAAAAATTGTTACCTAACGGTCTGGTTATTTGCATTAGATTACATAGGAATTAAATAAATACGAGAATTCATAGTAAAATCAGCTTTACCGTAGGATTAACAACAAGGCGAGGTGAGAAGAGGCGGGGTGAAGGATATATATATGGTAGGAAAGTAGATGAGGGGAAATGTTCTCCTATATGCAGATTGTTAGTGCAACCTAGCTCTATTGTTTCCACTCGGGCTCATCTTTGGTCAAAATAGCCCTTTTGATATTTGTCATCCCATGAGGTGATCTGGCAATAGATATAATTCTCAACTCCCTTCACTCACCACAGTATTGAAATTAAAAAAAAAAAAAAGAAAAAGAATCCATGGCTAAGATGTCATTAAACTTTAAAGTTTTTAAATAAAGGGCTATGATAATATGGTGCAGTTGATTTTCTGGCTCCCCCTTAGACCATAAGGAGACTTTTCCATCTACCCTCTCCTTATTGATAGAAATTTCTCTATAGATGGGATCTTGACTTTTCTAGGTGTTGACGTACCAAGGTAATGTAATGGTTGGGTATTCATTCCCCATAAATCTCATTAAATGAGAATCTATTTGATGGTCCTCTTTGTGTTTTTACCTTAAACTTCATTCTTAAACATTTATGGCATGAGTTTCTATATATTCAATTCCCATTTATGCTATGGAAACAAACAAGCCTTAAACAGAATGAAATGGTAAGACGAGCTCCACTAGGATTATTAAAGGGGGTGATAGAGTAAATGATGTAAGGTAGAAATCACGTAGACATTGAGTTTCGTAAAATCTGAAATACTAAGATGATGGCTGGGTATTTGTTTTTCTATTATCTCAATTCAATTGTCATCAAAGGGGAGGTTATTATTATTTTTTATTTGTTTTGGATATTCACATTCATCTTTCAGTTGAATCAGTTGATTATTATTTAATTTGCAGGAGTTTATATGTTAGATTCTATCCTGACTTCACATAGAGATTGGGGCTTGCGCAGGCACACATGCATGAAAGGACACCCATTGCGCGAGAAGATTTCATGAATTCAATTGGGCAATGACACCACATTACCATACTTTAACTTCACTTTAAATGAAGTCCTTTCTTTACACGCTGGACGGTTGGGCCGACCTGAGAGAATTCTGAGAGTAGGATGTGAATGCTAAGATGGGCCCAGCTGATGGATGGCCCACCATCTCTGGAACACATTGGCCACGTGGGCAAGCAGAGAAGGGAGGAGGGAGTCGGCGATTCACACTTGCCATGGTCGGTTATACGACCAAGCGCCCTTTCTGACTTCAAAGTTCAAACTAGATTGGAAGACCGGACAGAGCTTCTTCTGCGAGAGCACAATTTGTCATGCTTCCGCAACAGAGGAGTTTGTCAACGCGCCAAAAGTTTTTTTTTTTTCACTTCACAAAACCTCGTTTGTTTTTGTCTAATTGTGAAACAACCCCTAAAAGAATTGCAAATTGTGAGACCCCTCCTGCCTTTTTATGAAAATTCTTGCATTTTTTAAAGATTGGTAGACCCTCATATACTTAAAAATAAATTTTTTTTGCACCTTTATCTATTCAATTTTAGCTATTTTAAGAAATGCATTTTTTAGAATTCTTAATAACTCAAGTTTATACAAAAAAAAAAAAAAAAAAAGCTCAAATAGGTCTCCTCCAAAATACTTTGGGACTGTAATACTGTCTCTTAATAGCTAAGCCAATATCTTGGGGCAAGTATTTCCATTTTTCATATAATCTTAACATGGGCTTATGTTGACAGTTTGGTTCTTCTTTATAATTTGCAGTTCATGCTTGGAACTGATTTTAGGTCACCGTGATCACCAGTCTATCTAGATTCTAATTTATATTAGGGCACGTCTTGTTGTGTAGCATCTTTTTCTTAGAAAAAAGAATGTAAAGTAAAAATAGCTTTATACAATTGTAGAATAAAAAAAGTTTTTGCTTACTTTCTCATATTTTCTTGTGAAAAAAGCATCCACACTAAACATGAAAAATTCTCACATTTAAAGGCAGTCAATTGTTGCACGCCTTTTCCATAAAAATGCAGCCAAACAAATGTGTTTGGTTGTCACTTATAACTTTATATAGCTTTTCGTAAATGGTGTCATGTATTTCTTTTGATACCACCATGTATCTACCAATATAAATCTCTTTCATGGAAATATAATGAATCATCAAAGTTGACCAAATATGATTCCATTTTAGATAAATCTCTTGTTCAAAATAGCCATTTAGATACAATTTCGAGATCAGTAAATTCTTTCTTGAGAACTTTTTTTTCTTAATCTATGCAGGGGCCTTTTTTTGAGAACTTGAGAAAATTTAGGACATATTTGAAAATCTTCCTTCACATTACATTAGTTTGATAAGCCCGCGGTGCATGCTCTATTGATGCGCGCCTCGATGCCTCCTTCCCAATAAAATCAGACGGAACGCTCCATCCTTTCCATCGACAACAACTCTCTCTCTCTTCTTCGCCTCCTCGGCTTCCTTCCCTTCCTCATTCAAAATCACGCTTTTGGAAGCTCTGCAGCTTCTTCAATGGCAGCTTCGAGTGGATTTGCGGCGTTTTCTGCGACCATGAAACAACAAACTTCCATTTGCAGGCCGTCAAGGCCGCGTTCTTCTGAGTTCGTGATCTTTCCTTACAGAAACTCCAGAAATCGCAGAAGATTTCTCGAAAGAGGGGTTTTTTTCGAATACCAGATGTGAAATGGGGTCGGCCTCTTCGGATGACGAGGAGAAGAAGGAATCGCGCATTTCGAGCATCTCTGCGCTTGAACGGCTCAAGACGTCGGCTGCTGACAGTAAGTTCGTTTTATCTTATGAGAAAGAAAAAGTCTTGGGTTTTTGGCTTTTGTTGATGCGTTTTTGGTTTTCCATATTTTGTGACGAGAATGTGGATTCTGTTACATTTCTTATAGATGTCATGGCCAAACAGAGGAGTTCGCTTTGTTTTTGGGGTAAATGTGGGGAAAGTTTTGATTTTTCTCGTTGATGATGTTGTTTTCTCTGAGTTTTTGATCATTGGTTTTGCAGTTTGGAATATGATGAGTGAGAACTTACATGTCTTGCAAGGAATTGTGGGGTTGGTTTGGATCATAACTCTGCCACATCTACTACTATCACCACCAAATCACTTCTGAATGTAAGTTGTCAAGGCAGACTTAAAACAGACAGAGGAAACAAGTTCTAAGCCCTCATAAGTCATAACCATAGAGAATTGGGATTTTTTAAAGACAATAGTATGACACTTTTGGGGACATGGCCCCAACCAAACGCCAAGCAGACTTGAAAAAAAACTTGCACAAAGATAATCATGAATCCCTATAGGACCCATTCTTAAATCTGGGGGAGCAGTTAAGTTTGCAGTTGATCCTTCTGGTGGATGGTCAACTGAGTATTTTATCTTTATTGATTACTAATCATTTGAAAGTAATTTTTTTTCTGCAGATTTTTCAATAATATCCGAAGAACAATTCTAAATTTGAAAATACCCCAACATTTTAAGTTTCCAAAATTTTGTGATCACAGGTAAAATATGGAAATATGAGACTGCTAAAATAATCTTCTCTTTGTTTTAACATGAGAATTGCATCTCACTCCAATCAAAGTTCATGTCAGAATAAATTACATGTAAATCAATCCACTCACAATTAATTAATGAATATCCGTTGATTGGTTACTGTGATTATTTGATGGGCCATGATGCTGTGGGTAGACATAGATGGTTGAGAGAATAGCATCGAGAGCCATTCATCAAGTCATGGCAGGGTGCGGTGAAGTTGTAAATGATAGATAATGCAAAGTTAGGAATTTGGGGATCCTCATAGTGTCTCACTCATGCTTTTATGTAAGAGGTGTGAAACTCCATAGTGGGGACTGCCTATTGGATATCTGAACTGCTCAAAATGTGCTCTCTCCATAATGAACTTGAACTTTCTCCAAATTTTACTTCAATAGGAGTTGGTCCTACCATAATAGGCCGAACTCTTATTGGACAACAATTTGGGGATGGCTCATTGACCTTCATTTTTGGTGGTTTGAATTTTCAATAGGTGGGAGTTGGGGCCCATTATAGATCTCCACTCCCCTCATTGCGATTTTTTCTTTTTTTTTTTTTTTGGGGGGGGGGGGGGGACCATGGATATGGTAGTGACACAGTTATTGCACGTAAAAAAGTAAAGTATCAGATATGACACGATCTGATACATTGCCTATTTTGAGGTATCATAGCCCTAGGCTTTATTAGTACTAAGTTATTGGGTTATGAGTGACTAAGTATGATTGTGCATAAACACAAGTACAATGGTGCTGCTCATGTAACTTGTGCCGAATTAGGGAATTTATGGTATTTTTCTGCTGTTTTTCTTGTTCTAGAATGGTTTCAAAGAAACATCAATAAATTTGCCTTAATCAGTGTACATAGAAAGCTCAAAGTTCAGGATGATCAATTGATCATCAAAGTTGACCAGGTTGTAACTCTGGAAAGAATCACAGATCAAAGTTTATTTTTGTATCTTTCATTTATACTGTCAAAACACGTTGCTTATATGAATCCATGTGTTGGATTTTTGTCTCTGTGTGCCCTTCGAAGGACTTTGATCAGCCAGTTAGGATTCACTCCAAAATTTATGTTATGGAGCTATGGGTTCCCATAATGATTATGTTCTATTGATTGAATACTTGTCAGGATATACAAAGGAAAAGAGCAGCATCTTGGCCATAGGTCTTAGTTTTCATACAGCACCAGTGGAGATGCGTGAAAAGCTTGCTATTCCTGAAGCAGGATGGCCTCATGCCGTTGAAGAGCTCTGTCGCTTGAATCATATAGAAGAAGCTGCTGTTCTTAGCACCTGTAACCGAATGGAAATATATGTTGTTGCACTATCTTGGCACCGAGGAATTTGGGAAGTAACTAATTGGATGTCGAAGGTATTTATCATTAAGTCAAGAACTACTGTTTGAAGGGTAGAATTTACTTTTCTTTGCATCTTTCATTTCTTTTATAGCCATCCAATTTAAGGCTACTGTTTGAAGGGTAGAATTTACCCATTGGATATATTTTTGGGTCATGATCATCCACTGTGGATTGGCAATGATCGTAAGGGAGAAAATGCAGATTGAACAGGCCTTGCTGTCTGACATTTAGACTGATTCCCATTGCTGCATTTATTTCTTAGCCATCTATTTGCTGGCTACTGATTAAAGTACAGGATTGACCCACTGGAGATCTCCTTGGGGCATGGTCATCAACTTTAGAGCTGCAATGTGGTAAAAAAAATAAAAATAAAAAGCCCAGATTTAAAGATCCTTCCAACCAAAAATCTGGATGTTTGTTTCTGCATTTTTTCGCATACCTATAATGGCAGGCTACTGATTGAAGGGTAGGATCATCCCATCTGAGATATTTTGGGATACTATCCTCCGCTGCAGAGTCCATCAGATTCAGTATGAAACATTTCGATATGTCTCTGTGCAAATGTTTTCCTTTTGAAATCCAATCAATATTTATGGTCATTGTATGAATTGAAAGAAAAGCTTTTGACCAGGTTCATTTCTTTGATTTAAATGCAGACAAGTGGAATTCCTGTTTCGGAGCTTAGAAAGCATTTGTTTTTGCTCCGCGATAAAGATGCTGTACGTCATCTATTTGAAGTATCTGCAGGGCTTGATTCTCTTGTTCTTGGAGAGGGCCAGATCCTCTCGCAAGTAAAACAAGTACTAAGAGTTGGGAAAGAAGTCAAAGGCTTTAACAGAAACATTGGTGATTTGTTCAGGCGTGCAGTTGCTGTTGGGAAGCTGGTTCGGCACGAAACAAACATAGCATCTGGGGCAGTTTCTGTCAGTTCTGCTGCTGTTGAGTTCGCCTTGATGAAGCTTCCAAAGCCTGCCTTTTCCTCTGCCCGAATGTTGGTGATAGGAGCGGGCAAGGTGGGGCAACTCATTATAAAACATTTGGCTGCAAAAGGATGTACCAAGGTGGTGGTTATAAACAGATCAGAGGGGAGAGTTGCTGCCATCCGAGAGAAAGTAAAAGGCATAGAAATAATCTACAAACCCATATCCGAAATGCTCGCCTGCGCTGCTGAAGCTGATGTTGTCTTCACTTGCACAGCATCAGAAATGCCATTGTTCCTAAAAGAGCATGTCGAAAGCCTCCCTCCTGTGAGTCAAGAACTTGGGTGTTGGAGGCTTTTCATTGATATCTCCGTTCCAAGAAATGTGGGGTCCTGCGTTTATGCTCTTGGGTCTGCACAAGTCTACAATGTGGACGATCTAAAGAAAGTTGTTGAAGCCAATAAGGAGGATCGGCACAGAAAAGCAATGGAGGCCCAGACAATTATCAATGAAGAATCAGAAAGCTTTGTGGCTTCGAGGGACTCTTTGGAGGCTGTTCCTACCATTATTAAGCTAAGAGCTCATTTCGAGCGAATTTTGATAGAAGAGTTGAAGGAATACTTGTTAAAAAAGGGTGTTGATGAGATTTCAAATGAAGGGGTGATTAAACTCGGCGAGGCCTTTGTCAATAAATTACTACATAGACCCATGCAGCACTTTAGATGCAATCCTGATGAAAACCGGACTAGAAGTGAGGTCATTGAAAATATTCGCGTGATCAATAGAGTTTTTGGTCTTGATACCGAGATACCTGATTTTGGAGCAGAGATTAGAGCCAAGGTGGAGAGAACTCAAAAATAGCCTAGCCTCGTTTTGCAATTGCAACACCTTGAATATTCCCTTTTTTCTAAGATTAGAACCACAAGAGGTTGCATTTTTGAGTCATGTTACCATTAAAAAAAATTCTTTTCTTAACTAGAAATAAATAAAATCAGTACATTTTTTGAAATTTTTTTGTGAGAAGTTGATGGAAGCTATGACCAAGGTAAAAGATAAAAGATATGACTATTTTGGGGGAGACATAATAGCACTGTATTAAGAGTAAGCAAAAAACTGTTACATGAATTGAAAGGCCAAAAGTTACAAAAAAAAAAAAAAAAAAACAATGGAAGTGGCACTCTCTTCCACCAAACTTAATGAAAAGTAGGCTTTGAAAGGGAAGATGCTGTCTTTTGCATTTTCACTTCAAAACCTCGCGTTTTCAAAGCCATGCAAATCGCTGACCCTATTCAACGACTTCCTCATCATGGCCACTTTTGCCAGCTGCTCCGCGGCTCGCCAAGCCGACCTGGGAGTCAGCGGCTCTCCTCTCACTTCCTGATCATGAATCCTACGCCGTTGGATCTGATCCTGCTGACGCCTGTAATTCAGCACGGCCAGCTCCTCATCCAAAACCCTGATATTCTCATCAGCCGAGCTCAAGCTCGAGTGCATCAAAAGCGCGCGAGCCGAAGACAGCATATGATGCGCACACGCCAAATCTGCCTGGCGGCGAGCCTCAGCCACGGCTTTGGTCATAATGAAAAGATTCCTCAGCCGTTGGATCTTCGGGTCTGATGATCGGACGGCTTGCGGGCGTGGCACAAGGAGAGCCCGCTCATTGCATCGAACCAGCTCATGTGTAGCCGGATCCTTGTACGAACATCCAACGGACATCACGTGGTGGGCCCCAGCTGCATATTTGGGCACTCTCATCTCAACGACCAGCTCTCTCTCCTCTTCGGCGTAGAGATCGCCGAGCCGAACCGAGCCGGCTCCGATGAAAGAAGGCCGTCCGTTTATCGAATAGACGGCCGAGATCTCAGCAGGAGTCGAACCAGCTGAGAACCCCAGCTGGAGCCGAACGTCCTGCACGACCACGCTCAGCAAGCCGCCAACGCACTTTGCGAACGCCTCCACGGTCGGCACGAGCGAGCGCTGCCGCTGGCCGTAGCCGAACGCGTGAACCGGGACCTCCACGTGGGAGAAGCGGGTGGACGACACGTGCGGAGATTGACGGCTGCGATTGGCTGAATTGTTGGGGGCGCGATCATCCTGGCCGTCGGATAACAAGATGACGCTAGCCACGGGGTTCCGCTCGCGCCGATCTTCTAGAACTTTGGTGGCTTTCTTAAGAGCGTCCCCCACGCACGTGCCCTGGCTCTGGCTGCAAGCGAGCCGGTCGATGATGCGCCGAGCCGAACGCTGCCCCTGAGCCGTCATCCGGGTGAGCGGCAGGAGCCGCTTGGCACGAGCCGAGAAAGCGACGATCGAGAGCCGGTCGGTGGAGCAGAGCGAGCCGACCACGAGCCGCATGGCGCGCTTCAGCATCTGGAGCTTGGCTCCGGTCATGCTCACGCTCACGTCCAGCACCGTCACGAGGTCGATCGGCGCACGGCGCGCCGGGTCGAGCAGCGGCGCCGGTGGCGGAGCTTTCACCTTCAGGACCACAGCGTAGCCCTCGTAGGTGCGGCCCACAGAGACGACGGCTGCTTCTGGGAGCAGAGCCGTTTCAACTCTATCGAAATCCCAGCCGTTCATCTTATCCGACGGCTGAGATGGATTTGCGAAGAAGCCTTGGAATTCTGTTATATCTTCTGGGTTATCTTCATCCACTTCCGGTATGGGATTGAATTGGGTTGTTCCTTTGGGGGATATAACTGTGAGAGGCTCGTCGTCGTCGTAGAGCTTGGAATTTGATGATATGGGTTTCTTCTTCTCGACATCTCTGCTGTTATTGTGATTCTGCTCTGTTTCTTGCTGTTGGTTCTTGTGGACGGCTAGCAGAGGAGCATCTTTCCAGGTGATGCTGCAGACTGGGCAAATGAGTGTGTTTTCCTTTCTAACGTGCGCAGCTATGCAATGAAAGTGGAAGGAATGCGAACACTCGGCCGTGAAAATGGCACTGCCCTGCCCTGCTTTTACGCTCTGCAAGCAAATCCCACAGTTACTCTGCACAAAACAAACAACCCCAGAAAGGAAAAAAAAAAGGTCAGATTTCCCTCATCATTCCTTACAATTAAAGCCAGCTACCGCATGATTTATACAATGGGAAATGCATTGTTTGGATTTCTTACCCTGGTTTTGAAGAGGGTGAGAAGGGAAGAAGGCGACTTGGGTGAAGATGGAGTGGAGCTCTGGAACAGCCTCGGGCTCTTGGCCATTGTTGCCTTGCAATGGAGCCTTGGGCTATCCTGCGATGGTGGAGTGGGAAGAGGAACTGCAGTACGGCAAAGGAGACGAGGGGTGGAGGGATTGCTGGCGCCTGCCGAGAAGAGACCCTGACTAGAAGAGCTCTTTGGGCTCTGGGTTTGGTTTCTATCTGTTTCTGGGTCACTTGGAATCGAAGTGCAGAACGCCCTCCTCCAACCTGTGGCCATGTCTGTAACGTAAAAGAAGGACCTTTTTTTTTTGCAGACTCTTCACTTTAATGGTTCTTGGTTTAGAGAGGGTGGTGGTTTCAGTTGTGATCTTTCTGCGACTGATGAGGAGAAAATAGTAGGAAGTTGGAGATTGGCATGCGGGGAGTTTTGGGTCGATAGTATAAAATTGGGTAGAAGGAGAGTGATTTGGAGATATCAGATGAAAAAAAGATCAGTCCTTTTCTCTTTTAACTCTGTTCCCCTCTCTCTGTTTCCCCTTTTTTTCTCTCTTGAAATCTTTGAAAAGATCAATCTCCTGCTAGGAAAGGCTGTCGACGTAATAAAAGCTAGAAAGAGATTGTTGAAAGCTCTCTCCCTTTACAAGATTAGAGACTCATCTTTCAAAGAAAGTGTCTAATAGGGGAAATGGGTTTATAAATAATATGGGGGGTGTTTAATGTGGTAACGGGCAAGTGGCGGTTGCAGGAAGGTGTGGCAGGTCAACGGTCTGTCTCTCTTTCTCTCTCTCATCCACGTTGTGGCACCGACCGACGCTGCAACAATAACGGCTTTCAAGGCTCTGTAGTCTTGCAAGGCCTTTTCAGTTCATGCATTTGCTTCTTCCTTTCATCTCATCTCATCTCATCTCTGCTGCCTTTGGCGTTGAACATCATCAACTACAAGGTTGTGATTATGTGACCACATTCACTTTTTCTAGTATTCATGAACAGCATACACACAGCACCCTTTCCATGGATCAGTCAACAATTTCAATTTCAACATGCAATCGAGTAATGTTTTAAATAAAAGAAACTTCTATAACCACCGTACTAATGATGAGGTGCCCAAAAAATAAGGACCCCTTAGTATTCACCAATTCTGGATTTGGCACGGGAATGAACTTGGGCATTTGATTGTTTGTGTACTCATTTTGGACGGTGAAAACTTATGGAACATTAATTATATAGTTATGGTGATAATTAAAGCCTCCATCAATGTACACATGTAGATTTAGAGGGGAGGGGATGTCCCAGCCTCAAGTGAGCCCCACAAGAAAGTATGCTCACCTTATCATGAGGACCAGAACTTCCCATCGAGAGGGCATTTAAAGTTATGGTTTTGAGTCATTGATGATAATTTTAAGACTTTGAGTCATTAATGACTAGGACTCAAGTTTTAACAAGAAACAATGCAATGCTGCCCTTTAACAAGGTTGTTGGGTGTTTCTAACCACTGGGGTGCAGCCGAGGACTCAGTCTGTGTCCTTCTAATTAAGGACAAACACTAAAATTTATTGTAAACTGGAAGCTGATTTTGATCGACATAGCAAATATATAGGTCTAATTACTGACTAAGATGGTCCATTGATGTGATCAAATGAGTATGATTAGACGTATCTAAAAAATCCAAAATAAAGTTACTATTTTAAAAATGAGTAGTTTTTTTTTCTATAAAATGAAAAAAAGGTGATTTTAGAAGAGGGTAAAATGGTTATTTTCTCGCTATCGGATAGCATGGTAGAGCAACACTGCTGAGCAAATTCAAATTTAATTTACAAGCATTGCAGCATCCCGGAGTGTGAGCCAATTTCAAATTCAATTTACACGGGCTAGTTTCGCAATTTACTATTAAATTAGAAGTGATCTAAAGCATCATATAAGTAGAAAATAAAATATAAGTGATTATGATGGTATTTGTCTTTAGTAGATTAAGATAGAGTTTTTTTTTGACTTTTTGTGTGAAAAGTAGGTGTTATTTCGGTCATTTAGTGGAGAAATGAGGTTGTTTTTAGACTTTTTCTAAAAAAAAAAGAGAGGGTTTTAAAGATGTGTACTTTTATTGTGACTCATTGTCTGAGAAATAAAAGCTTTATATTATTTTTACTAACCTAGTAAATTGTCAAACGGTCAGGAATTACTAAAACCCCCATGATATTTCTTGTGCTTTGGCTCAAGACCGTGACACTCTGATAATTCTAGAAATAACCTGTTATTGTAAAGTGTAAACATGATAGATAGTTAGATAGTGATGTTACAAGCAAAAAAGAAAAAGGTAAGCAACCACTTTGTAATAAAAAGTTTTCCTTGGAGAATGACTCGACAACCCGGTGGTAAGGGCGCCCCATCTCACACATCTGTCTAGGGACCTATCCCTTTGCAAGTAGGTCGCCTCACAAGCCCGTACCACTCAATGATCCAAGAAAATAAAAATAAAGATAAAAGATGGTTCTACGCAAATTGTCAACTCTATAAAGCAGAGAAGGAAGTTCAAGGGGGCATAAGTAAAACTAGAAGGATAGGCATGAAAAGATACTATTATTCATTTGACTCAAAATAAATTAGAATAGAAAATCAGAATTAATAAAATTGTCTAAATATAATTTAAACAAGGCTTTGACCATGATGATGATAATAATGTGGCTTTTATCCATCAAACCACCAATATCAGCCATAATGGTATGTTCAAGATATTTTGAAAGTTTACACGACTTGAATGGTACTATAATTTCAGTAGCCTATTTAACAAATCTATTTTGGAGTTCATTGATTTGTGTATACTCATACAATGTGTATACAATGGTGATCATCAATTATTTTAGTTGTTATTTGATGGGGATTGTAACATTGGCATCCGTTTCGGATTTAGATTCAAAGACATAAATATCCTATAGATAAAAGAAAAAAAAAAAAAAAGAAAGATCCAATACACCATTTTGATACCCCAGATCTGTTCCTATATCCTGATACTAAGCTTTGTCATGGATACCTAATTCTTTTGTTAATTGGACAACATACATGGATCCTAGATCTCCATCATACCTAATTCTTTTATTAATTGGACAACATAGATGGGTCCTCGATCTCCATCAGACCCAAGGGGTTGGCCGAGTGGTCAGGACCATAGTTTCTCTCTTCCGAAGTTAGAGGTCTTAATATTGATCCCCCGTTCCCTCCTCTTCAAGAACTAAAGATTAAGTCTACTTATGCTACCACTTAAAGGCCATAGGGGTTTTATTCGACTTCCCTGTAACATAGTAGAGATTAGTCTAGCCCAACAAACTGAAACCCCTAGCATAACAAAATTAAAATAAAGGAGAGATCTCTCTCTCTCTATCTGTTACCTCAAGGCTGAGGTCTTCATCTCTCTTGGGAAATGTGTGGGCGTCAACTGAACTCCACTCCAAATACTCAATCATACCACCGTACGTATGATATTTTAATCAAGGACCCTATATTATATTCAGGCCCGTATAAATTGTAATATCCCCCATCCCGTCCCATTTATCATTAGAAAGGGTTTCTTATATCTAAAGTGACACCTTCGTGTAATCGAAATTCAGAAGTTGGAATCAGAGGGACCACTTGGGTGCATGGCTGAATGCATTTTGGGATTTGCCATAAGGAGATCTTTAAATGAGGTTCACTATAAAGTAGGGTTTTTATAATACTAAGGCCTGTTTCTTTAGTGGAATTTTTGCAAGGAATTCACAACGTCCATGAATTTCTGGATATGATGTGACAGGCTGTCCCATGAAATTTCTTAATTCCATATTTCTTTATTTGCATTTCTGAATTCCAGCCACATATAAGGTTTCTTTTGACTTTTGGAAATCCAGAAATTCCACTCCTTATGCATTTTAGTGGAATTCTTGGATGCTCAAGCCCAAAAGAACATTCAGAAATTCCTGAAATTCCAGTAAAGAAACAAGCCCTAAGGTCTTGTTTGGTATCTCTTACTCTTTTTTTTGATAGATCCATCAACATAGAACTATTATTAAAAAAAGAGGCCAGAATAAAAAAAAGTGTTTGATAATGCAATGATCTATATTAAATAGATTTTTTATATCAATAGTTGAGAGTCTTTTATATATTTCTTGAGATCCACAAGATCTCAAGCCTTGAAAATTGACCATATGGCCGTGTTCAACTTTGTGTTTGGGGCCCACATAATCTAGAAGATTACATCAAATGAATTACGTTTTTGCACATATATATATATATCGAGATTGATGATGATCCAATGGCCGAAATCTGGTCTCATGGTCGTGTCTGGTCTTGTGAGAATTCCCAACGGTTTGGATCTTAATTTACACTCCCATAAATTAAAAAAAAAATTAGAAAACTGCTATTGTTCATGGACAAATCCAATATTGAGCATAATACATCAATGGTTAATATTGTTTTGCAAATATTTTGAGATTCACAAGGTGTCGAGTTTTGAAATTTGACCACTTAGACATTTTAAGCCTTCCAAAGAGATCTGGTTTGGATCTTGCGTCTGGGCCCCGTAGACTCCAGAAAGTTGCATCCAATGGCTCACATTCTTTTGCACATATATCGAGGTTGGTGATGATCCAACGGCTGAAATTTGGCCTCATATCCGTGTTTGATCTTTTGAACATGTTCGACGGTTTAGATCTTGATTTACCATCTTAGAGTTTGGAGAAAAAAATATAAAAAGTTGATTGGGGTGTCAATGGGCCAAGAACACTGTTCACCCACATTTATCTTATTCCTTCTACTTTCTAAATGCATCCAATGATGGGTTTTGGGAAATAGAGGCATTGCCTCGACTTCTCTACGTCATTTAGAGGCTGTCAAACGTTGTCAAACGCTTTTATTCTCAAAATCTCTACCTGATTTAGAAATTTAGAGAAATAAAGGTAAAAAATAGTGATGCCAAATAGGGGCTAACTAGCATAACAACCCGTGCTTAGTAAGGGAATGTTCACCAATAACTGAAAAATATATTTACTGATTGATTAAGGAAAAACTCAGATTATATAAAACCAATCCTCAAATATTCATGACAATGATTTTGTGATTATGATAGGGATGTAAATGAACTTCTTGCCGAAAAGTGAAAAGTGGGGAGGAGGAGGTGGTTACATGAAGTGGAGGAAATGAGTGGTTTAATGTTGGAAGTGGAGAGTGTTTAAATATTAGAAGTGGGGATTGAAAAAAAATCATAAGTCATGGTCAAAATCACCTAAAAAACTCTTCAACTCAATATAGTATAATTGAAAAAAAAAAAACGTTTTGAATTTCCAGAAGAGAACTCAATTGGCCAAATTACTTCACCAACTCGGCAAATTCTCACCATCTAAAACCAATCAAATAAGAAATTCAATCCCCAAAGAAAACCTTTGTAATGTTTTCCCAAATTCCAGATAATGAGAGTCCTTAAAAAAAAATAAAAAAATGCTTACAACCAAAGAAGCCCTATCGAATAAAATCATAAGACCCCTTCAGAAATCCAAATATCTTAAAACCACACTCTTGAAACCCAATACCACTTAAATCATGGTTCTTCATGAGCTCAGTCTAATCAACCCTATAGTAACTTTTCTCGGGGGCAGGGGGAATAAGTAAAAAACCTGGTCGGCCATGTGTAAAAATTATCCGGAGTTTTATGAAAATTTAAAGGATTTTATTGTCACTTTAAAAGGCTTATTCAAATAGAATTTTACCGCCAACACACTCATGGTTGATTGATATTCCCATTGGACTCCCCAATCTAATACTCATTGAGGCTGTCTTCACAGTTGGATAATTCAAAGTTTATGTTTTAGCCGTTGATTCTGAGGGGTCACTGTGATAAATGAGATTTGATGGGCCTCTTATCCAAGAATAACCCTCTCCATCTGCCCACGCCGGTTCTATCGGTGGGCTCTACTGGACTCTCACCCATGGACCATGGTGGGTGGCCTTGCAATATCTCCCTCATTGTGCCAGGTGGCTATATTTACATATAATGTCCACACATTTGCAAGAGGCAGCACAGCATATGAAGTAGGCCAAAATTCCATTAAGAATGCCATGCTGTTATAAACTTATAATGGGGGACTTCACAAAATACTAGCTTACAAACAGTCATCACTCTTTACCCAAAAACAAAAAAAAAACAGTCATCATCCTTTCCATATTATTCAAATAACCATCTCTACCGACTTGGACAAAATCTCGATCAGTTGACTGGCCTTTCATTAGTTAAATGAAATCTTACATATTAGTTGGGAAAAGGATCAGTGTCCTATTAGATTGGCGCCCTATTAGATTTGGGCATTAATTCTTGGTATTGTGATGCAGGTTTTATAATGTTATCACATTAAATCTTAAGTTTAACACATCAAGTGTTTTTTTTTTTTTTTTGTTACTCAATTGAGGGAGTTGGGATACATGAGACCCCAGCCATTGGAAAAGAAGTTTGCTCCCTGCCACGAGAAAGGAACTTGCTCTTGTAGGAGGAGGTAACCTGACCATAAGAAAAGAAATCTCCTCACACAAGAATAAAAAGTCATGGATCAAAATCCTAGACTGTTAGTTGAGAAGTTCATGTTTTCGAGGAAAGTGGGTTGGAGTTTTTTCAAATTTTATAAATTTGCGGAGATAAATAAGCACCGAAGCTAGAAAGAGTGACTTCTCCTTTGTGTTTTTCAAATCTAATAAAAAAGCATAATAATGAAGGAAAATGCTCCTATGAGAGACACTCTCACCAACTTGGTGAGAGATGGGTGGAGGCCCTCACATTTAAATTGAAGGTCCTTACATTTAAGTTGGTGAGAATGGATATGGAAGTGAGGGCCCCCACCCATCTCTCACCAAAAATTGATAAGAGTATCTCTCATAGGAGCACTTCTCAATAACAAAAGAATCCTTTGAAGAAAGGGTTCCACTTCTTCCACAAGGTACCCTAAATTAGATGTAAAAATCACTGCCAAAGGCAATCATCTGTAACTGATTAATTGTCAAAGATGAATATGGTAATGTGTAAAATTCCCTGTCATGATCTCCTGCTTTCCGTTGTTGTTTTTTAAAGCGGGGTCCACAGAATGATGTCATGTTCTGAGGCTATTGATTGCGTAGGCCCCACATTTCGACCAACTGCGTCCCATCTAATCAGTGCTTATCGTTTTGTGGAGCAACTGTTGAAAAAGGACTGTATAATTAATAATATCAAGTACCTAATGATGTAGAAATAATATTTTTCTATGACTCCCATGGGACACATGCTTCTGCCTTTGGTGGCACTCAATGGTCAGGGCCAGGGACCCTTTAAACCAAAAATAGAAAACAATGAACCCAAGATTAAGTTTTATGACCAAACCCCACCACCATACCATACCCTCTTTGACCAATGGCCTCACACAACTAACAAGAGAGGTCAGTGATTAGAAAAATGCCATGGCATATATTAAATCAACACCTTGGCCTTTTTCTTGAAGGTGTGATTATTGGGGATATACCAATGAGTACCCTCTGGAAATCCCTGCACTGCACATGAAATAATTGGACACCCCATATGGGAGGATCCCCATGCCTGATTTTTGAACTCCAAGTTAGGGGGCCAGCAATTTTAGTAGTAGTCACATAACCTCATCCAGATCTATATCAAAGATTTAAATATGAAGAGAAAAAGGGCACAGTAGTCTTCATGTGTGAGGCTCCAGATGCAATGGGTTAACAGTTGTTTAAGCTAAGGTATGTGGTTAGTGTGAAGAATAAAAGACATTCCCACTAACTTACCCAAATTTGAGATGGGAAAAGAACCCATGATTACAAGAGTAGGAGAGGTCACATTGACATGGTTACAAGGGGATGATTATTTTTTAATATGAGAGGTTTTCTTCAATCTGATTGTTGAGGTGTAATGGATGCTATTAGGGCACATGAAACAACAACTGCAATTGAATTCAACCATAATTCTGTGAAGAAATTAGAGAACCCATTAACCAATAACAACTGCTATTATTTCCAACAACCACATGAATTATGAGAGAGAGGTGTGGCGAGTTGACAACATTGACAACTACAATTGTGATGCAGATCAATTTGTGGATCAAGCAAATTGATTATTTAATTCTTGGATGCTTGTAATCGAGTATGTGGGATCCAGACAAACTTTTAGGTGGACCAGAGCATTAATTGATAGAATTCAATGTTAGGTGCTGCTTTAAATGGAACAAAACAGGACCAAATAAAAAAAAATGCATGTCCCCTCTTGGTCATGAGAGTCTAATGGTGGACCATATGGTCCCCATAGAAGGAAACGAGCAGATTTTCCCAGACGCCTAGCTGGACTATGATTATGAAGATTTTGATTCTTATCTAAATTACTTTAAGAAGTACTTCCCATATTAAGATATATAGATTTTAAGGAAGACGACTAAGATGTCATTTGGATTAGTTTGGAGATTCTCAAACGGTTTTAGAAAATTTTCTAAACTTCGTCCACTGCTTTTTACAACAAGAGTCCGGATCGCCAATAACAAACACAATCCTCTCTGAAATCTTGGTGTTAAAGTTGATAGGAGTCCTAAATATTAGGCAAGTGATTAGGGTTTTGATTTGAGTAGTTTCTAGACTGATTTGACTTTTGATAATCATTGTATATGGACTAGTGTGAGAGTCCCATGTTGGATATATCGCCAGCCCTCTCCTTAGCTCGAGCGGATGGCAAAGGGCTTCCGCTGGCTAGGGTGGGGTCCACTATTTGGTCCATCCAATAGACCACATACAGGGTCTCCCTGAATCGCACATGTCTATCAAAATTTGGTCTCATATGAATATGATTGAAATCAAGAATGGGGCTGCTTTTTCTTTTTTCTAGAGAGGAGGACCCGTATGTGTCCTTCAAATCCGCCCATCTCCATTCCCATGTGGGTCCCTAAGTGGGCCCCAAACCATTGAGCGGACACCATTATCGTTAGCTCTCGAGCTGAGGATAGGGGGCGCCCGCACACACACTATATTATAATAAAAAAATATAAAATAAAAAAAAGATTTATAAAGGAAGCAAGATGAGGAAAGGAATAAGGAAAAGATAAAGAGTTGAACTTATTAGGTGAACTGATAATGATATAGTGCTTCCTATTGGTCAGTAATAAAAAAAATCACACCAATAAGCTATACAAATTTAGGTTAAGATATTAATTTGATTAAAGCAAATTAATGGCGGAGACCATACCAGTCATTAAAGAAATTAGTGTATTTAAAAATCTAAGATAATAACACTAAAACTATAACTTAAAAATAAATTATTATATTTAACTACAAAATCAAATGTTATTTTAATTTTAATTTTAATATTAAGTAAAAATTAATTTAAAATATTAATATGTTAATATCAACAATAATTTACATTACATCTAATATCACGTTTATTTCATGCTTCATGGCCACGCATCATTAGTCGATTGTATGTCGAATCATAAATAAGGGAGTGAGCTTATATGGAGTAAGTGTATATTGCTCAATTCATGCTAAACAGCTATAGTTCATCACTCGACTGTGTGCCGAATTATAAGTAAGGGAATGTGTCAGAAATATAACATGAACATTTGATTGGACCATGTTATTTAGTAAATTGATCTAAATAATTAGCACACTCACCCAACTGTGTTAAATAATTAGTAAAGATACAAAATGTAAATATTAAGTAAATTTTAAATACGATACCTTTAGAAAAGGAAGTAAGTTATTTGGATCATCATCAATATGAGAATCATCATTAAAGCCAACATGTATAAATATAAAAACTATGATCGGTGAAGTATACTCTAGCTTTGGAAATGGAAGCAAGTTATTTGCACCATCACCATCATCGTCATGACCATCGTCATCAAAGTCTACATATATAAACAAATTATATTAGATCTTTTGTAATGAATAACTGTAATATATTTTAAAATATAAAAGTATACTTGGAACACTACATGTTGTTGGCATTATTAATTAATTTGATAACCAATTAATATGTATAATTTTATAAAAGATTTAAGAGTGGGCCCTATCATAATGATTCCATATGAGGAATGGCCAGGGTTCATATGATCCATTATCTATTGGCATAGTTAGTTGGTAGAAATAATGATAGGGTCATCTAAATGTGGAAGACATTCTATTGGGACACTTTGCACATGAGAACCGTACATCGCATTGGCCGTGTGTGCATTCCGAAGGCAGGCCCCACCTCAATGATCTTCCAAATGCGCCATTCACCCAAGCCCTACCAAACCTGTCCTTGTGTTATTCATAATAATAAGATCTGATTGTTTGTACAGAATACATAGGAATCAATGTATATGAATTTATGCCAAAAGTGGTTAAAATTGAAAATCTAAGGTGAATATATGAAAGATGACTATAGAAAAAATCTCTCATTCAAAAATTTTAAAAGGATGGTAGAGATTGATATAAAGATATTCTAACATAAAGAGAAACTAGGGATTTAATTTTGAGAGATAATAGGGATATATATTGATTGGTCAAGAGTAGAGTTTAGAATTTGATGGGGGCAAGATGGAGATAATTAAGGGTTCTCTATAAGAGAGTATGCCACATATCATATTGTGAAAGCCCAAGAGGAAGCACCACGTGTCGCTCCCTCGCTTATATATATAACTAGAGCTTCCAAGTCCGCGTCCAACGCGAGCCTTTAATTTATTAAAAGAAAACCCCGCTTGAAATTGAAAGTCAACATTGATTAGACAAATAAACTCCATTTAAATTAATGAAGAACCCCATATACCTTTATGTATTCCTATTCATGTGGCTTGAATAATGATATCACTTATACCAAAAACCTTTACTTTTTCAGATTTTTTTTTCCTTTGTCATACCATGAAAGGATTGCATATGATTGGTCCTTATGGATTAGAAAGATGGAAAAAAAGCAACACGATTGGTAATTATGGATTATAATGTTGTATTGGTAATTATTGTAAGAGAGATTTTAGCACTAAGATTTAGCGAAATTTTAGGGTCAAAATCAAGCTTATCTTGCTTTAATATAATTGACCAGCAAAATCAGGTCAGTCATCCAAAGTTGTAGTGATGGATATAATTTACATACCTTGAGAGGTTACTTTTTTTCTTTGTTATAATTATAAGAATTAAGATGTGGATCATGACATTAGAAAAACACACATGAGATTTATTTTATACATTTCAGATTTAAGTATTGCAATTTTACTTGATACATGCCGACGATAAGGAAATGGAGCAAAGCCATTTTCTTTCGTAATAATTACCAAAACGAGTTAATAACTTAAGATTAGAACATATAAGAAGATACATACTATTATTATTGGCACTGGTTTTATTAGTTTTTACATTCATGATATAAACTCCTTCTTATTAGATATTCACCTTGAGAATCACTTTATAAAATGATCATGATCAACAATAGGCTTGCTTAGTGGACTATCCAAATCGGTGGAAAAGATCTTATCATCAATTTACATTTAAACTTAGTATGCGGTATAAGATTTATATTAGCAAAATTTTAAACAAAGGCCCGGGCTTATATATAAATATATTAAATTTAATATTTTTTTGAAAATTTCTAATGATAGATAAATCTAAAATAAATGAAATACATTTTCAGTGGAAAAAGCGGCTGCACAAATGTGCCATAAATTATTGAGCCTAAAATAAATAAAATACATTTTCATTGGCAAAAGTGGTTGCACAAATGTACCATAAATTATTAAGTTTGTTTAGACTGTCAATAGTGTGATGAGTATGATTCGGTTGGATTGGGTTGTTGGATCGAATGGAAGTATTAACTCTTTCAAGTTTCAACCAGTTTACAAATCAGGTTGAAACTATAAAGCTTAACCTAAATGGTCGGAGAAAAATAGTAGAACCTTTCTATCAAATTGAGGGGCCTTTCTATAAAATTCAGGGCACTATTGTTGTCACAATAAAGATAATTGTGACTGTAGGATCTTATACCCCATTGGGCTACCACTTATCTCAAAATCAATTGGGGATAGGAAACGGCACAATAATAGTTTTATGGTGAGGGTGAGAGCTCGACCACGATTGTGACTGCTCAGGAGCGAAGGTGGACGTTGACCTCAACATTGACAATAACAATAATAATAACATGATAGCAGCATGATGAGAACAAGGGCTTTGCTCGGTTTGCAACCCTGCATCTCTAGTCTTGGGTGTGTTTCTCTTTCCATGTGTGCGGACTTTCCTTTCATCAGTGTGGGCTTTCTCTTTCCCTGTGTGTGGGGGCTCTTGGGTCTTAGTCCCTTACTCTAGGGTGCAAAAAAAAAAAAAAAAGATAGCACGATACATGGACTAAAATTTATACAGTTTGAAAGTGAGATTTAGGTACCTGTTTGAATGATGACTGAAAAACTAGCTTGATCAGCTGTCTTAGTATAAATTTTAGATGATTATAACGATGACGATGACGATGACAATGATTTATGAATATAACAACTTGTACATTTATTTTGTGCAATCATTGGCCATAGATGCAACCTAAGATGGTCTAAAACTCAATGGCCTATCGAGTCGAGTCGAGTCGAGTCGGCTCGCTTTGACCTGGGAGCGGGCCACGGGCCAGTTAAAAGTTAAAACTATTAAACCAGAAACAGCGGTGGACATACATGCAAATCAGACAAACCCCAGTCCACAGGATTGAGCTGAACACTAATAAAAATATATGGGTCAACCCTCTATTATTGGTAGCCATTCAATTGATAATTAAAGAAAGGCCATGGCCTGCATTCAAACAGTTAGTATCATGGATTGGTTTTGTTAGGGGACTTATGGTTTATTTATATAAAGATCTGAGAACAATCTTAGCAAGTTCGCTGTGCATGGATTTTGCTCACTATAGAAATCGGCCGCCACATGGAAGAAAAGATATGTGTTGTACTGTTGTTCCCTCTCAAAGAACAACCCATTAAGATGGTTCATAGAGAAGGCATTGATCAAAAGGACACTCTCATTAGATGAAGCAAACGCAATTTCAGTAATCAGTCTCTGTCTCCCTCCCCATCAAAGAACACCAGACAAAAGGGTTTCTTTGTACCTTGGAAAGAAAGCAGCAGGGCACCCTGTTATGTAGAACAAGTACAGAGCAAATCACTCTGAATCAGTAACATGGTTTTTTATTTAATTGACTGTTTGGACCTAAAGTTTCATTTAGGCCCATAGGTATGCAAGTAACATTCTCTATAGATGATCTCTTTTATTTAAGTTTTTTTATGAATGATCAGGGAAATTTCAAAAATATATTTTTTCTGTTAGTTTTCAAAATGGGTCTCATGTTTGCCAAGACACTTGTGGTTGAGCAGTGTAGGCACCTTACACCCATGCCCAAGGATCCATCCCTGGGCACTCACGTTAAAGTATCACTCTTGAACTAGTAGAGCAACTTGGAAAACGAAAAAAAAAAACCCTTATTTCTGTATCAACACGAAATAACTATTCCAGACTGCAAACATGGGAAATGCTTTTCTATAGAATTGAGGGAAATTAGTACAAATATTTTCCCCTTGCACATGAAAAGAGCTATACAAATGAGAGAAAAGTTGAGTTTGCGGAAAAATCTGAAGGCGCTTTTGTGCATCAGAGAATCCTTGATACCTTACAGTTCTAAAGATGTCATGGGTTGTGGTGCAGAGGTTGCTGTGATGGGCCTCATTCATTGCAGTGTCCTGAATGTCTGGGTTAGGAAGATCTTTGCCACCCATTGTTTAGCTTTGTTTTTTTTTTCATGTGCACAGCATTATTATGTTCCATTTTCCAGCATCAAATATGGTGCCATTAACAAAAATATTTGCCAAAATTGTTAGTTTCTCTTGAGATAGTTAAGTTGTTTTAGCTGTATAAACACCCCTTTACATTAACAAGAAGAAATGATAATAATGATAATGCATTTTTAGTTGCACCAGGATCAGGAAAAAACAAAATAAAAGAAAAAGAGAAGCTTGGGCTCTGGTTGCGTTTGGAATGGGCTTCGATTGAATTGACCCATTGACATCCATGTTTATATCTAGGACGGCGACTGCCCAATTACCAAATGGCCTGATACAGAAAATTCTGCTATGAACAAACCCATCCAAACTCTCCAAAGATGTTTTAGATGGATCAAGACTGGCCACTACGAAACTTGTCCAAATTTAGCCCACTAGGTTGTCAGGCCAAATACTTACTTACATTCAATTTCATTCCATCTGTGTGAAAGTGGGACTCCGGCTCAGGCCTTTGTAATTTATCAGGGCTGGGCAAGTGCAACCATCTAATTTGTGCTTATAAAAAGACTTAGGGTCAAGCGCATACCATTTATTGGGCCAGTTTTAGGTCACCATCTAGTCTATGGGTCTCAAAGCTAGCCGAAATCCACCAACACTTGGTGTGGTCCGAGTTAGACTAGTTCAGTTGCCAACCTACTTAGTTTGTAGTTTCTAATGCATATTTTCAGTAGCTGAATTGATTGCAATTTGGACAGATCAAATTCATATTTTCACTCATGTAATCGAAGGCAGAAATCAAGAAACAAATATTGTGCAAGTTGCCCATGTGCTCATTGTTCACATCCTATGGTCTGTTTGTCTGGTCCTAAAGGCCTTTTCCGGTTCACTTACAAGGCCCACATGAGGTTGAATTTGTGTATAGATTGGACCCTATTTTAGGCTAGCATGGGTCTAAAAAAGGCCCATTTTGGGCTGCTGCTGGTCCCAACAGCCCATTAGACTGCTCTAGGGCTCCAGTCATGGAGCTGTACATTAACTCGGGGCCTTTGGCCTCTTAATTTGGTCTGACACCCAAAAAAAAGGTCTGTTTTGCTAAGTTTGGAGTTTGGACTGTTTATTGAAAATCTGAGGTGTCGTAAATGAGGGCCCTGTGTGTGTAATGTCTTCAAATTTTACCAAAGTAATAGTTGAACTCACTGTGAAATCAAATATATGACTAGGAAGTAGGAACCTGATCAATGCATATAATTAATAATGCGTTCAAGAAACCGTGACCGACGGTTCACATCAAACAGGTGTAGTTGGTCTGTGTGCTCATACGCACCAGTACGGAGTTCCCCACCCAACACAACCCAACCCAATGTCAATATGTTAATGTGTCATCCCAACATGATTACATTATGTTGAATTCTAATAACACATTTGTTTGTTGAGTCATGGACAACTTACGTCGAATAAGATCACGGAAGAATGACCCTGCCCATTACTGCAGCCACTATCCATCCATGTTATTTGGGTTTCATGCCAGCTCAACAGCATTGCCTTTCCCCACCCCTCTCCCTTTCTTCACCAATTCGGATTCATTGAGAGCTCATCTCTATACATCCACAAGTGGATTTATGGCCATCTTTTGATTTCAAATAGTTGTGGAGTTCCACACCTTCAACCCTGTGAATTCTCATAGTCAAAGCCTTACCATTCCCATTTTACTGGCAAACTGGTAGAGTCTTTCATTCTAATTAGAGCTGGTCATACTGTAATATTGAGCATACGATTAACAATGAAGACGTGCTCATTTTAAGAAATTTGATGATTTGAATTTTCAATGATGGCCCCGCCCCGCCCCGCCCCGCCCCCATTGTAAAGTTCCACTCCCCTCACGCATGCGAAACTTTGTTGGAATTCCTTTCAAGTCAATATGCATTAACTAATCATTGAGGCCCACTTATGAGATGTAAATCAGTACTCCCTATCTCAATTTCACTCCAATCAGATTTGGTTTTCACTAAACAGATCAATGACACAAACTTAACTTAGTAAAAGCAGAACCAAAAGCTAAAGAAAGGAAGAAAGTTCACCTGTTGATATTCCCTATGATTTTTTGGTCAAACCAATGGTGAAGAACTTGACACACCACGGCCCATGACATGAGTTTTAAACGGTTGTTTTAGATTTGATAGATGCAGGGCAGGCTCACCTCGCTACTTTTCCATTATTCTCCCCTCCGAGTCCAACGTTCAATTCAACCATCCACTCTCACTCATCAATGTAGCCGTGACATCGGGGCCCACTTATCGTACGGCCAACCCACAAAGAAGTACTCATTCACACACATGCCCCCACCCACCCACCGGCCAACCCCCACAAGTATCCCCTTCCCTGGATCGACCCCATTTCATTTCTCTTTCTATACAAATAGAAAGCAAACCAAACAGCAGCTGAGCAAGTTGCATATTGCATGAGGGAAGGGAAAAGAAGAGGAAGAGGAAGAGGAAGAGGGAATGGACGAAAAGGATACGACGAGTCACCAGGTAGACCCATCTCGACCAATTCTGGGGTTCCCGCTGGGCATTGCTCTGCTAATTATAGTCATCTTCTGTTTGAGCGGTTTCTTCTCTTGTTGTTACCACTGGGACAAGCTCCGTGCCCTTCGTAACGCTCTTTCGTCCCCCTCCGATTCCGATGCCGATACGATTCACTCGCCCTCCAAATCCAGTCCTCCACATCTGGTAACTGATCAGTTCTCCCTCTTCCTTTTTATCTATATATGTAATGTATGCTTGAATTATTACATCATTACATTACATCCCAATGATCACTTTTGATCATGGAAGCATTATAACTATGTATTTGGGTCGGCTTATGGATCCTAGTTTTTCACTCAAAAAAAAAAATTTTTTTTTTAAAATATTTAGTAGGTGTTTCTTGCATTTTTATAGAAACAATTTTATAGGAAAGTAGACGTCTTTTCATACATGTGAAATTAGATGTTTGGTGTAAAATCTTTATTTTTATGTAAAGGGTGTCTGCCAAAGTCATTCTTTTGAGTATTTTGGATTTATTTTTACATGGATTTATGCAATATCTCCTGCTTTTCTCCATCATACAAATTTGAGAATGTGGAATCCACACTCAAACTGAAAAAGAAGAAGAAGAAGAAAACATATTGGCGAGTCATGGATTTTTAATCTGAAACATGCCTTCTAAAGGTTTTGTCTGGACTCCTATTGATTTCTTGAATGTCTTTTATCCTTTACAATTTGATATATCCTTTTCAACATGTAGTTTTTCTCTTCTTTTTTGCTATTACGTGAGAGAAATGTTAAACTCTCCGTGTCCTAACTAGCCTAATGTATCATCCCAAGGAACTAGGAAGAGAGTGAGAATGCTTTCTATCATTGGGTTATCTCGCGTTTCTCTAAACATGTAGCCTTTTGATTAGGGATGTGAATGGGTACCCGATTCTCCGATTATCCCGAGGTTCAGACCCATTAAAAATCGGGTTTGGATCCTTATTTAAGCCCCGATAAGTAAATAGGTCCGAGTTCGGTTCTACCTTGGTTCGGACCCATGGACCTAAGATCCGACATATTACCTCAATTTTTGAAAACCACCCCTAAAATCCATTTTTTTTTTAATATTATTCTCTACCTAAAACTGGACCCGGACCCAAATCCAGACTCATCCCATACATTACTTTGGTTCCAGTTCTGGAGCTAAAAAACTGGTTCTGGGTCCGGTTCCGGTTCCACCTTCTCTTTAACGGTTCTGGTTCTGGGTCCACCATGGATCCGGACTGGAACTGTCCCGTTTACAAACCTACTTTTAATATATCTTATAGGAGTTGATTTTTTTATTTTTTTATATTTTTATTGAGGGGGTGTTTTGGTTTGAGAGATAGAGAGGAGAAAACAAATAACAACATTTTTTTATACAATATTTGTCTTAATTTGTGCAGAACTCTAAGCAGGATGATAAGCAGAGCTTGCCAGTTATAATGCCCGGAGATAAGATACCGAAGTACATAGCATGGCCTTGTCCACGTGAGGCTTCACCACGACCACTGCCTCAAGAAAAGCTTGCTATCGAGGTGCAAGTGCCGCCACCGCCTTCCTAGTTGTTTCATTTGTCCCTTGCAGATGAGCAATGATGATTCTTCTTTTTCTAGCTAGGTGTATAGTTTGAGAATCCAATTGTGAAGAAATGTTGTTGGTATAGTCGACGGATTGGATGATTAACTATATTTGTAAATATATGGGCATGTTTAGATAGGCAAAAAATGAAGTAGAGTGGAGTTAAATGGGCGTTAACAGTTTAAAATCTCAACTCTACTCCGTTTGGATGGGTCTGGCTTGATAGATGAAGAAATGTTGTAAGCCACATGTACTCTATTTCACTTCAATTCTAAATACTTCCATTTCCTTGAGTAAAAATGGATTCTACTTCAAGCTTTAGCTTTAAAATAAGCATCCAAATAGAGTGAAGTGAAGTATTCTACTTTAACTTCAACCTACTTCTCTTCACACCACTCCACATGTGAAATCCACTTCATTTTACTCCACTCCTCATTTATCCAAATAGGCCTAGGGTTACCATTTGTACATTAGGAAAAGAAAGGCATCACCATGAAATTTGTATGGGATAAAAAAAATCGTCTCCTTCCATTACTAACTATAGTTTGTACTAATTGAGCTCAAATTGCTAGTAAGTGAGGGCCTCTTTGTTCGCATTATAAAGCATAGTTGATCAATGATGAATTTAAAAAATTGAACATCAATAATGTTTAGTTTTAGGGATATTGAATCAAAAGAAGATAAGAAACGAATATTTTAATTATATTTCCCTTGAAAATAAGATTATTGATGCTCCATTTTTAACTTCGTCATTGATCAATTTGTTTTTAACCATTCATGGTATAAGTCCTATGTATTCAATTCCTATGTATTATAATACAAATAAATAGGTATTTAGTGCCAAATGGTATATATATATAATTTGATTAATTTAATAGAGTGTGTGTGTGGGTGTTTGAGTATGTACTTTAGCTGTAATACATCTGGGACATATTTGTTTCTTGTAATTAATTAATTTGAATTCTAAGACTTTGCATTTCTATCCAGTTAAAAATGAGAAATTTATTGAAATTATTACTTTTAATATTCTAATGAGAAAATCAAGAAATCTCTTTGATAACCCAAAAGTCATATTGGAAAGTCTAAATTCAAAGATCATTTAGAAAAGTTAAAGGTCATGGGGTTTTATTGTTATCTTGAAATATATATGTAAAGTCATGTCTTTTGAAAATGTCATTTGGCAGGCTATATAAGGTTGTGTTGTAGTTGTTTACTAGTGCGCGAAGAAAGTGTGTGAAGTAAGAGTGTGTGTAGAGGTCTAAGAGATTGTCAAGTGTTTCGGTGGAGAGAGATCTTATTATCTTAAGGCTTGATTTATGTGTAAGTGTTTTGTTCATTTGACTTAGAAAGCAAGGGCTCTGTATTGCCTTTTGGCCGTATAACCCCCCACACACTCTCCACACCATTATGTTTTCTACAAATGGTATCAAAGCATTTCCACAAAGTGATTTTAAATTATTTTTTTTTACAAAATCAAAGGTACCAAATATTGAAAAAAGACTATTAAATAACCTCCTTGTTAATGAAAATTAAATGAATATTAGTAAACACCTTGCTAATTCAAATTGTAGGATATATAGTGGGCTCTCATCCACATTATTACATTAAATCCTTCACTCATTACCTCATATCCCTTATCCTTCACCTCTATAGTAATCTTTCAATGGAGCTTATCTTACTGTGAATTCCTATCTATTCTATCAAACAAATCGGCCAGAAGGTGGGACAGGTGGGACCTAAGTAATCCCCTCTCTCTCTCAAATGAACTTATTTTCAAATTACAATAATGTGGATATATGTTGATAGTGACTCCACCAATATCATGGACCAAATCACCCAGCACTATATTCTATCGTCCTCCCATGAGCCATTATCATAAATGTGTCACTTCACTCATGCCCTCTCAACCCACTTCAGCTGCCTTTTATGTTTGCCCCATTACCTAGTGCTTACATCTACACCATTTTACAATTATTATCCTTCCACCACCACCCTCCGTAAAAGCAAGTGTACTCTCCATATCTTAAGATTCTAACTTACTAAAGTACAATCTTGCTTCTCTGCTTCTCATGCAAAGTTACTTTTTCTAAATCTAAAGCTGCTACTAAAGCAAAACCTAAAGCAAAGCAAAGTTATTGTTCAACGCACCAGACATTGCTTAGAATATCCATTATCCTTTCAAAGATTAAATAAGGGAATATGCTTAGTCAGTGTTTGGATTTTCTTATTGTGTTCTTTAGAATTTGATTATTCTCTACGTAGTTAGCTGAATTGATAGGCCTTAATTAAGAATGACCTCAATTTAATTGTTTGAGGGAAATGATCATATGATGATGATTACCAAGGAAAAACTTTAACAGGTTGATTTATGTTGTCTGATATAATGGCCAACATTGCTTAATTCAATCCATTTCTTTGGCATCCTCTCCCATAAATTTGTACTTGTGCAAATTTCATTCAAATTGGAGTGATACTGGATCTTGGATTCATCAATCTGTGTGGGACAAAAAACACATTGATCAATTTAACATGGCATATTCTTTCAGATAAGAGTAAATCTTGGGAAAGTACATATCCATTAGGACATTATGTGATTTGAATTGCGTGGATCAAGCATATATAGTGGACTTGCGAGCGAGGTTAGTAAAAGTCATCTACGTGAAAGCTATTAAGTAGAATGCAAGTTGCAAAGCGACTTAGATCAAAGGACCCCAGATGAGCCTTTTATTGGAGTAAAATTAGGGGCATACCAGATAGAGTGAAGGCGTTTGTTTTGAGCACTTCAGATTTTTAGTAGGCAAGCTTTATTGTATAGTTCCATACCTTCAACTCGAAAATTCTATAAGTCAGAGAGTCGGATGATGAAAAAAAAGTAATGATTCATCACTCTCAAGGTGGAATGATACAAAAGCCCACTAAACAATTTGGGAGAAAATGACACATTGCAGGTGAAATATCCTTGTGGTGCTTGTTTATCTCAAGATAGGAAGGTAGGTGAGCCCTTGATAAGAGGTTTACCCCTCTCAAACTGTAGATTAAGAACAATAATCAAGGGTAAAGTGAAAGGGCAGTTGAGGACCGCATTGTACGGTTGATAAGGAATAGGGCTTAGGCCCCTCCAACAACTAAATGAAAAGGTGTCTTGAGTAGCAGGTTTTAGTGGGTTCTTACTAGACTTATCTCCCAGTTGCTTCTTGTTGAATTGTGTACTCACAAAGATTGGTTAGTAGTGTCTTATCATGTACAACAACCGTAATTTAATAATCAGATGCATTATTCTGGGACACAATTGGGGTACTAAGCTGGGCCCTCACCCAAGCCAAACCTATATCACCCAAGCCAAACCTATATTTAGTTGGAAACGAGCTGTCTTCATAGGCCTGTTGGTTGAGGCCAAGTTTCATTTTTGCCCTGATACTCAAATGGGTACAGCTCGGATTTTTGCATAAGAGTATCCTTTTATAATTGGCATGCATTCAATTGGGTTCGTAAGAGGTTTCGATTTTTACCTTTCATGGAAGATGTGAGACATATCTCTTAGCAGAATATACATATATACAACAATATAGAAAATTGTCTAGGCTTGCGGATATCTTTTGAACCTGTGGGCTGGATATTTAGGCCTGGCTATTAGTTCCAACAACTAAACCGGTTGGCTTCGGACAAGATTTAGCCTGGCCTAATCAGGCCTATGAACACCCCTAAGTGGCAAGACACAACCAACAAAATAAATAGAGCAGTATTCGCTTGCAAGGCAAACTGTTTGGAACAAATTACATATCATCCCTGAAGGTTGATCCAATGGATTAGGGGGTAGGACTTTCACGTAAGAGTAATTTTGAAGGATACCACGTTTATAGAGCCATCGATACTCAATAATATTCATTATCAAATTTTATCCCTGTCTCATTTCTGTGTTTGATCCAATGGATTTGGTGGCCTCTAACTTGAAAGAAAAAAAATCCAGCCTTTGCGCCCGGGGAGAAGATATGATGAGTCAAATAAAGTGAATAAGCAAGCTCAGTAGTCGACCCTCTAAGTAATGGCAAAAAAGGATCACTTTAAATTTTAGACTTGGGTGCCGTTTGGCATCTCTTGTGTTTAAGGTCTATATGTCTTAAAGTGGTTTGATACAGATGTTTTAGAAATTTAGACCGTTTGAATGGCACATCAAATATCTGTTTCAACCAGACAACATACATTTTTCGTCTATTTTATATGGGCTGAAAAATGGTGCTTTTTGACACAGATGACAGTGTCTAAAGTGGACATACCATGCTGCTACAGTATATTTTCTGGCAGTCCCTTTTTTTATTTTATTTGATTTTATTATTATTATTATTATTCTTTTAACATCCGTGGCCCCAAATGATGATCAGAACCATTTAGAATCTTCGTTACCCTAAGAACGGCCAAAAGACCAAATTTGAACCGTTGATCATTTACAAATCTCCATATATTTGTGAAAAAATATAGACCCTTAGATTTGGATTTTTGGACTTTATGGGCCTCTAAATCAAGATCTGAACTGTTGATTCGTTTAAGAAGCCTTAGAATGGTAATAATATCAAATATCAGCTCTTAACTCCTTATGGATCTCGAGATATCCATGAGAAACCGTGGAGCATTGATCCTCTTGTGTCTCTACTGCTGGCTTTGCACATGATGACAAAGTTGTCCTGTTCTTTTTTTTTTTTTTCTGATTTTTCTCAATGATTGGGTCTAAACCAATAATCCAGACCATTCAATCTCTTTAGAGTATCTAACACAGCCATAGAGCTAAATATCAGCCATTGATGATGCATCATTATTGAGATATTTGGGATAAAATGCAAAACATTAAATATGAATTCTTGATTTATGTGGGTCCCTTTAGCAAGATCTGAACCGTTAAACCTCTTTCGAATGCTTAAGAAGCTTAAAAGATCAAATTCTAGCCCTTGATTCCTCATATTTCTTGAGAAATTTGTGGAGAATGTTAACAGTCAAATTAATAAAGTTTATATTTCAAGCTGTTTATTTGCTTTACCAAACGGTCTATTTATAAAATATCTATTCTACATAAATCTATTCTACACAGATCTGATATCTACAGATCTATTTGATACAAATAATGGGCTTGTTTGGAATTTGGGAATTAGATTCATGTACCTTGCAAGTTCATCCGATTAGTGCCAATTCAGGCTATGACATCGTTAAGATGGGACCCACATTTTAAAGGAGTGGATGATACTGACATTACATGGGAGGCCTAGGTCATGGTGTGAGATGAGTTTCTCACAAGTCACAAGTCACAAGTCACAAGTGTCTCCTCTTGGACGAGGTTCACCCAACTGTCCAGTAACATTCTCCAAAAGATCAGAATATATGTGTAATTTAATTACATGATGGAAAGCATACGTCATCCAACTTCCTAATGAAATTCTCTCTCTCTCTCTCTCTCTCTCTCTCTCTCTCTCTCTGGTGAAAGGTTGCAAAGAATCTTACTGTTTAGAGCAACAAAATTCTAGAATGATGAGTGATGACTTGTTCTTAATTAAATGATCAGTGTCTGTGGACCTCATCTTGGATGGCACATTCATCCGAAATCACATTGATTATCTAATCCTAAGTTGACCCATGATCATTTTTTCCCTCAAATGTCCATCTAATCATAAACAAGTGCACGTTCAGAGTAATATAATTAACATGCTGGTTTTTTTTATATAACAAAAATAGGAGTACATTAGACAGCTTTGAATCACTTAAAAAAAAGTTTCTTTTTTCGCTGAAAAAAAAGGGGGCATTAGGAATAAATAAAACTGCTGCTAAAGTGAACTCCAACTAGGGCTAAAAGTTACTTTTTTTTTTTTTCCAGTGAATTCTGATGTGGCAAATGATTTTGTGAAGCTGTAGCATGGGAAAAAAGGAGTGGACATGATGTATGCTTCAGCTTTTGAAGGCCATAGCTTTTTGGTGTAACACTATATTTATCATTGTGATTAACCTTTGGAAAGCTCTCAATCCAATGTGGCAAATTAATTCAGTCTAATTGAGCATTTCAATAATATAGGTCCTTGGTTGCCAATTGCAGATGGTGCACATCCTCGCCCCATCCTTATGGATACTGAGGCATCAGTGCCCTATTTGGTGAGCACTTGGTGTACCGAAGTCAACATGCACCAATGTTCTCGCTTCCATGCGTATTAGGTTCAAGGATGGCCCTCACACAATCATTGAGGTTACCATGCTCCATCTTCAATTTCCCTTAATGACCATGCAAGGGTAGGGTCAAGGGTTCCAAGATATAAGGCCCAAAATGTAGGTAGAAGTCCCTTCTCAAAAGGAAACACTGCAGGTTTTCCTCCTCTTAGAGCAGTGGAAAAGTTGCACAGGGCAGAAAATTAAGAAATATGCAGGTTTTCCTCCCTCCAAAAAAGAGGAAAAGTTACACAGGACAGGAAATTAGGAAACTCAGAGAAAAGGAAAGGTTGACGGCTAGCCGTAACTAGGTCTTTTGTATTTTAGTAGCTTTCCCACTAAACAATAATTAATGACAGGGGTTTAAATTTTTTAACAAAGTAATAGTTAGGAAGTGTTTCTTTGACCGAAGTGCCCATGGAAGAAAAATGATAACTACAAACTACATAAGGCCATAAGGGTGGCAAAAGGAAGCTGATTTGTCTCGATGATCCTGTCACTCTACTACATATGCATCTGCATACATTCTTGAATTGGGCTACCAGTTGACAAACAATCCATTTGAACCAAGCCAAGAATTAAAAACTAAGGGAAAAAAAACCATGTGAAGGCCCAGGTTCTGATCACATATCTATTTGTAGACCTCACGTAGCATGTTTTGAGTCTTTAATTTTGTGAATTGTGAAGACATTAAAGGAGCATGCACTACAGTGAAGATTGATGCGTGTTGGTTCAAAATGGCTATGACACAAAAAGTAAGAATCGTCCAAGCACCCAAGTCAAAAAAAAAAAAATAGAAGTCTCTAAGAATACTAAAAATAACAAAAATAAAAATAACAATGGTAGGCACCTAACTCAAAATTTGGCTATGTTGAGTGACTGGTAAGTTAGTGATACTTTCAATTTGAAGACCCAGGGATTGATTTTAAACATATTTGTGAAACAAAGTGCCTACACCACTCAACCTTGAGTGGGTTGGCTATGACTCTGTATTTTAAATTGTAGCATTATACAAAAGAAAAATATCAAGTTCTATTTTCCAAATTTGCAAGACTTCATTTTATCTTCTTAGTTGGAGATTCTAGGATTAGCTACTTTTGAGGCAATGATTCCCCCCCTGGTGCAGCCACTATGCCCAAATCCCAATTCATTGCTAGGTGATCTTACCATCAATTTCTCCCTTCTTTAGTATTACACTATGACACCAGTCCATTTGCTAGTCATCAATGAAAGTACATGAGCCATGTTGGGTCAGGCTTAAGAAGATCAAAGTCTCTAACCTGCTTATAGAAGTTACTTTTCAGGATTGGATTCGGCTTATCTACCATGATATAGGCCCACGCTCAACATCAGAGGTTTATGTGAAATTCTGACGAGGTTGACCTGATTCGTTGAACTTTAATGTAGATTAGATTATGGAGCATCATTTCTACAATTGAATCAGAACATTAGCCTGGGCCTCGCCGATAAGCCTGAATTGTTAGCTTATGTCAAGCAAAAAGAGTGGTGGCCCCGTGCTATATACTTGGGGCCCTGGCCCACGTGAAATCCTATAAGCAAATCAGTCCATGGAATAGGGGCCACTTGGGTTCCATGGTCAATGTCAGTACAAGCCCAGTCCATTAAGTTTTAAGGGTACATTTGAGACTAAGCCCAGTTACCCATGAGTTTATAGGCAATGTCATCGATCTATTCCTAATTCCCTATCAATTCGTCAGTTTTCACATTTGTTTTACGTGCTACATTGATCATTCCTTGCCTGGGTTCACTTCTGTAACTAGTGCTTAGGGCCCATTTGTTTGCATTGAATCGAATTCTTAGTAATAATTCAAAATGATTATTAAAGAGGTGGGGTGAAGAATATGAGGTGAAGATGTAGATGGGACCTCACTTTCCCAATATTTCATTTACTAGATCAATGGCTGGGCACCCATTTACATCTCTTCTTAATTCATTTTCCATAAAAGGGGTGATCGTTTGATGGCTATTTAGTATTTATAGATCTTCACCTTTTTTTTTTTTTCAATTTTAGCCACTGAATTATTACGATGGTTAATATTGTAATTGGCGTTTCAAATTCATTCAAAAGTATTATTATTTTAAGCTTCTATTCAATATACTTGATTTTGCAACTTTTCCTCCGCTCTAAAGAGAGGAAAAGTTGTTACAACTTTTCCTCCTTATTTTGCAACTTTTCCTCCTCTCTGAAGGGAGGAAAAGTGGTCTTTTCGGGTACCCACGACACTGAAGGCAGGAAACATGTTCTTTATTGGGGTCTACTTATTTTGCAGCTTTTCCTCTACTCCGAAGGAAGGAAAAGTGGTCTTTTCAGGTACCAGCCATATACATTGTTGATTTCAATCGAGGAATCAACCATGATTCTCAAATATTTGATTTTGACTCCGTGGATTTATTTTTGAACCCTTCAATTGATTCATATCCAATCTCTTCCTTATAAACGCTCTTTAATATTGAAACTCCTCCTCTCTCTAAATGACTCTTTAATACTAAAATCTCCCATGCCCATTTCTCTGCATTACTCTTAACTCCTCAATCACAGAACTTCTCAGCAAGCATCTCCTCAGGCACCTTCAGGCACCGCCACTAAATTATTACGACAACTAATATTGTAATTGGCGTTTCAGACCTTTCAATTTAATTTTTCTTTCTTAATAAAATCATTCAAAAATATCATTATTTTAAGTTTCTATTTGGTTCCCGTGAAATACAAAATTATGCTTGGAAGGATACTTGATTTTGCAACTTTTCCTCCGCTCTAAAGGGAGGAAAAGTGGTCTTTTCGGGTAGCCACCCTGTACAACGGTGGCATACTTATTTTGCAAGTTTTCCTCCCTTCTGGAGGGAGGGAGGGAGGGAGGAAAAGTGGTCTTTTTTGGTAGCACTGGCCGCATACTTATTTTTCAACTTTTCCTCCGCTCCAAAGGGAGGAAAAGTACTTATTTTGCAACTTTTCCTCCACTCTATAGGGAGGAAAAGTGGTCTTTGGGGGTACTGGAATACTCATTTTGAAACTTTTCCTCTGCTCTAATGGAGGAAAAGTTGTCTTTTCGGCTAGGCTTACCACCATTTTTCAAGTCTTCTTCCGTTCAAAAGGAAGTAAAAATTGTTCACTCATATTAAACTTCTGGGAGCTTGAATACAAAGAATCTTATAATGGTGGTTACTATGCATTATTAGGGCTGGCAAACGGGCCGGGTCGGGCTAATTCGGATCAGGCTATAGCTGGATCTGCTCTTTAGACCCCTAACCCGCGACCGATCCGTTTTCTAAATGGGTTGCATGTTTGTAGCCCGCACCTATGATACTTCGGGTCGGGCTAACCCGCCTAACTTGCAATAAATATAGGTCAGGTCAAGTCAGCCTGGCCTGACCCGCGTAGCTCATCTTTTAAGAAATTTCGAGTCTTGTAAAAATTAAGGCTCATGAGAACAGAACACAAAATCCATTATGTTTCAAATGACAACTTAACCACAACACCAACCCACTACTGTATATTGTTTAATCTAAAAGCTTATAAATAGAATAAGAAAGGATGCTAGTGGCTACCTATTAAAACTGGTAGTTGCAGAGAAATCTAAAGACCGTGAGTTGAGTTTGAAGATGCAAAACTGTAACTTCTATAACAGACGTGTAAAGAAGAATATGTTTGTAGCCGGAATGATTCTTTAGAGATTAAGATTTGCTAAATGCTAATAATGAAAACTGCTAATTATCGAAGAAGTAGGAAACTAGAACGCCGTAGGAAACTAGAACGCCAAGATTGTATACCTTTCTCGATTTCTTTTTCGCTAAAATTAAGGAAAGTCATTATGATTTGAAATGGAAAAGCTCCACGCACGTATTTCTCAAGCTGGTAAGAGTTAAGTTAAACGGGTCACCAGGTTAGGCGGGCCAACCCTAACCTGACCCGTTTCTATATGGGTTAGGAAATCATGACCCATGGCCGACCCGTATATGTGGCGGGTCGGGTTTGGCGGGCCAGAACCGGGTCGGGTCACATTTTGCCAGCTCTATGCATTATAATGGCAATGCAATATATCGGGTTGTATAATGAGCTTTACTCTTAGTTTTATACCCTTTATAGTATGAAAAATGTTTTGATTAGCTGTTTGATTATGTTATAATGACATAAATGTAATTGGTGTTTCAGACCTTTCAATTTTATTTTTCATCCTCAATAAAACTCATTTAAAAGTATTATTATAATTTTTTTATAACTAATTTCAACCACGTGAAAAGTCATAAATAGCCTTTAAAATTCTCATAATTCCAACCCCTTAGCATTTCAAAATGTTGGATGGGGCGTGAGGATTTCAAAATTCAATACGATGGACAATATTTGGAGAATTTAACAAATCCTCAAAATTCTTGCAAAGGAACATGTTACCTTTTTTAATTAGAAGAGTGTAGAAGTCCAAAGTATGTCTTGAGATTCTAAAAGTTCAGTCAAAATATAAAATGTCAATTTAGGAACTTTATTGTTACTTTAAAATACAGAAAGATACAGCTCTTAAAATACCCTCATCAGTAGTCTATGTAAGGTTGTATTGTAGTAGTTTGAAACAAGTGTACGTGTGTGAAGTCACTATTATAAAGATTAAAGTTTGAGTGTTCCGGCCATGGAAAGAAACTTCTTGTGATCTTTAGATCAAAATTAATATATTCATCTTGTTAAGCATTTCGTCAATTGATTTTTAATAATTAGGAGTACTATATGTCCCTTTGGCTTGCTGTATATCCTCAGACACAAATACAATCCACCCCACCTATCTTGTTGAATATATTATAGAAAATGGACTTTTTTCTCGAAGCAAGTAAGGGGATAAGAGTCGGGTAACAAAAAGAAAAACCTATGGCTAGTTTAGATTTATCATTCATCGTTATCATCAAAATCTTGTCCCAACTATATTTTGTGGTCGACTACATAAATTTTGTTTCTCCATTCCGATTTATCTTGAGCTAAATCATTAGATAAGTTGTACTTTTTTAAATACATTTTTATAACCTTCATCCACGTTCTTTTCGGTTTACCCCTTCCTATGAGTTGACCATTAACTTGCATACCTAAACTTTCTCTTACCAACACCATTGTCAGCCGGCATTGGAAGTGCCCAAATCATTTTAAATGAGTTTCTTTAATTTTATCCCATATTGATGCTACCCTAAATGCTTTCAAGATTACTCATTTCTAATTTTATCTTTCCTAATTTTACTACACATCCACCTCAACATTCTTATCTCTACTACCTTCATTTCTGATTAGCCAACATTCTATTCTATAGGTCATAGTTGATCTAATCATTGTCTTATAAAAATTTTTCTGCAATCTTGTTGGCATTCGTCAGTCACAAAGCACTGCAGAAGCAAGTCTCTGCTTTAACAATTCCACTTTTTTCCTATGTTCAATATCATCATCAATCTCACCATCACTACTAATTATTAAGTCAAGATAATAGAAAAAATCTCTTATGGTATCTCATGGGCTTCAATTTTCACAGTAGTTTCATCTTTTTGCACATGCCATTAAAGTTGTAATTCATATATTCTGTCTTTGTATGACTTATTTTAAAACCTTTCGATTATACAACTACAACTTCTCGCCATTTCTCAAGCTCTGTATTCACACCATCTCTTGAATCATCCACCAACACTGTATCATTTGCAAACAACATACACCAAGGTACTTCCTCTTGAATATGAACAGTTAACTCATCCATAATTAATATAAAGAGATAAGGGCTTAAGCCTAACCCCTGATTCAAATCTTTGGCCACTGAGAACTCACATGTCTCTCCATAGGTAGTTTTCACACTCATTACCGCTTATTCATAACTCTATCATAAGCTTTCTCTAGACCGATAAAGGCCATATGTAAATCTTTCCTCTTTGCTTGATATTTTCTCATTAATTGCCTAAGTGAGAAGATAACTCTCATAGTTGATCTCCCTGACATAAAACCAAATTGATTTTCTGATATCTTGGTTTTCTGCCTAGGTTTTTACTCCATTACTCTCTCTCTCTCTCACTCATAGCTTCATAGTATAGCTCATAAGTTTAATCCTATGGTAGTTGGTACAATTTTGTAGATCTCCCTTAATTTTTATATATAGATACTGCAACACTTGTTATCCATTCATTCATCATCTTCTTTGTCATTAATATCTAATTGAAAAGTCTAGCTAACCAAATCTGCTTAACTTTTCCTAAGCATTTGCAAGCCTCTGTGGGAATGTCATATGGACCTATAGCTACAACATTTCATGTCTTCATTTGTTTTATTGTTTTCCTCACTTTCACCACCCTAATTTTGCAGAAAAAAGTATGCTCTCCTACATAGTCTTTATTTAAAAACTTGCTAAAATACTCCTTCCACCTTTCTTTGATATCGTTGTACATAAGTGGAATCTTTTGGTCATTGCTTTTAATACATTTGACGTGATCAAAGTTTCTACTTTCTTTTTTATTTATTTTCTCAAGCTGAAAAATATATTTCTCTCCTTTGCTCGTTCCCAATCCAAAGGTGCAACAAAAAGATTAAAGAATTGACACATGGAAGAAAGATCGTCAACTCTGATGCACATCAAATATTAATATTTAGCGAGAATTACTAGTATTTTTTGTTAGTTTCAATATTTAGCGAATATAAGGGTACTTCTTGAAATAGTAAGGGTGTGGAAGTCTAGCTAAGTATGTTTTGAGATACTAAAACTTCACCAAAAACCTAGGGCCCGTTTGGTAATTTTACTTATAAAGTCAAGTAAAGTTAAAGTTAATTTAAACATCCCATCAAAAGCACATTTTACCAAAATTCCCTCCAAAAAAGTCAAAAAGCAACTACCTTTACTCACTAAAAGACAAAAATACTCCACTTTTCCATACAAAAAGCAAAAAAGATTCCATAACAAACAACTAAAAATAAAATACTATCATAACCCACTTATATTTTATTCTTTCTTCAAAATCAACTTTACTTTACTTGACTCAATTAGTAGAGTTACCAAACGGGTTTGTGCAGCAACGGAATCCAGGGAAACGGAAGGGGACAGGGCGCCGGAACATTGTGTTCGGTCAGCGATGGAATCCTGCTTCTAAATTTTTCGGTGCATAGATGAGGCGTCCTTTTCCGTGGGATGGGTGATCCAATTTTCCAACCAAGAGGGTTGCGTTTCCCTTTCCGCGGCACTGCACAAACAGACCCAAGAGTTGTTTGGGAAAGTGAAATGTCATTTGTGAAACTTTATTGTTATTTTGAAAAATGAAAACACACATGGCTCTTGAAATATCCCGGGTGGTCTGTATAAGGTTGTATGTAGTTTTTTTTAGAGGCAAGTGTTAGTGAACTGTGAAGTATGCATTTTAGAGACTGTTCAAATTTTTTGGTGAAAAGAATTAAGCTTCTTGTCATCTCGAGGTCAAAATATATATATTTATTTGTTCAGTAGTCTGTTAAAGTTTTTAGTCAGTTGATTTTCATTTAGAGGACACAAGCACACACACAAACACTCCGCCTTCTGTCTCCCTGGATGTATCATAGAACATGCAGTTTTTTCTCAAAGCGTATGAAACATCTTGTTTCTACACATGTATTGTAATTAAACAGAAAATTGCTATATGATCCAACAAACTGAAGAATGGAAAGTAACTTACGAGCAATTAAGAGTAACATGTTATTGAAAGCATGGGATATTTATTATACCTTTGACAGAAGATAGAGAGCGAGCAGTCGAGCACACTGTAGAAGCAGCCATTTCCCAACAGTTTAAGTCACACCGATGCATGTGATGGAAACATGCCCACATGGGCCATGGACCTTCTCCTTCGGACGGCAACACAGTCCTCCAAGCCATGTGTAATTTCCATCTCCCGCCATATCCCTTGAAACCAACATGAGAAGAACAGCAACTTCGTTGCAACAAGGAGGAGGAGGAGGAGATGTTAGGATGATATTTTGTCAATATGGAGGAGAGATATTTAAGTACTAAGGTAAAATACAATTGAAAAAATATGTTAGCTGGTAGGTAACAGTATCTTTCAAAAATAAAAAAGAAAAATGTAACCTTATCTTTCTAATGTGAAAGTGACCCGTTAAATGCATATTGTAACTAGTAAGTATGGTTTAAAATCTCGGTCTCAGTCGCGGTATCGGCCGAGCCGAAAAACCGATATGATATCGGTATCGGTCGTGAATATCAGTCCGTCGCATTCGTCGCAGTGTGCATTTTTTTAATAAAAAAATTCGCAAAAATATCCAAAAAATCTAGAATATTAGAATATATTGGAAAACAATAATTTTTTTCATTAGTAATAACAATAAATTAGAATCTCGGTCGCCTTAAGTTATGAGTCATGTCTGTATCGCAGTTCGTTGTCTTCTTCATATTTCATATAAAGATTTAATAAAATCATTTTTAAAATCCCAAATATATAGATCTAGCATAAAAGTATGTAGATCAATCATTTACACACCATACAATGATCATGAATCATTAAAAGAACATATTTATGATGAAATCCCCACAAAATGATATATTATAATTCAAATATTAAAAAAATTTGAAAATAAAAAAATTGAAAATAAAAATTCAAAATCATGTGTATGAATAGATCTAGCATGAAAGTATGTAGATCTAACTTTTAAATGAAGAACACAACATAAATGACAAACCCAATGATTTCTATGCTACATCTAAAAATAAAAAATAAAAATAATATAATAAAATGCTTTAAGTTGATTTTTTCTTACCTTAAATAATATTTTCATTAAGAAATAGATGTGGGATTTGAAAATATGCAATAGGGATGTGTAATGGAGTATGGATGCTACTATAAAGAGTAAGGAGATTAGAGGAGAGGATAAGAAGATGAAGATGGAGAAAAAGATGGAAAAAATAAGGTTTTATTCCTTTTTATGAGATCTCGGTGATCTCGGAAAAACCGAGATGAAGTTTATCTCGGCCGATATAGGCCGAGATATTGGGGATATATGGCCCCAAGATACCGTTACTGATATCTCGAGGCCATATTGTACTGGTATCGGCCGATTTTTTGATCCATGCTAGTAAGAGCATGTCGTGCGCCTCCTTCACAACTTCTTTCTTGGTCTGAAGACAAAACTATATATTAATCTAATGGTGGTGAGTGGCAAGCATGAGGGGAAAAAAATAAAATAATATCTTCTTAGATGATACAAAGAATCTAGATTATTTAGAGCTACTTGATAGATTCTCTGAGCCATCAATGTTTTCATCAAATTGTTCTCAAGTAGATGAAGATGTAAAACTTCCCTCCTATGAGTTGAGTCCGTCGTTAGATTGAGCATGTTAAGGACAATATTGAAATATACAACGAAGAACCAAAGGCACATATTTACGCATGATCGATTTGAAGTCGGGCCAACTCCAATTTGAGAGAGATTTTGCCCGAACTCGATATGGGGTCATTAATTTTGAGTAATATAAATATTTCATGTCCAAGGATGCAAAGACGATCTGAAACGTAGTCGTGGCATTCAAATTTATTGGTTTATGTCTTCTATTGCTGGTTTCACATGTCAGAGTGTTGAAGAGACTAGGTACCATTCAACAACTAGGTTCAGGAAGATATTACCAGTTATTTCCTGATTGCTCGAGTTGTACAGTATTCAAATAATGGTGGAGATTGTTGGACCTATGTCTTGTATTCCGAATTTATCGGAGTGATCATTGGGTTAGCTAATAACCACGTAAAATCCTATGGTCTTCTTGTGTGTGGCTTGATTGTTGATCGTAAGTACTCACACTCTTGAACTTTTTTAGCTAGCCATTCCTACCCAAAACCTCAAGGTGCTAGTAGAGACAATGGAAATACTTTTCAATATTCCCCATTAGGTGGAGCCCACTTCTCAATACTCCCCTTTATGTGGAATCCGGTCGGCGCACTTTTGGCGACATGCATTTTCTTTTGTTGTTGTGCCGAGTCATTTCTCTTGGGATTCGGACTCAGGACCAGTTGGCTTTGATACTATCTTGAATTTCTTTAGCTAGCCATTCCTATCAAAATCTCAAAGCGTTAGCAGAGGCAGTGGAAATCCTTTTCAATACGCACCCCTGCACAAACGCGCACAACAAAATTAGTTGATGGACGTATGAAACCGCTATTCAATTTCAAACCCAATCTGTTAATGTGTTGAAACAAATGGCTAAAAGCATCTAAGTACTGTTTGGGAGTCATTTTGTCGTTGTCTTGTTCAAGGTGAGAATTGTGGTTGGTTGGACTGGTCAGGTTGGCGTATTTTGTGTGAGATGAGTACAAATGGTTAGATTGCCAAACTTGATTAACAGCTGCGAATCCATACAAAGAAGGCACCTGCTTATAAGCGTAAAATAAGTTGGTGAGCGGCTATTTTTTTTATTTTGTTGTGTTGGGTACGTCAAGTTGCTGAGCAGTTTTGCTTAGTTCTTTCATAAAGGTTAACATGCATGCACTATTTTGGGATGGCAATGGGTATTCATTGACCTGAACCTGACCAAAATCTAACCCCAAAAAGAAGGGATAGATGCATACTATTAATTTATTTTCTTGCTTCTTTACTATAATTTATGACAAGAACCTAGAATGCTAGGATTTTTCTTTAACATGATGCTATGGCTTGTTTCCTTGTGTTTGAAATGCCATGTTTTATTAACAAAAGATTCAAATTGCAGCCCTTTAAAAAGTCTCAAACGACCTTTTGAAATTTTTGGACCTTTGGCCGACGTGAATTTTCGACATTCTGGGAAAGAAACAGGCAGAGTCCTGGAGTTTGGGTCCACTGCATTGGACGTATATTAAAGCCTCGAGTTTAGGTCTACTTCATTTGACCCAGAACTATTCAGAACTGGTTTCATGCAATTCCGGGTCCAGATTGAAACAATGTTGCATATTGTACTATAGTGAAATATTCTTCTACGAGATGTTTGATCTAGATGTTAAAGTGGCAGGGAGGCCCATCTGAAGACCAAGACCGGGACCTCCCTGATTTTCACTTCACTCAACCGTGGGATGGGAATGCCATCGGGACCGTAGGAGAGAGTTCTTCCAGTACTACAAAACACAGATGAATAAATGTATTACTCTATGGAGTAGCCTTCTCTCATGATCATGGTGATGTTGAAATAAGTTTCATGTGATGTTGTATCTCATCTCATTATGAGATGATGAACGGCTGGGAATTAAACTTATTTCAAAAGACCCACCCCAACCTCTAACCAAGCATGCATTTTACTTATCTCCATTTCTCTCCTCCCGTTTGTCAATTTACTGTTAAAGTAAAAATAATGTAAAGTTTTCATTTTTCAGTCAAAGGGTCACATCAAAGTACAAATCTTCAAAATTCCCTCCTTTATTTAAAAGAAAAAAGTAAAAAAAAAAAAAAAAACCCTCCATTATACACAAAATGACAAAAAGCAACCATTTTTTATACAAAGAGTCAAAAAGATTACTTACCGATTTACCAAAGATAAAATGCCATCATAACTCCCTTATATATTATATCATCTGGATTTGATGCTTTACTTTAACATTATTTTACGATATAATTACTGAACGAAAAAATTCAAAAGTATGTCTCTTTGTTTGCTTACGGTCTGGATGTGTGTCCTAAGTGGAGGACAAAACTTATCGCTGAGTAGCACTTCACTCTTAAAGAGGTCGAATCCACAGGGAACGAGCTAGAGGTTTCAAGCTCTTGAGAACTTCTTTTGGTCGAAAGTGACCAACTCTTTCAGTTGATTGAATTAAATCTATGCTGAGACTAAATAAAACCGTTAAACTAAAGAGATGGTTCAACCTTGGTTCAGTTCACCCGGATTTACATGGTTTCATTTTCGGTTTCATTACTCAGATAAGATTTGGACCAATCCAATCTTACCCGGAAAATTCCTTCATGAAAATCGAATAAAAATCTTAAATTAATAATCACCAAAGAGATTCTTTAACATTCAAATCAGTATTCTGGGAGCCGTCGACCTAAGTACTATTTGTATCATCATAGATGAACACAACTAGTCAAAAGCTTAACATCCCAAATACGATTTCTAATAATAGAAAATCAATGGAAACTATCGTTCATCATCAAAGCATTAATCCGGAAAAATAACCCATGTAAATCCTAGGGTGAACATCCCCTAGGTTAAACCATCAATAAATCTACCCATTCATTAATGGAGAAGCCATCAAAGAGGTTCTAAGAACACAAGAGAACAATAAGAACATGAATGAATGAATACCTTTATTGAAACTTGAAATAATTGAAAGATTCAATCTCCAATCCAAAAAATCACCAATCTTGAATAACAATCTTCAATCAAATCTAACTATCTATTAATCTATGGAAGAAAGAGAGAAAAAGGGCTAGGAAGCTAAGAGAATAAAAAAAGCTGCCCCAATTTACGTGTTTTTGGGCTTTATATAGGTCCCCCAAATATCTAATTACAAAAATACCACAAAACGCAGATTTTCGTCAAATCCGACTGTGCTACCGGTAGTACTTGCAGTTATGACTTCATCTACCGGTAGAAGTTCCAGTCAGAGTAGCTCTACCGGTAGAAATTCGGGTTAGACAAGTGAAGTTCAATTTCCAAACTCTCTGCCCAAATTTTGGCCTTTTCTACTGGTAGAAATTCCGGTTAGACTGGCTCTACCGGTAGAAATTCGGGTTAGACAGGTGAAGTTCAATTTCCCAACTCTCTGCCCAGATTTTGGCCTCTTCTACCGGTAGAAATTCGGGTTAGACTGGCTGACTTCTTCTTTTCACTTCTTTTTGTTGTCCCGAACTTCCTCAATCGAACCAAAGCATCTACGAACACTTCATCGAACCCAAAATTAGTCCCGAACATTAATTCCACTTGCTCATTAACTCTCCACTTGATCCGTTCATCATCTAAAAGCTTCATTCTTCACCAAATTCCTACAAATGACCAAAAACCAATACCCGTGCAAAAATTATATGAAACCGAAGGAATTAAACACGAATGATGGTAATAGGAAGGTATTAAAGTCCCCAATTGCATAACAATTGGGTACTTATCACTGTCTCTCTCTCTTCAATTCGTTATCTCTCCACACCTTAATCCTAAGGACACAGACGAACAACCTCTCTCTATATATACATGATGAGCACCACCTATGAGTCCCACCTTACGATCCATCTGAATGGACCATACACACCCCCGATTGTCACCAACCCCATGGGTTTGCATGGATCCGACAGGACTAGGTAGTTGGAAGGAGGGTCTACGTATGTGTGTTAATATCACATGTGTCCGTGCACACCCCTAATGGACCCATCTAATTGCTCCATCGGTGTGGACGAAATCCCCCCAAAGTACACAAGCCCACTCCCCCGTTTGGACCCATCCGAATGGACTAGAACGTTGGATTGACTGCACACCCTCAAGACAAACGCACAAGGGTTTGTATCCATCCGAACGGACTGAACTGTTGGATATACTACACACCCCATTTGAATGGACTGAACTTGTAGGCTCAGGATGGTGTTGATTTTTTTTTTTTTTTGGAGAGGAGGGGTTTAGGCAAATCTTCAAATCCCCCAAGTCCCATCCCAAGGTGGGGCCCCACATTCTGTGCGCGTCGTGTGCACTAGATAGGCCCTTTATATATATTTATATTGTGAGCCAGAGAGAGAGAGAGAGAGAGAGAGAGAGAGAGAGAGAGTCTTTTAGACATAAGCCTTTTTTTCTTTGCCCTTCTTTATTTTGTATAGTGATTAGTGAGGCACACCTTTAGATAAATCTAAGCCCTTCACATTCATTTACTCCCATAAATTGATTAACATTATTCTCAATGTAGCACTAATTCAGCCACTGAATTCTGTAAGGGAGCCCTACAAATGGATATGTGGAAAAGAAGCTATAAATTCTTGAGCGGTCCCACCTATAAAATTCGAAATCGTAAGGGCCAAACTGTACTATAAAAATCCAATTATAGGCTGCACAGATGGATTTAGTGTGTATCCATGACGGAATCGGTATGAGATCGATCCACTAATAGGCCAACTTATATAATTTAAATTATTTAAAACAATATTTTTTATGAATTAGCATTGACCCAAGTTCACTTTAATCAGACTTAGCCTCACAACTAGATGTAAAAGAAAGTAAGAAAACTAGAACTAATATTTACTTGTTATCTTTCCTAAGAAGATAATAATGTCACCTCATCATCTCCTCTCCATTAACTTCTCTTGTTCTTCTCATTCATTGTAAGAGCCTGCACACCAGATGTGCAGAAATATTACCCCATAATACTGTACATCCAACTGCACGCAGGAGGTGAGATAATTAAATCTTATGGAATCCTTCAGAGATAGTTGTCGGATTTAAATGGAAAGTATCAAAGTGGAAGATTAAAAAAAAAAGAGGGACAACAAAACAACCATAACCAAAAGGTTCACGACTTACTACAAAACAAAGTGACATTTTACATTATATTATATGATCAAAAGAGAACAAGAGATTAGCATTCAGCCCTGCATATGCCAAACCCACAAACATCTTAATTTAAGTCTCCAATTCAAAGCTGACCAAATCTCCGCACTCGTCTGCAACCCATGTTTCTCACATAACCATAACCTTACATCACTAAGACCTCTTTTCTTTCTAGATAAATCTTCCAAATAATTACGCCCTCGAAAAGACTGCCCATTAGATATAGGTACGCATACCATGGAAAAGCAAAAGAGATGAGTCGTCATCTCTTTCCATCATGGGAACTCAACCTTATTTTCCTTTACGCGTGTTTGGGGATTAACTAGTTGAAGTAGAGTAAAGTGAATTCAGACAAGAAATGACAAAGGGTCATATCAAAAGTATATAATTTCAAAATTCTCTCCAAAACTTTTCAAAAAAAGTCGAAAAACCAACATCCTTTCTCCACTAAAAGATAACAAAAAACTCCATTTTTCTATTAAAAAAGTTAAAAAGATTTCATACCAAACAACTAAGAATAAAACACCATCATAACACCTTATATTTTATTCTCTATTGATTTGATGCTTTACCTCACCATAATTCAATTCACCATACATCTAAACAAGTCCAATTTTAAGGCAAAAGGGACGATACTAGAGATATTTCTCATGTCATCCACCATCATCTGAAAGATGTGAATGGTGGGGCTGATCATATGAAGCATGGAGACAATATCAGATGCACTTGGGTTTTCCTTGTTGGAACTATTCCTCCAGTAGTCTAGTGGTCTGCCCCAAGGAGAAGATAAATGCGTACTTTTATTATCATTGTCTATATAGACTTAAAGCTTTTTTTAGCAATGCCCCCACAAGAAACTTTTTTTTTTTTTTTCAAAATGCGACCACCCCCCCCCCACCCAACACACACACAAAATTGAGTTTATCCCGGTTCCACCCCTGCTCCCCATGATGTGTATGCGACACTCCATTGGATTTATGTGGTGCATGTGTTGCAGGTTGTGTGCCCAAAGATTAGTCCTCTCAGGTCAAACAGGACGTGGATACCCTTGTCAGAAAAAGAAAAAGAAAAAAAAATCTAAAAAAAGATGTAAAAGTTTTTGTTAGTTTTCAAAAAGGTATATCATGAAATGGTTAATTTAAAATGGGGTAAAAATTTTTCCATTATTCTTTCAAATAAATACTTGTAGGTGAAATTGTAAATGCTCGCTTCTATTGGCATCCTCCTACAGTTTCTTTTGCATGAATCAATCAGCAACTAACCGTTTGAATGTTATCAATCTCACTAGGCTATTTAGCATTGATGTTGATGACATGTTATTGGTGAGTCAAAATAGAAATGTTTTGTGGGGGGCATTGGCTTCTGTTGTGAGAATGATTATAGTTTACGTCCTCATCTTCTTTGAAATTAAGTTTAGTAGTGTAGGATCTTACACTCCATTGACCTACCACTTATCCCAAAATTAATTGGTGATGGGAAACGGCACAACAATGACTTTATAGTGAGGCAAGGGCTCGACAATAATTTTTGACCTATCAAGAGCAACGGTGGATGTTGACCTCAATATATAAAAGTTTTTTCAAAACAACAAAGCTCAAATGAAACGTCAAAGTGCTTAATGTCATGCCACATGCTTATTTTCTGGAGAAATCAATGGAGGATTGTTTCAAGTCCTCCAGGCACATTCATCCATCAAAATCGTGCAGACAATGAGTTTGTAATTTTCATATTCACTCGGAGGTGGTTGTCGGTGGGGGTTAAGAGGAAGACAGATATAGGTGTGGGATGAAAAGAAACCCTAGTTTGTATTATGAAAAATGACATTTTGGTCACTATGAGTAATTTTATGGAAATCACAGGATACGGGATTGACCGCCGTACCTATTTGATAAAAAACACAAAGATTGGAAAAACTTTTACACTATGTTGAAATAGTCGGTTCATGATTATACTACCTTTTTTGAAAACTGACAAATCTCCTATACTTTTTTTAGATTCCCAAAAAAAAGAAAAGAGAAAGTGAGAGCTTAATATACCCAGCCCAAATGATTAGCCACAGCTAGGCTGGGCCGCACTCTTTTATTTTAAAAAAGAACCATGTTACGCAGGTCTAATCTAATTACACTTCAAACCAAAACATAGTTTGAAAAATTGGACTATTCAATTAGGATTACGGTTCCTCTCTCTTTCAGAGCCAGAGGTATTGGTATCTATCTCAGGTTCCCCCCTCTTTAAAAACCTAAGGTTGAGTCTACTTGTACTACCACCCAGGGGCCACAGAAGTTTTACCCAGTTTCTCCGTGAGCCCAGAGGGAATAGTTCAGCTCAAAGGGTAGGGAACCTTCCGTTAGATAAAAAAAAAAAAAAACCTAGGAAATTACCAAAGTAAACTTAACCTAGTTAATACTTGGTGATGATACTCAGTGATGATACTCAAATGTTGCATGGAAACTAAACATATTTATTAATTTCATTTTGTTTCGGCTAAAATGGCTGCGTCTTTTTTATTTTTTTATTTTTTTATTTTTTTATTTTTTTTTTTTGCAATTTTGACCAAAAGAAACAGGACCCATGACTTTGGTCGAAATCCTTGATTTTGTTCAAAACCAGGAGATGGCCGAAATGGCTGAGATGCTTTATTTTGGATGAAATGAGTCTATTAAAGGGTTTTAAAAAAATTGGAAGGGCTCTTTGCATTTTTCATTAAACTGCCATTTCATCCCTTTTCTCCTGAAAACCTTACCCTCTTGCCTCTAATCTTTTGCAATAGTTTTCTGCTAGAATAAATTAAATGCATAATTAATAAGGGCTTTTGTAAAGTGGAGCGTTTTGGAGAATTACCTCATATATATAACAGTTTTCTGAAATGTTTGGCCGAAATTCCAAATCAATCAAGACTTATTCATTTTATAGGCAATATTGAAATGCGGTCCAAAAAAAAATAAAAAAGAGATCACTTTGACACTATCACTAGCGAGAAGGAGAGCCAATAGATGAGAATGATTAAGAAGGCTGGACATTTTCTTGAAAGCCTGGACTAACATAAAATACGTGGTCAATTCAATACTTTCAACTTTGTATTATGGGGAAAACATGCCGAGGCCGGCAGTACATGCAATCGATTTTTGTAACATAATAGAGGAGAAAGCCACAGCAGAAGTAGAAGTGGTAAAGATTTAGGGCCCATATCTTTTCTAGAGTTTAAGGAATTTCTGTCTTGGAAATTCTTGAATTTCCGGACAAAATCGAATTCATGAATGCTGCTTTGAACTTGAGAGCATCTGGAAATTCCACCAAAAACAAAGAATGTAGATTTCTTGAAGTCTCAAGACCTTTCTTGTGGGTGGAATTTTGAAATGCTTGTAAAAAAAACATGGGATTTACAAATCCAGGGGACATGACGTCACACATCATGTAATATCATGTCCAAAAAAATCACCACGTGGAATTCTAGTTAGAAATTCTAGGAAAGGAACATGCCCTAAATGTTGGCAAAGACAACTGAGGGAGGTGATGCAATGGATCACCGGACCTATTCAAGGGGTGGAAAGGCAGATTATGGATGGATTGTTTGAAAGGCAGATCCATGATGAGGCATTTCTTCTTCATGGACTGGATTGCCAGACCATGGACCATGGACCGGGACCAAATCCTAATACATCAGACTCTGTAGTCATCTTTTTATTGTTACGGAATTGGTGGGTCTCTTACATTCATGGCTGCTGGCCATGTTCTTTAAATTAGGAGGTGTCTGGTAGAATAGTAAAGGAGTTGCTCTAGAGAAGAGAATTGGCTTTCTCCTAAAATGGGACAATAGGGAGAAACTGTGGCTCTGTTTTTTCCTCTCATTAATCAAATGCCAAACACGCAAAAACACCCAACATGGTGTTATTCAGTGTTGGGTTATGTGAAAAATCCACAAACAATATTAGGTGGGATACTATTTTTTTCTGCTTTTCCTACGGATGTCATTATCACCACTGATTGCTAAAATTAATTTGGGAACACAAAAATTCTGAAGAACAGAATCCAACTTAAAAGTAATTCCTGATTCCGGCCAATTTAGAACAACCTACCCTAGTGTTTGATTTGGGGTGCATCCAAACACACAACTGGGTAAGTAATGCCTACTGAAACTCCATCTTTATAAACATCTTCAATCAAAACAAAAGTACATGCATTAGATGACGTAGCAATTATTGGGTGATGGCTATGATCATTACCACCTTATTATCTACAGACATCACAAGCTTTAGACCCTCAAATTCATAATTTGTTACCATCTGAGCTCTCTACATTAGTGGGACTGACTGAAATTCTCTTCTACATACAGCTTCCCCCATAACCAGCATTTTTAAATAGTGCTTGCCTTATATCTTCAGAGCTCACTATTGCCCTCTGCTCCATCTCCTAGCCACAGGACATCAAATAAGAAGTCAAGAAAGAGAGAAGTATGTCAAGAAAATGAAGAAACAAGAACTACTTCTAGTATTTTTTTTACCTCAGAGCAGGAAGCTTGCATCCCAAAATCATTGAAACAGCTAATGACACACTGCTGCATTTGAAGGCCAAGAGCTTCTAAACTCGTCACTGTTGATAGCAACAACCCTTGCTTTGCCGTGCAGCAAATCTCTATCCGGGTATCTGTGTTCCTTCTTTCCACTTCAAACTGCAAACTCATTTGAACAAAAGAATTGATTTAGAACTCAGGCTCTTCACATCCAGGGGTCAAAGTGTTTTCTCCCAAACAACACATAACAATACCTTGGGAGTGTTCTTCACTGAGACTTCATTCGGGTTTTGCTCTTTCAAAATGCTCAACAATTTCATCTGATCTTCACCCAATTGTATTTCTTCCTGCATCTTCTTTATTCTGCCTAGAAGTTCCTTAATGTAATCAATGGTGTCTCCAAGTATAGATGTTCTATCCATCTGTTATTCCACACATTTCTTTCATTTTCTACTTGAAGCAAATAAGAAAAACCCAACCCACAATGTGACTACCTTGAAGAGAACCTATCTTCCATATGAACCAATGATCTCAAATTGGAAGCAGTTTAAACATTTAATTAATTTTCATATTGAATGTGTATAGTTTAAATTTTTTTTTTTTCAATAAAAGAGGTCATCAATGGAGATGATTTTTAAGCAGAGTGCCAAAGTGACAATCTTACTGATTGTAAGGAAAAGAGTTCCATACCTTGCTTATATTGGGAACAACTGATCGAAGCATTGTCAGTCGGTCATTTAATCTCTTCCTTCTTCTTCTCTCAGCCATTAGATTCTTTGATGGCTGTCCATTCAGCTTCTTCACCCTCTTCTTTGGGCCTTGACCAATACTGAAAGATGGGATTTCAGTTTCTTGGGCTAACTCCACCTTACCGTGCTCTGAATCATGAAGACTATCATAGGTTATTTGGTTTTCATCCTCCGTAACTGAAGGGTGATCTTCTGGATTCAGACCCGCCACCGTATCATGATTTTTAGAGGAAAACTCAATTTCATGAACGGGAAAACCGTCTTCAAATGAATAGTATACTTCACTCAAAGAACATCCAAAAGCCTTCTCTCTTGAGGTGGCAAGTCCTTCTAAAGAAGAATATGGAGAAACTAGACTTGGATTCTCTGGGTAACAACCAAAACTCCCCCCGTTAGTCAAGAACTCATTCATGTCTATTGGGAAGCTCTCCCATGTCTCTCTTCGAAGGCCAATAAGCTCCTCCAAGAAACCCTGCTCATCTAACTCCATATCTCTGTCTGTGTGTGTGTGTGTGTGTGTGTAAAGAATCTGGAGAAAACAAATGCAAGCTAGAAGCCTAGAAGCTGGATAAGACACGAAGTTACTGCAAGTTGAGGGAATATATAGAAGAGCTTAAAAAAATGTTTTATATTAAAGTAATGCAATTTTATATGAACCCATGAATTATAATATGCATTGGGATGCACCATGAATTATTAGCTCAACTAAACCCCCTGGACATAAATGGAATCTGCCCTTCTTTTCTTCTCACTCTTCCGCAAGGTGGTTTCTTCAGGTCTCTGTCACCGAAATTTGTAATAATCTATATAGGCATGAGATTTCATTTCCTGTGCCCCCTAATCCTTTGACCAACGCCTGTTGCAACCAAAAAAGATGGACTTAAACAGACCTTGTCAGGTTTTCAACATTTTCTTACTTGAGAAACAGAAATGGTTTTGTTTGTGCGATAAAAGGATGGTATGCTCACCCACCCGGGTGTTGGTTCCTTTGGCATAAGATGTGGGTTAGCTTGTCATGTCTTGTATTCGATACTGAAAACTTACAAGGTGCACGTGTGTTCCGGGATCATGCATGCACCTCAAAAAAAAAAAAAAAAAAAAAAAAGGCGGATCATATGCATCTATAACTTTTTCAATAGAGATTAATAGTGTATTCTTACTCTTCCTATATGAAATCAAACTTTTCTCCACGAGGAAAATAAGCTTGCCTTTTCATACTCTGCATCTCACGCACCCATGGGACATGAAGAAAGACTGAAATGGGTCCCACTCCTATAAGGGCTTTTGCACCCTTGGCTTATCTCCACAGGAGGGATAATTAAGGACATCCACTGTACACATGGCATATATGAAATCAAATAAAACCATATTCATTTTGAGTCCCACTGCAGATGGGGCACACCCAGATTGGTGGGATGGTCCTGAGGTGTGATTTTGCAAATATTTACTTGAACCGATGATTAGGACGGTTTGGATTGAAATTCATATATGTACCATGAGTACGTTGTGTTTTCTCACTATGTCAGAATTTAAAACAGTGACTCTTCCATTTAGAAAACCTGAAATGTAACCAGTCAAAAAGAGCTGGTGAGGAATGGAAAAGACCCAACTCCCCCATCATCAAGCTTTTTTATATTGGCATTTGCTTGAGCTTGATTAGGATTATTGCATTCCACATCATTCTAGGGCCATTGATTAGGTTATGATGACAGGTGCATGACTTTAAATAAGGATTCTGGGGCTCATCTGTAATTAAGTCAAATCCTCTCTTGCACACACTTTAAAGAGGCATTCAACACAATTAGATGCAGATCAAACCAATATTCACCATCAAGTAGAACTGTGATAAAAATGCACTTCTTCTTATGACATAGAAGTCAGTAGAAAAATGCATCCTAGAAGTTTGAGGCCCAAAAACCGAGAGTTAAGATTATTTTTTATTCAGATTGACATCTTACCAACCCTGAATCCACATCATTCTTGCTTTCACTCTTTTGTTTGTCATTTCTTCGTCAAATTAGATATAATATATCTGCTATGCCTACCTGTGATAGAAAGGGGTTCATACTTCATAGTGTGGGCTGGATAAGTATAGACAACTGCAATATAATGCATACCATTTCAATTTCTTTTTCTTTTCCCTCAACCCCGATAGAACCATTCGAGCTCTGAAAGGTTTTTAAAAAGCAAACTTTGCCCAACCTGATCATAATGGGCTATAACTTTTACGTAAAAACCTGATCTAGAACGATCTGCCTTGTTGCCTCTATTTCGCTCTTTTTAAAGGGAGGATGGAATGTGCCGTACTGATTGCGCTCGGAAAATGAGCTTGAACACAATTAAACTTTTGTCATTCAACAAATTACATGCCATAAAATTATTTTTCTCAAAATCAGAGAGATCTTGCAAATATGGTTTTTAATCATATTATCTATAGTTATTTCCGCAGAGATCCGGACGTAATATCGAGAGTTCCTGGTTTCTACTCTTTTCTAACCGTTACATCCAACGACTAAAAATGATGGGCATCATATAGGATATGGAGAATGTTCCCTAGTGAGTAGACTCCAAATAGCTTATATGCAATCCAGATCACAAGGCTCACATGGATGTGATTTTATCAATGGGAGGAGGGAAGAAGAAAAGGGCTTACTCTTTGAGTACTTCCTTCATTCATGGTATTACTTCCAATGACTAAAAATGAACAGCATGATAAAGGATGTGGAGAATGTTCTCCTGTGAGCAAACTCCAAATAGCTTATAGTTATATGCACACCACTCCTTGGGACAGACTTAGATGCCGTTTTATCAATGAAAAGAGGGCAAATGGAAAGGACTCATAGACAAAAGGTATCCAAAAAATCAGCCCCATCAAATTATCCTTACTCTTGATTTAATTTAAAATTTTTAAAATTTTATGAGATCTTAACCAAAAACTTCTTTTTGAGGTAATGGTAGGTGAGAGTTCACCGAGTCTAAATTAGGCCTAATGCTAGATCATGGGAAGAAAAAAATATCAAAGGAGTTGCACTCATGAAAGGTGGGTTAAATTAGGCCTAACACTTGTTGGAGAACATTTTTCTTGATAGGGGTAGCAGATGTTTTGAGATTAATAAATAATATATTATAGTTTCCGTATAAGGCATGATAATAATAATAATAAAAAGTAGCTTTGAAGGACAATAACAAAAGACCAGTGGTTAGTACTCTACTTCTTGCTTTTGCTAACAAAGATACTTTTATCCCACAAACAAACAAGCAGTGTTTTATATATCATTATAAGATATCAAGGCCACATGCATGGATTTGTTGACCGGAAGGGTGCGGCTACACGATCATTTGTCACTCAAAATGAAAATGACTTTTTCAGAGAATATTATGATTAATTCTTATGTGCTGATATTTTTTTATTTATTTTTTCACTTGTAAACCATTTTTCATGATTATCGAGAAAAGCTTCTCCAAAGATGAAAAATCCATTTTCTGCAGCCTAATACAAGAAATTAAAAAAAACTTTTGTTCATAGATAACATTTCTTTGCGCTGAAAAAGAGAACAAGAATTGAAGTATTCAATATTTTCTTCCAAAGAAACTCTCTTTGGCAAAAGTACCTGAGGGCATGTTTATCAATTGAAAATTAGTAGGTCCCCACGCTGTAGCTCAGCTAATAAAAGACATAAGCTTGTGAGTCTGAGTTCCCGATGTAGCCAAAAAAAAATAAGGAAAGAAAGAAAGAGAAATAGAAGAGAAAGGAATCGAATATTAAAAAAGCTCACTTTGTAGAGTAAGTTTGATAATATAACATTTTGTCTACTGTACTTTTTATTTGAAACGTGAGAATTAATCCTTTGAATTCTCTAATCTTAAGAATTTCTCAATATTCACACATGAGCATTGAAAGACATTTTAATCCCCGTTTGTTCGCATAAAATTGGATACATATAAATTCACAATAAAATATGCTCCAATAAAGGATTATTAAAGAGATGGAGGATGAAAATATTAAGTGGAAGTGTAGATGGGGACCTTAACTTTTAGAGGATTTGAAATACTAGAGTAATGGTTGGATATTCATTTCTCATATCTTTTTTGATCATTTTTCATTAAACCGAAAATTATTTAATGATTTTCTTTAATTTCTTTATTTTAAACCACTTTTAGAATTACAAACTCTAGAATTCCTAAGAACATAATTACATAAAAGAAAAGGATCCTAGGTGTAAAAATTTGGTAAGAAATGTAGGATAGGCCAATAGTAAGGGGCATCCCAACTTTCCTTTGCAGTGCTAGAGACTGACCCCTAGCAATGGAGCACGGAATACTAACCAAAAGAAAAAGAGAAAGTGTGAATTATTCTTGCCTGATTGTCTGAAGTGCCCCAATTTGGCGTTTACAGCTCTCAATACTTTCACTGTACTTGAGAATCCACCATTGGAGATGACTGATGATAAAAAAAAAAAAAAAAAGGGCCCATATATCTGCTGATGGTCTAGAGTGGTACTAGATTCCAACATTGTCAGTGGAGTCACTTGTCCCCACTAGAGCCACAGGGAGATGGTCCAGCAGCGATCAATTGTACGTTTATATTCTATTGATAGTACTGCATCTTTCCCTTGTAAGAGGAAAGACTGAAAGAGAGAACAGATATATAAGAAGCAAAAGCCCTGGAAGAATCCCTAGTCATGGGAACTGTCGGCATAAGAGGACAAGAGAAAGCCAACAAACAATGAAGCCATCGCCAGCATCTCAAGGCATGGGAGACATAGACTGTACTTTTGCCCTCTTCTACATGGAGTCATGCATGAACAGCAGGTGGCGCTCACAGAAGCTGTGGACGTTTAAAAACAGAACCCTCTTGCCAAAAGACCATACATTGGTGGGAAAGCAGTCACCCAAAGTGTAATTGAAAATTTGCTCGGGATCATTTATCCAACCATTGTGAGATTTCAGAGGGCCTTTCTTTTTTTTTTTTTATCTTCCATGATAGGGTTAGAAATATATGATAAAATAAAATTCTGTAGAGCGAAAAAACTTCTTCTATTTGTTGGGAATGTCTTGACACGATATAATGCAGTTTTTGAAATTATTTATTTAATTAATAACATCTCGAAATTTTACTTTTGTCCTTTCAAATTCTACAAAATTTTCAGCTATTACATTGGAATATTTGAGAGACTTATTGGGATGGCATTTTGAGAATTTAAAATTCTCTAAATTCCACCAACTAAGCATTTAGAATGCCAACAACTGAAGAATTCAGGAGTATCTTTATTTGCCAAAATTCAAAAAAGTTATGTCCGGAAGAATCTTAAAATCTCAAAATGCTCTTTGGTATCAGGTTTTTCAAATTATCCTATGCAGTCCAGAATCCATGATGGAGATTTGAGAGGACAAAACTGACATTTCAAAAGAATAAATTTATGAAATTGTAAAAAGCAAACAAAAATCTTACATATTCCATAGAAAGCAATTGACATTGCTTCACAAAGTCCCTACACATGAAGTTCAATTACTTTAATTAGTGTTAGACAAACATAGCCTTTGGTATGTCTGGAAGAACCTTAAAATCTCAAAATGCAAAAAAAGTTATGTCTGGAAGAACCTTAAAATCTCAAAATGCAAAAAAAGTTATGTCTGGAAGAACCTTAAAATCTCAAAATGCTCTTTAGTATCAGGTTTTTCAAATTATCCTATGCAGTCCAGAATCCAGGATGGAGATTTAAGAGAAAAAATCTGACATTTCAAAAGAATAAATTTCTGAAATTGTAAAAAGCAAACAAAAATCTTACATATTCCATAGAAAGCAATTGACATTGCTTCACAAAGTCCCTACACATGAACTTCAATTACTTTAATTAGTGTTAGACAAACATAGCCTTTCAGTCCTTTTAAAAGCAGTGATTTTGTTCATTGAGGGTTTTTAATTTTTTTTTTTTTTTTGAAGTACAAAATGCCCCTTTTTAGTCGGACTTTGATTTTCTCTTTTTCCGAGTACAGACTACAGAATGCCCCTCTTTAGTAAAATTTTGAGTTTTTCTTTAATTTTTAATAAAAATTTTAAAATAAATTTTTTATTTTGCTCGGCTGGTCCAGAACACAGGTATGTATTAAAGGGTGCATAAATTAAAGGTCTTGACTGGAGAAAATTAAAGGTCAAATTATTTGAAATATTAGAGCCAACTTTCTTTCATTTGGCTAATTTTGAAAGTAGTTCAGTGTGAGTGGCACCTCCCTTGGGTCAGAAATGAATACCTACCTGCAGCCCTGATTGGTCAAAAGGGTGCGTGCAAAGGCTGGTGGGAAGATTTACGGACTTGATGGAGCAGTGACATGACCACTAGAAAAGACTAAACGAAGAGGCCCAACCAAACAAAACAAAGAGCGGTTTTAGCAGTCCTAGTCTCAGCCCACAATATTATCATTCATTAGTTGTTAAAACCCCACCAAAACCGCTTTGCCCTGCCACCATACCCTTGCATCAAGGGAACTGTCAATGCCAAGATAAACAGCCCTCCGAGATATCTGCCCCATCACAACACTACACTACACTACACTCCACTAGTCCTCTCTCTTGTTCTCTCTCACTAAAATCCGCCTGTGGTTTGGCAGAAAACTCCAATCTTTGGGGTGATACTTTTGCTGTATTCCAAGCTTAAAACCCGGCTCCCAGTGTCCATTAGTCAGCCTCTCATGCATCATCCAATAGCTGTGGGTTCCCAGGTGCAACCAGAAGTCAATATTCTGCAGAGAGCCTAGAAACTTCCATACAAGCATTGTTCACTAACCTTCCCTCAAGGGAAGGTCAGAAAATCATCACATGCATGATGCAACCATTCACGTGTCCACAATTCCTCAAGATTCTCACCACAAGAATTTCATTAAACCACCTCCCAATTCAGCATATGTGATCTTTTTAATATGTAGTTTGGTGATGACCAGATGACGTTCTTGGCATGTGGGCCATGTGGCTCACACGATGATGGCTACAAAAGAGCCTTTAAATGCCAATTAGATTAGTCAACCGATAACTTTTCCAACCTCCCCATTGATTCTTGAGCATTGCACCGAAAATGGAGATCCGTTTTCCTGGAAAACCCATTATCAAGCTGTTAGAACATCTTTATGTAAGACCCTTTTCTTATTTGGGTTTTCTCCACATTGCTCACCTAACAGCCACATGGTCAACCATAGGCTTAACTACAAAATTTGTCTCCTCTTCAGCTAGTTTTGCAACAGGTTTTCCATAAAACTTTTCCATGTTCATCAGCATGAAATGGTTCCTTGACTGTACGAGATAACTTTAAATATTCGCAGAAAATTAGGAATATTTTGGTTGCTCTCACAAAAGTTCATTTATTTCACAATCAAAGATTTTCAGGCTACCATCCAACATTGTCTTTTAGCGCTTTATCATGTTGATGATTGCTTTTCTTAATTCCCTTTTGCAATTTCGTTTGTAAAACTACTAGTTTCTACTTACTTTTAATATTATCTTGTTACATCACAATCCTTTCAAGTATCTATATAAATCTCCAACTATTTATTTTCACCTACCGTCGATATAAGCAAAGTATCACATGGGGCCGGGTTTCATCCTAATCAATGTTAGACCCAACTTCTTTAATCTTGTCACCAAGTGTAATAAATAATGGTGGTGGGGTTGGCCCTTCATCTCCATTGGATGGGTTTTTTCTGTCACATCACAGATGCTTGCTGTGAGGTAATTATTACAAGTGAACAACGTCATCATTCCTATATATTGAAAGGAAATATAAGAGGGCATTATTTATTCCTTAACTCACCCAAGAAAAAAAAAAAAAAAAAAGGGTTCGGTTCTCTCAAAATAAAGAAAAGAAAATCCTCACCAGGAAAAGGGGGGGAGATTTTGTTTTCTTATGAATTTATAGCAATATATAGATTTTTTTCTTTTCCAGGGGAGTTGACTAGGGAACTTGTTGAGTCAGCTTAACTCAGTCATATACTAGGTGAATGAGTTGGGTTATTAGTCTAGGTGAACCATCCTCTTGACTTGCTAGTCGACTTAATTTGTCTCAGTTTAACCAAGTCGACAAGGTCAACTTAGCATTACAAAAGTGAAAGGGTAGAAATAAAAAAACAAAAAGTCTACTTGTCCCGGATTTCTTGTCCCGGGACAAGCCCGACTCCACATGGGAGGGTATTTTGGAGTCGGGCTTGTCCCGGGACAAGAAATCCGGGACAAGTAGCATGGCTCATAAAAAAACTAAAATAACACCTTACAATTCATACGAGTTTATGTTGATTTTTCAGATTTTTTTTTTGTTTTTCTTTAACCTATTTATACAATTATGTATTTATACTAGACGAATATTTAAAAGTTAATTAATTGACTAACATGGTCAACTTTTCAAATTTCTTGGTCTGCTCTCCCCTACATCTAACTGATGAAGTTGATTATGAAGATTATTTATGTATTTGGTTGGATCGGATTCAGATGGCTTAGAAGTAATGTCAATTAGAGATGCTGTTGGCACCACCAAATTATTAACAGAGAAACAGTAGAAGGTCAAAATCTTGATGAGTGGCTGGGAGTTGAACTGTGGACCATATGCCTTTAAAATAGCCATGAGGCTGTCACCATCTTTGGAACTTTGGCATTTGTCTTACATCAACCAACTTCAATTCAGCACTTCATTGACGAGCCATTTAGGTCACATTGAAATTCATTTTCACTTTGCAAGGTGAGTTAAGAGGAACAGTTCGTTTGGAGCTATATATCTTATTGCAATGCCGCAGAATTTCGCCTTTCAATACGATGGATTATTGGATGAGAATGACTTTTCATGGATTGCAGATGTCAAGAATTACTATATATAGTGGAGGGTTGGATAAGAAAGATTTTTCATGGATTGTAGATGTCAAGAATTACTATATTTAGTGGAGGGTTGCAGATGTCTCAAAAATCACTGTATTTTTTATTATAATCATCTTTAAACGGCTAGAGCAATTGGGTTTGCCTAGCATTTCATTTTGCATGCTCTTGACTTTAAACGGTTGTGATCATCAATTTAATTTGGAAATTAGACCATATATGTGATGTTGGACGTTATGGGTGGGTTGAACTTGTTCATAACTCTAAATTTTATGCAGTGTTTTAAAAATTGATACCTTCGGCAGAACTGTCGTCTTCACCTGTCCAGTTAGAACAAAACCAGGTACTTAATAGGAAAACCAGTCAGAAGGGGTAAAAACTGGCAGTTGAACTAGTTAGACTCACCATAAATTATTTGAAAACATTTTTCTAAACTTTTTATCAATTTTTACAAACCAGTTGAACAGAATCATCCATTTCACAAGTTCATTCTCTTTCCAGTTTTTCCTAAAACATTGATTTTGTGCCTCATACAAGCAAAAGTCCAACTATTGATTGGTTGGTGAGCTAAGTGAGCATGCCCATTCTCAAACCCAAACCATAGGCTCCAATTGAGTTTGGCTAAGTGGGTCAAGGTTGGGCTGAACCCACCCACTTTGAACATGGCCTTGCAATCAAGCCCATGGCCACGGCAATGTGCTTGAGATATAAAAGTTCTGAGGTCTTGGAGCCCACCAAATTGTAAAAACAAATTGATACGGATCCTCTTTTTGCTCTCTTTTTGCTTTCCTGTGATTTACTTGTGAAAATGGTGCTTCCAAACAAACATTGTAATATACCTCATATGTGTAAAATTACATCTGTAAATTCCATTTTCATATCTCATGTTTGAAAGACAAACGACCCCTGAGCTTCATTGAAGCCCTCATGGCCTGACTAATAGGGTAAAACCAAACAATATCGCACCTTTCTCAGGCTGTCTTGCATTCAAAAGGACACCGGCCTGAGCCAAATCCATTTTAGTATCAGACCTATAACTCAGGCCTGAGTCCATGCCTTGGGCTGATAGATTCAATCCATTGGCAGCAATGCCAAGAAACCCCTTGCGCTACCAATATTTCTCCTAAACTTCTACTTGCCTTGCTCCGTTCCTAGGAAACCAAGTTCCACTCACTGTCATTCACAGCTTCTACATATCCAAGTCATACAATATGAAAGAAAATCACTCGTCCCATACAGAAGCTGGACTTGTTGCCTCAACTATGACACACAAAACACTATCTCATCATTAACCAAAATAAGTAAAATGTTTTAGGACAAGTGTAACGCCCCACCTCGGGCCTCATGGTTTTGCTTCTGATAGGCCTCAACCCATCAAAAGGCCTCATGCAAGGTAAGGGTGTAAGTTCTACATATAACCCCATTCAATTTCATCTCTATAATAGATGTGGGACTCCGAGGTGTCACATTCCACCCCACTTAGGGCTGCACGTCCCTGTGCAGTAGCCTGCCATTTCCTGTGGGCAGGCCAAGAGGGCCGGCAAGCTACAGGGACTGGCAGGCTACTGCATAAGAATGTGCAGCCCTAAGAGGGGTGGAATGTGATACCTCGGAGTCTCACATCGACTATAAAAAGGAGAGTGAATGAGATTATATGTAAAACTTATACCCTTACCTTGTATGAGGCCTTTTGATGGGTTGAGGCCCATCAGAAGCAAAACTGTGAGGCCCGTGGGCTAAAGCGGACAATATCATGCATAGATATGGGGTGGGGCATTACAACAAGTCTCTTCTAGACAGAAAAAAAAAATTATTTTGGATACATAGCAAGAGAAATAAGATGGTGCATAAATTCCAGGAAGGCAACACTGAGCCATTACGTGTGTAGCTGAAAGAAAGACACTATTGCGCACAGCGCCCAAGAATATCACAAAAAGCTGAAGGCCGGTTCCGAGACCTCAAACAGAGTTCCTGGAAACACAAAAAGACATGCCAATGCCACCATTAGATAAAGTAGCAACTACCTAAAGAAAAATTAGTAAGCATCTACAGTATGCTTTGTTGATGCATCTGATAGGAAAGATCCACAAGGGAAATGATGGGTTCAGGTTGAAAAGATACTGGTGTTTTGATACTATACCAAATTACTTGGCTTGAATGAGACCAGTTCACTTGTACAATATGCATTATTCTTCTCTTCTTTTTTTTTCCACAGAAAAAGAAAAGTAAATGAAGAAAAGAAAAGGAAAGCGGATGAATCTGTGATAAAAATGAATCATAATATTTCCCATATGTTTTTGTCTACATCTTCGTTATTTTCTTCTTTTCAAATTTATCATTCAAACATGCATATGATCAGATATTCAGTATTGGCCATTTCTGGGAACAAGGATTATCACCTCCACCACAGAAGCTGCTCGGAAGACTGTAGCCTCACCCCATGGACGGCCCATCAAATGCAATCCTATTGGAAGTCCTTCCTTATCATGACCAACCTGAAGTTTAAAAAAGAAAAAAGATCATTCAGAAGAAAGTCATGAAACATAACCAAGAGACAAGTGGTAACTGATAGCTAAAACATGAAAGACTTCATCACAATAGGAAAACAGATCTAACACCTCCCACAAAAGCATGGTCACATGCATTAATATGTAGTGCTTATAAATCTAACTTATACTTCTATTTTTTTCTTTTTCCTTTTTTTGATTGGCAATATGACTCAACCCATAACCACAAGGTGGCAATAGTGACCACCTTCAACTGGCATGGGCTCGTCACCTGCGTTGAACTAATATCTAGCTGAAAAGAATAGCAGTGGTAATTCTGCACAAATGTACTTAAGGTTCCTGACACATTTATAAACTAAGAAGTGGTTCACAGTGCTCAGTTTTTTCAAGTTCACAATTTTTTTCCTTTTTTTTAATTTTTCCAGAAAAATATGCCAACTTAAATAAACCCATGATGGAGGTCCAGAAATGATATTAGATTTTTTTTTATCCTGGAACTCACAGTGAATTATTAGCATATTTAATTCCTAATGTACTGTATACTGAATACAATGAGAGGAAGTCCTTGCCAGATTCAAAATTCAATGCAATCTTACAAATTAGAGGATTTAAGAATAGATTAGAGAAAATTTTCAAATAAAGACATCAGTGATAGGAGCAATATCGAAAGCCACTAATCCATTTCACATAGAATGAGAAATTTCTTTGCATCTTCTTGAAAAAATAAATAATAGAATTCATATATCTTAAAAATGAAAAACATTTCCAACTATATGAGATAATTGTGGCATGCACTTCAGGGTATCACAAAGATTAATTAAAGGTGCTGTCTTTAATGTCAAATGAAAGTGTCACATACAAGTAGCATACCCATTTTAAGTGTTTGACATCAAATCATTATATAAAATAAAGAGAGAATTCAAGTATAAAGATGTGTCTCTTACAGGAACAGTAATAGCTGGGAATCCAAGAAGATTTGCTGATTGTATAAACCGCAAGAGATAACCTGAAATCAAGGACTCTAAGTGAACAATATAGAATGAAATAAATTTATGAAGTAATTTTGATGAATTTTCATAGTTGTGGCTTGTGAGAGATACACTCTTCAAGTGGCATATAGGAAGTTCCATGGCTACAAGTAACTGAAATAAGTTTACGAAATAAACTGAATGGTAGCATCTTGTTCAGAGCCACAGTGACAAGAATTATAATATTTTGCACAGAAGTCCAAAAGAGCCTTGATAAACCAGAAAATAATCGCCCAAGTTGACACTTCTTTCTGATATATTTGATTTGATTGGCAACATGACTTGAACCCACAACCTCAAGTTTGAAGTAGTGAGCACCTTCCACTTCTCTCTGATAGTCACTGTTGGATTTTCAACTACAAAATCCTGCACTTTGAAAACCATTGGACTTTGCAGCCCTCGAAATTTATGTTATGGTAGCTCAAAACAAAATAATTTCTGGACCAACCTTTCTGCCCTCAGGTAATTAGCATGCAACCAGATGGACCCCAGGAATTACTTCACAATTTTATGGCCTTTTCTTATTTCGAAATTATATACATATGCACATGCTTGCATACATGTATATGGCACTAATGTAAGTCGGCAAGGGGAACTAGCCGCAGGCTGCAAATACAGGAACTAGTTCCTGCAGCCCACTTAGAAACATGCAAATCATGGGGTAGAAGATTGGTAGTAGTCATGACTAGGAGTTGGCCAAGAATAGACCCCATCAGGTCATTTTAGCCCTTGATTTTAAGGGTCTTAATATGGATAAGTATTAAGTAATAACAGTCAAATTAGTGTAAATCTGGGGTGCTTGCAAATTCCAGGGATGGTAGGTAAGCATGAGAATTGATCATATCTGGACCGTAATTATAGGTTCTTCTGACCGTTTCTCAACTAGAAATTTCTCATTTGATTTTTTTCCCTACATATGTCTATGGATAAAACTAAGGTCAAATAAAGTTAATATAATTTTCGTGCAGCCCATATTATGTGTAGAGGGGCACGGCCCACCTAATAACAATAACATATTAGTTACATTACAAAGGAGGAGGGGTGTGTGTGTGAGGTAATGGGATAAGGCTCAGATGATGAGATCTGTTTCCACTACCTGAGAGAGGTGATCACGTTTGTAAAGCTAAGTGGCCAACAGTAATATTATGCTAAGAAGTCATAAGAAACTATTCCTAGATATGTTGGTTTTTAAGTAAATATAGATAGATGTATAGCCATCATTCCATGCAAGAGCTATAAATAAATATTTATCAATTCAAAAGTGCTGATGAAAAGGATAAAACAACAGACCTGAAACTTCCAGATCTGACTCCCCATACTTTAGAGAACTAGCAGATATTTTAGGAGCTGTGATGCTGTCATATAAAAATCGCAAATCAAAATATGTTTCAATGCGTCTTCATGCATAAGTGTGTGAAAAAGAAATATTATTGAAACAAGCATTAGCTGTGGTACAGGTGAGTAGGACTGCACCATGGGTCCAAAAATGGTCAGAGCTAAATGCTGGATCAGAATGAGGGGCCCACTTGGATGCCTGAGGAGGCTTTGCAGTCTAGCCTGGTTGGAGGGTTTTTTATTTTTTGGAGTTTCATGATAGAACTCTTCTCACCGACCCAGATTGATGGCGTGTGCGTGTTGGAGAGAGAGAGAGAGAGAAGAAAAAAAATCAGCTAAGAACCGGCCACAAAAGATACATGCAAACCCTTGATTTGGGGGCCACTAGGATGTAAGGACTGGAAGGTCTCACTGTGGATTAGAAGTTGACCAAATATCACAAGATTCTGATGATCGCAACCATAAATTTAAGGCGCCTAAATTTTAATAATTGAAACTAAGGGCCATTAAATCAATGGTTATGATCATCAGAGCATGGTGATATTTGGCCCGCCTCTAACTCATTGTGAAACCTCAAAATCCTTCCTACCCCGAGACTAGCATGCATCTAGGTGGGCCCTGCATCAGGAGCTCAAAAGAATCTTTTGTGGCCAGCTCTTTATCCAGTGGTTGTAGCTCTCTCAAGATAAAGATCTATATTAAAAATTCACTAAAATACTTCAATGCAAAGCAAATCAAACATGAAGATAGCACACAGAAAGAATCATACCCAGTTGTAGGTGTTACTATGATGTCAACCTTTTTGAAAGCTTCCATATGATAATACATTATCCGTCTCCTGCAATTGTCACAAATCAAATAGGAAATTGGTAAATGCGATTAGTTCGACATCATTCGTATTAATGTAACCTGAGAAGTCTATTTCTAGGAAAAGGTTAAAGATGACAAGATGAATTGAGCAGAAGTGTGATAAATTTTATTTTATATGTGGGTCTGTATAAAAGAAAGTTTTCTAGAGAGTCGTTCCCAATCTACTGAATGTAAGCATCCTGTTTATTATGAAACTCCTAGAAAAGAATGAATTGAGCAGAAATTGTGATAAATGTAAATGCACATGTTGTGTCTGTATAAAAGAAAAATATGCAATCTATTGGAGATGAGCATCCTTTTTATTATGGAAACCTTCAACTACAAAATTTCAAAATATTAGATTTATAGGTACCAATCATTATTAAACAACATTTATCCAGTAGAGTTTCCTAAACAGACAAATTTACTGAGGAGACCTCAACATGGAAAGTTTGTAACTGTTAAATTTAAATGGTAAGAAAACAGCTTGCTCGTACTTAAATCACACAATAGTTTTCCCCTTTGTTCTTATCATAAACAACTCTCTCTGTTAAATGTTTTGCACTTGTAGGATTAACTTCTAATCAAGCAAACTGCAGGAAAAAAACATCCCTCCCTTCATCAATAATCACATTTTTTTAATCTCACTGTGATTGGAGTGATGTTCACCATTGGTTTTAATCAGTGCAGATAACATGATTAACTCACGCTCTATATAGGTCCAAAAGATTTTGTTACATTATCACAAGGAAATATTTTCTCACCTAATTCGTGCAGCAGAAACATACTCTGCTGCAGTAAATGCCCGGTAAACAGCCAAATCAATACGAGAGTCAAGTGTTAGTTCCGCACCTTTCCTACAAAACAAAATATATATATATATAAAATAAATAAAAATAAAGGCTCGTAGAAGACAGGCAGCTTACAAATTGACCCAAAAAATTAAATAAAATCAGTAGCTAAAATCTTTCAAGATGATACAAAGTTACAGCTCATGATGAAGCATAAAAATACCCATAGTAAAGGCCAATGACAAATTCTCTCTAATTACTAGCTAAAAAAAGTTGGAAGTGTAGCGTACCCATCAATACAATGGGGATTTAAACAGCTCATTTGTTCAGAACCCATAGAAACTAAATGGGCATTTCTCATCTCTTGAAGCTCTGGTAAAACAATCTCAGCAATCTTGAACCAAAAGTCCAGAAGACCTGTGTTAGCATCTAAATATAGAAATGTGTGTGTGTGAAAAGACCCGTGTTAGTGTTAGGATCTAAATATATAATGTGTGTGTGTGAAAAGACCCGTGTTAGGATCTAAATATAGAAATGTGTGTGTGTGTGTGTGTGTGAAAAGACCCGTGTTAGGATCTAAATATAGATATGTGTGTGTGTGTGTGTGTGTGTGTGTGTGTGTGTGTGTGTGATGACACATGTTTCCATGATGAACTTACTTGGCATCCATAAGTCTTTGAAAGCAGATGAAGAACATCCCCGCACTTATCAGAGATATCAGTTGAATAAACATCATTAAACCACTGCAAAAAAGAAAAAGAAGACACACACAAAAAAATAAAATTAGCTACTTGTATTTCCACAATGGGAATAAAAGTTGTCATATACCTCTGTGTATTTTCCAAATCTCAAGGATCCTACAATATTAGAACTGTCGGATGACGATAAACATGGAAGACTGGGTGGTAACTGCAGATGGAATAGAAATATTCTTAAAATGATCTCAAAATGTAGTTTCAGAGTTATCAACATCCACAAATAAGAAGAAATCCTATAAGAATCATTATAATGCAACTTTAATACAAGTTCTGAGGAGAGAATGATGAAGCTCAAAATATTACAGGTCTCATGCAGATCCTATCTTCCAATGAAGAGCCTGACATTGCTGCATACCTGCACCGCCCAGTAATGTTTAAATGGAAAGTCAATAATATGATGAAAAGACCTTTAAAATGTAAGCATTAATTACTTTTTAAAGAATGATCATTGAAAAAGATTGATTAAGAATGAGTACAACTGTATAACATGGCAACTAAACTAATACAGTCATCATCACCAAATCCTTCTCCCAACTACATTGGAGTTAGATACATGAATTATGTTTCCTCATTGTAATCTATCTTGGACAAATCCTCAGGGAGGCTGCACTTCTTCATATCTATCATAATTATTTCCATTCATGTCCTCTTTGGCCTACCCCTTTTCCTTGAGGGGAGATCAACCTGCATAAAGGAACTTTTCCTAACCGGCACCATTGTAGGCTTGCGTTGGACATGTGCAAACTGAAATGAGACTCTTAATTTATCACCTATTGATGCTACCCGCAAATGCCCTCGAAAGCACTCATTTCTAATTCTACCTTTCCTAATTTGACCACACATCCATTCAACATCTCATCTTTGCTACCTTCATTTTTTGCTTCTTAATTGGCCAACATTTTGCTACATAGATCATAGCTGATCTAATCACTATTTTGTAAGATTTTGATCTAATCGCTATTTTGTAAAATTTTCCCTTCAATCTTGTTGGTGTGGTGGGCCAATCACAAAGCTTTCCAAAAACAAGTCTCCACTTTAACCATCTAACTCTTATCCAATGTTCAACATTGTCCTCAATCTCCCTAGAAGCAAATCTTGTTGGTATGCAATTAAATTTATACAGTAACATCCCGAAAATCAGTTGATAAAAAGGATTAGTTGAATGCACATGCAGGCATACTGGTCTATCAATACTCGGGGTCGTGACAGAGAAGCAACACTGCTAAACTTTCTATTTTCTAGCTGATTCATCATCCCTGAAGTCAGTATTAATAAGTACTCAGTACTAAACTCAATGACCACTACTACAGGTTAGCAATGTCAAAAGTAAGAACAAGATGGAAGACTCAAGGATGTAAGATATAGGATAAAATGTTATCAAACGCAAATGGAATGATTAAATTAAGTTTACATCACAAAAGTGACAAATATTGAAATATCAGTTATATTTTTGGTGCAAGTCACAGTCATACTTCGGTCCTGCTTGCATAGGAGCTTCTGATGCAGAATTAGAGTGGATCTTAGGCCTTTTCTGTGGAATTTTAGCCAAATCTTGAGAAACCGGATGGTTCCTAAACTTCAAATTGATGCCTAGATATGAGCAAGATGTCAACTAATTTTGAAGTTATGCAAAAGGAGGTGATTCTCCGTCCAACTATTTGACCATTGCATCCTAAAAATTGACTCCTGCAGAAAGAAAATAAACTTTAATTGACCTTAATCCCAGAACAAAGCTACATCTGCAGGAAACAGGCCTTGACAGTTGCAACATGAATCTCAAGTTTATCAAGATCAGCCTATGCACAAATAACTTGGGCACAGGCTTGGCCTCATCCACTAAGCACAGGCTTGGCCTCATCCACTAACTAAAGATTCCCAAGTCCCAACCAAGATCCAAGCTAGCCTTCTAGTTAATAATCAGGATGGTGCTGTTTAAATAATTCAGGCTAGGCCCTGCCAACTGGAGGGCCTTAGAGTGAACGCAATCCAAATGGACCTGATTACTGCTTTTTCCCTAGCTTTTGGGCCATGGCCCAGCATGTGGTCTTAGACCCAACCTGTATACAGCCCCAAGCAGGCTGGGTTCAGTTACAACCTTAGCCTAACCTACAAAAAATTGAAGATAATCACTAGTCTTTCCTTGCCATGGTGCTGTATCATGTAAGCACCCTCATTGAGTAATGATAGAGATGAAAGAACTCATTAAAAGTTAAAGACAAAACAGACAATATTGAAAAAAATATGTTAATGAAATCAGTTAGATGATTGGGACCATCCATGTGACACAGAGACAGAAGAATGCATTCCTTTGCAGGCTCTGGTTCTTTTCCAATAGTAAAGATCCCTGGCTAAGTTATGAATCATTCACTTAAAGTTCCCAAATCTAATAATTTCAAATGAGTTTGGTAAAATCCCAACGAAAGATGATGCTATGAGAGAGATATCCATTAATGATGATTAACAACAACAACAACAACAACAATAATAATAATAAAGAAAAAACTTACACTAGCATTGCATCCTCAACTGTGGAAGCAATTGGTGCAATAACTTCAACAGTTCCACAATCATACAGTGACCTGCAAAAGAACATCCTATATGGTTAAAAACCCTTCAAAGGGTTACTACCAGAAAAAGTTCATGGCGTGACTCCTAATTTAACTCCAACAAGAAAATCCGATGAAAGTTGAAATGCAGATGGTATTAGACCATAGATGAAAATAGAGGCCGCTATGCTTCATATCGGCCGTGGCGGCCTGAAAATAGCGGCCGCTACGCTTCATATCGGCCGTGGTGGCCCAGGCCGCCACGCATTTTTGAAAAAAGCGGGGTTCACACCGCTACGGGGCCGCTACGGGCTGCTACGGGGTGAGAAAAATTCATACTTTCTAATTTTTTTTAAAATGCATAATAAGACTTATTTCTTTTCTTCTTCTCTCCAAATAACATTTCTACACAACTCTTTTACCCTTTTATGTTTAAAAGAACACCAAAAAGCACATGATCTCGCCGAATTGTAGTCGATACAAAGAGTTCTTCTCAATGATTCTTCTCTAAGTACATCCTATTAGACACCCCCTTTGGTAGATACATTTTTTTCTCTAGGTACTCTTAAGTCTTGACTTCATGACATAATTTTTTCTTTTATAAGCCTTTCATTAGTTTCTAAATTAGCATAACTAAGTAACATGAACACATGTAAAAAAAATGATCATTACTATTATTTTTTATTTATACAGCGATACAGGACCTCATATAGTAAGGGGACAGCTACGCCCCCTTACCTTAGTTACTTTTGCAAAAAAAATACATTTTCTCTCATTTTCCAATATTCTAGATTTTCTAGAATTTTTTCATATTTTTTTGACAATTTTTTCAAATCGCACCGCTACACCGCTACGTAGCGTTTTGGCGGCAGGCCGCTACGCCCGCTGCTACCGCTATTTTCATCCTTGTATCAGACAGAAAAAAATAAAGTGGTAGTCATAGAGAAATATCATCAAAGCAAAAGCTCCATCCACTTTGAATGTGTATGATGCTGTCAACTTTTTGCAATGTGTCACAGGAAAGATGACACTGTGCTTTTCAGGAAATCTAGAAACGCACTAGTGACAGTGACAATTTACTATTCTAGAGATGGGAGTTTTACATGATAAGGTGAGTCTCATTAATGCAGTGAAAACTGAAAACCCTTTGAAAGAGTAGTTCGAGCTTCAACTGCATATGATAGAGGCCCCAGTTTAAGCATATGAGGCTTCCAATGGAGTCTTCACACTAGGATGTCTGGATCAGTACCAAAATCAGCTGACTTTCAACTTCAGAATGGGACACATGATACATTATTAGAAGCTTTGTAGCCTTTGAACACAAATCATTAGTATTCCTCACTAAAAGCAATCAGCAACCGGAGGACAAATGGGCCTCCCACTCAATTGTCTCAAATAACTAATTTAAATAAAACACACACCAACTTGATGACACCCACAACTGCTAAGTTAAAGAAATTCCCCGTAAGACTGGTAACCCATATTAATACCAGCTGCCAAAGTATTACAACCTGGGTGTACTAGGCTATTTTCATACTAGTAGCACCTCAAGTAATACAGTGAAAGCGAAAGATTCCACATTGATCATCATGAAAGACTTGTGTGAAAATGAAAAGGATGCCAGCCATTAGACAGCATGATCTGAAAAACGATAGGCACATTAGAAAATACTTTCTCTGCCAATCTACAAAACATTACCCTGACATGTCTGTTCGCCCATATGTAGTTTTCATGCCCACAACACCACAGAGAGAAGATGCAATTCGATTTGAACCTGACATTTACATAAATTTGCATTAAAACTAAGGGCCATATCTAGAAATAGGTGCTTGTGTAAATTTAATTTTGGTTTCTGTGTACATACCTCCACCGTCTGTTCCCAAAGCTGCTGGGCATAGTCCCGATGAAACAATTGCTCCAGGGCCTGAGGAAGATCCACCTGTGTATCTTTCAATCGAGTGTGGGTTTCTTACAGTCCTGTAACAAAATAGGAATTTAAAAGAAATTAAGTGATGATAATATGTCAGCTAATTAATATTTTCAGTTAAAGAAGTAGCAAAAGCATTAGGACTCTCAACATGCATTTGGAAATAAAGATTTTCATACAGAAAAGAAAAAGAAAAGGACTACTTCAATGCAACAATAAAGAAATCAACCTAGTAAAGAGATGCACTGGTCCAAGTCTTCATAGTTCAGACTTAGATAAATGGAAGCAACAAAAAATAAATAAAATTGATAGACCCAGGAACAATAAGGAACAAAACTTCAACCATAAAGCTACTAGTCCTAATAAAATATTGAATGCTTGATTTCAGGATTCACAAAGCACCTTTTAACTGTTAAGATCTCAGACACAATGCAGTCCAAACTGATACAGATCAAAGAAACATGTTCGACAGATCAATATCTCAACTCTAATTCTATTGCCTCATACAAGCAAAGAATCCAAGTACACATTTCTCTGGAGAGTTTTCAGGGAAAGCAAGTGAGAAATTATTTCTACATTCCTTTTGTTAGACTACAGGACATCTTTTATGAGGGAAATGAAGACAACCTCATCCTAAACCCAATTTTTGCTTAACTTGGTAACCAGCCATTACCTGTTCCACATCCAACTTCCTTTCTAAACACCTTAAGATTTTCAAACATATACACAACTGAGGAAGAATTTTGTAACAAGTCAATCCCAAAGGAGGAATATTACATAAGCTTTGCTCTAGTAATTTGCGATACAAGTTTTTTTTTTGTTTTGGACACAGGAGTCGCAATGAGTCAGGTTGAGCTCAACATAAGTAGAGCACTGTGGGTAATATGTAGAGGATCAAACCCAAATCTAACCCTTCTATTAATCAGGATAAAAATGTCAACCGCAATCCAAGCGAGAAGCTAATTGGGTTAAGCAGAACTCTGGATTGCCAAATCACTGTGCAATTGGTCAAGTTGGGTTGAGCTCATGTCAAAGTGGAAGGTCGAATAGAAAGAATGGACTCGACTTTAACACAGCCCATTTTATCAATGGGTCAGAAATTTCAACCTGAATCCAACCTAAAAAAGGGGGTCAGCCCAAACCCTAAATTACAAGGTTGGGTTCGGGCTGGGTTTGAGTGTTATGCCAAGAATCGCCACCTCTAGTTGGACACTGCAGATGAGTATGTTGATCACTCATCAATATGGATACTAGGAGTCGAGGCTCACCTATACTCCATTGTCCTTTTGGGGGATAATTCTTTTCATTTCATTGCTTAAATGCAAAATACATTTGATTGGACACAAGGATACAGCCATAAAATGTAACTTTAATGTTATAGATGTGGAATTGACTGTATGCCCGTGCTATGCAGACACAGTTTCCCATTTGCTATTTAAGTACGTTTCCAAATGCACTGAAAGATAAAAACCAATATGCAAGTACTTTCACTTTAGAGAAATCAAGTACTTCAGAATGGAACAGGTGGAAACTTCCTTACCCATAATTTGGATTGTTTCCAGTTGCTCCAAGCCCCAACTCATGCAGGTTTGCCTTTCCTACAAAAATAACACCGCAGCTTCGCAATCTTGAAACACAAACAGCATCTTCATTGACTGATCGAACCTCATGAAACCACGTTGTCGCACCTAACATAATAGAATCCAAAGTTGCAATAAACTGATATGCTGAATGACAGAAAAAAGTTTCTCAATAGGTATTACCCCTGGTGGGATGAGGGAAGCAGTCTATGTCATCCTTGATGGCCATGAAGATACCATCCAAAACAGATAAGGGGCGCCCTGCACATGACATTCCATTAGGTCTATGAGTGCCAGCAATATTGGAAGCAAATCTCCACTGATGTCCAATTGTCAACATGTTCATATATTATTAGCCACTAACATTAAACATGTATGTGCATATATGTGACGACCCGGCCCCACCATCCACATGATATTATCCGCTTTGACCAAAGTCCCAAGGCTTTAAAACATGTCATGTGGGGTTCAGGCCATGCCACCCATATATGCCCAGGGTCCAGAGTTGGATGTTTCCGACGTAGAACTTAGTGTAGTCCAAACCCCTGTGGGGAGACAAGAAAAGTCTAGACAGGTAGGATCTCACAATATACATGACCAGTACCTTCCTCAAACCTCCTTGTAGAAGCCACAGCTTGCTTCCTCACATCCTCAGCAATAAAAGAGATCAATAATGGATTGGACACCTTCTTATTTTTGGACTCCTCCACGTATGAGACGACATGCTCAGCAACCTAGATATTGAAATAGAGGATAGTTAACCCTATAAATTAATTAATAAAGAGGGAAGAGTAAAAAAAATTCTGTAATCAAAGTGACTTACCATTGACGGGGTCACACGCCTGGACCTGTAAGCATGTGCATAATCACGGATTGTCCAGTACAAGAACGAAGCAGGAGATCCACTGCCACTATGGTGATTAGGATCATAAGGTGGGAGGCATTCTAAGGCTGATTCAGCACGGACAACTGGTGCACTGTCTTCATCCATGAGAATGACCCCAGGTTCTGGCTCTAAAATTCACCACAATTAATCTATTAGTATTATTTCATCTACTAAGTACCATAGAGGTGATCAAATACTTAGGAGCACCAGTTTCTTTTCTTTCTATCTTCTTCTTTACCAGTTCCATCTTATATGATCTAATCCCATAATTCTACTCTTCCCTGTAGGATGGCTCCAACTACCCCATGAACTTTTTCTGGTAATTAAAACCCAAAATTGGAAAATAGAGAAAAGCAATGACCCTTTTAGCCCATGAAGAGATGCTCATATTCTCTCCAAGAAGAGATTGACTCATCGGAAAAATGAGTTGTACTGCGATGATCATCAGAAATATCAACAGAGTATGTTGCAAGCCCCAATAGCCGCTGCTGCCCCAGTATCAATAAAAGTCTCATTGGCAACACATGCAATGGAATTGCAACGATGTACATCGGTATGCATCAGAAATATGTACAACATAAAACGAACCAGTAGAAACCAAATGGTCATAACACTTGGGAACCACAGTTTTGAATTTCATGGCCATTTCCCAGTTGACAGGAAACACCCACCCCATAATCAAATAATCATAATAATCAATCAAGAGCCAGCAACATGGATGACTCTTGGGCCCCCGGAAGATGATGCGAATCATTAGAAAATACGATAGAGGGAGTGCTAGGGCATCTATTGTGCCCTTTGCCCTTGTGAATCAAAGAAAATCGCTCCCTTCAGTCATGAGTACTGCTTTCACTTCCATATCAACAACACAATAATGCACCTAACGAACAATCACTAAGGTTGAAAATACTATGCATATTGTACAGCACGTCACATACTGTATGAAGCATCGACTGTATTTCTCAACAATTTTTATTTATTTATCAAATCATTGAGGAATCACCCATGGATGGGGCATTACAAGCACCCAAACAAGAAAACAATTTTACTCTAGTTTCCCATTTAGGGAATAAATTTTCAAGAAAACCCAACAGTAGGCAGCAACTTTTATTTGAAGAGTACCGGAATTTCGTCTCACGGAAGAACGGTAAAGAAATAAGGCCATTCGACATTTACACCAGAGCTCCCAAGTAAATAGCCATCAATTAAAAAATAAATAAATAGAAAACCAAACCTTGAGGCGGAAACTCAGGTCGAAACATGGGTGTTTCAGGAATGACAGTATTCTGCAACATCTGCAAAGCAAACTCCAAAAAACTTCCATTAAATCTAAGATATCCATATGTGGCACAGGAAAGAGCATGCCATGGATACAAAGATCAGGATTTTCGACAGTAAAAGATCAAACCTGAGTAAACTTATTCTTCTCCTTCAAGTACGACAGGAGCCAAGACCCAATAATGGGGAGCTCAAGCAACCAAACAAAAAGCCTCAGTGTGAATCCCGTCAATTTTGGAGCTGAAAAACACCGAGCAGTACCAATAAAATTAATCATGAAAATAGAATTGATTCAGTAACTCATTTCAGAGAGTTTGCATTTGGACATGCTGAGCACTCGCAACAGACCTGCCTGCATGAAGAGCCAGACATGCACATAGTTCTTTTGAGCTTTACAGCAACATTTTGCAATAATTCAAAGGAACTGATCTGCACACCCATGGAATTTTGAAAGGAAAAAACACCCATTTTCCTATTTTTTATTTCCAAACACCAAAAATGGGAAGAATGGACGTTTCTATCAAAACCCAAGTTTGTGTATGCATATTCCCTTTCTCATTTTCTCTAATTCTTATACGTCACTATCTCATATTCTCAGTGTAACAACAAGAACAAAATTAAAGAAATGCTGCAACATGTGGCATTAGTTTCTACTAAAACACTCAGCTATGCGATTGATATTTCACTATCCAGCATTGGGGAAAATTAGCAAAAGAACAGAAACTTGTTTTCTTCAACTCCACCCACAAAGAACATCCAAAAAGAAGAAGAAGAAGAAGAAGAAAGAAACTACATAAACACAGCAAGTTCCAACCTTGAATTGATTCGCGGTGATATTCAACGTTTGAGAGGTCAACGTCCTTCGCGGGCAGCATTACAAGCTTCTTCCCCATCTTCTTCTAAGCAGAATTCCTGCAAAACAGAGAAATCCTTTCCCAAACTAGTCAAAAACACATAACCCCCAGTTCCAAAATCCAATCTTTCTCACTCTTTCCTCTATCAAATCCAACAATAGGAAGAAGAAGAAGAAGAAGAAAGAAGGAAACTTCAAAGTAAGATGTATCAAATGCATTGAACAAATAATGAAAAAGAGAAGGGTTCTCAAACCTTCTCAGTCCTTGTTCTTTCCTTTTTCCAGATAGCAATGGAAAACAGATAAAAATGCAGAAAAAGCTGATTGCTCTCTCTCTCTCTCTCTTTCTATCTTTATCTGAATAGGGGGAGATGTCTAATAAGTGGGTCTTGGATTGGATTGGATTTGATACCACTTCTCATTGCTGTTTGGATGCTTTTTAAAGGCCTTGGTGGAAAGTGTGAACGGATATCATTTGCTTCAAGTCGGAGAATTTGATACAGGATGCTGAGGTAGGCAAGTGCGTAATTTGTCCCCAATGCCACATCTGTCGGCTTGTCTTGTACTGAGAGCCGCTTGGATTGAAGCCGTGGAGCCTGGAGGGCTTTTACAGCTGCACTTGCACTATACCAGTGAGATTCACAGCAGAGGTCTGTTTGGATGTAAAGTAAAGTAAATAGAGGTAAATCAAAATGCATATGGTGAATTACGTAGACTGAGTACATGAAAAATATGGAAATAGAACTTTAGAAGGGAAAGAAAAAACTTTTTCACTGGTTTCACTTTCACCCTTTATTTTTTCTTGAAGCAAAGAAGCTTTGCTGAAGAGAAATATACTTAAAAGCATAATCAATCTTACTTACCATTTTGTTTTTCAAATCTCTATCAAAGATAGTTGAATCATCTTAGGCATCTAATCTGTCATCGGGACAGTGATTATATTGTAATTTGTATAGGAGGCGCTCGCCACATGTTGTGGGGCCCACAGGGGCGTCGGCTGGTGGATGGAGTCATGGGAAGATATTGATGAGCTTTACCTTTGTATAAAATTTCAAGCCCATCAGGTCATCCTAATCCCTTAATTCTCGACTCACAAATCCAATGGTTTTATAATTAAAAACTCTTGTTCAATCCACGGATCCAATCTGTTCAGATTTGTGCAAAATTTAAACCGTTCAAAATAAATGTTTTAATTATATATGAGTCATCTCAAGATTTTATTTCAATGGAAGTTGGTTCCACCGTAAGACCGACCATATAACGAATAATATGAATAACATGCAAACTTTCATTGAAATGAAATTGGGACACGGGGGAGGTTCATTTTGTGATGCTGGAATTTTCAACAATGGGCTCTGCTGTAGGCAAGCGCACCCTCTCGGCCTCAGGCTCGCTACCAGCAGTTAATGCAGTGGCATATATGGTAAAGTAATAGACCCTTGCGCTGCTGTTGTGCATTATTACATGACATCAGTTTTCAATTATTTTCATTGATGGACTTGTTTGTTTGACATGTTTTTATAACTCTGTTTAGCTTTCCACCCAATAAGGAAAACAAAACACTCCGTTAAGCTGACTTGCTCACCTGATGACGCTGACGTTTATCTGTGTGGTGGCTTCAGGATAGTTCTCCCGTGGCCGTGAAAGAGAAGAGAAGAAAAGAAAAACCTTATTGAATCAAAGAGAAGAAGAACTGAAGGCCAAAGCCTTCCTGAGCTGAAATATAATTAATCGCTGCTAGCACGCCCCTATAAGCCAACAACCAACTCCCCAATCCGTCCACTCAAGCTTTCCTGGGTTGAAATAAAGCCTTTTGTCTATAGCCAAGCGGAACTTGAAAGACTCAAAGGGTTCAGGCTCGCAATCAAGCACAGTGATAACAATAGTACATCCACAGAAAGGAAGGGCGGTGTTTGGATATACAGCGGAATTGTTTCATAACTAAGTATAGCAGATTTGAGCACGAGGTCCTCCACTGATATTATAAGAATTTCGGGTCCTCAATTGTGGTCTCCACTTTTCGTGGGATTTATAATTACATACAAAATCAACTTAAATACATCTATCAAGCCTATTTTATAGATTCTTCCAATTTTGTATGTATTTTTCTTGATATTTACAATTTTCTCATGATATTTTTTATTTGGAAATATTTAGAAATATTATACTGCTATCAACAAAATTATTGTTATGAATAAATGTGACAAGAAAGTTGGAAAAGAACTGGGATTTATAAATCTTGCCGAGGTGAACAACTACAATGCTATAGAAGTAATTGAAATAAATAGTTTTTTTTTTTTTGTTAAATACTCGAGTACACACACTACATAAATTCCACGCTATCAACACCATAAGCTCGATCCCTAGTCATTTATATAGAGGGGAGGTGCATCGCCACTAAGCTATAAATGAATCGATAATATTCTCCATTGTAAAATAAGGGAATAGTCATGAAGATGCCCATCCGAAAGGAGATTGGGAAGAGTTTTTAATGTAGATTGTTAACAAAGTTTTTATAATTAGTTTCTCATTTTGTTTTTACTTGCCATACAATTTTATGGGGCTAATATTTGGATGTTCTATGTTTTATTAAATCTAATTTGCTTTAGAAAAAAGAAAAAAGAAATAACAAAAGGATGGATGAATTCTCGCTATCACTCTATTACACACCCTGGGTGTTGGCTTTTCGGCATAAGACACGTACTCCCAAAGAATTAGTCCTGATGGATTGATACAACAGGAATACGTTCGTTATCAATAAATAAATAACTCCCACTATCATCAATTCAGATGAAAGGCCTCCTTCCTTATTAGGAGTCACAAAAGAGTTTGGAGCATCTAATGCCAAAGTTCCACATGGAGGTTTACTTCTTAAAAACTTCTTTCGCTCCCTTATCATATCACTCCCATAAAAAGCTCATCCATGGTAAGATTGTAAGAACGAAGCATACAAATATCTTTTCATACCAAAATGAAAAACATACATACAACAAATGAATGAAATAAAATAATAATGATGATGATGATGAGAAATGGATGTACCTTATACATTATCAATCATGCGCTCAACTTTTGATGGAACAAACTCTTGGTGGAGTGGAAAATTTTCGTATCTTGTATCTTATAAAAGTGGAGGGCTTTTAGTTTGACCCAAATAGGCTTTAAATAAATGAACCTCCTTGTATAGAAATATGGTTGACCGTTCTCATTGGTGATTTCTTTTTATGTAGATGTGAACTGAACTGAAAATGGCCGATCTGTTTGTTTCTACACAAGCATGCATGTCGACGTTTTTCTTGAATGGCCCATCCATCTTTCTTGAACAATTGAACTCATCCCCATTATTCATTCCATCAATGCCAGCGAATCCGATGCACTACCAGGAGCCCACATGCATTTAATACAAGAGAAAAATCTAGATCTTCTTATTATGTAAAAGTTGTTGGAGACTTGGAGAGATATTATGGTTAGGCAAATAAATCCATTTGTTGGGCTTTCTTAAAAATTTGGAGCCCCTCAGCATATACATTGTTATGTTTGGCTACGATTAAATTTTATTCTAATAGTAGTTTATTATACTTTCAATTTTAATGTTTTACAGAGATTAATTTGATCCCCATGTCAGCCATTTAAGAATTTTTTTTTCTTCCCTTCATAGAATTTTTTTTCCCTTTCATATCTGAGAACTTCCCTCACCTGAGGTCTCCATCACCTCACCCGAGGTCTATTACCCTCACTTGAGGGCGGGGGGTCCCAGCCCCTATAGCCATGTACCAAAAATTAAAAAAAAAAAAAAACATTTTTAAACTTAATCCATTTATATGAACCGTTAGAGATTGGGTAAAAAAAAAAAAAAAAAACAGTGATGAAAATCTTAAAGCTGAAATCTGTAGTTCACCTAGCTGTTGGAAAATCTGAGTACTGGCCTTGGCTGCCAACGCAGTGCTGATGTCAATCCCACATCATGACAACCGTGTTTGGCTACCTACATTTCCATTAAAATATGTTTTGAATAAGGTGTTTAGAGACATCATAACGGCAATCCGGAGCATTACATGTTTTATATATATAATTCAATTGCATTGTCCCCTGTTAAACTCACGAATGGAGCCCAAGTCTTTGAAACTCAAACAGCTTACATGCTCTAAACAATCCTTCTAATGTAATGGCATTATATGAATTCCACTCATGGTGCCTGCCTTTCAGATTAATTACATGCTCAACATGTGATTACCTTCACTCACTCTCTCAGTTTTGGGCCCATGTGCCTGCATGAATTGAGTTCCTAACAACTCATGGTAAAATGATTTTTAATAAAGGATTATTAAAGAAGTGAGAGGAAAAGAATTATAAGGGTAGAGAGGAGGACCGATCCCGAGTTTCCTCAAACTTGATTTACTAGAACAATAACTCGCTTTTTAGAAACATAATTTTGACATTGAACAATTCTTGAAAGAGCCTTTCCTAATAGTGTAAACGAATTTGCTAAATTCCCCCTGCCCAGATGCTCGTATCTTTAACTTTGACCACATTTAGGAACAGTTTTTATAGAGTTTTAAGGGGTCATTTGCCTTTAATTTTATGCATGGGATGAGAAAGTGGGTTTAAAATATGAAAAATATTACATATTCAAATGTTACATACAAGTGAAACACATTATCATGTTTGTCAATATCACCATTTTCATAATTTTTTTAACGATTTTCACAAATTTCTCAAAATCTATAAAGATTTAAAATATGAACTTAAATGTTCTGATGCTTGTCATTAATACGAGAATATTGAACGGTTCCAATGATAAATTAAGACCCCACAAAAGTTCAAAAATCAGATTAATAAGTTCGGATTTTTTTAAAGTTTTCACAAATTTCTCATGATCTATAAAGATTTAAGATATGAAATTAAAACATCTTAGCATTTATTAGACCGATAACAAAGATGAACAGCTTAGATTATCGATTTGGGGCTCACAAAAGTATTAAAAAAATAAAAGGAAAAGGAGAAGGTGGTTTAAAGGATTTGAACAAACAACCTACCCAAGAAAAAACCCCTTATCGCAACCTGTAGCACTGCTTCTTCTCATTTACCTGAAATTGTTTACCACCTCCTTATATAGCCACCTTATGTATGTAAATGAGAGAGTGAAAATACCCTCATTTATACACCAAGATGCAGTACATGATCACAAATAAAGGTGATCATGTGCACCCATGATACATGCGCCATCATACATATGTAAATGAGTGTAAACAATCAACCCCTTACGAATTCAATTCATAGGAACGGGCCCTTTATGAAAAAAATGGAATGAAATCCATCGTGTAAAAGCACGTGATCAAATCAATTAATAACAATAACTTGAACATTTGGCTACAGTCAATACAAAAGCCAGATTGTGATTTGTTTTTATTTTATTTTTTCCAAGATCCCACACTTGGGAAGGTCACCACTTTGCCGGCAATTTTAACTCGTTAGGATCTTCAGTTCCCCAAGGAAGAAACTTAATTTGGATTTCCATCGTTTTAACTTTAAAGGGAAGTTTTCTTATCCATACAACTCTCACCCTGTTAGGCCAAACGCAACATAGTAGGGCCCACATTATGATCCATTTGAACAATGTACATAGAAAACCTCTTAAATCGGAATCTTTGAGTTTTCAACAATCTAAATGGCTAGACAGTTGGATTGAGGGCCAATTTTTTTTTCTTTAATATAAGTCGGTAAACTTGTGGGCCACAGATGAAGGGGATAGAGACATAGGATTGACCCCAAACTTGATATCTGGGTCCATCTAAGATGACCCATCCCGTATATTGCCCAACTTGAAACAAACCCTAGTTATCCTACGTGACATTTTCACGAGGAAGGAAAATAGAAACATTAGCATATGCTTATTGCATCCACCCTATTCTTTTAGGTTCCGCCAAATTCAGAATTCCACACCAAGCAACTTAAAAGCCCCATGCCATCACATGATAACTGGGAACTACTAAAAACCAGTAACAGTTTGACCAATCAACTACAAACCCTTTGAATCATCCAAACCATAAAAATAAGATTACTTGTGGTGTAGTTATAGACCACCCAAGTTGAATAAATTGAAGATGCTTAAAAATTAGAACCCGGTCATTTAAAGCACAGTCACTTCCTGCACTAGTAGGTTTTCAACTATGTCAAAAAAAAAAAAAAAAAAAAAGATACTAGCCCACAAGCAGGAGCAAAACTATATCAGTAAACAATTGAATTCTGGATCAACAGAGCATCATAATCAAAGCATCGTTGCATCTGATTGAAGTTGACTTTGTGTGTTATACTATCTTACTCACTTCTATTTATTTAAAGCCATCTTCTCAGCAAGTTCACAATCCATCACTTGAATCAAAGGGATAAAATTAAAGACACATTCAAGTACACGAGCAGGGAAGGATATGGCTCAGGCTCAGTCACGATCTGGATAAATCATACTTGAACTACTGTCACCAGTCCCACCTGGTAATGAAATGTTTTGGATATATGATAGCAAATTGGATCAGGGCTGGTGAGAGCAATCCCCGACTCCCTCCTGTGCGAAGTTTAAACATATTGAGAGACGTAAGCATGTGAGGAGGGCTAAACCTCAAGAGTGACCAAAATCGTATCCTCCTTGAACCACCTCGCGCTTTGAACCACCTCGCGCTGGCATCCAGAAACCAATAACCGACCTCACCTAATTAAAATCACTACCTAACCATCCAGGCTATCCATTTAACCCAACCCATTGCCATCTGATCACCAATTGATGACCCTAGTTTCAAGTATGTTATCGTTAGTTCTATTATACTTTCTAGGTAGCTACATGGACTTAAAACATGATTGGAGCAATCCATTCACGATCACAACCCCTAACAAATCAGCAACATCATCATCATCATCAACAAAATGACAAGAAGAACGAAGTTTCGGCTTTCAACTTCAGTGAAGGTGACACCAAATAGGACCTGATTGTGATAGTTGAGGAAGCAAACTGAGACTCCCTCATTTTCAGGATTCAAACATAATCCTCATGTAACATCATTACAAGTTGTCAGCAAATTATTGGAGGAACTTCACAAGCAATAGTTCCTTCTTTAACCTCAAACATGCCACATCATCTTTGATGCCAAATGAGTTATCTTACTACAAATTCAATAAATCATTAAACAAAATACAGAAAACACTAAAATGATGGGATGTCCCAACTTTAGAACATATGGCAACTGCAGGGAAGCGTTCAGATGAATTCAGAAATCACAGTATTCTTACTGAATTAAAGAAAACCACATAGGCGCATGGTCCCTGAGCAAGTAGGTTGTATACCATTCTACTGGCCAGTAGTCCGATCCAGCCAAACATACAAAAATTCTAACTCACAATGGAAGATACATAAACACTGAAGCCTAATCAGATGCAAACAAAGGGCCAGCCAGACCAATTTAGTTGAGTCCCCACTCTTTTAATTGCTATCGACTGTTCAATGGGTGTGTGCTACCTCGTTCCAGACTTGCAAATGTGTTTGAACGCACAACTTAAATGTGTCCCTATGCGCAAGGTACTCTACTAGGTTCCCACCCTAATACCCTCATTTTCCAACCACCACTTTCCTCCACAGAGCCTCTCCTTATTCCCCAAACCTCCACCACCATTTGCTTAGTCAAGCCCACCTCCTTTGGTTGATACTTCCAAATCCTAGTCTTCCTTCCACTTTAGATCTAGAACATTCCCAACAGATTACAAGATGTATGTCTTTTCTTTTTCCTTTATTACCTTCCTAAAGAAACTCCCTTTCCAGCCTTTCAATTTCATTCGCCACTGTCGCTGGAATCTTGAATCACGATGAATAATACACCAGAAAACAAGCCATTGACAATTCAATTAATGTAATTTGTCCACCCAAGGATGACATATCTTCTCTTCCATGTTGCCACCTTTTCAATTTTTTCCACCACCAAATCATTTATGCTCCTCAATCTATGATTAGCACTCATTGAAGGCCCAAATAATTGATTGGTAATAACATCTGACTACTCGAGCTAATTCTTCAATCTTCTCAGCCAACATTCATATTCACATTATAACATGGAAATCCAACTAGTGCAGTAATCAAATACGGCTCACCAATTGGCCCCAGATACGGTTGAGATCTTGAAAACCAGATTTCCAAGAGGTTTTCGCAGGTCATAGAGCGAGTCACAACATCCCAAACTTCAGATCTAACCAAGTTGCTTAGACCTAGCTCTGTCTCACCATCCAAAACTACCCCATATCCCACCAAACTAGTGATTTCAGCCTCAGATCATTTACATACCTGGATCTATTCTTAGATCTATCATCATATGTCAAAGTGAAAATATTGCCATCCCCAAACCCTCTATAATAATGCAACTTGGCTGAGTCCCTCATGAAGCAACTTGATAGTGATCAAGTCCGAGCCAACTCGTTAGACAAGTTTTAAAACATTGCTATATTGTTGCTACCAAGATATCAAAATCCATCAACCTTTGACATTATGTGAGTTTCAATCTAGACCAAGTCACCCCTCTACTCTCATAACCGCTAGACCTGCACCACATGTACCCTCTCTTTTTTATTGAGAAATGGAGGGATGTTTGTTCTGCCTCCATTTTCAATAGTAATTGAAATAAAAACCCTTCTCAAGTTTCTAGCTTATTATTAATTAGATTCCATATTAACTGATTAGCACTACATCACCTACAAACAAAAACATATGGCAAGGAACTTCAACCTGGGTTTCTTCTTTCTAGTGGTCCATAAACATGGTAAATAGTCCAATGCCAAATCAATGTGAGACCATGCTGCATCCAACTCCAACTTGAAGCTGAGTCATCTCACCAATAGTTCTTATGCTTCGTACCACCCCTTGATACATATTCTGCATAATCACAATATAATCAGTAAAAGGCATCTTCCCTTTAATGCCTGAAATTAAGAACCCACCCACCTGTCATTGTCTTTCTGTATATAAATAAAACCATATGCAAAACTCCCCTCCTATCTCTCCGCTTTTTTCATAGGTGAATATGCTTACACAAGAAAGCATTAAAATCATTAAATAACTCAAACCAACATGATTGCTAAATCACCATCATCATCATCAAAGCCTTGTCCCAACTATGTGTGGGTCCGCTATATGAATTTTGTTTCTCCATTCCAATCTATCCTAAGCCAAATCCTAGGATAGACAGCACTCATGGAACATTGTCTTAGAATTCATATTTGGGTTGTGACAAGATTTTACCCTGACTAACAAAATTACATGGATTGCAAAATCATGTCTGCTACTTCCACAGAATTTTCAAAACCCATCATACATAATGATTTTCGAATTTAAACCACCACATGGGCATGCATCAAAACAGTAAACCCATTCAAAAAGATGCAAACCCCATTAAAAAAAATATTTCTCAAACCCAACCAATATACCCCACAATTTTTTATTTATATATAGAATATATATATATATATATATATGTTCTTTTGGGTGGCTACTACTATTAATAATGAAGAAGCACTACAGAAGATCTATGCCAATCGGCTACACCACAAGATTAAAAAACACAAGAATAGAAAAACCCAAAATAGAGTATAAATCATAAAATAAGGAGAGGCATAAAGGATAAAATTTCACAAAATCAAGGGAAGCATCATTGCATGAACAGACAATATACACCACAAATTCACAAACATATGCATAAGAATCAAAGGTTTGCATTTCTTCAAACACAAACAAATAGAAACAATGAAAACACAAAAAGAAAAAAAAAATGCTATATAGAAATCTTACATAAGCATTAATGAAAGCGCATATTCATTATACTGTAGCCATGCTTCCAACATTGGATGCATCATAACCATTTAAGATTACTAAACCACACAAAAACTACATGAAAGCATAGTAATCTCGCTACAAATCTTCAGTTTCCAGTTCTTCCAACATGAGCATGGCACCCACCCCGTGAAATTGAAAACCCAATTAACATACACTACAAAAATAAAAACCCATGAAGAGAAAATCACAAGTTCCAACATTTGCTGATAAGGGTATAAAAATTGGGTCATTTTCAATACCGTCCCATGGGAATTCACTTTCTTTTGATCTCCATCACGCTCTTCGATTTTGGGGCATACAGTGAATATACAATTGCCTGTCTTTTTGCGACCTCCAGCTGCGATTTTCCATAGGAGAAGGCTGAAGCAATAGAAGAAGGGTCGGAAAGTTGGCGGTTTTCACAGAATCCATCGATCGTTCTTCTTTTGGCATATTCTTTGATATTGTAATCAGAGAAGGTACGAGCAGTGCGCAGCAGAGAACGGAAGAGGGAGAGGATTTCAGATTTTGAAGCAAAAGAAGTCGAAGTCGCCATTGCAGAGCGAGAAAAGTTCAAATCTTTTCTTCTTCTTCGACACAAGCAGAAGAAGAAGTAGAAACGGCTGTACAGAGAATATTTAGAAAGAACCACGAACGCTGCTAGGGCTACAAAAGGGGATGGGCCTGCTTTCTTAAAGTCCATATTTGAACAGGTTGGGCTGGGCCTAATGGTCTATAGGCCTATGAAAATTCTCAGTTCTTTAAACTACTGGGGCAGTTTGAAAATAGTTTTTTTTTATGTGGTAATTGTAAACCACATTAAACCAGAAGAAAGAACAAGAATTAGGAATATGACATGCTAATAAAGCAAAATAATAATAATAATAATAATAATAAAGGTATAAGAGACTAATTACGACTGCGAGAGCCTAAAAAACACCACTGCCAAACTAATAATTATAATAAGAGCTCAACCAAAGGGGCTACCATTTTAATCCCTTGCCTAGTTAGCAAATTTGAAACCTCCAGGGAATTTGCCTTTCTATGTAAAAATATAAAATTCTTGGGCGTGGAGCAATGTAGGAAGAAGATAAAATTTCTTACAACACAAAGGGGTTTTATGAGATTTTTGGACACCCCTGCTGACCAGAAACCCATGAAATGGCATTCATGGAATCATTTTACTTTCAACATCTCGTTAGTATCTCAGTGATAGGAAGAAGAAAAAAAAATCCTCAAGGCCTTTGGGACCGCCAGAACTTTGACTTCCTCAACCCCAGTGCTAGACGGCCCTGGCTTAGCTCTGGGAGCACCATCAACATTACATTTTAAGTAATGTATGTTTTTAAATCACGTTGTCCAATTTTATTATGATTTTTCTTGCATTTTATGAAACTCTGGTTGCACTTTTAAAAAGGGGGTCTTCATATGCATCTATCCCTCACCATTTTTGGTGACGGACAACCCTTTTGGGGGTGTTTCAAGTACAAAAGGAAGGTACAAAGTACCCCTCTTGTACCCTTTTTGTACTTGAAACACCCCCAAAAAGGGTGTCCCTCGTAAAAAATGGTGAGGGATAAATGCATATGAATATTCCTCCTTTTAAAATATCAAAGTAATGTGCTGGGAAATAACCAACCTCTGGTTGTACTTCATTTTACAGCAGCCTTCTTCTCCTTACAGTATTTTCCGTTGGAAAAAAAGTATCACTGACAAACCCACAATAGTAATCAAAATATCTTCAAAATTTCTTACAATGGGCAGTGCCCTATGCGTTTCTTTCTCCATCTTTTTAACAGGATCATTGAGGATAGTGAAATCAAACAATGGTGCCCCCTCTAGAATCATGGTACACTGAGAATCATGTGTAATTAAGCATTTTCATAGTTTTTTCCCTTTTTTGTCTGAGAAAACAGTGTTGTTTAAGGCCCATCTTTCAGTGATCGAGATCATCTCCTAACCCATGCTTGAAAGGCCAAACGCAGAGAAGAATTCCCCTATGGGACAATCATCCGCATTAATTATAAATATAAATACAATTGAGAAAAGTCCATTACTCAAATGGAATGTCAGGGGAGACCTTTATTCAATTTCCCACCGTAGATCGTATATTTTGATCACCGGGAATGGGGCCGCAAACATATGGAATGGTTCGTACAAAATAGTGACCAGCAGGGGCTAAACACCTTATGGCACTTATTATTTGGGAGCAGAAATTGAGATCAATCCAGCACCTCTATGACTGCATTAACAACTTCTTGGGTGGTGCTGTATCCTCCAAGATCTCTAGTCCTGTATTTGCCTTCTGCAATCACACGCTTGACAGCAGTTTCTAGCCGGTCAGCAAATGAAGGGAATCGCAAATGCCTCAACATCATTGCAGATGATAGAAGCAAGGCAACTGGGTTAGCCGTCTTTTGCTCCACTAGCTTATCAGTTCCTACATTGCCTGCTGAGGCACCTTGCTCGAAAATGGCATGATCAGCACCAACATTACCTGCAATAAGAGTAGTTTCACATGCATGGTAAGAAACAGTGTGGAGCACACATAACAGACACAGGTAAGACCATAATTTGGTGAGCCAGACCATCGATGTAATAAACCTATCCATGGATTTTGTATGAATCACATAATTGTAGATCCTAATAATCTATGAAACAACTCTTGAATGGAGGATCCTGTGTTTTTTTTTTTTTTTTTTTCCCAAACAGTTTACCAAACTTTTTTAAGAAAAGAAGAATAGCGACAATGGGGAATGGATGTCCATAATAAAAACAGTGAACATCATGAATAACCAAACAATAAATCCCACATTCATAATAGAGGGGCAACAAACTGTGTATTACAGGCCAAATCCTCTAGTAGCTCAGTTGGTCAGGCACCTCCTTTCCGCATAAACAGTCAAGGATAAATCCTTGGTGGCAGTGCTGAGGGTGAGGGACTTGTGTGTGAGTACTTTACCTTACTAAAAAAAAAAAAAAAAAAGAAGAGTCTATATCATTCACACGAGTCCGCAATCCATTGTTAATGAAAATCCCATCCTGAAGAATATCCAAAGAAACTGAATGTAGGAGAGTTTCTTTCAAAATGAACTAATGTATGATATCTTTAGTAATTCAAATAAAATACCCATGTGAAAAACACAAGACACACGAGTGGAAATGGGTCGTCTCATCTCACACAGCCACCCAGGGATAGATCCCTGGGTCGAGTAGGTTGCCCCACATGTACTGTACCACTGATCCAACTTAGAAAAAAAAATAAAAACCAAGTTGGAGATCAAATTAATTAGAAGGTAATTAATTATTGCAACATTTAAAGAAATAGGAAACTGATAACATTCTAGATTATACAAGAGAGAAAACAGGAAATAAAAATCTGGGTTTAATCGGTTGTTAATACCTCCTGGCATGACACCCGTGCCTCCAGCAATGCCTGCCGCTGTGTTTGCAACCAGATTTCCATACAGATTAGGCGTAACCTGTGAATATGAACAAGCACATAAACTTGCCGTATAAAGCAGCCAAGCGAACCTTTCCACACAGCTTATAACTAAATAGAAAATAGTTGGGTTATTCTGAACTATCAAAGACTCAAAATAGGAACTCAAGCAGAAAAGTGAATGCAACTATTAGAAAATGGAATTATGAATTAACATACCATGACATCAAACTGCTCAGGCTTTGAAACAAGTTGCATGCAGCAGTTATCCACAATTATCTCATTGTATTTTATCCCTGGATATTTTGATGCAATCTCGCGACAAGATTCTAAGAAGAGCCCATCTGCCAGCTTCATAATGTTAGCTTTGTGTACAGCTGTTACCATCTTCCTATTGTTGAGGTATGCATACTCAAATGCATATTTTGCAATACGCTCAGAACAAAACTTTGTGATCACCTAGAAATCCAGAGTGAGAGACATACAAAACCAGAAATATTTGAAGAAACACATTAGAAAACAAAGTATTCAAAAGAAAGTCCCATCATAGCAACAAAAGATGAGAACCAGATGACAGACGCTTTATGGGCCTGTTTGGAGGTACCCCAAAATGCACACTCTAGCTGTTGATTACCAAATTGACACCTTCGATGATCTCGGCACAACATACATCTACAGAAGGAATAGTTTATGCAAATCTAGGGTGCAAGCCGTGCAACTCAAAAGAGTCAGTTGAGTATTGGCTCAACTCAATACCAACCTTAACTGTAGATAAACCCAAATCTGAACCCGACCTGAGTGCAATTCAGGTTAATTGTGTTCACTTGGATCAGGTCAGGTACATAACTTCCCCACTTCTTTTTATAGGTTATAAATTTAGAAAATGTATGTGATGCAGCTGATTGGATGAACCCAACCAAGCACCTCCAAGCTTAAGTCAGTTCACTACTATGTTTAGAATTTATCTCAACATCAAAGCACATGGACTATAGCACAGGAGAGAAACTAATCTGATGATATGAAAATACATATAGGAAAAAGAAAAAAGAAAAAATACACATCAGAAACCTCTCATTTAGGCCATATGGCCTACAATTCAACTGCAATCCCTACCCTATTGGTGTGGCTTGTTTCCAAAAAATTAGCAAGTATAACCAAAAAAATCTCAATTCGTCTTTAAGAGGTCCATGAACCTAGAATTTAATTGGAAAAAAAAAAAAAAAGAAAGAGACAAAATATAAGTAAAGAGATAAAATAAGAGAAAGTAAATAAAGAGAAGGTCCTATTCTGTTGCAAGTTGGAATGGCTAGAGGCTTTGGCTGGGATGGATGGGGCCTTGGGGCCTCCTAGCATAACTCTAAGGCTTACACACACCTGGGCTTGCGCCCATCTTGATGGGCTCTGCCTGCATCTACATTGTACAGTTGCATATAATATGCATTATACACTATCTATACATATGTGTTTAAAGTACAAACAAGTTCGGCGACCCTAATTCCATGAGGCTTTCAAATCCAGGCTTGAGCCCAGCCCAACTCAAATTTCAATCTTAAGTCAGGTTGGGTTATACAGGTTCATGTTTGGCCCAACCCAAGGCAATCCATTGGCCTCCATCTATTCTTCAATCCAAACAACAAAGTCAAGCACGCAGCCAAAACCTAATGAACTTATCGCGGGTCAAATTCCCAATTCTCCAATTCTATAAATCCAGACGACCCTAACAAACAGGAAGTCCCCAAAAAAGCCCCAAAACCTGACGAACTTCATCGTTTTCCTAACAATTACACCAAATCTAACAGAACCCATTTCTCCAAAAATCCAAAAAAAAAAAAAAAAAGTCTAAGCAGAAGTAAGATAAACAGATCCATCAAAAAACATCTACATGCCACTCAAAGTGAAGAAATCATAAACCTCCACTCCTTCACACTAAATTGCAGATGACCCATTCCCCAATTCCACAAACCCAGAAAAACCCACTCACCAAAACCCAAAACCATAAACCCTAGATCGATGGCAACTCATTTCTCCAAATCCAAATCTTCTTCAAATTCACCCAAAAGTCATTAAACAATACTAAATCGAAGACGACTAAATTCCACAAATCCATCAAATCTATACATAAAAAAGCACAGAATTTGAACTCCAAACAACATCAAAAAGAAAGAAAGAAATAAAATCTTGCAAATACCTTAAGGCTCTCAACAACACCAGGGACGACCTCATGCTCGAGCCCCGAATACTCGCCCTCCGTATTCTCCCTAATCACAACAATATCAACATTCTCATGCCGAGTCGGCAGTCCCGGCAGATTGAAGCAGTTAACGAGCGAAGCATACAGATCGAGCTCCCTCCGGAGCTGCACATTCAAGGAGCTGACGCCACCGCCCACCGGCGTCGCTAAGCCACCCTTCAAGCAGACCTTGTTTCGGCGGATGGATTCCACGACGGCCGGAGGGACGGCGGTCATGTCTCCATGTACTCCGTCGAAGGACTCGAAGTAGACGGGGGCGTGCATCGCCTGCATGACCTGCTCGACGGCGTCGGTGACGAGCGGTCCAATGCCGTCGCCTCGTATCAGGGTGACAGCACGTGGGGCTCCGTCGCCTGGGCGGGGCATGTAGGTGACGGATCGACTGAATCCAAACCCTAACCCTAGATCAGACGGTGGAGAAGAAAAGAGAGATGATCTAAAGAAGTTTCTTAGGAGAGCTGGGGCTCTGCTTCTTGACATTGCCATCTCTCTCTCTCTCTCTCTCTCTCTGTGAACTTGGTTGGAATCGAATTCGAGGATTTTGAAAAAGGAAAAGCAGGAAAAACAGGAACAGGCAAACAGCGAGGCAAGTACGAAAATTCGAAAGAAAGGAAATAAGTGTGAGTGTCAAATTCGCGCGAAGGCTTTTCAGGTCGTTAGAAGTGATTTTTCTTTTACAGATTGCCACCAATATATTTTACAATTACAAATAACTTCCTACTTTTATCTCAATCAAACCTACCACACTATACTAAGCCCAGTGCCACTGTGGTGGGTCCATGGGTTGGGTCGATTGAATGGTTCATAATTAAATTTTTTTTTTTTTTTAGTTTGTCCCGACCACATTTGTAATCAGGGCCTGGCCAATTTAAAGGTGCAAATAAGAGAGAGCTTAACAAATTATATTGTAAAGAACCTCAGCCACTTACAATAATAATATTACAATAATCAACCACTTTAGCTGTTAATTAATGGTGAGAACTTGCAGAGTTGGTCTGCATAGAACTAGTTTATAAAAAATAAAAATAAAAAGTTAGCAGTGTAGAAGAACTAAATTTCAACACATTGTACAAAGAGCATATTTTAGCCTTTCTCGTGTACTTATTGCTCAAACCACCTTAAAGAACATTGCTAAGCATTTAGTCTTGATTCGTACGTTTCTTAGAACTCTCTCTCCATCCTTGCATACACATTTAAGCCAAGTATACTTTTAGCTTCTCCTAATCATCAGTTGTCCAACATTCAGCCCCAAACAAATGAGGGGTATTCTCTATCTTAAGATAGAGAAGATCCACCTCAGAGGGCGCCTCGTCTTTGAAGTGCCAAACTCATAATTCAAGGCAATTGCTTGATGTTGATTCAGATGAAAAGAGGGATCCTAAGTCCTTCGGCCAAGGTACATATACTCTAAAGTAGAATCTGAATCCATGACACAATTTCACTAGGATCCAGAAACCTCATTTCAACCTGGATCATGATTCCACAAACTCTATAGGATGCACAATACAGTAACATTACGAACAAGTATGGAAGTTTCACATGCTCAAGCAATAATTGACACCAACCATTGATCAGAAGTATAAACTTTGAACTTGAGCCATATGAATTGATTTGATTAGTGTCGTACCTGAGAGAGGCTGAGACCCAGTTGACAAAATGCTCACATCCATCTATTTACACGTTATTACAGTGCACACTTACAGGGGAAAATGTTAAATAATAACTTATAACCGTTTCACAGAGCAACACAAGCACAATTAAAAGAGAGACTGATGAATCTCATGACATGACATCTTCCAGAGATGCTGAATCCATGAGCAGCTATCCAGAAACTCGATTAGTTTTTCTGAGTCTCAGATTTCCTTTTATGCACCTCTCTTCTAGAAGAGGTTCTAAAACCCACTACATTCATTAGATACAAAAATGAAAATATGATTTTTTCCATATAAACCTAAACAAAAATAGGTCAGCAGGATGTCAACTTCCATCTCTCTCAAAGCAGAAGTATAATCACCTATCTACTTTTTCACTTCTTCATAGTCTGCCTCTGGAGCCTGATCACCACCCTGGGACCCACCAGAAGCGGGCCCACCAGACCCACCGCCTGACATGTGTTGTCCAATCTTGGATACTGCCTTGTTTGCAGCATCAAGCTTTGCCTTTATGTCTTCAATATTCTCTCCTGCCATTGCCTTCCTGAGATCTGCCACAGCTGACTCGATCTCCGATGCAATCTCCGCTGGAATCTTGTCTCTATACTCACCCAAGCTCTTCTCGATACTGTAGATTGTAGTGTCAGCGCTGTTTTTAATATCTATCAGAGCCTTCCTCTCCAGGTCTTTCTGTGCATGAAGCTCGGCCTCCTTAACCATCTTCTGAATCTCATCTTCTGAAAGTCCTCCTGACGACCGGATCGTAATCTGCTGTTCTTTGCCAGTGGCCTTATCTTTGGCAGAAACTGTCACAATCCCATTGGCATCTATGTCAAATGTGACCTCGATCTGTGGCATGCCTCTTGGAGCAGGTGGAACGCCCACAAGCTCAAACTCGCCTAGCAGCTTGTTGTCAGCTGCCATCTCACGCTCACCTTGCAGCACCCGTACACCCACCTGAGTCTGGTTATCAGCAGCAGTAGAGAACACCTGCCCATAGAGAATGATCCCAGATCAGATAATAAAAATAGATCTAACAGAATATAGATAAGGTCTGCAGCACATATGCAACAAGCACCTGACATGAGAAGTGCACATAGCAATGAGTGTATATGATGCACATTATATGAATGACATGCACAATTTGTGGCTATGCATAATTTCTTGAATCAAGTTATAAGATGAGTAATTCTTTAGGATATCGAAATGCAAATATGCTTAGGGTGTAATACAGTTGTGATGTAAAAGTTACAATTTTACAACTAGCCATTGGAAAAAATTCCTAATTCACTGCATATCTGGCAATACCTTCACGACATGAAGTAGCAGACACGATACCCACTACTCAAAAGTATTTAATGGCCATGCATTAGGATTTAGGATACTGGGCATATTGGTGCTTTTAAATCCCAGATATCAAATCCTTCAACCTTTAGGGGTCTTTTGGCTTACTCTTTTTTTTTTTTTTTTGGAAAAGATGACTGTATTCATTGCTCAAAGTCAAAGGGAACTGTGCAGGATAAGAGATATACTAACCTCAAAAATGACCTTCAAAAAACCCCAAAAAACTAGGGAAGAGCAACCAAACCAAAAGGGAAAGGGGTAAAGCCCAAAAAACTTGGGCAACAACCCCGCATAGGAAGGTAGCATTCATCAAGGGGTGAAGGGTAAGTGAGTTTATACAGTGACCATTACATTTCCCTCGTTTGAAGGGACGTAATTTCCAACTCTACCCTATATAGAAATTGTTCCCCTGCACCCTTTTCCAGCCAGTCTACATTTCTTGGTAAAGGATTAGAAAATGCCAAACATCCCCTTATAATGTTCCCGTCTACTGAAAAACTAACAAAAAAACTCTTAAATAAATGGTATTTGTAGTTAGGAAATAAGATAATAAACCATACACCTTTGTACAAAACATTGTCAACAATCTTAAGATCTGCCTTGGGTAGGCAGAGTTGGCTTGCTTCCCAGAGAATAAACACCTAGCGACTCGAACATGATGTGCTAGGTTTCGATCAGCTAATCAAAACTATAGCTTCTCATTCGATTGGGTTACCATGTGCTTTTCACTTCATGATCATGGCTCATTTCCCTCAGCTAACAATCTTATCCCTTTTTTGGAACCTTCGCTGGAATAAATCGAAGGAGAGAGAAATCGATTGTTAGGGATGGAAGCTACACCAGGTAGGTAAGCAGAGTTTGTATGAGCCGCACAAAATGATATGGCAATAATATGTATCCACATTGGTTATCTAGACTGGCATTTTAAGAGAACTGAGGAAACTATGGTCAAATAAGTTGTAATATGTAACAAGTACAATATGACTGGCAAATTGTTAATAAATTTTATATTAAAATTACCTGACTCTTCTTTGTAGGAATGGTTGTGTTCCTGTTGATCAACCGGGTGAAGATGCCTCCCAGGGTTTCAATACCAAGTGACAATGGAGTCACATCCAAAAGCAGCAGCTCCTTAACATCTCCACGAAGGATGCCGCCCTGAATTGCCGCTCCCATGGCAACTGCCTCATCTGGATTCACTCCTTTGCTTGGGTTCTTCCCAAAGATCTCAGCAACAACTTCCTGAACTTTAGGGACTCGAGTCATCCCCCCTACGAGGAGAACCTCATCCACTTCCTTAGTGGATATGCCACCATCCTTTAAGCAGCTCTTGCAGGGGTTCCTGGTCCTCTCAATCAAATGGTTAACCAAAGTCTCAAACTTAGACCTTGTCAGAGTGATATTCAAATGTTTTGCACCAGATGCATCGGCTGTGATGAAAGGCAGGTTGATCTCCGTCTGAGATGTGGAGGACAGCTCTATTTTAGCCTTCTCAGCTGCTTCTCGAAGTCTTTGCAGTGCCAATTTGTCCTTTGAAAGATCAATTGACTCAGTCCTCTTGAACTCACTCACTAGGAAGTCTAGCAGTGCATTGTCGAAGTCCTCCCCACCCAGGAAAGTATCACCATTTGTTGCTTTAACCTAAAAAGGAGGCAAATTAGTAAAATTCGACAAAAAATAAATAAAAATAAAAAATAGAGAAGGCGTGGAGGGAAGTTTTAAAACTATGCACACCTCGAAGACTCCACTAGATATCTCCAGGATTGAGACATCAAAAGTTCCACCTCCGAGATCAAAGACAGCTATGAGACCCTCCTTCTTGTTCAACCCGTACGAGAGTGCAGCAGCAGTTGGTTCATTGATGATACGCTGCACATCCAGACCAGCAATTCTGCCTGCATCCTTTGTTGCTTGCCTCTGAGCATCATTGAAATAAGCTGGCACTGTGATTACAGCTTTCGATACAGATTTTCCAAGGTATGATTCCGCAGTTTCTTTCATCTTGGTCAGAACAAAGGCACCAATCTGGCTAGGGGAATATTGCTGTCCATTGGCTTCAACCCATGCATCTCCATTGGGAGCCTTCACAATCTTATAGGGAACCATCTTCATCTCTTTTTGCGTCTGTGGATCATCGAAACGCCTTCCAATCAGTCGCTTGGTACCAAAAACTGTGTTTGTAGGGTTGGTCACGGCTTGACGTTTGGCTGGAGTTCCCACAAGTAGCTCACCCTTCTGGTTAAAGGCTACCACGGATGGTGTGGTCCGAGCTCCTTCAGAATTTTCAATTACTTTTGCATTCTGCACATATTGCCAAAAAATTTAAATATATATATATATGATAAAAAATAAAGATTTTGAATCCACTAATGATTCAGTGTGAAGCATCTCCCTTTCATCAAGGATGATCAGAGATAAATCCCCGGCCAGCCCTGCTGGTTAGGGATTTGTGTAAAGTGTGAGCGTGTGCCTGAATATTTACACAGAGAGATTTAATGCAAAATGAAGTGAGAAATATACACAACTGTACCCAAAAAAAAAAAAAAAAACTACAGCAAATAAATGTCAGCCACAAAGATTCTAACCTTGCCCTCCATAACTGCCACACATGAATTTGTGGTACCCAGATCAATCCCAATAACGTCATTCCCAGCAGGCTTTGAGCTGGACCAAAACAGCATATTATCCACAGATACTAAAGATAACAAAGAAACTGTCACCTTAGAGCATAATAGGATTATTTAGTTTTTAGTACCTGAAGGGTCTTGCTAAACTAGCCCATTTGTGACCCAAAGGAGAAGAAGCTATTGTATTGGAAGCCACCTGCACAAGCAACATTTGATATAGTAAGAAATGAAGTTCAAATAGAGCAACTAAACCCAGTGTAAGTTTGCATCTTCTCTACAAGAGAATTCCTTGTAGAAGTGGCTGCTCAAGGAATCATCCACTTAGAATGGTACAAAAAGGTACATTTTTTTCTAGCAGGAAAGTATCTGTTAGCCTGAGGTGCAAGGACAGAAAGAAAGCTCTGATAATCACTAAGGGAGATTCCTCAAACATGGTTGCATGGACAACAAATTTTAAAGAGGGAAAAAAGGGCTCCCCGGAGATACGCGTTTACATTTGACAAGTTTAGATTCACGTGAAAATAACATTGCCTGCACCTTTTTTCAATTGAAGGCCGGTGAGGCGAATAGTCTAGCAGATATCTTGGCCAAACATGGGATTTTTCAGGACACATTGTCTCTACCTTCTATAGAGTGAGTTGGGAATAAACGTAAAGGTGATTGACAACAATAATTGTACCATATGCAAATAACTTTAAATAAATTGTTAGTGTTACTGATAATTTAAAGAAGTGATTAAAAAAAAAAAAACTGTTATCGTATAATGTACATGGCAAATTCAAAAAATTGAATCAGACATACACCAGACCAATGTTGTAGAAACCAGAATAGAATTCAGACATATGGAAGGGGCAGCAGACACAGCATGATCCAAATGAATTCGACGACCAGACAAGAAGTAACATTTGTAACATGTACATATAAACTGTCAACACCAGTTAAGCAAAAAAAATAAAAAGAGTCAAACGCCAGTGTTTATAAATCTGAATTTGCAAGTTAAGACTGAGTCTGACTGAAACAGGAAGCCTCCTGCAGTCTGGCTACAGATTATACTTATTTAAAGGCAGAACCTCACCGCCAACCATTACTGATGAGGGAGCATCTGCGAAGATCATGACCCACTCATTCAGGGCCAGCCAGAGTGCTATACATTAGTGCAACCAGCAATGAAACCCAGCAGAATCAAACCAGGCTCAAAATTCAGAAATTTCCTTAATTGCCCCTAGGAGTAATTTGTTAGTATATTTTTTTGTTTGTTATTCTACGTTGTTGTTTTCAGTAGTTCTACGTATGGCTGGCCTAAGTGAAAAGTACATGAGCTAAAGAGTAGGAATGAAATAGTTGCTTGGATATTGAGAAAGAGAAAAGTGTCATCTTTTTTGAAGTGAGGAAATTCCTCCACCAAATCAAGCTAAAGGCCTGGCATGGATGATCAATCTCCAAGTTTTCAGTGTTGAGTGAATCTGCCAGCCCCAGATTCCAGGTTTCACCATCTTCCACTCTGTCTACAACTGGAACCTGGCACTATTGAGACATGATCAGATCTAGTGGCACCATGTCTGCATCAGTCACTCTTCAGGTGCTTTTGGATGCAACTTGCTTTAACAAAAAAACAGAGAATTTCAAAAGAGGGCTCTAGTTTTGCTCAGTTTTGAAAAAAAAAAAAAAAAAAACTTAGTTTTTCAAAATAGGTCTTAAGTTTTCCAGTTTAATTTCAAATCAGGACATCTAGTGAGATTTGGGGCTTTCAAGCACCTTTCTTCTCTTTTTTTTCCCAAAATACCCACAATGTCCTTAGGGCTTTTGTTTAGTTGTTTTTCAGTTTTATGTGAAATACCCAGATCAGAAATATTACAAATGGATGAGAGGCAAACGAGAAGGAAGGGAAGCAAGGACGTTGAGACACATTTGAAATATCTGCTAGACTATTCATTTACCCTTCTGACAGTGATATTATTCAAGTGTTTAAAGAGTTGGAATCAGAAGATAAGTATCAAAGAGGATGTGAAGGGGGGATAGAGATAGAATTTGGTGATTGATGAGATGATACATGTGTAGAAATATGAGTTAATTAATCAATCAATTTATTCTTCCATACCTTTAATATCAAAAGGTTCTCTTCTTGTAAATGTAGCAGAAGCATCGATGCTTTTAAGTATAGATAAAAGAAAGCACTTTCAATGATGTTCTTAAAGCCTATTATAAATTGTCAAGGAAGGCAATGTGAGTTAACAAGTGTAAGAAATGAATATTCGAGATGAGTTCCTGAAAGAAGAAGAAGACAAAGGAAGGGTAGAAGCTCACCGGTATATTGGGGAAAAAAAAGAGAAAAAGTCACCAAAATCCCCAAATCTCGCCGGGTGTCCTGATTTGAAATGAAACTGGAAAACTTAAGCGCTGTTTTGAAAACCTTCTTTTTGTGTCCTAATTTGAAAACTGTTCAAAACTTGAGCCCTATTTTGGAATTTTCCCAACAAAAAACGGTTTAAATAGTTTGTTATAATAAACAGCAATCATTTGGAGTACGCATTGCAAGACCTGAAAAATACATAATAATAATAATAATAATAATATACATGGTTGTGTTTGTACCTTTTCCACCCAAAAAATAACGAGCACCAAGAATTTTTTGGAATAAATAACCAACCTAATGAGATTTTTTTATTATTATTATTATTTTTTTTTTTTTTTGCGAAAAGTGGCATTGTATTAAAAAGTCAGATAGGATAAAGGTAAGTGAAGAGACGAAGGAGGCCAGTTACAGGAGATGTGTAGTAATAAGATTTGAAGGGCAGTACAAAATCCCTTCGTGCTATCTGAGATTTTAAATATTCGTGCCACCTCAAACTCAGTAAAACAGAACCTAACGCCCTTCAAAAACACTCAAATCAAATGCATTCATATGAAAGAAATTTGAGGAAGTACTTTGCAAGTTCCCCCATGCATATCATGTTTTATTTATTTTAATATTAGAGAGTGATTCTAGAATTTGGGGAGGGGGGTGTTTGGGGTTTGTATGAGAATCAAATAAAAAAGTAAAAAACTGATCATTTGCATGCATCCCTAAAACCTGAGCTGAATGTGGAGAAAAAGAAATCCTCTTTAAGTGCAAAGTTTTTCATCTCCCAAATCATGTTGATAAGTCAATTCATTCCTAAACATTTAAGCATCAACTGATTCCATCTAAAAAAAAAAAAGTCTTTACGAATAAACCTACACCTGTGGAAAACGTAGCATCCAAGTTTTAACGAAATCTAAGCCTCTGAAGAGCTGTTCTAGTTAAGAAATCACACAAACCCTAATAAAAACTCTACTCCCAATAAGAACATGAAATTACAAAACAACTTCATCAACACCTATCTCACCAATTCCAACTTACGATCATTCATTCTGCTAACAGAAACCATAAAAATCTCACAAATCAAAGTAATCACAGACCCCCAGGGAAACAGTGTGTAAGCGCACGAAACCCTAGATTTGCATCAAAAGTTTAAACAAGCACCAAAGTTATGGAATCGAAGTAAGAAATACTCTGCTATTACCGATCTCAAAGCCGATCTGCGTATAGCTCCAAACACCATCGCCATGACTGAGCACGCCGTAGAAGAAGATGAGAAGGATTCTAGGGTTTTGGCAGGGTTTTGGAACTGACGTGGAGTAAAGAGCCAGACGTATAGTTGCGGGAGAGGCGAAGCGGCAGATTTTATAGGATTATTTTATACAAAAGCCCCTGTATTTTCAAACAAACCCAAACAGACACCAGATGTTTTAAATATAAATACTGAACCAAAGTCCAAAATGGGGATTTACTATGAAAAAAAAAAGAGTCCAAATAATGACCAAATTCACACATTGAACCAAAATTGTCTATTTCAAAAAAAAAAAAAAAATTTGTCATAAGAGTATATTTCATATTATCCATATGGAGTCCAGCTCATTGGACCCACTTAGAGCACACCTATCACAATGAAATAGTGTAGATGGAAATGTCATTAAAAAAAATCGGCCCAATGAAATTATACTTGCCCATTTTTTAGTAGCCTTAAAATTTTAATGACATATTAATTATAGATTTTTCGAGATATAATCCAATAATGAGGTAAGGTTTGATGATTGTAAAATTGGGCTTCGTGCCAGATCGTGGGGGTGACAAGAGTGTGAAATGGAGAGCAATTGATCAAAGGTGGGTCAAGTGGGCCCCATAAAACTGGACTCTACATTCAATCCGGCTGTGGCTGAAAGTTTTTGTGTTTATTTCAACACCTATAACCATTATTGTGGTTATATTATAATATTTTATAAGTGAGAAAATTAAACTTATATATTAGAATAAAGATCGGTAAAATTGTAAAAAAAATTTGAATAAATTAGTTTTTTCTATGTCCATTAAACTAATTTTTGTAACATTTTCCCGATAATATCCTTAGAGAATCCCCTAGTTTAGAAATATCTCAACATTTCTCCGAGAATCACTCGGATTAAGAGAAGGTAAGCTCCAAACGAGTGGAGAAAATGCGATAGATTAGATTCCATGTAGTGTTCCACATTGGCATCAATATTGTTCAGTAGACGCCATTCTGCAGTCCATCCCAATCAATGCCCACCACCACCAAGGACTCAAGTGAAATCCAGGGAAATCCACCTGTGGGGACTGTTCGGATGAGCGCCCATAGCAGGAGAAAATTTCCCCATTTACTAGTTAGTGTATTACTATAATATAACCGACAAACTAGGGTTCTAAATTGGTCGGTTCCGGTCCGGGTCCATCCGAAACCGTGAGAAGAGGGAATTGGATCTGGACCAGGAACCATTTCAGAACCGGTTTTTTTTCTCTGGAACCAGAACCATATATGGGACATGTCTGGATCCGGTCCAGGTCTAGATAGAGAATGCTATTAAAAATAAAAAAAATAAAACATGATTTTTAGGAGAGATTTTCGAAAATTGAGATAATATGATGTGTCTCGGGTCCACGGGTCCGAACCAAGGTGGAACCGAACCCGGACCCCTTATGGGGCTTAAGTAGGAACCCAGACCCGGTTTTTAACAAGTTTGAACCTCCGGATAATCAGAGACCCATTTACATTCCTACCACAAACATGTGTCCTAATTGTAGTTTGAGGTGCTTTTGTTATATGTAAACCTTTTTACTCATTTGTCCCCTAATTGGAGTTTGAGGTGCTTCTGTCTCCATTTTAGACTGCTCCTCTCTCTACTGGGATTGAATAATGACACATTGCTGGACCCGGACAGGAAATATGTCGAAAGTAGAAATTTGTATCGCATGGACAGTTTTCTCCGCTTACTTTCTCTTCTGAATCCAAATAGACCCAATGACCCAGTGGCTAGCACCTATTACAGGCAAGTTCCATGGATTGAAATCTCAAACATTTGTTTTTTTTGGGACAAATATTTATGATGAGATTGGGATGCAATGCATTTTGGATGTATATATTTTTCTAACCTTGGTTAAGAGTTGGAATATTTGACTATAGAATAAGCTGCACCGTAGTTTTTACTGTAAAAAAGACATATCATCATCATATCCAAGGTTCTAGGTGTGCATTAAACATTTTTTTATGAAACCCTTGGTCAGGTAAGGCCAGCGCCAAAATGAAGAACCTGCCATGTGATGAATTGGATGATTGAAACTAACCAATAATTCTCACTGCATCAATAGAGAAAACCCATCTAATTAAGGAAAAATTAAGAATAATAACAGATCATATACCAAGTTCACTTTAACACTTTTACCAAAAAACAAACTGTGGTTGCAATAAGATGCTCATTGAGGAATCCATTTCATATTGGTTTGGGAAGCTATCCTCTTTGCTAGTTCCAAAAAACTCATGGAATCTTCCAATTTATGCAAGTCCTATTCAAGGAAAGAACTGCACACTTTTTTTTTTCATTCTCATTCATTTTTCTACAACCTCTATTGACTATACAGCCTCTGAATTTTGAATCTTTCAGATGGAACACTCAACTGTTCAGCACTGGTTCACTAAAGCAATACAAAAGACATGTGAATTGTGAACGATGCCATATCATCACCATCATGTAAGTAACTAGAAATCAATCAGAGCCAATAGAAAAAACTGGATGAGTTCTCCACATTGCAGATTATATTTTATTCACCCGCACCTCTTGAAGGAGCTTTTAACGTCATCTGTGAATTAACAGAACAATCATGCTACAGGGACAAACTTTTTGTCCAGGATTTGGGACAAACTACCATGTGGCACATTCCTAGAGGTGCTTTTTCCCTTTCTCTCAAAAGTTGAATGCATTGTTCACCTCTAGAAATGCGCCACGTGGTAGTTTGTCCCAAATTCTGGACAAAAAGTTTGTCCATTTAGACTTTTTGTTAATAAAAGTCGGTTGGTTTTAATTTAAATGAAAAATGCTCACTACAAATATTGGATACAAAACTGCATATCTGAGATTTATATAAACCTTAACCAGATTAGGCCACTCGTGACATCTTCTTCATACTTCTCAGCGCTTACTCAACAGAGAAAGGTTCATATCTCACCTGTCCATCTACTTCTTCACCTCTTCATACTCGGCCTCTGGAGCCTGATCACCACCCTGGGACCCACCAGAAGCAGACCCACCACCTGACATGTGTTGTCCAATCTTGGATACAGCCTTGTTTGCAGCATCAAGCTTTGCCTTTATGTCATCAATATTCTCTCCTTCCATTGCCTTCCTGAGATCGGCCACTGCCGACTCAATCTCCGATGCAACCTCTGCTGGAATCTTGTCCCTGTACTCTCCCAAGCTCTTCTCGATGCTGTAGATTGTAGTGTCAGCGCTGTTTTTTATATCTATCAGAGCCTTCCTCTCCTGGTCTCTCTGTGCATGAAGCTCAGCCTCCTTAACCATCTTGTCAATCTCATCTTCTGAAAGTCCTCCTGATGACCGGATGGTAATCTGTTGCTCTTTGCTAGTGGCCTTGTCTTTGGCAGAGACGGTCACAATTCCATTTGCGTCAATGTCAAACGTGACCTCAATCTGGGGCATGCCTCTAGGTGCAGGTGGAATTCCAACAAGCTCAAACTCTCCTAGGAGCTTGTTGTCGGATGCCATCTCACGCTCACCTTGCAGCACCCGAACACCAACCTGAGTCTGGTTATCAGCTGCAGTAGAGAACACCTGACCGAAGGGAGTGATTGTTTCAATTCAGATAAAAATGTTACAGAAAAAAGAATTCCATAGAAGTATGGAACTTGCAGGAGAAAATTCCAAATGATGTGCAGGGTATAACCAGAGGTGCATGTGGCATGTGAAGCATGCAAAAGGATACATCCATGATGGAATGCATAGATGCACATAGTTTATAACAAGTGACAAGATGAGTAAATTCTTAGTTGAAATTGTATGGCTGAGAAAATTTTATTTGCTCAGGGAGCCAGAATTTTCTCAACAAAAATTGCGATATCCAATTCTGCATCCATAGTCGCCACTCAGATGTCAGATACTCCTCAATACTATCCAATAAGTTGAAAGACATAGCCTGTTGAATGCTCTTTCTATTATTGTACTGTAATACCATTTATACCCAATTTATGCGGCACCATTGTATTTTTTGGCCTAAATATATTTTTCCAAAAAAACAATTCCAATATTTAAATATTTAATATTAATCTATGAGAAATGATCTGGCAAATCTGGATACAATGGATCCCCTTCAACCCTTTCCAAATTTTGGATTGGGGACCCACCCTTTATGGAGTGATATTCACCACAGGATTCAATCATGCCAGAATCTGTCAAATGAAAAACATATTAACATTCAGTCCACTGGCCTATTGGGGGTGAGGTTGAGATCCAATGGTCTCGAGTTAATGAAAAGGTAGGCCTCCTAGTCCTAAAATTCAAAGAGTTTGAAGGGTAAAAGGTATTTTGGAAGCACTTGACCATTTCTCTCAAAATATTTATAGAAGGCACATGAGTTTTTCTGGAGTGATATTCACCACAGGATTCAATCATGCCAGAATCTGTCAAATGAAAAAACATATTAACATTCAGACCACTGGCCTATTGGGGGTGAGGTTGAGATCCAATGGTCTCGAGTTAATGAAAAGGTAGGCCTCCTAGTCCTAAAATTCAAGGAGTTTGAAGGGTAAAAGGTATTTTGGAAGCACTTGACCATTTCTCTCAAAATATTTATAGAAGGCACATGAGTTTTTCTCCACTTCGAAGTTGCTGCGACCATATTGCAAGGATAAGTTACACTCTTACACTTTCAAATTGTATAAAGTTCAGAATATTCTGAACTAAGCATATTCTAAGTTTCCTCAAAGCAGATGTACCAAGCAAACCCAGAATCCTGCCACTTGATGCATGTCGTCATGCACAAGCTCCCATCTAGCAACATGCGCCATAAAGGCAAACGTGTGCATTACTATATCCAAACCATGCAAGAAATGGACCACATATGTAGAGATGACTTAACCCAATGATCAAGAATGTCCTGATGTCCATGGATCCAAAAACCATCGAGTTGTCAAGGTCATGTACAGGGCGGACCACATGTTGCATGCCTTAAATGTGGTAAATGTCAATGTGAAAGATGGAACAGAGAGAAAACAATGTGCTGAAATGCTCTCCCCTTGAGGGTCGATTGTATCTCATATATATAGGGACTAAATGCCCTAATTACACCCAATTACAGTATCTAATCATATCTCAGATCCTAAAGAATAGCTAATAAGATAAGTATGTACATGTGTGCTTTGACTAATAATACAATGACTGGGCCTAACTGGGCCTGTGAGTTTGGGCCTCATTAACACCCCCCCTCAAATTGATGCCGATGAATCAACCAGCATCAATTTGTCTGTTAAGAATTGATGACGAGGTCGTGGAAGTGCTTTGGTAAAAATATCAGCAACTTGGAGGCTGGAGGAGATGAACGGAAGAGAAATAACATCGCGTAGATACTCATCCCTGATAAAATGGCAAGCAACCTCGATGTGTTTAGTTCTCTCATGAAACACACTGGATTTTCAGTAATCCGAATGGCACTGGTGTTATCTGCATGTAATGGTGTGGGAGAGGGTTGTGAGAAGCCAAGTTCCACAAGAAGTCCACGAAGCTATATAATTTCAGAGCATGCGGCCGACATGGCCCGGTATTCTGCCTCAGTTGATGATTTAGAAACTTTGTCCTGTTTTTTCACTTTCCATGAAATAAGAGCATCACCTAAGAACATGCACCAGCCCGTTGTGGACCTACGAGTATCAGGACAACCGGCCCAATCAGCATCAGAATAGGCAGTCAATGTCATTGGAGAACCAACAGGAAAAAACAAGCCTCTGTGAGAAGTGCCAAGAAGATAACGAAGAATCCGTCGAACAGCTGCTAAATGTAGATGATGGGGCTTGGTCATATACTGACTCATCAAGTTGACTGCATAACTGATGTCAGGCCGAGTAGTAGTCAAATATATAAGACTACCGACAAGCTGTCGATAATATGTCGGATCAGGAAGGGGATCACCACTGTCACTATGGAGTTTAAGATTCAGTTCCAGAGGGGTATCCACAGGTGTGGAGGTTGACAGTCCTGCTGATTCAATTAAATCCATAGTATACTTATGTTGATGCAAAATCAACCCCTTCTCAGAGTGATGAACTTCCAATCCCAAAAAGTATTGCAGAGGACCCAAATCCTTCATTTGAAAGGATTGATGCAGAGAAACTTGAAGATCGTGAATCATGGCGGTATCTGTGCCAGTGATGATAATATCATCTACATAGACTAGAAGAATAGTGAGTCCTGTAGATTTCTGAAGTAAAAACAATGATGGATCAGAAGGACTCTATTGAAACTACAGCTTGAATAAAGCATCCTTGAATTTGTCAAACCATGCTCTTGGCGCTTGTTTTAGCCCATACAAGGACCGTTTTAAAAGAGCAACTTGTCCATCAGATGGGTTTGGAGAACCTGGAGGTAGTCGCATGTAAACTTACTCTTTAAGGTCACCATGAAGAAAGGCGTTCTTCACATCAAATTGGAAAAGGGGCCAAGATTGAGATGCAGCGATGGCAAGAATGGTGCGAACGGTGGTCATCTTTGCGACAGGCGCAAAAGTTTCTTCGTAGTCGATGCCATATTCCTGTCTGTTGCCAAGGGCCACAAGCCTTGCCTTGTATCTATCCAAAGTACCATCGGCCTTCAATTTGATAGAGTAAACCCATTTACTCCCAACAGGGTTAACCTTGGCTGGGCATGGAACAACAACCCAGGTTTGGTTCTGCTGTAGAGCATTAAGTTCTTCTTCCATAGCCTGTCTCCAGCATTCCTGCTTTGCTGCTTGTGAATAAGAAGTGGGAATGGAAACCGAGGATAAAGTAGCGAAATATGAAGAATGAGAAAAACCGTATCGATCTGGTGGGCGAGAGATACGAGAAGAACGACGAATAGCAAGGTGATGTGAATCTGATGCTGGAGCAGGATTCGGAGCCGGTTCTTGCAAAAGAGGCAAAGTAGGGGCATTTGTTCCTTGTCGACGAGCATACACCTTGTCCGGATGAAATCGCAGAGGTGAAGGAAGGCATTCATCATCAAAGGATGGTACTTTAAAAAAAGAGATTTCGGGAGACGAATCAGGATAAGACTGAAATAGGGACTGGTTTTCAAAGACAACATTTCTAGAAATCCGAATACGCTTGGAGGTGGGGTCATAACAAATAAAACCTTTTTGTTGAGAAGCATAACCAAGAAAAGCACATTTCACAGATTGTGCGGATAATTTGGAACGTTCATGTGTGGGAAGATGAACAAAACAAACACAGCCAAAAGTGTGGAAATGTGTGTATTGTGGTTTAGTTTTGAAAAGACGGAAATGTGGAGATGTGTTTTGAATATTTGGAGAAGGAAGGCGGTTGATGATATGAGTAGCAGTGTTTAAAGCTTCTGGCCAAAATCTAGGTGGAACGGAAGATTCTAATAATAAACACCTGACCATGTCTAGAAGATGACGATTTTTCCATTTTGCAACACCATTCTGTTGGGGAGTGTAGGGACAAGTCCTTTGGGATAAGATCCCTTGGTCTTGTAAAAATTCCTGAAATTGTGTTGACACATATTCCCCCCCTGAGTCCGTACGAAGGACTTTAATACATGTTGAAAATTGATTTTGAACATAATTTAAGAATTTTTTAAACACATCAAAGACTTCAGATTTGGCATGTAGAAAATAAACCCATGTAAAACGGCTATAATCATCAATGAAAGTCACAAAATACTTATACTGTGAATGAGAAATAATTGGTGCAACACCCCAAACATCACTATGTATTAAATCAAAACATTTGGTAGCAGAAGAAACATGTAATGGAAAAGGCAAAGTTTTACTCTTCCCCAGCTTACACGTGGTACAATCAAGAGCAACATCTGATGATAAAAACTTCTTTTTATTGATATGACCAGAATTTAACAAAGATAACAAAACTGTTGAATTGGGATGGCCTAACCTATTGTGCCACAATTGCACATTATTTTTAGAGACAACTGATAAAGCAAACAAAGACATATCTGGGTTCGGTGTTACTATGGGAATAGGAAACAAACGCCCACACTTAGGCCCCTTCGCTATCACCTCCCCCGTCTCCTGATCCTGCACAACACAACCAGAGGAGGAAAAAGAAACATTGCAGTGATCATCAACCAATTGACCGACAGAGATTAAATTGGTAGAAAGAGATGGTGAACAGAAAACATCATGTAAAGGTAGAGAATGAGAAATATCACCAACAGAGGTAATTGGTATTGTGGTACCATTAGCAGCATGGACCTGAATCCGTCCATCATATGGTTTAATTGTGGAGAAGTGGTTAGAGGATGATGTCATATGATTGGAGGCACCAGAATCAAAATACCAATGAGAGAGAGATGAATTTTTACCAGAGATACCAAGAGTGGAAAAGGCCTGGAGGATCATCCGTTGGATCATGTCAGGGGTAACTTGAGCAGCAGAAGCAGGGGCAGAAGAAGATATGGAAGATAAATCAGTAGTGCCAGAAGTAGCAGTCATCGCCTGGTAAACTCTTGGATTTCTGTGCTGAGGGCGTTTACGGCATTCATTGATTGAATGTCCAGATGCTTTGCAATAATTGCAGATCCGCTGCTTGCACTGATTTGCATAATGGCCAAAAAAGTCTGACACTTGAAGCACTGCACTGTACTAATATCTCTGCTTGGTTGCTTTCCTTTGTTAGAATAAGCAACAGGTACTGGTGATTTCGATGATTGATAAAGAGTGGACACACTATAGGCAACATCAATAACACCAGGGGTAGCTTGTTGGAGCACACTAGATTGAGTCAATTGTCGATGTTCCTCCCGCGGTAATTCATTAAGACACTCATCTAGTGATGGAGAAGGTACCCTACTCATGAGATTAGATCTGACCGATTCATACTGAGGCCTCAATTTCATAAGAAATTGATCTCGATGACTAGTTGATTGTATGATGTGCAATTCAGGAAGAGCTTGTGCAGAGATATTTGCATATTTGATTTCATCTAATTCTGTCCATAAATTCTGGAAACCGGAATAATATTCTTGAATGGAAGAAGTCCCTTGCATATAATTGGCAATTTCAAATTCCAATTGATACTGTCTGGCAGAATTCCCCTGATGATACACTTTTTGTAGATAGTCCCACATATCTTTGGCAGTTTTGTATGGTTTCAAATTCATGAAGAATTGGGGTTCCATGGACCCGAGAATCCAAGATTTGATCTTAGCATTTTTTGTGTTCCAGGACATAATTTTCTTCTCATCGTCTGTTGGTTTTGGATCCGTGCTAGAGATATGGCCCCATAATTCTTTACCCTCTAAGTAAAGTTCAAATTGAAAAGCCCAAGATGGATAATTTTTGCCATTAAACTTGATTAGATTGATTTCAGATTTCTCAATTTGTAACAATGATGCAGATGAACCAGCAGAATGATGAACAAACCAATCACACAGCAGCAAATCCGCTGATCAAGCCAAGATATGTGTTTTGAAGATGCCCAGAATATTTCCCAGAGCCACAGAAAGAACTGTGCACAGAATTACACAGACGATCCTGTCAGGATTGTGTAGATCTGTAGGTGGGCCTCACCAAGTGATCAGTGGACAGATCTGACGATGGGAATGGTGTAACAGCAGATATATGTAGCTAATAGGCAGCAATAGACCAAAAGAAAATGGACAGCAAGAAACCCAGCAGCAGAAAACAGACGCAGAAACCAAACAGTGCACAAAAAAAAAAACCCAACAGTGCACAAAAACGTCCCTGACGTCAGTGGGAGAATGCCCACATGGGCCCCAGCAAATGATCAAAGATCAGATCAAAGAGTGGGGATGGAAGGGTAAACTATTTTCGCAACTATTGGCAGTGGTCCCAGGCAGAACAGATCTAAATCCAAAATATGGGACGGCTGAGATGAAAGCAAGTGGACAAAACTGAATATCCACAAAAAATAGTAGAAGACCTACCTCTGATGATCCATAAATCTTGAAAAATTCTTTATAAATAAGTAGAGAAGCAGACGACCAAGGTGGGCTGATTCTGCTGATATGCTGATGATGATCGCAGGTGGGCCACGACTGATCTGAGTTGATCAGAGATGATCACAGGCGATCAGACTGAAGAAAAAAACTCTGAATGGCTTCCAGATCTTGGAAGATGACTAGGAGAATCCACAGAACATTGGATCTTGAAGAAAAGAACGACAGAAGCACTAGTTGTTGCCTCGCTCTGATACCATGTCAATGTGAAAGATGGAACAGAGAGAAAACAATGTGCTGAAATGCTCTCCCCTTGAGGGTCGATTGTATCTCATATATATAGGGACTAAATGCCCTAATTACACCCAATTACAGTATCTAATCATATCTCAGATCCTAAAGAATAGCTAATAAGATAAGTATGTACATGTGTGCTTTGACTAATAATACAATGACTGGGCCTAACTGGGCCTGTGAGTTTGGGCCTCATTAACAGTAAAACCATGTGTGGGGAGTCCAATGTAGATATAACACAGATTCCCACACCCATATCGGCTGTCCCTTCTCCAGTAATTCAAAATGCAGAGTCAAAATCCCCACATCAGACAACTGTCCTTAATTAGGCTTCCATCTGCCTGAAATGCTAATGAAAAATAAATAGAAATGCTGATAGCAAATTGGAATGACCAGAACATCAGATCTACAAAACAAACATCATTGTCCAGTGCAAACAGTAAACATTGCCCACTGTCCACGTGTCATTCCGCCAAAAAAAAAAAAAAATCTTGAGACACGTTCTGGAGGGATGGTAAATGGTTGCCCGTGCACTGAGTGCATGGGAAATATTTTTGTATGAGTATAGCCATTCCAAGAAAACAGAGCATCTCAGTTACTACTTACTAGCTGAGATCAACTACTGAAAGGCAACCAGTGCCTGCCGTTTTCTTCTCCAAGAAACTAGTAGTCATGTCATTTTTTCCCAATAAAAGAAAGTTACTGCAAACTCACCTGACTCTTCTTTGTAGGAATGGTTGTGTTCCTGTTAATCAACCTGGTGAAGATACCTCCTAGCGTCTCAATACCAAGTGACAGAGGAGTCACATCCAAAAGCAGCAGCTCCTTAACATCTCCACGAAGGATGCCGCCCTGAATTGCTGCTCCCATGGCAACTGCCTCATCTGGATTCACTCCTTTGCCTGGGTTCTTCCCAAAGATCTCAGCAACAACTTCCTGAACTTTAGGGACTCGAGTCATCCCCCCTACGAGGAGAACCTCATCCACTTCCTTAGTGGATATGCCACCATCCTTTAAGCAGCTCTTGCAGGGGTTCCAGGTCCTCTCAATCAAATGGTTAACCAAAGTCTCAAACTTAGACCGTGTCAGAGTGATATTCAAATGTTTTGCACCAGATGCATCGGCTGTGATGAAAGGCAGGTTGATCTCCGTCTGAGATGTGGAGGACAGCTCTATTTTAGCCTTCTCAGCTGCTTCTCGAAGTCTTTGCAGTGCCAATTTGTCCTTTGAAAGATCAATTGACTCAGTCCTCTTGAACTCACTCACTAGGAAGTCTAGCAGTGCATTGTCGAAGTCCTCCCCACCCAAGAAAGTATCACCATTTGTTGCTTTAACCTAAAAACCGAGGCATATCATTAAAAAAAAAACCCAAAAAATAAAAAATGGAAGAAAGGTTTAAAACTAAATACAATGCATACCTCAAAGACGCCATTAGATATTTCTAGGATTGAGACATCAAAAGTTCCACCACCAAGATCAAAGACTGCTATGAGACCCTCCTTGTTGTTCATCCCGTATGAGAGTGCAGCAGCAGTTGGCTCATTGATGATACGCTGCACATCCAGACCTGCAATTCTGCCTGCATCCTTTGTTGCTTGCCTCTGAGCATCATTAAAATAAGCTGGCACTGTGACTACAGCTTTTGATACAGATTTTCCAAGGTAAGATTCTGCAGTTTCTTTCATCTTGGTCAGAACAAAGGCACCAATCTGGCTAGGGGAATATTGTTGTCCATTTGCTTCAACCCATGCATCTCCATTGGGAGCCTTCACAATCTTGTACGGAACCATCTTCATCTCTTTCTGTGTCTGCGGATCATCAAAACGCCTACCGATTAGCCGCTTGGTACCAAAAAGTGTGTTTGTAGGGTTCGTCACGGCCTGACGTTTGGCTGGAGTTCCCACAAGCAGTTCACCCTTCTGGTTAAAAGCCAACACAGATGGTGTGGTCCGTGATCCTTCAGAGTTTTCAATTACTTTCGCATTCTGCACATGTTGTCAAAGAAAAATAAGAACAAACCTTCATTCTAGCAAATAATCTCTAAAGAAAAGAGAGGAAAAAAAAAAGGCATTGCAAATAAATGACAAAGACAGAAAAAATCTAACCTTGCCCTCCATAACTGCCACACATGAGTTTGTGGTACCCAGATCAATCCCAATAACATCATTCCCAGCAGGCTTTGAGCTGGACCAGAACAGAATGCTATTAATGGAAATGAAAGAAACAAGCAGACAAAAACAAAAGCATTATAATAAATAGAAAAGGAATAAGATGGTTCAGTTGATATGTGCCTGAAAGGTCTTGCCAAACTTGCCCATTTGTGACCCAAAGGAGAGAAAGCTTGTGAATTGCAAGTCACCTGCAAACACATCATATGGTACAGCAAGAAATCAAGTTCTAATGGGAAAATTGCTCCAATCTAAGTTCGCAACTGCTTTGCATGAGAATTCGAGGAGTTTATTTATTTATTTTTTAAATGGTACAGTAAGACAAGTGCAATTTTCTAACAAGATACTGATACATTAATTTTAGCATGATGTCCAGGGAGAGAAAGCAGGGTCTGATAATCACTGAGGGAGGTTTTCCAACACCAGCTTCGATAAAATCTGTCGCAAAGATGTGTACAAAACAGAGCAAGCAAACAAAATCATTGGATTATTTCCACCCCATCAACTTCTAACAACACCAAACACTTTTGGAGTGCCTGTTTGGTTACGACTTTAAGAAGATGCAGAACTGAGTTTAGCAAGAGATAGGAGATGAGGCAACCTTGTGGAATAGGGATTTCAAAAGGAAACTATAAGGACAATTTCAATGAAACACATGTCGTTGCAATAAAAAAAAACCATATTGACCCAACATGAGAAATGCTTGAGCAAAACGTCAACTTCTTGTTTTGATCTCTTTAAACCAAGTCCAGTCAGCTTGGTTTTACATGTAAATAAGAGTTTATTTGTTCAGAAACCTGATTTACTAGTAAGGGCCTGTTTGTTTCATGTAATTGAATACACAGGAATCATAAGACATCCATGTTCTATTTCTAAAAGTGGTTAAAATTGAAGAAACAAATGTGAGTTTCCAAAAAAAAAATGACCATCAAATAACGTCTCCTTTGATCTAAAGGAGAGGTTTGAAATGGAATGCCGAGACACCAACCAGTAATTCAAATCATAAGAAAGTGAGAGTTGCATCTCCATCACTATCTTATATCTTTCACCTCCTGACTCTCTGCTAATCCTTAGAAGGAGCTCATTTGACCATGAATTTCTATGTATTCAATTCCTATGTAGTCTATGAAAACAAACACGCCCTAAGTGATAATTGCTTGGTTCTTTGCCATGACCAATTACAGGTACATTGAGTGCACGAAAGCTAGAAAAACTAGCTCCAAAGATCCAAACTTGGCTTTGAAAACGGTTTTACAAGTAGAAATACAAGTAGATCTCAAAAAACAACCTCTACATCAATTAAAAAAAAAGACACTAAACCCTAGAGAAATTGTGTGTGAAGCAAATGAAACCCTAGAAATGAATAGCAGAAGAAAGGTTTTTGAGATTACAGCTCTGGAAGCGTGCCTACGTAGGGCTCCGATCACCATCGCCATGTCCGGTGGAGATAAGGAAATGGGGATGTGTGCGTGCTCGCGGCAGATGGCTCGAGTGCGTGCGTGCTCGCTCGCTCTCGAGTCTCGTTCGAATGATTTATTTAGATTGGTGCGGTTGGTTCCTCTGCGAGCGAGTACGACTGCGACCGAGAAATCCTCTTGAATGGGCCTTTTAAGTCTAGGCCTAGACCTGACATGTTCATTAATTTGGACTCATGATTTTATTTTAATCTGCAAAAGGTGAAGCTTTTAGGTAGGATTGTAAACAGTCGGTTCCGGTCCGGGTTTATGGTGGACCTGGAATTGGGACCGTTAAGGAGAGGTGGAACTGAATCTGGACCCGGAATCGAAACCATAGGTTGGGTCTGGATCCGAGTTCAGGTCTAGGTAGAGAATGATATTAAAAAAATATGATTTTTATGAGAGATTTTAGAAAATTGAAGTAATATGTCGGGTATCGGGTCCACGGGTCCAAACCAAGGTGGAAACCGGACTCGGACCCATTTATTTTTCTGAGCCTAAATAAGAACCCAGACCCAGTTTTTAATGGGCCGAAACCTTCGGATAATCGGAGAATCGGAAACCCATTTACATCCCTACTTCTAAGTTTTAGATTATTCAACCAATTGCCTCATCATCATCGTCGATCCAACATGTGACTTCCATAAGTGGGCCATAGTCAAAAGATTTATTAACCTTGCCCAAAGGTCTGGGTTCCCTATTGTTTTGGCATATGGGTATCCAATCATCTAGGGTTATGTTCGGCAAGTTTTTTATTTTTTTCTATTATTTGTTTTAAAATAGTTTGAAATAGTTTTTTGAGGAAATTATGCGAAACATCTCCTGACATGTCGTGTGCACCAAAAAAGCCCTCACAATTTCTCCAGCAATGGTAAAGGCCATCCCACCAAATTTTTGGTGCTTCTAATGAGTGACAATATTGTCACTCCTATTTCTTCTTTCTTTCTTTCTCCATCTCCCTCACATCTCCATTTCTCATCCAACCTGCCAAGTTATATCGTGCATGTGTGTTTTATTGCTTCTCGAAGGAAGCATATCTTACCATTGCTGCTGTCCCATTTTCAATCAGTTATATAATATTCTTGCATTCTGTGGAGATCTGTTCCAAGTGGGCAAGTTGTGTGGGCAAATAGGCACCCTTCAGTTGGAAACTTGGAGTCTATATCTGGGTTGTCCATGGTATCGTGGCGGACTGTGAATAGTCCACTCATGGCCACCATGGATATAGCCATTCAGAATATCACAATTTGCAAAATTCATGTTAAAACAACAGAGCCTTGGTATCCAGCTTGCACAGCTCAGCCGAGATGCCTCTGCAGCTGTGAGTATTTTATATGAGGACATATATGAATTTTAACTTGGCCTGCAAAATGCGACATTCATGTTGTGCTAATCCAAACTGTTGATTGGCGAGGCAATCAATTATTCCCATCTCTGATGCGAGATTGTTCCTCACCGCCCCTCAGGTATAAGTAAATATAATCACATGTAGGAAAATTTGATGGCATACAACCTTGGCCTGTATGCCCTGCCCCTGCACATTTTCCCTTTATCCTCTACCTTTCACTATTTTCCAACCATCCACTTTCTTGTGAAAAACAGTAGAAAGTAGCATACTTTCCCTAAATACACACAGTATGTCACAATCCTCAAAAAGGGACAAATACTGGAGTGAATTTTCCATTGAGTTTTTTTAGGAGGATGATCTATGTTAATGATGGACCCAGTAGATTAGAGGTCCAAGTGGCTGAAGTCCATGAGGGTGTATGTAAACTACAAAAAGATGAGGAAGAAGAAATACGAGCGATGATATTGCCACTCAACTGTTGAGAAATATTAAAATTGGCAGCAGAGCCTTTACTGCTACATAGGAACTATGAGGGCATGGATATCTAAAAGGTGATTTTTTTCGGTAATTTCCTCTAGTATTTTAGAATGTTTTTTTTTTTATAACGCAGGGTTCCCAGCCCTTTGGGCCAGAATAATCCCTGCGGGTCCAAGAGAGAAAGCCGAGTAAAATTTCCCTGTAGCCCCAGTGTGGTAGTGCAGTTTCGAACCCACAACCTCCGGGTGCAAAGTATTTTAGAATGTTTGGTAACACATATATGAATGTCTCCCAAATGGACTTTAGACATTTGCCTTTGTAATTAAATTTGTTGTGCCATTTAACCTATACTGATCCAATGTGAATCTAGGAATGACGATCAATTTCTATATGCGCTATACATCATTCAAAAAGGATATAACTAGTCCCAAAAGCTGGTTTTGTTAAATATTGAAAAGTGGGTTTCCTCTTTCTTGTATCTCAAGTTTAAATTGTATAGAACATGGGTGTGGGACCCAATTATAATATATTAATTATTAAGTAGGAAGGTTTTAAATCTAATTTTAACTTTACTTTTTTATTTTAATCAGAACTTATTTTTGGTTCTTTTAGTTTATACAAGTGCTAACATCTCTCTCCACTTTCCACTAATAGACTCTCCCTCCATATGGACTCCCATCTACTTTCTTTCTTAATATACATAGAATCATATCTCTTCATATATAGCATACCCGTGATTACTACGTGTTTTTGTGCTAGTTTATATTCTTATAGTAATGGGATATCCAAGCTGACCCAAACACAATCCCTTTTTTTGCGGTCCGATTTATATGACCCCTGATTGACCGGTGTATGGGGTCGGGTTAGCGGATCGAGTCATATTTTGCCACCCCTAAATTTAATTGCATCCTTTAAAATTTTCCCCATTGCTAATTTCTTGTTAACAGTAGCTGTATTTTCTTTCAGTACTGCCGGACCCTTGTTCATCCCCATTCCTCCACTTCCAGGCCTCCACATGTCATGTACTAGCCACTACACTTATTGCACACATCCTAGCAGTGTGGTTTGTGTGGGAAGACTGGATCATCAGGTTGAGGTTCCATGGATGAACCATATGATACTACCATCCCATGGGTACTTGGTGGGGCCAGGAACAAACGAACGTGCATACTACCTTTTTTTCTCATCAGATCTGTTCCATCATGACCCTACTCTGAAAGCAAAGAAAGGACGTAAATTGGGGAGAGAGGAAGAGGAGAGCCACATGTATACACTTCAACAGAAGAGATGCTCATATTATCTTAAATTAGCATTTTCCAAGCCATCTCCTCACTTAAGAATCATCAACATTTAGGGCGTTTTTTTTTTTTTTTTTTCAGTTAGAGAGTACTCATCGAGAGTGAGAAGACGGGAGGAACCATCCTTAAGCATATGTGTGATACTGCCAATACCACTTAATCACGAGCCTGTTATAAAAAAAAAAAAAAAAAAAGCATGTTTGCATGGCCGGTTTTTCGCAAAAAGAAAAGATTATATAAATGATTTTTCATGTTACAGTTTTTTAAAAGAGCATAAAAATGAGTTAAGTTTTTATAATTTTATAAAATCAAATTCTCATAGAGACGGATCTGATTGGATGGGTGGTGAAATAAATTGAGATGAGATATGCTTGTGTACTAGGAAAGACTGCCACTTTTCCTCTCATATATATCGAGTTAGCATGTTTGGTGCAAATTCATATCATTGGGGAAGATCCAAAAAAACCACGATATTTTCCTTGTACACCACAGATTTCGGAATCCTATACGAACGAGTTCTAATTAACTTCTGAGATAAATACAAAAAGGGAATAATCTGCGTATAGTTACTCGTGTATGCTGTGCTGTATACATACACATTCATGAACCAAATGCGTGTATTTGGATGGGAAAAAACCTTCCATTCATTCTCATCTATGACCTGAATTATTGTGATTGACTGGCAATGGGTTAAGTTCTATGAACCTGTATCGGTTCACTGATTATAGGCTCTCCCTATTCGTGGCAGTAAAATTGGACAATCTAAATCTCGTGGGACCCCCTGGATGGTTATAGGCTTACTGTTACCAAGAATGAAGTTTTCACTCCTAAATTTGAACTATTCATTTTCATGATAATTTTACAAATTGATGCCAAGGACAGAGATCATCACAACTAGGGTTGCTTGATCAGGTGGGTTTCCGTAAGTAGGTCCCAACAGATTGGCAACCTCATTAGTATGGATAATCTTTCTCTCTAAATGCATTGCTTAATGTAAGCTATGGGCATGCTTGTTCGTTTGAAATACATAGGAATTGACTATATAAAACTCAAGGTGAAATGAGGTCCACAAGCCACCAAAAGCTTATTAAAGATGTGACGGGTGAAGGATACGGGTCCGGTTCTTTCTGGTTATTTCTTACCAAAATTCCCTGTATTGGAAAACCTTTGACATGATATATGATGGCTTATCTCTTTAGCATTCAAAAGGCTTTGTTTCATTGAAATCCTCATAATCTCAACTCACCTATAAAGTCACAAATGGTCTTTGGAATTCTTAGAGTTCAAACCCTTTTAGAAGCTCAAAATGTTGGGTGGGCAAGAAGGATTTTGGAATTCTAGTGAGGAGCAACACTTAAAGAATTCCATAATTATGCATACAGAAACTCTGTGAATTCTTGTATGGAGATGGCACTTGACTTTTCTAGGTGTGAATTAGTATGATTTAGATAATTGAGTATTCATTTTTCATCTTTCCTTGACTCAATTTTCATTAATGAGAAGTCATCTGGCAATGGAGTGGCATAGGCATGGACTTACTCCCCACGTCTTGTGTCACATTTTGTTCTTTATTTTTAACTACAATATTACTATAGGCCTCAAATACAAGTGACAAATTGGCCCTATATAAGATGTGGGGAGTCCTATATAAGATGCAGATCTTAGTTGTGGGAAATCTTCTTCCCTTTTATTCCTTATTATTATTCAAACATATTCTAAGAGATCAGTTACTATTACTTTAGATTGATATTTCTGACATGTCAGAGATTATATGAAAAATCATTACATGCCACAGACATCATATTTGTGGACATATATGAGAACAAGTTAAAAACTAAAAAGAAAAGAAAAGAAAAGAAAAAGGCCTAATAAGGTTGTTTTCATATCAGAAAACCATCTTTTATCCCGCCCGCCCTTGAGTCTGAATCTGAGGTCCATTTAGTAAAATCCATTAGTAGGGCTGACATTTTAAATCCAAATGGCTAAAATTCACTTCAGCACCTTGACCTACCATTAAGTAGGTAAGATATTACTCCAACCATAGTGGTGGCTACTGTTCCATTGCTTACCTGAAATATACATTATTGAAATAAGGAAAAGAGAGTCAAATCACTGATTTTCATGAGATCAAATTTGCCAGAGGAATGTTTTGTCCTTTTTCTCATTCTTGCCTGCCACATCATCATATTAGGAAATTTTGATGATGACCACCATCAAATTCTTGGCCCAACTATGTTGCGGTCAACTACATGAATTCTGATCACCATTATATTGTATTTTGCTCAAATTCTCAGATAGATTACGCTTCATCATATCTATTCTTATTAATTTTATCGATGTCCTCCTTAGCCTATTCTTCTTTCTTGAGGGACCAAAAACTTGCATTAGAGAGATCACTTTTCTTCATCAATGTCATTGTTATTCTACAATAAATATTATTCAAATAATCTCAAATGAGTATCTCTTCTTAAATTACTGTAGAGGTCTTTTTGATAATATGATAGATCAAAGAAATAAAGTTTTTCTAATACAGGCCTGACCGTGATTTTAAAACACTGCAACAGTCTTTGCCAATGCTTAAATCATTTTAAAATATTCAAAAGTTGTAGAATCTTCATTTATAATTGCTTTTGAGTTCTCAAAATGTAAAAAAGTAACAAAATACAATGTAGAAGAGTGACGATGCAGTTCTATTACTTCTTTTGTTTTGGGACAAAACTCAACTAAAATCAACACACCCTCATGGCCGAAACCTTTATTTATTGGATAATATGACTCAATTTTGGTCAAGTTTTAGAACTAGCTAGGCACTCTATAGATTAGGGTTTCCTTAGATGGCTGTTAATAGTTTGGCATGACTTAATTCTAAATCTAAAAACTTTATTTACCAAAAAAAAAAAAAAAAAGTCTCAAAACTTTAAAATGGATAAGAACCATAGTTAGTCTCACCACTTTTGATTGAGTATTACAAATTTTTATTCTTCGAGCATTTTCTAAAAATGAGTTCTTTCAAAAACAAGTACCTTGAAGAAATGCCAAACAAAAACAATAGCTTATTACTTAAGTAACATAAGCTTTTCAAAAAACATTCACAAAAATATCACTAGCTAGCTGTATTTGATGCACAGAAGAATCTCAAGTGAAATATCACAAAAAAAAAAAAAAAAAGTTGAAATAATACAAGGGAATTCAAACGTCATGTATGCAATTTTTTTCCCTCTGACCCCGTTGTGAACTTTTCTTTTTCTATCTCTATTTTGTATATTGTGTTGTCCAGTCCAAAAAAAAAAAGAACCGAAAAGGAGATATAATAATAAATAAAAACAAGAGTTATATTATAGTAAAATAAGTTCTGCACATAATTTATGATCATCTTTGTTGTTCCATACTTGTACAAACATATTTTTCTTGATTCTGGCTTTGGGGCCTGTCTATTTAGCATAAATGAGATTTGCGTTCGGCTAACTACAGTTACCAATTAGTGACACTTGTTTTGTTCATAGTCATGACCAATTACAGGTGATTAGTTTTACAGGTAAAGCTGATTGCAGGCACCCAAGTTCTTAAGATCCAAACCAGGCTCTGCAAATGCATTATTTGTGAAGTGGTGTATCTGTATGAGATTATGGTATACGTAGAATACATGATGTTAAATGCGTTTTCTCAAATTACAATATTGGCTATGCTAATAATGCAAATGAATTAACCCAAAATTAAGTGATAGTTTGTCATTGTTGCTGTTAGTAGTTGTTATCTAGTACTCACTTTACCCTTTTTTCGCTTGCATTTCTTTATCTTCCATTGCCTCTAGTTTGAGGGTCCTTCCAAAAATTAGGTGTCCCAAGAAGAAAAATTGGGCTATGTACACAATTTGCGAAAAAGCAAGTGATCGATAAAAGCCAATTACAGGGGTAAGGTGGATTTATGTCTCAATGTGGCTAGAGGTGGGCCTCATATCACTAACATTTTGACAATTGTAAACACCTATTTATGGTTGTAAGCTCTTAATGGTTATATATGCACCTGTTAGATTGTGAGACTTTTGGCCCTTAAATAGGAGTTTCTCCTGTTATGTTGATTTTGTACATACCCCTAAGGCACGCTATAAGCTTCCAGTATCACCTTGGTGAGTCCAGATCTGATGAGGTAAAATCCCACGGTGATTGTGAGTGGACTATTCACGGTCCACCACGTGACCATGGGTAACCTGCCATACATCCAGAAATGGGCTTGCAGAAGAGTTCACAACATTCAAACTTCCAGAGAATTAGTAGGCGAATTCATCTTCCTCTCAGAGGGTGCGTTTAGATGTATTTCTAGAATGGTAATCAGACTGCATGCCAGCATGGTGATTTTGGTTGGTTGTGAAAAAATTGTTATAAGATTTCTGGAAAAACTCACATGGGTTTCTTCTTCCAGTGTTGCTAGATTTGATTTAGAACAAGGCCGACTGAAAGGGAGTCTCTTGTTGAGTTGTTTGGCCTTGGGTTTTATTACATTCAATCACAGTATAAGACCCAATTTTTATTGTCAAATGGGAGAGAAGCCTAGACCCAGATAGATAGATACCCATATTGAGCCAAAACAAAAATATTACTACCACTGCAACTTGCTGCTACTACAATGTTTGCTAATATCATGTGCAACACAACACTACAACAATATTCATGCAGCCAAACACGCGCTTGATCTATCCATTGCATCAAGTGGAGCCTATTTAAAAGAACTATAATTCGTTGTCATTCATCGAAAATTAGATGGTTTTTCTATTGTAAGTTTGTCTATTGTATATGGTAGATAGTTTTTCTATTGTATATGGTAAAATTGTCTTGAGTCGACCCGAGTCAAGTTGCCGAGTTTGTAACATTTGGAAGGAAGCTTATAAACTGCCCTATTTTATATCAGTAGAAGAACTACAATGATATATATAGAGCTCAAGATTAGGACTATTTTATGGGATATGAACTTATTGCGGTGTGGCCCTTGAAGAGCTAGAACAGGTGGTTGAAGGCATGAAGATGGCTAAATTTGGGTTAGGGATGGAGAAGTAACTGATTTGGAGATCAGAGTCTCGAAGGGCTAAAAAATGGGTGAGTGGCTTTTTTAGTCTATGGTTGGGTTCGTTACTGCAATTGTGGCAGCAGTGGGAACAAGATGAGAGGGACTGAAAATTAAAGGGAGGACCAAAGATATCCCCTTCAACAAGATCAGGGGCTGATCAAGAGGCTCCTTTGAATCTCAATTCTTAAAATTACTCGCGTGCTCTGATGTCAAGTAACATTGAAGCTGCATGATTTACAGCAGGAGGATTGATGCAATCTATATGTTGAGCTTTGGATACATAAAAATTCCCATGGTGCTGAAGGGTTTTCTCTCTTTAGGAGTGCTTCATTATTGGAGTCTTTTAATGAAGGGTGTGAAAATAGGTAAGAGCAAAAAGGAGGAGACAACTTTTTCATTCCATTTTATCCACCTTTCTTCCACATCCAAACAGCCCCATTCAAAATGTACCCAATGAGCAACCAGGAGTCTACTTTGGTCACACGTGCCTTTCCTTTCTGCAGCTGGGCATTTTCTGCATTCTCTCTTCACCAAGAGAGTGCTCGTGGGTGCACCAGTGTCTCCTATTCAGGGTTAGTCTAGTGGCACAAGGGCTCGGCAGACGGGTGCATTTACTCTGGAAAAGCCTAGGTTGCACTTCTCCAAGAATAACATGCCTTTTTATCTTCCAAGTCCTTGGCAAACAATGAGTCGGTATTAATGTCAGGTTTATCAACATACCAAACCGTAGATAGGTGGAGTTTTGATGTCAGTGAACACAGCTGATCAGCAGGGAGATGAACAGTGATTATGGTCCACCATTTTCTTAGACATCTGGGCATGCATCTCTCTCATGGGGTTGTATGTTTCAGCTGCCTGCCATAGTGCCATTTGGATATTTGTAGAACGTATTAGACTTGCAGTTTATACAAAATGTCATTTAGGCAACAGCTCCAGCTTGAATAGTGGTGGTGGACCATAATCAATCTCCATAGTAGCAGTGCTAAGGTGCAGATGTCTCGCATGGAACTCTGTGCAGACTAATTCGTGTAGTCCACTCAGTGCCGTACGAGAGGTGAAAGATTTGAAGATATATGGATGTGACTCACTTGTGTGAAAAATTCACACAAGTCCTTTGGAGGATCCTAATCCTTTGGTCTATGCGAATAAGGGGTTTGCCCATTGGTTGGAAACCCCACCTCTCTCCTGCATGATAGGGGACCTCTTCCTAGGTCTCTCCCCTTACTTATGTTTGAGTCATCCTTCCCTTCGAGTGCATGTGTCTTGTCTTTGCTTCTGTAGCTGAGCAAGAACTATATAAATGTCAGGATGGAAACTTTTGATTCTTTTTTCAACTTAACCAAATCTTTGAGGAATATACTTTCGCTTTAATTTCCACAGAGCTGTAGAAAGTCTTTTTTGGCAATTGTAAATCTTCGAAGACTTGGATCCGTGAAATCTTTATTTGTGAGGATTTGTGAGTTCGACCTCTCCTTCTCCGATAAGATTTGAAAATCCTTATTTTTACAAGTTTATGCACTTAAACTTGACCTTTTTTAGCCATGGATATGAAATCCCTAACTATAAAAATCTTTTGCCGAGGAATCCCTGTTCCACGGCAGTGAGGAATCCTCATGTCCATGGATTCCTCACCTATGACCATGGGTGCTCTTTGTTTGAGAATTATGGGCCATGGCCCTTTGCTGAGGGCCTTTAATAGAGGGGTGGGAACCTTTTCTCTTCCTGTTCATTGTCACCAAGTGCTACACAACATGGCACCTCATGGATACAACATAATGACATGCCCCTATCATCATGACTCATGACAATGAGGGCAGGAGATAGGAAAACAACCCTCCCCAGCAAATGAGTGGGTGTTTTAAAAACTTAAACCCACCCACAAAACGATGTGACGGGAGTATTGGATTCTCTATTTATTGGTTGGGCCATGTAAACAAATCTTTTGGTGCACCTTTCCATCTTTTTAAACTTTTTCGCCTAAGTACATAATGATGTTGGAAGATAGGTAAGAAGATGGATAATGGATTAGCTAGGGATATATACATTATCATTCATGTAGTTAAATGATATTAGCCCTTAATGCTAAATTCTTAAAATTTAATATTCATATATCATACTAATTTATTGTGATAATAACTAATAGCAATTAATACTCAAATCAGTATCAGATTCCAATTAATACTCAAATCAGTATCAGATTCAAACCAGTGCTGATTCAATAAGCTTAGTGCATGAAGGGATTGGATTTATGATTGGTGGGTCCTATCTGTGTGAACAAATTAAAGGACACAAGTAGACGAAGTATTATGAAGAACTTGTCAAATACATATCGAACAATCCTTATGGGAAAAACTCACACAGATGCAAACTTTGAACACATGATTAGCTCTTAAAAGTGAATTAGATGTTAGAATTATTGGGCTCGTGTGGCCCAATAACCACATGCCCGTGTGGAATAATAATCTTAATTTGTGTTGGCGTAGAGAGGAGCTATAATCCTTAAACCCTTTATATTGGTTTTCCTAGGCTAATCCATTTTCATCATATAGTCCTAACTAAAGGAGGATTTACATTCTTTTATTAGATAAGCAACTTTCCTCAAACACGAAAGATACCTTTAAAAGTTCTAACAAATATGTAGTCGTAAAGTGAGTGAGTCATCCAGAGTAGGGAGCACACATGGGCGTGTCTTCATTGGGCCACACACATGCCCAATAATTCTTCCTTTAGATATTATTACTGGAAAAAACATATGGTTCATTCAATGGCGAATACTGATATGACTTCATTGATGTTGTAATCTTTCAAGATTCTTTGAGCTTGAGTTGCCTTGCACAAGTAAATAAATGAATAAAAGAAAGCCTTGCCATCTGAAATGAAAGGCGCAAGGAGATCTACACTTGGGGGGAGGCTAAGTAGATGCAATGGGATGATTATGTGCTTCACAAATTTATATTTCTTTTGTAGAAATGAATTTTGCATTCCTACCTTATTCTCTATAAAAATCAGTTCCTTCCTTACTTTTCCCAAAAAAAAAAAAAAAAGTGTTACACCAAACATCGAGATACTATATTGCAAGAAAAATAAAAGCATTAATTTCTTCTCTCTAACAGACGCACCCTAAGCAATTGGTGTGACAGCACCATAGTTGTCCCTATTGTGAACATAGACTGTCCATGTGGGCATGTAACCCCATAAGATAAGGGGCCAACCTCACCATTAGATGCCCACCAAAAGTTATCCCCATTAGAATGTTGTACCAACTGATGTAAGGTCTTGAATGGATGGTCTGTATAAGATGAAAGGTAAGTTTGTGTTTTGATTATCCATTTTATCTCTTCACATTAGGTAGCTGAAAACCTCCAATGCGATTGAGTTTTGGTCGAGCTAATTTAGAGGCAGACCTTTAATTCGATGTGGTTGGAGGGGTGGCTTTTATTTAATCATATAGCAGGGAAACTCAGCTATTGTAGGAAATCTATCTAATCCTAAGTTCCTAGCCATGTGCTATTGTTATTTGTTAGTTGTTACATATTTATGCAAAGAGGCTTATGAAGTTTAAGCAAAAAAAAAAAGAAAAAGAAAAAAAGAGGTTTATGAAGTACTGTAGCTTGTGTTGACTAGGGCCTCACTTGGCTCTTCCTAATTTAAGTGCAAATAGGGGTTAATGAGTATTGATAGCCAGAGTTACACTGAAGTCACAGCTGTATTGTTCTTTGCAACGGCCATTATCATAGGCAATCAGCGTTATAGATCATAATAAGGCGACCCATTTTATAGGAACGCACCCAATGGGGCGAAAGCATCTCAACATAGTAAAAATGCCAAGATAGAAAAATGTGTGTTAAGATCCTGGTGTGGATTGGAGCTATTAAATGGGTGCGAAAGCATCTCAACATAGTAAAAATGCCAAGATAGAAAAATGTGTGTTAAGATCCTGGTGTGGATTGGAGCTATTAAATGAAAAGGCTGGTGTCCCTTCAAATGTGCCATGCATGTATGGCAAAAAAGGAATTAGATGGAAAGGAGGCCATCAATTTTAGCTTTTAATAAGAACGGACTCCCTGTATGATCATGCTGGTGTGGAAATTCTAGACAATATTCTGTTGGACCCATTGGGCTCAATCAATTCATATGACACTCTCTAATGCATGGAAAATATCACTCTAGCTGGAGGAGTGACATTGTTGGATCGATAATGTCTAGCCATGTTTGCTTGTATTAAAATACAAAGGAATTTAATACATAGGGTGGTTAAAAATGAAGATCAAATGTGTATTTTCAAAAATAGCATCAAATAGCAAAATCTTTTTATTCTATTTCCAATTTATTTTTAGCTACCCTATATATTCAATTCCTATGCATTCTAATGCAAACAAATAGGCCCTTAGTATAACTATACATTTCATATATATCTATATATTTATACACATATAAATTAACCATGTAGACATTGAAAATATTTCTACCTTAACACAAGTAGAGGTCCCAATTACTAAATCTCAATTGAATATCAATCACACGTGATTAAACTAGTGATAAACCCTAATTCCAGTTAAAATCAATCAAACCACAAAGAGAGAAGGACAAGCGAATTTTTACGTGGAGAACTCTGCTCTGGAAGGAACCACGGGCCTTACTTTCTAGGCCAACAGACAATCAAGCACTATATGAAAAACAAAAATTACAAGTACACTTACAACCCTTTCCCAATTGTTGATTCAACCTAAGGATTGCTTCAGATCTTGTTGACAACTCGTCATAAATCTTCACCGTACTTGAGCAGAACCGCCTTCAAGAAGGAGGATGGAAACAAACCCAAAACTTGATCTTCAGCTCAGCAAGACTAGAAGCCTTGGAGGAACTTAATGGATCTCTCAAACTCTCTTTTCAGGGATGTCTTCTTAATTAGTGTGCTTCAAAGAAGAGAGAGATAAGGCCTTTATACAAGTCTCAATTCGTGTCTCAAAGGCTTAAGAGATGGAAAGTTGCCTTGAAGAATATAGAAAGTGAAGTTCGGACAAAATTAGAATTCCTAGGTTCGCTCGAGCAAACAAGGGAGTTCGCTCGAGCGAATTGCTCACTGGACGTAGACTTCTGCGCATGAGTTTCTTGGGTCGAGCGATCATAAAGATGGGTCGAGCGGTCACTGGGTTTGCTCGAGTGAACTGCGCTCTGTCTTCAGATTAACAATCCAGAAACTTGATGGCTCGAGCGGACAGAAGGATGGGTCGAGCGAAGATACCACTGTGAAGGGTTTGCTCGAGCAAATGGAGGTTCGCTCAAGCGACCTCTGTCCATCTTCAGAATCCGAATTTTCTTTCTATTTTGGAAAGAGATCTTTAGCAATCCTTTCTCTAATTGAAAAACAAGTTTTAGAAACCCCAGTTAATTTGTCCATTAACCTATGAATTAGCCAACTAAAAACTTTACAGACATTCATTTTCACATAAGTAAATCAACATTATATATGAGTAACTACCTTTATATTATTTGGAGACATTTGAAGGGTTGAATAAGGCAATAATATTGTGAATGAACTATCCATCTAAGAAGAAAGCGATAGGCCGAGGTAAAGATAGCCTAGTGGTAATGGGCATCTTGCTCACATTAAAGTGTTAAGAATCTGCCCCTGGCATAGGCAGAGATGAACACAAAAGCATGTTGTGGTGGAGCATCCCTAGAAAAAAAAATTCCACTAGAGACAATTTGAACTAGGAGGCTTTTAATTTTTTTTAGCTTCTTTTTCTTCCTTGTTATTAGAGAAATCCATGACTTGTAATCGTTTTATTATGTAATGATGCCTATGACTAAGGTGTCTATAACTTAATCTTATGAGAACGGCCCCGTACCCTAGTGGTAAGGAGAGACAATTCTCACTTGACTGCCCAGGGATTGACCCTGGGTAGACCACACCTTTTCTCACCGAAGTTCTTCGCCCCTCATCTAAGGGTTCCCCTTACCTCGCCTTTGGGCTCAATAGAGTCCTAGCCCCCCTTACTTACTTGGGTACCAAAATAAAAGATAATCTTATAGTCAAGATTGGTTTTAAGGTTCGTTTCATGTGAAATGCATAAACTCACAAGAAAGGCTGGTCAACTATTTCATTCTCTACAAAAGCTAGGTTTTCGTTTTATCATACTTATCATCTGTCATCTACATCTATAATTTGGTTGTGGGAGCCCTTTGGATTTGAAATTGGAATATGAAAACCAACACATTGCAGTCATTTTTCACCTTATTATATCTTGATTTTTCCTTCTTAGGGTCTCTTGTTTCCTGTGATTGAATACATAGGAATTATAAGACTTTTATTTCTAAAAATGGATAAAATTGAAGAAAAAAATGACCATCAAATTATCTTTCTTAATCCGATGGAAAATGAATAAGGTGAGGTGGGAAAGGAATACTCACCCACCACGCCCTAGTAATTAATTCAAATCCAGTAAGAGCTAGTGAGGGTTGTATCTACACTACTACCTTACATCATTCACCTCTCACATCTTCAATAATCCTCATGTGGACCTCATTTGACCATGGATCCCACCTCTCTGCAATGCATATTAACTTTAGATCTAAGTTTACCCTAACCAACAAAATATGCATGCTTGATTATCATGCTCATAAAAGCTGATATTTATCATTGAATTGAAAATATAGTTGAGTGATGTAAAAAAAAGGAAAAAAAAAACCTGCATCACATCATTGATATCAACTCTGATTCAATCTTACGGTGAATATCACTTTGACAAAAACTGTCAATGAACTAGGTGAAGATTTTAACCCCAAGGGGTTGGCCGAGTGGTCAGGACCACGGTTCCTCCCTCTTTCGGAGCTAGAGGTCTTGGTATCAACCTTCGATTCCCCCCTCTTCCGGACCCGAAGGTTGAGTTCACTTGTGCTACTACCTAGGGGCCGCAGGGGTTTTATCCAGCTTTTCTTTTGGCCCGGAGGGAATAGTCCAGCCCAAAAGGGTTGGGAACCCTCCGTTAGCCAAAAAAAAAAAAAATAGGTGAAGATTTTCATCCAAGGGTTTAGATTTAGTTGAAGTAAAACTCACAATCAAAATGTTTCAAGATAGTCAGCCATTTGGGGTGTACCCCAAGTACACCGGATCATTTCTCACTACCACCTTACTGTGGGAGATGATGTGGGAGAGCACCGACTCCTCTGTCCTCTTCTACATGCATGACATGTCATCCATTGCCATCTGACATTGCATGCATGCATGCATATACATGATAGAAAAACATGCATATACATGATAGAAAAATATGCATATACATGCTATAAAAAAATACGAAGATAAAAAAAAAAAAAAAAATAGAAAACAAGAGATTCTCTCCCACTCACACCCACAGAGATTGAAAACCCTAAAAGGTAGGGTTTTTATCATTCCCTCACTGGAATTCTCACCTTATCTTCTTCCTTGTACCTCTGCAACTCCTTCTCTATCAACTTCTACTGCAAACAATCTCTCCTTCAAAATCCTTTTTCTCAATTCATCTCTACTATTCCAAGGCGAGAGCTACCCACAGATCTTGCCACCTGAGAAGTTCTTTTTTTATTAAAAAAAAAGAAGAAGAAAGGAAAACGAGGTACTCTTTCTTCTTTTGTTTAACGCTTTCATCTCTCTCCTCTCTCATTCAATCTGTAGCCGAACCAATTTCAAGCTCTCTCCATCTATCTAAGTATATATTGCTTTCTACTATCTGATTGAATTCAATTGAGTGGAGTCTGGGTAAGTGGGCATGAGTCATGTAATCGTTTGCTCTTTTCGGATTTGGACGATTGCATTTGGGTAAGACGGCATCAAATGCTTTGGTTTGCCATTTTTGTTTTTCTTGGGTTGTTGTAACTGTCATTGGTTTGGGTTTTAGTTTTAGAATTAGGGTTTACTGTCAGTGATTTCTGTGCTCATATGTGATTGATCTTTGGACTTCCTACATGTGATTTTATGATGTTATGGGCAGTTTTGAAAATGGGTTTTTGGGTAAATCTGGGTTTGTATTTTACTTTATAGGGGAAGTGAAATTGCATTGTTTCATGTAGGAAATGATGTCTTTTTTTGTGGAAATGGTTAGCATGTGTTTGTTTTTGGCTTTTGGTGCGTGATTTTATGTTGTAATTGGGATTTCTTGGAAGTGAGGGTGTGGTTATATTATGCGTTATGGTGGATATTTTGGGATAAGTACATGGTCTCTTTTTCCCGTTTTCCGGATTAACAGTAATACCAATCTTCCTTCTTGTGTATCACTGTTTGCTTCATTAGGAGTATATACAAGAGGTCAAGGATTCAAGTTGTGATTTTTTGGGGTAATTTGGAACTTTTGTGATCATCTCGTATCATCGTTATCAGGAAAGCGATGCAAGGTTTTTTTTTTTTTTTTTTTTTTTTGTTATCAGACATGCAATCCTTCGTTTGTGATGCTAATACACCTTTGTTTTGGGTTATCAACATGGATTTTTTATGTTATAATGTTCATGCTTTAGAAAAGCTTAGTTCAATTGTTTACTATTTCAATAATCATGTGGGAACATAAACGTTCCTTTGGATTTAGGAACTGCTTAGCTTTGCTAATAAACCCTTCTATGCTTTGTTTTTGGACTCAGGTACGTGATTTTATGCTGCTTTTACATTTGGATCCTATCATTCATGTAAGAAATATATGCTTATTATTCTTCCAGGATATAACATGTTTGTTTTCATGGTTAAATGTGTTATTTTATGTTGAAGGGTGCGGGGTGGGGAGATTTATTTTAGAAATGGCTTTCCAAAGTAGAATGTTTGTTCTCTTATGACAATGTGATGTCTTGCTGTGGCTGGGAACCGCTTGGGGTGGATTTTCTTCTGAACTCAAGCTGTGAAGTCTGTTGTGAATTATGAGACTAAAAAAAAGAACTATTTTTCTTTTTTCTTTAATGCAAGGATAAAATGTTTGTTTTAAAGTGGAGTTGTTAAATCTTGGATAAGTCTTAAGTCATGAGGAAGCATGTTTTGTTCCTCTGATGAATACTATTGTCTTTCCACTAAATCATAAAATGTGTTATAAATAATAAGGAAAGCTGTAAATATTGTTATTGGATTCACATATTTGATTTTGTGATGTATGTTAGCCAAACCCAGATAGATGAGATAAGCTTTGATGATGGTGATCTTGTGATGTAGGTTGGGTTTCTCATTTCTTGGTGGTCGTTTGCACAAACATTCATTCTCATTGTTGATCATAAAAGAGGGAAACAGTTGCTTTTTGTTGATTTAGGAAGTACTCTCTTTTTGGAGAGTGGTGTCAATTGTCATTCTGTTGGTTTTGTGCAATGGAGGAGACAATTATAGATGACTGCTATAAAGAAAGAAGCGAGTCTATTCCTGTGTCTAAGACTAGCAGTTTGAGTATTGTAGAAAGACCTAGTGAGCTTGGTTGCGCTGATGATCAGAAAGTGGAAGAGAAGTGTGGGCATTTTTCAATTCGGTAAGTCTGTTGATAATTTACTAGTAATTAGTGAAGAGTTATATTTCCATTCTCCAGGACTAGTGGACTTAAGGGTAAATGCTGAATTATTGGTTAGTAATATGGGATATAGCAATAACCATTTAAAAGAAAGTGGGATACTGTCATATATTGTTAACACTCAGCTGTTATAAAAAAAAAAAAAGAAAAAAAAAGAAAAAGAAAAGTAAGTTCGACATGCTTTCTTGAGACGTTTATGATTTTTTCATTGTCATTTGCATGCTGAGAGTGGTTTGTATGGTTGGTTTCTAGTGGCACTTATGCACCTATGCTTCATATTATGTTCATATACAATTTTTTTTTTAATTTATTGAATTCCAACAACTTCTGAAAAAAAAAAAAAAAAAAAGGATCCACCAGCTAAAATTGGCTTATTCATTTTCTGTTTCTTCTTGTGTAGCTAAAATCCTTCATTCTTTCATCTAAAATGAATAAACAACCATGCATGGAGGTGAAATGAAATTATGTTTGGTTTCTACAGTTTTTAACTAAATAGTTGTTTTGTTTAAGGAGTTAGTGACATATCTTGGACATGGAAGTTTCTCTAATGAGTTGTCTATATTATATGTTCAGTGGATACGTTGCTGAGGTTCGTAAAACAGATTGGAAGATAACATGGCCATTTTCTGTACTTGATGACTGTAATGAGTTGGATGAAGATGCACACTGGTTACCTCCTTTATGTGTTTCTGAATTTAGATGGTGGCGTTGCCCAAATTGTTTACGGAGGATAGGCACAGGTGCTGATACAGATGCTGGAGTGCTTGTGAATTGTTTCTGCAATGAAGTCAAAGATGATTTTACTTCTTTTTGTGAGAATTCCATCTTGAAAACTCATGATGATGCACCAATGTTGCTTGATTCATCTCTTAGTTTGAGAACAAACAAGCATGCATCTGACTTGGTATTATCCAAAAAGCCAAATTTTCATGACTGCAACGCTTTTGAGGCAGTAACTATCAAATTGAAAGGAAATGAATTGCTTAAGTACCACGAACAATGCAGCACAAGGGGTGGATCTCTCGATGTTGGGTTTAATATTGAATTTCCCACTTACATGAGTAACGGTACTTCTCAGTTTTGCCACAAGGATACTATAAGGCTTGGTAGGAGCCATTTGGTCAAGATGAAGAAAAAACATGACAAAGTAATGGCCAATGATGGGCCGTCCCTGGAAGTAGTTAAAAGTGCTAAAAGTGATGTTCCTTTAACTGTTGTTGTGGGTCCTTCAAGTGAGCTTAATTCCATTGGATTGTATCAGAGCGACCGCAATTCTTCTGAAAATAGTGAGGATTTGGCTGGGATTGGCACTCAGGGTCAGCACATTGCAGGTCAACTTGGTACATCAACTTTACATCGGAAAAAACCCCGAAAGACGCGCTTTCTGACTGACATCATCAGAAGTGAGGTGCCAGGTGTGCCCAACAAAATTCTTATTTTCAACAAAGATGCAGAAATAAATTCCATTCACACAGCAGTTAACCATTCTAAAGCAGAAAGTGATTTATCCAAGGATTTGGATTTACATTCTGGTCTCAAAACGAGTCTGGCTGTCCATGAAGATGGTAAAAGACATATCACAAGTAAAAAGCTTAGTAGGACAGTTCGAGCTGCAGATAAAGGCCCTTCTTTGATGAGTTGGCTAAAGGGTACAGTGGGGAAGGTTAAGATTAATAAAAAAAATGGAAGAGGTAAACCTGTTGCTCCTGTGGCTTTTGATTCTAAATCAGCACTAGATGTGTCTACTGGAACAATTCTGCATCCTTCTCAAAGTGATGTGGGCACACAAAGAAGTTCTAGAAAGGTTATGGCAAGTAAGAAGCAAAAAAAGATGACCCGAGTTGAAGATGAGCAGTTGTTTTTTAATCATTGGCGAAAGTCCACATCCGTAAAAATGAAAACTAATGCTGGAAATGCCAAATGCTATAGCACCAATGTTGTTCAGTCTAAATCAGCAGAGAATGCCTTGCCTGGATCATGCAGACAGCAAGATTCTAACCATAGAAAGGCTGTTCAGCATAAGACGAAGAATAAGAAGCACCAAACTGAAGATGGTACATCATCCCTGATGTATTGGCTAAAGGTTTGGGATTTTCTTTTTCTATATATCAATGCTATGCCTTTTCCTTTCTGGATCACTGGATGCTTGCTTTCATTTATTAGGTTTATTCAGATCGTAGTTTTCTTATTCTTTGCAATTTAATTGGTGCTATTATCTTTTAATCTATGGATGTTTCTTTTTACTGACTATTTTACTGAATTTGGGAGTCTCTGTAGCATGTATGTTACTTTTCAAGGTTAGGAATTTATACAGCAAAAATATACCAACTATTGAAAGTATTTGTCTTTGCTGGATTCAGTGTAAACATTGAACATTTGCAATTTGCTCTGGTGTTTATTAAGAGAATTTTTGTTTTCTTCAGCTGTTTTTCAATAATTTTAGTGCGTTTGCGACTTTTGTCCTAACAAAGTACTGAAACAGATTATTTATTTTTACTTTCTTTGGAATTTCTGGCCTTTTGCTCTTCTTTGCTCTGGTATTAGTTTGATTCATGTCATGTCCTTGTTCACATGTTTGTTTTGTTATTAATTCTAATGAAGATGGATGCAAAGATTGACATCTAGTAATGTGGCACAAGCACTCCTTGGGTTGACTGTATTGGTTTTTTGCCCTTCGTAATGTAAAACTGCCTTTTTTCACGGTGGCATGGCTACTTGGGATGCTTTTTTTTCCAAAGCTTAAAATGGTTCCACATTTTGATAGCTGCATAAATTCCTGTAGTTTTTGAAGTGAAATTACTTCTACACAACTGGTAAAAAAAAGTTTTGAACATGGGTTGAAAGCAATGATGTATTTATTTCAGGATTCCTTGGATACATCCACTTGTGGTCCAGTCACTGACTTGGAAGGTCATCAGAAAGCATCACATGAATATGAGCAGAGAACTAGCAAGACTTGTGAACAAGACAGTTCGGATGACATCCCCATGGAGATAGTTGAACTCATGGCAAAAAATCAGCACGAAAGGCATCTGCTGAGTGTTGAAGATACTGCTGGGAACTCGTATAACATGCAAGAAACAAATAAAAACATGAAGGTCCCCGATATGATGGATTTTACTGAAGTTTGTAGAAAAGAAGTGCCTGGCTTTCTTCACAAGAAAACCTCTTCAGTGCAAAAATCTCAGTCCAGCAATGCTGGAAGTGGCAGGTCTACTGCTGGCAAAAAGGTAGGAAAGCCTTGCAAGAAATGGAATTGCAACCCTTCTTGTAATTGTGGGAAATACAACAACATCCATCTGAGAATGAGACAATTGGAGCAATCTTGTGCCTATAAGGGGTTTGTGCCATTTTCACAGTGTCAAGAAAAGCCATCAAGTGGAGTTCCTGTTACAGTTTCTGACATAAACTCTGATAGATGGTCTCTTACCTGTAAACAGTTCTTAGAGGCATATCATAAAAGTCGGACAGCTCCTCGAGAAGGTTCATGTGGGCAAACCCATGATGATGAGCTACAGATACCGTCAAATAGCATGCAATTTGATAATAACACCCCTCACAGGTTTGATGATTTGTCTCATAGTCATAGATGCATACTGTGTCACTGTACAAATGCATTGCCTAAAAGAAACCACATAGATAATAATGGGAATCATGATCTGGAACCTAACAGCCGAGATCCTGCTCATCACCTTCAAAACCAGAAAGGGGAGGATGTTTCAGATACAGATAACCGAAACATTCCTGGGTATGCATTCTGTTTCATGAAGCAAGGATATGAGTATAATTCAATGATGGGCCCGTTGGATTTGTGCACAAATGAGGCCATCTCAGCAATGAATTTGCTCAGACTAATGGATCAAGGGGCATGCTCCCGTACACCTTGTGACATATCAGTGGTCCGAAAGCAGGCTATTCCCCTTAAGAAGCCTGAATTTTCACATAACAATCACCACAAGGAGTTCTTTGGGGTAGAGAATGGAGTATTCAGGAGTGGTAACTCCTCCATGTACCCGAACTCATTTGAGTTCTTTGATCAAAAGCACCGACAACGAAGTTCATGTGAACTTCTCTCCCCAGTGTGTCAGATTGGTGAACTTGGGTCTTCATTGCATGATTCTACACGTGATTCTAGTAGATCAAAGACAGACCTTGGGTTCAAAAGTGGGCTTTCCAATAAGACATCTTCAAAGTTTCACAGGAAAGGGAAAACAAAAGGCTCCCTTTCATCCACTCAAACTAGACACCCGAGCTCTCACAGGTTCCTTTCTAAAGATGAGAATTTGAGTAATGCAAAGAAAAGGGTCCTGTCTACTTCAGATTTTGTTGGACAATCCAAGACCAATGAAATGGCACGATCTATGAAAAACTGCTGCAGGACTGAGATATGTGCTACTAACAGAAATCCTGCAGACTTTACTATACCTGGCGCAGAAAATGCTTACATGATTGGAAGAGAAGATCTAAAATTTATGGATGTATTCCCATCCAGTGACAGGCTGTTTGTGACTACTAACATAGATGGGCATAAGCGACGGAAGATGATGAAGCTCACTGCTATACATGGACACTGAATCTTTCTTGTTTTGGTGGGTCATTCTTGGATTGGCTCACGATGAATTGTCGTCTGCAGCAATCATTAGTGAAGTTTTCTTTAACTCATCCAAAATGGAGATATGTTCTCCATATTTGCATGTAGGCTTCACTTATACAACCCTTGCTGGACATTAATCAGAGTCTATACAAATTGCAGACTAATTAACATGTATTGAAATTGTAACCTACTTGACTCTTTGATTGACTCTTGGCCCCACAGGTATATGCTGCAAGTTTGAAGATGTTGAAATGCAAGTGGACCACAAACCAGGTAACTATGGTGCATGGCTTCGTGTTCTTCGTTTGGATATATTCTCAAATTTTAATTGCTAAAAGGTAGCAGTGCACACTCACATTGAATTCTAAACCTTAGATGTGATATGAGTCATGTGTTTCAATGAGTAGTTTGCTCACATTGACTTCTAAACGTTAGATGTGACTCTTTTAGTGTTGGGATTGTTGATCTTATGGGCCATCATGGTTGTGGATGATCCAAAACTTCCCTAGTGAAAGGTCCAAGCAATCCATTCATGGGTCTTTTCTCCTGTTCATTTGCTGTATTATTTTCTTTACTGTCTGTAGGTTCATTAAAGAGTTATGATCTTCCTATCGGGGACATTTTTGGTACATCATCCATGATTGGTCATGTCTGGTCAAGGGCCTGGATTACTGAACCATTGGCTCAACAGACTATAACTTTGATCCAGCTAACTTTTATCTCTATAATGCTAGTATGATTCATAAATGGTATAGTGTCTCAAATTTCAGCAGTGTGCTCTCTGTCTTCTCCCCAGCAAATGACGGATGAACACTTGGCTAGGTTACTAGGTGTCTCAAGGAGCAGGAGTGGTTGTGGAAGTTCGACAGAAAGAGAAAAGCAGAAATTAAGTTATTTTAAAGGTTGGCATGTAAATCAATAACACAATTCCAGCGGGTAGCAGCAAGAATGCTAAATAAAAATCTAATGCAGTTCCATGCTGGTGTTTCTATGTCCAAGTGTGACTCAGATTTAGTAATGTCAAAAAGCTTCATGAGATATACTTTTTCAACTTTGAGAATCAATAAATAGCAATACTCCTGAGATACAGGTGAGTTGGGGAATAAAGTTCATGTTCAGTCTCAGATTGTATAGCATATATATGAATAGATATGTTGAAACATACATTGTTAGGTTGTAACAGTTCCCTGAATTAAGAAAGTTTTTAGTACCTGGAACTGGAAGTAAGAACAGAAGATGAATGCCAACTGGAATTTGAACTGAAGTTACAAATTAGATATCTTCCTAGTTGTGCTGATTATTTTTTTGTATTAATGTCTCTCTCATTATCAATTTACTATTCTTTTTAAAGTGAGGATATATTTATCATTGTGTAGTTGCTTCCATTAGCTTATGCATGGCTAAGACAATTTCAACTGGCGATCATCTGAATGGAAGAAACGATTTTCTACATTTGTACCATTGCATGATGCGAATATGTTGATTGTGTGCTCATAGATCGCTATGTGCTCAGTTGAGGTGAAAGGTGGATTTATCTTGGTTCAGAGAGAGCTGAGTTTATAGTTCAGGCACATTTTGAAGCTTTGAGATGGGGCTTTCATTGTCAAAGAGGTGGAATACTGTAGCTGCTAGGCTATTAAGATTCCATCTGATTCATTTGGATTTGCAGTTGGATCATCTCTTAGGCTGAGGTTGAATGGCTATTGATGATGGTTCCAGATTCAGCTCGTAACACATTTCCTGGTTCTGGACCCGGTTCCTGTAAGAGGATATCCAGTTCCAGAACCGGTTTATTTTTTTTATATTTTAATTTTAGGAATATCATTCAACTAAAAATACCTAAAAAGGGATATCATTTAAACTAGTAACAATGCATCAAGTCTACTTTTCACAACCGAAAAATCTCAATTTCTTCATAACCAATATATAAGTAGTTACATGAAGTTTTTGACATTAACTTATACAAAGTCAAGACCCATGTCTTAAAAATATGTATCTTAACTCTTTGAAGCAAGCAATGTTCAAATCATTTACTAGATTTGGATTCAAAAGCATTTCGAAACCAACACTTTAAATATGAGCATAATTCTAAATTCCCATCAAATCCAAAAAATAGAGAGAGGAGGGCCATTGCTATCTTTAGTTCAGGTGCCATTACCAAAGAGGGCCTGCCAATTTTACCAGTCTAGTCTCGGGACTATCCCCTTTCAAGTTTCAACTCTAGTTTGTAATCTGGAATTTTCTTTTAATGATCTATTGTTTTTCGCTTTTATTTATTTTATGAAGTTGTTGCAAGTTAGAAACTGTAAAGAGGATTGATTTATGAATTTATGATATTCCCCGTCATGGCATGAATGATGTCCTTGGGTCTCACCCTAGGTAGGCAACCAACAATGGATTGTTGGGAGTTCAATAGGGGAAAAGGACACATTGGACTGTATGAAACTTTTTGATTGTATTGAGTTTTTGGTAATAGTAAATATATAGAGTGGGGACAAAGAACCAGGCTTTGATGTGTGTCAATCATGGGTATTGGGTAGGATGAGATGGGAAGATTTTGGTTTGGATTAGGGTGGGCTAAAAACTAAACTCCTTTTCAATGGTCTTAAGAGTACAGATGGTTTTGTCCGAGTCCATCCATGAATATCAGTCATGTTAATTAGTGTCATGTTGGAACGTCCAGGACTCTATGGGTTGGGATTGATCGTGGGCATTTTCAAGTCCTCCCTCTCTCAGTAAGCAATATCAGAACTATATCTCCTCTCTCAATGAGCAATCCAATCCAAGTCCAGATTAAGCAACTGAAATCATTTCATAATGATCCTATATTCAGAACATCAAGTACCAACTATTTTAATATATTATAAAATATGAAAAAAAAGAAAAGAAAAAAGAAAGACCAATGACTTTGTTCTTGTTCTCCGGCTATTTACTTAAAAAAAAAAAAAAAAAAAAAAAAAAAAAACTGACTTAGCCCTCTCACCCAACTTCCCCGAGCTCGATCCATGGACCTCTTCTGCGTGTGCAATCGTTCTTCTCCATTACGTGTGTTGGGGTTCACTCTCACATTAGTTAGGTCACTCAAGGATCTAGCCACCTTGAATAGTACAAAAATAATAATAATAAAACAGTATTTAACTATCTATACTCGTTACATCATCCATTAATGGCATGGCTTATTTGGATTGTAAAAAAGAGGAGAAAACTTTTCTCTAGATAAATTTATTTCCCCAGTCTGAATTCATTTAAGAGGAACAAAATATTTTTGCTATTAAATACTTTTTTTTTTTTTTGCAAGAAACAAGAATAATTATTTCCCCCTCAACAGGGTATAGGAAACACCATCTTTACATTAAAGTAGTTTTTTTTAATTAAAAATGACATCAAACCTTTTAATAACATTTACTTACATAAAAGTACTTAAAATAATTCTCTCCTACATGATCTTCTCCTTAGTCAAACGTAGTGGAGAGTCCCCACGAGAGAGTAAAGGCGATTGTTAAAATGAATTTGACACCCTCAGGACCTATTCGGTTGTTATGGGGAAGATTACATATTCTTTGAATGGTCTTCCCCAACAAGTTTTTCAAATGCTCAAGTATAACTTAGTATTCAAAAAGCTGCAATTTAGAGAATATCAAAGGTTCAAAGTGATATTTGAAAGAGGTTAGGTTTTTGTAATTTCACTAATCGAATAAAGAACTTTACTGTAAAAAATCCTAACATATGGAATTCCCGTCAGAAACTCTTTTAAACAAATAGGCCCTAGCTTTTTCCTCATTTCTACGTTCCATAGTGGTTCTCTACTTGTCATTTTGTTCTTTTCTAAACAAGCTTTAAATAAAAAAGTAACCGTATAGTCATGAATTTTCCGAAGCATTTTTCACAAAAACATTAAGAAGGAATCATTCTTCATTCTCATTTCTTTTAGGCTTAAAACTTATTTTTTAGTAATTTCTACAAGGAGCACATTGGGTTTTGGACCCAAGAGGCATGATGTGCTTTCTTAAACCACACTCTGATGTAAAAATATAGGAATTGTTACGAACAAATTAAGTTTAAACCTGATTCCATGGATGTATGAAAAAACCACATAAAAACATGCCTTCTTAAACCACACTCTGATGTAAAATATATAGGAATTGTTACGAACAAATTAAGTTTTAAACCTGATTCCATGGATGTATGAAAAAACCACATAAAAACACCCGCAAAAGGTGTAGTACAATTTTTTTAACAAAAATACCTCAGTGGCAATATTGTGCGCCATGTGGCAATATGGCAACTTGTAGCATCTTCAATAGATATGTCAGTTTGGAGATGCCAGATTCCAATTGAAGGCTTATGTGGCAATTTAAAGGTTTGAGATTTGACATCATGAGACTCCATCCCATATGGCAAATTATTATTTTACTATATTTTTATCTTCTTATGAGACCCACATCATAATAGAAAAAAAACTTTGCATTCTTGTATTCTTGTGGGCCCCTTTATTGCATAAAATATACCAAAATATTATTTGGCATGTGCCTTTAGAATATATCAATTTTGGTATTTTCATCCTTCATGCCAAATGCCTTGGCATGGCTATTGGAGCGGTCCTCCATACCAAATACTGTCACTGGGGTGTCCACGTGGAATTTGAAAGTGCCGGAGCATCTCCCATAGAGATGCCAAATCTCTTTTGGTGGCTGATGCGGCAATTTAACCCTTTGGAATTTGACATCTCTAAAAGTAGCAACTCTACCACATATGCCAAATGTAATATTTAATTCTTGTTTTAGATTTTACATTAAATCTAACTCATCTCCAATGGTTCATTTTACAATAAAGTAAGTCTAAATATGATTTGACATCTCCCTTTCCATATGCCAAAATTTGGCATTTCACTCCCATATGCCAAACGCCATGTCATTTGTTGGTTAGAATAAACAAAAAAGAAAAAAGAAAAAAGAATGGTTTGAATTATGAATATGGTATCCACATAAATTAGAAAAAAAAGAAAGGTGGTTGATGGAGTTCGCTAAATGTAATCACAAAGTAAGGAACTGAATTTGCACCTTTTGGCACAAGAAGTGACAATCACTTTCACACCCATTAAGGTGTGAAAAATTTGTTGTGCAAATGGCCTTATTTATACCCTGTTTTCAGATCTCATTAATGCACCACATGCGGAAATAAGTATAAACAAACATAATAATGTGTAACCATATGCATGGGAATCATTTATGCATTTAATTCTTATATATGTTCTAATGCAAACAAGCAACTAAAGGTAAATTGACAATATAACCACATAGCCTGAATTCTCATCCGCTTTTCCTTAAAAGAGACATCGTGTTAAAGGAGTAGAATTCTAGAGTACAGGGCCCACCTCTTGAAAATTCAGTCACTTAAAATAAATGCCCTCCTCGGTATATAGTGTATCCTCAAAATTCACCCTAATGAAGTTGGTTTTATTGTGATTATTGATTATAAAAACGAATATGGTTGATGGGTATGTACGATTTAGGTTAATAATATTTTTAATTAATCAATAAATCTTATGATAGTACCAACTCCTTTTCCGATATAAGGGGCTACGTATTTGGGGGTTTAGTCCCAAACTGTCACTCGTCAGGACAGAAGGCAAGAGTGCAGGACCCAATGGTTCCTGTCCAAGAGTCTTGAATAAAAAAAGGCATAGTCTCAAGAGACCCTAAATTGAGATTTGTTGTTTCCTGCCCTCCTGTGTGTTTGATATATGTATATATAGTTTTTCTTGCTTACCCCAACCGAAAGGCCTTAAGCTCTGTCTTGCTCTCTATTTCAAAACTCTCAAGCTCGGTCTTAAAGGCATGTTTCTCTCATCTCTCTTGCGATCAAATTTTTTTTTTTTTTTTTTTTTTTTGTTGTTGTTCATATAGAATATGAGTTTCTTGGGTATCGGCAAGATAGTCAGAAAAGAAAGCATGTTTCTTTCATCATTTTGTTTGCTACATGGAAACTTTCAGATCGGAGAAGTTGATCAAAGAGAGCTCTTTCTATTTTCAATTGAACTGATTTTGCATTACAAGTGTTTGATGAAATGCCTGACTAAGGAAGAAAGTAACTGTCTCTTCAAATTTCAAAATTCAAGATTGGGATCCAGTAGATGGCGTGATTTTCATTTGATGGTTTCATCCCATGGATTTTTTTATGGCAAGGAATGCCTCTTGGGGTTGATTTGTTTTGGTGGTTGGCCAATCCATAATAACCCTTCTCGTAAAAATTGAAAGAAAGAAAAAGACAAAAGAGGTTGGGTCACTGCACTGACTTCTTGACGTATAAGAAGGGTTTTTAGGTTACCCATCAAACGAAATTCAAACTTGTTGGAGATCTCTAGCTGTTCAATTTGAGACCATGAATGGACAGTTTATATATTAAGGAAAAGTTTCCACTTTGCCTGCCCTTTTGGTGGCCTTACATTGATAGTTGATAGGCGGAAACGCGAATTTAACTTCTAGTATATGCCCAATCCACAAACTCCATATTATATTTGGTCTACGGAAAAAAGAAAAACAAAGGACGCGTTTTTTAATTTTCAATAGCTGAAGAGAGCTGAAAACTTAACTGAAGAGGGTCTGAGAGACTCTTATTTCACATGGCCTGGACCCACTAACATGCCACTTGTTGTTGACCAATTTGTCTATAAGCCGTTAGAGCTCTGTGTATAACCTGTATTTTGTTGGATATATTGAATGAACATTGAAAAGGAGAGTGGCATTTCCTCATGTCTTTATGGAAGAAAGAATCCCATGGTATTTTGGGTGTTTTTTTGAAAACCCATCTAAATGGCTCTACTGTGTTTCTTTTGCAGTTTTTTTTATAAGTTCCCTTGATCATTTCTTCAATGGATGAGGAGGCAGTGAAGAAGGCGCAAACACTGGAAGCTCGGGCAAGAAGCATAAGTCAAAATGTCCGTTGTACTGAATGTGGCAGTCAGTCTATTGAAGATTCGCAAGCAGACGTTGCTATTCTCCTCAGGAAGGTACTTAGTAGTTAGTACTCCTTAATTTTCTTTTCCTTTCCTTTTCAGGAAATGGTTACAATTTTTTTTAATCTGTATATGTTGGAGGCCCTGAACTGTTTGCTAAGGGGCTAAGGGGCTGTTTGGTTGCAAATTCCAAAGGTTGTAATTCCACTTTTTTATTCAGAGTTTTCGTACTTTTTGAGAAATCCCAGCATTTGCTAGCAACTGGACTTTTCATTTGCTCTCTCAAATTCCAATTCCTCTGGAATCCAAACTCCAAATCAAATTATAACTTTTCCCCCATATAAATTCCAGTTCCAATAGAAAGCTTAGTCAGGAGAATTCCAGTAATCTCATAATTCTGAAAATTTTAGATTATAATTTTGTTTGAATTTCTACCAAATGGACCATCGGAAAACTTTGGCTACCCCGCCGACTGCCAATGAACACTCCTTTTATGGCTTAGGGACAGCATGTGACAAATTAATTAATGGCACATTGCGGAGTGGGAACTTGGTAGTCTAATTTACTTTATCTGAACTAATTCACAATTTTACAGCTGCAATCAGAATAATGTTTTAGATCTCTATTTTGGACCTTGATCTATGACTTAAGTGAACGTAGAATTTTAGGCCAAGCTTTGTTTCCCTAGTCTCGAAAGATCTTCATGCTGGAAGACAACCCTGCCCACTGACAGCCGTAGGCTTGATTAATAGTTAATTGAAGGGCCGTGCCCAGGTGATCAAAGCCCAACCAGAGCCATGCCCGATACTTTCACATATCAGGCACATGCTTTACTTTAGGTCCATTTGGTAAATGTACTGAACCAGGGGATTCCAGCTGATTAGTTAATAAGAAGCCAACCTATTGTCATGCCTAGTCGCCTACTTTCCTTAGCTGCCCATGCTGGCATCCATGTCCAAGTTACATGTTTTACATCAAGTAGAAGAATGCAAAAGATGGTATCTGGATTATACATGGGCAAGATTGTGAAGGAATGTCATTAATGAGCTGCATAATATCCAATAAGTTGGCATTTTTAAGATGATCCAAATATCTCCATTGTTGAGCAGTTATCCATTTTGCATGATATGGATACATGTAGAATCTATGTGAGATGTGATTCAGTTTTTCACAGCCTTTGTATCAAAAATATGTAAGCATTGCAAGCATATACACGAATGTTGATAATAGATATTTTATTAGGGAGAATGTGAGTATTTTACCCCGAGGGGTAGCTCAGTTGGCCTAGGACTACGGTTTACACCCGGAGGTTGTGGGTTGGAAACTGCACTACCACACTGGGGCTACATGGGAATTTTACCCGGCTTTCTTTCTTGGGCCCGTAGGGATTATTCTGGCCCAAAGGGCTGGGAACCCATGTTATCAAAAAAAAAAAAAAAAGAAAGATAAAAAAGAATTTGAGTGTGTTAAACATACACCCATGTTTGTGTCAATCAGACCGTTCAAAAAAAAAAAAAAAAAGGTTTCCTTGTCAATCAGACTATGGCGTCAAATGAGTTTAGAGCCTAGACTTGCCTCTATACCTCAGATAAGTAGCTTAGGTTTTATTTTCTCAGATGCATCACCTCATTTTGCTTCTGTTCAAATATAATCTGCCATTGATCATCTAAACATCATTTGTCTTTGTTACCAACTTTCTTGCTACTTGCAGCTTATTCGTGATGAAGTACGAGCTGGCAAAACCGATAAGGAGATTTTTAAAAAGCTCGAGGATGATTTTGGAGAGACTGTACTATATGTTCCACGTTTTGATATGCAGACTGCAGCTATATGGCTATCACCGGTCAGTCATGATGTTCTTCAATCTCAGTCTAGCACCTATGACTCCTATACTCGTAGGAGATGAGAAAAAAAATTCCTGTCTTAGGTGTTTTTTTCAAGAGACCTTTTTTTTTTATTTTAAATTTGTAATGTATCATTGACTATCTTAGTATGCGTGACACGTGTATGATGATTTTGACTGTTCACCATCTGGATGGATCACTGACTGGAACTTAAGCTGATTGTGCAATCCTAACCTTTCATCTTGGAGTATTTATAATGTAGTTGTGACCTATAACTTTCCAAATGGGAATGGTTAGGATTGTCAAGTGAATTTAAGTGCTTGCACGTTTAGAGTAGGTCCTAATGGATGATGAGCTCTGATCTCGTACATGTTTTCTTTAATCAGTGATTGGGAAATTTCATTCCAGTAAGGATGAGCATCGCCATTTTTGTTTGGTTCAGATACCCTACAGATTTTGTGTGCGCTATCCAAGCATATGCGTGATATGCATAGTTTATAACTTTATACCACATGCTGTATGGACTATGGATCCTTCTTTTACGGATCAATGAAATTTTGTTATCGATCATTAAAAAAGGCCGTAAGTATTCAACACTCAATCCTTTCCATTCAACTTTAAAACAAGTATACAGATGAGTTCAAGTGACCACACTAGTTTGCTGCATTGTATTGTGAATCTGTGATGCAACGTGGTTTCTCTCTCTCTCTCTCTCTCTCTCTCTCTCTCTCTCTCTTTCATCTACTTTTTAAAGCTGTTTGATGCACCTTTTAAGTTCAACACAGGACTTTGATAGTTTGCATGCAGTCCCATCTGTGACCTCTTGACTAGATGTGTTACTTTTTTATGTTTTACTAGTTATGTTGGTCGTGTGGCTGCTTCCACTTTACTCTTAAACATGTGTATCCCCTGATAGATTAATTACTAATATTTCACTAATTTGTGTACAGTTCATGATTGCTGGAGCAGCTGCAGGCGTGTGGGCTTACCAGAAGCACAGGCATAAGAACAATGTACACATCATGGCATTGAACCTTTTGAGAGGAGTGGCATTGACTCCGAGGGAGAGGGAAACAATGCTCGACATCCTGACACCCCCTCCACCCCAAAGAAGGAAGTGGGGATTTTAACTTGTGATGCTCAATCCTTGGCCAATCGGTTCATATGGTCTTGCTGATGCCATACTAATGAGACTAAGCTGATTATATGTTGCTAAGATTTTTAGTCATTTTATTATCTTTCTTGTGCTGTCAAGTGCGTGTTGCGATGCTTTTCGCCGACTTGCCCTAGGTCCGTTTAACTACAAAATGGGCTCATATGATCCTCAACTTGTGGATACTCACAGTATTCTTGAGCCTGGACTCTGTGCATTGGTCTCATATCTGGTCATCCAGATTATTTAAGTGATGGGTCTACTGGTGGATGGTTTATGCAACAAAAATATTCTGAGCCAGAGAAACCTAACTGTTCAACAGGCAGAAGGATAAATGGAAGCAAGGATCCACATTCAACAGAATAATGGCCAACTGTTGTACGGATGGATCCTTTCAATCTTGGTCAATTTGCAGGCATGAAGTCAATCAGAACAGTGATCTGGGTCATCTAACTATGGACTACATGTAAAAACTCTAGGCCAGGGTGGTATGATTCCCAGAATTTAAACTCCAATAACTACAGGTTAACAACACTTTCAGTCAATTGCTATTCCCCTTAATTGTCATTGTCATTCCATATTTAGATACAAATGAATTTGATTGGCAGCGAAATTATCTGGTCAAGTTTGAGACAAGCCGGCTATTTGCAAAATTATGTGTTAGATATTGGCAAGCTGGGGCGACTTCAAGGATAGATATGCTCAGTTCTGGGCCATTTGTTATTGGGCTGGAAATCACTCTCACGCCTGCCTTGAACAGGAGCCAGAGTTGGTTGAAAAGAGAGTAAAATTAGGTTTTTGGTATTTTAAAAAAAACCATCCCTCCATTAATTCCTAATAAACTTTTTACAAGCACCATCCAACCTACAACCATGACCCACTTTCGATTGACTAACGCATAGCCCTTGAAAGTTGCAAAACCATAAAAATCATTTGCATGGAATTGAACTCCTAGAACATAAGAAATATCTTTTCTAAAATATGGTTAAAATTGGAGGAACAAAGGTAAAGATTAATAAATGTCTATCAAATGATTTTTTTATCTTTAATAAAAAAATGAATTAATGGAAGATAGGAAATGCGAACCCAGTCATCACCTAGTAATCCAAATTCTACTTTCATAGTTCCATTTACATCTCCATCTGATATCCATCATCCTTTCTCTTCTAAAAATATTTATTGAAAACCGCTTGTTGAATTTCTAGAAATTTCAATTACATACAAACAAACGGGCTGAGAATTTTTTTTTTTTCTTGAATGTCCAATCGAAGCCTATTTTGGCCCTTGATATCCCGCCAAATGGACCCAGAACTGCAAGTAGGATTGTCACGTGTAAGTTGTGACACGTGTTCAGAGCAGTTGATTCCCTTCTCTAATGTGGGGATCTAAAACTGAGGGCCTGCTGCTTGAGCATTTGGCAACAATCAATGGGATATAACTCATATAAGACTTGAGAGAGAGAGAGAGAGAGAGAGAGAGAGAGAGAAGGCAGCGATGGGAAAGAACAACGTAGAGAAGGCTAAGAAATGGCTGGAAGGTAGGGCCAACGCTGCCTATGCCATACGTGTGGACAATCTCGCCCTCGCAGGCCTCCAAATTGTCGATGCCCAACCCGGTCGGATCCTATGCAACTTCCTTGTGCCCAAACACCTCGCTGTAAGTAACCCTGCCCATCATCTCTCTCCCTCTCCTCCTTTATAAAGAAATTAAAACCTATGCTTTTTTTTTTTCACCCCTACTTGGCTGGGACCTAAAATAGCCCACATGGAACATACACATACCTGGGAAGAGACCATAATCTGGAAGAGACTAAAATAGCCCAAACACCTCGCTGTAAGTAACCCTGCCCATCTCTCTCTCTCTCTCTCGCTCTTCTAAACGCACCCCTATTATGTGATGTACACACCCACATCCTCTTTATGTGAACAGTGATTTTTCACTGTTCACATAATGGGGTGTGGGCGTGCACAGCAATAAGGGAGGGTGCATTTAGAATCACCCATCTATTGGCAATCTATTAGGAGCCGGTGAGAGGTGGGGTTACTACTTAACCTACGGACTCATTGTTATCTAAAACCCCCCAACCCCCCAAAACCAAAATATAAAACTCTCCAATGTGACCATTGATTTTCTATCTGTGAATTTCATTCAATTTCAGGATAAAGATGGCAATTGGCGAGCAGGTGCTATTGCAACTCTAATTGATAACGTGGGTTCCGTGGCTATAGCTTCTACCACTGGCACGATTAAAATCTCTGTCGACTTCGACATATCATACTTTTCAACGGCTAAGATCAATGTTTGTCCTCATACATCTCTCCTTCATCATTCTTCTATGATATATCATACTTTTTAACGGCTAAGATCAATGTTGATCCCTTTAAATCCATATTAAAGGAAATATTCGGTTTAGATGTGTTGACCATCCAAAGGGCATGGTAACTCGCGCCACAATGCTAGAGCAATTGATTTACATCCTACTCATTGGGGGTATGGCCACCATTCTAATCAAATGTGCTTATGCCCACACCTCACTTCTTCTTCATCTTATCCTCTCTCTCTCTCTCTCTCTCTATATATATATAATATATAGGAAGATGCTCCTACGAGAGCATCTCTCACCTTACTATAAGAGATAGGAGTGGGGGTCCTCACATTTAAGTTGTTGGCATGGATAATAAGGTGAAGGCCCCCACCTTATTTTTTATAGTAATGTGAGAGATATCTCTCGTGTGTGTGTGTGCGCATATATATATATATATATATATATATATATATATATATGAGATCAAGTTGTTAAGATTAGTTCAGAGTCATTTGAAGATGTCAATAGAGAAGGATGAATTCATAGATGTCTGCTCCAGCAATGGGTTTCTTGAAGTTCTTTTTAAGATGGATCAAAGTGAGCATAATCTAGGTTCAGATTTGTAATGGATCAACTGTCAAATTCATCTGGGTCAGAGCCATTAATCTAAGGCATTCTAAACAATGTACATTTAGAGCCCAATGTCTAAACAGAGCACAACTAGGTATCTAATGGGGTAGAATTGACACATGGACCATCCACCCTCATTTCCCACCATATGAATGGTGTGTGTTTCTAAAATGCAGGCCTGTCTTTGTCCCATTAATTAGTAGGACTAACACTCTACAATAAATATATCCTTATTCCAGTAAGTTTAAACAAAACATTGTAAAACTTAGAAAGATTCTTCTGTTGGTTTTGCTAAATGTAGGAAGGAAAATGCATTTGGCAAGAACAAGATAAAATAGCAGGTCAGAGAGAAGTAAACTGGGTTCTCCATTGTTTGAATGCAGGAAGAAGTGGATATTGAGGCTACAACTTCAGCCCACATGGGACAACTTTCTTATGTGACAGTAGAGATTAGAAAGAAGGGAAGTCGAGAGATGGTTGCGGTGGGAAAGCAATGGATGGCATCAAGCACCAGGGTACTAAGTAAGCTTTGAATTGAATTGAATTGCTCAAGGCTTCTTCTGCATCAACTAGCAGGGTACAAAGTAAGCTTTGAATTGAAATGAATTGCTCAAGGCTTCTTCTTCTTCTTCTTCTTCTTCTTCTTCTTTTCACGAGAACTATCTTTATTTACATGTCCCATGTGTTTCCTACAAGTGCTGGAAGGAGCTCCCAACACCAAGAATAGTATGATGTATGATGAACACCAAGAACAGTATGATGGGTGTCCATCAGAATTTAGTTGCCTGCTTTGAAATTGCAGATTAGCAGCTAGTGTGTAAAATGCTAAATTCATTTTTAGATAATTGTTTTTTTGTAGCAATGCTCTTTTGTAATCCGGACTTTATGGCCATTTGTGAACAGCTAATTTTTGTGTTCAAATGAAATATCCATTTGCGTTTGTGTGATTTACTCTTTTGAGTCATTTTACATTTCAATTATATAAACTGGCCATGAAATCATCATCATATTTGAATCTATTGATCCTGTGGGCACTTATTTTATAGGATCTTTCACTCGGTGAATCTGACTTAGGCAAATGAATTGTATGGATCTAGTTGGTCTGTTTAGATGAGCATGGTGGTTTAGATGAGCATGGTGGGTTGGATGGGTGATGCATGGGCCTTCATTAGGTGGGTCTTTTTTTTTGGTTTTAGATGGAGTTACTAATCACTCATAAGTCATAGTTTTTCATTTTTCATTTTTCATTTTTCTTCTTTTTTAACGTGAGAGCATGGAATACAGTCTGTCGATAGTATGCCAATTCAAGGTAATAAAGCCACTCTTCAACATGAAACATAGACCTAGAGAGTCGAACAAGATAAGACTGAATTTCTCAACATTGGATGTCAAATCTTTAAAACAGCATTTGAAATCTTATAATATTAAGATTTCAAAAGCTAGTTTAGCCATGTTACTGCAGCTGGTTTTATAGTTCTCTTTATATACAGTGTCCCAGATTGGTATTTTCCATCAATCCAATTCGCTCTCTTCCGACCATTTCCCATATTTATGAAAAAACCGTTCTCATATTCAAGAAGAGTCAGCATTATGTTGTTGTGATGTGAGCAAAAAACAAGCCTTTTGCTTTGCTGTTCATTATATGTTGATCTTTGGCATTTCCTCACGAAACAAAACTTCTGCAAAGAAGTAAGTTTAGAGAAATTGGTTGAATCAAATGACTTTGGCTGATGAAAGAAATGATCTATTTGAATGTTGGGCACAATGTAAGATAATAAATAGTCACTTTTATGGCCTACATTTTACATGATTTAAAGGATTAGAGAGGCAGATTTTGCTGGCGTTTCTCTTGCGAAAAGTGTTAGATTCTTCAATTCCAATCAGTTGACGTCTTGTTCATCTGTTTGCTAAGGCCCTTTCAATTTCTAGGTTTTGTAAGCAATGTGTTTCTTCATGACTGAGGGCCCAATTGTTTAGAGGTATTTGAGATGGGAATTTCCTATGTGGGGAATATCCGATAGTAATGACACCTTTTGTAACCCTAGAACTCTGAATTTTGTGTTTGAATCGTGAGAATCTATAAAATCAGCCCTGTGAAATGTTGCTTTTGGCCTGTTGAGCTCTCAAAATTCCAATTTCCAAAATGCTACTTTTTTGGAACTTTGAGAATTATTGTCTGGGGAATTTCTGAATTTTTTGACATTCTGAAATTCATGAATGCTTTTTTGTACTTGAGTATTTAGAAATTCCAAAACCCTACTCGAGCATTGAGACTCTTTAGGTGGCTGGAATTTTGAAATTTTTGTAGAAAAATGAGGCATTTACAAATATAAGGGGACAATCCATCACATCATGGCCAAAAGAAAAAAAAATCCCGCACATCAAATTCTTGGCAAAACTTTTAGCAAAGAAACATGCCCTTAAATGCCAAGGATCAATCCCCAGGACCAGCAGAACACAGTTGGAACATATTCTGTGGGGGAGCATGAGCACGTAGCACTGGAGTGGAGCACTGTGGTGGAAGTAACAGAGGCAGACCACATCAAACAAATGGAACACCCTAGGGATGACCTTGCAGCTAATTTAAGACTAGGATAGTTTATGATTCCTCCTACATAACACCAAAAACTGCAAATCCTACTAAAGTCAAGGTACATCTCCATTATCATATATATCATTCTCCCCTCTCATCCCCTCTTTAATAATCATTCCTTGAAAATCATTTTTTTCTCTTTTTTCAATTTAAAGGACTCCATCCTATTTTGTCACCTAGGATTGTCACTTGTGACACATGTTGAGAGTAGTTGACCCTTTTCTGATGTGAAAATGGAAATGGATCTGTGAGAGAAAGGGCAAAGCAATGGCACAGAATAAGGCAGAGATAGCTAAGAAATGGCTGGAAGATGGGGCTAATCCTGCCCGTTCCACAATTGTGGGTAATCTCGCCATCAGAGGCCTTCAAGTTGTCAGTGCACAAACTGTTCGGATCCTATGCAACTTCCTTCTACCCAAACACCTCTATGTAAGTAACCCACATCTCTCTCTCTCTCTCTCTCTCTCTCTCTCTCTCTCTCTCTCTCTCCATATATATACGGGGACATTCATGTGCATCCATCCCTCACCATAGGGTGAGGGACACTTACATGGCTTTCCCTTTTTGCACATGAACATTCTTTTTCCGCATATCACCATATATGGCTTTTCCTCTTTTGCACATGAATATTTCCAATTATGTAAGTGTCTCTCACCCTATGGTGAGGGATGGATACACATGAATATTCTCCATATATATATATATATATATTGATAGAGAGAGACACACACACACTATCTCTCTCACAAACGAGCATTTAAGACATTATTTCTTGAAATCTTCCATTTGATGGCCTGCCCCGCCGACCATATGAAACTCTCAAATGTGACCAAATGTGACCGTTGATTTTCAATCTCTGAATTTGAATTTCAGGATAAAGATGGAAATTGGCAAGCAGGAGCGATTGCAACTCTAATTGACAACGTGGGTTCCTTGACTATAGCTTCTGCCACTGGCTATATTAAGATTTCGGTCGCCTTCGACATATCCTACTTTTCGACTGCTAAGATCAATGTTCGTCCTTGATCATTCTTCTAGGGACCCGGCTATTAGTTCATGGCCCATAGGTTGGTTGATCCCTTTATATGTATTCAGGTTAGATGTGTTGACAATCCAAAAGGCACAGGTTTCATGCCGCATTGTGGGAGTAGAATCTCTGCTTTGACAAAAGGGCAAGGCAGGCCCTTTTGAAGGGCTAGCATCTCTGCCTCAAGCGGATGATGGGCAGAGACTTTGCCAGAAAATGCCACCACCATTTTGGCCATGTAGAAATCTATAATGATGCTGTGTTGGGGGTTAACCAGCAATTGGTGGAGTGAGCAGGCAGCATGAGAACTTACTTGGCCATTCATTATATACATGTGTGAGGTTCCATTCCATGATTGCTGATATAGTTTTATGTTTGGCTTGGTAGGGGTTTATTGGGTGGTATCTGAACTCTAAAGGTGTATTCAGTTGTGGTTCTCCAAATGTACCATGCCACTGTGGTCCCTTTTGGCTTCTGGGTTAGTTAGGTAATGCCAAACCGGATGGGTTAGAGACACTTTATTTTGAATCTGGATTTCTTTGATGCCTCGACCTCCATCCACACCAAGCTTGGTTTTTTCTAAAAAAAAAAAACGCTTGGTTTTTTTGGTAACCTAGCCAAGGGGGCTGGGACCAAGAGAGAACCGGCACGCACACGGGAAGACAGCCCGCACGAGTGGGAAAAAGGCCCACTTATGTGGGAAAAAAGCCCGCACGAGTGAGAAGAAAGCCCACACAAGTGGGGTCAGGTGGCTTACCCAGTCACTTAGCAGTGAGGTAAGTGGCCGTTCTCCACAACAGGCTTGGTTAAAGTAATATTGCAAGCCACTGGAAATATATATATATATATATATATATATTCCCGCATTGCCATCCCAAAGGAACGAAGCTTTGACTGCTCACCCAATCTAGTATTGAGGGACTTTAGTAAGTACTGGTTGGAGGAGTATCCTCTTGCCAGCTCACCATCTGTGGGTACTCTTCTAGACTCTTTTGTGATTGCTGCCCCAATTGCCTACCTACGTGGACTGAGCCCCATGGTCTCTCCATAGTGATAACATTCTCTTCTAGACTATCAAACACCTAGAAGGATTGATAACATCCGCGGAATGACCATTAACCATAACTCCATAGGTCACCGAAGAAACACAATTTAGTATCCTCTGAATTATCCACTGATCAAATCCTAACTGAGAGAGGCAACAAGGATAGGAAATCCCATGATAGCATGTCATACGCCTTTCTCTACATTTTCAACATCCAGTTTGACTGCAGAATATTTTTTCCGATGGTTATGATTGATTGGTCATCATATGGAGAACTTCCTTAGCTATGATAATATTTGCTGCAGTTTTTTTCCCCAGGAAGGAAGGTCCCTTGAACGCCAAAGGTACATTTTTCCGGAAGGGGGTCTTAACCTGTTGACCAGAATTTTAGAAATGATTTTTTATACTGAATATTGCATAGGCTAATTGGATGGAAATCTTCCAATCAAATTGCCCGGGGCAGATGAGATGGCCATATGAGAAGAATTTGGCGACATATTTGACAGGGATAGATCAGAATGTTAAAAAATAATTCATGTAGCCGATCCCAACATAGTTGATAAGGCTTTGATGATGATGATCTTTTATTGTAGTCCAAAAGGTTTGGTAAAATTTAGCATTGGCTTTATCTTTTCCTATGGGGAACATTGCTTGCTTATCTCTTCCTCCAAAGGAGGATTTAGGACATCCCCTACATTATTAGATCCAAGTACTCTACAATAGATACATCCTTATTCCAGTATAGTTGAGCAAAACTTAAAGACTTTAAAAAGATTCTGGATTTGGTTTTGCTAAATCACCACCATCATCAAAACCTTGTACCAACTATATTGGACCTGGCTACATGAATTTTGTCTCTCCATTTTGATCTACCCTAGATAGGTTGCACTTCTTTAGTTGGTTTTCCTAAATGTAGGAAGAAAAATGCTTTTGGTTAGAACTGGATAAAATAGCAGGTCATATCTTAGAGAAGTAAAATGGGTTCTTCATTGTTTGAACGCAGGAAGAAGTGGAGATTGAGGCTAGAACTTTGGCCCACGTGAGAAAACTTTCTAATGTGACAGTGGAGATTAGAAAGAAGGAAAGTGGAGAGGTGGTTGCCGTGGGAAAGCAATGGATGGCATCAACAAGCAGGGGACAAAGTAAGCTTTGAATTGAACTAAATTGCTCAAGGCTTTTTTTTTTTTTTTTCCAAGGACAAAGTAAGCTCTTTTTTTCTTTCCATACGAACTATCTTTATTTACATGTCCCATGTGTTTCCGTCAAGGGCTGAAAGCAGCTTCCCGCACCAAGAAATATGATGAGTGTTTATTTGAATCAGTTTCCTGCTTTGAAACTGCAGATTTGCAGTTAGTATGTAAGATGCTAAGTCCATTCTTAGATACTTTCTGTCTTGTAGCCGTGTTCTTTTTGGCCATTTGTGAAAAGCTAAATTTTGTTTTCAAATGAAATATCCATTTGCATTTGTGTGATTTACACTTTAGTTAGATGCGTTTTACATTTCTATTATATAAACTGGTGTCATATTCGTCACCAGTGATTTTGTAGGCACTTATTTGCTAGGATCTTTCATGTTATGGCCGGTTTGTTTGCATTAAAATACATAAGAATTAAATGCATAGGGTGATTAGAAATGAACATCAAAAGTGAATTTCCACAATCATGAACCAAATAGCATCTTGTTTTGATTCTATTTTTCTAAAGGTAATGTTATTTGATGTTCATTATTGAAAATTCTATAGGCAGATGAATGGGATGAGTCCATAGTGGGTCTTATTAGATGATCATGGTGGGTGTGGTGCATGGATCTTCATTGGTTGGGTCCTTTTTTGTTGTTTTAGATGGAGTTACTAATCATGCATTGTTGTTTTTTTTCCCTCGTTTTTCTTTTTGTTTCTTTTTTAATGCGAGAGCAAGAAATACAGTAGGACAAGAGGCTGCAATTCAAGGTCTTTAAAGTTGATCTGCAATGGGAAACATAGACCTAGTGAGTCGAACAAGATAAGACTGCATTTCTCGACATTGGAATTCTGTCAGTCTTTAGAATGTCACTTGAATTTTCATAATATTGGAGCGTTTCAAGAGCTAGTTCAATCATTTTTTCTGCATGATTTTTTTTAGTTATCTTCATGTACCCTGTCTCAGATTGGCATTTTCCATCAATCCAATTCGCTCTCTTCCTGTCATTTCCCATATTTATCAAAAATCCGTTCTCATATTCAAGAAGATTCTGCATTTTGTTATTTTCGTGATGTAAGGAAGAAACAGGACTTTTTCTTTGCTGTTAGTCTTTTTAATGTTTAGGTTGATCCTTGACATTTCCTTAGAAAATGAAAGTTGTGCGAAGAAGTTTGAGCAGTTGGTTGAATCAAATAACTTTTAAGCTGATGAAATAAATTATCTATTTGAATGTTGGGCACAATGTAAGATAATGGAAAGTCTTTAATGACCAACTCATTGCATGATTTGAAGGATTAGAGAGGCAAGCATTGCTAGCATTTCTCTTAACAGAAGTGTGTTAGATTCTCCAATTCCGATCAATGGACCTCTTGTTCATATTGTTTACTAAGGCCTGTTCAATTTCTAGGTTTTATAAGCAATGTGTTTCTTCATTGCTGAGGGCCCATTTGTTTGTAGGTATTTCAAATGGGAATTTCCTATGTTCAGGAATTTTTTACAGAAATGACAGTTGTTGTCCCCTAAATTCTGAATTTCCTGTTTGTACGGTGAAAATTCATAAAACTAGTCCTATGAAATATTGCTTTTGGCTCATAGAATTCTCAGAATTCCAGTTACAAAAATGCCCGGTTATACTTGCATTTGTGAAACTATGTAAAAGACGACGTTTGGGGAATTCGTAAAAAACCCCAACACGAATTCTTAAAATTCTTGCAAACAAACAGGCCCTAAAGCATCATATAGAGGTATGAAGAAAATGATGGGCTTGATATGGATCTATGGTAGATCTAGACTTAGACCTAGTCCTGAATAATATTTTTTCGCTTTACACCCAACATGACTTCGATGCATAGGACAGATGGACCCTATTTGTTCCCGAATTGACTTATAGCCTAAGGTCACATTTGGTAACCAAATCCTCAGGGATTCCTCACCGGTTTTTCCTGAGGATTTTTAAAAAAAATCATGGTTTGGCAATTATGTTATAAGATACATATCATGGGTGGATGCCCACATATGAGATGAGTTAGGGTTAGAATCATGTTGTAATTACGTAATTACGGTTCTTCAATTAGGAGGTTATTTTTTCTATAAAGAGGCCTCCTCCCTTGTATTTGCATACCTCAAAGATGAGAGTTTCCATTGCTCGAAACTCTCATCTTTGAGGATTTTTATGCCCAACAGGTCTTTATTGGATTTGGAAATCCTCAGTTTTGCGGACTTTACGCATCAACGACAATTTCTTCTCAGCTATATGTACCAATGTGCAATGATGGTGATGTGAAATCATTGGGTATATAAATCCTCAGTGAGAAATCATCAAAACTGGGGCAGTGTGAGTCCTCGAATATGTGGATTCCTCACCTATTACCAAACGTGACATAATTGTATCACAACCATTTTATGTTGTTATATATTAATCTAACATTGTATTTCTTAAGAAATAAATTATTTATCAATCAGGCCAGAAAAAAAAAAAAGGAAAAAAGAAGTTTTCATGCCCCCATTTTTCTAGTGCAGTCCTTCAATTAACCGGGTAATCAGGGCGTAATGTCGCGATGGAGTAACCATGAAAGGATCGTAGTGTTCCATATGCATTGAATTTCAATTTCTAGGAGAAGTAGCTATATGGTTAGTGTTAGTAATGTTCAAATGTGGTGATATCCAAAGGACCATAAAAATATAATCCACTTCGGCATTTCCCATCCTCGCAGGAGATTCACAGCCTCCTCATACATCTTCACACTCTTCACCCCTTTCAAATTTCAATCCCCTCTCTGTTAGAAAGTCTTTCTCCAATGAAATTCATGTGAATTCAATGCAAACCAGGCAAATGCATCCTAAGCATAGAAAATCTATCTTAAACCATATAAAATTGGCAAGATCCATTAATCACTGCATACCATAGTTAGAATGGAGTATCAGAGGATTGATCACGCCATATAGGATATGCATGTATGTACATAAATAGGGTCAGTCAGTGCTTTAGGTAAGAAGAACAAAAAAGGGGTTCAGCCAGTGGAGGAAGGAAGAAGCATGGCTAGTCCCATGGACAGTGTTCTTGCATCCCGGAAATGGTTAGAAAATCTTGCAGAGGGGCGACCCTTTAAGCTGAAGGGAATGGGCCAAACAGTGGAACCTCTTGCTCTTTCAGGAATTGAAGTCATTATAGCTGAAAGGGGTCGCTTTCTGTGCAAATTTGTGGTGCCCAAGCACCTTACTGTAAGTATACTGTCTCCAATTACTTACCAAATCGCAGTAGCTGCTACTTTATTTTGTGGGAAACACTCTTTCTTAGGGAATTAAAAGGGTCTTACCATAAGGATGTTGTTATAGGGGTAAATAGCGAATGACAAGGGTGGAGATATAGGGGGAATCATCAAACTTTGATTTCATCTTTAGATTCCGTGCTTTGTGGATTTCTGTTCTTATACGAGAGAGGAATCCTGCATTTATTCCTGCTCTTCAAGTAGAAAATAGAAAATCTCTCTATAGTGGAAAATCAATTTATTTCTTTCTTTTTTTCAACAAGGAAATTTGATTGTGAATCAAAAAAACTTCTCTCTATTGCGCGGAATCATCTTGTCATTCAAGCTACAAATGCATCCTTAATCCCTCCACTTCTCACTTGACCTACCTACCCCTACCCACCATTTCCATCCGTGCTAAAAAGTAAACTGCTTGGAAAATCCTAAGAATTCAAAACATATTAGGCAAGCAAGCCCAAAAAATACCTATGTTTCTCTTTTCTAGCTTTCTTTCCATGCTACCCGGTCAATTCATCTGTGCTAATTTTTTGGGCTATGGCCTATAGGCACATTCCAATGGTGACGACTGGCCAGTTTGTGTCCAAAGTTGATAGATCAATGTCAATATGTCTGTGCACTTGTTCAGTGTTTTCCTTTTCCATGATTTGTTTCTTTTGTGATTTTTATTCAAGGACAAGGAGGGGAATTGGCACCCAGGAGCAATTGCTACCCTAATCGATGCTGTTGGTACCGCAACAGTCATGTCTTACATGGAGCAGGTTCAAGTATCCATTGATTTTGAGATATCCTACTTTTCCAGGGCCAAGACTAATGTTAGTCTATCATAAACTTTTTATACAACATTTCTACAATTTTTTTTTACCTTCTTGTTGCAAAGTGGTCACTTGCTGGCCTTAAAATATATATTTAGGAGTTTAAATTCAGCAATTCCAAAATCAACCACCGAAAAATCTAAGGCCTTGAAATGTGCAGTATAAATAGAGAAATTCCCTGTTCACTCTGCTTAGCAAGAAGATTTTGATGAGGCTGAGTTTTGATACATGCCTTTAAATAAAAAAAAAAACTCATTGATCAGTTGCTATAGAATGGGTACCACAATCATGCCATGTTACCCATTAATGATGCGACCTGATAGTTTATGAGAATATGAGAACAAGTTATCTAATGAGGTCATTGCTTGACAAGAGCTCAAAGCTGTGGAGTCTACTTGGCCCATTTATGATCAATTCAAGCACCTCGCCATACGCATCACATAGAACAGATAACACTACTCAGGATAAAATCACAAAAAAGAGTTGCATTTGAAAGGGCTAAAATTTTCAAACATTTGGGCTTAGGCCCTTGCAGGAGTCATTTATTGATCCAAGCAAAAACCTGTCCTCATGGCTTTCATGGAGCCATTTCGGCTTAAAAGAGCTCTGGCCTCTGGATAATTTCTACCTTCTTGTGCAAGTTACTGTTACCAAAATGAATTTACCTGGCCGAACTAAGATGAGTTGATATTGGTTATTGGACCTCTCTATTGAATTTTCAGGATGAAGTGGAAATCGATGCGAAGGTTTACGTCAATCAGGGGAAAATTACTACAATGATAGCAGAGATTAAAAAGGAGGAAAGTGGAGAGATGCTTGCTTTGGGAAGGCAATGGATGGCATCAGTCAAGGTAGAACGAAGTAAACTCTGAGCTCATTAATCAAGAGCCCTCCTAATAAACTTGTTCTTCTTTCTCTTGAACTATAACCTTTTCTTAAATCAGCTCTGTATAATGCTCAAATCTTTTTTATGGTATTTAGAACAAAGGATATGAAACAAGATCCAGTATTAATCACCTGATTTGACCAAAGTACTATTTAATCCATAGAAGTTCACAATGAAATACGATAAAGATGTTTTAGGGACTTTAGGATGAAGTTTAATACTGCTAGAAATGGAAAGCCCAAAGCAAAAGCAACTGAAACTACTGGATCATTTCAGTGATTCAAAGAGCCTTCAGGATTTCCTCAGCACCGGAGACTGTGAAGGCTCCACCCTCTTCAATGTTTGCAAGCTTCACCTCGAGGTTATCAACCAAAAGGGCGAACCTTCGGGAGCGGGTACCGAGCCCTTTCTCTGAAAGGTCGAGCTCTAGACCAAGTGCATGAGTGTAGGTCGCAGAGCCATCAGCAAGGAACTTGACATGATTGTTCTCAGGGTAAGTCTTCGCCCATGCCTTCATCACAAAAGGATCATTAACTGTGACCAAACAGTAAAACACAAGAAGATTAGGCATTTTTTCCACTTTAGAAATATCCAAATTCAGTAAAAACCAAGGAAACCATGTACAGCAAAAGGACTCCATGGAGGATATGGAAGAGCCTGCAAAATGAAATTGAGGAAGCCAAACAGACTTGTAAGAAGAGGTTATATACTACATGATTAAAATCCTCTCCCTCTCGGACCCCCACTTCGGCCAGCAAATCCGCAGCACTATTAACTCTCTAGGAACATAATAGAGCGTGGCCTGTAACAGTTTAACTGCTTCAAAGTATCTCTGACTTCCTTGCAAATCTAGATGAATCACCAAGCACCATATCTTTTCCACTAACCCAAGGCTAAAGTTTTCCGATTCCCCCAAAACCAGTACGAGACCATGAAGGTTTGAGCATATAAAATGTAGGCACCCATTTATTGCAATGATTTCCCCTCCATCAGAGTTTCAAACAAGATCAGGTATTTTAATTGAACATTATTAAAACGGAGTGTTTCAAATATCAGCAGACAATATTTCTCGACAGAAGTTATATCATGAAATTAGAAAAAAACTTTTCTCGCATCCACAAGGATGTAGTTTCTACGAATTCCAATGTTGTAGATTAGAGAAGATCAAAGACATTTTGCAGGAAACAGAAGGTTTACATGTCGTTTAGAAATCATGTTGGTATTGCACCCCATTTGAAATGATCAGATGGTTGTTGGGTAACCTTGAAAACATCCTGTCAAGATTGGATTGGAGGGATACAAAAATACTTTGCACCACCGTGCAGAGCTAGTTCATAGTTCATGACTCACCAATCTATCTATATTCTGCAAACAATACCAATGATAATATAGAACTAATGAACTGACAGGCAGCATGTATCACTATGTACATGGCTCATGTCCCATTACATACCGTGACCGTTTAGACCATTAACAAACTAATCAGTGGCCTACAAATGGATGGTGAACAATATAATCTGAATAAATAACAGCCCACAAATGTGCCAAGATATATACCAATTAACACAATTAAGGCAATGGGGTGTTGTTGAAACTTCTAACTTAACCTCTGTTGCTGTAAAAGGGTTCCACTAGGCAAAAATAAAAGGATCCAACTCCTATTAACCATATACTCTTCCATTTTGAGAAGTTGCATGATATGCAAGCAACACATCTCATAGGATGAAAAATTGGGAAAGATGAATCACAAGCCTCGGAAGTGTATAGCGTCCTGGCTGATAACTATAGTGCCTCTACTATTCAACTGTCTATTTGTATTTGTGAAAGAAAAGTCTTAATTTTTTCAAGCCTTTATCTTTTCCATTTCCATAATAATAATAATAACAATAATAATAATAATAATAATAATCCACTTGTACTATGGGACTCATCAAATTCATTGGCACAGATCAAAGATTATGGGCCCCACATGCACGTGAATTGGGGTCGAATGCCTCTTATACACTGAAGGGTCAATTTCATAAGACAAGAATTAGACCTAGTGCATGTTTGGCATCTCTATTTCCAACCTCTATTTGTCTAAGTATAAACAGATAAGAGGTTTGGAAAATAAGAGTGTTTGGCATATTGATTATACCCTCTACCATCTTTAGTGAAGTAGAGGCTAATCCTCTTAAAATGAAAAGCCCCGATTCTAGGGGTCTAAAAAATAAGAGTCATGGGGTCTCAAAAAAGTAGAGGCGGAATTTTTTTAAATGATACATGCTTTTTTATATAAGCCTCTTTTTATCACTCTTTTTTTATGGCTCTATTTTGGATGGTTTTGTTGGAATAAGAGTAGAGATACCAAACAAGACCCTAGTATGCTGTATAAAGTTGAATGTTTGGTGATGAAGAAGCCAAACTCCATTTGGCCAAGATGTGTATGCCTAGAAGGATGCATATTGCGTAGAGTTACTAGAAGAGGGAATCAGAAATGAGTACATTATAAGCAACCTAAAGGTAAAGCTGATAAGCTAGCGAAACAGGGAGTCCTTCGCTCTGATTTGTTCTTTTCTGTTGGTTCTTTTGTTTTCTCTTTGCAGTCTGGGGTTGGCTGGTTTTTCTCTTTGTTCTGTGTTTAGCATACCTCTCCTATACTGTACAGTTTTTTGTCTATCAATATAGTCACCATTAAAAAAAAAAAAACTGCATTTGAGGATAAAAATCAAATGATATTGTTTTAGATGGTTTATGCAAATTTACAAAAAGGCTAGATACTGCCTCTTGAGACAGATATAAGGCCCGTCATTTGCTGGACTTCAGAGGATTCTTGTCTGGGGAATTTCTGAATACCCAGACACAGCTGGATGCTCCTTTGTACTTGAGCATCCAGAAATTCCACAAAAAAGCGAAGGGTCTGGAATTTCAAAATTCTGCTAAGGCATTTGAGACCTTTTATGTAGTTGGGATTTTGAAATTCTTGTGAAAAAACAAGGCAACAAGGTTAATAATGGAAGGCACTAGGAGAAGAGGAAGGCCAGTCAAGACCTTAGATAAGGAGGTGAGGAAAGACACCTGAAGTAAATAGGACAACAGCATTGAACAATGTAGGGAGGAAGAACAGAACTCAAAAGGGCCCAAAATAGATGGCTTTTGTAAGAGTGACATTATTCAGCACATATATCATGTGATAGGATGAGAGATTTTCTCATAGTGATGCAAATATCTGTCTCCTTTGTGTGTGTGTGCCAGAGAGAGAGAGAGAGAGAGAGAGAGAGAGAGAGAGAGAGAGAGAGAGAGATTTCCTGGTGACACTTTATTAGTGCTGATTTAGAGGATATCTTTTAGCCAAACCCAAAGTAATGAGATAAGGCAACAAGCTCTTAGAAACCTTTCTTTTCTTTTCTTTTTTTTTTGGAATGGTAAAAGCTCTCAGAAGCTTATAATTTCACTCCGAAATCTAGGTCAAAAGATAAATCTAGGTAACTAAAAGCTGATGGTCAGGACTCAGAATTCCCATGAAAGATGATTTGGGATAGAGAAAAAGCCACTTTGCTCTAAATCTGAAGGTCAGGACCTGGAAATTGGGACTCAGGACTGCACCTTGTTGTAACTTTTTCCCCGTAGACCATTCAAAAGGTCAGACATGTAAGCTGAATCCCTAGATCAACATAAATGTTGCCACATGTATGTCAATGACCGAGTGTATCCAGCCATGCTGGGAAACTGATTTCTTTTTTTCTTTTTTTTTTCCTTCTGTTTTAAATAATAGCGTGATAGTAAGATCCCTTGATGGCTGGATCCAATAGCTTATTCTCCATAAGAGGTGAGCCCCATGCATAGCATATCTGGCTTGCTAGAGATCATTGAAGAGAAAAAAATGAACCATGTACTTGAACAATATATACCATGAATGCTGAAGCAGCTGCCAAAAATGCTCTCGACTTAAAACTTAAGAAAAGGCACTTAACCAATCAAAAAATCGAAAAAAAGAAAAGAAATGAAAAGAAAACCGTGGATGATTGTAATGTCAGAATTTAGTTAACTTGACAGAATTACAATCATTTCAAATTGAAAGATTAAATTTTCTATAGTACGCATTAGTCAACCCAAATGCAGGTTAATGATTAGTTATAGTCATGGAGAAAGACCTTCGAGGCAAAATGAATTAACACTAGCAGAGCAATTATGGAGTGCAGGTTTAGCGAATTAGGGACTGGCAAAAGAGTGTTGATTAACATTGAGAATGACTGACAACCACATTGTAATTAGACTTCAATGTATGGGAAGAATCATAGAATAAAATGGGGTGGGTTTTAGTTTGTTATAGCCTTATAGGTGGTAGAATCTACGTTGTGGTGGACAAAATAATGAAACGTGAAATGCTATGCAATTGCTGAGTGTCACTTAGACTAAAGGGGTGTTTTTATAAGATGGCAGTTAGACCTGCTATGGTACTTTGGAGCTGAATGTTGAGAAATGAGAAGTAGCCAAAAGTCATACAACTAAGATACCCATGCATGCTGATATGGATGTCTGGATAGATGGAATTAGGAACTAGTGGAAACTTACAAGTAGCTCCAATAGCAAAAATTGTGAAGATGTATTAGTCAAAAACAACTCCTTGTTTCATATATTAAAAGGCTAGAAGTGCAAGGAGGTGGACTAGAACACAGTGACAAAGCATGCCTTCAAATACGAGTAAGGTATGGGCAAAACTCATAACCCTTGCTGGAAAATTGACATATTTAAGTATAAGTTAACCAACAGAATACAAATATTAGACATTAAGGGCCTGTTTGTTGGCATTAAAATACATGAGAATTCAATACATAGGATCTACTATTCACACTAGTACATGCCTTCTTTTAGTCTTTAGAAGTATAATAACTCTTTTAGGCCAACCCCAATTTGAAGTAACAAGGCTAAGACATTGCTAAATGTGATTTTCTTTGATCCTAAAATAGCACAAAAATAAAAATAAAAATATAGAAATTAGAAAAATACCGCTGATGAGCAGAATCTCATCGATTCCCTTCGATTTAAGCTCCTCTGCATTTTGAATAAACCCGGGCACATGCTGCATGCTAGGGACCACCAACGACGACAAAATACAGCCATGTAAGTAGTCAATTAGGGTGAGGGTGACAAAATATTACACATGCATACAACATAAAGAACACAGAGAAATGATCAACTACTACACATTGATTGATCCAATAAATCAATCGGTTTTACATTGATTTTATATTTGTGCCCAAAGACTTGACAATAGGGGGGGTGGTTGGGTTGATTTGAGGTCCTAAGATGATGAAGGGTCAGGATGATCTGAAACAATCCAAGTGAGAAATGGGAAGATACCTGCAGGTGGGGGTGAAGGCACCGGGTACACCGAAGAGGATGACCTTTTTGCCAGCCGCAAGGGAGTGAACTGAGACCTGCTGGAGCTTGTCCTCTGCATCAAAGTGGGCCAGGGTGCCATCAGGAATCTTCTCTCCAACTGCAATCGGAGCCATCTCTTCTCTCTGCGATCTGATCGGACGGTTGAGGACGGATATATGGATAGATAGATGGTGAGGAAGGTTTCTAGAAGAAGAGAGAGAGATGTTGTGGGAGGAGAATGAGATGACTTTTGTGCATTGAAATTTACAGGAGATAGAAGAAAAGGACACAGAGGGGCAAAGATGGAAAAAAAATACAATTCGGAATCGTAGTGATTGTGAGCTGAATTTAATTCGGATGGCGTTGGAGTCCGGCCTGTAGTGGTGGCTGGTAGCCGGTCGCTTTGTCCTTCAATTGTCAACACTAGTCCAGTCCAGACTCCAGATGACCAGATCCTCTTTTGGGGTCTCAGTTTAGGGATCGTACATTTAATAATAGAATTGGTGAATGTGATTAATATTGGATTAAGCCTTATTATTAATAACATAATTCATATAATCGCATTGTTAATTATGGGGTCTACTCTTATTAGAGTAAAATTTGACATGTCACGTGTATTTTGAGGATGTTCATATTCTATAGAGTTTGGGTTTTGATTGGTGGGCCCCACCATACGGCTCAACTCTTTCCTGCTCAGTCTTCCCATGGCAAGGGTACCAAACTGCATTCCTATGGCCATATTGGGTTAAAAATTAAGAGCGACAAGGTTGTTATTAGGATAGCGCAATTGGCTATGACCACGGCTTAGTAAGAAGATGTTGTGATTTCGAACTCGTGCTATCTCACTCAGGCCACTTGCTTAGACAAAAACCTAATTTACCTGGTGCATGGTGTCGAGAGATAGGGACTTTACATGCTTGGGAAATAATTCGTTCTCAAAGATGCTGAGACACCCTCACCAAGGAGATACATAGATATAAAAAAAAGAAGAAGAAGAAAAAGAAGAAGAAGAAGGAAAAAAAAGGGGCATTTGGGCGAAGGTCCCTCGTCATTTGCTTTTATAGCCTAAGGTCCACGATATTTTATTGTACCGACGAAAGTCCTCTCATAAAAATGAGACCATGAAAAAGATAAAAAAAAAAGCCCATGTACACGTCAGCAAAAACAGATATCAGACAAATTTATCTGAGTTTTGGCAAACTATAAGCTATGAAACTCACATCTTGTAGTAAAAAATAGTTGATTCTCCAGAGCCAGAAAAAGGTATCAGATGCTTGTCGATAATAGTCAGGATGTCATGGCAGATTTTGGATAGCTCTTCCTCTACCTTCGGGCAACATCAACTACATGTACAACACCAACTTCTCTAGTTTCTCCAGGGGACCTGAATTTGCAAGAATCTTTGATATCTTTGGAAAATCTATAATCAATTCAGATTCTGAGTCATGGAAAATTCAACAAAAAATGGCTCACAATGTTATGAGCAGCAAGAAATTTTGCACATTTGTTAATAGGACAAGCCAAGCAAAGGTGAATGGCCTAATGCATTTTCTCAAGCACAAAGCCAACTAAGACCAAGGTGTCATGGATTTGCAAGATTTTTTTTCAAATATTCACCTTTGACAACACATGCATTCTAATATTTGGAACTGATCCAGGCTCCCTTTCGGTTGAATTGCCGATGGTTCCATTTGCACAAGCAATGGATGATACGATGGAAGCACTAGCCTTTCGGAAAGTCAAATAAATTTTTCTGAGTTTCGTAAGAAACTCAGATAAATTTTCCAAAACTTAGATAAATTTATCTGAGTCTTTGTCCAGTTTATTAGAGATTCTGGGAAATTTATCTGAGCTCGGCGACACCAAAAGTCGGAATACAGAAAATCAGATTCTAATAAAAATCGAAATTCAAAACAAGAACACTTGATGACTACGATCCAATCGATAATAGAGATAGAGGAAAACAAGTAAAAGAGCAAACTGCTTTCTTTCAAATAAGTTGTAGAGAGAGAGATTTGGAAGAGACTTCATATGAAAGAGTAAGAGAAAGTAAAACCATTTCTATATTTGAAAAAATGAAAAAGAGAAAATCGAAAGTCATGGTGGCGACGGAAGGTGCTCTGCAACGATACTCCACAACCATGAAAAGGAATAAAAAATGGAAAATGAGAGAGAAGAAGAAGAAAGGAGTTCTCTGGGACAAAGGAGAATCAGAGAGAACTTGGCCTATGAATGAGGGTTGAAATGGGCAAATTAGTCATGAAAATATATGACGTGGCATATTAGGAATCTCTCACCAAAATATCTCCAGCTGTCTAGACTATAGATATTAGTAAAAAAGTTGTTGTCCTTAATGCCTTAGAAGACCGTGCTCAGATACTGTTGGCTAATTTAATCAAAAAGAAAAAAATGCCACAAGGAGCATGAGACAGGTGAGGGAAGGTAGGTCCTTTTATTGGATGGCTGGTAATTGGACTCTCATCAAACGTCTATACTATAATATTATCAAAAAGTCTACTTGTCCCGGGACTGGCCCGACTCCACATGGGAGGGGCAGTTTGGTCATTCAAACTGCCCCTCCCATGTGGAGTCGGGCCAGTCCCGGGACAAATAGCATGGCTCTAATATTATATGGTACATAAAGTCAAAGACTATCAAGTACCAACTCCTCCACTTTCCACTTACAGAGTGAGAAGTTCTTCTAAGTGTTGGGATGGAAGCAGAGGAAGAACTAGTGCAAGGCTGAACAATGGTAGCAAAACACTGTTAGTCAGCCTGCTCGTCCTGTCCAAACAAATTCGTTATTGAGATGATAACGAGGAAGGTAAGTGGGGTTGGTAAAGACCTACTATGCATGGTGGACGACTCACCCAGCCTAGTGGACTGACCATGGAGATGTGGAGGAAGTGAGGAACCCAAGGTTGGGGCACTCATTGTCACGTCCCAAAAAATACAACCATGGGACAACGTGAAAAAGAAAAATTAATATTCAATTTTCTGTGTTTAATGCAACACAAGCTCCCAAATATAGACCCATAAAATTTCGAAACATGATGAGTCATAATAAAACATTTGCGGAAGCATTAAATCAATTGGTATCAAATATCCACTATTAAACCAACACATAACTACTGAATTTTAAGGTTTAAAGTTTCCTAATTAACTCAGATAAAACAACTAACTAAATATATTATGAAATTAAATCAACTAAGGAATCTAAGGTGCCGATAACTCATGCATGGACTCAGACGGCTCCGTAGCCATCTCCGGGTCTCCACTCCGGTTCGTCAACTGCTTCAAACGCTTGAAACGTTTGACCATCATCCGTCTCCACAGTAGGGTAAGGGTCGGTACCTATGCACCAATAAACAAAGTAAACAGCAAGTACGAAAACATAATTGATAAATAAAACACAAAATCAATGTGAATAAAAACAGGTAATGATCATAAGAGATTAACAACACGATATTGACGAAAAAAACGTATAACCTAAATCCAATCTACACAAATAGAGTAATACAATAATCACACAGAAGCACTGCTACTGTTTTGGGTGGTCAGCCCTAACAATAAAGCGGGAAAACCCGTTCGAAGGCCGGTGGTCATAAATCGGTTCGTAATCGAAATCGTAGGCCGGATAAACCTGTTCGAAATTCGGATATTACAGTGTCCGTACACATCGGTGATCAACCGTCCAAATACAACTGCAGTCGTTCGAATATGACCCAATCAATATACATATATATACATATCATAGTATAATAGACCTAATGATTTGTAAAGCTCTGACACAGAATCCTAAGTCAAAATAAAGGGCTGGCTGTACAATAATCCATAATCGAATACCGATCATATCATTCGAATAAACTTCTATTATATCTAAATCGAATGCCACGCCACATCACGGTCCATATCCAATCGACACAGGGTATGCAATAAATAGAACAATATCAAACTCAATCATGTATGCAAACCCGAAGGTCAAAGGATAATTCACAAGCCAATCCTAAGGTCAAACATAAGGTCTCATACTCGACAACCATAGAAATCTCTAATGGATAAAAGATCAACGCGCCCCTTCTCAATTAATGGTGCATAGACCCAATTAAGGGTTTTTCCAATAGAGGTGAGTTGAGCTCAATCCATTAGGATTTCCCCGAGGCCATACGAGTGATAAACCCCACGTTAGTAATATACCGTGTGCCCGGACGGTATTTACTTGGTCCAAAGATCCAATTAATAGAGTTCAACAATATAATTTTAACCAAAGATATCATTTAAAATTAATTTACAATTAATGGTAAAATCAAAATCTTAATTTATAATTTTAGAAAACCCAAGGACTCCATCCGAAATATTTTCCAAATTCAAATAATTAAAGGATTTAATTTTAATTTATAAAACAAATGGGGCCTTTTTCTAATTTCTAAAACTAACGGGGCAAGTATGAAAAGTGGTAACTCGTGTTCTATCACAACAGTAACTAATGGGGCATGATCACAGGGCCGGCTCTAGACAATTTTAGGCCTAAAGCGACAATCATAAATGAGGCATTTTTTGTATTTTAATATTATTATAAATATTTTATTTAAAATTTATTTTTCATGCTTTGTTACGATGCAAAATTACTAATTAAGTTTTTAGATTCAAGTTTTGTTAACCTATCTTAAGTCCATCTCCAAAAACCACATGGAAATTTTGGACCCATCCCCAAAACTCACATCAAAATATTGGGTCACAAAATCCAATTACCTATTCCCACCCCCCCCCCCCCCCCTAAAAAAAAAAAAAAAATCTTGAGTCCCCCACTGGTGGGGATCGGATCATTTTCACTTGCGCACGGTGCCCATATACACCATGAGTTAGGATCATCCAAGATGGAATTCAGACCATGTATTGGATGTTCTAGATGCGCGATTGTCATATGCATTGTGGGCAAGTAAATAAAATCCTATGGGGTCCACTGTTTATGTTAAATTTTAAAATCTATAATTAGGGCTGAAATCCCGAGCTATGGATCTATTACAACCACATCATGGACCAAATCTAAATGGGCCTTTATGGAAATAGGATACATAGAAATAATGAGAAATGCTTGTGAAGCAAGTTCATGACTGAATGTATGGTTGATTTGATATACATGGACTGCTAAAAATATAATGGTGTGATAAAATCAATTGGACTCCTACCAATAGAAATATAAGGGGCAGATTTGAAAATATAATAATAGGTCATAAATGACACTTTAAGGCCCCATGAAAAACTTAGTCTTCGCTTCTCAAGAGAGGGATATTATGGGGCCTTATATTTTGGATAGAAAAAAAAGGGATACAGTTGGCAAGTCGGCTTTTTTGGAATCTCAAAAGATGTTAGTTCCTATTATGAGGCCTTTATTTTGGGCCTTTGTTTTTGGGGCCTAAAGCAATGGCTTTGTTTGCCTTATGGTAAAGCCGGCCCTGATGATCAAAGACTCAGAACTTTGTTCTACCACCATGAGGTTCCTTACCCAAAACGTGCCCAGGTGAACCATCACAGAGACAACTTCTTTTCAATTTACAAAACCTCATGGGCAAGGTCCCACTCAACTAGACTTATAATATTTTATATCCAATAGGTCTTTCTCTCCTAATGAATATCCAGGACAAAACTACCCCACACAATACGTGACTACCCAGTATCCAGAACGTGGCATGGACATCACGCCTAATATGGTCATGTGGATAATGGGCCCCGCCGATCAAGAACCCAAGATGGTGTGTGCTCTCTAAAGTCTCCCAGGCATGTGCGGCCCTTTGATCGGTCCAGACCTGTGACCGAATCAAACAGTGGGTCCCGCCGTACTAATTAAATCAAAGAAAAAAAACTTCACATGGACTCACGCCCCAAATCTTGAAATCAACAGATGGCCTATATACAATGCCTCGTCACAAATAGAGAAACTCAAACAAAGAGGGCATAAAAGGGATTTCTACATGCATCCACGTACGAATCAAAGAAGAACACAAGCATTAAATTTACAAATTATGATTAGGTACTTGCCTGAGGTCCGTGGTTGAGGGAGACGATCTAGAATTCCTACTACAAAGCCTAAGCTCTACCCCAGAGAAAAGTTGAAAGAGAGAGAGAGAGTTGTGTGTGAAAATAAAATAGTGTGGTGGTGTATAAATAGGAAATATGAATAAGAGTTGTAGTGTAACTTAAATTCTAAAAAGAATAGAGTTTGGGTTCTAAAAAATAGGAGTTTGAATTAGAGAAGGATTATACCCACTAAACTGGGCCTGGATTAACTATGGGTCAAGACACCTACCCAATAAGCCTAACTCACCGACCTAAGTCTAGCGTGGTCCCCACTTAGACTAATCGCATATTTAATTATAATACAATCAATTATATAATAATAATAAAATAATATATAATAACCAAAACGTTACACTCATGGTCATGGAGATGTGTATATGTTATGTTGGGTCTGCTCATAAATTTTAAGGCGTATCCAAATGGGAATCTTAACTCCTTTTTCTATTTTTTATAACAAAAAATAAAAAATAAAAAATAAAAACTCTTCTTTACTAATATCCAAATGTTTCATCTTCTCTCCTTCTAGTCTCGCCCAAATTGGGGCGGCAAAGGTGCAGTTACCAATCCTCCTCCTTCACACTAGTTAAGGGTGGGGGCTTAAGTGCCGCCTTCAGCCTTTGAGTGTAGATGTACCATCAGAGGATTTTGGAATCCCTGAATTTCTTTTTTCCCCTGTAGAGAAGAATCATGTATTCTTATCTCTCCCAAAGATAATCGAAATCCTCTCTATTGAGAAAAATAAATTTATGTATTTTCCTTCTCTACAAATAATTACACCAAACAACATGAGATTCAGTCTTATTAATAATCAAAACAACTTCCTCCATCATAGAATCCTATTGCCGCACAAATATACCCTAAAATTAAAGTCATGCTTGAAGTACGAGTTGATGGGGGAAGTACGAACAAGATGACAAGAGGTGGGTTGGAGATTGATAGGGGTAAATTCATTCTTTGCCTTAAACCCAACTCACATTATAATGGGTTTAGGATATGCAATACCAAATTTGTCCTGTGATGAATACGGTTTGGGTCAAATTTGATATGGGAAGAGATGCTAAACATTTTACCTCAAGATTATTTTTTATTTTTATTTATTTTTTTATTTTTTTGTTGCTATATAGGCTATGGTCCAAGAGTGATACAGCTTGGAGACTATGAGTGTGTTGGCTTTTAAAGTATTGTATAAATAGTCTTCACTTATAAAATGCAAATAGCTCATAAATAATGCGTGGTGATCAGTGGGACATCCTAAACCCAAACTTCTTCATAACCTAACTCATTTCTAAATCTATGCATGAATTACTACTGCCTAACCTCCCCAATGTTACAGACATTAGGAAGTTCTTCAAGTATTTAGGGAGTCTTAGATGTTAGAGAGATAAAGCTGTGGAGGATCATAGGAAGATTAGAGGGATAGTACTAGGAAAGTGGCTTTAACTTGAATTATTAGAATAGGTTTCTGCATCTAAATATTAGAAACTCTCCTCTTTATATATACCAATTTATTTGTGAAAATGTAGCGTCTCGAAATTTTATATAGTATCAAAGTGGGTTGCTATCTTGCGAACAAGCTAGCCATGGTCGTAATTTCTCCCAATAAAAATGTTGCAACATCCTCCCTCAACCATGCATTCATCCAAGCCTCGCAATCTAATGGCTTTTGGAAAAAAGATCATAATGGATCTGACTAGTGATCGCTAACACTGACAGACTCAAAAAAGAAAAGTAAAAGTGCTCTACAAGACAAGTTTTGATCACCAGGAAATAATCGTGTTAGATATCAGGAGAGGGAGAGGCCATTGGTTGTAGGTTTTTTTACATTAGCAAATACAGTCCCAGGGGCGTACCCATGTGATGACCATTTGCGTCCACCTTAGATCTAAAAAAAAAAAAACCCAAAACTCATAATGGGTCCCTAGCTGTGCCCCCACATATTTAAAAAAGACTGCCCCCACCCCAAAACGTCTTCTACCTCATTCGATAAACTAAAAATAGCAGCTCCACCTACTTTAGTAGGACAACACTTCCTTCCTCCATGAGGCCCATTATATCCGACGATCTATGTATGTTACACACTTATTTGGAAAGTGCGGGCCCCAATCTAACTAAGACACATGTTGAAATAAATAATATCATAAAATTAGAAAAGTAGAGTCATACAAGCATCAAACTTTTAAACGCTAAGATAGAAAGTCTACAAGGGAGTCTTGTTGAGATGAAGTTCAATGAAACTTAGAAAGTGTCTCTTTGTTGAAAATGATAAGTGCTCTGGGGTAAAAACAAAGTCGGGAAAGAACCCATCAAACCAATACTGCGTTCCAACGTCCCAACCCCATTAGTGTAGAGATCTCCATCTGAGTTGGTCCCACAATTGGATTAATCATTTGATAAAAAATAAAAATAATATGCATAAACTTGTGTTAACCACATTTTAATCTAAAAAAATTCAATTGAACGGTCATATTAATTCTGATTATGGACTTCCTATACTTTTGAAGGCCCTTTATTTTGAACGGTTCGAATTTCAGTAAATGGGCTCCACTGTAATGATTTGAGTGAGATTCAATTCTTAGTGCTAAAAATGGGAGAAAAGAATTATCTTGAGCAATTTGGGATTTTTATGGTGAGCCATAGTATTTTCATAATTAAACTGCTCTCACAAAGTTTTGAGAAATTATGTATTAGAGATTTTGGATATTTTCACATTAGATTTTTTCTTTGATATTATTGAAGAAAAATCTGAAAGAAAATTAGTTTTTCAATGATAAGTAATAAATCAATAAATATAAAATATTATTGGTAAACCATTGCTTGCCCCCTTAAAAGAAAATCCCAGCTCCGCCATTGTTAGAGATATGAAGTTCTTAGTGTATTAGGGAGTCTTTAGATGTTAAAAGAGGTGGAGTTGTGAAGGATAATAGGATGGTTAAAGCGATATCAGGAAAGTGGTTTGGGTTGGAATTATTTGAATGAATTTCCTGCTTGTAAATATGGGAAGTTTCCTTCCAATAAATTACCATTCATTTGTGAAATGTAGCCTCTTGAAGTAATACACCCAATAGGATATATAATCAGCTTATTTTATGAACCTATACAAAATTAGGAGATTAGATCACCAAACAAAAGAAATAATGTATGTGTTCAGCAAAAGATCACTTATAAAGGGCAAGAGCCATATGATCAAAGAGGAAACTGAAACCACAATTGTTCTTAGAACAAGAAAATGTAGAAACTAAGGGGTTGTTTGGCATCAACTAGAATAAAAAAAAGAGCAAGTTCTTGATGTCCTGGCTGATATGGTATGGAGTTTTGACTCTGGTTTGTTGTTGGTTGATGTCTTGTATTCCAGGTGGGTATTAAGTCTAGTGGTATGTTGATAATTGTTTAAGAAGTAGAATATTATATATTCAGATGCAACTTATAAACCCCTGACGCTGGATAGTGAGATTGAGTATTCTCCTATTGTGGAAATAAACATATAGTCGGACAATGTAAATCCTCTGATTTCCCCTCTGTTTGCTTATGTGGCTGATTGTCCCTTTTAGGTTTCATTTCCACAAGCAACATTCAAGCCCAATTTCAACACTATGACTAGGTCCCTACAAACACGAAAATGAGGAACTTAAGCCACCTTTTATCGGATAGGATCCAGCTGTGACCGAAGCCCACCTATGTGTGATCACACAGGGGCCTGGTTACAGATGGCAACACTATCTAGTTTTTGAGGAATTTAAGAGCACAGTCACCTGTATCAAATCATAGTTTGAACCTTTTGCAGAATGGATGATTATCTATTATGCCTATTAATTTGGGGTGTGGAAGGAGGAAACCCAATCATAGATTAAACCTTTTATCCATTTTGTTGGCTTATGTCTTTAGAATATACTCAGTTTTGAAGTAGTGTAGGAATAAGGGTGAGATGTTAGTACTGGCTAGAATCCACTTCAAGCACTACAGGTAATTTTATTAAATAAAGTGGAAGATACAGGAGGGCTCTACATGCTTGCAGGGACATAGTCTACTCCAGTAGTCTCAGACACTATGGAGATGAACTTTAGGACAACACTGACTGAGTTTTGGGCTGCAAGAGTACCAAAGATGGTGGCCTCATTAGATAAGGCAGAGCCACCACCTGCTAGATCAGATAGAGATCTGAAAGCTATGAAAGGGGTCTTCTGTTGGAGACAAATCAGAGCCACTGCACCACTTTCCATGTCGATTGGGGTCACATTGAACTTGGAATTTAGGAATTTTCTGTAGGCTGCATTGTCTATAAATGCACTGGCACTGCACCCTCTGCTCACCCTCGTCACTATAGGGTCCCTTGGCAAACAAGTTGTAGAGTTGACGCATCCCTCCAGTTTCATACCCTGTCCAGAACAAAACAAGTCCAACATTTTTTAACACCTACTTGTACATGCATGCATTCATACATATTTATATACATACAGCTAAGGGGCAGGACCCATGAGAAACTCGCACATGAGGAGATGGAAACCTCGCACAAGTAAGGAGGGCTTAACTCATACATACAAGGAGAACACAATCTTGCCAAAAGAAAAGGAGCTTGCACATGCAAGAGGAGGGGGGAGGGGGTTGAAACCCTGACCACCCAGTTAGAACACTGTCTTACCCATTGGGGTAAACCGCCCTTCTTTATGAGTGGTTAAATTCATTAATGGTGGGCCTATACTAAGAATTTTATGATAAGGGCTCCTCAATCTTTACCCTATCAAAATGAACCCAAGTATACGAGGGAAAAATTGGTCACTTGCAGATATATATCCACCCTAGGCAGTCTCTCCATCAAAGCTCTTTTCTATAAAACGACCAAGAAAACGCCAAAATGTGCTCTGCAGGACCACTGTACCGGCCTGCAACGAGGTACGACAAAGTATAAAAGAGCCCTGAAACCTTTTGCGAGCAGCAAAAGCAGCAAACCTACACCATAGAAGCCATTGGGTTCACCCACCAGAGTTATCTGGAACGTGGATAGGGTTTCATTGGTCCCACTCCCGACAAACTCCATTGTAAAAGCATCTTATCCCCTGTAAAGGCATCTTATCCCCGTACAACAGTTAAATCAACATCACTCATACCTGTACTGGGTGGTGGGGGCCACATGCAGGATGATAAGAAGCATCCTTCCACTCGGTAGTGATTAATGACTGACATGGTGGGTGCAATCGAGTGGACAGATGAACAAAGATGGTCAGCGGTCCACAACAAACACCAACTTCCTCTAAAATCTCCAGGGCAATCAACACCCAACAGAAGGACGGTTCAGGTTCATCCCATAATTCATGAATGTGAGACACATGGGGATATGAAATCTAATGGGAATTGAAAGAAGGATCACCTCAAGTTTAGCCGCAAGGGAAAGGTAGTTGTTGTCAACGGGAACCCAGAAGGCATGGTCTCTTTCTTCAGGGACCCCGTACACAGGGAAGATCTCTTCTGGCTGATACCAAACATTATTCAAAAGGTTGTCTGATGCCTCCCCATCTTTGGTACCATTATTGTAATCTGAAAATTTGAGGTACCCAATACTCCTTGTGTAGTCTCCATTGGACTCCAAAGCTAGTTCATCATCAGGCCCATCTCCATATCTCTGCTCACAGAAAGGCAAAAGAGATCATAAAAAGCTGGTATTGCATCCAAAACCGCCCAAGAGAGGAAACAAAAGAGGTGGAACTAACTAAGTTTTGGCTTCATGTAAATTTAGTTGAGAAATTACAAGAAGTTTCCATCAATAATTGGATAGATTCTACTAACTCTGGCAGCTATGCACATATGTTTATCTATTAAATTTTCTAAATAGTAGGCTGCAAATGGATATCCAATTATTCAAGTATCTAAAGCATTCGTTCTCAATAAAGCTTGTCATCATCATGAAAGCCTTGTCCCGATTACTTTCTCCAATCTATCCTTACTACAATCAACGTCCTCTGTCGCCTATTTTTTCTCCTAAGTGGGCCATCAACCTGTATAAAGTAGGTATGGAACCTTTTTCTTGGATTCCAAGAGAAATTTGGATCCGAATTGAAAACCATGCATATACGAATTGGAACATTCGAATCCAAAGCTATAACCTTGCATCTTTCGACTGCAAGATCCATATACATGATGATTACATTCGCATAGTAAAAATATATAGGATTTAAGGGTCTAGCTTGTGATATTCAAATTTGATAGTCTACTTAACTTTAACTATAGACCATCTAATAAGTCTCAATCGTGCATTTCATTTTTTTAGGCTCTTTTATTTATATATATATATATATATATATATATATAATACTGCACTCTACATCTTATTTCAGATCTAGATCCATTATGTAACTGAATGTCTGATCCGGATCATGTATTAGAACTTGGAATTCCTCCCACTATTATTAAAGTCAACTAGGGTTTACAGTAGACTAGTCGGTTTGCTTAACGGGGATTGTGGGTTGCTAATTTTTCCACCTTTGATGCATATGGTTTATCGTTTTCTCCCTATGGAAAAGTAAATATCATAACATTTGGCAACATTTGAACGGTCTTCATTGTTGTACGTCATACTCTTTCTTTTATTATCTTTTATCTGACCATGTCCACCATCAGATTAAATCATCATGATAAAAAAACATGCACTTATTGTTGAAGTTTGAGCCCCTGAAATCAAAGGTTAGAATGATTTGAGTTGATTAGATCAGTGATATTTGGCCCACACATTTCCATTTGATTTTTCGCTTTTTCAAACCATGGTTTGAATCATAACTTGGATCGTTAAATATTTGTTCCAGCTGCTCTTGCCATTTCAAGGTCCTTTAAATTCCATACCTGCCAATTCCAAAGCCCAGTATGAGCCCAGTACTGAGGAATGGTTACATCTCCAATCTGGAGATTTGTGTTTGCATTTCCTGCAATTCCGTAGTGTACAACTCCTTTCACACTGAAAAGACTTAGTAGTAACTGCGTGGTTATACCTGCATTAATCTGTAAAAATGAAAAGAGTTAAAATAGTATCAGTTCTATGCTTCTTTTCTGCTTGTCATACCTATATATAAAAGATGACCAGGAAGAGGAAAATATGGCTTCTATTTTCAATTACCATGCCCAGTCCTGTCATGACCATAATAATTTTCTCATTTCCTAATGTGCCCACGCGAAATCTTCGCCCTGTAAAATTATAAAAGAAAGAAGAAAATTAAGGAGATTAATTAGTAATTGGTGGACATTAATGTGACCATGGAACGTTAAAGTAAGGTCTCTCTCTCTCTGTCTCTCGGACACACAGAAATCTGTATCTCAGCTAAAATAAACTGTTCATTTGGCATAAATGAAAGCCAAATGACCAAAATGCTCCTCCCATGTGTAGTCTTGTCAGTCCCGAGACAAGTAGACTTTTTGTAAATTCATAAATGAAAAGGCTATCAACATTCATTTTGCCCTCTCTCTCTCAGACACACAGAAATTCTGTACCCCAGCTAAAATAAACTGTTCATTTGGCATAAATGAAAAGGCTATCAACAGTCATTTTGATGGTCCAATATTTCACGGCATATAGCTTAAAAAAAGAGAAATGAATTAGCTGAGGATTTGGCCCAAGATGAAATGGAAAGAAGAAACAGATTCATCTAGTGACCCCAACATAATTGCCACTGATGATCGTGACGACATGTTGTAGTCAACAAGTGAGAGCAGCTGCTTATCCGATTAATTACGAGTGAACCATACTCTTTTATACAGTCAAGCATCCCAAATTTCTCTTAGTAAACTGATATAAGCCGTTGAATTGTATGTTGTCTCTTTCATCACAAAATAATCAATCAAATGGTGTATATCTCTAGAGTTTTCGTGAAACTTAAGCCTATATTTTTACATATGGAGGCATAATAAGAGGAGATCAGAGGAAGCAAAGTTAGCCTTCTAAGGGAAAAATGAAAGGTAGGCCTGTGAAGAAAAACCATATAAATGCTGCTACCAATAAACAGTCACAGGATCATTCCTTAAAAAAAGTTTGAGATGAATTTACGATCTTATTGTAAGGATAAGTCAGAATCCAAGCATATTATTACTAGAAACCCCTTTTCTTCATAGGATATCTAATAGCAACTAGATCTAAAGTTCTGAAAATTGTTTTTTAATGTTAAAATATAAGAACACCTTCATGACAACTTATCAAGTTCCAGAAAAAGGACCATATCAAAACATACTAGTTAATAGTGATTCTATGAGACTTTGACTAGAGAAAAGTTCTTAGAATTACCAGAAAAATCCAAGTAAGGATATTTTTCATCAGCAACAAAACTCGATGACTGCAACAGAGGGTTCATCTCATATGTATTTGGAACCACAACACCCAAGAAAGGACCCTTCTTGTTTATCTTGTGTAACGTCTTAGCCAGTTCTGGGGGAAATGCCCCATCTGTTGCAGGGCTCATTGCCATCAGAACTAGAAAACCCATGAATATGAACATGACCTTTGAAGCTGCCATGTTTCTCTCCACCCTCCAAGACACTCTGTTAAATGAAGAGAGCAGGTGAGATTGAATATTTAAAGGCGAGGGAGACGAGAGTGTCATGAAGAGCACGTGCTCAGGAAAACTGGAAATTGGAAGGATAAAGAATTGGTTTAATTTGTGTGGCCAAGATGCTTGGATGGATAATAAGATTTAATTTATTGGGGACAACGTTTTTGTATTAGTTGTTGGCATAAAAAGATGTCAAAATTCTATTTCACACGAGACCCGCTGTTTCGCACAAGACCCATGCTGCGGGTCATGATTAGATGGGCGTAAGCCCAAGAATGCATTTGGCCCAATTATACATAGTCGAGCCTAAATTCACTTGGACATTAGACCCACCCTCAAATTTTTGGAAACCTCTGGTAAAGACCTTACATCATTGTTCCATGCAAACAGGTTATAAAATGGTTTTAGGCTCCAGTTGACAAGTTTGGCATAGTTCATGACTTCACGTTGATATGTGTAGGGAAACAATATGACTTAAGCTTTATATAAGAAATTAGGTGATGGTTGTGTAACGCTCCAATTTCGAATACCGAGAAAACCGTCAAGGTACCGGAATTTGGCTCGCTACTTCCCTAAAAATCCAGAAACTTTCAAGATCGTAGGTCCGCAATGAGGTCCAATTTAGAACTTTTTGACCAACATATAATCAATAGTTAAAATTTGCGGAAGTGTAAAGAGTAAAGCAGAAGCATAAGGTATCATAGAGATATATAAAGTGTTATAAGGCTGAAGTCCAGCCTAAATCTCAAAATATAATTAATAACATATTTATAAATATATCAATCTAACTCCCTACTCACCACATAAGAAAACACTCAAACCTAAAAAGATAATCATTCAAGCCCTCGGTACAGGCACTCCATCCTCCAACTCGACCCTCTGGTCTGCTGGTCCTCATCCATAGTCTCCGGCTATGGGCGCCTCAACTAACGCGTCGTCCTCATAATCAGGGTTATCACCTAAGCACCAAGAATCTGGCAAGTTACAGTGTACAAATAGCATAGGATGTATACATCAAAAGAATAAAGACAGTATTAAGATCAATAAGAATAGCTAAGCTACAAATGCTAGACAATTGAGTAAGATAAATATTTAGAATCAGGAAAATAAGATAAACCAATCTATCTACACAATATGGCACATTCATTCAAGTTGGATACCTCAGGATATTATGCCGCGACCCTCCCATACTGAATATAGTCGCGGTGGGGAAATCTCGCCAGTGCTGGGGATAACTAACTCCGAAAATCACTCATCTATCTCAAACACTCATCACTCAAGAGACAAGACCCAGTATCACATCGTCCGTCTAAAACACAGCTCATCATAATAGCCCGCTCAACACTTATAAATAGCTCCTACTAGTGATGATCAGTCAACAGGCTGAGTTTAGAACAACTGAGTGAATGTTAGTGCCGACTCAGGAAACTAAAGTACAGGTTTGTATCTGTCTAGGCTTGCCTTGCGCGAGTAAGGTTCTATCAAATCCCTAAAAGATCCAAGTACCAATCATTGGGTCCATACTAAGGCACATCAAGCCATGGCCTTAGTCTAAATAATCCAAGAGAGATCACCAATCTCAATCCAACATCAAACAATCCATACTCATCCAAGATGAGTTACAAGTCTAATCACAACCACCTATCCATCTTAGGGTTCACACATACAACTTAGGCCGTATGAGGGCCCACCTAAATAAAGACCCGGGTCAAATTCCTCCAAACTACATTACCAGGTCACCTCTAGGAAGTCCTAGGTTCAGATCCTTCATTGTTCATTTAATTATCAGGTATAAAGCAATGACAAGGACGTAAGAGTGACATAATATAGTAAGTGAAATAAACTCCAAGTAATTGAATCAAAGGGAACATCAAGGGTCCAATCCTATGTAATGGCCCACATTCATGTCCAAGTCCATTTCAGTTAATTGGATCCCTAAATAAAGTTTCAGATGTCAAGTATACTGTATTTGGTGCTCCTGAAGTTATGGGCATCTTCAACAATATTTAAGGATCAAATTGACGTTAAATCCAAACCTTAGACCTTACTTAGTGGCCCCACGAGTTAAAGTTGAGCCACACCATTGACTCGTGCTTGACACATTAATGGAAGTCCATTTGGATGGTCAATGGGTCTCTACCCAAAATAATTCCCCTCTCCAAAATAATATAAGAATCTAATTTGGGTTAATGAAAATAAGTAGGGCTATATTATAATTCTTAAAAACTAATGGGTCAGAGTAATTAATTAAGACAAGCCCAGATTCACAGGTCCCTAAGCAACCCCCTTTTCATTCCTTACTTTTATTCCCATTTCCTAGAACTAATGGGCTAAGTGTACAACTAACCAAAAAAAAAAAATGTGAAGTATTCAAAAGTGGCCATGGTTTTCTATGCACCCTCAGACCACAATAGCACCCATCATTCCACATTTCTGTCACATGGGGAGGACCATATTTCTCATGCACCCACAGAGTACAGGTTCTACTCACCCACCTATTCTTACTCACTTATCCACACACGTCAGCACTATCATCTCTTCACCCAAACGTTTTGCAACAGAATATTTCAAAACAGACAACACGACTTCACCTGGGCTAAGGAAAATGCAACGAACGTGGGCCCCACTGATCAGGGTTCAGATCAGGCCTCACCTAAATGGTCGCCCATGCCTATAGGGCCAGATGACCGGCCCAGATTGTGATCAATCACTCAGTGGGCCCCGCCATGATCTAATAAAAAAAAATAGAAAACCCTTTTATCTTTGACACCCAAAATTGTGTAATCCTAAGATGTGGGGCCAGATGGGACCCAATCCCCATGGGTCGACCACCATCAAGCTCGCCCCTGGATCCACTACCAGATGTAGGGACCCGATCTACAATCGGATCATCTAATGGGTCCCGCAACCATCTGCTACAAAACTGGTTTTTTTCCCATGAACACATCCTCTGTTGATCAAACTAATGGATAGTGGGCCAGGGATGTCCACTCCCTATGGGACCAGCCCCTCTAGGATCGCCCGCGGGTCCTCTTTCAAATCCACGGATCTGATTGGCCATCGGGTGGTCCACCTGGATCCCGGTCTTAACGCAAGGAAATTGGAATCTCCCTGTTTCCATGACCGGATCTGTTACAGGTCATTTCTTCTTGCTGCCATGGGTGGGTTTGAGTGGAATCCCACTCCAACGAACTATTACAAACACTATTGAGCCCATCAACCTTTTAAATTAGCAATAAATCCCTCCATTAATGGTCATAATCCAAATAAACAAGCTCATAAGTAAATCTAAATATTTCTAAACATATTATGAATACAATTTCAATAATAAAAAATAGTAAACATGCATTCTATGCTAAGTATGTAAACATGCCTCAAATCCGGGTTTGCAATGGAAAATAACAAGAAGATTCAATCCAAGCTAGGGGTGTACACAGATCAGATTGGTGCGGATTGGGGTAAATCTGTCACCATTCCGTTACCTACGGATTGATTGATTTGGAATTCGTAACCAATCCGTGACTGTTAAAATCCGATCCGAGCCGATCCGTGGAGGATGGGCTTCTTATGGAAATAGGAAACCCTAATTCGACCCAAATTAGAATGCTAGTTCCATAAACTACAATTCAGTCCACTAAAGAATTATAATTGCACTCATGTCATTATTCTCAAAATAATATTTTGAACTTCTTGTTATTAAATGCTTATTAATCCCCTACGTTAAGATTTCAGATATCCATCAATTAAATAATTACTGACATCTATATTTAATCGATATCTTTATAATTCTTTGAAACCTTGCACTTAACTTATTTGATATGTCGAACACAAAATCCACTTGCATGGTTTGACATAATCAAAACTTAAAAACTTCATCAAAGGGATATCATCAATCCTTATTACGGGACGTGGATTCCGTCAATAAACTAATATGCACCATACACGTAGTGTAGTAATCCAATTTACTGAGATTGTTAACCCATAAAAGATCTTACTTTTTCGTAAATCAAAATGGCAAACACTAAATGTATGTGTCTATTATTTATGTCGAAATTAAGAATACAAGCATTCATAATAACCATTTGGATGTTAATAATCTTATATAGTCAGTATAAAGACAATAAACCTAAAAAATGGTCATGTTCAATATACACAAAGCGTACTAGCGTAATGAGTCGAAACTATACCGTTTCCCGCAGCCAAGACAAACCTGCTGAAACATCATGCTGCAATCATACCAATGGTGTATCCAAATTCATCTGGATTGTGAACAACAACTTTTATTCTATAAAAACCGACAAATAAGTCTTCCGTCCTACACAAGTCTACTTTATAGAATAAAAGACGTTCACATGCATAATAATTTACAATGCAACCATTTGCCCATACAAAATCTCATTTAGATGAGAAGACAAAATATACTAAAAATGAATCAATCAAAGACAAATACATAAAAGTATGTTTTTAGTATAAATTCCCAACAGCTTTTGTGCTTGAGCTCACTTGTTAAAGCTTTCTCTAGAAAGCCCATTCAACAATGCTTGGATCGAGCCCAAGCACATGTGGATGAAGGATCTCACCTTTGGTTCAGTCTATTATTAGAGGAAGGAATAGAAAAAATCTGCTAATCATTCGTCACATCTGATTCATCCATCACAGCCATTACAGCCATTCAGGATATTTCCTATCATATGAAGAACCAAAATAAATCCAGTAGCCTCATGGTGATCTTATAATTTTGTAGCGGGCCTCAGGATGATTTCATCAATTTGGGAGGTGGGTTCCACCATGATAGATACGTTCACGTACACGGTTGATTCCCAGTTCCCACCATTCAATAATTTTATTTTAGAGATTGACCCCAGCTTGATTCCATAATCTTTGTGGGTCTACCCATCGATATAATCAATTCCGTCATCGCCCCACAGTTATTCCATTAATTTAGCATGGGTCTAAATGATTCCTTCATTTGAATGGGTGGGTCCCACAATGATTGCATTGTCTTGGCAGAATGGACACTAGATGATTTTATTTTTTTTACTGGTGGACCCACCGTGATTCCATATATCTATATGATTTGTTTTTGGTGGCACCCATCATGTTTCCTTTGCTTTAGCTAGTGAGCCCCGATATCAATTATTTTGTTGGATGGGCTACACAGTGTTTTCACCATTTTGAAGGCCCTATGCTACATGACAAAAATCCGAACCCCGTCGCCCACTGATCTTTCCTATGTTTCTTTTATGCTCTAAGCACCAATTCAACATGTCCGAGCTGAAGAAGGAGGAGAAGAGGGAGAATACAAGATTTAAAATTAAAATTTCAAAATTTTATACCTAAGACCGTTGAAATGGTAAATCAGTCATGTATCTAGGGACCTAAAGTTGTTGGACTGAAGCGTGCCGAGGGACCTTTGCTAATTATATATATATTGTTATATATATAAAGAGAATAGACTTTTCATGAGGGAGCGCCACGTGGCGGAATGAGACTTTATGGGAGGATGACACCTGGCAGCAACTTTGAGATACCCTAATATCTCTCTCTCCATGCTTTGAGTTACCCTAAAATCTCTCCATCCATAAGATCCCTATTACTAAGAAAATTCAATCTCTCAATAAACCCTTCTCCTCCCTGGCATGCAACGCCAATCTTCTCCCTCCATCTCAGACGCCAGGTACGCCATCTCCCCTCTCTCCTTCATCTCTCCCCCCTCTTTTCCTTCCTCTCTTTCTCTCTGTTCCTGCTTCACCTTCTCTCTCTCTCCCCCATATTCTCTTATCTCTCTCCCTGCTTCACCCTCTCTCCGTTCCCTCTCTCCCTTCTGCCATCTCCCTCTCGCTCACCCTCTCTCTCTCTCTCCTTCATCTCTCCCCCTATTCTCCTTCCTCTCTTTCTCTCTGTCCCTACTTCACCCTCTCTCTCCGTTCCCTCTCTCCCTCTCTGCCATCTCGCCCTCGCTCACCCTCTCTGCTCCGCCCACTCCATCTCCCCTCTCTCTCCTTCATCTCTCCCCCTATTCTCCTTCCTCTTTTTCTCTTCTCTCTCTCCGCTCCCTCTCTCCCTCTCGCTCACCCTCTCTGCCATCCTCCTCTCTACTCCGCCCACTCCATCTCCCTTATCTCTCTCCTTCATCTCTCCCCCCTCTTCTCCTTCCTCTCTTTCTCTGTCCCTGTTTCACCCTCTCTCTCCTTCCATCTCCTTCGTTCCCCTCCACCCTGCAATCCGCCCACTCCATCTCCCCTCTCTATCCTTCATCTCTCCCCCCTCTTCTCCTTCCTCTCTTTCTCTCCTCTCTCTCCGTTCCCTCTCTCCCTCTCGCTCACCCTCTCTGCCATCCTCCTCTCTGCTCTGCCCACTCCATCTCCCCTCTCTCTCTCCTTCATCTCTTCCCTCTCTTTCCTTCCTCCTTTCCTCTTCTCCATCCTCTGCTCTCCATCCTCCCTTTCTTTCCCACGCCCTGCCCAGCCCACTATTTAGGCGCCCATCACCTCCTCCTCACTTTCCACTCTCCCTGTACACACCTTCCCAGCACAACCCACACGCTCCATCACCTGCACACACGCATCTTCTCCGTCTCCTTCTTTCTCCCTCATTCTTTTTCTTTCTATTTTTTTCCTTTTCTTCTCCATCCTTCCTCTCCTTTCTTCTTCCCTGTCACTACTTCACATCCCTGACTGCACATTGTCACCACCCCACCATCACTGCATTCTCCCTGCACACCCAACACCCATGCACCCACCTGTACACCAGCACCTCCATCATCATTCCCTTCTTCTCTCTCTCTTTTCTTCTCTCACTGCACCCTCTCCTGCACCTACACCCACCTGCTACACCCTGCACTACACCCAGCCAACCAAACACCAGCACCTCCCTCATCATTTCCTTCTTCTCTCTCTCTCTCTCTCTTTTCTTCTCTCACTGCACCCACACCTACACCTACACCCAACTGCTACACCCTGCACTATACCCAGCCAACCAAACATGCCTTCACGACCTCTCCACCTCCCTACTTGCACATTGTCACCACGATCACTGTACTCTCCTTGCACACCCCACACCCATGCACCCACCTGTACACCAGTACCTCCCTCACCTTTCCCTTCTTCTCTCTCTCTTTTCTTCTCTCACTGCACCCTCACCTACACCTACACCCACCTGCTACACCCTACACTACTCTCAGCCAACCAAACACCAGCACCTCCCTCATCCTTCCCTTCTTCTCTCACTACACCCTCACCTGCACCTACACCCACCTGCTACACCCTGCACTACACCCAGCCAACCAAACAGAAATTCACCACCTCTCCAACATATCCTGTCAACCAACCAAAGCCACAACCGAAGTTACTCAAACAATACCTCATCGCCTATTCTTCAATACTTTATGAATAATAGATTTAGTTTCATATTGATTCAATTAAAGGATTTTGTTTGGCTATTCACATGTTCTCTCTTGCTTTGTTTTTGTGTTGGTATTTTTCTATAAGAAATTGCTGTAGAGCAACTGTGGCTGTTCACATGTTCTCTCTTGCTTTGTTTTTGTGTTGGTATTTTTCTATGAGAAATTGCTGTAGAGCAACTGTGATAGCTTAAGTTTGAAAAGGAATACAATCATCTTTAGATTAATATCCTTTTGCATGGATCTTCTGTTTCCTTCACTATCTGTTGTGCAGAAGCTACAGATTTACTCCAGAAGTTTTCAATAAATTCTCAAACCAAGACCCTTGAAGTTCCTGATCCTACTAAAAAGGTAATCATGAACTCCTGTTCATACCCAACCCACCCAAATTAAACAAGTGTGCTACAGTTGGGAAAGTAATACTTCTTCCATTCTAATTTCTTATTAAGTTCTCTGCTCATGAACACATATATGTATATGTCACAATCGCATGAAGACCAATTTGTCTAGATCTTAACACGAAATGATTTCATAAATTGAATTACTTTTAGACTTAATTTATTTCTAATAGTTTTTCTCAAGCCATTGAGATCCGTTAGTTAATGTTTTGATATTTGACATTTTACACTTTATTTACATGGTTAAATTTAAATATTGATGTAATTTTTTTTATTCTATCTGTCTTTATTTTCCCATTTTAAATTTGTAACGATCACATATTACTCCCTTTTGTTTTCTATGAGTTTTACTTCCATATACAAGGTATATGTGTTTATTAATGATACTAAGAAAAAAAAACTTCCTCTCTCATCTTTAATTAAGAATGGAACATCAAGATGATATGAATCATTCCAAGATTGCAAGGCAACGTCGAACTCAACTGTTACGGATGAAAAGACTACATCAAAATGCCGGTCAAGAAAATAGAAGAAATACATTACCAAAAGGAATCGACATTTTTGTTGGCAGAAATTGAAAAATGTAAGTTTTATTAGGATATCTTCACCACTGTTCTATGAAATACCATTAGCATCTCCTAATTCATGTGGAGATTGAACATGCAGTATCAAACAAGCCAAAAATTGGTACAAGTGAAGAAATCGGACCAAATACTTTGGAAGCAATACCAAATAGAAGTCATATTGCTGAGACAAGCGCACATGCTGAGACATGCGCAGGTGCTGATACAATTAAGTATAGTTGCTGACAAAATAATGGATGCCTCGACAAGTCAATGTGCAGAAACAACTTTAGGCGATGAGACAAGTGGATAGGGTGAAACAACTACATGAATTAAAGGAATTGATGGACACAATAAATATTATGAATTGAATGATGGAGACTTATAAACACTATTCCTGTTTTATTTAAATACATTTGCCCTTCGTATCGTATTTCTTTCGTATGCTTTTTTATAAACACATTCTATTTAATATAACTTTAAAAAATTTCATTAAAAACATTCATGCATGGTATAAGGAACCCAAGGCCCGAGGAGGAGAAGCCTTTGGAACCAAAAGATGGTGACTGTTCTTGAATTTTTGTTATAATTGTATTAAATGTATTTTTTTTATTTACTTGGTGTCTACTTTCACTTTAAATTGTAATTTTCTCTCATCAATTAAAGGACTGCGTTGGGCTCGGGCCCTTCAGCGCTAGTATATATTAAAGCAAACAGAATGGTGATTTATAGGAAGCCACGTCAGTCCTTAAAGTTCTCTCCTTTCAAAGAAATACAAAAGAAAAAAGCACCTTCCTCCTAACTCATTGTTACCTAATCTAAAAGTTCAAATCCCTAATCTCTCTCTAAACTTACATATCATTTAATTTAAATCTCTAAAATCACTTCGAGTAGGTGTGTTGCCTATGTTTACCCTAAGAAGTCACGTCATTTTGATAATCTCTTTACAATCAAATTTATCCTTGAATAGAGGGACAGTTTCTAAACTCCAATTACTTATCAATTCGTTCTATCTTTATCCCCTAAAATCTTATCACTAATTAGATATCCCTGAATTATTAGATATCCCTGAATTATCTCTCTTCAGATTTTTATCTTGCATATCTTGCTTGCTAATTTTCTCTCTTGGGTTCTTCACACATCTACTCCTGTCTTTTCTCATCTCCCCAACTTCTCCTTACCGTGGACAAAGTCAAGCAGCTCCAAGACGACCAGCGCCTTAATCTCCAATGCTTTGGCAGTGTGCAAAACGTTGTTGAATTGAGCAACAGGAAGGCTACCATCTTCTAGCTATGCATACAGATGATATCCTAATATGTTAAATCCTTGTGATGTAGACCTTCATGCATCATCTTCAAAGAAGGTTATCATCTCTGGTTCTTCAAGTGTTACCTTGTATATGTGGTTATCAATTATTAATTATAAATCTCATCATACTGATATGTTGGTGTGTATTATTGTTGACTCCTTTTTCTTTTCACAATGGCTTTGGGGGTCTTAAATGGTGAATGAGAGTGGGACCCGGCACTTCATTGATCATGCATAAAGTATGTATTCCACTATCTTTGTGTTTCATGTTTCATTCTTCTCTTTTATTTGTATCTTTTCAGAGCAAGCATTCATGTGCAAGAAGTTAATAAGCATTCATTTGCAAGAAGTTAATAAGCAAGAAGTTAATAAGAATTCATGTGCAAGAAGTTAATAAGAAGAAGCCACACAAATCTTATAACCACATCCATTCACTCTTGTACGATTAGTGTGCTATGTATGTCTAATGAAAACAACATCAAGGAGAGCCGTTGATTGGGTTCATTGACATCATCTAAAATGGAATATTCTGTCTTCTATGGCCCACGCTAGTGGCTAAGAAAGACACACCAATGCAAAATGCAAGTATGGTGAGAATTTCCAATCAACCATGGGACCAGCCACATCAGCTTTGTGGTCACTGGAATCTTGACAGAGCCATTTGTTCTGTGGGCCATTACTTAGCAATACGATGGACCAAGGTCATGGTTAATTAGATACAAATATCAGTCGATCCAGCCCATCAAAATGTGGGCCCCAACATGGTTTAGACCCTATTGAGTGACCTATATATTCTTTGCCTATTTAGCTTCCTATACATGTCTAAATTCGCCACATCACTTTTGAGCCCATCCCTAGACTGCTAAACTAGAAAGTTATTCAAAAACTCAAATAAAATCATTTGAATCCACTAAATTACTTTTACAAAAAAACAATCACGCCCTTCCATTTCGTCTAACAGGCTTCAGGTGGTGTTTCAATTGGATGGCTAGACTATTTGTAGAGTCCCGCGGTTCGGTTCCACCTTAGTTCCAGGCTCAGCAATTGAAGATTTTGAATTTACATTAGGGTTCATGGGAGACCGATTTCCAATTATACCGAAATATTTTCCTACAAATCTCCATCATCTCCTACTATCTATCCATCCACCTTACTATAAGAAGAATTTCCATTCAAGTAATCTCTTCAACGATTTTGTGGATCAAATCCAAACCTTTAAATTCAAAAAATTTCGATCAATCTCATCTAATAAAAATGAATTTGACCAATCTCATCTAATCGATAGGAATGAGATTAAAATCAAATCTCACCCATTAAAACCTATAATCTCTCTATTGTAAATAAAATCAAATCTTCCCTACAATCTCTCTCCCTCAATACAAATATTTTCCCTCAAGTCTCACACATGCCATTTCTTTACTCATCACCTTTTTTTTTAGTTCTTCAAAGACACTCAACACAATATTTAGATTTGATATTTCAATATATTATCCATGTCAAACTTATTGCATATGCTTGCAATGAGGTTAGTTTTAATGCTTCAACATTCATGTAAAATCCAGAATCTCAATATTGACGAAAGCAATTAAATTGCTCTCTCTATTGTTATCTTGCACCAGGTATAGATCTCATGTGAGGGACCTTTATCTTAATTGATATTATCATTAAACAATTCAATTTGATTTTTTTTTTTACAATCAATTATTATCTTTGCTCTATTAGTTTTTTTATTTTTATTTTTCATTTCTTTCCTTTTCTCCCTAGATCTTTTTATATATATATTAAATAAATATAGGACATTAATGTAGGATAAAAGGATTCTACATGTCTCTTTCTCTTAAAAATGTTTGGTTGGATGTGGATTTGATTTGCAGGTTCAAGCAGGTGTGTTCTAATGGTAAGTAGGCTCAAAACGAGTGGGTACTGTTTTGGGGCATTGGTGTGGGTTTGGTGAGGGGGAAAGAAGCCTACAAGTTTGCTTTTTGACAAAATCTTATGATGGAATTGATTAGGCTTTTTTGTGCAAGTTTATTTACTGGTTTATAAGTTACTTTGTGTTCAAGATCCATGGTTCAGATGTACACAAAAATGGTATCATTTTTTATTGTTGCTTCCATCCAGAATTTTCTCTTTTTTAGTGTGGACTTTCAACCCAGGCATTTTTTTCAATTTATAAAGATTTTATAGGTGTGATATTACAAAATTCTCATTATTATTTTTCATGATAATTTTTTTTTCTTTTACCATAAAATCTTAAGATCTTTTTCCACTTCATTTCCTTCTAAAAACTCTTAAAAATAATAATACTGGATTCTTCTTTTATAGTTTTAATTATTATAATAATTTACTATATCTTTGTTTTGGCCCGGGCTCAGTATGGGCGTTTGTTGTTAGTTATATATATTAAAGTAAACGGGGAGGAGGGCTGTGAGGGGTGCCATGTCATCAGTACGTGAGTTATGCTTTAAGAAAAATACTTAGAAAATCACACAAAGCTTTGGATTTAATGTAGGCCACTATATCTGCCAAATCTCCTCCCTAAATCTCTCCATTTAAGATTATGGTTTCCTAAACTTACATTTCTAAAAGCCTTCTAACTTCCCCTAAAATCTCTGTTTTCCTAGCTATTCCATTTTATCTTCTTATCTTAATCCTCAAATCACTCTCTAATCTTAATCCATCCTAAAATCTGTCTAACCAATCCTCTTATCATTATGATTTTAACCCCTATGCTATTTATTACTTGACAAAATGAGCTCAGTTATTGTCACATCCCGGTCCCGAATCACCCTGGCCTAGGGTAATCCCCGAGGTGAAACACACGTACTCCCGTGTGATTGTACCTGTCGCGAGTCAAACACAAGCACACGAAGGAGAAGACTATTCCACTCGTGAGTCGAACTCACTGATAACTATCAATCAACAGTTCATATAGCGGAAGCTTATAACAAATGATCATCATAACCCTGTACAATCCCATAAATAACATTCAAGTTTAAAATCAAAAGAAGTTATACATTGGTACAAAATGTTTGTCCAAAAGAAAGTTCTATACATCGTTATCAAAATACATAACAAAAAGAGTTGAATTTGGTGTGACTTCACAAAAACATTAGTCACACATCTACTATGCTCTCAAAATGTCTTGGCGCTCTCCGAACCGAGGAGTCTCTACATGGGCCCTACCCCAGGCCACTCCTCTAGTCCCGAAGGTACCTCCTGGGTACCCTTATCTCCCTCCGAGGTCTCTGTAGGACCGGGGGCTGCGTCTGTGCCTGTGACACCAAGAATAGTATCTCAATACAACTATTTAGCAAGCATAAACAGTAAACAGGGATACAATGAAGTTTTTAAGGACAATAACAATTTGAGAATAAAAAAAATAAGACGAGTAAAAGAGAAATTAAATAATCCATTTTCATGAATAAATCCTATATGTCATTCCTTTTAAAACCATTAAAGAAATTATAATACAAATTTTGGCAACTACATAAAGCTCATCCTCTCATTGAGAGCAAATCGTGTTGGGATGTCACTAGGGGTCCGGCCAAAGATCCTCCTAGCTACCCGGGTCCTGGAGTTCCGGTGCTCCAGTCTGTCAACTGCGCAGCGACGTTCAATAATAAACCAAGACTTAACCCCATCGAGTACCGTCCGGTCGAAGCTAAGTAGTGCCGACTTATTCAAATCAATTTCGTTTGCAATTCAAATCGAGTGACTATTCAAATATTTGGATACACCCAATGGCGTTATCCATATCAATATCACATAATGTATAACAATTGGAGAGCAATATATATATAACCATTTTATCGAAAATTGATGTAATTACAATTCTCGTTTTCAATACTTAAAGCAATTATTTAACGACTATAACAATTGATAATAAATTATTATTCATATAATCTATTGTCATCCAATACAAGATTAATTTATAAAAATCAACATGTTATTGTTTTCTTAGTGTCACTTATGATGATCTCATGTTGGATTTCTAAATTAATCCTCATGGTTTAACAATAGGTTAATGATTTCATTTGGGCTTAATTAGAAGGATTAGGGTCCCAATACTAAGACATAATGAAACCTAAGTTCCTATGGTAAGGGGGTGTACATCCTAATTATCCATTTGGGATTGATTAGGGGGGGTTAATTATGGACTAGGAGTAATAATATACCTTCATTGAACCAAAAAGAGGCTCTCCAGACTGGTTTAGGCAGTTCTACCGGTAGAAATTCCGGTAGAAGAAGTTCTACCGGTAGAACTACCGGTTTAGGCTTCTCTACCGGTAGAACTTCCGGTAGAGACAGATCTACCGGTAGAACTACCGGTTTAAGCATCTGGATTTCCTTCTCCAGGCTCTCTGCCAGATTTTTGACTGTTTCTACCGGTAGAACTTCCGGTAGAACAGGGGTTCACAGTTTTCTTCAACTCTCTGTGTGATTTCGAGCCGTTTCTACCGGTAGAACTTCCGGTAGAACGTCTCGAGTTCAATTTTTCTTCTTCTTTCTATTTTAATCTCTTCCAAATGAGCTTCCTTGCTCTCCAAACACATACATTATACTTCCATACTTCCCAAAACAACTACAAGAAGAAATCCAACTCATTTACCTTCTTTAAACATAAAAACCCAATTTTATGGAAAGAGAAAGAGAAAACTTGAATCAAATGAGAATGTATAACAAATGCAAACCCAATTTATGTTTATACTTGCCTCAAAGAAGAGCTTATAACTTCACACCCACTTGACTTGAGGAAAAACCCAAAAGCCCCAATATTCAAACCCTAATCATCATAAACACATAGAAATGGATGAGGATGTAATGCATGTATGAGGATGGGTCTATTCATCTCTAAGATGCTCAAAATCATGGTCAAAGGGTTTTGCTACTCACCTTTAGTAGGGATTTCGAATTTGAGATGGAATAAAGAGAGTTGGAAGATGTCCCTTGTCACAAGGTGAAGAAGAAATGGAGAAGATGAAGATGATGATGCCCACTCCACTCTTAAAGCACATGCAATAGTTCTTGAAGGATTGAATGAGGAGAGTGAGTAGAGGAGAATGGCAAGGAGAGTTGCAGAGAATGGAAAATAAAATGAATGAAGGAAGGAAAAAGGGTCTCTATGCCTTATATGTAACATAATAATGAACTTTTGCAACTTAGCCCATTGGATAAGAACATTTCCAAATTAAGTCAATTAAGAGTCAATCTCTTTAAGGAGTGGTCAAATGAGGTCAAGTCCATTATGAAAGTTGATAGGGTCGACAAAATACACGTGTTAGTGGCAAAATGACATACAAATGATGTACTTTATGAAAATCGAGAATTACGAAAAAACTCTTAATTCCATTAAACCGAGTCAATCGGAGTCAACTCATCTATTTAGGGTTCAAAACTCACCCAACTCAATCAAATGCATTAATCAATACTAATTCATCATAATTAGGAGTCACGCATAGTTAATTTGGCTAATACTCAATTAACTAGTGATAATTAAGGTTCATTAGGCTTGGGGTGTAACATTCTCCCCCTCTAGGAATCATTCGGTCCTCCGAATGAACAAACCTTATCAAATAGCTCGGGGTAGTGTCGTGCCACTTGCTCCTCGAGTTCCCATGTAGCTTCCTCCTGTCCATGGTGCTCCCATAGAATCTTCACCCATCGAATTGTCCTCGTCCGTAGCACTTGCTCTTTTTCATCGATGATTTGAATTGGACGTTCAACGTAGGTTGAGTCAGGCTTGATTTGGACTTCATCGTGCTGTATCACATGAGATGGATCACGGATATATTTTCGGAGCATAGACACATGAAAAACATTATGAACTCCTGCAAATTCTGGAGGAAGGTTGAGTCTATAAGCTACATCACCAATTCGACTCTTGATCTCGAACGGTCCAACATATCTTGGTGCAAGTTTGCCTTTTTGCCCGAACCGTATCGTACCCTTCATCGGAGATGCTTTCAAAAATACTAAATCTCCAACTTGGAATTCGAGCTTCCTTCTTCGATTGTCCGCGTAGCTCTTTTGTCGGGATTGGGCAATCTTCAACTTTTCTCGAACTTGGAAAACTTTCTCCGCTGTATCAGCAACAATGGTAGGTCCATGGAAACTTCTCGTACCGACCTCTTCCCAGCATACTGGGGTTCTGCAACTACGACCGTACAAAGCTTCAAAGGGTGGCATCCCGATAGCTGAATGAAAGCTGTTGTTATACGCGAACTCACATAGTGCCAAGTGCTCGTCCCACTCACCTCCGAAATCAAGAACGCTTGCCCGAAGCATATCTTCTAGAGTTTGTATGGTGCGTTCGGACTGTCCATCCGTCTGGGGGTGGTAAGCGGTGCTGAAACTGAGTTTAGTGCCCATAGATTGCTGGAATGACCGCCAAAATGAAGAGACGAATCTTGAATCTCGATCGGAAACTATCGAAACCGGAGTGCCATGAAGACGAACAATCTCCTTCACAAAGAGTCTGGCCATGTCATTGAACTTCATACTTTTCTTGAACGGAATAAAATGAGCCGATTTCGTCAACCTGTCGACTATCACCCAAATCACATCATGTCTACGGCTAGTTAACGGAAGACCTGACACAAAATCCATCGATATATGCTCCCATTTCCACTCAGGGATGTGTAGCGGGTGTAACAAACCCGGAGGCTTCCTATGCTCAAATTTCACCTTTTGACACGTGTAGCACTTCGATACGAATTCTGCTATTTCTCTCTTCATATTGTTCCACCAGAATCGTCTCTTGAGATCTCTGTACATCTTCGTGCTCCCAGGGTGTATAGCATATTTGGCATAGTGTGCTTCTGTCATGATTGGAATTGTCAATTGCTGAGTCTTTGGCACACACAGTCGATCTGTAAAATATAGGACTCCATCTACCAATTGGAAATCTGGCTTATCAGCGATGTGGTCTCTAATCTTGGCCAATTCAGGATCTTCAAATTGTTCTTCCTTGATCCGATTCATAATTGTAGGCTCTATCACTGACATAGCGGCTAACATCACAGAATCATCAACCCACTGAACTTCTACATCCAACTCTTCAAAAATATCCAATTCCATCCATTGAGTATCCATAGCTGCAGTCATAGGAGATTTTCTGCTCAGTGCATCTGCCACCACATTTCCTTTTCCTGGAATATATTTAATGGGAAAATCATAGTCCTTGATAAACTCTAACCACCGCCTCTGCCTCATATTGAGGTCTTGTTGGGAGAAAAGATATTGCAAACTGTGATGATCCGAATGTACTTCAAATTGTTCCCCGTACAGATAATGTCTCCAAATTTTCAATGCAAAAACAATGGCGGCTAATTCAAGATCATGGGTGGCATAATTCTTCTCGTGATTCTTCAGTTGCCTTGATCCATAGGCTATCACCTTTCCATGTTGCATAAGAACACACCCTAGACCAATTCTAGATGCATCAGTAAAAATCACAAATCCTCCTGTACCCTCAGGTAATGATAAAACTGGGGCGGTTGTCAACTTCTCCTTCAGAATCCGAAAACTCGCTTCACATTCTTCGGTCCAAATGTATGGTACATCTTTCCTAGTCAATTTTGTCAACGGAGCTGATATCTTCGAAAAATCCTTCACGAATCGACGATAGTATCCCGCAAGACCTAAGAAACTCCGAATCTCTGCCACATTTCTCGGACTCGACCAGTTAATAATTGCTTCTATCTTAGCTGGGTCTACTCTAATACCATCTCGAGTTACAATATGTCCAAGGAATGCCACTTGTTCGAGCCAGAAAGCACACTTCTCTAATTTAGCGTACAACTGATGAATCCTCAAAAGCTGAAGAGATGTCCTAAGATGATCAGCATGTTCTTCTCTTGATTTGGAGTAAACCAAAATATCATCAATGAATATCACGATAAACTGATCTAGGTAAGGAGCGAAAATCCTATTCATCAACGCCATGAAAACTGCCGGAGCATTGGTTAGGCCAAACGGCATCACCAGAAATTCGTAATGGCCATATCTTGTTCTGAAGGCTGTCTTCTCAATATCTTGCTCACGAACTCTAAGCTGATGATAACCCGATCTAAGATCGATCTTCGAAAAGTAGGCTGCTCCTTGAAGCTGGTCGAACAGCTCATCGATACGAGGCAACGGGTACTTGTTCTTAATCGTCACTTGATTGATCTGTCGGTAATCGATGCACATCCGGAAAGAACCGTCCTTCTTTCTCACGAACAATACCGGAGCTCCCCAAGGTGACATACTCGGACGGATGAGCCCTTTGTCTAAAAGATCTTGCAACTGTTCCTTCAACTCTCTGAATTCTGCTGGAGCCATTCTATAAGGGGCCTTCGAGATAGGGGCTGTACCCGGAATCAAGTCTATTGGAAAATCCACTTCTCTTAGAGGAGGCAGTCCTGGAACTTCGTCAGGAAACACGTCAGGGAATTCGCACACTACTGGAATCTCTTCCAACTTCGCTATCGGCTCCTTCTCGGTGATAAACGCGAAGTAACCTTCACATCCATGCTCCAGAAGCTTCACTGCATCCAAGGCTGACACTAGTCCATTGTTGGGCTTCTCTCTTCGTACACCCTCGAACACCACGTCCGTCTTCGGTTCTTGCACTTTGAAAGTGATTGTCTTGTGGAAGCAGTCAACACAAGCTCGGTGCTTAGCGAGCCAATCCATCCCGAGAATAACATCAAAATCGTGCATCGCTAGGATTATCAAATCCGCTGGCATGACGAGTCCTCCAATCTGAATGCTGCAACCTGGGTAGTAGTTCTCACAGACTACTCTCTTACCCACCGGGGTAGTCACCGTCAAAACAAAAGGAAGCAACTCGGGTGGTTGCTGAAGATCACTAGCAAATCTGGGTGCCACAAATGAATGTGTAGACCCTGAATCAAACAAGGTCCTAGCATTTCTAGTACAAACCAAAATAGTACCTTCAACTACATTCCCTGCTGCTGCTGCTTGTTCATGATCCAAAGCAAAAACTCTTCCTGCTTGCTGGGGTCTCTGTTTGGCTTGTTGTCGTTGTTGTTGCTGTTGCGGCCTCGGTGGTGCTGGTAGTGCCATACGTAGGGGAGGTGCTGCAATTGCAGGTCTGACTTGCTGCTGAGGGGATTGCTGTGGTATTCCTCCCTGAAGGTTCCTGTTTCTTGGACAAGTAGCTGCCTTGTGCTCCATCGATCCACAAATGACACAAGCCCCCGTAGTCCTCCAACACTTCTCCGTAGGGTGTCCTTTGCCGCATGTGTTACATCTGGGTGCACCAATCACCACACCCTTCTGTTTCTTGTTTTGTTGGCCTTTTCCTGAAAATGATGAGCTTCTCCTGAAATCACTGCCTCTTTTCTTCATAGCCACTTCTTCTGCAGAATAGCCTCGATCTACGGCATCATCAAATGTAGCCGGTCTCTGAAATGCTGTCACATGCTCCACATATGCCGGGTTCATGCCTTCTATGAAGCGGTCCACCTTTTTCTCTTCGGTATCAATCAATTCTTCAGCATACTTGGACAACTGTTGAAAGATGTGCACATACTCCGTCATATTCATCTGATTCTGCTGCAGAGTCAGGAACTCATTTTGCTTCTTCCTCCGAATGTGATCGGGTATAAACTTTCTCCGGAATTGCTTCTTGAATGTATCCCACACAGTCTCTTCAGGTAACAACTTGAGAGGTTCTTTGATGCCTTTCCACCAGATGTTTGCTGTACCCCCGAACATCGAAGCTGTAAGTACGACCTTCTGTTTGTTATCACAATTGATAGTCTCGAAGATGTCACCAACACGGTCTAGCCATTCATCTGCTTTGATAGCGCCTTCATTCCCGTAAAAGTCGGTGGCTCCTCTCTTCCTAAATCTCTCGTACAAGGAGCTCGAGTCATTGCCTCTCATTTGATTTGCTGCTTGTGGCCCTTGATTAGCCATCAGTAGTGCTATTTGCTCATTAGTCTTCGCAACTTGTTCTATCAGCATCATTAAACGTGCATCCACATTGGGTGGGTCTTCGTTGACCACCACGAACGGGTCGTTGTTGCGGGATTCATTGTTACCGCTTCCTGAGCCGGATGCCATTTACCTGCAAAAGAGTTTCAAAATCAGGTTACAACTACACTCTATCTCTCTCTTACGCACAACTACTAGTAATAATACAACACTGATAATAAACTGATCTCAACAATCAGTACTACAAATCAATTCTATCGTATCCTCACAACGATTTCTATTTGGTTTCTAAGTCTTTTAGAAAGACTGACAGGGCTCTGATACCATACTTACGTATGTCACATCCCGGTCCCGAATCACCCTGGCCTAGGGTAATTCCCGAGGTGAAACACACGTACTCCCGTGTGATTGTACCTATCGCGAGTCAAACACAAGCACACGAAGGAGAAGACTATTCCACTCGTGAGTCGAACTCACTGATAACTATCAATCAACAGTTCATATAGCGGAAGCTTATAACAAATGATCATCATAACCCTGTACAATCCCATAAATAACATTCAAGTTTAAAATCAAAAGAAGTTATACATTGGTACAAAATGTTTGTCCAAAAGAAAGTTCTATACATCGTTATCAAAATACATAACAAAAAGAGTTGAATTTGGTGTGACTTCACAAAAACATTAGTCACACATCTACTATGCTCTCAAAATGTCTTGGCGCTCTCCGAACCGAGGAGTCTCTACATGGGCCCTACCCCAGGCCACTCCTCTAGTCCCGAAGGTACCTCCTGGGTACCCTTATCTCCCTCCGCGGTCTCTGTAGGATCGGGGGCTGCGTCTGTGCCTGTGACACCAAGAATAGTATCTCAATACAACTATTTAGCAAGCATAAACAGTAAACAGGGATACAATGAAGTTTTTAAGGACAATAACAATTTGAGAATAAAAAAAATAAGACGAGTAAAAGAGAAATTAAATAATCCATTTTCATGAATAAATCCTATATGTCATTCCTTTTAAAACCATTAAAGAAATTATAATACAAATTTTGGCAACTACATAAAGCTCATCCTCTCATTGAGAGCAAATCGTGTTGGGATGTCACTAGGGGTCCGGCCAAAGATCCTCCTAGCTACCCGGGTCCTGGAGTTCCGGTGCTCCAGTCTGTCAACTGCGCAGCGACGTTCAATAATAAACCAAGACTTAACCCCGTCGAGTACCGTCCGGTCGAAGCTAAGTAGTGCCGACTTATTCAAATCAATTTCGTTTGCAATTCAAATCGAGTGACTATTCAAATATTTGGATACACCCAATGGCGTTATCCATATCAATATCACATAATGTATAACAATTGGAGAGCAATATATATATAACCATTTTATCGAAAATTGATGTAATTACAATTCTCGTTTTCAATACTTAAAGCAATTATTTAACGACTATAACAATTGATAATAAATTATTATTCATATAATCTATTGTCATCCAATACAAGATTAATTTATAAAAATCAACATGTTATTGTTTTCTTAGTGTCACTTATGATGATCTCATGTTGGATTTCTAAATTAATCCTCATGGTTTAACAATAGGTTAATGATTTCATTTGGGCTTAATTAGAAGGATTAGGGTCCCAATACTAAGACATAATGAAACCTAAGTTCCTATGGTAAGGGGGTGTACATCCTAATTATCCATTTGGGATTGATTAGGGGGGGGTTAATTATGGACTAGGAGTAATAATATACCTTCATTGAACCAAAAAGAGGCTCTCCAGACTGGTTTAGGCAGTTCTACCGGTAGAAATTCCGGTAGAAGAAGTTCTACCGGTAGAACTACCGGTTTAGGCTTCTCTACCGGTAGAACTTCCGGTAGAGACAGATCTACCGGTAGAACTACCGGTTTAAGCATCTGGATTTCCTTCTCCAGGCTCTCTGCCAGATTTTTGACTGTTTCTACCGGTAGAACTTCCGGTAGAACAGGGGTTCACAGTTTTCTTCAACTCTCTGTGTGATTTCGAGCCGTTTCTACCGGTAGAACTTCCGGTAGAACGTCTCGAGTTCAATTTTTCTTCTTCTTTCTATTTTAATCTCTTCCAAATGAGCTTCCTTGCTCTCCAAACACATACATTATACTTCCATACTTCCCAAAACAACTACAAGAAGAAATCCAACTCATTTACCTTCTTTAAACATAAAAACCCAATTTTATGGAAAGAGAAAGAGAAAACTTGAATCAAATGAGAATGTATAACAAATGCAAACCCAATTTATGTTTATACTTGCCTCAAAGAAGAGCTTATAACTTCACACCCACTTGACTTGAGGAAAAACCCAAAAGCCCCAATATTCAAACCCTAATCATCATAAACACATAGAAATGGATGAGGATGTAATGCATGTATGAGGATGGGTCTATTCATCTCTAAGATGCTCAAAATCATGGTCAAAGGGTTTTGCTACTCACCTTTAGTAGGGATTTCGAATTTGAGATGGAATAAAGAGAGTTGGAAGATGTCCCTTGTCACAAGGTGAAGAAGAAATGGAGAAGATGAAGATGATGATGCCCACTCCACTCTTAAAGCACATGCAATAGTTCTTGAAGGATTGAATGAGGAGAGTGAGTAGAGGAGAATGGCAAGGAGAGTTGCAGAGAATGGAAAATAAAATGAATGAAGGAAGGAAAAAGGGTCTCTATGCCTTATATGTAACATAATAATGAACTTTTGCAACTTAGCCCATTGGATAAGAACATTTCCAAATTAAGTCAATTAAGAGTCAATCTCTTTAAGGAGTGGTCAAATGAGGTCAAGTCCATTATGAAAGTTGATAGGGTCGACAAAATACACGTGTTAGTGGCAAAATGACATGCAAATGATGTACTTTATGAAAATCGAGAATTACGAAAAAACTCTTAATTCCATTAAACCGAGTCAATCGGAGTCAACTCATCTATTTAGGGTTCAAAACTCACCCAACTCAATCAAATGCATTAATCAATACTAATTCATCATAATTAGGAGTCACGCATAGTTAATTTGGCTAATACTCAATTAACTAGTGATAATTAAGGTTCATTAGGCTTGGGGTGTAACAGTTATAGCCCACCCTGATGCAGGCCTGCATTCACTAGGAGTATATGGACCATAGACGTGATTGAGATCCACAAGGTGGGCCCCACATAATTATTGGTATGCAATTGTTATTAGCTATTTATTACTTGACAAAATGAGCTCAAATCAAGGCCCACCCTGATGTACGCCTGCATTCACTAGGAGCATATGGACCATACATGTGATTGAGATCCATAAGGTGAGCCCCACATAATTATTACTAAGCAATTGTTGTTAGTTTCCACGCCTTTTAGTTTCTAATTGGCTATACGGCTTGCACTGTAGGCCTTACATGTGAGATTGCTACTTCACAAAGGCATAAAGCCTAATTGAAGTGGCCCAGCATATGCCATTAATCACCTAAAAAAGTTCATAACCCTAAGCCACACATGAAAGATTTTACTTCACAAAGGCTTAAAGTATACTTAAAGTGGCCTACCACATGCTATTGATCCATAGAAAATAATAGGCCCAAAAAGAAAATAATATACATTTGTGAATGCATATTATTGATCATGCTAATTTCTTCTTTGAGGCATCGCTAGGTTTTATAATAAAAGAAATGCACTCTTTCAGACTGAATTTAGGAAGGAGTTGGAGTTATATATATTAAACTCCACATGTCATCGATAATCATTAAAGTTTAATGGCAAAAACTTCATTAGTTATATCTTTTATTCTTTTTTTTTCCACGAATAAGGAGATTGAAAATAATAATAAAATATAATTCTATATGATACTCTTTATTTCAATTAAATAATATCTTTTTTCTTACTTTAATTCTAATTATATTCTCAGTTTTGGACCCAGGCTAAGCACGAGCGTTTGTTGCTAGTTTACTCAAAAACTACCCACCTACTCACACTGATGATTTGCATGGGCAAATTGCCATAACCTCTCGAAAGAAAGGAAATAAAAGTGGATAGTTGCAATAACTTCTCAACAAAGGAAATAAATGTGGGTAGCATGGTGGGCATAACTTCCTTGTGGTTAGGTAACCATACGTAATGAAAGTATGAAATATTTTGTTAACTCATTTTTTATATGAATGAAAATATCAGAAAGAGAAATAATATTTCTGTGTTTACATTAGTAAAAATCATATCAGAGAGAGAAATAATTATTTGTACACGCAGTTCTTATGGCAAGAGTTTTCTGGAAACTTCTCATTGAGAGGATGCCTTAAGATGAAATTGATTTGTGCACGCAGTTATGTAAGTGTTTTCAGTTATTCTTATTTGAAATTGATCGAGCAGTATGGGCTGTTGAGATTTTGAGATTATGCAGTTCCTAAAGCTATCAAAACCTCGGTGCTGTAAAGTTTCAGTAGTGCTTTTCTCATCCAATCCTGACCCCCATCATGAATGGAATGAGTCTAAATCGTGCATCTGAAACTTTTGCTATCTCTTGAACGAAAGTGCCCCCAATTGGCTATAAACCCAATTTTAATAGAGAACTTTTAGTTGCATGAAATGAAAAAAAAAAAAAAGTATTCTTGAAAGGCAGAAGATGGCAAAAGAAATAATCTTAAAAGGCACAAAATGACAAAAAATGTGCTTTTACTTCCAACTTCCTCTCCTTTCTCTTTTATTGATTTGACTTTTAATTTTATTTCATTTTACACCATGCTATAAGCAAATAGCTTTGTCTCTTAACATGCAATGTAAAATGAGAATTACATAAGATGCAAAAATATTATCATATTTGTTTGGAATCACCATCTTCAATGGTTGCTAGTTGGTGACGCACCCCCTTCCAACATAAACACTGACAATCAATCTCTAAATGTAGCATTGATGGTGAGTGACTTGGGTGAACATGCGTGTAGGTGGGTGTGAGAGTACTTACCTTTAAAGAACGAAAAAAAGAAACACCATTTTTTTAATTTTCACATGAGTAAATGACATGGGATTTACTTATTTTTCTTAAAATTCATGAGCATCTAAGATTCGAAACTACACATCTTGACTATTTTTTTTTTTTTTTTGTATTTTTAATATTCTACTAAGCTTATAATAAATTAAGATATTTATAACCTAAATGTGTCAGAGTTCATTAGTTCAAAAAAGGATTTGAACTGCTTGGATATTATTTATATATATATATATATATCGCTTACCATTGTGGTGAGGGATGGATGCACTTGAATATTCTCCATATATATATATATATATATATAGAGAGAGAGAGAGAGAGAGAGAGAGAGAGGTCATGGGACTGTAAAAATGAAAGTTGACTGATGGGTTTCAATCCCAAAACCCATTGAAGGAGTAATTGTACCAGTGCCTCTCTGAAATAAGAGGCATGTGATGTTTTCGCGCTCAGAGAGATGTAAAATTCTTGATGTAAAAATGCCCCAATTACACATCATTTTTATGCCAAAGTTTGCATATGTGATGTGTACATGATTGGATACAAATGCTTTCAGCTATAACCATTACACATTCGTAACATTTACATATGTAAATGTCTGGAAAAAAAAAAAAAAAGACGATCTGTAAGTACTTTTTTTTTTCCTGGTATAAGACCTGTAAGTACTTGCAGATGTCCAATCTTTATAAAATGGCAAAACTAGCATGATCCAAACTGATTGGCCAAAACCAGCCTATTGAAGGTTTTATCATCGAAGATCATCCTCTTAAGCGTTAAGAAGCTCATGAGTCTTGACTCATATAGGAGGGTTTCATATGGGGCTGAATAGGACTATAAGCTATAAGATGACTTCATGAATTTAACAGTCTAAAAAAAACTTAGATTAATTGAATGCCGCCAACAATTTAATTCTGAGTCCATGCAATGAACTGCCAACATATAAACAAAGCTTTTCTAGTGCACACCATTTTCCTTGTGTCTTACAGAGTTACAGTGCCCACCTCCTTCAAGGGGGCCACCTAATCACCAATCAAAATGAACCACACCCCCTTGATAGCCACGGATCCGATCAACTACATTGAGTGTCATTTGTTTTTTTACAAAATCATTAAATTTGTGGGTCATGGATGGAGTTACGATGATCTAATTAGCCTTAAATTTTATGCAAAGGTGTGGTCCATCCAGATCTTTCGATTTCCCACAGTCCTATTGATTAGTAGGGCCCCAGGTGGAGCCACGACGGGGCGTGCATGGTTGCACAGGATAAGAAGTCCCAAGGTGATCAACCCCCACATATTAATATATATATGGGTAATATTCATATGCATCCATCCCTCACCATTTTTGGTGAGGGACACCCCAAAAGGAGGAGTTTCAAGTACAAAAGTGTACTTAATGTGAGGTACAAAAGTACACTTTTGTACTTGAAACTCCCCCTTTTGGGGTGTCCCTCACCAAAAATGGTGAGGGATAGATGCATAGGAAGACCCCCTATATATATATATATATATAGTTTATATTAAGACTTTCAGTTTTGTGGCTCTAAACCACATAAGAGTGATCAACATCAAGTTAAGATGATCTTCTTAAGGTTTTTAAGGAAAAAATATTTCTCTGTACTAGTGGGGTCTGTGAACCTCAAAGATGCCCACGTCCCTTAATAATCATTTTAAGAAAATCCAAGCATATATGACAGTGGAGACCACTATTTGCTATCTTGTATTTTTTACACGTTTTAGTTACTAGATAAACCCACCCTATATCCCAGATACCACAAAGCTCCGATTCCTGTGCATGTGAGCGTTGATTTTTGTTTCCTTCAGCAGTTCCAACTCTCTGACCCTCTTGGGGAGAGCACCCATTGCATTTCACTCAAGATGAAATTGATTTGTACACGCAATTATGTAAGTTTTCGTTTGCCTGATTTGAAATTGATCGAGCAGTATGGGCTGTTGAGATATTGAGATTATACATTTCCTAAAGCTATCAAAACCTCGGTGCTGTAAAGTTTCAGTAGTGCTTTTCTCATCCAATCCTGACCCCCATCATGAATGGAATGAGTCTAAATCGTGCATCTGAAACTTTTGCTATCTCTTGAGCGAAAGTGCGCCCAATTGGCTATAAACCCAATTTTAATAGAGAATTTTCAGTTGCATGAAATGAAAAAAAAAAAAAGTACTCTTGAAAGGCAGAAGATGGCAAAAGAAATATTCTTAAAAGTCACGAAATGACAAAAAATGTGCATTTACTTCCAACTTCCTCTCCTTTCTCTTTTATTGATTTGACTTCTAATTTTATTTCATTTTACACCATGCTATAAGCAAATAGCTTTGTCTCTTAACATGCAATGTAAAATGAGAATTACATAAGATGCAAAAATATTATCATATTTGTTTGGAATCACCATCTTCAATGGTTGCTAGTTGGTGACGCACCCCCTTCCAACATAAAAACTGAGGATCAATCTCTAAATGTAGCATTGATAGCGAGTGACTTGGGTGAACATGCATGTAGATGGGTGTGTAAGTACTTACCTTTAAAGAACAGGAAAAAAGAAAACACCATTTTTTAATTTTCACATGAGTAAATGATATGGGATTTACTTATTTTTGGGTTCTCATATTTTTCTTAAAATTCATGAGCATCTACGATATGAAACTACACATCTTGACGATTTTTTTTTTTTTTTTTGTATTTTAAATATTCCACTAAGCTTGTGATAAATTAAGATATTTATGATCTAAATGTGTCCAGGTTTATTAGTTCAATAGAGAATTTGAACTGCTTGGATTATATATTTTTTTGAGCTCATGGGACTGTAAAATTGAAAGGTGACTGATGGGTTTCATTGCCAAAACCCATTGTAGGAGTAATTGTACCAGTGCCTCTCTGAAATAAGAGGCATGTAATGTTTTCGCGCTCAGAGATGCGTGAAATTCTTGATGTAAAAATGCCCCAATTACAAATCATTTTTATGCCAAAGTTTACATATGTGATGTGTACATGATTGGATACAAATGCTTTCAGCTATAACCATTACACATTCGTAACATTTACATATGTAAAAAAAAAAAGACCTGTAAGTACTTTTTTTTTTTTGCTGGTATAAGACCTGTAAGTACTTGCAGAAGTCCAATCTTTATAAAATGGCAAAACAAGGATGATCCAAACTGATTGGCCAAAACCAGCCTACTGAAGGTTTTATCATCGAAGATCATCCTCTTAAGCGTTAGGAAGCTCATGAGTCATGACTCATATAGGAGGGTTTCATCTGGGGCTGAATAGGACTGTAAGCTATAAGATGACTTTATGAATTTAACAGTCTAAAAAAAACTTAGATTAATTGAATGCCGCCAACAATTTAATTCTGAGCCCATGCAATGAACTGCCAACATATAAACAGAGATTTTCTAGTGCACACCATTTTCCTTGTGTCTTACAGTGTTACAGTGCCCACCTCCTTCAAGGGGGGCACCTAATCACCAATCAAAATGAACCACACCCCCTTGATAGCCACAGATCCGATCCAACTACATTGAGTGTCATTTATATTTTTACAAAATCATTAAATTTGTGGATCATGGATGGAGTTACGATGATCTAATTAGCCTTAAATTTTATGTAAAGGTAGGATCCATTCAGATCTTTCGATTTCCCACAGTCCGTTTGATTAGTAGGGCCCCAGGTGGAGCCACGACGAGGCGTGCATGGTTGCACAGGATAAGAAGTCCCAAGGTGATCAACCCCCACATATTAAAAAAAAAATTATAGTTTATATTAAGACTTTCAGTTTTGTGGCTCTAAATCACATAAGAGTGATCAACATCAAGTTGAGATGATCTTCTTAAGGTTTTTAAGGAAAAAATATTTCTCTATACTAGTGGGGTCTGTGAACCTCAAAGATGCCCACGTCCCTTAATAATCATTTTAAGAAAATCCAAGCATGACAGTGGAGGACCACTATTTGCTATCATCTTGTTTTTTTTACACGTTTCACCTCTGAATCGGTGTGTATTGTCACTATTGTGTAAATTGCCCAATCTTTGTGACGGAGACATTTGATTCCATTACGGGCAAGAGTACTCCAAACTCATGTGAGGCTTCCACTCAAAAAAAGTTCCATGGGCTCCTAAGACCGCCCCCATGAAAATCCAAAACCATTCATATTTAAATAGGGATGTTTTGGATTAGTGTTTTTGGCTCACACGAACTTGAATGAAAATCCAAAACCACTCACAAAAGAGTCTCTTTCGAATGGATGTTTGAAAACTATTCGCTCTAATAATAAATAGGGTCATAATTGAATTAATTAGTAAAAAAAAACTTAAATAATATTTTTATTAGCATGTTTTATAAGTGATCGATCTGCCAGAATTTATATTATATTTAAGTCAAATCTTTGGAAACCTCATTTAATTTAGTCATTCGTTTACTTGGAATGGTTCAACTTTTTATATTTTAAACCCATTGTGCCCACCTGGCACTTAGTAAGGCCCACCTTATAATCCATTTGAATGGACCATAAATAGGAAACCCACCACAACAACACCACCCCACCCCCCTATGGTTACTGATCTCCGGTTTTGACACCCATTTGAATGGATTAGACTGTTGAATCAATTGCATACTCTTTTGAACTGTGAAGATTTATCGGCTGCTGATGAAGTGGTTGGGATGATAATTACAGCCTCAGTCATCATAGATGGTTAGGCGGGGGAGAGATCTTTTGATCTAATGTAAATGCTCACCCCAACCAGGGTTTAAAAGGGCAGACTTATTAAGAGTTGACTCAGCCGGTCCCTTTGACTGAATGCTTTTCTTAAGTAGAAGAAGAATGAGTTGATAGCTACCAAGAGATTGAGAGAGATGGTTTGAGAGCAGAATTGAAAGAAGATTTATTGGATTAGTGTTTTTGAGAGAATATTTGTTGAGAAGAAGAAAGGGTTTGAGAGAGGACTTATTGAGACTAGAGAAAAAGAAGAGGGTGGTTCTGTTCTTCTAGTGATTTGAGAAGAAAAAAAAAAGGGTTTCTTAAGATCTGAGAAGAAGAAAATGGGCTGGGATGGTACTCGGCCCCAGTCCGGCGCACCTGGCTCAATGAAGGCCAAGTCCGAGTCAGAGTCAGCCTACTCAGCTCAAACTCGGCCAATTTTTACAACCCTGCACCCATCTAAAGAGTCTGATATTCTTTACAGTATCAAGAAAGGGATTGGCTCCCCCCCGCCCCAACTTTTTTTTCTAACAGCATTATCAGCTGCTCTAGTGTGGGGAGGATCCGTGGCTGTTGAGCAGGGCACACAAAGATTAGTAATGTCCTTGCGATCCTCAAGACGACGTTAAGTCGATGACCAAAATCTGAGGCTCCTCATAACAGCTCCACACCTCCAAGAGAATATTGTCTGCAAAAAAGCACACCAGTTCAAGGCTCCACCAACCAAGAACTCCGAATACAAAATCATTTCACACCCAGTTTCTAGCAAGCATTTAGTCATTTCACACACCCTTTGTTCCTCCACCACACTACATGGAGAGTGCTAATCTTAGCCAAAAAGGCCGAGAAAGGTATATGGAGAGTGCTAATCTACCTATAGGTGCCCATTCTGTTTTGTCAGATTTAATGCTGAAACTTTCTCTCTGCCAACTAATCATGAAGCATAACAAAACTGAGTGTCAGAGACAGTGCGATCAAATGCCTCCACCCATATGAAAAGAAAAAGGTGTAAAGGAAAAAAAAAAAAACAGTGGCTTGGCCCTTGGGTTTCTCACATCAGTTAAGGCAACAGCAAAGCTCGGCCACAAGTACTTTTAGAACCAAGTACAAAAAAATTACAAAAATACAATCGTTGAGTTTTCATCATGTTCTCTAGTTTTATTTGTAAGATCAAACTCTGTAACTCCAAAACCGCTAAGATTTTCAAAGGATGAAGTATACTCCATAATAAGATCATGACATGGCTGGTGAAAACTGCCGAATGAAGGGCTAGATCTGGATAAACCAAAGTGACAAAACACCACTCATGTACTGGTTCTAGACAGCAACTCCAGTCAGCATGATAGTGCGTAATAGGTAGGTAGCTTGCCATCTTTTACTCTGTTATCCCAACAGCAGAATTGTCTAAATCAATTTCACCCATCCCAGTATCTTCCTCTTCAGAGCTTACGTCACCATCAATCTCCCCATTCTGAATATGTAGTTTAGCCATGTGCTCGGCCAGTAACTTGTCATCTCGTTCACTCACCTACACCACCAATATGTCAGTCAAAGGGAATAAAGAAAATGGAGAAATCCATACTGTCATGCATCATGCAAATTAGGAGTAAATGGATCAAGTTAAGCACTTAAAAGAGCCTCATAGTCACTAGCATCATAAAGGGAATTACAGATTTAACGACACCACATGCAGCCTACCTTTCAGTGTTCCAAACCACTCACGATGGGAGATCCAATAGAAGTCTTTACCATATAGTGATCAAAACCATTAAAGTTTTGCAATAATCAGATATTGTTAACATTGGTTATTTATCGTAGTTGATAAATTTCAAGTCACCAATCCAACAAATAGGATCATCCAATGGAGGAGATATCAAGGCATGGGCCACCCTATTATTTGGGTCCAGTGGACAATGGCTTAGATTGGCAACAATTGGAGCTGACATGAACACCAGTAATGGCAAAAATAAATAAATAACTGCTGTCTCTCTCTTTCAAGACTTCACAGAAATTGCAGCACAGTTATCATCGCTAACTAATTTTTTTTATTGAAATGAAACCACTACATGATGCATAATCTGATTACCTAGCTGATCTGAAGAGCCTTCAAGCAGGTCTCATGTGGTTTTGAATGCAATCAAGAAAGAGTTTGGGTTACTAGCACAACTTGTGTTTTGGTACTTTTCTAAGAGATTAGTTGGGTTGGATGGTGTCTCCATTGGTTAGGAAGTGTCCTATATTAGTCAAGAGTCCTAGGGCCACTAAGTATTTTAACCATTAAAGGGTCCAAGTAGCTGACAATCTTTGTCAAGTGCCCGCATTTAGTACAAGTATCTGTGTCGCTTTGGATTCAATATTTTCTAAATGTATGGCATATAGGCCAAAGATGAGAATTTCATTTCAACCCCATTCTAGTTCAGCCACCAAACAAACATGTTTCAGCCTTTCGAATTTCAGCGGAACGCCAGAACATAAGATGAGAGGAGGATCCAAGGGGCTGAACTGATCAAAGGTGAGCCCAAGTGGGCCCCATAGAGCTAAACATGTAGTCCACTCATAGGAGAACATTGTCCCATAAATTGAATCATTTGATTTATTTTACTAAATCAATTGTGCAAGATGTTACTTCTACATGGCCAATATTTGAGATTTTTTTCAATTTTTTTCTTCAAAAAAACTAAATTTTAGTGCTTTTTTTACAATTTTCTTATTAAAAATTATATTTGATCAATCCAACAGTGAGCCCATTTTCTATTAGAATGAAAATTTGTCTGGAGCCCTATTTTCTATTAAAATGACATTTGGCTAGGCCCTATATTCTATTAGAGTGTTGTTTGGCTAGTGCCTATTTTTTATTAGAGTGAAATTTTTTGCTAGAGCCCATTTTCTATCATAACGAAATTTGGCCAGGGCCCTACCCCTCAAGTCGGTGACTTACATCTCTCTCTCTCTCTCTCTCTCTCTCTCTCTCTAAATTCCTACAAAACTCCAAATTTCAACCATTTCAGCCGAAATATGGAAGTTTAGACGCCAATTCCGGATTTCAACTGAAACGGTTCGAAATCTGGACCGAATATTTCAAGGGGTTAATTCGGTTCGGTCCGCTAGCCGATACAAAATTGCTCACCAAATTCAGCCTAAATCAAACTGAATTTCGCAAGTATGGTATTGGCCAAATACTTCATGAAAAATGAGATTCTAATGCCATCACTGTGGCAAGACCAAGAAGGCCTGTATATGAATGTTTTGGCCATGTAATAATTTTCATATATTGTTTTTCACATAGATTTTCTCCTCCCATATGCGTATGGTGAGACTCTAATGCCACTTCCCGTGTGACTCGTTAAGTTCACAGTAAGGAGAAGATGAGTGCAACGCTGATACACCATCTTGCCCCGCTGTATGAAAAGACTATTAACCATTAAAACACAAAATTATAAAGTCATCTAAATTAGCAATTGACTGTCCTACAAATGTGGAAACTCTTATAATCCCTTCTTTGGCAATAATATCTGCTATCACATTGGCTTCCATAGGAATATGCACATGATCACAATAGCAGTTATTTCCAAAAAAATCCCAGCTTATAGATTAGTTGAGAAAACTTTGATATCAGTTTAAATAATAAGTACAGTGAGGATTTTTTTCCTGTCAGGTGCAAAAAAATCTAAAAGTGAACGGATATTTATGTTTAAAAAAATAAGAAATTAGATTATCTGACACATGCAGACAGGAAGGTGCAGGTAAGTTTTGGAACTTGGAAAGGAAACAGATATCTAGAAAGTACACTCACAGCTCTAGGTGCCTCCTTCACTGTAAGTTTTCCCTTGTGCCGGTCTATTTCCTCAGTGCATGCTTTAATTGCATTATTTAGGATTGATATACCTTGTTCCTGCCAAAAACAGTGAACATGTAACAAATTCAATACAGAAAAGAACAAGTGGCAGACAATGGAAATTATGCCCAACAGTTCTCTGAATGCAGAAAATGCAACAAAAAATTTGAGATGTTATTATGTGCAGTGAAATCTTCTTTATGTAAAGATTAACGGAAAACTAAAAAATGGATGCAGGAAATATATTGTGAGAAACATTTCATTATAAACCTTTTCTCTCTGAAATGATCCTCTCATTTTAAACCATTACAATAATACTTGACGAGAGGCAAGAAACAGATCTGAGATGTGAAGCGACAATATAGGCGTACAATAGGCATGTCTGAAAGGAATTGATTTCCTAGGTACTCCGTATTATATAAGATTGATTAAATAAATCAAGTAATTAGCTCTACAAAAGCAGATTTGAATTTCTAATCCAAAACTGTATGATTTCCTAGGTACTCCATATTATATAAGATTCATTAAATAAATCAAGTAATTTGCTCTACAAAAGCACATTTGAATTTCCAGCCCAAAACTGTATGGTGGATGTTGCCAAGGACATGATGGACTAGCGAATATCATATCCAAGAGACATGACATAAGAAAAATATATAAATAGATCACTTGCATTGAAAGGGAGGGTGTTGTTCATCTTCTTGCTAATAAAATTACAGATTTATCCAAATTATATTATAGCAGGAATAACTCAGGCATACTGAGGCCAAGAGTTTGAACCTCTCTCATGTAACAATCAATGAGATAAGGTCAAATGATTATGATATGATGGATAGCTCTGTAATTTCAATTAAACATTTTTCATACACATACGTAAATATGTTAGAATAATTCATAAATGGGAAGAACCTTATTCAGCATTAGAATATGGGCCTACACGCACCAAGCAATGATTGATACTGATATAATAATTACTATCTGTATCGGCATAGGTGTATCATGGATATCAGGTGATATTGTTTGCTGATATGACTAACAACAATTTTAAAATATCGGCCAGTGCAACCAACAATTTGACAATATTGCGGACAGCCCTATTGAAGCTCTCTAATGCCCATTTTAGCATTCTTTTGTGTGAGAAACGCTTCTCTTGGCTTTCCAGCTTGTGAGAACTGAAAGTTTTTCCCTTTATTTATTATAAACACCAAATTAGTGTTGTTTCCACGACATTGAAAGTGCTACAAAGACTTAAGCTTAAGCAAGGTTCATAAAGGCATGTGCATACTCTTGATCTTTTGGATTTATTTCAAGCAATTAATTAGAATGAACTAGTATTTTGTTTTTGATCCATACATGAAAGATTAGGAGATTCCAAACCTAATCTGGAGAGACTTAGATTTTTTTGGGTTTTGTTTTTCCTCATGGCGCTTCTATCTTATGGAAACGTTCGATTGTAGAAGTGATGTGATCACTTTGACCTCAAAACAATAAGGGCCTGTTTGGCAAGTCTTGTTAATGTTTGAAATAGAGCTGATTGAACCAATCTGTTAGAAATAAAGCTGTTTCAATTAGACCTTTTTAAAAAGAGACTGTTGGTATAACTTATTCAATTAGAAAAAGTAAACTTGTCCTACTATAAAAGCTATATAGGCAAAGTTGTCTGACAATAAAAGTAGAGTGGGAAAGTTTGTAATAAAGTAAAATTAATACAGGCAAACTTGACATTAGAAAAGTCATATGGGCAAACCAGTCCAAAAATAAAAAGGCAAAAGTGGCCGTTTCGTATGACATTCATGTCTATTTGAAAAGGCTTAACTTTTTTGTTACAATTTGAAAATGAGTTTTAAAAGTCCTAGCTGATTGAACCGGAAAAAACTCCGGAGTCAAAACTTCTATTTGAATCAGTTTTAAATCAAATAGATAGAAAAAGTAGACTTGCCAAACAGCTACTAAGACTTTCTACAATCGATTTGCTTCTACTTATGATTTTCTTAATAAGTCCCAGTCCCTCATAATTTCACAGGACACCTCGACTAAAGCATTTGAGGGAATATCTTTGTTTTTATCGGTACAGTAAAATTTCATTATAGAGAGAAGGTACAACTCAAGAAAACCAAACCTTTCATACATGTACCAGTACAAGAGAAATATACCAGCTACAAACCACAACTACATTACAAGAGCACTAAGATTACATGACCGATCTAGCCCTTGCTTAGCTAGACAATCCGCCATTTCATTTGCCGATCTACTAACGTGCCGAAATAGAACCTATAGGCTTGATACCAGAAGATAAATCTCATTGAGAATAAATTGCATTTTCCAAGGTCCTTTCATAGATTTCACCCAGGAAATGGCATTTGATGAATCACTCTTCATAATTAAATTTTTTCGATATAAGGTATGATAAATGTGAAGAGCTACCAATATGGCCAAAACTTCTACTTCATTAGTCTTTGATCCAAACATGCTTAGAAAACATATAAATAACATCCCTTTGTGATTGCTTAGGACACTCCCAATGCCAGCCAAACCTGGTTTTCCTTTGGCTGCTCCATTTACATTGAACTTTAGAACTCCAGATAAAGGAAGGCACGAGCAAACTTTCATTTTCTTCTTGAAAACCCCCCTCTTCAAACATCCTCATGATGTTATCAATCTTAACATCTACAAATTCCTTTCTAGCACATGCCCATTTGGCAATCCTTAATTGCACAAGAGCCCATAGCTCCTCCCTTGATGATTATTTTCAATGAAAATTTTTATCATGTCTCTCTTGCCAAATTGACCAAAGGATGGAAAGAAGGATGGTCCACCATAAAACCATACCAACTCCAACCAATGGCGTCCCCTTCCAAGCATAGTTGTTAATTTTGATTCAGACACCATTTCAATCTAGCCTTCAAACTGAAATATTTCGGTCATTTTGGAATTTCAGCGAAATATTTCGGAGTTCAATTTATGAGAAATAAAAAAATATATAAAAAATACATACAATTAAAAAAACATCATCATAAGATTTTAATATAAAGATGGCACTAGGCACCAGGCCCAGGCGTAAGCCCTATTATAAAAACTGCACCAAAGTAGGCCTAGTCCCAAAATAGACCCAGCCAACCCAACCCAATACCCACCCCAAGCCAAGCCCTACAGCCAACTTGAGGCCCAACCACTTTTTTGGTAGACTCCAACTGTCCACCGTATAGTCCCATCCAGTGGCGGACCCAGAATTTTCATTTTGGTGAGGCGGACAATGGTTGATTAAAAAGTTCAAAATCAATGCCAACTACCACTAATATCCACTTCTTGCATGGTTTAAAGACATGATCTTTTATTTTTATTTTTTTACAAATTAAGTATAAAGAACTCATATTCTGCTACTAACACTTTATTCCTACATATCATTTTTAACTACAACCACCATTTCCTCAAGAAATTAGCCTTTTATTCAAATCAATGGGATGGAAATTAAATTAGAAATGACACTACAACAATAACAAAGAAATTTTATATTTTATAACCCAGGGTATCTTCTGCCCAGCCCAGCTCAGGAGCCTTTGTCCCCGAGCCCAAGGGACACTCGGTTCTGGAAAATCAAGAACTAATCCCTAGAAGTGCATGCAAACCCTCCTATCCACATGCAGCCGATAAAACTATGGGAGGTGGCCAACAAAGGTGGGTATCGAACACGAGACCAATCTGCTTCATGAGAAGCAGTCCTTGGCCAACAATAATAATAAAGAAAATATAGAGAACTCCAAAGAAGTAAAATCATTATCATACGAAAATAACACCTCTTTGATTGTTTCCTTAAGCTCCTAGGAGTTCCTCTATCATATGAATCCAAATGAGAACAACGTAATCATGAACATCATATTGTGATTCAAGGAAAGAATCAATTCAAGAAAATCTTACAAGAAAGTAGCTGAAATTCAAGACCCAACAATAAATCAAACGAAGTCCAAAGCAGAATGTTTTGGGAAAAAATTGGAGTATTGGATCATTGTTGTTGAGAAAAAAAAAATAGCAAAACATATATTACATAGAGTAAAGAAGGTAAAACACTAGAAATATATATTAATCATAAATCAAATCCCATTAACAAAAACATCTTATTAGGAAAAATTAAAAGTAGAAAAAAGAACAATAACATTATACAAACCAAATACCCTAATAACAAGAATGAGTTATATAACCAAAATGCAGGAAACTATTAGGGTTTTTCAAGACCTGGGTGTGGTAATGACTTTACTGAAACGGGGGCATGGGCCAACTTTTAACCCTTTTATTTTATCTCGCCCCAAGTCCGCATAATGTAGGTCCGCCCTTGACAGTGTGTGTATATATAATGGGTAGGGCTACCATGTGCCCATCATATTAGGACACCAAGATCTTGCTCATTTTTAGTTACCACTTTCCCTCATAATATATATATATATATATATATATATTTTTTTTTTTTTTTTTTTTTTTTTGTGGAATTTTGGATCGGACCTGGGGCGACCAACCCAGGTCCACATAGTGTAGGTCCACCACTGGTTCCATCAAGTCAATTCCAAGAACGCATCTAGATGAAAAGAAAACAAATGGAGAGGAGAAATCGTATATGTTGAAACAGTGATATTTTTTGGAGTTTCTGAGGAACGAACCTTGCAGAGAAAAAGATGGGGAGGGAAGAAAAAAAAAGAAGAAAAAAAGAGGGAGAGATAAGAAGACGAGGAAGACATGGGAAGGAGGCAAATCGGTGGTAGCATGGCTATGGCGAGGCCAGGCAGGGCGCATGGAATGGGGTTCTCTCTCTTCCAGCTCTCTTCTTCTTCTCATTCTTCCTCTTTTTTTTTCTTTTTCCCCTTACTGCTGGTCTAGATTTTTTTCTAGGAAAAAACCGAAAATCTAGATTTCAGGCATCTCGGCCGAAATACATGCTAAGATTTCGGCCAAAATAGACCAAGCTTTTGAACGAAAAGTTACATGCTGCATTTCGTTTTGGCCACCCAACATAAACGAAAAATATCCGCTTTTTCGGCCGCAAAAGTACGAAATTGTTAACTATGCTTCCAAGCCTCAAAAAGCACTGCTGCAGAACCTGGAAAACACCAACTTACACCACATGGTGTAAGGAAATACCTCCAAATAAACGAAGCAACATGGCAATGAATAAACAAATAATCTACTGATTCCATCTCGCTCCTGCAAAGGCAACACATATCAAAAATATTGACCTACATCAACCCCCTTCTTCTTAAATTATCCACTGCTGAGATCCTGCCCCTTACTACCCACCAACAAAAAACCTCCACTCCGGGAGGGTCAAGTCCTATCCCAACTAAAGCAGATCGGGACCGAATTGCACTCAATGGATCAATCTCCCGGTAGAAAGACCTCGAGGAAAAAGATCCTGCAGAATTTGACTTCTAAATGCGACGATCAGATGAATCCCTGCATAAAACAATGTTAGCTAGAAGACACAACAAAGACTCATGCTCCCCCAACTCGGATTGACGAAGGGCCCTTCAAATACTAATATAACCCTGGACAGCGTATTACCAACCCAGAAATAACACTCTTCAACTTAACACTCTATATTGGACACAACCTTAAATACTCTAGGATACAAAAAACGTAAGGAACCTACTCCCACACAATCATCAAACCAAAATCGGACTCTATCTCCCTCCCCCACAATGAAACCCAAGCCTTTGACAAAGAGCTTTTTTTTTTTTTTTGAATGGAGCCTTTGACAAAGAGCTCCCACATGACTTTTGAGACATCCCCAAAACCGGAAAAGACAGCCCAAAGAACTGACAACCTATACCTAGGGACTTTTTTGGGACCCACCCCCATTCATCCTCCCCATAATTTGACACTATGATCCTCCTCCACAATGCCTCTTTTTCTACCTCCACCACCACTTCGCCAGTAAAGACCAATTTATTAACTCCAAGTTCCCCAAATCCAAACTCCCCGCCGTTTTTGACATCATCACCTCACTCCACTTTACTAAATGCAACTCTCTTCTCTAACAATTACCATCCCATAAAAAATCCCTCCGGTTCGGATCCAACTTCTCAATAACTCCCAACGGCATCTTATAGAGTGACATGTAATATACTGGTAAGTTGGAAAGAGCTGATTCGATGAGAGTGGTTCTCCCTCCAAAGGAAAGAGAGTCTCTTCCAAGTGAATAGCTTATTTTCAAACTTATCCACCACCAGATTCCACATTGAGGTCGATCGGGGATTCGCCACAATAGGCAAGCCAAGGTATTGAAAAGGAAGAGAGCCCTTTCTACAATGTAATATGCCCGCCAATGTTTGTATATTCTCCTCCGAACAACCCACACCCACCAAAAAGCTTTTAGATAAATTAATCTTCAACCCCGAAACAATCTGAAAGCATCTCAATATTCGCTTGAAGGTCACAATTTCGTCACAATTTGTAGAAGAGAATAACATCGTGTCATCTGCAAATTGAAGATGTGTAATTGCTTCTCCCCCTATCAAGTTTCAAAACCTCTGACCAAACCCAAGTCTTTTGCCTTTAAAAGAAGAGCTCCCAAAGCTTCTGCCACTATAGTGAATAGAAAAGGAGATAATGGTTCACCTTGTCTTAAACCTCAAAAGCCTATATGGCAAACCATTCACCAATAGTGAGAATGAAGTAGAAGAGATGCACTCTTTAATCCACCCTCTCCACCTAGCACCAAAACCAAATCTATCCGACAAATAGTCTACAAAATTCCAGTCCACATGGTCAATCTTGATGATCACTCCCTCTTTTTTTTCACATTTGAGGGAATATCACCAAATGATCTTTTGAGAAGTGCTTGGAGACTAGAGCCACAATTTACATTCTTCAAAATCTTGATTCTTGCATATTTGTTTAGTAATTTTAGGGCTGTATATTTGTTGTTTTTTAACAATAGAAAAAGTTAACATCTCACCCCCAAAGGATTTTATATTCATTGGATCCCTGCAAAGCCCACCAAGGCTAATCCTAGGGAGTGTTTGTGCAGGAAGAGGATTCCGATCTCTGCAAATTTCCATTTCTGCGAGATAGTGGAATCCTGCATTCTCATCCCTCATATAGGAAATTGAAATCCTCACTAGTGAGGAAAATCAGTACATTTTTCCCTTTTCTGCAGGGAAGATGTGTCACATACCAAATGACCCAGAAAGGAGCTGCACGGAAAATCAAAACAATTTTCCTCTCTACTACAGATTCCTCCCGTCGCACAAGCGCACCCTAAATGTTGCCAAAGATAACATCTAAATTAATACTGTACCGCAAAACTACTTCCACACGTCCTACTTATGATCGGATTCATAAGACTGAAAAAGTTCCTTGAAGAGCTTTGAAAGTGCAACTATACAACTCATACTAAATCACATAAAGCACAAATCCAGCAGGATACTTTAGCGTCAATGTTGAACACTTAACAAACAAAACCCACACCCCAAAATTTTCTCTAAAAAAAAAAAACAAACATTGCCACATCGTAAAACAAGATCAACTTTCCTTCAACAAGTTTAATTTTGAGTTTGAAGAGATATAATAGATTATTCCAATCCCATAAGATTTTCTACACCCTTGCCTGTTTGGAAGTTCATTTGTAAAGTGAATTCAAAGTGAAGGGGTCGCTTTAAGAGACAAGAAAAGAGGAGAGGTCTAATAATAAAGTACAAAACTTCAAACTCCAACTTCTGAACTTTCTGTCGTTTTGTGGCATGTGAAGGAGGCTTTTTTCCGTTTTTTGGATAAAAAGAAGAGGCCTTTTTGTCTTTAAGTGGAATGAGAGATTGGCTTTTGACTTTTTTAGAAAAAAGAAGAGGTGATTTTTGAAATTTTGTACTTTTTTATAAGACCCATCTTCTTTTCTTGTCTCTTAAAAGTGACCCTTCACTTTGAATTCACTTTACAAGTGAATTACCACACCGGCCCTTAGGGCCCTTTTTTCACTAGGGCCATACAAAGCCCATAAAGGCCAATCCTTATCTGCAGGACTAACATAACAACCAATTTACATAGCATCTAGTTATGTCATATGTGAGCTGCTTTTGTTTGTCCTTTTCAGTGGTTAAAGATATTTACTTTATTTGCATATAACATTGTTTTATAGTATTCCAACAAATTTTAGCAAATATGTTTTGCTCAGCAATTAAATTTGAAGAAATTAAGACCTCTATTGACTATGGGACCAATAAATTACTTTATATTGTGCCCTGATGAAAAAAGAGAGTAAATTCTAGCATTTCTCAATATTCTAGATTTGTTGGATATCAAGTGCATTTTTTACATCAAAAGGCATAAAATGTAACTCATTAGCATGCCAACTCATGAGTCAGACTTGTCTAAATAAGCCAAGGAGTCAACTTGATGACTCAAGGAGTTGAATAGGCAGCTCTAGACAATTTCTATTTAAAATCTAAAAAAATCATATAAAAAGTCACCAAATCGTAACGGAAGTCTAATAGTTCTGAGGAATCAAGGGGACATTTCTGTAACAATTTCATCAGAAAATAAGATATTTTATAGAAAAGATAGTTTGTTCAATGCAACATTGGCACGGACGCAAGGAAGAAACAAGCATCCACTTCTCTTTAATATCATGGAAGTGCATTCCAGGGTGTAGGAACTGGATATCCACAAAACAAGTTGAAGAGTTAAAAGTGTTTTCCCCCCAAATAAGTCATTGTTTTAGCCAGATATGTTAAGTGTTTTCTTTTCATGAAAAACAGGGATGTATTGTGCTTTAGTACATATAACATTCCTTTTTGCAGACTTTATATTTTTTAGAATCCAAGGCAATGTCAATCCACCATAAAGGTACGCATGTGAATTCATCTGCGTGAGGAATCCAACTTGCAACCAAACATTACCAAGGTATGCCTTCATACCATCAAATTATATTATGAATCCAATTCAAGAGCTTCAATCTAAAATGGAAGTGATAAGTGGATATGAAAATAATACATGTATAGATATACAAAACAAAACTATGGATCAAAATCATTTACTTTAACTTCTGTTTGATTGAAGGATCACTTAATCCTCAGCCCAAGGTTTTACACTTAATCCTCAGCCCAAGGTTTTACACAGCGCCACTTGGACATTAGCTTACACATGTGAAATCAGACTATTGACTTGATGGATACCATTGCATATAGTGAGTGGTCCCAAATTACAAAGGTGTAAGACTGGCTAGAAAATAATTACAATCTTGTTACCTTAAATTTGGATCAATTAATGGGTTTCATAAATTAAATCTTCAAGCTCTCATTCAAAATGTTCATAAGTTTCAAATATCCTATCTTTTGAAGAATGATCCATCTACCATATCGCTCACCAAATCAGGTGGTAACTAAAACCAAACATTGGAGAATGAAAACAAGGTTCTATTACTATTTTAATTATTATAAACCTTACATTCTGTGAAAATGAATGTAAACATTTCGTTCTAGAGGTCATGGTTCAAATCTTATATATAAATTTCGCACAGAAATTCCCAGCACTAAACAAAGTAACGTGTGTCGCGTCACTTGCTGCATGAATGGGGTGAGTCGCGATTCAACAAAAACAAAGCTTGACCCTTTCTGAGTTTTCTTTCTCTAACGAGAAATACAATAGTTTGTTCAATTCAGTTTGTTGCCAAGCAGTCATCCAGGCAAGCCATGGAGTCAATTCTGCGAGTTAGCAAAGTATATATTAGGATGAAGCTATTTGCACTGCAGTATTTGAGGCCAACAGATGGGGGTATGTAATAGTACAGACAGGTAATGAAGGCAATGACATAAATGGGGCCCCATATCATCAATAAAATGTTATGCAAGTGTTCAAAATTACTGAGCATCTTTAGTTTTCTAATGAGAATAAAAAGAAACTCCAAAGTGAATATATGAAATCTTTTAATGTTTTCAAATTATAAAACATGTGAAATCTCTTATTCTGCAATGTGTCCTTCAAACCTTCAGCTAAGTGGATAACAATAATGCCAATAGTCATTCATCCGTCCTGAACTCACTTCAGTACATACGAGGATGTCAAACACTTGCAAGCAAATCCAGCACCCTTCGAACTCTTTTTAACATTGTTTTTTATAGGATAAAAAACTGAAACTAAAATCCTCAACATTTTTTTTTTTTTTTTTCGAAAGACCATACCATTTAACAACTTACCTCTTTCAACTAAAAGGAACCTAGCACATATATCTTTCACACCACGTTCCAAAACAACTAGAACAAATACTAAACTAACTTGTTAAAATCAGTAAGTACCATCTGGTTAACCAATAAAATGTCCAATGGAAAATTAGCCCTTTGACCATTCAAAAAAGAAAAAAAAATTAGCCCTTTGTCCTTCTACAACTAAGAACTGACTAAAAAGATGAATTGTGAAAAATGACGAAGTTAACACTCTAAGTAATAATGACAGTGTAAGGAAAATCTGTACCCCTGACACCACAAAATATCATTGTCCTAAACCAAGTAAATTAGCAATAAGACAGCTTTAAATATTGTGAAAGTTCTCACTAACCTTGTCCAAAGTCTGAGTCGTAAGAACATAAAGTGGAGGAGCCACCAGTTTAATTTTCACTGGGCAGTCATCATTTCCAGCAGCTTCAGCTTTCCTCATAGCTTCCTGCAAAATTAAAAAATACCAACTAAACAAGGACATAAACAGTTCATAATTTCAAAATCATAGGAAAAAGAAATAGAAGCAGACAACACAAATAGTCAATCAGAACCTTGATGTGAAGAACCCCATCAAACTGAAAACACTTCATTTCAATGTCAGCACGTATCTTAAGAGGTTGTGGGGTCATTCGTCTCCTAATGTTTTTAATCAAAGCATCTTTGACCTCCTCTGACATAGCAGGCACTACCTTAGTCACCTATAAGAAGCAAGAGGACAGAAACAAGATAGGAGTATATGTTCAGATTCATTGTCAATGTGTAATTTTTGGCACGAGCATGGAAAACTGCTGCATTTGACTCCACACCATTTAGAAAAAAAAAAAAACTTTCTTCTGCCTTTCAGGAAAAAAAATTTGCCACTAGAAAATCCAGATGATTGGGATTAATTTTTCAACACCCAAATGGCAAGGAGCCAACTGCAGCCATGTGCAAACTAAACTATCATTACCTCCTGTCCATCAGGACCAATTTCCTTAACTTCACGAGTGAGGGAATTTAAAACTGAATCAGGATCTGTTACAATCAACTTGAATGCCTGCCAAACAAGTAAGTTTAAGCTTAACGTCAATCAATTATTAAAAATGCACACGTGCAAATATTCCTTGCAAAAGTTGGTCTGCAGCGTCACCTCAAAAGCATGTCCATATTTTTGATACAAGGGCCATCCAACATGGATATATAAATCCTGCAAAGTGCAAAGAACAACTCATGTAAATAGTATCCAGTAAGGATTTTAAGGGGAAACAGCAACAACAACAACAATTTGACCTCTGTACTTCTCTGATGTAATGGAAACCATCAATTGACCAGTCAATGATACTGTTATGGCTTAAAAGAATGGACGTTAAGTAATGGCTTCACTCATTACAAGACAGTTTCAGTAATAGGTAGTCACCATTACTTTTTTGAATTTATAGGTTCAGCATAAAGTATAAATGAATGATATTATTTGTAGACCAGAGCCAGTAACACTGCTGGAAGGTGCTCATTGTCGCAACCACAAGATTGCAGGTTTGATTCAGTTTACTATTCAAATTTATAAAGGAGGGTTGTGTGAGGTTAACAGCTGGCATAAAATTTTGTCACATCTTCAACACGAATACTAAGACATTATTCCATTACTAGGATGGCAAAACAGAATTCATGTAGCTGAACCCAACAAAGTTGGAACAAGGCTTTGATGATGATGATGAATTGATGATGATAAATTTGTTAAATTTTATATTAAATTTGTAATTTATTTACATGTAAAACACTCTTGAATGACCATTATAGTGAAGATGTTCAAATTTTTCATTATTGACATTACCAAATTACTATGAAAGAATTTTTATAAAAAAAACTGCTGGAAAAATGGTTGTCACAATATGGTTTTGCGACTATATCAGCTGTTACATACCGGTTTTGGCCCTGGCCATTGCTGAAATCAAGTTTTTGAACCATGGACCCTGTAGTCACACCTATTAGCAACTAAGAAGTCTATAACTATCATTATCATAATTAATTAAATTAAAAAAATGAAACGTTTCCACCTCACTGGTGTCAGACAAAAGACTGGTTGAACTGATTATCTACATATTTATAGCTGCCAGATGACACAAACAAGGGGAGCACATATATACACAAACCCAAATTCCTTGCGAGAAACTTCTTCCCTAAGAATGGAAAATTTAAACATAGAGCATATATGTAAACGGTAGCTCCTTCCGAATGTTTATCTCCAATGCAAAAGCAAGTAGATCTGAGATAAAAGCAGCCATCAAAATTTGCAATGAGACACAAAAAGGACTATAAAAGAAGGCTTGTCAGTATATCTCTCTAGCACTGTTAAGCTCTCTTTTTTTATTGGTAACGGTAAATTTTATTAAAGAAAAAGGAAGGTAAAATAAAAGAAGCTCCACAAGAGCACCTACCAGTATAAGAGATATATACTGGAAAAAAACTACACCTTACATAACATGAGCACTTAGATTACATGATCGATCAACCCCTTGCTTCGCTAGGCAATCCACCATCCTATTGGCGGTCCTACTACTATTCTTAAAAGACACCCGAAACAATGGTGCTAGATGATGGATCTCATTAAGGTAAAACTGCATTTAAAAACTACTACTACTGTTAAGCTCCTTTAATGAATGCTAATATTTAAAAAAAGAAAAACAAAAGGAAAAGAAGATGTCTTGTTTTTACAATTGCATTGCATGAGAACTTCTTCCAGCTCTCTCCTAATGAACTGCTTGAGATACTAACGAGCTAACACGAAGTAAAATTGTGCCAAAATTTACAAATAAGAATGGCAACAATATAATCAGGTTTCTCCCAGAAAATAATTCATAATACAGTGAAAACCCAGATCTAGGGCTCAATAAGGAAAGAAGAATACAGCATTGAACCCAAAGAAGATATAATGCAAATACAAAGACGACAAGAACATAATTTCTTCCACACAGGAGAACCCAGTAAAATCTACTATAATTAGAACAAAAGAACGCCGCAAAATCTTTTTTTATAAATAGTGATAAAAAGAGCGTTTATATCAAAACTTTACATCACAAGCACAACCCTTAATCCTACCCGAACTGACAACCTTACAAAAGGATCTCAGTATGTGGATACCCAGGTGTAATCTATGACACCTGGATACTTGTACAAGCCCAACAAATCTGTGTGAGACCAATAAAGACACTTGTATTGATACCCAATAATGCACTAACAATTTTAGGGTATAAGTTCAGCATATCCAAGTTAACAAGCAAGTTATTTCATGTAGTTCTTTTAATTTTCTTACTTCTCAACATAAAAAAAACGTTAGAAAGGAACATAAACAATGATAAATTCATTAGCTCAAAAGTCATCTAAATAAAAATCAGGATGCCCATCTCTATATCCGTGTCCTAAATTTTTGAAAGTGCAGAGTCGTATCTCCAGTCCTTGTATCCGTGTCCATACCCGTATCCATAGGCATCATAGGGTGCAATGTCATGTTGAGCCCATACAAAAGCTAGCGGAAAAGTTGAAAGGTGTTCGCTGCCACAACCACGAGGTTGGACATTCGTCAGGTTACCTATCAAGAAAAAAAAAGCATGACAAACATAGTATTTCTTGGGTATGTGATGCAAGCACAGAGCTCACTCCATATCCACAAAGATGTGCAAAGGGACGCCATTGAGTATTTTTTTTTTTTATAATAAAGGTCATACTTCACATATCAAACAGCTCACAAATTGATGGGATAATAGATAAATGATGATGATTTAATGCACAAACAAATGTACTATAGCTTCTTCTCTTTTCTTGATTGCTCAACATTCAACTTAATACAATAAATTAGGTCTAATCGTCATCTTACAGAAGTGTCATTACAATCAACATGATACGAAAATCGCATGACACTGCACTAGTTTTGTCTCCATCGTATTAGCCGTATCTGGCCCATTCTTGATATTGAACTCAAACCTTCTACTTTGCTCACTTATTACTTTTAGATATAGCAATATAGAAAATCATGGAACTGCATTATTTTCAAATGTAACAAACTCATTCCCCTAGTCCATATCCACAAAGTTTCAACCCGTGTGATGCAAAATCTGTTTTCTGAAGTTTTGACTTACCATGTATTTGCTTTATTATCTAACGAATGATTATCTATAAACAACATACACCCAGGAACTTCATTTTGGATATAGAAGTTGTCCATGACCAAGGTGAATAATGGGGGCTATACCGGACCTTGGTGCAATGCATATAAAACTAAAATCTCATGTCTCCCACAGCCAACCGTAGTTGAGAACTTCATTTTGGATCCAGTTTCATTTTGGCCTCCATCCAAAAATGTTTCGGCCGATTCAGAATTTTGGCGAAATTTTTTGGAGTTATGTTTTGGAATATATACATAATTCAAAATTATATTATAAATAGATATATTTAATTAATTCTGATAAATAAATAATGTAATGTGTTATTTCTACAAGGCCAGAATTCAGGATTATGTCCTTTCTTTAAAAATTGTAAATTCTGGGGTTTTTTTTTTTACAATTTTCTTATATAAGTTTATGTTTAATGGCTCATTTTCTATTAGAGTGGAATTTGGCTAAAGTTCTATTTCCTATTAATGTGAAATTTGGCTAGTGCCCATTTACTATTAAAGTGAAATTTGGCTAGGGTTCATTTTCCACTAGAATGAAATTTGGTTAGTGCCCTATGAACTATTAGAGTGAAATTCGGTTAGGGTCCATAGATGATTGGTACAATTATATTGATCAATTTAAATTTTTAATAAATGGGCTCCACTGTAGAATCCACAAATTTCTCCTAGCTCAAATGAAAAAAAAAAAAAATTTAATGCATTAAAAAAGGGGGCGACCTGCTCCGGCCCTTTTTCCAGCAACAAAACAACTCAACCCATTTGTCACCTTCCAGAGCAAAGAGAAGAGAAGGAAGATGAAGATGAAGAAAAGGAGGAGCAGGTTGCAGCCCTCTCTCTCTCCCTCCCTCCCTACCTCACTACCTAAATGTTCAGAGGGCATCATGCCCAACCTCTCTCATCTTCTTCCTCCTTCAAAACCATTAAAAAAAAAAAGGGCCTAACAGAACGTAAGCAGACCTGTTCTGAATTTTTAAGTGAAAGGTGTATTCGGGCTGCATCATTGACTTAACCAAAAAATTCAATAATTTCAGCCGAAACAAATCAATATTCATAACTATGATCCCAACACAATTGTCACACTCAATCTTGTCCCTCCATGGAGGGTTGATTGACGTGGAGTCTTCCTGAATATTTAAGCAATGCCAATGGAGTCTTCAGCCAAGATGCACGAACGCTTCAAAATGGGCAACATTTCATATCATATCACATCCGATAATTCACTTTCTGTGCCACATCCATGTCCCTGTCATATCCATCACGTCTCCCTGTCGTATCCATGCTATATCTGTGCATCACTGAAGATGCATTGAAGATGCCAAGGAATCTCAGTCAAGACTAAAGGGGTTTATTTCACCAATTCAGGATCAGGAAAGAAAATATCATTGAATTCTCTGGGAAACCTCTACAAGCATTATATAAACTAATGGCTAACAATATCCGCTCTCGATTAGAGATTATGCCTTCTAATTGAGATGGACAATTATCTTGGCTCCTAATTAGAGATTTCATCTTTTAATTATGCCTTCTAAAGATTATTGACGAACACATCCTACTGAACTTAAACATGCTACAGTCACAAATGGATTCTCTTGGAATAAAACTTCGTAAAATATGAGGTTTCAATTTTTAGTCATGTAACATGATTATCATGCCTCTATTCAGCATGTTCCGAATTAAGTTCTTAAGTTACTAACCCTCATCGTTAATTGGGCTTGAAATGATCTTCTTAGACCTTCTTTGATAAGTAGTTTTTGGTCCATGGCCTGAATCGTCCCTTCACACAACTTGTGCAATTTTGATATATAATCATTAGGGACACATTTTTCTTCAATATCTGCCAAATTAAATGTCTCATCATATTCCTACCATAAGCTTTCTCTAAATCAACAAAAAGTATATGTGAAGTTAATCTCTTCTCACTGTGTATTGATTTAATAGAAAATGACTTTTGTAGATCAGCTTGGCATAAACCTAAACTGGTTCTCTGAAAAATGTGATGCTTGCCATATGTGTTGTTTGATTACTCTCTCCTAAATATTTCATCATATAGCTTGTATGTTAGGTAGCTTGGCAGATTTGCAGTTCTTAGTTCTCACTATCCCCTTTGTTATTGTTTAAAAACATAAGCACAGGGAATAAAAATAACAAAGGTCCAATCATCATTCCATGGTCAAATGGATACGTATCCCTTCCAGGTGGATAGTTAATCGCATGATATTTAACATACAACAAGACATGAAATCAGTTTGCAAGTAAACAAGCTAAATCCAAACAATGGTGTGCATGCATATGCTATCGTGTATGCTTGTACTGCATAAACATCCTCATGCATTGAAAACAAACAAAGAATATAAGAATCCAAAATGAGAGAATGCATGTATGTGAATTTCACATATTTAGACACTTGTCTTTTTTTTTTACATGTTATCCTTCTCCATATCATTCCAATTGCATCGAATGTCTCCCAAAGAATCAGTTTGAACACTTCAGCATAATGAATTGTCATCTCTCCAAATTCTTCCTTTATATTCAATACAAAAGATGATCCTTGTCATTTGAGAAATAATCAGAGCCCAATTTCCGGTGGGAAATATCGAAATCAGATATGGACCAAACCAACAAAACCAAGTTTGCCATATCGAATAGGATGATCATCTGTCCAATAATTCAATTTAGGTAGCATAGCAACCAAAACCACACTAAGCATGAAACTCTTATTCTACTAAAAAACATGATGATTTCCATTTGCAAGCATCCATTTGCAACAGAAAACATGGAATTAAACAGAACCCAATTCCCAGTATGAAGCATCCAAACCAACTATAATTCAAACTGCATCAAAACATTCAATAGAAAAAGAAGAAGAAGAAAAAAAGAAAATTGACAAAACCCAGCAGGGCTCAATTAATCAATGGATGTCGCCAAAACAAGCAGAACCCAATATGCCAAAATTGAAAAGAAGGGTACCTCCAGATCCAACTGCATTGTCTCAGCAACATGGCGCATAATGGAGTGGACAAGCTTGCTCTTGTTGTAGCGCTCCTCGCAGGCCTGGATATCTTCCTCGGAGACACGGCGCTTGCTGAGATCGATGTAACCCTTCTCCTTGTCAACCCTGAGGACCATGACCGGCTCCTGGCGGCCGACCTTGATGAGACTGCTCACGCTGCGGATTCGGCGCCGGGAGAGCTCGGAGAAGAGGATCATGCCCTCGATGTTATTGTATTCGAGCAGAGAGACGTAGGCGCCCATGTCCGCGATGTTCTTCACCTGAATCATCACTGCCATGTCCACTTCCGGGTACTTGGCTTCGTACATACGACACTCTAAGTTGGGGCCTGTCGTCGCCATTGAAGAAGAAGAAGAAGATAGTAGATATGGGTTTTTAGGGTTTCTAGGGTTTTGGGGGGTTTATTCTTTCTCGATCAGGGTTCCTCTATTTGAGAGGGAGGGAGGGCTTAGGGTCGGGTTTTTCTAGGGTTTTTGAGAGGTTTGAAAGGATCCGAGAGCGATAAGAGATTCTGAAAGGGATTGTGAGAGATGGCAGCAGCAGCAGACCACGGCAACGAAAGGGCTTTTTCAGTCAGGGCAGGGCAGGGCTTCCTGTAGGCTACGGTTGCTGCGTGTGGAATCTCACACCGTTCATTTATGGGGCCCATTGAGTATGAATGCTGATTGGGCCACTGGGCCACTGAAGGGATAGGGTAGTAATTGATTGACCAAGCATTACTCTACTTGGGGTTATTAGAATAATTGTGAGAATTCTAAAAACTTAAAATAGAAGTAAAGTCTTATCTTAAATAGTAAAAAAATAAAATATCATGGGTTATAATGACATTTTATCTTTATTTGTTTGGTAAGGAATTTTTTTTAATTTTTTATTAAAAATGTGCTTATTTTTTGTCTTTTAGTGGAGAAAGAATGTTGTTTTTTTACTCTCTATTTTATTTTAAGAAGGAAATTTTGAAAATATGTATTTTTTATGTTACCCTTTATTTGAAAGTTGGAGGTTTTACTTTCATTTTTATGTGATTTAGAATTCTGAATTCTTGTAACCCAAGCATTTGAAATGCTCAAGAAATCAGATGTCCTATCATATCATAAATCCCCGACAAATCCAATTCCTTGTCAGGAAATACCCTCACACCAACCAAGTGGCAATGCAGAAAAAATTAAAATGTAATTTTTTTCTCTTCAAGCTGTAGCAGCCTGTGAGCTGTGAAGGCTTAGGCAGTGCAGTCCACTCAAGGGCTTTGATCCGCCCTGAGCCCAGCCCACATATATTGAGGGTAGGGATTGGACAACTCCAAGCCTGCCTCACTCAACCCTTTGAAAACCTTGTCCTAATCCGACTCTCAAATTGGTAAGTCTGCAAAACCAAATTGTCTCAACCTACCCTAGGGATTTTTTTAAAGAAAAAAAGCCCTCATCTTGCAGGCTTTTTGGGCCTGACCAAGCCCGCTACCTAATAGAAGGGCCCGCTTGAGAACCCATATTAATAACATATTTTCTCTTATACATATTTGTGTCAACATGTGACTTTTCTTTTGCAAAACAAAATCTTTGTGATGGTTGTAAGAGTCAAACTCCAAATGACCCAATTTGCATCTCACAGCATGCGGACTATATATATATATATATATATATATGGGGGGTCTTCCTATGCATCTATCCCTCACCAAAAATGGTGAGGGACAACCCTTTTGGGGAAAAAGCAAGTACAAAGGTGGGGAAAAGGCAAAGTACAAAAGTACACTTTGTACTTGCTTTTTCCCCAAAAGGGGTGTCCCTCACCAAAAAGTGGTGAGGGAAGGATGCACTTGAAGATCCCCCTATATATATAGGGGGGTCTTCATATGCATCTATCCCTCACCAAAAATGGTGAGGGACACCCATTTTGGGGTTGTTTCAAGTACAAGAGGGAGGTACAAAGTACCCCTCTCAACATACTGGTTAGGGCAAGATGCAGACCCATCAACATACTTCAGCAGTTTATTAGTACGAAGAATTGGCAAAAACTGACTTTTCCAAAGTAGATAATTATCTCGATCCAATTTTATAGAGATGAGACTAGCAATGTTCGAGATTGAGATGGTACCTGAGAGAGAGCTACTGCCAGGGGTCGCCATTAAGAAGGACAAGTTTCAAAAAAAACAAAATAAACCACCAACTACACAGCACACCAGTAGAGCAACAGTGGATCTCACAGATGGTAGAGGTAGTAGATCACATAAATGCCTTCAAAGTGTTGTAACAAATGGCAACACGTGTTGCAAAGATAAACACCAGCAGCAAATGGCAACCACTGCAAACACACAGGTGTATGCAAACACCCAGTAGCAGCAAATGGATCTGGGAACATACAAATCTGCAAGTTAGATCTGTATTACATAGATCATCAAGGACTTGAATAACTACCGCCAAGTCACAAATATAGCAGACAGATCCACATAGATCTGAAACTAATTGAAGACAAAGGCAACTGATCCGTGCAGATCTGCAACTTTGCAAGCACCGGATAGTGGAGAAAAAGAATCCACAGGACTGGTTTGCTCTGATACCATGAAGGTTTTCAATGATAAAAACGTAAGTATATTCTTGTATTGAGAGAGTATTTATAATACAATGATGGAGATCTTTAAGATCCTTAGATCCTACAAGTCAGGGATGTGATACAAAGATATTTTCAGAAAGATAAAGATGGAAAACAATAGATCTCTATCTATGATGATCTGGAACCATATCTATCATGATTTGAGGAATGATAGGTAAGGTGGGCCACACTTTGCCGATTGAGATGAGGTTGACTAACACAAAGTACCCCTCTTGTACCACTCTTGTATTTGAAACACCCCCAAAAGGGGTGTCCCTCACCATTTTTGGTGAGGGATAGATGCACATGAATGCTCCCCATATATATATATATATATCCTAGGTAGGTTGGGCCAGCTCAGGCCTTACGTGGGCCCAGCTCACACTGGGGTGGATTTGGTTTATATTTGTAGGCCAGTGGTTTTAAGGTGTGCCTAATTTTCCAGCTCGATAGTTAAATAGGTAGAGTGTGGGCCTTTATAACCTTGAGGCTCAATCCATGTGACATATTCAACACAAATGGGAATAGTTTTAGCTGAAAAAAAAAAACACAAATGTGAATATATAGTTTTCAAATGAGCTGTGTTTAGATAATTAGGCCTAACTCTCAAGCCCATTGGTTGAACCTTGATTTCGATATTATGCCCAATAACTAAAATGTCCTAAACTTGGAGCAAGTGTTTTTTTTTAATCTTGATCCAACCCAAAAAAAAAAAAAAAAACAGTGATTGACTATGAGTAGAATGAATTGGCACTCATCCCCTCTGACATTGATACCGAGGCCTTTCTTACCTTGATTGACTATGAGTAGAATGAAATAAAAAAGCAGGGCGTAAATGAGGTAGAATTGTCTGTGGACCCTGTAAAAGAGTTCCCACTTCGGAACATATTCATGAGATAAAATCATGTTAGTGGACTAGGAAACTCTTGTTATTACTGTGACAAAAAGGTTGTGCATGGGACACGCTGCATGCATTATCGAGGTATGGCACAACGACCCCACCATAAAATGAAATAGAAAAAAATAGTATAATTATGTATAGCTTAAAATCATTGCTTTAAAGTGAACCAAAGTGAACCGGAGAAGTAGAAATGTTCAATGAGAATGATTTTATATAGATAATTAATCCGTCAAATTCTCATTTAAATTCTATTGGCCCAAATTTAGATATGGTCGTCTCTCTCCTACACGTCCCTTTTTATACATTTACGAACTAGCTTGCAACCCTAGCACGAGCCACAAATGACCATTCTAACTGCAGGTATTCTCTCCAATCCTAATGGAGAACTTGACCCCAATCAAGGAGGAGTTTTGCAACATCACTTAACATGAACCTATTAGATTTGGTACTAAGTGTTTGTTTGGGAGGTTTATTACTCTATTTTTCTAAAATGGATAGAAGTTTGAAAAAATAGAGTGTTTGGCACCACCTTTCGGCCTCTACAAATTTTAGAGAAGTAGAGGCAATGGCTCCCCAATCCCCTATTTTCAATTTTTTTCCAAATCTAAGAAGCCCAATCAAGATCCAAACAATTGAAAATGTTCACAAGGTCAAACACAACCTTGTTACCAAAATCAATGTGTTTTTCTATTGAAGTTGTTGACTGATTGATGCCTTCCTCTGTCACTCCTCAATTTATAAATCATGGCTACCTTACACCATTTATCCTGGATGTCCCAAGTTTAAAAAGGAAGTGTACGTCAGCAAGGTCTTGGGGGAAAAACCCATGAATGTCATGCATGCAAGTCCAATGGTGTCTTATCATGTTAAAGTGTGACTTCGCCCTGTGCCTAATACATCCGAGTGAATTGGTTGTATGGTTTTTACTGTGCAAACATTTGCATGAGACTTAAAATCTGAGTAGATAAAAGCTTAAAATCTCAAAGTTCAGATTGCTATGTGCTATCATTTAACCACGAGCATATGAACTTCTGGATTTCACATCCGAAAAAATAAAGGTTTCCTTTTGACATATTTGACATATAACTATAAGTAGGAAATATTTTGAGCCCATTTGCATTCTATGTATTGAATTCGTTAAAAAGTATATATGAAGATTTATGAAGTAATATTAGAAACGCGAGAAGTGAAGTTAGGCCAACATGTAGATGGTATCATTACTTGGGGTGTTTGTGGGATGGGCCCGGGCCCAAGAATTTAGAGAAGCTTGAAGCCGCTAAATTTTTTTTTTGAAAATTAACGGTATATTTTATTGAGAGACACCAAAGCATCAACAACACGAGTATAAGAGACTTGTAACCAAAACAAAAATTACACTAGAAAAACAAATGCCTAAGGAAAAAAACCTTAAGACCCCTTGTTTGGCTAAAGAATCTGCCAACTCATGAGCCGATCTAATCACACAAGAAAAAACTATAGAACGATTAGAAGCAAACTCCTTAATCACTTTGAGAAAAGCTGAAATTCTCGAGACTTAACCGTTGTCCTCGTAACTCAACAGATATTGTTAAAAGAATCACTCTCCACTATGATCTTGAAAAGAGAGAGAAATCCTTAGAGCCTGCAAAATAACCAACACTTCCGCTTCATTGGAATTCCTCACTCCATATTTTTGGAGAACATACAAAGGACTACCCAATTATCTTCGTGCAATAGTTCCCCAATCCTCGCTAGCACCGTCTTCCCTCCACCCGCCCCATCTACATTAAACTTCAACATTCTCATCCAATGAGGAGACCAAGTGACCAAACTCTTCTCCTTAGACGAACCACATGCCATACAAGCCTCCCAATTAGAAAGAATGTCATTCATACTAAAGTTGCACAATTCTTTTCTTGCTGAGGCCCACTTCACAATTCTAGCAAGAGTTGCTCCTTGAAGTTCCTCTATTGAAGAAGAGTCACTTTTAAAGATTTTGTTATTCATTTCCTTCCAAATAGACTTAAGGATAACGAAGGGAGTGATCCTTTAAAGGATAAAACTCTCAAGTTGTTAACCAATATACGAAAAAATGCCTATACGTTAAATGTGCAAAAAACTAACTACTTAACACTCCCGTCGGGCAGTGCACTACCCAAATTGGAAGCACACACTTGCAATAAGATGCAACATAGGGCCTATTTATTTGCATAGAATACATAAGATTTGAACAAATCAATTGTCATAAGTGGTTAAAAATGAAGATCGAAGAGTTGCTCAGTTAATTAGCAACTCCTCTCTCTCTCTCTCCCTGTGGTAAGAAAGTTGCATGTAGTCTTGAGTTCATCAACTTGTACTCATGCTGGATATCTGAAGGTTCCCAGTTGTTGGGCTTTCCACTTCTCACCAAGTTACCCAAGAATTGGGATTGGGTTCACTTCCTTACCTTTCACACCCTGCAATGTGCAGGGGCTCACTCCCTGCATGTATAGGTGTTCCCTCCTAGTGTGTGCTGGGGTCCACTCCCGCAGTTGGCGGGTCTCTGATGGGTCCAACCCCTGAACTGAGTACCAGACGAAAAAAAACAAAGTTGGACTCATAGTGGAGAGCAAGTGAAGAGAACCAGTACTTTTAGTGGAGAGGATGATTAGAAACAAACACGTCTAGTCTAATCGTTCCAAGGAATGATTGTGCAGCCAGAAAATTATCTGCAGCAACTTATTCCCACCGTTGTTATCTTCTTCTTTTTTTCCTGAAGATTATCGAAAACTCAACACTTCATAATTGAGTCTTTAACATATCTAATGATTTTGTTGCAATACATTTTCTGCATGATAAAGGAGAAACAATAAGAGAAGCAAAACAAACAAAATACAAAACCATCCAAGGAGCACAACCTCACACATACCGCTGCACATCGATTCATTAAACTTCCTAAGAATAAAACAAAAATCAATCCTAGTTAAGTCACTAGCAGTCTCAGTAATCCCCAAATTACCACATTACTCATTGAGCAGTCTATGTCTCCTTTGATTTACTCATAGACCAGTAATCTCCAAATTTTATCACAAAAGACGAAAGGGTGAGGGAAGAGAAATTGAGAATTGCCAGCAAAGTTTCAAGGAACCCCATTTATATTGTAATCGAGAGCCAATATTCACTATCATATTTATTAATTATGTTATTCATCATACGATAAATTTTATGGTGGGGTGAACTGCTATTACATTAAATTTTAATTAAGTACATTCTAAGGGTTACTCATTTTGAACTGAGTGGATTTTCAATAGAGGAGCTCAAGTGTGCATTCCACACTTCAACTTTTTTTCTTCTTCTTCTTCTTTTTTTTTTTTTTTTTTTTGCTTACTTGGCTTAGTGGTCAAGTTGGAGATGAGTAAAACCACCCAGCAGGGATCGATCCCTGGTGAGTGGAATGGGAGTGGGAGCCTTTATCATTGGGTCATCCCTTAGTTCCCCTGCTCTTTTCAACCTGAGAGGCTCAAAGTAACCTCACTCTAATTGGAGACAAGTCCAGGCACATGGAAATATAGCAATAGAAACCATATTAATAGAATTTGGATCACTCGTGCCCAAAAAAGGGAAAAAAAACTGAGTTCGGATCCTTTGGATCATCTAAAGAAAAAAAAAAAAAAAAAAAACTGAGTTCGGATCCTTTGGATCATCTAAATCGTTCAAGATGAATCTCATCCCTTAAAATCATATATCCTCAAGCTTCATATAAAAAGAGTGGGTCTGACCATGTGATTGAACACCATGAGACACGTCTTGAATAGTTCTGATGCTCTCTGTGGGACCTACCGTGGAGGTAAAAAAAAAAAAAAAACCTACACAATGGCATGTAATAGCTGCAACAGTCGGTGCATTTGGAGTTTGGTCCGATTGTACTCACAGTAGCAAGGTTGGGAAGGCACTCAAAGCACTACATTATCTATTAAGTGTAATTAGGGTTGTAAACAGGTCGGTTCCGGTCTGGTCCAGGGCGGAACCGGAACCGGAACCGTTTTCTAAGAGGGAGAACCGGAATCGGAACCGGACCCGGTTCGGAACCAAAAAACTGGTTCCGGAACTGAAACCGATAATATTAATGAGAGCCAGAACCGAAACCGGAACCATTGCGTGGGAGGTTTGGTTCCGGTTCCGGTTCCGGATATGATTCCGTGCCTGGACTAATACCTATGTTTTTCTTTTTAAAAAAATTATGCTTTAGTAAAGCAAAGAGATGTATTAATTCAATCAAGTGTTTTGAGTCAATAATGATGTATTTTTGAGAAAAGCACAGTGATATTTATATATTAATTCAACTTGTATCAACATTTTTTATTTGATTCTTCAATAGTGCATTATGTTTTGAATTTCTCTTTTATGAAAAGTTATTGGTAGACCTGAATATTTAATGGTGGATGATGATCGGATGAATTTTATGGTTTAATACCAATAGATTGATTTTTTAATTCTAAATAAATGGGACTAGCAAAGACTTTGTGAATTAAACCACCGCTCAAGTCGTTAGAAGTGGAGGCTACACTAACATAAGGTAACTTTAGTACGTGAAAACATAATGGATCGGGTCTTGGGTCCATGGGTCTTAGCCACTGTGGATCCAGAACCGGAACCGTTTAGGTATCGGTTCTAAAAAAAAGGATTCAGAACCGGAACCATTTGCTTATCGGAACCAAAATAAGGACCCAAACCCGGAACCTAAACGGGTCGAAACCTTTGGGTAATCGGAGAATCGGGGACCCATTTACAACCCTAAGTGTAATGAATATACATACCTTCTCCAAGTTTTATACCTTTTGAAAAGCAGATAAAACCTAACAACTGAAGTACCTGACTCAGCCCAAATTACACCACCCAGGTCTGCAATTTACAAATTGAGTTAGGTTCTGGTCCGAGACGTTTGGACTTCATATCATTTGGGTCAAGTTGAGGACAATTTAGATCAGGCTTGGGTTGAGTCAACACCTATCACAGCCCCCCTGAGTTGCACTTGCACCCCCTATCTTGGCAAAAGTGATGATTTTTAAAGCCGGCCCTGTAATTGGCCTTTGAGGATTCGATTCCAGAGGCAGTAGATGCCACAACTAAACTTTCTCTGCTTAAAAGTCTTAAAAACATGCCTAGTCTAAATAAAGCAACACTGTTATAAAAATCTAACATAATCATTTTTGTTTGCTGTGGAAGTATAATAGTACTAATTTATTCTTATATGATTATGCTTTTACATATTAAAATCCGACAAGGCAGTAAAAGAATCAGGTAAAGGCCAAAAAGAATTTGAGAAAAAAAGAAAAAAAATTGGATAAATTGACAACAATCAAACTCTAATGAGCGAAAAGGAAATTAATTAGCTGTTTGCTCCAGTACTTACTATTCATTCTGCTGTCTTTGTTAATAATAAAATGGGGGGCAACAAAACTAAGGTCCTCAGTGGTCGCAATCTGCCTTTTTTCCCCCGATCATGTGCTATGCCCCACCAACAAGGTCATGAGTTGTTGATTCAACTGAGTTCGTTTGTTTGGATGAAGGGTGAGATGAAATAAAATAAAGGGTCAATCCAAAAAAGAAATAGAAAAATGAAGCTTAGAGTAAAAGCACTAGAAAATAATAAAAAAAATTACCCCTTTCATTTTTCTCATTTAATGCCTTTTACGCTGTGTTTGGGAGGGGAGGGGAGGGGAGGGAAAATTTGAGGGGGAAGGAAAATGAAGGGGAGGGGTTTTCCCTCCTCTTGTTTGGGAAGTGATAAAGTAGGGGAATGGAAGGGAAAAAGTATAATTTTGTTTGTTTGTGAGGTAGGGAGGAAAAGACCATTGTACCCTTATTTTTGAAAAAATTATAATTGGACAAGAAGAGGCTACTTTCCCCAACTTTCCCCTCTCCTCCCCTCATTTTCCCCCAATTTTTGGGGAGAAATTTTTTGTCCCCCAACATTTCCCCCCCCCACCCCTCCCTTCCCAAACACACTCTCCCCCCCCCCCATTTGTTTCCTCCCCCCCATTTTCCACCCCTCCCCAACATTCTGTTAAGAGTATTTTTCTGTCATTTAATACTTTTACTTTTAAACCCATTTTACTTCCCTTTTCTCTTAATTTAACAATCTAATTTTATTTTATTTCACCGCTCATGCAAATAAACAGGCCTAAGATTCATCTAAGACTTGTTGGATTGGATTTGGGACAAGCCAGAAAACTAGCCTAATTAACTCTATACGCATTTAATCTGAACTCGAACACCATTTTCTTCATTTTTTAATGTATAGTGGGCTCAATCAACTTGAATTTCTAAAATCATCCATCACGTTTACCATGGAATAAAAAAGGACAGATGGTTACTATTTCCTTACAATCAATTCTTCCAAGAATTCACTGTGTATTGGAGTTCTATGTATCGGAGTTCCTAAACTGAAAGTAGTGGCAGTCCCTAGACTATCTAAGTGCTTTATTTGATTAAGATTTTAAGGTAAGAATTTGCTAAGCTAACCAAGTAAAAAGTCACTTTTGGCCAGCTCTGCAATTAAGAATGCTACTAACTCATCATTAGCATTATGGAATTCTGCTTATTGGATCAAATGGAATTCTCCAAATTCTTAAGACAAGATATCCCCAAATGCTTAGGACCAAACATACCCTAGCATTTCTAAATGCTCCACGCAAGAAGGGAATTCAGGAATTCTACCCAAGGATATCTTTTGGAGAAATACAAATTATTCAGACAAGTATTCTTTGAATTTTAGTAAAAGAACAGCCATAGTGAATGTATGTCCCTTGGAATTCTAAATTTCCTTTTTGATGGGAGCTAAATGGTGACAATTATCTGAGCAAGCCATATGAAAAGTCACTTTTGAGCTATAAATTTCATAAAATTCGGAATTCTAGAATGTTACTTCTACATTGAAATTTTTGGAATTCTACTTTATGAGACAACGTTTGAAATTCTCCAAATGCTCCACACATTATCTCCGATTCTTTCAACTAAAAACGCCTGTTAGGTAAACATTGTGTTAATTCATCCAAAATGCAAATTTCCAAAAATAAAATAAAAATCAGCAGGTTGTAGTGCTCCACCCCCACACTTCCACGGTGGCAAATTTCATTGCCTTCACACTTCAAAAAAGAAAAAAAAAAGAGTACAAGAGCATAAATTGAGAAAGGGCCATATGTTAAGGGGGTAGTACAGTCCTCACCCGTGAAGCAGCGAAAAAAAATAAAAGAAATAAAGGAAGTGAAGTACATTGCCAACCAGCTAGGTTGGGGTGTAAAAAAAAAAAAAAATGAAAAAAGAGAGAAAAAAATCATCCAACTGGCTGACCAGAATTCGATCAACAGTTATTATCCGTATTTTACGGTTTTGGTTACGGCTATTAAAATAAAAAAATGTGTTTTAAAATCCAGTTTCAGTTTTCAGTCTCAACTCATGGTTATCAACCGAACAGAACCGTAAATACGGTTTGGTTAGCTGTTTTTCCAAAAAGACACAATTAATCGACCTATTACACTCCAATTTAAAAGAAAAAAGAAGAATAAAGGGGGAATTTTGTAATTTCATTACTTAAATAACCCATTTTATCTTTTGAGCCATAATTGTTGGAACAAAAAGTAAAAGAGGGAAAAGTGAAGGACCAAGGATGTGTTTGCTGGAAAAATGAACTTTATTATTTTATTTGTATATGTGAACTTTTTAATGATATTTTAGTAATTTAAAATTATATAATTTGTTATTTAGGATATTTGGTTTTGACTTTTGATCGTGTATTTTGCATTCTAAAAAAGAAAATGTATTTTAAGTGATAATTAACCGTAACCGAGCCGTCTAATATGATTAAGCATAGTTCGATTTTTTAATTGTTTTTTAGAATATGATTACGATTACGGTTTTAAAAACATAAAATCCTAAAGTGTGGATCTATGAATGTTTTTCTCAAAACACGCAATTAACGGAACCATTTACACCCCTCCAGTCGGGACATGAATCATGATATGCGAATCCCACCTTAAAAAGTGGTGGGATCCGGCCATGTTTTGTGTGGCTCCACTGGCATGTACCCAGCCCAGAACTTGCTAAAAGTAAAACTCAGGGTGCACAGAGAAATGACTTGCTGATTCTGAATGGCCAAAGAGCCCTGGCCATCTGTCAGACGATGCAAACGTGTTGTTATGGGACCTCTCATGAGAGACTTGCTGTTCCAGGACTTTCATAGATCTTTGGCCAGAATTCAGATTTTGAGTCGTCCCAAAGCTCAAAAGAAGACAACTTTCTCTTCTGCCCCAGCCCTACCTACAGACAACAGACCGCAGTAAAATTTCTTGGAATCAATGGATTACAGAGATTGACCGAAGGCCTTGTTTCATCGCTTATCGCCATTGATCCGTACATGTTGTCGATTATGCCAACAGTACGACCCTTCATTTGTTGAATGATCCATTCCAGCACAAGAAATCTGATTTTGCAGGCTGTTCTGTCTATGGTAAATGAATCCATTATTAAAGTGTAGAAAGGGATGCAAATGATACATTAACTTTCTTATGATTTCAATTATTAAAGTGATAGTAAAACATTTACCTAATTTATTTTCTCCTTAATTCAAACACCATTTAACGGGAGATTATTTAATTATAGTTTTTGGATATTCACCATTGATTTTTTAATTACATGACACAATAATGACCTGCTATGTGTCTGCCTTTGACATTCAAACCACTCAAAATTGTTTCTCATCTTGCTCAATCATTAAATAAAATTTAGTATAATCAAAGTTGTGTTGATATATATATATATATATATATATATGGAGGGAAATATTCAAGTGAGAACTCGTTCTCACCTATTATATGAGAACTTTTTTGCGGGGCCCAACTAGCAATCCATCTAAACCTAGCAACCAATGGAGAACCCCTTGATAGTCACTAATCCCAAGGACTGACACATATCCGAATGGACTAAACCGTTTGATTAATGGTTTAATATTTTTTTTAATATGAAGCCATTAAACTAGTAGGTCACTGATTAAGGTGTTAGGGGCATGGATTTGGGGTCGAACTTGATACTTGGGGTGGTCTCACATAGATCTTTCCATCCCCCCTGGTCCCATCGCCAAATGGGGCCCACAATTGGGTCCCACAAAAAAGTTCTCACGTAATATATGAGAATAGTTCCCACCTGAATATTACCCATATATATATATATATATATTTTCTCGCCGGTTGAGTTGTAGTGCTCTATTGTGATAATCTATGTATCCAGTGATTGATCATTGACCAACAGTGAGATGAGACCGCTTTCATTGCGTCTTGTGTTCCTCAAAGGTGTGTTGATCTTTTGATTGATTACATCTAAAATATGCATTCAAATATTTAAAATTTTTCAAAAGTGAACTCATTAAAATGGACTTATACCAATGGGATTGTCACTCTATGCGCCATCTTAGAATCCACTTTTTGTGGTGGTTACTAATCTCTAAAAGAATATGCTGCTCTTGGTGAAATGAAACTCACCATTACATTGAAATAATATTTGGTCTTTAGCATGGGCGAACCCAGAAATTTATGGTTGGAAGGGTAGCAATCTAAAAACATAAAAATCTTAAGAGGGAACAAAAACCTGATTCGTAACGATTCAGTAGAAGTAGTTAGTAGTACATCGGACCCGTGAAAACTTGGCTACAGTAAAAGATGACGTGGTGAGGGCCATGAGGTCAGTCAATGGTCGTCGTCTTCTGCAATCAATTCCAAAGTAGACCTTGGCATGTCTCCTAACAACCCATACGCGCGATGTGCATCAACTAAGTTCGCCAGCCATGGGATTCCATATCCTGATTACTTTCTCATTACAATAATGCCATCTCCAGCAGGCGTGGTAGAAAAAGGTCAGTGTAAACCTCTCTATTCAACAGGTTATATAATGACAGGTTAAAAAAAGATTACTCCAATAGTTACCTTTAACTTTGTATGACGATTTTTTACCCCTCAAACTCTCATTATTTTTATTATTACTACCAATGCAGATATCATTAATTCAATCACTCCACACACACATTCACTTGGTGAATTATGTCAGGTGTAAACTGGAGACTAAGTAGATCAATATCTCATGGTGGATTTAATCACAAAGAAAGCCCACGTTATATAAAACCGTGGGTCTTTCAGAGGTGGTCTTTTAACTTTAATCCCTTAGAAATTTAGGATTATGAATGTTTAATTGGACTAATAATTAGGCACTCCTGACATGGTAAGAGCAAATCCATATCTCCTAATCCCTTGATTGTCAAAAATCTAGATGAGCCCACCATGCTCGATGACACAATTTCTCTCTCTCTCTCTATATATATATATTGTAAACTTGAATGTTGTTTAATTGGTCTTGCTTTAGATAAATTAATCCTGGTTTTAACCCATGCTGCTTACTTTCGATTAGGCTAGTCCTAAACATTTGTGATACTAATATTTTTGTCATAGGATAATTATGGGCCTTTTGTGCTTTTCATCTACTGACCACGGCTTGCACCCATAGGTTGTAGGTTCGAAACTGCACTAAAAATTAAAAATGCCATTCGAATAGTGCCATTTTGTTGTATATTGATTGGGATCAATGAGCTATACTTATTGATGGTTCGATTTGACGAGAGTCATGAACGCAGTGGCGAACTCAGGATTTTGGTTTGAGGGGGGCTCATGGTAGTCACTTGAAAAAAGCGACGATATTGTTGCTCAATTTCGATATTAAGCGATGATATTATCACTAGTTGAAAAGGAAAAAAAATCGGCGAGAAGACCAATTTTGTTTCATAAAACTATAAAGGCCCTTTTGGTGCATGGGACCTCACTTGTGATTTTCTTGGGTAAATTCCTCAACATTTGTACTAGTGTTTCAAGGTTCGTTTTTCAAAACCCATATTCCAATTGTAGAAGATTAGAGCAATTTGCGAATCATTTGTGGGTCTCAATTTCTTTATCCAAATCATTAACATTCTTAGATTAATGATAATCACCAATACGCTCAATTTCATATCTTTTAAGTTTTAATGGATTTTGAGAATTTGTGAAATGTATTCAAATATTAATCCAAACATATTTAAACCACTTAATGTATTCATTTATACCATAAAAAGAGAAAATGATAATTTGAGAAGCATAATAGAGTGTTCAATGATCCCTAATTCCAAATTAGGATTTTGAGTAAATTCTATGATTGCAATCATATGATTGTGCATTGAGTGGACTGAATACATGATTGCAATATCATTCATGTCAATTCCCAAGATCTAAAGAAAACTCTCACAACTACCTCGAAAATATCTAATAACTCTGAATGGAGGAATAGCGGGGTGCGCCAATGCCAGGGATGGAGGGTTAGCCTATTTGGAGGTTTTTTGAGAGAGGAAAAAAGAGAACAGAAAAGTGGATTTTTTGAATTGAGGAAAGGGAGGTGGGGGCTATAGGTTATTTTAAGTGGGGGTGGGCAGATTTCATTTTTGGAGGGGGCTGAGGACATTTAGGTCCGCCTCTGCACGAACGTGTGCATTGATACGTCACAAGTCACAATAGAACTGCGAAGTACATCCGGTCCTACTTGATAGCTACTCAACACATAAATAAAAATTTGACATTTTCAATTGTGGGGGGATCAAACTTGGCTTTCAATGGATCCGATTTTCAATAGCAGAAAAAACTTATTCTATTTATTTCTATATAGTAGCCCTGGGAAAAACTTTACAAGTATGTTTAACATATACCCTTTTGAGCTTAAATATATTAGGTTTCACCAAGCCTTTAGGTATATGCCAAGGCCCATTTAACCCATGGGAAAAAGATAGGCCTTTGTTCAGCCTATAGGCTTATAAGCATTGCTCAAATAGAGGTCGGTTCAACTCATCAATATACCTGCATTCTTGTCATTAGTGAGACAACTTTTACATTTGAAAAAAAAAAAAAAAAAAAGTTAGATCGCTTTTTCCTCAATAGAGTAGATTTCTATTTCCTATAGAAGGAGTTGAATGCATGATTCATTTATCATGTAAAAATTGAAATTCAATAGTGCAGAATACTCTCTTTTACAAACACAGCCCCGCAATGCCACATTTGTGCAACAACGTTTTTACAGAAAAGGAAAAATAAAATTTATTCATTTGATGCGACTGCTTTCCTAAAGTAGAACGTGCAAAAATGAAATAAATTTTCTATAATTTTGCAGGAAAGCATTTTTGAACAGGAAGGAGCCCAGAAGAAAACACCCCACAAGCCAAATTTCTTGTTTTGTTACTGAAGCTAGGGTTTTCCTCCCAGCCTCATATCTGAGATTGGTCTCTTTCAAGGCCCCCAATCCAAACATTCCATCTCTCATGATTTTCACAACCTCATCCTGTCCGTAGATCTACCATTTTCAACATCCATCCCATTTCCCTAGCCCTGTGGTTGAGTACTTGGGTATCGTTCCGATCCATTCCCATCTCACTCCACTTTTTCTTTAAATCGGGCCGTGTTTTCGCCGAATCTCTCTGAACGTATCAGGCAAATCTCCAAACAGTCCTAGCGAATCTCCGAACCTGTTGAGAAATCCCAAGAACCCTAAACCCCCGACCCTCGTCCAATCCCTTTCTACCAATCCAATCAGCTCTCTCTCCCCCGCGCATTTTAGCACAACCGGCTCACCATACCATCATCCATCCACTCTTCCCTCTCCTCTTTAATTTTTCGTGGAAAAGAGAATCCTCAGGAAAGGAAGAAACCCAAACATTATCTGAACACGTGCCGGAAACTTTCAGTAACCTGTCGGTAGATTGACCCGAAAAAGAAACAAGGGAAGAGAGAGGGAAAGAAGATTGTGCGGAAAAGTTCAAGTACTCCGCGGGACTACTTAAAACAGGAAAAACTTCTCTACAGCTATTCCCATTTTCAGTGTCCCGTGGAGTACTGAAGTGAGGCCGAGGGAAAAGTGAAACAGTTTCGGTTTTTCTTGTATTTCTCTTTCCCTACCGTTCTCTCTTGTTGCAGAAAGAAGCTTCTTTTTACACTCTCTCAGAAGAACCCATTTCCTCCTCTCTCTTTCTTCTAAGGCTTGCCTGTTGCATGTTTGTGAAAATTCGTCTGAGAAGAGTGACTCTCTGTTTGCTTGGAGTTAAATGTCTCGGCCACTTGAACATGATTACATAGGATTTTCGGAGGTTTCTTCCATGGAAGTCTCTGACAGGATGTCATCTGCCTCTGCAACTTTTACTTCCAGAGGCGACGATGGGAGCAATGTCATGAACCTCAAGGAGACGGAGCTGAGGCTTGGGTTGCCTGGTTCTGAGTCTCCTGAGAGAAAGGGAGCTGTTGCAGCATCTGGGGTTTGCGTGTTGGGGAGAGGAGGGGAGGATAAGGGTGTTTACGCACTTGGAGGGATGAAGAACTTCGTGTCTGGCGCGAAGAGGGGGTTTTCCGACGCGATTGATGGTTCGGGGAAGTGGGGTTTTTCTGGGGCGAATGGGCCGGATGGGGATTTGGGGAAAGGTGGTGTTTTGTTCTCTCCAAGGGGTGGGAATGGTGGGAAACTTGTTGGGGGTTTTGAGAACAACGGGACCCAGAAGCCAGGTCCGTCGCCGGTGACGAAAGATGTAGTCTCGTCGCCCAAGCCGGCTCCGGAGAAGAAGCCTCAAGTTTCTGCTGCAAATGACCATGGGGTTGGCCCTTCTGCAAAGTAAAGTTCTTGCCTTGCTGCCAATAGGAATTAGAATTTTAATTTTTTTTTTTGGGGTTTTGAGAATGTGAGTTTTGTGATTTTTGAAAAGTGAGAACTGGATTTTTTTCTCTCTCTCTTTTATTATTTTTAATTTTTTGGCTGCTATGTTCTAGCTTCTTGTCTAAATGCTATGGATCATTGATGGTTGTCATGCCTGTTCTTTCTCCTTTTAACCTTTTCAAGTTCTTTTATACTTGTTAGGGTGTTGTGGTTTTTGTTGAATGATCTTATGGTTTTCTCTATCTCTTTTATGCTATTAGTTCTTGCAATCCCTGAATTGGTTTGAGAGAGAACTCCACAGCTCTTTCCTTTTCTTTTTTTTTTAAATTAATTTTTCCGTTTCCATTCGATAGCAAAAGATGAATGAAATCTTGAATTGAGTAGGAAAAAAAAATTGTAGCTTGGTTCATGTCCTTTCCGTTTTGGGAGTTGAAGAAACAAATTTTCATGATTTCCGGAAGTCTTACCAGTGAGAATAAGTCTGAAAATTTTTTCTTGCCTCCAGAAAGGGGAGGAGCCAAACCCATCAAAATTTACATGCTGTAGGCTTGGAATGATGCTTGATCTTTGCTTGTTTCTGTCAACTTTTATGTTTCAATTATGGTACATCTATTTTTCTGATTCAACTCTTCTTTATTCGAAATGCTACCTATCTATCAGTCTGCTTTTATTTGTATGTTAAGTTTGTTTGGTGGTTAAGTCGAGTGAGGTTCTCGCATGTGTTATTCTGAGATTTTTATCTTTGATTTAGCTTTTCATGTTCTCAAGTTCTGTCTGAGCCTTTTTTTTTCCTGGTAAAACTGTCTGAGCTTGATTGATGCCTTTTCATGTTGTTGAAATCTTCCTTTTACATTTTTGTTTAATTTTAAGCTGCAGCGTTCTATGAATAAAAGACAGAGATTTAAGTTTGCGGTTTTGTAACAGGGCACAGGTTGTGGGTTGGCCACCAATTCGGTCTTTTCGAAAGAACACCATGGCTACGAACCCGATTAAGAACAGTGATGATTCGGAAGGTAAACTAGGAATTGGGTGTCTTTATGTTAAAGTTAGCATGGAAGGTGCTCCATACCTGAGGAAAGTTGATCTCAGAACCTACTCTAACTATATGGAACTCTCATCGGCACTTGAGAAGATGTTCGGCTGTTTTACCATTGGTGAGCTATGTTCCATACCTAATAAACTGTTAGTCATTTCTTTTTGTTTTGTGGTATAATTTCTTTTCCAATTTCTTCCTTAGAATTGGGCTCTCTGCTTTTTCCAAAATTTTTCCTAGATCTGGGCTCGACTTTATCAACTCTCCTATGTCATGGTGCTTTGTCAAGTCACTTCAATATGAGTTCTATTTGTACAAAGACAATGGATTTAAATAGGGCTGAGCGGCGCAATGGAGCGCACAATGCCAACACCAGATAGATGGGGATAGGGTTTCGATAACGAGTTATGATTGCTTTGCTTGAGTGCATGTGATCTGCACATGAGCTTACTAGATTTGTAACTGTTGGAAACCGGAAATGCTCTTCCTCTTTAATGTGGAGACACCTTTTTATCTGGGTTAACAGTTGCTTATTTTTCTAGGACACAATTGGCTTTCTTTATTCACTGTTGATGCTTGCTACACATGGAAATAAGTAACTATCATTTACTAATTCGTAGAATTTATTTGTTTGCTATTATCAATATAAAGTTTTCCCCTTCCAATGGCATTTGCAAAAGTGCTTCATTGAAAAAGTTATCAAAGACACACTGTTGGAGCTTTTAGGTTCATGAAGACCTGATGCAACTTGGTTCATTCATGTGTTTCAATTTTCATTGAAGGTCTATGTGAAAATCTTTTTTTGTTAAACAAGCAAGTTTGACATTTTCCCCCCCTTTTTATGTGCAAATCTTTCTAATCCATATACAGTTTACTGTCATCTGTCATGCTTGCTGTACCGTGATTCTTTTGTCACTACTTCTTTAATGATGCTGAGGTGATTTTGCATGCGGGTTTACTTGTATTTTATGGATTGCAGGGCAGTGTGGGTCTCACGGAGTACCAGGCAGAGAAGGTTTCACTGAGAGCCGATTAATGGATCTTCTTCATGGGTCTGAATACGTGCTTACTTATGAGGATAAGGATGGAGATTGGATGCTTGTTGGTGATGTCCCATGGGAGTAAGTAGAATTCTGGATGCACTTCTGATTGAACTTTCCTGCATTTCTTGAGATTTACCTAAACCATGACCATCTGCTTTAAATATTTTCTTCTCCTAGTCGTTCCTGTTCAGTTATTTATGTAAATGAAAGAAATACACAAGCACATACACACACCGAGTATGCAGTTAAATAGCTTCTTTGATTGGCTGTGTTAAGTTATACCTTGTGATGGATTGCATAGAGGGCTGTGTGTTAAGGGATAATGGACAATAGTGTTAAAAAATAAAGAAAAAAAGATGCAATCAAACCACACAAAGAAGACATATAGATTTACGTGGTTTCCTCGATCTTTAGGTACGTCCACAGATCACACCGATTCCACTATGCTCAAAGGCAGAAGATGAGAATACAAGTTACAAGATCTCTGGCGGCTATGCTAGGGTAGGGTTACATAATAGCGCAGGGTAATATTACGAAAGTTGGACCCGCGACAATGGACCTGAGTTAACAGTCTGACCCGGGTGAAATCAGGCTCCACACATAACAAATAGGTGGTCCTCATTCTTGTATGGAATCATTTCCCCAAACTACAGACACATGGAAATTTTCTCCTACGAGAAGTCTCTGTTAAGGCCATGTGCAGAACGGACTTTGAGGCCATCCGCCCAACCTTATGATAAATCTACATGCCCATTTCAAACCTCTCTCTCTCTCTCTCTCTCTCTCAATTTGGACTCATCGACTGTCAATCTTCATTCGGTTGAAACATCTGTCTTCATCTCATCGCTGTCATTAATGTTTCAATATAAGGGGAGATATAACTTCGATCAAAGTGATATTTGGGCACTGATCCAATTACTTGGGATGGAATTCATCCTACAGTTTGGATTGAGGAAATTGTGCCCCCCAGAGGATGCTCAAATAATAAACCCCACTCTGTGGTGTCTATCTAAGTAATATATATATATATATATATATATAGAGAGAGAGAGAGAGAGAGAGGGGGGGGGGGGGGGGGGGGGGGGGGGGGGGTTGCGGCCCTCACATCCATATATATATAGATGCTGCTGATGTCTATTGTTACATCAATATAGCAGAAAGAGTGTAATTGATCCCTGTTCAAAATATTCACAGTGATACCTATTTAATGAATTCATATCGTGGCTTAAACCCATCTAAAATACGACATTGCTATGTTTGGCATGGGCTCGTCACTCGATCCTTTCAATTCAATGGATTTATGAATTGTTGAATTCTAGGTTAATAATTGTTCTCCTGAAGATCCATAGAATATATTTTAGGGGATGTCGAATGCTATTTGGTAATTCTACCAGAAATTATTAGTTGTGCTGATGTATTAAATTATTGTTTGGATTGTTCTATCTATTGATTCGTTGCTATTTCTGTCACAGTTTATGGGATCTGGTTCTTAATAATACTTGTAAATTAAAAATTAAATAAGATGGGTACTTTTGTGTTTTAAATAGTGAACATGTTTTGGGCTTTTTTTTTTTTTTTTTTTTTTCTCTTTTGTATTGTGTTGCCATTAATGACCAACTGGAACATGTAATTGCAATCTTATGATTTATTTGAGTTATTTTTGAAAGTTTTTATGATCCAGTTGCATACACAATAGTCCTTTGCTGGTTTTTTATATTATCTTTAGCTGGAAATTTACTCCTCTTTTTTATTTTCTTATTTCAGGATGTTCACAGATTCTTGTAAGAAGCTGAGGATCATGAAGGGTTCGGAGGCAATTGGACTAGGTAAGTGAGATTTGGCCAAATAGAATGTCATGTGATGATGTCGGTAGCCTATTTCATAGTCCTAAAATACCCATGCCCACAGACTGTCCAACTCACCTCCCATTTTTGGCTTTGTTAGTACAATCATATTATTTTGCTCTCCATCTTGAAAATAATCAAAATATCCATTATCTTTCCACTATTACATGATGTGCCATGTCTGTAGAATTGCCATTATTCATCTACTAATGAACATCGACATAACCACCCATTTTATAAGTTTATCCTGACAGTAATCAAGATGCCATTTACATTTAAAATCCCTGAGTGATCTATTATCTTACTAATAAAATAATTAATTGTAGGCATAAATCATTAAATCATGACAATCTAATATAATATTGTTAAACCACTGCTATCCACCATTGACATAATCAATCTAACGAGTGTTTCATTCTACCTGCAGCTCCAAGGGCTATGGAAAAGTGCAAGAACCTTAACTAGCAATTCTGCAGTTGCTACCGTGGAGCCCAAATGGAACAAAGGTTTCAAGAGCCTTTCCTAACTGGAAGGTCTTGAAAGGGTTTAAGTCTCTGCAGGCTTTCCATATTCCAGGTTTTATATTTTTAAGGTTTGATATTTTTCTTTTAGATGGTCCGAAACTTGTGGTAGATTGAGTTTCCTTGATATAGGTAATTAGATTTTCCTTCTGTATCTGTATGTTGATTGTATTTGCTCATTTTTATGTATATGGTTTGTTGTTGCAAAATGGAACCCTCGCAGATGGCTTATTAATCGAATGAAGCTCTTGTATTGTAGTCTACTATGGAAATTTTGTGGGTCTTAGAATTTAGACCATGGTTTGTCATTTGTTCTATATTCTCTATTGCGGAATTTCAGTTAGTGCTGGTTTCAGCATTGCACAAAGGATCATGTGGGTTGAAGGTATTTCATCTAAAAATAAATTGAAAACATTGTAATCTCCAGAAGGAATAAACCCAAAGCCGCCCCTCCCCGACCAAGTCTTTGATGCTAGATTGTGGAGTGACAGAACACGGTTAAGTAAGTGTAGAGTAGAGAAATAAAATTCACCTAACCCATGATTTATGTTCCCTTGATGAATAAATTGGCTAGGGTGTTATAAACTTTTCAGTTTGGTCATTGTAAGGGATATGCGTTGTCTGAAGCTAGAACTTTTATTATCGTTAGCAGTGGTTATAATTATAGGAATTTCGTCTGCTGTTTTTATCTGAACTTGAATATTACAAAATAAGCTGAGCTTGGATAAGGCTGCTTGTGGCCAAGATGGTGATGCTCATAATTGAAGGCATAATATTTTATAATTCTATTTTGAAATATGTTTTGACAGGCGTGTTGGATAGAAGCAAAATGACAAACCAATTTCTTGGTAATCTGAATGTAGATTATTCAGATCATCATACTAGAAGTGAAGGACAACATAAATACCAAAAACCCCAAAAAAAAAAAAAAAAAAAAAAAAGCCCCGAGGGACAATTCTTTATCTCGAAGTTAACAGTTTATTTTTAATGCAAAAAATTCATAAGGAAGAAAAACATATTTCATTGAGAAAAATGGATACAGAACATTTAAATGTTATTACCCTGGAGCTTGGTATAGGAGAGAGTTTCAGCAAAAAAAAAAAAAAAAAAATGAGAGAGAGAGAGTTTAATGAGCATGGAAATTAATTTACCCGTTTAAGGCTCTTGATAGCTTCCTCGTTTCCTTTGATAGAGAAACCAATGCAACTGTATTTTTTTTTTCCTACATAAGGGATTCAAACTCTACTACTGATGCCCCCAACCAGCTGTGAGACCTCTAACTGTAATTTTTTTAGGATGGGGTTTTGCAAGGATAAGGCTGCTAACAACTCTTTATTGGGGTCAGCTCTCCTAAGCTCAAGTTTAGGATAATGTAAGCTCAACTGTGTGGTAGAGCCCACTTGGGGATACTCATGGGGATGGGGAGGGCGGAATTTCAAGGACTCCCTGGGATCCTCCTCTCTAAAAAAAATTAGCTCCAAACGTGATTTCTATCATCTCCATATGGGCCCAAAAGTTTAATGGTTAATAAGCCATTCGGATCGATACATAGTCAATCTAACGGTCTTATAAATTCGGATCTGACCGAAAGTTGGTGGACATGTGCAATTTAGGGGGTTCATGTGTTTGGTCCATTTGGATGGAGCAAAGGTGAGCCCCACAAGTATGAGCTTACAAAATTTTATCCTAAGCTTAAGCTTAGGAGAGCCTTGCTCCTCTTTATTTCCAGTGCCGGATTAAGCCATAGTGCCCTACTCATTGCCCATTTTGGGTATTATTTTGGAGCCGACAAAGTGAATAAGTCCCAGCAAGTTACTGTTGTCGTCTTATCCTTATTATGTAAAAGCAGGTGAGATGTTGTAATTCCATTCCAGCAAGTAATAACTAAAAACGAACTTGGGCATTTTTCAAAAGGAGCTAGCGGGGTACTTCTTTTCACACGAATCGGTGGGTTTCCAGGATTCCCTTGAGAGGAAAATGGGGATATATGAGTGGAGCAGCAGGACAGCAAGACATGGTGTATTTTCCTTCTCATAAATGATGATGTTGCCCTTATCTTTTTCTTATGTTGTCTGTCTCGGCGGTTGTTGGTCATGTGAAAAATCTCCACCATTGTTTGTGCTGCGGAAGAAGAAACTGTTATTGATGAGAGGAAATGATTACAATCTAACCCTACTTGTCATCCTGGCGCCCACCTCATCCCTATGTATATATATTGTGGATGCTTGGATTGAAGGCCCTCTAGGTGGATATTAGGGTTGTAAACGGGTAGGTTCCAGTCCGGGTCCAGGGTGGAATCGGAACCAAAACCGTTTTCTAAGAGAGGGAACCAAAACCGGACCCGGTTCGGAACCAGGAAATTGGTTCCGGAATCGGAACAGGAGCCGATAATATTAATGGGAACCAGAATCAGATCCGGAATCATTTGTGAGGCGGGTCTGGTTCCGGTTCCGGATCTGGAATAATATCTTTGTTTTTCTTTTTTAAAAAATTATGCTTTAGTAAAGCAAAGAGTTGTATTAATTCAATCAAGTGTTTTGAGTCAACAATGATGTATTTTTGAGAAACAATGATGTATTAATTCAACTTGTATCGGCATTTTTTATTTGATTATTCAGTAGTGCATTATGTTTTGAATTTCTCTTTTATGAAAAGTTATTGGTAGGCCTGACTATTTAATGGTGGATCATGACTGGATGAATTTTATGGTTGAATACCAGTAGATTGATTTCTAAATAAAAGGGACTAGTAATGACTTTGTGAATTAAACCACCGCTCAGGTCATCAGAAGTTGATGATACACTAACATAAGATAACTTTAGTATGTGAAAACAGAATGGGTCGGGTCCCGGGTCCATGGGTCTGAGCCACTGTGGATCCGGAACCATTTAGGTATCGGTTCCAAGATCCGAAACCGGAACCATTTAGGTATCGGTTCCAAGATCCGAAACCGGAACCATTTACTTATCGGAACCAAAATAAGGATCTAGACTCGGAACTTAATGGGTCGGAACCTTCGGGTAATTAAAGAATTGAGGACCCACTTACAACCCTAGGTGGATTGCATATGCCTCAAAGAATTACCTTCGCATGATGATTATCTACTTGTTAGGGATTCACAACACCCCCAAATGTTCATTTTTCATCTGGTTAAAGTGAATTTTAGGATTTTCCCTACCACTGCTAATCCAAATTTTTAATTTTGAGATGGCTCTCAGAGAAAAAGCCCTTGATCGGGAATTTTAGATATGGCGCTCAAGGAAGAGGCCAAACTGAATTGCCAATGACAATATGGACGGAAGTAGCAAGGATCGATCTTAAAAGGTGCAACAAATCCTATAATTTGGCCTATGATAGAAACAAATATAGTCGACTCTACATGATTGGCACAAGGCTTTGATGATGATGATTACTTGTCTCCTTTTCTATTAAATTACTCACCATAATGAAGGTATTGAGGAGTGGGCTCCACTTGAGGAGAATATTTAAAAAAATTCCCCCCGCCGTGTTAGCAATGGTTTGCTAAAGAAATTTAATATGGCGTCAAAGGAGAGCCGAGTTGTTTTTTTTTTTTTTCGCCGAGTCGTTCCTCCACCATCTTAAATTTCTTTAGCTATCAATTCTTACCAAAACCTCGAGGCGTTAGTAGAGGCAGCGGAAGTGCTTTTCAATATTCTCCTCGGGTGGAGCCCACTCCTCAATAAAAGGTGGCTAAAGTGGGCCCCACAAGTCAAATTAATCCACAAGTGCTATTCCAGCTGGTTGGACTTGATTATGAAATGAGATGCTTTGAGCACAGGAGAAGAATATGAAGAGGGCTCAGTGTCCAGTATCTGTTCCTCAATGAACACTTGACATTGTCTCCTGATGTTGCAGATGTGCCATATGCTTAAGTTCAAGTTGATTTAACAGATTAAAAAAAAAAAGAAAGAAAGAAAAGCTGATCTAACAATCAACCCTCACTTCAACAGCCAACACCAATCCTCATCTTTGGAAACCTAATTATATAGGTTTTTTCGGATGATGGGGCTACCTCAGATCAATCTATTCCCTTTTGGCCTCCATGAGTTCGACACCACCTGACAATTATATGTTGTATAGAATCTCCAAACGTCACTAGTAAATTTTTTTTTTTTCTTTTCATTTACTAATCCAAAACTAGTTTATATTTTCTAAAAGGTCGAACTAGAAGATCCCTCTGCATTCTACAGTCCAGGATAAAACACTGAACTTAATGGTTTAGATGACTTAACTTAGGTTGATGACATGGTAGGACTTTTAGTAGGTTTTTTTTTATTGCCCTTATGATCACAATTAGCTATGGAAATTCATGCCCGGTGACAAAAATAAAGAAATTTCTCCGGACATTCTTCACACTACTTTTTTTGTGCCATTGCGATACTTTTTCATGATATCGCAAGATTTTAATTGAATTATACAATATTATAAAAATTACCTTTTTTTTTGGTAAAAAATTAAAAGAATTGCCTTGTTAAAAAGCCAAAGGTGTCTTTGTGTTTTTTTCTTTTTGCAATGTGTTGCGATATCATAAAAAAGTAATAGTACGGAGAATGTATGGAAAATCTTCTTAACTTCCGTCACGAGACATGGAATTTTATGGCTAATAGTAACCGTACGGGAAAATTCCCCTTTTGCAGGAAAGATTTTGAAGGGGTGCCACATTCGTAATAACCCCGCCTAAACTGATATACCAGGGTGTGTCTCTAGTTTTATTTTCAAAAGTTGAGTGTTTGTGTTTCCAAAGAGAGATCACGAGGAACTAAAGAATCTAGGAGATATTACAAAGAACAAAAGAATTTTGAAAAGTTAGTATCTCGTTATTTATTTATTTCTAATGACTCAGAGTGTCTTTCAGTAGTTGAAGAGTCATTCAGGGCTCCATTGTCAAGCCTGTAAGATTGATTAAAGATGGGTCCAATGAACACAGCAAAGCTATCTCTTGGGATTTCAATGGGTTATCCTGTCATCTCAATATCCAAATTCTGAGAAAAAAAAAAGCCATTATTCCACCTGTTTCTATGACTATGGGCTCATGAAACACTGGGACATACCACCTAAGCTTTTTCAATGGAGGGCAGATTCCCTCCCCAGCTCGACCCTTCTCCTTGAAACAACAATTCCACTACTGCATCTTTAGATTTCTTTGCCTTTTTCCATAGAAAGAAAATTCTTCTTGTAATGGCATAGAGTATATATAAATATTCTGCTTTTCTGTTTCCATAGAAAGAAAAGTTTCATTGGATTGGAATGGGAGTCATTTCCAATAGATAATTCAGGGGAATTAAGATTGAATGAAACAATGTGAAGTACATGCAATAGTTGAACTGATTAACTATGAAACAAAGTGGGGAACACCATATAGATGAGAGGAGAATTTGGCTTTTGACACAAAATTCCAGTGAATGTTGTAATCCACTTGCGCAGAACAAGACACAGAAAAAAAGGTGACCATGACTTGTTAGTACAGTTGTGGGGGGTGGATGAGGAGACACCTATTTAATGAACGAAATGGACGACAATACGAAAGAAATCTCGAGCCCTCGTGCGAGTGCGACAATGGCTTATCGTACACTCTCATTTTTATCTTTTTAGGCAGTGTAGACTGTAGACCACTTTAATGAGAGTCTCTCCTTGGATGCCTGATTTCTTCAGGAAATGTATTATACGTTTACTGGTCAAAGGATACTTCTATTTATTCCACCGTACACATTATTACATTTTACTTCTTTGCTTTGCTGTGGGATAAAAGGGAAGGTTTTTTTAATCCCACCCAGGGGTTGGGTGAGGGTAGGGTTGTAAACTGTCGGTTTGGGTCTGGGTCCATGGTGGACCTGGGACTGGAACCGAAACCGCTAAGGAGAAGGTGGAATCGGATTCGGACCCGAAACCGATTTCTTGGTTTTGAAACCGAAACAAAAACCATATATAGGACGGGTCTGGATCTGGGTCTAGGTCTAAGTAGAGAATGCTTTTTAAAAAATATGGTTTTTAGGAGAGATTTTCGAAAATTGAGGTAATATGTCAGGTATCGGGTCCACGGGTCCGAACCAAGGTTGAACCGGACGCGGACCCATTTATTTATCGGGGCCTAAATAAGAACCTAAACCCGGTTTTTAACGGGTCGGAACCTATGGATAATCGGAGAATCGGGGACCCATTTACATCCCTAGGTGAAAGTTCCTTAGAAGACATTTTCTTTTTTTTGCTAAAGACTTGCACATGGGAGTCAATAGGAACCTGATTAACCCAGCAACAACAGCAGCGTTTTACCACTGGACTGGAGTAAGAGGCCGTTCCGGTCAAAACTCTATTTCTCTAAGAGCATGTTTGGTAATAGACGAGGAATTCATTGCTTTGATGATTCTTCACTACCACTGGAATAAGAATTTTTCGCTGGGGATTTGTATAGTTGAGGATGTCATATTGATATTGGTGTGTGTGTATATATATATATATATAGAGGTAAATGTTCATATGCATCTATCCCTCACCATTTTTAGTAAGGGACACACCCCGAAAGGGGAAGTTCCAAGTACAAAAGTGATGAAGTATTGTACTTCCTCACTTTTGTACTTGGAACTTCTCCTTTTGGGGTGTCCCTCACCAAAAATGGTGAGGGATGGATGCACTTGAAGACCCCCCATATATATATATGAGAAAGATAGGGTTCAGTGTGCAAATTCACTTAAGTGAGGATTTTCAAATCTTACGGGAGTTGTCGGATCTGGAAATCCTAACAAATGAAGATTTTTGTTCGTTCAAATCCTTAAGAATTTACAATTACCAAACATGAATTTACCATAACTCTAGGGAAATCAAAACTATTTTTCCTAAATATTTGGTTGCCAAACATGACCTAAAAGAAAATGTTATTTGATATTATTTTTTAAAAGAACACATTTGCTCTTCAACGTTAACTACTTAGACTCTTTTTAATGCATTGATATCATGGAAGGCTTACCTAAATACATCATATTTTTGCTGATTTAGACTAATCTATAATTTATCAATAAAATTTTTGAACGGGTTTTTGAATGCAGATTCTCTGCAGCTTTCTCGGAAAAAAAAAAGAAAGCATCGAATCATGCCACAAGAGTTTATGGTGCCCATGGGCAATGTCAGAAGCAAAATAGCATTGAGTTTGAGATCTAGCCATTTAGAAATATTAGATTCTTGAGAGCGTGTCAGCTTCTAGTCTAAAAGTATAAAATAAGATAAATAAATGAAATTATTATTATTTTTATGACGTGTGTATCCCCATGATATATTTATCTGGCAGGACTATTTTTCCGGATACAACACACGTGCACAGGTTAGTTTAGAGTTGTACTCAAAACACAAGATTTTTGGAGCCCGTGGGAAGAGAAGCCCACGCGAATCACTAAGTAGAAAAGAGAGCCCAGACACGTGGGAAGAGTGGCATGCGGGTAGGGCTGTTAGTTGAACGAGTCCGAGCCGAGTTCGAGCCGAGCTTAAAAAGCTTGTTTCTTAATCGAGCCTGAACGAGCCAAGCCCGAGCCGAGCCCGAGTATTTGCACATAAACGAGCCAAGCCTGTCGAATTTGAGCCGAGCTTGTAGGGCTTGTTTTTTAAACGAGCTTAAAAACTTATTCAAGCTCGAGCTCATTTAGAAAACGAGCCGAGCTTGAACGAGCTGAACCCGAGCCGAACTCAAGCCAAGCTCGAGTAGCTCAGTTTGATTAACAGCCCTACATGCGGGGTTCCCAACCGAGCATCCCCTTGTTCTCTATTAAAATGAATGTTGAAATGAGGAAGTGCCAAGCCTAGTGAAAGGGAGCTGTGTAAGTGTGAGAGATTGATGGAACATACCTAGAGTTGTCAATGGGGTGAGGTCTTACCTGAATTCACCCAAGTCCAAGGATAATCTTGAGGATCTGGACTATGGGCCGAACGGAACAGGCCCAAACCCAGGCCAGACTCAGGATCCGGGTCCGTTGGACGAGAAACACATGTGATGTATTTGTACAGTTATGTATTTAAAAAAATATAAAAAATACACATTTCAGGTAATTATTAAAATGATATAAAAGAGAGCTTTTTATCTTAAAACGAGATTTCAATGGACTTTAGTTAGACCTTAGAGAGTTATTTAATTATTTTTTTAACATCTAAAAAAAAATAAAATGCTTGAGAATTTTGAAACTTCAGTTGGACAAAGGTGAGAAAGCAACAAGTAGGGCGTTTTCAGAGGCCACACGGCTGGAGAATTACTACTGTTATCGAGGGGCAGTCGAACCGTCATATTCACATATGAAGCTGAAAAAAAAAAAAAAAAGGGACATGCCTCTGGGACGTAGGAAATCTCCCTTCCCACCCACATATAAAATAAATAAAAAATTTTATAAAGTTACATTTTTGCGCACCATCCTCCTTCCTCTCCCCCCATCTTCCCCTTCACCTCCACCGCTGGCCTAGACCGGCGGAGGCCACCGGCTTCGGCCCAGGACTATGGCGGATCCCTCTCCTCCCCTCCATTCCCTTTCTTTCCCTCCGCCCTGGATCGACGGCGGCCACTGGCTCCGTCGAGGGAGAGAAAGAGAATAGAGAGAAAGAAAACAGTGGGGGAGGAAGAGGGAGGGAATGGAGAGAAGGGAGAGAGAGAAGGAGAGGAGATAGATCTGCCGCTGGTCTAGGTCAGTGCAGGAGGTTAAGGGAAGGTGTGGGGCGAGAAAGGAGGAGCGTGGGCAAAAATGTTAAAGGAGGAGCGTGGGCAAAAATGTTTTTTTTTTCTTAATTGTGTGTGTGGGAAGGGAGATTTCTTGTGTGCCAATAGTACGTCCCAAAAAAAATTGGGTCAGGGTCCGTGGAACGACTTGGCATATGTGGCCCACTTCCTCATTAAAGATCAAACCATGTAGCAGCACTTTCAAACCTCCTCATGTAGTGTTATTTTTGCATGATGAAGCTCTACTTTCAATATAATCTTGTAGAATTTCTCTGTTGCTCATGCAAGATTTGGCAAACCCAACCACCCGAACGCATTTGTGAAATTTAGTCAGCCGCGGGTCAAAACCATAATTGAACCATAGTTTTATCCATGCTGATGGGGTGTTCATGGCTTTGGGTTGGCTGGGGGTAAATATGACGAAGCCATCCCATTTAGTAATTCGACCAAACTTGAGGCATGCGCCCAAGCCAGGAGGTTATAGCACAACTTAAATCCTTCCCAACCCAGGTTGGACCTGTTTTGTGTTACCTGGGAGTCCAGCCCATCAGCATAGATCATGTTGTTTTTTGTGATGACTTTCAACTGTTGTCCTCGTGATTTTCAACTGGGTCATGCCTAGTTCTCCATCGATTATGATCCAGGAGCCACATTTAGATGACAAACTTAAGCCATCTAATAGTAGTTACATAGGTTTATGCATTGAACTCATCGGCAGGGTTGAATCCTGTGAAACTTTTTTGCTGGGGAAAACTTCTTTTATGTAACAGTGTTTAAGCAAAGAGCTAATTCTTTTCTGATATTAGAAATCTCTACAGCCAAAGCGGGCTAAATGGAGTACCCAAGTGGAGAGATTTGGATGGGAAGAGTACTATATTGTAAACAGGATTTGGTTTTAAGTTTCATATCAATCCATGGGGTAATCAACCTTCGAAATTTGGCAACACATTGTGAAACCTTTAAAATTATGTTCCTTCTATTCCCATTGCTGTCAATCTATTGGAATTCATCAATTTAGGGATGGGGCCAATGGTAGCTGAAATCTCACCTCATCTGATATTGACGAAAGAATTGGCACTTTGTAATCATTAAAGGATTGGTTTTATTCAATAAATATCAGTCACAGGGAACTGAAGATTTTCTCTAGAGAAGCCGACAATACAAATTAAAAAAACTACAACCACTTATTTTAATCATACAGTCAAAATATTTATTGAAATCATGCCCAACAATTTGTACGATAAAAATCATTGCTTGTTATTTCTTTACTAATTTTATTCCACTTTTGTTTTAATAATATATAACTAGCAGGTATATGTAGAAACAAATTCCAGATTTTAATCAAGAAGATATTTTAAAGAATCATCATTTTTTCTAAACCAAAACTTCAGAAGGAGTACATCAATTCAAAGTATGGACCAAAATTCATGACATTAATGGCTCCTGATATTGTACATTCACCTGACCTGAAGAACATAGACAATGTTGATGGCTTAAACCACCTTCATATATGGCTTGAGAATATAATGAAATCAAGCAAACCTGAAAAATGTCGATACACACTTGGTTTAAATTGTGTTGTTATATATAGAAGATTCACTACTCAACCAATTTTAGAGAGTTCAATATCATTATCAACTACTAGTACTATAGGAGCCGTTGTTCTTAGAACCCATTACATGATCAAATTCAATTCCGATCCTAACTAAGCAGATTTTCCCCTCAAATTAGCAATGGTTTGAAATTACATTTAGGGCATGTTTGTTTGCAAGGGTGATAAAAAGAATATTTATTTGCATTGGATGGAATAGAAATTTATGGTCAATGAGCTCTTTTAAAGGATTACTAAAGAAGTGGAGTGAATGATATGAGAGGAGGGTTCAAAGAAATAATATATAAATGCAGATGAGATCCCGACTCTCATAGGAATTGAAGGACTAGAGTGATGGTTGAGTATTCATTTCTCCCTACTCTTGATTGGTTTCTATTAAATGTGAGGTTATTTGATTGTCATTTTTTCTATATTCGCACTGGATCTTCGGATTTAGCTAATTACGACATGAATTTGCATGTGTTCTATTCAAAGAAACAAGTCCTTTATCGCACCATTAAGCACCCACTAAACTTTTAGGCCCCATTTGTTTCATGTAATTGAACTCTCCTAAGAATTCCTAAGACTTATATATTTTTGTACGTGGTTAAAAAAATAAACCCATCTAAATATCCAGATTAACTTCAAATAAACCGGTCACACTTGAATTAAGGAATGATGGGAGATTGTTACTGAGCAATCTTCCTAGTATTTCAAATCTAAGAATTGCCAAGGCCTATCTTCGCTCTCACCTCTTTAATAATCTTCCTTACCTTTCCAAATCTTGTGAACTATAATTATATGTATTTCTCTCCTAAATCTCCTAAATGGTGTTTATATTCCAGAAGAAGGCAAGATTATAGAGTTTGGAGTGCCTCTATAGATGGTGGGTTCTCTGTTTCTTCCTTCTTGATGGCATTATTAGGGAGGTCACTCGGTACCCTATGATGAGCTCTATGGCATATGGAAACTAAAAATCCCCCATAGAGTTATGGTGTTTGGGTGGATTCCCCTCCAGAATAAAATTCTTACCATGGATAACTTAAGACGAAGAAGTATGATTGTGGTGAATGCTTGCCCCATGTGCTTAAGTGAGGAGGAGTCGGTTGACCATCCCTTCTTCAAGTGCAGGTTGAGGAAGGGAATGTGGAGTGCAGTGATTGATTGGTTTGGTTGCATTTGGGTCTTTCCAGGATCCATTATGGATTTTTTCCTAGCATTTCTTTATCCTCTTCTCTCTTCTCGAGGCAGAGAAATGTGGGAGCCGTTGTTTCCAGCTATCATCTGGATTTTATGGAAAGAGATGAATGCTAGGTGTTTTGAAGGAGTTAAATCATCGACTGAGTCCATGATAATTAAGATAAAGTTTTTAGTAGCTAGTTGGGCATCCATCGATCAACCCTCACTTCCATGGACTTCTAGTGGACCAGATTATGTTCAGCCGGAAGGATGTTGCTTCTTTTGAACTGATTTTTTTGAATTGTTGTTGCTCTTGGATTGTTAGTGATGTTTCCCTCCTCCTGTGTTGTTTGTTTTGTTGGTTTTCCTTCTATGCGTTTTTGGTTGGGTGTTGTAAGCATATCAATATAATTTTGTTGTAATGCCCGCTTTCTTCAATAAATTTAACCATTCAAAAACAAAAAAAATTATATTTTTATACAAACAATCAGCCCCTCTTTCATTCCAAGATTAGAGTTATTTGATGGCGATGATGTTAGGGTTCAGTATACATCAACTTCAATTCTGATGCATGCAGTTGGACCCCACGGCACAGGGAATAATAATCGTTACACAGTTACTAAGTAGACAGAACAACTGTAGAGAGAGTAGAAAGTAGACTTCTTCTTCTGCCCAGTAAAACTAGTGTCAGTCTTGTCAGAAAACCCCCCCATCACATTTACAAACTGACCTTGAAACATTTATTAGAGGAGGCCAAGATAAATATACTCGATCTGGACTCAAATGTTGCAGCTCAGCTCATGGTCAAAAGTCCCATCAATAGCCACGAACCGTCATCATCATCACCACCAACGCATTCAATGATTTAGATCTGTCTCTTGAGATCCAATGTGAAATGTGACACGTCCCAGTCCATGCACTGCACTGCAAATGTACATGTGATGCTCATATGACATATGAGCATATGATGATGATTAAAACTTAAAAGACAATTAATACGATGCATACATACATTTCCCAAGTCTAGTTTATAACGTAATAATATCTCTAACCTGAGTCCTGAGTCCTGCTGACACAGTGACACTACCTCTTCTCAGTTCTCACCGATATGCAATACGTTACGTTACATACTACTGATCAAAACCACATTGCTCTAACCATCTCACTAAATCCAACGGCCGAGACTAAATGCATGGAAGCAGTGGTCATACAAGAGCCGTCCGACCTTCTTCAGCTTCCTTCCTCGGTCAAATCCAGCCGTCCATTCTCTTCAAGTGCCTTCAAAAGCTGAGTCGCCTTCCTCCTCCCTCTCGCGCTGCACTCTCCCTGCAGCGCCAGCAGGACCGCCTGCGCCACCACCGGAGGCGGAGGCTCCCCTTCCCCGCCGCCGAACATCGCTGCCAGAACGCTGATGGCGCACTCCTTCCCCCGCCCCGCCGTCTTCGCCACCATCTCCACCAGCACCGGCACAGACAAAGCGTGAGATCGGAGCTCCGCTGCCCCCTCCGGCACCGTGCAGAGCAGCTCCAGCGCCGCTAGAGCCCGCTCCACCGCCGTCCCTTCCAGCCCAGCCAGCGTCTCCACCACCTCCGCTACCGCCCCGGCCTCCACCGCCACGCGACGGTTCTCCTCCGCCAGGCACAGAGCAAGCAACACCTTCGTCGCCGCCTTCGCCATCGACGCGACGTTGAGGCACCCCACCACGCCCACCATCACGGCCGTCGGGCAGGCGGCGGATCCTCCCCCTTCAGGGAGCGGGTTCGGCACGAGCTTTTCCCCAAGAAGCTGGAGGGTGGAGATCCGTGCGTCGTCCACGCCGGAGGTTAGCTGGAGTTCTGCCACGTGGAAGAGCTCCGCCATGTTAGAGGACGACATGGGGGGTGGTGGTGGGGTGGGAGGGTTGGGCTCCGACGCGGGTTCAGGGGTCTGCTCGGTTTCTGAGACGGATTCGGGTGGGAGGTTGTGGGAGAAGGGAGGTTTTTGGATGGGGAATCGCCATTGGGTGAAGCTTTGGGAGGTGGATGAGGAGGAGGAGGAAGAGGAAGATGGAGGAAGTGTTGGGTCAGATGCGGGAGGAGGAGGAGGATGAGGAGGGTGACATTCCGGGGCAGGAGGAGGTGGAGGAGGGAGGTGGAGGGAGGGGTTGTGAGGGGTGGTGGGGCTGACGACGGACTGAGTGCAGTGGCCGAAAAATCCACAGGAAAAGAGAGGGCGAGGTGTGCTCTTGAGCTTTGGATGAGTTTTCATGGCAACTGCAGGTTTCCTAATTCCCACTTGAATGGTTTGCCCATGCCAGATTTTGAGAGAGAGAGAGAGAGAGAGAGAAAAGAGTGATTTTTATGCACGGCCAGGAGAGGAAATGGACGGAAGTTTGGACAGTGGCTTCTTCTTTGTTTTCTCTCTCTCTCTCGGTACTTGGATCAAGGTGTCCAGAACCTAAATGGGGACAGGATCACGAGACATCACTAAAACAGTAGTTTATCTCCTTTTGACATATGTTTGGCTCCACTTCACTCCCAAGGCAAAAGGCAATTGCTTAACAATCCCCTCTGATCACTTTATTTTACCATGTACAAAACAAATAATTATCATTGCACTGCCTACTTTATTTCACCTTCACTACTAACAGAGCATTCATTTTACCTTTATTTTATAATACATGTATACAGATATGCATGTTTGTTTCATATAATTTAGTTTTTACATGCTCCATTGCAAGTAGGGGTTAAAAAGAGGTGAGAGGCAGGGACATGAATGGGAGGTGAAGGATATAAGATAGTAAGTTACACGTAGCAGACCAGGCTTTCTTATGCTTTTTGTTATTTGGCTGATGCTTGGGTATTTAATTTATATCCTCTTAGTTCATTGTTTTTCATAGAAAGGAAGTTTTTTTTTTTTTTTTTTTTTTTTTTTTTTTTTTTATGGCCATTTTTGAATATTCAGCTTTGATTATTTATTGTTAATCACTTACAGACATGATGTCTTGAAATTTCTAGAAGTTGAATTACATGAAACAAACTGGCCTCAAGCAAATTTTTTTTATCAGTAGGCCTCAAGCATTTCATGACTTGTATTTTTTAAAGTGGTTAAAAATAAATATCTAATTGAGAAAATGACTTAATGGAAGTTGATAAATATAAGCAGCCGTCACTCTAGTATTCTACCTTAGAGCATTCACATTTTACCTCAAAATTGGGCCATCAATTGATCACCTACAAGTGACATTTTACCTCAAAATTGGGCCGTCAATTGATCACCTACAAGTGACATTTGGCTTCAAAATGAAGACAACATTGTTTTGACTGTTTTTAATTTAGTAATATAGGCCCAACCAGAATCCTGTGATTCCTGCCCTCAAAGGATCCTGACCATCCTGTATTAATTGGGTAGCAGATATTGTCCTCTTTGGCTTATTCAGCCTAGGCCCCATGGACTCTGGCCCAATCTTACCTCAATGTTTTGTTTTTGGGTCCCTTTGAGACCCAAAACGCATCTTGTTAGACTCACAGACGTGAACATATATTTATCTAGGCTCTGGACAGCCTCTTGGCGATGTGAGACGTTATATTATCTTTTTTTGATATAAAGAAGCTTTTCATTCAAACATCAAGCGAAAAACAATAAACGAAGATAAGTTGCAAAAAGGCAGGGACTACTTAATGAATTCATTTTCAGTTTGGTTATTTTATATTAGGTCCAACTGGATTGAACTACCAGTCGAACTTTGTGAGAAATTGAACAATATGGAACCTCATCGGCTCTAATTAATTGTATTTTTTTTTGTCTTTGAAGATTGATTCTGGAAAGAGTACTCTCCAATGGAGCTGGAGCTGGAGCTGGAGCTCCTTGCAGCGTGACTTTCAGATGAGAAAGCCCATGCGGTGCAGTCGCGGTAGTGTACGGTTAGGGGGAGAAAGTTACAATAATAATAGCTGGCAAATGTACCCAAGATTCTAAAAACTGAGTCCCCCTGGCAGTGCCAAGTCAGCAGAGTGAAAGAGGAACGAAGATGACAAACATGGGAAAAGCAGAAAGCAGATGGCAAAACTGCCAAACTCTGATCTTTTGAGCCAATCAGGGCCCTTTCTTCTGCTCCTATTTCCCTTCATCAAACCAGCTGGCTCCAAAATCGTGTGTGGGGTTTACTCAAAAACTGCGAAACTGTGGTCAGTGAAATTACTTTCCTTGAATCTGTTACCTGACAGAAATGCTAGAAAAAAAAAATAAAATCTACTCAACTTATGCTGGCTCTACAAAGTTAACCCAACCGACCTGGAGAGCACTGCTCCTTTAAATTGATATGCATACAAAAATTTCAGACTCAACTGAGTTATTTTTTAAGTTTCCTCATTACGAAAGAAGGATTAATAAGTCCTAATGATATCTTAAAAAAAAAAAAAAAGTTAAGGGAACAAGAAAACTTGCTCATTAATGCTTCCTTAGCTATAAATATTTAAGGATTAGTAAGTATTTATTGGCTTATAAAAAAAAGAAGATAGTCTTTAATGATATCTTGGAACTTGCTCGTAAACAGTTCCTTGTGGTCTGCTGGGCCAGTTAGGACGTGGGTTTTAACCTCTAAAATAACCCACAAGGCCTGACACTCGTTGGGTAAATCTGGGCTCACTTAATGGAACTTTTGTTAGATTGGATCTGAAATTGTTTTGGCTGTTTTGGCACCTATTTGGCCCTGGAACTGAATGAGGTCCGATCTTAGACACAAACTGGTGAACATGAATTGGTTGTGTCGCATCGGCTCCAGGGCCAATGTCTTGAACACTTTCAACACCAGATGAGTTAGGAGAACTTGGTCAGACAACTTCCTTCTTCCTTTCTCTTCCATTTCGACTTTTTCTTTTTCCTTCCTTGCCGTACTATGCCTCATCTATCTCCTTTAATTTGTCACGATCCAAGTACCTTATCTTAATATTATATATATATATATATATATATATATAAGTGCCTAAAAATAACAGACTTGGTTTAAATGGTAATGGAACTTGTGATGGTGCTGTTTAACTAGTTAAGTATATCGCTAACTGCTTGAGACTTGAAAGGGAAGAGAAACAAAGGTCAGAGCCCCTGGCTGCTCTCAGCCGAAGGCACTCCGACGCCTGAGTTAATGCAGTCACTGAACTAGGGTGAAGTGAGGAAGAAGAAGGCGATAGTGTAGTATCTTGCACAGTATACAGGGTGTTCAGCGTACCTGTTATGGGCTTACCATGCAGGTATATGTATAGGAGTGTTGAAGCTTCCTCAGTAGAGGTAGGTGAGGGCACAGTCCCATCAGATCTTTCCCCAATCTTCTTCATTAATGTGGACGTGATTGATAGGTAGGGATAACCTTTTGTCGAAATCCGGCGGCCACTCTACCTGCTGGCACGCTCTGCAGCGTAGCTGTCCCATCTCATAATGGGGATTGGACGCTCAGTGCCCACCTCGGTCAAGTGGGCCGACCTGGAGAAGGCATTGAGGTCGGGCCTGCTCGAGGTCGGGTACTATTACCGAAACGTTCGAGGCCGAGCCCAAAAAGGGCATGGTCGGTACCCTTACCGAGACCATCACCACATCGGTGCCAGCTGGCACAAGCATCAAGCTGGACTGATGGGATTGAGGCAATTCCTGATTGGTACTCTTACCTAAGGCAGGGGTAACCTCGGTATTAAGAAAACACTCCACACAATTGCCCCTAGCTGCTGACCTTATGAGAGTCTCACAATCGTCTGAAGTCGGGAGCTAAGTATCTGGGAGTTTTTTTATGCCGAGCTTGCAGTCCTGTATCTTGAAATTGGCTGCTGGCGTCGGATCCTTATCGTGACGTTACTTTATCTAGGGTTTCCAATTCAACGCCAACCTGTCTGCCAGAGGGCGCCGAAATCGCTACGCCTGCCCGAGGCAATCAATTGCTCTGACAGCATTATTGCGGAAAGCATACCGCCTCTGCCACGTGTCACTATTCGCTTGGCTGTACGGCTGATCCGAAGCGACATGTGTGGCTTCCGAGGCGCCTTTCTGGAAGCGTGCTCTTGAAATTCGAAAGGGCGCTCTGTTTCTCTATAAAAGAGGTATTCTGCCTTCTTCCTCTTCTACTTTGGCGATTGATCTTGGGGAGACTCTGCTCGAGCTTAGACCAACCCTCTATTTCCCTCTCTGCTTCCCTGCTTCTTACATTGCTCTGTAAGTCTCTCCTTCCTTCGTCTTCCTTTCCAGTGCTTCTATTCTGTCTTCTTCCCCTGTTTAGGGTTTTCTTTTCTGTCATCCCTAGTCCTCCCAGACCTCTAAATATGGGTGTAGGGGTGTACCGCTGTCTGGCCAAAGGACTTGGGGCCATGATTAGCTTCAGAAAGAAGTATAACATTCCGGACGATGTCCGGACCAGGTTGAACGATCCAAAGGACCCCTGGGATGGCGATTCGTACCGGGACGGGTGGATGCCCTTCCCTCTGGTCTCGGTAGTCGAGGGAGGAGTTAAGTTCCCCATCCACCCAGTCCTCAGGGAATGTTTGGCGAAATGGCATCTCGCCCCATGCCAGTTAATGCTGAATAGCTATAAAATTATAATGGGGGCGGTCGAGCTGAACAGGATCTTCGGCATCCACCTCGGTGTCCATGACATCGAGGACGTCTATGACGTCTATAAGTCAACAGGGGAGCCCAACCATTGTTATAACCTCCGGAGAAAACCGAAGATGGTCCCCTTCGTTACCGTCCTCGAGGATTCCATGCGCCATGCCGGGAGCGATAGATTGTATGTTGCTGGTAACTGGGAGTTCAGCGCGGAAGATACCGAGACGGATAGGAGGTACAGGGTACCCCGTCACTTCGGGCGCCCCCCAAGTAAATACCGAGCTCAACAGCTTGAGTTTTCATCTCTTTCTTCTATCTGCCGAACTGACGCCTTTTTGTCTGTTGTGCAGAAGTCGGTGAGAGAAGACTAGTGGCCTAGCGCGAAGGTTGGAGGAGGAACGACGACTGGTTAGACGCCATTTAGCGCTACAAGGGTCACAAAGGAAGGGCTGCTTGGTGTCTTTTGGGGTACCAACCGAGGTACAAGTCTTACTCCAAGAGAGTAGGGACTGAGTACTTCGAGACCGGGGGTCAGTTACGCGCTGGAGGTGGTTGAGCAACGATCGAGCTCGCCTGCGACCGACCCGGACCAGGCGGTCGAAGATCATCAGTCCAACCCCGAGATGGAGAGGGGTTGTCAGGATTTCGCCACTACCAACCTCAGGGAGAAACTCCTCGGCAAACGGGCCTCCTCTTCTTCGAGGTCCGCCGACTCTGCCTCCAGGGACGCTCCCAGGGCTCCCTCCTCCAGCTCATCCCGCCAGCACCCGACCGACGTGAGGGAGGAGGAGAGGCAGACGAAAAAGGCAAGGGGTGAAGAACCTCGCCAGGCCAAGCCCCGGAAGGAGAGGAGGGAACCGAGGCGGAGGGACGAAGAGGAGGAGCAGAGGAGGGAGGAGCAGCGGGAGCGGCGGAGGGGAGCAGAGGAGCAGCAGAGGCAGGAGGAGAGGGTGCCGGCAATGCCCAGGGGCAAGGGCTAGTCTCGGCAGGACCCTGCCCAGTCCCTGGTGTCCCAGGCTCCAGAGCTCGAGCCATGGAGGCCGTCCTTTCTACTCGGGCTAGGGGTGCCGTTGACAGCTGGGCATAGGCTATCTGGCTGCCCGGCAGTCGCGGCCGCACTGGCGGGTGCTTATGCTCTTTCGGCGGATATAGACCAGCTAAGGGGAATGGACGAGGGCGCGCTGCACATGTCCAACCTCACGTCAGCCCTGCTGGTAGGTCATACCCAATGTGTTTATATGTCTTACTCGGTAGGCTTTCTGTTCCGCTAACACCTATACTCTTTTCTCTTTTCCAGATCGTGCAGAGGACTCAGGTGGCAATGGAGAAGTCCCGTCAGAGTTGCTCCGTGATCCAAGCACTGCAGGCCGAGAGGCAAAAAATGGCAGCAGCTCTGGAGGGAAGCTCGGAGCAACTGAATAAGTCGCACGAGGAGTATGCCAAGTTGAACGAAGAGATGGAGGGAGTCGTGGCGGAGATCACCAGGACGAGCGCCGAAAACCACGAGCTTCGAGCGGTGGCGTACGAGAAAACTAAGAGGGTAGATCAACTAGAAGTCGAGATGGAGGCCTTGAGAAGAGAGAAGGCGGAGGTCGATGCACTACTGTGGGCTGAAATGGAGGCTTCGGCCAAACAAAAGGCCGACTCCGAGGCTTCGCGGCAGGCGGAGATCACTGCCTCATTTCAGGATGGGGTGGCAAGGGCGACGAAACAATATGAAGATCAGCTCGTAGGACTGGGCGAGGAGCTGTTCGAGATGGGCTGTCTGGCAGCGCTCAGAGAAGCGGGGATCCCCGAGGATCACCCTATATACCAGAATTTGCCTAAGCTCCCTCGTCCAAAGCTCGAGTCGCCTGCCCCCTCATCCACCGAGGCCTCTCTCGACCCTTCAGCAACCGACCCTCCGGCTTCCTCCGAAGTACCTTCAGAGACTCTTCAAGCCCATGCTGCCGAGATTCCTTCTGCCGACCTTGGGGCTGACAATGCGGAGGTCCCTCCTGCTGGTGGTGGTGGTGAGACTGGCGATGTCTCTGTTATAGATGTGCATCAGTTGTCCTGATGTTATCGTTTCTTTTATTTTCTGTACTTGGGGGGAGATCATTGTACCTCTTTCTTTTTCACTTTCTCTTTAGTTTGTACATACCTCGAAAATGAATGAAATATTTTATTGCATCCATCTCTGTGCAATGTGTGCTTGAATGTTATTTTTTCTTGTTCCATTTTTTTGTGTCCGACCTTGCAATCAAGATAAAATAAGTAACAGGAAAAAAGACAAGTAACTGAGCTCGGCTCTATAGCCGAAGTCAGTAGTAAGATAGGTCCTTTATCAAGGTTAAGTGACTAAGCTAGGTTTCACAACCGTAACGAGTTAATGAGTTGTGACTAGAGCTAGAGCACTAGGTTCCACAACCGTGGCCGAGCTTGGTTCCGTAACCGAAGCTAAAAATGGTTGGTCTTGTGACAGGGCCGGGGCAGCTAGTTTTGTAATCGAGCTGAGGGGTGGCTAGTCCTGTGACCGCGCCGAAGTAGCTGGTTCTATAACCGAGCTGAGGGTGGCTGGTCTTGTGACCGCGCCAAGCAGCCGGTTCTGTAACCGAGCTGAAGGGTGGCTAGTCCTGTGACCGCTCCAAATGCAAGATGGTTCTGTAACCAAGCTGAGGGGTGGCTAGTCCTGTGACCGCGCTAAAGTAGCCGGTTCTATAACCGAGCTGAGGGTTGGCTAGTCCTGTGACCGCGCCAAATGCAAGCTGGTTCTGTAACCGAGCTGTGTGCATATGCCGAGTTCTGTATCTTGGCGAAATCTGAAAATGATAAAACGCATCCTTCCATAAGAACCAATTTTATTGACTTCCAAAATTGAGTACAGTCTAGAAATAATATTTCTTGAGGTGAGAGGCATTCCAGGGGTGTGGTAGCTCTCTACCCTCCATGTCCTCAAGTTTGTATGCCGACTGCCCAGCTGCCGAGATCAGGATGAATGGCCCATGCCAGTTCGGTGCTAGCTTTCCTTCAGTGAGGTTTTTATCTGCTGGAAGCATCTTTTTCAAGACCAACTCCCCTGTTGAGAACCTTCTTTCCTTGACCCTCTGATTATACCCTCTGGCCAATTGTCGCTGGTAAGAAGCGAGGCGAATGGCTGCTGCATCCCTTCGATCTTCAGCTAAGTCGAGTTCTGTGGCGAGGTTCACATCGTTTTGGCCTTGATCGAACAGTTCTGACCTGAGGGTTGGGAGGCCGACCTCCAGTGGGATTACAGCTTCCATCCTGTAGGCCATGGAGAAAGGCTTAGCCGAGGTCGAGCGCCTTGGAGTAGTCCTGTACGCCCAAAGGACGCTCGGAAGCTCCTCTACCCATCTTCCTTTGGCTCGGTCCAGTCTCTTCTTGAGTCCGTCGAGCACCACTTTATATGAGATCTCGGCCTGACCATTGCTCTGAGGGTAGGCCAGAGTGGAATAGTAGTTCCTTATACCGAGCTCTTGATAGAAGTTTTTGAAGAAGTTGGAGTCGAACTGAGTCCCGTTGTCCGAGATCAAGGCTCGAGGCACCCCAAATCTTGTCACGATGTTTCTCCACACTAAGTTTTTAGTATCCTTATCGGTGATGGAAGACAAAGCCTCGGCTTCTATCCATTTAGTGAAATAGTCAGTGGCTACAATTAGCCACCTCTTATTCCCTGGAGTTCGGTGGAGTGGTCCCACTAGGTCCAGCCCCCACTGGGCGAAAGACCATGGGCTGGAGAGAGGACTTAGGTCGTGGGCTGGTTGATGGAGAGAGTGAGAGAACTTCTGGCACTTCTCGCATTTCCTGGTATAGACCTGGGCGTCCTTTTGCATGTATGGCCACCAGTAGCCCTGGCTGATGGCTCGGTAAGCCAATGACCGACCTCCGATGTGGCTGCCGCAGATCCCTTCATGGATTTCATAAAGGAAGTCCTCGACTTTGCTAGGATGTACGCACTGGAGGTCGGGTCCATTATAGGATTTTTTATAGAGCTTGCCATCTGGAGACAACCAAAACCGAGCTGCTTTCAGCCTGATTTTATGGGCTTCGCTCTTATCTTCAGGAAGCTGGTCATCTTTGAGGTAGGAGATGTACTGGTCCATCCAGCTCTGGCCGAGATTGACGCATAAGATCTGCCGAGGTGGGTGGAGCTCTATGCTTGGTCTGTCTAGTGCTTCCACTTCGACAGACCTTTTCCTACCAGCTTTGACTGCAGAGGCCAGGTTGGCAAGAGCATCGACGCGAGAGTTCAAGTCTCTGCCGATCTGCCTGACTTCAACTTTGTGGAACTGAGAGAGGAGTTGTTTTGCATAAGTCAGGTAGGCTGCCATCCTATTGTCACGAGCTTGGTAGTCCCCATTCAGCTGGCTCGTCACCAGCTAAGAATCGTTGAAGACCACCAGTTGCCGTGCTCCCAGGATTTTTGCGTTGCCCAGTCATGCTATCAGCGCTTCATACTCAGCTTCATTGTTTGATGCCTTGAAGTCAAGTGTCAGGGCTTGCTTGACGACAAGGCCCTCCGGAGATTGGATGACTATGCCTACGCCAACCCTCTTGGAGGTTGAGGACCCATCGACAAAGACCTTTCATGATGAGTCGAGGAACTGCTTCCAGGACCACTCATGTTCCATCTCGGTCTCGGTGGTTGCCTCCACCTCCTTGCCCCCTAGTTCGGTGTCGAGGTGGCTCGGTGCCGAATTAGGAGAGTTGAACTCCACGATGAAGTCTGCTAGCACCTGGGCTTTGATTGCCGTTCTGGGTTGATATTGGATATCATACTGCCCCAGTTCGACGGCCCATTTGGACACTCTTCCAAAGAAGTCTACCTTTCAGAATAGAGACTTGAGTGGATGTTCTGTAATAACCACGATGGAGTATGTCTGGAAATAGTGGGAGAGTTTGCGGGAGGCGCTGATGAGCGCAAGCGCGAGCTTCTCCAGTGGCAAGTATCTCGTCTCGGCATCTAGCAGAATTTTCCTCGCGTAGTAGATAGGCCTTTGTTGCCTATCTTCTTCTCTGATGAGTACCGAGCTCACTGCGTGATTCGAAACTGCCAGATACAAGTATAAGACCTCGCCTTATGTCAGAGTGGACAACAGGGGAGGTTAAGAGAGGTATCGTTTGAGCTCCTGGAGGGCGCTGCAGCAATCTGGAGTCCATTGGAACCTCGAGCTCTTTTTCAAGAGCTGGAAGAAGGGGCGGCATTTGTCTGAAGCTCTGCTAATGAAGCGGTTCAGTGCTGCTGCCATCCCTGTGAGCATCTGAACTTGTTTTGCCGTGGTCGGACTTTGGATGGCCTGGATCGCCGAGATCTGCTTGGGATTGGCCTTTATCCCTCGTGTGGTGACCAGGCTGCCTAAGAACTTGCCGGAGCTGACACCAAACACGCATTTAGAGGCGTTCAGCTTGAGTTTGAACTTTTTGAGGACGGCGAATGTTTGACTCAAGTCAGTCAAGTGGTCCCGTGACCTTTTAGACTTGATGATCATGTCGTCGATGTATACTTCGACCGTCTTGCCGAGCTGGGCTTGAAACATCTTCGCTACCAGCCTCTGGTAAGTAGCACCGGCGTTTTTTAACCTAAAGGGCATCACTTTGTAACAGTAGAGGCCTCTGGGTGTTATGAACGAGGTCTTGTCTTTGTCAGGCCCGTGCATCGGAATCTGATGGTAACCTTGGTAAGCATCGAGGAAACTCATCCTGTCGTGCCCGGCAGTGGCATTGATTAACTGGTCTATCTTCGGAAGAGGGAAGCTGTCTTTAGGACATACTTTGTTGAGATCGGTGAAATCCACGCAGACCCTCACATTTAAGTTGGGGGTCCTTGCATTTAAGTTGGTGAGAATGGATATGGAAGTAAGGGCCCCCACCCATCTGTTATAAAGTTGGTGAGAGTGTCTCATTTCCACTAAGTAGGCTTTCTCTTTCTATATGTGTGGGTTCTCATGGGTCTTAGCCAACCCCGTAGGCTGGGCTACCAAAAGAGGAAAAAAAAAGTGTTTCAAGGAACATCTGGCCTTTCCCTGGGATATGTGGGACCCATGACATGTAATACATCTATTTGGCCATCGAGTTAATATATGTGGACCTCACTTGCTCGGGCCCATGCAGCCATCTTAGTGGGAACTACTTGATATATATTCTACCCATGAATCGATATACGCCCATCTAAGCCCATGTTTGGCATCTCTATTTTATGCCTCTATTTCTCTAACTGTCTAAATTGGACAGATGTTTAGACAATTAGAGCGTTTAGCACAAGATTCTAAGCTCTGTCCGCTTTAGACATTTAGAGGCAAATCCTCTAAAATCCAGATGCTCCAAAAATGGGCAGATGAGAAATAGAACTTTTGGGTCTTAAAATATAGAGGCGAGGTATTTAAAATAGATTCGTGCGATATCAAACGCGTTTTTTTATATTCTAGTCTCTTTTTTTATTGCTCTTTTTTTAATGGCTCTATTTTAGATGGATCTATAAAAAAAAGAGTAGAGATGCCAAACAAGCCCTAAGTGGGTCCAACAAGTGACCTGTTATATGAAACTACCAGATATAAGATGCCACCATCAACCCATATGATCATTTGTTTGGGATCCACTAGATAACTATCATGCAAATCTGACCTTTAGTTAGATGAGATCTTATCACAAGCAACTCACTCACCCAATTGACTCTGTCTCCGTGTAAATGAGATCCACAGCATCCAAGTCATTTACTCTTTTATAGGACTCATCGTTCATATAGGGATATAGATTACTTGGATCTAGTAGGTGTTATGTGGGCCAGCCATTATTTGTCATACGCTATTCACATGATCCCCAACAATTATATTAATGAGTGGATCTACTCCAATATTTTATTTGAATTTCAGTCAAAAGACATTTTGGGTTTGAGGATTCATTTCACAAGTACACTCGATACAGCCTATAGTAGGGGTGCAAAAAAAAAAAAAAACCTGTAAACCGCTAAATCGATCCGGACCGGATGGTTTGGATCGGTTTTGTAGTAGATCGGTTCGATCACGGTTTGGATTTCCTTCGAACCGTTTGATTCGGTTCGCTTTGCGGTTTGAATGTGCAGTTAAACCGCTCAAACCGAACCTAACCAAACTAATTATATAAATATGTATTTATAAAATACATAAAGGAATATGAAAAATCATTTGAAGAAGACTTGAACCCTCATTCCGTTACTTAAAGTTCAACGTCTCACACTAATTGAACTGCCATTTTTTTTTTGTGAAAACAAATAAATAAATAAATCGTAACCAAACTGAATCAAATCGGTTCTTTTCGGTTTGGTTTGAGCACATGGACGGTTCAGTTTGGGAAAATAGAAAACCGATGGTTTTGGTTTGATCCAAACTGCCCTAGTACACCCCTAGTCTATATGTGTACATTTAGCTAAATGCACCAAAAAAGAGTTTGCGTATGTGAACATTTGACTAGATATACGAGTAGCTTGAGTTGGAAGAATTTTAGATATTTGCTTACGTATTGTTAAAGCATTATTTATGCATATTTTTAAATAAATTATATTGCAAAATAAATTTATATTATGGTTGATTACATAATGAGCTTACCCCATTCAACGTATTTGATGGCAGTTGATTAATGAGATGGTCACCAGTTTGTTGAGTAGCCGATTGATGAATTGGAATGGCTTTCAGTTCGATGGTGAGGGAGGGTGTTCATATACATTGTTATATTATTTACTAACAGCTCGAGCATTTGGTATTACTGGTTATTAATATAGTATTAGAGTTAGAGGTCACAAGTTCAAAACCTTTGTGAGGCATGTCACCTCCATATGTCTATCATCGGGTTTCGATCTGGTGATTCTTGTGTAGCCTACGTGGCAGGCCAGTGCAGAAGTTTTGCAGGGCGTGCTACGTGTGAGGGGGAATTGTCATTCGCTTAATTCATGTGCTATTATTAGTTATCAAGTTGAATATTAAATTTAATTTATTATTCAATTTTTATTCGACTTAACATGTGTATAGAATTCAAATAGTTAACATGATTTGGTGGCTTGTGGTCCTAATTGTTGTAGATAAGGTTGTGAGAAAGGGCCGAACCGGATGAATTATAAGATCATAAAAGGGATGATAAGGGATGATGTGCATGTCATTTGTCACCTATAGTGTTAATGTGAATGGCTCCAATGAGTGATGGCTTTACTGTCAAATAGGAGGCCTAGGACAAGCTGATCCCCTTTTGCCTAATTTAAATATTCTTTGTGGAGACACCTTACCCAAAGCGGTTTTGTACTATGCGACAACTAATTGTATTTCCTTTCCTCATATGGCTCCCCATGGGAGTAGGGTCTCCGTCTTCCAATTTGCCTACGAATATGATGTTCTTTTCTTTACCTATGTTAATAGGCAGTAGCTCATAGGATTGAGGGAGATCCTCGATTGCTTTGAGGGGGCCCGTCAATATTGTATCAATAAACTTATCTAGTTGGAAAGGCATTGTGCTCTCTCACGTTGGCAGAAAGGTGGTACTCCAATCAGTGTGTTTGTCCATTCCTAATTATTGGTTGGTCCATTCTAGTATGCCATTAAAGGCCACTTCCCGTATTCAAGCCAAGTGCTCATCCTTTCTGTGGGCTGGTAGCGTGATGGGTACTAGGCTCAAGAGGATTCCAGTGGCTTGGTCCAAAGTTACTCTCCCAACCACTTATAGTGGATTGGGTTTGAGGGATGTCCATTAAGTTTGGGCATTCATAGCAAAGCTTGTTTGGTAATTCATCAGGAACCCAAATGATTTTTGGGTGAAAATTCTAGCCCAAAGACATCTATTAATCTAAGGTAATCAAATTTCAAGGAATATAAAGTGAGGCCTACTTCTATGATTTAGTCAAGCCATTGATTTTAGATGAGTTGCCTTTGGTGGCTGGTAAGGGTCAGTGGATTCAAGTCTTTAAAGACAAATGGGCCTCGAGGATTTCACCAGATAGACTCTTATCAGATCTAAAAGTCCCTTTCGAATCCCTCCGTCCCTCTTTTAGAGTATAAGAGTTGAATACCTTATCTTCTCAATTTTCTCTAAAACCATTAATATGGTGCACCAATGGTTTGTGGCCCAGAGACTTAACATTGGTCCTCAATTTGTGTGGAGTTCCATGGTGGGTTGGACTTGTCCCCCCTAGAGGCTGGGTGAAACTCCATTTCGATGGCATGGTAATTCTAGAGGCGCAAGTGACAAGTGTTGGGGCATAATTTGGATAGAAAATGGATCACTCATTGTAGGGTTCTCGGGCAAGATAAATCCCACTAACCCATTGCATGCAGAACTAAAGGCCCTACTTGCTGAGTTACAATTATGCCTTCCCATATTGAACATCAACAATGTTATAATTAATTGAAGGAGACAATCTCAGTGTCATGGATTCCCTTCAGAATGATGGGGCATTTTCATGGGACTTAATGATTTCCTGGAGGAAAGTTTCACAATGTTTATAGAGTAGATTGGGGGGTGGTGGGACCAAATTGCCAAAACCACTGCTGGTGTGCCTTCTCATGTCCTCAACGTTCGTTTACAGGATTTGAAGACGGCAGGTGTGAGTGATGCCCATCAGAGGTATAATTTTAGTGGAAAGTTGTGAGTCTTAACTCTAAAGTCGGCACTTTGGGAATGATGTTTCATATTAGCTTGTAATATTTGTAATAGTTGTAGGTGTTTGTATTTTTGCCTTTTTTTATGCATGTAGGTTGGTGAACTAAACTCCTTTTTTCCGGAAAAAGGGGAAAAACAAAAGTCGGCCAGGGAAACAACTAAAGCCAAGGTCTAAATGGGCTGTACAATAAAGTCACGGGGTATAAATGTTCCAAAACTTTTAGAGCGTGAAAGATTTATTCAATTGCATCTTCTATGATGATATAAGTGTTAGAATCGAAAACACACACGATCTACGAGACAATCACACAATCAATCAATGAGACACAGATTTACATGGTTCGGCAAGATTGCCTATATCTACGGGAGATTCACGCTGTTTACTATTATTGGAGATTCTCACAAGAGTACAAGCACTCATTGTCTCTCTTGTTCTCTCTCAATTTCACCATTCTAATTGCAATGCTCTCAACACACAATATAAATATATGAAACCATAAACCTTTAGACACTCACAGCCGTCGGATCTGGCCTTATAATAGATGGTCCATATTAAACCGACAAATTACAGATAAGCCCCTGTAATTAAATAAAGTCTAGATCAGGCTTCACCAACCCATCAAGAAGTTGACAAGGTACCTTTGCACCGTCCACAACTCATAGTTGGCACTCGTTTGGTTGAACCTAATCTAATCTGATATAGGTTTCAATCAAATTCACCAAATAGTCACAATCAAATTTGAAAGAAAAGAAATTTGAAACAGTGTATCTAAGAAAGTTTGATTTTCAATTATGAAAAAGAAAACCACTGGCGCACTATACTACACATCTTGTTCTTCTTTCATTTTTCTGCCTTTATATATATGTTATTAATTTTGAGAATTCTTTATCTTTCTCAAGGATAAAAATGGGAGGGAGCTTTCACTCGTAAACGAGAAGGTAATGTACAAGTCTTTCCTTACACAACTTCTTCACAAATCCAATGTCAAGACTCAAGAATTCTTAAATAAACAACAATTTCAATTTTGATTTCCTGTAATGATTTTTCACACAAAAAAGCAGCTTTTAGATGAATTCTTGATCATGATTTAAGCTCTTTTTGTGTGTGTGTGTGTGTGTGTGTTACCTATGATTTTGAAAAATCCCTAAACTCAACCTCCATTATGTAGGAGTGGCAATGGGTCAGGTTGACAAGGGGTGTCTATAAGTTAAAGCTCAACCTGTATCCGACCAATTTTTAAAGTGGTTTATGTAATTTGATCAACCTTCACCTAATGCGGGTCAATTGAACCTAACCTGCATAAGCCATGCACATTCAATGTGGGCCAATTCATTTAAACTGACCGAAGCTATAGTATCCTAGCTCAAACTCAATCTATGAAACAATTTAGGCATTTGAGTTGAGCTTTAGGGAAAAAAACCAACATAAGTTCTAGGCATTTTATATTAGTTAGACTATTCTAAGTATCAAATATTAAATAGCCAAATTATTTAAATGGGTTTAGATATGTGGCTCGTGGGCCAAGACTAACCTAAAACATTTAAATAGATTATGTGGGTTGACCGTAACGCGACCCATTCAAATGCAGGTTAGGCTTTCCTTACTTGTGCCTGACCATATATATTGTAGGTCAGGTTGTGTAGGTCAAATATGGGTCATGTTGGCGAGTGGGGACCAGATTTTGCCAACCCTACCTTCATGCATTATAGAGAGAGGCCAAATCCTCGCCAATAAGCGAGTAGGGATGCTCATTGGCCAAGCTAACCCGAGCTTAACCGATTTGGGCCGGTCTTGGATTTATAATCTAGGCCCTTTTAGTAATTGTTTTGGGTTAAGATTAAGTGATAGAAAGCCTAAAGCTTGACCCAGCCAGCCTAATGATGCTTGGAATTTAGTTTATTATATTATATGCAAACAATTGGTAGAAACCTCGTTTCGGCCTTGCCCAGCCTGATTCGTTGACTAAATGAGTGGGCTAAGCCTGACTTTTACATACTATGTTGGGTTTGGGCCAGTCCCGGGCCTATGTTTCTAAAGTCGGGCCAGGCTTAAATATGCCTCAGCCCGGCCTAGCCTTGCCCATAAACACCCCTACAAGTGAGGATGGTAAGTAGAGCATTTGCAATGATATTTAAGATGCAATGCATGCTTATCTAGTTCAATTGGCTAATGAAACTTAATGGTACGTTTGTGTACACACCTTTTCTGCGGAAATGGGAAATTGCCACGTCACCAAGTTCTTTTGAAATGGGAACCTCGGAAAAGGATTTCTGCGGAATTTAGAAGTTCATGTTTGGTGCTAATTTTCTTTCCTCCCTGAATTGGTACTAATGTTGTTTGGTGCTGCTGTGGATTCCTTATATAAAATCAAATTTTCCTATTTTGTGCAACAATTTTCTGAAAAAGAAATAACATGAGATGTATATAATTTATTCAAAATCAAATAATAATTTAATTAAAGAAATAAGAAAATAATAGAGTGTAGGGTTTTGGGTTGAAATGGAAAAGAGTGAGGAAATGAGATTATATAGAAGGGAGAAGTTTTCTGAGGAAATCAATTTCTCATACCCACATAAGAAATCCATTTCCAGCATGAGCAAGAAAAATGATGACAAGGTAAGAAAGCGTTTCCGTAAAATTGTTACGCACTGAACGCATGAAAATGGATTTTCTACAAAAAGTGTTATACAAACGTGTCCTAAAAAGTAAGGACTTGTACGATCCATTTATGAAATGAGCTTCATCAGACATTGCTCGGTCCTATTCATTTTAAGCTTCCATGAAATACAAACTCCCTCACCAAAGCCATTTTAAGATGTACTTGGCAGTCTATTCCAAAAAAAAAAAAAACACAGTATTTTTGCTATGTATGCCTGGATTCACCAGTTCGTGGTACATAACAAATCACATCTAAATCTAGATCCTCATAATACCGGAACAGTAATTTTGCTATGTATATAAAGGCTGGATTTACACCAGTTCGTACTACATAACCAATCACATCTAAATCTAGATCCTCATAATACTGGAATGTTAATTTTGTGATCTCTGTAATTATTCAGTGAGATGAATGTGGATCTGTCATTTCCAAGTCATCGGCTTGATATGTGGGAGCTGTTAAAAGCTTAGAATCTCTATCTAGTACAAGTACATGTGGGTGGGCATGATGCCTCCTGGTAGTTTCTGATGTCGCATTACAGACACTCGGAACAAAATCGAGAAAAGACTCGTTTGGTCTGGAAGCAGTGGATCTTATATTAAGGAAGGGTGTGCCCACTGCCCACCAGATTAGGTAAAAAGGCTAGAAAGGATAGAGCCGGAGTGTAATTTTCATGTCCAACCAAAGAACTTCCATGTCCTTTTCAAGGTAAGCATCCATGGCCTAATTTCAACCCATGTTTCCAAAGTAGTGTTTTAGTGGGGCCAACAGATGATCAGCTAATTGAAAGAGGGTATTGAGGAGTGGGCTCCACCCAATGGGGAATATTGAAAGCAATCCATATTCCTTTTTTTGTGGTTTTGCCACATATGTATGTGATCATTATATAAAAAGAGAAATCCCAGGGACAGACGCCCCGGGACAAGCGGCGGACAGTCACTGTGGTTTTGGTGCCTTGAGAAACATGCGTGTGTCTTGAGAAGCGTGCATCCCTCTAACGTCTGTCCGCCGCTTGTCCCGAGCCGTCTGTCTCTAGCATTGCTCTATAAAAAATGAAGGTGCTACATCTCACCAAAATCTTTTTTTTTTTAATTCAGAATAGCTAATAAATATTTAAAAAACACCGCACCCATATATAACAAGAAACTTAATCACACAATAAATAGAAAACTAGTCAGATAATTACAGTGGCCTAATATTATTAATTAAATATAATCTGTGATAATCTAAGGTGAACTAGCTTACCCTTTTCAAATACACCATTGTTTAGCTAAAGCATTCTCTATTAATCCAATCACTATATGCCACTGGACCATTGCTCCCAATAGCCATCAAAATCCACGAGAACTAAGAGATTGTTTTGACAAGGATGAGAAAATCTTTCCTCTCAGGAAAATCATTTTATTTTTTATTAATAGAAGATGGGACAAATACCCTCCAAGCTGTGTGGGTGTACATTATACGAGAGAGAGAGAGAGAGAGAGGGAGAGATATCTTGGTCGGTTGATTTGGAATCTAAAGTTGATTTGGATCTTAAACACTATATGCCATTTCTTCTTAAAAGGGATGATTGCAAATGGTTTGGAGCAATGCACAAAAAGCTTGCATGTGGGCACAATCTACATCAGATATGGATTGTTCCTTTCCCAGCCATGAAACTGCTCATCCTCCACTTCCTTGTGTCCTTTTATTTAATTATATAATATATTCCCATGTACATAAAATCACACCTAACTAACAAAAGCACTAGTTTTCTTTTCTTCCATTATTGCCTGCTTGTCAAAATCTAGGACAACTATTTTCTTTTCTATTAATTTCTTTGTATTATTAGAATAATACAAACCTCAGCTATAATCCACACTTGTTTTAAGCATGTCAGTCCACAAAAGGTTGCTAATCCCTTCCTGAAATCCCTTTCTTTAAGAAAAAGTACTGAAAAAGAAAAAGGAAAATAATTTGCTAATATGATCTACATGTCTTGTGCTTATGTAAGATCCAAGTCATGATATTCATTATATATATACATTTATAATAATAACATAAGGTTCATAATACAATTATATGGTCAAGTAAGATCAATTCAAATCTGTATACATTACGACCCATTTTGTTACAGCAGAAACATTAAGAATGATGTCACAAATTTGAGCATTTGAAATACTATTATTTTGTTAAGATATTATGAGAAAACATTAGAATTTTTTATAATATCCCAAGATTTCAACAATTAACAACATTGGGAATGTCGCAAGAAAATCTTGACATTATCAGAATAAAGTGTGATAAAATAGTTAAAAAGTTGTATACGTAATATTAAAATATTATTTTACTTTCCATGACTATTCCCTCTATTTCCTTGGGGAAAACCCAAATCTGAAAAATATCACAAGAAAGCTATTTTTTTTTATATGCTGATTGCCATATAGAGCATCAAGAAATTGGGAAAGGATTGAGAATGAGAAGTCATTTCACAAGAGAAGACAGTGAGATGGATGTCAAGTTGATCATCATATAAAAATAGAAGCAATCAGCAAAAGTGAGGTTGATTGTTTCCCTTGTGATAAAAAAGGATTAAAAGTGGTTAAGTGAGATTAGTCTCAATTATTTTTACTTAAACCACAAGTGTTTGTTATGTTGTCAGCAGGTGTGGGATTAATTACCAGTTATCTTGATGCTGCGTTAGCACAGAGATTCCCCCATAAACAAATTAGGTGCTTACCAACCCAACTTGGAGTTGTAGATGATAGTACTTACCAACCAAGTTAGAGATTAGATCAGTAACTCTGGTGCTATGACAAGATGTGGCCTAATCCCAATTTTCTGGGTATTTTTCATTTTCTGTCTTTGACAAGTTTTGCATGTGCTACGGTAGCACATTGTTGATGTAAATTAACATGGTGCAAATCAAGATTTCATAAAATCATTGTTGATTTCCTTCATAATTCAGAAAATGCATATAGAGAATTAGGAACAAGATCTTCCAGCAGATTTTGTTATTATTATTATTTTGTATAAAGGCGATACTATTTAAAAAAAAACCTGGCAAAGCTAAAAATACCAAACCACCTCAAAATGCTCTTAGAGTCCATATCCTTGGCCAAACAGTGAGCCAACTAATTCAACTTCCTAGGCATTTGGTTAACCCCAAACCACTCAAAAAGCATAGCTTTGTCCACTCAAAAAGAGTTTGCAGCTGATCTAACAACTTAGTAATCAGTTTAAGAAAGCTCATTTCTTTTGATAGTTTAATTTGATAGATCAGGGTTTATACCATATTAGTAAAGATCTGATGATTTTTAAATGCCAAAGGGCTTGAAAGTAAATCTTATAAGTGCATATCTAGTCATTAGATTTTGTGGCTCTTAAATAGATGACCATGATAATCTGAACTGATATTTAGCTCACTTTTAACCATGATGAGAACTACTAAACTCATCCTTGTTCGTAGTTGACATGAGTCAAGGCAGGTCTCATAGGACTGGTTTGCTACTTCGAAAATGGTGGCTAAATGTGGACAATTACGAGATAACTTAGCGGTAAGGGCGTTTCATTCTCACTGAAATGCTAGGGATGGATGCCTTGGTACTCGTAGAGCACTATAGTGGGAGCATGGAGCACTAATATAGAGGACCCAAGAATGGTAGATTAGGCTGCCGCTAAACTGCTTTTATGTGAGGTTTATAACAAATCAAGTGAATTGCATAATAAAGAATGCTTTTGCTGTATTCACTCTCTCACAAGCTCACACCGGGAGTTAAGTGTCATCCTTAGATTGATTTCAATTTCATTTCATTCAGAGTAGCTTTAACTGCTGGATTGCACACAAAAATTAGGTGGTAAAATCATGTCCATACTCAATCCAAGCCACCTGTTAATGTCATTTCTGCGTCTTAGAAACAGTTTCAATAAAGATAATTGTGGACTCTTATGGCAGTGAATTCTAAATAACAAATAATGCGATAGGGTTCCGACTAGTACAAACTGAAAGCACGATTTATATTGCACAACTTTATGACCTAGAATGGTATGATGCCATCCTAAAGATGATGATAATATCTCAGCAAAAACAAAAAAAAAAAAAGATGATGATGATAATATGTTGAAGTTCTTCCTCAAAGTGAGTCCATGCGCAACTCATACTAGCAAGTGTGTTCTCAGTTTCTTTTCCTTTTTACCCCAACTAAGGGCACTGGGACCCATGGGAGCTTGCACATGTGGGAAGAGAGCCTGCGTATGTGGAAACAAGAAGGCATGCGAAGAGATCGAACCTTGAGTAGTTGGGTGAGAAACATGGTTGCTAACCAATTGAACAACCCCTGATTCTCATATTAGTGAGTGAACTCATCTTGACGGGTCAAAACTCTCCCATGCAGCACAGTAAGTAATGGGTAAAGTGTCCAGTATTGTATCAAACGAAAGGATTATGCAATAAAGAAGAAAGTTGTTTTGATTTTCTATACAGCCAACTGGTCCATTGTTTGATACGATATTCTTTTTCTTACAAAAAACTAAAAAATTAAGTTAATGTTCATTGATAGAGAGGATCTTGATGTCCTATGATTGCAATGGGAATATAGGACTCCTCTCTCCTGTGAAAAGATAAATCCATGGAGCACATAATTTTCTAGTGCGCAAACATGTGCTTAAAGCGGCCGACCATGCTCCCAAACTAGCAAATCACTTCAATTGACAAGGGACAGACATTAAAGACCAATTTTCTATGCGGGTATCCACATACAGCCGCAATAAGAAAGTAGAAACCCTAATTAGGCTATCTTTAGGATTAACAAATATATGTTTTACTGTAGCTGATGTGTTTACTTCCTTATTGGTTGCGTCGTGAGTGACATTATTCCAAGGCACAGTGATGTAAGTTTGCTGTCCTATCCGATTCCACATTAGAAACTTAACCATCACAGATCGGAGGTTTCTTCCCTCGAATTTGTTCCTTCCATCCGTCCATGGGCATATGATGATGGATCAGGATCTTCTAATGCTATCCACTATTTTATAGAATAGTCATGTGGCAAAAGTTTGTGGGCACATTGACCAGCTAGATGCATGACCATTTTGGAATCTAATTTTCTAAAAAAATCAAAGATCATATTTGTCTGATTTTTAAGGCCCCAAAATTGATGGTCAAAATGGCACTCCATTCATGACCATAGATCATATCTTAGCAGCATATGATGGCCTTTTTCATTAATGGTTGGTTAGAACTTAAAGCCTTCTGCAACTAGTGGACCAGTAGGTGCCCTGTCCTGTGTGGAGCTTCCCTGCTAATGCTAATGTAGGGGAAATCCGGATCAAATGATCACGAAGACATAATATCATGGGTGGTGCATGGCAACTAAGCAGGGGATTCAAACAAACTTGGTACTGTGATATCTACACAATTCATTTGGGCTTCTGATGGAACTTTAAAATTAAGAAAGACGACAAGACAGTATAGGTTATAGATCTTTCAAGTAAAAACAATTCGTAGTTTAAAAATAGCATACATATCAGCCGTTTATCTTAAGTGAAATTTATAGTTGATGATAATGGGCAATAGGTTCTTGATTCAGTTGTGAATTGAATACTTTGATGGTTTTGATATCTTGATGATACATTGCCGAAAAGTTGATCATTCTCCAGATAGCAAAGTTGCAAGAGCTACAGATGAAATTCCCAAAATTAGATAAAAGTAAGAAAAAGAAATCCATATATGTGCAAGATGTGCAACTTAATTACTCTCCGAAAACTGTAGAAATTTAAGTTTAATGAGAGTTATATTCATCGTTTGATTTGAGAAATACAGTTTTGGTCACTCTTTTAATACATGTTCAATCCAACTGTTAATCTTTCATTGATTAACCAGGTATTTGAGTATCTACAAAATACACAAAAGAAGGATTGAACCCACGGTGTAGATCCATGTTACTTGTACCTTATTGCATGTAAAGTTTGATTTTATTTTAAAAGAGATTGTGATTAATGGGACTCCACAATTATTTTAGAAAACTCACAGATGGCCTGGATCCCCACAAAGTGGAAGAAGGCTCATGTGCAGATTTGATTCAACACTACTTGGTGGGGTCCGCATTAGATTTACCACTTCTCCTTCTTTTTATTTTCCTCTAAACTGCCGATGCATCTGACACTAGAATATAGTATATATACCAATGAGCACATATATGATCTATATACATGCTAGTTCTTACGAAAAAGAATATCAATCTCCTTAGCTCATAGAATCCAATTATATTCTCGAGTATCTTTCATTAATCAGATCCGACACAGAAATAAACAGTTTTGGTGCAAACAGCTTTAAAAGGGGTATTGGGGGACGTCGACTTGTTCAGTTGCAGGCATGTTCTAGTTGGCAGTTTTTGGTGTGGATCTTGTGAGAGAAGAGAAATGGGTAGCAGCTATTATGGAGACCTGAGCTTGGGAAATGGAAGATCTGGGTCTTCTAGGAAGGGAAAGAAGAGCAATACAGAAAAGCCCAAGCAGCCCCAAAGGGGCCTTGGAGTAGCTCAGCTAGAGAAGATCCGACTACGAGAACAAATGGTTTGTTCCCATCCCCTCTCCCTTCACGCACTGTCCATCCCACACAACTCAATCAGGGATTTTTTTGGTTTTAGTGTTGGTTTTAATTTTCTTTTGATTCTAGCCTCCTTGTTATTGCTGTACTATGAATCTTTCTATATAATTCAGACTGTGTTTTGTGATCATACATGAGTGACTGAGCAAAAACTTCAAGTGAAGAAATAAATGGTTTTTGTTTTTCTTTAATCGATCTTTATGGGTTTCCATTGATGGGCCATGTCTCATGGGTCATGACAGGTTCTTTGTGCCTGAAATCTATCAGTGTACCAGAAAAAAAATTTACCATATGGGTTTTGCTATTACTACATTAATAATTTCTTTGGGTGATTTGTATTTAGCCTCTACCATCATCAGGTGTGTTGAATCCAACATCACCACCATCATCGTCGTCGTCGTCATCTCTCTCTCTTTCTCTCTCTCCATTACAATTACAATTACAATTACCATTACCATTAAGTGTTCCTTGTTTATGTGACTTTTGATAATTCTACATGGCTTTAGATGGGCTTGGGAGAGGGTGAAACAACAAACATCAGACATGGTGAATCCCAATCTAGTGTTGCAGCCAGGTACTTTTCTATGTGCTTAATGTTCTTTGTTTTCCGCACTAACACTCAAACATATCTAATCTCCTTTTGAATTTCCCTATATCCAGATGGAACCAGTACAATGGGATTCCGCAACCCCAACAACCAGTGAAGGCGAGTATGACGCAACAATTTTTAAGGCCACCCATGAAGGTCGGCTTAAAAATTCTCTTTCATATGACCCTTTAGAATTTCCCTTATAATCAGATATTGTTCCTTGAAAGTTAATTAGTTGACTCTCTTCGACCATTGTTTTATAGGATTCAATGGGCTCGAGCAGTCAGACGACTCTGGAGTCAACGGACACGCAAGAACTAGACTTGGATCTGAAATTATAGCACGTCTGAGATAAATGGATTTGGCTTAGTGATACATGAACCAGCTGGTTTCTTTTTTATTACAATCTCAGAGCCAAATGCTCATTTTTCATGTATGAACTACAAGACATGTGAAAACTGCAGTGTGAAAGAAGCCTAACAATTCAATGAACATATCTTTTATGGATGCATGAGTTTTTAAAGTTGCTATAGTGTGTTGTCTTGGGTGGGTTATTTTTGGTGTCTTTGTATGGGGTGTATTTGGGAGTTTCTGGTCTCCTTTTGCTGAATGACGTAGCTTTATTGTCAAGTAAAAAGGAACAAAAGAGGCAAACAAAGGTATAAAGTGACATAAGTTGTGGTAAATAGGATTGATGCTTGCTTTCTTGAGATGTAAGTGAGCGACTTAATCTCAAGATTCTCTTTCTGATGTAAGTTTTCATTGGACGACTGGTAGTGTTTACAGTAATGTAAAGATGCTTTTGATAAAATAGAGAATCATTTTACTTTACTGCAAGTGGTGTTACCCATTTGAAATTGATGGGTCTTTCCCTATGTACAGAGACTTCTGTCGCATGCAACATCCCAGGTAGAGTTCGGAATTTGGGATCCTCTTCGGCACTCCTTGTAGAGGATATAGCCTATATTAATTGGTCCCTAATCGAGGAAAGGGATGACAAAGATTTGGTTAAATATGTGACTCACCTGAAAACTTTGGTAACCGGTGAGGAATAGTAAATATGAGGATCCTTCGTTGCCCTTGGGATAGGGTATAGGGTTTTCTTGTTGGGATTTGTTTAGCTAAGGATTTACATTGATATTAGTACATCTTGATGCATATAGCAAAGAAAAACTAATTTGGGCGGACAAATCCGACGAGGGGAAGCCGGATATGAAAGCTCTCAAATTCTTGAGGATTTACAGTTGTCAAAAGTGGTCTTTTCACAACTATGGAAAGCGAAAAAATTTTCTCGAGCAATTCAGTTGCCAAACATGACGTCAAAGAAAGGAATGCATTGCATAAAATCGCCATGGATTTATTTAGGGGAAAGAATCCCAATTTATAGAAAACAATCTAATAGTAGTAATTTCTAACTCAAACGAAGATTTATTCTTTATCTCTAGGAATAAGGATCTCATCCTAACTAATCTCTAAGGGCCTACTTTTTTATTAGAATTTCTGATAAGAATAGCCATGTTAGGATTTTTTTTAACATGATGTAATATCCTATTTTCTAGCATTTGCAAGTGCCATGTTTCTTTACAAATATTTCAAATTTTCGGCAACCTGAAAGGTCTGAAATAACCTTTGGGAATTCAGGAATTCCAACTCCTTTATTTTTTGGTGGAATTTTTGTTGCTTAAGTACAAAGGAACGTTTAAGAACTCCTTCATGCATATGAATTTTAAAATTCTCCAAATAAGAATTCCATGAATTCCAGTAAAGTAACAGGCCCACCATCTATTTCTATGATCTCTACTATCTAACACCTTTCTCAAATCACAGTCTTTTCATTGAAAGTCACATGTGATTGATCAGTAACAACAAGAATAAACCCCTAGGTTTTTGAAATATTAATGATAGATAATTGATATAAATATTTATCTTGTTTTGCTGGTGACTATCGTGTCCATAGAGTTCATCATCGTCTTAACCTGCTCTTTTTGAGTCTGTCAATGCCAGTGCCCTACTAAATTAGATCCATCATGATTCTTCCATAGGCTTTTAGTTGTGTAGCTTGATATAGAAGATGAAATCGTAAGGCTTGGATAAATGCATGAATAAGGAGGATGCTTGGTTTTTATTGGAAAGGGAACGAAAATGGCGGTGATGATCATGGAAAAATGAGAGCCAGGACGATGGTAGATCTAATCGCGAGATCATTACTAGGCAATAGCTCTGTTTCCACGAGAACTTTTAAAGAAAGGAGTACGTTGCATAAAATCACCATGGTTTTATTCAGGTGAAAGAACCCCAATTTATAGAAATCAATGAAATAAAAATCTAATCCTAACTACTTCTAACCATCCATTCCAACAATATCTGATCTCTGACTGCCTTGCTGCCCTATTATAACCATTCATCAAAAATTCCCTTTAGGTGTGTTCGTTTGTTGGGATTTTGGTAATCCCTCATGAGGGGTTTTATGACTTCAGCAAATGTTGTTCCTCACCTTGTTTCACAAATGCTCCACTGCATAGTGGCATTTTAAAAATTGGAATTTGGATGATTCTACGTGCCAAAAGTGATATTTGACATAACTGGTTTTGGCATCTCACCATTCAAATAGGAAACTTTTAAATAGTGTGAGGACAACTATGAGGAATTTCCCAACATTTGGAATTTCCATAAAAAAAAAAAATCTCTAAGCAAACAGTAGATTGGGCATTCGTGCAAACATATCTTTAGGTTTTTTATAAGTAGGCTATGTTGGAAATTGTTAGCCATATGATTAGATCGTTTTAACCGAACCTATGAAAATCTTGAGTAATTATAAGTTGTGTGTGTTGTTTCTAACAATTGAAATTGTGTCCCATTTATTATTTGCCAACCCTAAATTCACAAAAATGGTTGGCATGTTAGTAGGTAAATCAAGACAAACCAAGTTCGGGTACGGTTTTTAAGTTGGATGTGTACGGACAAGAACTAAACTTCATGGCTTTCTACTGGTGTTCATGGGCCAGGTTGAGTTGGGCTAAGTCATATCAAGGCCTGATCCGACTTTAGAAGTATAAGCCCGTATCTGGCATAAGCCCGACACATGCCATAAAAGCTAGGCCTGCTTCAAACATGTCTGGTCTAGCCCGTCCATCTAGTCAATTGGGCCGAAGCCCGATTAAAGCTCAATTAAGTGTGACCCACTTAATAAAAATCATTAACTGTGGCCCACAGTCATATGCCCTTGCATAAAATATAAGAAAATTAATTGTTCCTTATATAAATAATTTGAGGGCGAACCCGCATCATTTACATTATTCAAAGAATAGAATAGACTGGGAGAATTTTGTTATCTATCATTCAGATTTTGCTCAAATCAAATGGCCTATCATCAACTACACTCAAATAAAATATTCAAATGTTTCTGATGATGGTGGGCGCATTTCATTTGAATTTTCAAAGAAAATTAATGGGCAGGTGGGAGAAGCTTATCCGACAGTGGGTCCAGATCATGAAAGTCTTGCATGGAAATCGGAATCCAAAGGAGCTATACGAGCTGCAGTGAGATCACTGACAGAACAATACTAGCAATTTTGGCGAGTAGAAATTAACAAGGTTTGGGCTTTTGTGGAGCATGAGCATCAATAGTGGCAAGAGGGCGAGAAGGCGAAGGCTTGATAGGAGAAGGGTGTGATTTCTACAACTCTATGAAGGTTCACACGAAGAGTCTAAAATTTGTGAGGATTTTCCCTATGGTGACCGTGAGTGGACCAGTCATGGTCTCCCACGTCATTAGGGGAAAAATCCTCAAAAGATCCATTTCTCACATGAAACCTGCAGCAACAAGAATTGACACTCCCATGCCCAGGGGTTGAAGCAGATTTCATGAAGGCGCGGTTTCTTGTAATTTCTCTCTCTTTGAAGGAAAGCCCTCTAGGCTCTAGGTGAGAATGAAGAGCAAATTTTTGCAACTCGAAGTAGAAAACGAAGAAGTTTACTACTTATTATTATTGTTGATGATGTGGATATGCATGAGGTCTTTTATCCAATAGGATTATTTCCCCGGGTGGTGGTGCTTGATAAACCTGCACAAACACACTCTTAAAAATTTGGGGCAGTATTCCAACACAAGACATTGAGAGCAAACCCCCAACTTATGTCAACTCTACCAAATCTTAGGCGGGTAAGTAGAAAACAAAGAATTACCAATCCAAATCAAAGGATAAAATCACCCCCAAAACCCAAGGCTTAAACCTAGGCCAAACAGGTTGCTCAATCCATGGACACTACTGCTATTAATGCCGTTGAAAAATGCTCACTGGATTTGGAAATTCCCGGATTGTAGTTGCTTATGGGCGGCGGGTCAGGTCAAGAATAGCTCACTACTCAACCTCGGTTCAAAAGTCGTAAACTCGAAAAACCTGCATCACACGTACACTCATACATGCAAACCGGAATGCCAGAGTGTACTTTTAGAAACCGGATTCCTTGTTTGAACCAAATAGGTTTTTCCCTGTTTGGACCAATCAGGGGATAACACGTGAGCTTTTTTAGTTTAAAAACTAGCATTGTTTTTAAAAGACAGCTCCGTTTTTTAAGCTCCATCTTTTAAGTATAAAATAAATACAAAACTCACGTGTCACTCCTTGATTGGCCCAAACAGGGGATCCAGTTCCCTACTTTTATTTGCCAAACAAGACGAAAACCGGATAAAAAGATAGCCCTAAAACTAACTTTCCCAAAACACCCTTGCTTTGTAAAAAAAAAAACACATTAAACTATAACTTAAATACCCTTCCAAAACTACAAAAGCCTCAAAAACTCCCTCACCTTCTTCTTTCTTTGCTCTAAGGACATTTCTGTCAATTAACATTTAACTCTTATCGACCCTACTCTCACACACTTTGGCTCATAGAAAAATGCTGCATTGAGCGAGTGAAACTTGATACTTTCAACCATCACCAGTTTGTTAGTTGAAAATTCGATCTGTATAAAATAAATGTCTCAAAATACATGAGAATTTTTTTTTATTTTATTCCAATAGGAGATGATCTCGTCGATCATATGATTAAAAAATCAGTTTAACACAATTAGTCAAAGATTATTCTTATTGGGGTTTTATTTTGAGCAGGTCGAATTTTCCAATAAATCCACTTTTCCGTGTCCCGAAAAGTTGAAAGCACAAATCAAGCTTGTTTGATAAATTCACTTTACTAGTGAAGTAGGGTTAAAGATTATTTCAACATGCAATAAAAAGGGGCTAAATAAAAAAAAATATCACCTTTCAAAAAACACTTCTATTTAAAAAAAATCAAAAAATTACTTTCTTATGCTATTAAATGATAAAAAAATGAAAAAAAAAAAGTAAAAAAACTAATTTTTCATGGCTTCACTAATTAAATCTTTTTTTTTATTATCTTTTAATTTGATCTTTCACCTTACTTTCACTTTTACAGTAACCTTACTTTCACTTTTACAGTAAAGTTACCACATTGGTGATTGGTCTGGTCTCTTTCGAAAGAGAAAAAGATTCATGTGTGGTTTCAGTTTCTCCATAAATTAAAAAAAGAAAAAAAAAACAGACCTATCATTTTCTCCCAACTCCCTCTCTTTTCCTATCATTTTCTCTCAACTCCTCTCTTTCTCCTTCCGTGGAGACGATTTCTGAAACCCTACCCTAGCTTTTTATATTATCTGAGAGTTTTTCAGATTGCGATCGAGATCGATTGGGGTGCCATGGAGAGGATCGTAGGCGACAAGTACAAGCTAGGCCGTAAGATCGGCAGTGGATCGTTCGGCGAGATCTATTTAGGTGATTCTCATCTCTGATTCAATCTTCTCCCCTTGATTTCTATTAGAAAGTTTGAGTCTTTCTCATCTGATTCCTTTTGAATTCAATCTGTGCAGCGACACACATCGATACGTTTGAGATTGTCGCGGTGAAGATCGTAAGTGTCTCTAATCAGCGAGTCGAAGTCGGCTTTAATTTGCTTTTCTTTGTTGTTCTGAATTCATTGGTGGATCTTGAGCTGTTTTCATACGGTTCTTAATAAAAGATTCAGCTCAGAACGAGAAAATCGTCCATGGCTGCATAGACGACCTTTGAACAGATCTTATATATTGTAAACAGGTTTCACAGTTTATTATCTGGCGACAAGATAAAAATTGGATCTTTTCGGTACAAAGGACACTGTGTTTTTTTTAATGAAATATTTGGAAACTTAACATTAGATCTTTTGTAATTCATAAACCCTAACAGCAAAGCTGTGGGTTTACTTTCAAGAGAGTCGGTGGAAACAATTCTTAGTTTCGCCAATACTACAGAGAAATGATTCTTCAAGAGATTATGAAATCCAATATGCGTCATCTAGATCAATAGCGCAGGCCAAATATTAAATCTCTACTGTGAGAAAACCATTCCAATTTAATCTCATGTGGGGTTTGGAATGCTGCTGCTTGCACAAAAGTTGGAAGAGTGGTTACAGACCGGATGTTTATCTAGAAATCTATGATGCCTTAAGTAGTAAGCAGCAATTTTAAAATGCAAATTTCTGTCCACAGTTTAATATTGAATTATCCAGAATAGAACTCTTTGTACCGAGTAATTCCAATTTTACATGCCAATGATGATGGAACCTTTAATTTCTTTTTGCCCTTACATTTTGTATTATGCTCAATCACACACTTGGGTGCTTCTCTATCCATGCACGGCTTCATGTCTAGGCTCATATGTGGCGGTTTGTAAAACCTCACTATGTAGACAAAATGATCTCAAATTAGGTGCGTGTGCATGTGTGTGAAAAAAAAAAGATGAGAAAAAGGATTGACCTGTTTGGCTTGGATATGGCACATGTGCCACCGTGGGCATGGCTGTGTGTAGCCAACATTTTCATCTAATTCTCAAGTCTAAATACTATTAACGTGGTTTTCACGTTTTTATGAGGAAAAAGTTTCTACATTCAAATGTTTTTTTTTCACTAGATATAAAATGTATGTGCTTTTGGCATTATGCAAGGATGTTTCTTTGGGTTCTGTAGTGGGTGTTGGTCCTATTGTCAAGAATCATTTCGTTCCAATTTTTTTTTTATTTTCCTTCAGATCTAATGATGCTTCGAAGGCCCATTTATTTGATAGTTTAATATATTTACTATACTTTGCACTTGTTCATTTTCTTTTTCTAACTTAGATTATGTTATAATATTAAATATTATGGCATGACTGTATGGTACAAGTTCTTATTGACTCCCATGTTGTGTCTTATTTAATGTTGGCGTTAAAGATTCCCATGTACTGTATCTGGTTATTATAGTATAATGTTGCATACAGGAGGAAATTAAATTGCAATGCTAAAGAACGTGGCTATCATCTTTGTGTTGTAATTGACAATGAATCGTCTTTGATGGTCTACAGGAAAGCACTAAGGCAAGGCACCCGCAACTGCTTTATGAGGCCAAGTTATATAACATTCTTCAGGGAGGAAGTATGTAGTACACTATTTTGTAATTAATGTTCCCATTAGTCCAGAATAACATCACTTGTTTGACTCTTTTTGTGTCTTCAGGCGGTATTGCAAACATCAAATGGTGTGGAATAGATGGGGAGGACAATGTTCTTGTTATGGACTTACTTGGACCCAGTCTTGAAGACCTGTTTGTCTATTGTGGAAGGAAGTTTTCGTTGAAGACGGTATTAATGTTGGCTGATCAGATGGTAACATAACTTACTCCAAATCCCAGCAATTCTATTTTTATCATACTGTTCTAAATCAATTCAAATGTATTTCAAGCTTAATTTTATTTTTCCAAAGCCATCATAATGTAGTTCAAGATGACCCTAAAAATTGTAAAATTGGATTTTCTTTATTTCCTGGGATTGGTGTCTTTGATGTCACAGTCAAACTCTTGCAGTGCCTTTCAGAAAACTTATGTGATAGGATAGGATTAAGGCAACTTCTTATTTGAGATGGTTGGTGATTTTGCTTTATAGTTGACATCAAAATGTGTGGCTACCATGTAGTTGTCTGTTCAATTCCAGTTCGACAGCCTCACTAGGAATAAATCAATTATGTATACCGCGTTTTTACTAATTACTCAGTTGCCACATCCTTTTAGGCATAAATCAGTCAAACTTTTTTCCTGGAAATGGCCTGGGTTGTTCTTTGTTCCATGTGTTCGTCCATCATTTGAATTCTGACACATGAACCCCACATGTTTGCTGCCTAGTGATTTTGGGTGATAATTGTGTTATTACTTTTATTGCTATTCCAGATTACGAGAATTGAGTATGTGCACTCAAAAGGATTCTTGCATAGGGACATCAAACCGGACAACTTTCTCATGGGTCTTGGTCGAAAGGCTACCCAGGTAATGGCTGTTGTCAGGTCACTTTTTTTTTAATCTCTTGTGGATTGATCTGTTTGAATTTCATTTTTTTTTTTTTTTTTGGTCTTCCATCGTTTTTTTTTTTTTGCTCAGGTTTACATCATTGATTTTGGACTCGCAAAGCGATACCGAGATTCTGCAACCAATCGTCATATTCCTTACAGGTTATATTTTGTTCTTTTGTTAAATTTTGGTGGCTATTAAGCATTCTCTTTTAAGTTGAAAGTGCCTAATCTTAATTTTGCTCAAACATCTCATCTATATGTTACATTTGCATATCTTGATTTCAACAAAGTCAGCCACATGTTATGCATTTGCATTTTATGCTCCATTTTTTTTTTAGCCAATTAACTCATTCTGTTGTGCTCTGTGATTTTAGCATTTTAACCAAATTTAAGTCTATTGGTTGCTAAAGTAAGAGTAATGCTTTTTTGTTCCATATCAATGCTTTCATATCCTTTTTTCCTTATAATTTAAGTCTATTGGTTGCTAAAGTAAGAGTAGTTCTCTTTTGATCCATATCAATGCTCTCATGTCCTTTTTTTCCTTGTATTCACCCCCCCCCCCCCCCCCAACCAAATGCAGGGAGAACAAAAATTTAACTGGTACTGCACGCTATGCAAGTTGCAACACTCATCTAGGCATTGGTGAGTAAATTGCAGTTGACAACTATTTTAATTTGAAATCAAGAACAGTAGTAATTTATTTTCATTTATGCCTTTTTAGAGCAAAGCCGGCGGGATGACTTGGAATCTCTTGGCTATGTCCTCTTATATTTTTTGAGAGGAAGGTATGTGTTTTTCCCCCTATTGACTGCAAATTTTCATACTCAATTATTTATGGAACCTGTTTGTTGCATCTTCACATTACCTATGATTTTGGAACAGCCTTTTTTTTTTATTATTTAATTTTAGAGCCTAATTGTTGCATCTTCCTATTTTCATCAACTTATGGTTGGGGATTATGCTTGTATTACAATTTACAGCTGATTGTGCTGTTGGAACTTTGCAGTCCCTGAACTATGGGGATAAGCAGCATCATTGGTTGTTTGTCCCGTTTTAAGTAAAGAATAGCATATGTTTCACAAACTCAAATGATGCTTAAACTTAGTTTGCTTTCTGTGTAAAGCTTTCTTCTTTGCCCTTAATGTGATATTGCGTGACATGAAGTGTCAGCAATGTTTTGTTGGAAATATGATTTGAATACTCAATGGACATAGTTTGTGCAATCTTTTCTTAGCGACATGCTATTTTTGTAATCTCTTATGTTAGTAATATTCTAGACTCTTTGTCTTCCCCTACTGTTTTTGTTTGACAATCTTTGTTTACTGCTTGCAGTCTTCCATGGCAGGGTTTAAAAGCTGCTACAAAGAAGCAAAAATACGACAAAATATGCGAGAAAAAGTTGTCAACTCCTATAGAAGTATGTTTGTGCACTTGATATATGCTTTGATGCCTTCATAAATCTTTCCTTTGCTTGGGTTAGTTACTTTTTGTGTTATCCTTTTCGGAAGGTTTTATGCAAGTCTCATCCAGTGGAGTTTGCATCATACTTTCACTATTGCCACTCCTTGACATTTGATCAACGCCCAGATTACGGATTTTTGAAACGCTTATTCCGTGATTTGTTTTCTCGTGAAGGTATGTATAGCCTTAGTTGCAATTTCTTTCTCATTTAAGGGCAGTTTTAAATAAGAATTCAATTTGTATAACGTTGTGGTCAATGTTAAACATGAATTGTCAAAGTTACCATTTTTCCCCATTTGCAATTCAGATTCCAATTTTATAAGAATGCTCTATTCCTTTTTCTTTATTTAGTTTGGACAATGTTTTTCATTTATTCTGAGAGCTTAATTTCTGCTTCTGGATAGGAGCTCAATGTTGCCTTTAGGTCTGACTTTCAACCTCAATCTTTTTTTTTTTTTTTTTTTATGTAATGAAATATGAAAAGAGAAGAAAAAAAAAACTACGATGCTTCGTGCTCAGCAGACTTGAACCCAAGCCAAGGCCAAACAAATTTTGAGTAACTTATAAGGGCGACCATAGAGAGATGGTAAGGTCTTGATGATAATGACAACGGAAGTGATGTTGATGATAAGGTCTTCACACCAATGTTCGTTGGAGTTGCATCTGTTTATTGTTTTGCAAGTGGCTGTATGCCTTATGATGTGTCCAGCATAATCCCTACTGCTTAATTTTTCTGCTCCACACTGTTCCTTTTTTTGTGCATCAGTTTGCTTTCTGTTTCTTAGCAATTGAAAAAGTGAATCTGATCTGGATCATAGTTATATGTCTGCTTTATGTTGCCAATGCTATGAAGTAATGGCAATTCAGTAAACTGGTTGACCATTTTATCGTAAAGTTATTTACATCTTTAATTATCTCGGTGATGATAGCAGATGTTGACCACTTAGCAATATTGACTAGTATTTATTAACTATCTTAATCAATGGGATTGAGAACAAATCAACTGGTTGTATAATGGCTTGGGTCCTAAAATCTATTGTGGATGATGAAAATGCTGTTGTCTGAACTCTGAAGTCCATAGTTCTCTTAGTAGCCACTTTTGATTCCCTAAACGGGGTTTGCTGTCAATATCATCTCAGTGTGGAAGTGCATGATCTGAACTAATATGTTACATTTCCACTTCATTTACTACATTATCATTTGGCCTGACATTATTCGGTCTCCCCCTGAATGCAGGATTTGAATTTGATTATATCTTTGATTGGACCATCATAAAATATCAACAATCCCAGAGGACAAAGGCTCAACCTCGAGTTTCTGTTAGTAATCTACTTACAACTATTTATTGGGAGCTTGCATCCATGAAATTGGCATTCATCTGATTTTATTTTCCCTGACTACTTGAGCTTAAACTGCATGAAGAATTTAAAGTTTTCTCATTCTATTTTCTTATATAACTTTCTTCTGTTGGAGAATTTTTTTTTTTTTATATATATGCTGATGAGAAGTATTTTACATTTGCAGCCTGTTGGGACGAGCAACCGAGCAATCCCTATGGAGGTTGATAAGTGTCAAGGTATTGTCCAGTTTCATTGGAGTAGCACATTCTTGTAATGTTTGGTGCAACGTGACCATTCACTTGTAAAGCACCAACCCTGCACATCCACTTATCTGCTGTATGGCTGGAGATTAGCTGGGATGCATGTATTCTTTATCTTTATTTTTATATAACTCTGGGATACATGTATGGGAAGTGCTCTTATGAGAGACACTCTCACCAACTCGGTGAGAGATGGGTGGGGGCCCTCACTTCCATATTCACTCTCACCAACTTAAATGCAAGGGCCTCCACCCATCTCTCACCAAGTTGGTGAGAGTGTCTCTCATAGGAGCATTTCCCTACATGTATTCTTTATCTTTATTTTTAGCAGTACTCATCAGAAACAAGCTTTGTTTTTTTCATTGGAATCAAAATTCATTGCAAACATCATTTTATGAAGGGAAAGGCAAATGGTGTTTTCGGACAAAGGGGTTATGCTTTCTGTGAATTTAAGTTGCTGTTCTGCTAAAACTTTCCAATCACTAGCCCTCCACCAAAGGGCATTTAGGCGGACAAGTGTTTATTAGTAGCTTTTGTATCCTATGGTCCTTCAGCCATTGATGTGAGCCTGAGTTTGTTAAAAAAAGGGGTAAGTGCACTAAAGGTGAAGGGACTTATTATGAATAGAGCCTTGTGAACTCCAGCCATTGGCATTTTTGAGGTATATAGGTCCAAGAGATCTTGCTTCACCAAGGAAACTTAACACATTTTCTGGTGCAAGTGTTTGCACCTTTTTGTAAACCAGCAAATTTCTATAACTCACCATTGAAGGAATGCATTTTGACTGAACGTTGATCTTTTGTTCTTTCAAGTATCTAGACTTTCCTCATGTTTTTCTGTAAATCTAAGTCTATGTAGAATGTTTTTTTTTTTTTTTTGGATAGGTAACGAAAATATCATTAAAAGAGGGCAAAATACAAAGAAGAGAGGAGAAAAACTACAACGATAGGGTACAAGAGCATTGAACCCCACACTACTCCCATCTACATAACCAACTCCGACCCAAGGAGACAACCTGTAACGCCCTGCTTTGCTAGAATATCCGCCATACATTTTACTAATCTAACCTTATGACGGAAAGCAACATCAAAGCCCAAGGATAGTTCCCTGTTTACGTAAAAATGAAACTGATATTTCTATGAAAAAGCCTTTTGGTTTGACACCAACTGATCGCATTAGAAGAATTACTTTCCACAATCATGCTTCCATTGAAATTTCTCGAAGACAACCGTAGAATGATTAGACTCGAAACCATCTGTTTTGTTCCCTTTTTATTTTCCTCTTGATCTGTTATTAGACTTGGAACTATCTATCACGGGCAATATAAAAAAGGAAAAATAAAAGGGCATGTAGAGTTGTCTTCCGTTTTCTTTAATATAGGTAACACAACTCCAATTGCGACAATGATAACCTTCCAACTTGTCGTTTTTTGCCATATTTTATTTGGTTTTTACCTAATTCTTTGTAACAAATATTGTAAATGTTGTGGACAAATTGAATTTTCAGCCTTCCATTTTGGTTTTGTATTGATGATGACTTTGTGGTTCTGCTTTGCTCTAATTTCAGGGAGGAATGATGTATCTTATTCAGCTGAGTTTACAGATCGCATGGGATCAAGGAATGCTGCTCACCCTGGGGTTCGCATGCAATTTAGATCAGCAACTAATAAGAATTTGAATGGTGATGATCCTCATACTGAAAAGAATGTAAGTTATACTGTGGTTGGCAAATAAAATTAACAATTTTGCTAGCACTAGCCAACAACTTTAAACATAGCTAATCTGATGTGACTACAGTGTAATTATCAAGTATTTTGTCTGATACAGAACTGATGCTTCAGTTATTTTTAGTTATTATTATTATTATTATTTGCCTAAGGACAACTCAGATTGTTATATAATGCTTGCTTCAGTTCATGCTGGTTATTAGTAACACACAGTGTGAAACACCATGTAACATTTTTTTTAATTAATTTACCAGGCTAAGGCTATACGTACTTTTTATAAAAATATTGGGGGTGGTCTGTATTGCATATTACTTTCCCAATAGAGATGGGAATAATGTACTTAGTTTGGCTACTCAGCAACTGTGCATCTTGTTTCTTTCTCTCTTACAATGAAAGGTTGGACCTTTCCTTCTTTCATCATATTGTTCTTCTCCTCTTTTCCTGAGAAGTCGCTGTTGATTGGGTTCCATGTTACAGAAAGTAGGGACTTCTGCAGACAAGATGCACATGCCATCTACTGCATTTGCCCTTTCAGATGTTTCCAAGAAAAATTCCACAGCCATGAAACAGGCATTGCCAACTGATGCTTCATACATAGGTCAAGGAGGGGGAAATGCCATTGGTACTTCAAGCAGCTGGCTTCCGTCATTCCATCGCAGTTCATCTGCCAAATGAGTGGTATGAAAATGTTAATATTATTCAAAAGCTCAAATTATCTTTTTCTAAAAGCTCCATTTGCATGCATGTGCTTGTGCACATTTATCATTGTGTGCGCGTGACTAATGTGTTGAAGGAAGCCTTTGTGTGGGCGCAGAATCTGTCACATGCATATGCCATGTAATTAGTCATGTTTTATATGATTTCTTTTACATTGAACATTTATTCATGTTCTTTTTGGTTTCAGTAGTGGTTCTGGAGAGGAGTTTCAAAGAACACAATTGTAGAGGCTATGAAGGTGCCTGCGACTTTTCATTGCTCAAGTCACTTTCTGGATATCAGGACACTATGTTTTTATTAAGGTGACCACACACATTGGGTGATGCTAAAATTTGGTGTGTTCTCATAAGCTTGGTTGCTGTTGCGCTTGTAATGGTTGTGGATAACTCACAAGTCTCTTGCTTTTATGGATCCATGTTAAGTGTTTTATTCCATTTTTTCTGTTAATAGATCATAAGGTTTCCATTCTGTTACATGGTTGGTTGCTTCTGAAGTATTTCTGCTTCTTGTATTTTCATTTTATTCAGGATGATGTGCTTGCATTTTTTTTTTCTATTGCTTTCTTTGTATCAAAGCCATTCATGTTCACGTGGATCATTCTGTATTCCGGATCTGAATAAGGCACAGTAATGTAGTGTTTCAGGTGCCAAGCTTCAATGCTTTCTTTTATGGACCTTTCCTCAGGTATAAAGGAATTCCTGTAAGTTACTATTTTGTAAGATTTTATTTGATTGATTCCATTTTCTAAGATATTTACATGTGTACCTCGTTTCTGTCTCTCTAGATTTTCAGTGTGATGCTGTGTTTGGTTCAATGGGAGAAAATAAACACGAAGCAGGAGGTCAGGTAAAGTGAACATTTTTGTTGTTAAATCAATTACTTTTAGGTGAAAGCATGGATCTCAATTTCAGACCATATGGTATTATCAAAAGTTGGCCTTGGTTGAAATTGTGTTCTTATAGATGGTCCCTTTTTTATTTCTTGATTATAATAACCATAGTATTGAAAATCAAAATCGTATTGCAAATCGTACATAACCCATGAATCGAATCATATTGAGAATCATAGGATTTTTATTTTTCTAATAAAATGGAAAAATAATAAACAATTAAAAGAAAAAAGTAGTTATTCAAAACCATCCATTTCCCCATTTATAGCAGTGTAAAGACAATGACAAATAAGTCTATCATACTATCATATCAAGAATATCATGATATATTTTAATATATAATAAATGTTATATGTAAATAGTTAAATAAGTTTAAGGTATCAATATATATTCATTTTGTTTTATCTTTAAATCAAAACATAAAAGTAAAAAAACAAAATCCCAACCATCAATCTTACACAGTAGGATATCTCTTGAAGTTAAGAAAGTGTTTATGAAAAACAAACAAAAAAAGTTTTTTTTTAAAACAAAAAAGAGGATATAGAAAAGCACCATATGTATAGTCAAATGCTTTAATTAAATGTATATTTTTTATTCATCTTTAAAACCTCTCCATAGCTACAATTTTTTTAAAGAGGTTTTGTTAATTACTAAATAACATTCTGAAAGTAAAATCGTTAAAAGAAAGAGAGAAAAAAGGTAAAAGATTGTTAATATTCTTGCTCAACCGAATCGCTTGAATCGTAAGATTCGATGAAATGAGTATCGAATTGTAAGATTTACACATGAATCATCCTTAGATTCATCTATAAAAAGGGATTCGTTGCATGGATACGAACTGTTTTCCTTGGGCTAGTTTGGCACTTTACTAACATAATAAAAGTCAAGTAAAGCCTTCATTTTTCAAATAAGATGTCACATCAAAAGCACTTTAATTCAAAACTCTCCATCTTTTTCAAAAAAAGTCAAAAAGCTCCACTTTCCCATATAAAAAGTCAAAAAGATTCCATGGAAAGATTCCATGGACGGTCTTGCCACGTGGGCTACACAAGAACGACAGGACGGAACCCTCTCTGATACCATGCAAGATACAGTGTATTAGCCCAAAAGCTTAAGCTTACAGGTGAAAGGCCCAAATAGGTATATGAAGCCCTCTCAAACCCATCACTTGGGCAATGTGGGATGTGGGACTTTCCCAACATCACCAACTTTTCTAGTTTAGGTATATATGCCTTGGAGCCTTGTACCTTTTAGATTTTGTCTTTTTGTTGATAATTCTGAGATTTAGATGCATCTTTCTTCAGTTTGAGACATGCATGATGTTTGTCTTGCGAATAAACCTAGTTACATATAAAAAAGCGTAAATGTGACAAATATATACAAATTATCCATCGTAATTAACCAAGAATAAAAAAAAAACTTATCGTTGGGTCTAAACGATTATCAAGATGTAGTATCTTAGAGAAGCAGAGATTACATAGTAACTAGTAGAGCATTTGCTTCTATCATAGTAGAGAAATCATAAAAACTACCACTTTTGCTGGACTTAAGCATGATGGAAACCACTGAAGCTGACCACCTCATATAAAAAGTTTGGTAAAGGTCCTTGAGAGGCCACCATCCAAAAAATTGTTGATCCGAAAGATCAGGGCAAGTCAAACCACGTCATCTGTTCGTTCTTATTTGAGGCCCTTCATAGAGTCCGACCACCTCTAAAGTTGGCGATGATAGGAAGGAAGGATCTGTGCAAAAGGTGTATGAAGGAGCTTGGTTAATGTGTCTTGCAAATGGTAGGGTTTTAAAAACAGGGATGGAATGGAAACCCTTTGTAGTTCTTAGGTTAGGAAGGGGTCACATGGGTGGTGAACAGGTGATCTCTTCCTCGTGCAGCAGATAATCTCCTGGTCCCCCTTTCAAAGCCTGGATGACCCATGCAATCACCTAGGCCAGTCACTTAAATCCTTGTGACCTGTGTAGGACTACGAAAGGTCTCCAAGAGCATGTGTCACAGAGCTAGATCTGGTCAGCTAGTAAACTTGCAATTGACGGACATGGTAAATATACTTGTACAGAAAATCTTGTCTCTATGACACTCTATTGGACAGTTAGACCCACCCTGAGCCACTGCTAATATACAGAGGAGGGTTGGAAGGTCTGGATAAGGGATGCTCCAAGAATCAGCCTAATCGTATTTTGTTTGATGTGGATTTTATGAGCTTAAAATCATTGGTGCATAGTGTCAGCAAAGTGTATTTATGTGCAATGAGTGTCAAATTGGAGATAATGCCAAATGCCAATTCATGCGTGCGCTCAGAGGTGGGGCTCTGGTTTGCTTGATTATAGGGAGGCCTTGATGGGCCCCACAAGAGTATCTCATTTGATTTAGAGCAGTAGTCCTTGGATTAATGTTTTCAATTATATACACATCTTCTATTGCACCACACTTTAAAGGCACTTGCACAACAGTGGGACCTATTCAGGTACCCCACTAATCAATTGGTTGGGGGATGGGAAGGTCTATGCATGGATAAGGGATATATAGGGAATCAGCCTAGTTGGAGTTTCTTAGGTGTCAATTTCTTTAGGGCCTCAATCAATGGTAGTAAATCCAACAGCAAGTATATGTCCAATGAGTGTCAAATTAGGTATAGGGCTAATTCGGGTGGTATAAAGTGTGATAGGGTTTGCATGATCATAGGGCACCCTGATGGGCCCATTGAGAGATTATCATTTCGGTTTGGGAGCCGTGTTGCTTGGCTGGATGTTTTCGTATGCGCACATGTATTGCCAATGGACAATACATATTCTAAACTATGATGAATTTACACATACAAAGGGCACTGATCTGGGAAAAAAAAATACCAAAAGGCACTGTGCTTGACCAAAATCCACGTGGCCTTACAAGGCATCCCACTGTCTAATTACTTCATTGGTTGAAAGACCAGGAAGATCTGAGTAAAAAGATCTGGTACTTGGTAAAGTTTTACTTAAGCAGATGAAACCTGTTCTGTTTAATGGAAGGTAATGCAACTATTTCTTAGAAGGTAAGAGATCTTTTCTTATTTTCATTAAAAAAAAAAATCTTAAGTTGCTGCACATTCCAGGATGTGGCAAGATTTTCATTATTTAGACTGATCATGGCATAGAATAATACCGAGCATTTGCTGATACTTCTATTGACACTACCAATTTTTGCCGAGTCCCACCGACACTTATTTACCTATAAAAAGGGCCATCACCACCTATGATCTCACTATTTCTGCCTGACTGAAGGAGTTGCACTGTATCCTTGGTTGAGTTTGTACATGTGGGACACCAGATTCTGCCATCAGGGTTGATGTTCCTTTGTGGTGCCTTGAATAAATTTCTGATAAAAATCCTCCCACTTGACCTACTGGCTGCAAATGAAATGCTAAGAACGATGTACAATAATGATACATATTCAAGAGTTAAAAGAGGCCAAATATTGGACAGGTGGGATCTTCTAAAGCCTCTTTTCTTTTGGGCCAGTTAGAACATTGCTTTTACCCCATATAGAAAGAAAGATCTCTGTTTATGTGACAGAACGTTTGGCCCTTCTTGTACATAAAATCAAGGTGTAGGGTTCTCTGTATTTCCTTTGGTTGAGAAATATATAATTCCTCCTGTACTTTAACTTTTCCACCATGTCATGTGAAATATTAGACCTGAATTTTCTGCAATTTGTATGAAGCTTGCAGGAATTATACATATGTTGAATCAAGTGATAATATTGTTCAGAAAAGAAATAAACAAAAAAGAAAGACAGTCTATCTTCTGGAGCCTCTGCTATTAAGGTGGGTGACGCTGCCCTTGATTTGTTTCAAGGTACTGGAATTCTTGCCACATGCATAGCTGACATCACATACTGTGTATGTGACAGAAACAAATGAGAGCAATTCAGTTCCAATCTGTCGGTTTTATACAAGGTTCTATAGCGATGACAGTACTGAAAGAGCTGTTTTTTTAATTTTGCAACCTACTGTTCTGGTGGTGAATATTTACTTGGATACTTGTGGTTGTAGTTGGTATTTGGATAAAGGTTTCGACCATACTCGTTTCTCTGGTTGGTTTACTGCAGTGTTTTTAATATGGCATCTGGTGCTATAGCAGTTGCTTGTTGACCATGTCAGTTTTGGTGAGATTGACTGAGCCACTGAAAACATGGAGTTGCCTGCTTGTTTCTTTCAGTTTGGCTCTTCTGCAAGAGAATTAGGTGTTTGGCATTGTGAAGATTGGTTCCATGTTGGGGCAGTTCTTTGCATCCAGCCAGTTGTCCTTGCCAGTTGTTATTGATGGTATTAGGTATAGTATGTTAGACAGTGAGCTTCTCTTCGAAGTTTACTCCAGTTGGAGCACTCGGGACAGCAAGGATGAGTTATGAAATTTCCTATGAGCATTTTGGTTGGGGTTTTCTTGGGTCTATTGAGAGGGTTGCAACTTGAAACTGCCATGGGCTCATTGTTGAGATTAAAATAATGCAATGCGCTCTATGACGTGCCTAATTTTCTGTTTAGGCATTATTCAGAGATTGCAGGTAATCATTTTTACAGTACCTGCAGATGGTTGATGGTTCTTTTAGCAGTTATTTGGGGATAAACTGCCCTCTTAAGGTTTCCAATGCTTTTAGGCGGCAAGCTTGTGCAGTGCAGTTTTCTGGGCATCATAAGCATGCTTAATTGTTGAAGCTATTGGTGTGCCACACATCCAACCACATTAAATATCGGGGTAAAAGATTCCTGAAACAGAAATGTTGGTCATTGCTATTTCTTAGAAGCCCTTGTTGAGCGTTTGATACATGGGTTTGTGGGTTTGTTCTGTGCTGAATCGTTGAAGCTCAGTTGCCAGTTTCCTATGGTCATTTGGTTGAATATTGGGACTCTGGATTGATGGGTCTACATTGCTAAATAAGTTTTGAGTCGATAGAATTTGTGGAAAGGCTTTCTATTGTTTGTCGGGCAATCTTCTCTTCCTCCTGTAAATCAATGGTATCCTTGTTTAAGACTTGTCAATGTGCAGGGCCTCATTTCATTCAAGTGGGTATTTTAACTGGGTGGCGGAGCATGGCAGACCGGAGCTTGTTCGGATTTTTGGTTCAAGTAATCCTTCAGCCATTTGTGTCTCAAAATCTTATTTACAAAGATTCTCAAAAGGTATACGTTTTACATAACATCTGAATTTTCAAGAGGTATATACATTTTACAAAACATCTGAATTCTCAAAAAATGTACATTTTACGCCATTAATGGTTGAGTGGCGTTGGCACTATAGTATGTCATCTAGATGAAAGTATCACAACTTAAAAAAAAAAAAAAAAAAGAGAGAAAAAAAGTGACCATTTTACCCAAAAAAAAATCCTGATTGGGCAACAGCAAAGAGGTGGTATCCTATCCTATATCCCTGTTTTGATAGTATTTCCATATGGCATTATTCGGCTCAAAGTTGCAAATATGATTATTGGAAAACTATTGGAAATTAATTGGATTGTTCATATTTTCAATTTTTTCTTAGATTAATTGGGAGATTTTGGTGAAAATAAACATTTTTAAGAATAAAATTTTGAAAGTGTGTATAATATAGTATCTATTATATACTGAATTCTTATTTATGGATATAATGAATTCTTACTAATACACAATCCATCGGATTATGTATTTGGCATTCACAGAATGCATTGGCACCATCACTCCATATGAAATTATGAATTGTTGGAGAAATAGCCTGTCATTGGTTACGGAGATCTACTGTGGTCTAAATTTTTGCAAAAAAGCATTCAGGAGAAGCCGACCACCGAACCTCCTAGGTTTCATGGCTGATATTATCTTTTATGTCACGGTAACTTTGAGGGAAAAATGTTCTACGAGCAACTGAAAGTGCAGTCCGTCGCTGTGGGCCCACTTGTGTCCCTCTTTCATCAATGTGGCTCCTCTCATTGTTTTCATCCCATGATTTGGCATAACCCTAATTTTACAATTACTGAATCTGCACTCATCATTGGATTAAATTTCAAGAAAACCAACAGTTGAGAAGCCATTGACTTTTTAAGGCTGTTAAACAAAGGTCTAGAATTAAATGGTGGCCTGAATTTTTTGGATCCGCCCTGTGCATGAATGAGGAGAGCTTTTCCTCTTATTGTTAACCCATTGGAAAACTTGCATCTAAATGGGTTCCTCAAATAGGCTGCATATAGATAGACAGTGATTTGATAAATTTGTATTATTGTAGGAATAAAGTAATATTCTTACAATAATAAAGATATTTTCAACATATTAGTATGTATTTTTTCCATCGGTCACTGGTGTAATGAAAATCAGACGGCCATCACCAATATATGAGGGCTGATTTCATATAGATGCTGATTAATCCTTAGCATCCTCTTATTTTGTGTTTAATTAATTTGTGGTTCCACCATAAATTCTTTGTGCTGCGTGCTTCATTGATGAGAAGCAAACACGAACATCTCTAAATGCTGCTTTCCATCTGAGTAATTACTTTGATAGGGGAGAACTTGATGTTGCTCGATTGGCAACCTCGTTTCTCATCTAGCTGCCCATTGTTTAAGCCCTCGGCATGCTAGTGTCCTCCTGCATGTGTAGGCCTTAGTATCCAGAACCACTTCTCAGCTTTTTCAATCTTGCTTCGAAAATGCAGATCGGTGCTTTCGGAGTGGATCTTTCCTCATAGCGCAGTTCTACCGAATATGGAGCAAATCGTATAAATATTTGATTTTTTGTGAATTTTTATTTTCTTTAAACTTGATATTAATCTTTTGAATGAAGAAACTTCCTTAGATTTTTTAATCATTATTTATTTTATGTGATCAAAATTCAAAATTAAGTTTTTTTTTCATTTTTTATATTTGAATATACGAATAAAATATATTTTTTCCAATTAGTTCATTATTTATAAATCCATAAACATTACGTTGCAGAGGCGCTTCAAAGGTGATCTGGACGTATAATTATTTTATAACTTTGTGTTTCAATGCTCTGGCTCCGTGGTCGGTGTAAAGCTCTTTTTCCAGCTCCGTGGTCGGTGTAAAGCTCTTTTTCCAATCATATGGGATGACTTTTCACATGTGCGGTCTCTCATGGGTCGCAGACCTTTGGGTGAGAAGAAAGAAATATTTTGAATGGGAAAGGCAGTATTCACTTGTCACGGGTGAGTCTGATCCTTTGTCCCCGCTATTACGTGGGAGCACATTATTGAAACTCATCATTAGGGCCACGTGTAGATAATCCGAATCAGCGAAGATAAATCTCATCCCCTCCCCCTACGAGATATTCACAAATCTCAAATAAAAAGGAGTGGATACAACGCGGAAACATGACAATGCTGCATTGCTGCTGACATGGTGCTAATCGCAGTTCACGCCGTGAGATCATTTTGTAGTGCGGGACCTATTACTAATTATTGAAAAATTTAAGGACAGACCTGTGGGCCCCACGTTTGAATTTATGGCTTTTTTTCATTACAGTTTGAATATATGGACAAACTCATGGACAGAATTTGGAATAAACTGTCTATGTGGCGTAACGTGATTAGTACAATGGATTTCAACTTTTGAGAAAACCCAATCACATTGCGTCACGTGGACAGCTTGTCTCAAATTCTGTTCATAGAGTTTGTCCAAATAGACTTTTTATTTTTATTATTGATAGGTCAGGGTCGGGGTCAGGCTACTCGTACGTTCAAAGGTGACACATTTTTTAACGAAAAAGTCTACTTGAGTCTGTAAATGACCAGAATAACCTCCTCATATGAATTTTCCATTTTTTTAACATGAGTGGCCATGAACCCTCAAACAAACATGGGGATCCGGTTCCGGGAAGTTATTATGGTGCCCACCTTTCTGCCCACGATGACACTGACACCGCTCTCCTATCGAGACAATTGTTATACGCATTTATAATGGCTGCAACTTCTATAGACGATGTCACCTCACTTGTCAGGGGGTAAGTAAATCGATTTAAAAACGCATGGACAGTGAAAAAAAAGGCTCTCTGCTGTGATGGGGGGCCGATTTGATTCCGTAGCAGGTAGAGGTGTAAATATGGGCGGGCGGCCTAGGCCCAGCACGGGCCCAGCACGAAAAAACCGTGTCTGGGCCGTGCCTGGGCCCGTTGACTTGGTCAACGGGCCGGCCCGGCCCGGCCCGGAAGCCCTGATGGGCCGTGCTGGGCCCAGGTCCCCCAGGCCCGAGGCACGGCCCGGCACGGCACGGCTAAAATCCGTGCCGTGCTGGGCCAGTGCCCAGAGCCCGCGGGCGGCCCGGCCCGGCCCGAGGCACGGCCAGGCCCACGGGCGGCCCGGCCCGGGCACGGCGCGCAGAGAGCCCAACGGCTTTTTTTTTCAAAAAATCCCCCCCACTTTCCAAAAAAAGGTCTTTTTACATTTTTAACCCCCTCCAACAGCTATAACGGTCATATGGGAGGGTATTAGTGTCTTTTGATCATTTTTTACCATTATACCCCCCCAACTGCTATAAAACGGTCATATGAGGGGGTATTTTATGTCATTTTATCACTTAAGAATTCTATAAATAGCCCTTATTCCTCTCATTTCTCTACACTCATCTACTCTCTCATTTCTCTACACTCATCTACTCTCTCATTTCTCACACTCCCTCTAAAGTTCTAAGGCTCTAAGCTCTCTTAAGTCTCATTCTAAAGTCTAAGCTCTCTATACAAAGTTTTCTAAGAAGTGAAGAGTGAGGGTGACTTCTCTAAAGTGGAGGATTCAACTAAGAAGAACTTCTCCATTAGCTCTCCCTTTCAAGTTTCAGCCTCTCTCATAAAGGTATTTATTTTTTTTAATTTTGAGTTTTACTTAGTAATAATATACATAGTAATATTATATATTAAGTCACATCTTCTCCCCTTTCTTATATAAATTATCACAAAAAACACATTATACATAATTATTTATCAAAATTTTTTTTATCTTTTATTTAGAAAAATGGCTGGACCATCACAACCTTTCAACCTTGACTTCTCTCTAAATGAGGAAGATCCTGGATTTATTCATTTAGATCAAAATCAGGACATAGAAGTAGATAGCAATAATCCCCAAAATCCAGCATCGTCTTCGGTTGCTGCAACTAAAAAGAAGAGAAAATCAAGATTGACTTCTCATGTATGGAATTGTTTTACTAAAGTTACTGTCCCATGTCCCACGGGAGGAACAGAGGAAAAGGCACAATGTAAAATTTGCAAAGATCTCCTCAGTGCCAAATCATCAAGTGGCACTGGGCACCTTAATAGACACATGAAAAAGTGTCTAAGCGACCAAGCGAAAAACGCTAACGATGAGGGAAAAGGTGGGAGCCGTGGGATGGTTCAAACACAACTTTCTCAAACAGATTCATCTGGCGGTTTAGGAATTTTCAATTATGACCCTACTAATGCTAGATATCAACTTATTAAGTATATAGTTTTTTCCCATTATCCATTTGTACTTTCCGAAGATCGACGTTTTGAAAGATTTTTGAGGTCTGCCTTTGTTCCTTCATGGCAAAGAATATCTAGAATTACTGCTAGAAATGATGCAATAAAAACTTTTTTGAAAGAAAAAGAGAATTTAAAAAATGTTTTTGAAAATATACCTGGAAAAATAGCTTTAACTTCAGATTTATGGACCTCCAAACAAAATCTGGGGTACATTGCAATCACATCACATTTTATTGATAGTGATTGGGTGATGCAGAAAAGAATAATTTCGTTTTCTATGCTAGAATTTCCACACACTGGTGCTAGGATAGGGTCCACCATCCTTGAAAAACTTAGAGAATATAGAATTGAAAATAAAATAATTTCTATAACTTTAGATAATGCAAGCACTAACAATGTCGCAGTAGAGTTAATAAAACAATCAATTCAACTTGATTTAAATGGAGATCTATTTCACAATAGATGTGCATGCCACATCATAAATCTTATTGTACAAGTAGGGGTGAAATTAATTAGAGATGATTTAGAGACTATTAAATGGATTGTAGGATACATTTTTTGTTCTCCCTCGCGAAAACAATGGTGGAGGGACATATGTGTAAATTTGAATCTAAGACCAAAGAAAATATCATATGATGTAAAGCATAGATGGAATTTTACCTATAAAATGTTAAAAGAATCATGTGCCTATAAAATGGCACTAAATCAATATTGTCAACTTTATTTGGAGCATGAAAATATTTTTATAAGTGATGATAAATGGACCCTTCTTGAGATAATAAGAGATTTTTTAGAAGTTTTTCATGATGCAACATTGTTTTTTTCTGGGGTATATTATCCCACATTAAATCAAGCTTTATCCCATTTTTCTGAAATAAGTATTACTTTTAAAAAGTATAGAGATTTTCCAATTTTTCAACTCATGTGTATACAAATGGAGGCAAAGTTTTCATCATATTGGAGAATAGCTCCTTTAACATTTTGTATAGCTGCTATATTAGACCCTAGATTGAAATTACAGGGTGTAGAAACCCTTCTTGATGAAATAAACTCTAATATGAATACAACTAATATAAATGACATTACAACAATTAAGACAAAATTAGAAACACTTTATTTGGATTATGCCACCCGATTAGGTAGATCGATAGCACCCACGGTCCCAACAGGCCCTCCCCAAGTACATAAAGGAAAAAAGAAGGCTATTTGGAGTATTTTGAAGAAATCTCATGGAAGTAACTCCTCTTCTTCCGGAGGATCTTACAACCTTAATGAATTAACAATGTACTTGGGGAGCGATCCTATTGTGGTCGAGGATGAAGATGAAGATGATTTTGATCTTTTGGCATGGTGGAAATCATTCGAAACTAAGTTTCCCGTGCTTTCCGCCATAGCCCGTGATATTCTAACAATACCAGCGTCTACAGTTGCATCAGAGCAAGCATTTAGTGCAAGTGGGCGCCTTATTGACCCTAGGAGGACTATGCTCTCAGAAGAAACCGTTGAGACCTGCATGTGCTTACGGGATTGGTATCAAGCACATGATAGGGAACAACACCTCGATGATGATGAGATCGAGATAGAAGACGAGCTAGCAGGGTTACATATATCATAGTATAATTTTTTTAGAATGTATAATAGGCTTTCAACTTGTAATTTATTTTTTAGAATGTATCATAGGTTTGTAAAATTGTAATTTATTTTTTAGAATGTATCATAAGTTTCTAAAGTTGTAATTTATTTTTTAGAATGTATCATAGGTTTATAAAGTTGTAATTTATTTTTTAGAATGTATCATAGGTTTTTAAAGTTGTAATTCTTTTTCATTTATTAGAAGGTTTGAATTTCATTATATATATTGATCCAAGTTCAAACTTGTAATTTTTTTGAACTTTTGTAACTTAAATTTCAAGGAAATACAATTTATTTGATGTATTTTTTCAAAACCTCATTAGTGTTATTCTACTTGTTATTTCTCTTAATTTCTTTATTTTAGTGAAATTGGTCCAAGACATATTTTTTAAAGAACCTAAAAAAAAGACATAAAGAACCTAAAAAAAAAAAAATTTAAAAAAAAAATATTGTGGGCCGCCCACGGGCTGCACGGCCCAGGCCCGACTAGGGCCCGGCCCAGCACGGCACGACCAGAGTCGTGCCCTGGGCCGGGCTGGGCTGGCCCCTGAGCCCTTGGGCCAGGCACGGCACGGCCCGTGTAATTACGTGGGCCGTGCCGGCCCGGCCCGGGCCCGGGCTGGGCCCTCCTTGCCGGCACGGCCCAGATTTACACCCCTAGTAGTAGGCGCGGAGTAAAAACTCAAAAAAGGCTCTGCTGTGATGGTGGCCACTGGCCGATTTGATTCTGTATCAGGGGCGGATGTAAGGAAATTATCTTTAAGTCCATTACTTGGACTAGAAGTCCTTTCCTTTCCCGAATTGTGGTCATTATAGGAAATCCGTTTTCTTAGGATACATGCTATTCCTTACACAAAAAGGTTTCTTAATGAGATGTATTCCATAACAAACTCTACCTTGATGGATGGTTGAGATTAAGTCTATGGAAACCCTGATTGGAAATTCGGTCCTCTTTTCACCTATAAAACAAAGCCTTTCGTCCATCACAAAGGCATTCACGAAAATCAACACATTAAGGTTTTATAGGCAAGGAGAGAGAAACCGAAACCATTCATATAGTTTCTTTCTCGACGGATCACAGCATCAATCAGCAACAGCACCAGACTGCAGGATCAGAAAGCTCTCTGCATCAGGATGTCTGGAGGTACTCTTTAATTTATTTAAGATTAAATCCTACACGTGATTATCATGCTGTTCACGATCTTAGGGTTCATGTTAATAATAGTATAACATGTGGTATCAGAGCATGGTTTTAGAACACATGATCGTCCATTAATTAGGATAACTATGCATCGCCATAATCGGCAAATATAGATCCGTTCTGACTCTGTTTTGCAGCAATTTATCGATCCAACTATTATGGCCTGCATGAATGGTTTATATTTATGTTATTCCGCAAAATTTTTTTTTATTTGGGCACGACTGTTTGATCGTGATTTATTTAAGTTTTGAATTTTCAATTATGTATAAACTCCTGCGTGAGTAAAAATTCAATGTAATAATGGAGGAGATCAGTAACTGGTAAGTCATGATTGAAGAGGATATTGTTTCGAGACTGAAGATGACGTTTTGAAGCAGTCGAAGATAAAGACAGATGATCGAAAAGAAGGACAGAAAATAGGCCATATAGTTGGATCATATTTTCATAAATTCCATATTATGTTGATTATCATTAGCATGTTTCTTCGTAATCGATGATATAATGCCTCAAAAAAATTTTTCGGGGCTGCCGCCCCGAACCCTGCTATTTTTCAGCCCCAAAGAGCCGGAGGACAGCCCTCGGGGCTTGGCCTTTTTACCAGTACTTTTCATACAATGAATGATCTATCATGAATGCATGCAATATATAATGTTTATATTCATATTAAGCCTTTTTTATCACCAAAGTTGTATGCTTAGGGTTAGGTCTCACCACAGTGACCCTAACAATTAAATACTGGAATTTGGCCCTAAAAGTACCATCATCATGTTTTACATTACATATTGTTCAAGAATGTATGAAGCATTTAATCGCCCACAGGCGGATTATACTCATACGATTGAACAATAATTAAGGAGTGTTTGTTCCTAATTAAGATTAACATCACTCATTTACATTAACTTGAATATGACGACCTTAGATGGTATAATGCGTAGAAATTATGGTGACTACCCACAGGAGCACCTAAAATTTTGTCGTTTATATTCATATATTATGCGTGTGTTGTCTTATTTTTATTAAAGCCTTATTGTTGTATCTCTATTGCAGTTCTTGCAACCACTAATCTCACTTCGCATGCTACCTCTGTCACTAAGCTCAATGGAACCAACTTCTCAGAATGGAAAGAGCAAGTTGAGTTTACATTGGGGGTACTTGAACTGGATATCGCTCTTCGTAAAGATAAGCCAGCTTCACTCACTGATAAAAGTACCCCTGATGAAACAACCTTCTTTAATGCCTGGGAAAGGTCTGACAGACTAAGCACTATGTTTTTGCGAATGACTATTGCCACCAACATAAAAACATCCCTTCCTACACCTGAGAATGCTAAGGACTATATGAAGGCCATTGAAGCTAGGTTTAAGACTGCAGACAAATCCCTTGCTGGGAAACTAATGGCAGATCTTACAACCATGAAGTTTGATGGCACCAGATCAATGCATGAACATGTCATTGAGATGACCAACCTTGCAGCTAAACTAAAGAATTTGGGATTATCAGTGGATGAGGCGTTTCTCGTCCAATTTATCCTAAACAATTTACCTCCTCAGTACGGGCCTTTCCAAATTCATTACAACACTATTACGGACAAGTGGACAATGAATGAATTGGCTAACAAACTGGTTCAAGAGGAGGCCAGGCTGAACCAACAAGGGATTAAAGTAGCTCATCTCGTTCAAGGAGCTGGACACAAAGCTGGGAAAAAGCATAATTCAGGCCAGAAAAGGACACCACCCAGATCTAATGAGGCTGGTCAGAACCCCAAGAAAAAAAAGAAGGAAAACTTATGCAAATTTTGCAAGAAACCTGGACATTTTCAGGCAGACTGCATAAAACGTAAAGAATGGTTCGAAAAGAAAGGTAACCCTATGGGTTTCGTAAGTTATTTCGAATCAAATCTTACTTATGTTTCTTCTGATGCTTGGTGGATTGACACTGGTGCTAATGTTCATGTTTCCAATTCAATGCAGGGATTCCTTACGATCCAAACCATAAACCCAAGTGAGAACTTCCTTTTCATGGGAAACAAAGACAAAGCTCCAGTTGAAGCTATTGGAACTTTTCGTCTTGTTTTAGATAGCGGTTATCAGTTAGACTTATGTCAAACTCTTTATGTTCCGTCTCTTTCCCGTAATTTGGTTTCTGTAAGCGCACTTGATAAAGTTGGTTACTCTTTTGAAGTAGGAAATGGTAATTTCAGTTTATTTAAAAATTCTAGTCGTATTGGTTCTGGAATTTTGATTGATGGGCTATACAAGTTTCATCTTGATAGTCAACTTGCTGAAACCCAACTTACCCTGCATTCTAAGGAAACAAAACGAAAGTCATCCAAACTCGACTCTTATTTCTTGTGGCATAAAAGACTGGGTCACATATCCAGTGAAAGAATCAAAAGATTAGTAAAAGATGGTGTCCTTCCGGATCTAGATTTTACTAATATTAATGTATGTGTGGATTGTATTAAAGGCAAAACAACAAAACACACAAAGAAAGGAGCCACAAGAAGTACTGAGCTTCTTGAAATAATACATACAGACATTTGCGGACCCTTTGATGTTCCAACCTTTGGAGGAGAAAAGTATTTTATTACCTTTATTGATGATTACTCACGTTACTGTTATTTATACTTATTGCATGACAAATCTCAGTCTGTGAATGCTGTACAAGTGTTCATTACTGAAGTCGAAAGGCAATTAGATAGAAAAGTGAAAATCATAAGGTCAGATAGAGGTGGTGAGTTTTATGGAAGGTATGACGAAACAGGACAACATCCTGGACCTTTTGCAAAACTTCTCCAAAAACTTGGAATTGTTGCCCAATACACAACGCCTGGTTCTCCATGGCAGAATGGTGTAGCTGAAAGGCGAAATCGTACGTACATGGAAATGGTTAGATCAATGATGAGTCATGCTAACTTACCTATATCCTTGTGGATGGATGCTCTACGCACAGCTGTTTATATCTTGAACAGAGTTCCCAGTAAGGCAGTTCCAAAGACACCTTTTGAACTGTGGAAAGGATGGAAACCCAGTTTACGACATCTCCAAATTTGGGGTTGCCCAGCTGAGGCTAGAGTCTACAATCCACATGAAAAGAAATTGGACCTTAAAACAATCAGTGGTTACTTTATAGGTTACCCAGAAAAGTCCAAAGGATTTAGGTTTTACTGCCCTAACCATAGTACGAGAATTGTTGAAACCGGTAATGCTAGATTCTTTGAGAATGGCGAAATCAGTGGGAGTAATAAACCTCAAGATGTGATCATTCAGGAAATCAGGGTACCTATCCCTTTACCCTCTATTCCGAAAGATGTTGGCAATCCTCCTGTTGTTGAACCATTTAACAATGAGGAAAATCCAATAAATGATCAACAACTCCATAATGAGATTGTCGCCAATGAACATATGGATAATGCACCAGAGGAACCAGCATTAAGAAGGTCTCAAAGACAAAGGAGATCAGCTATTTCCGATGATTACATGCTTTACCAAGTAGAATCTGGAGAAGGGACAATTAATGACCCGGTTTCTTATTCACAAGCCATTAAGGATGTTAATTCTAGTAAATGGATTGATGCCATGAAGGATGAATTGAAATCTATGAATGAAAATCAAGTCTGGGAAGTTGTTCAATTGCCTCCAGGACACAAACCAGTTGGCTGTAAATGGGTCTTCAAGACCAAACGCGACTGCAAAGGCAATATTGAACGCCATAAAGCCAGACTTGTTGCCAAAGGTTTCAATCAGAAAGAAGGTATTGACTATACTGAGACTTTTTCCCCTGTGTCAAGGAAGGATTCTCTTAGAATTATCATGGCATTAGTAGCTCACTATGACCTCGAGTTACATCAAATGGATGTGAAAACTGCCTTTCTTAATGGAGACTTGGAAGAAGAAGTCTACATGCGTCAACCTGAAGGCTTCATCATTGAAGGTCAGGAAGACATGGTCTGCAAACTTAAGAAATCAATATATGGACTGAAACAAGCTTCGAGGCAATGGTACCTAAAGTTTCATGAAATCATTACTCACTTCGATTTCATAGAAAACATCGTTGACCCTTGCATATACCTCAAGATCAGTGGGAGTAAGTTCATATTTCTGGTTCTGTACGTTGATGACATATTACTGGCCAGCAGCGACCTTGGTTTATTACATCAAACAAAGGACTATCTCTCTAAGCATTTTGAAATGAAAGATATGGTTGAGGCTTCCTATGTGATAGGAATAGAAATATTCCGTGACAGGTCATTTGGTATTTTGGGATTGTCTCAGAAAGCATATATTGACAAAGTTCTAGAGAGGTTTGGCATGATGACCTGTTCCTCTAGTCCTGTTCCACTGCATAAAGGAGACAAGCTTGATCTTTCGCAGTGTCCACAGAACGAATTGGAACTTAAAGAAATGGCAAAATATCCTTATGCTTCTCTTGTCGGGAGTTTGATGTATGCACAAGTCTGTACAAGACCTGACATTAGTCATGCTGTTGGCATGCTCGGAAGATTTCAGAGTAAACCAGGAATCGCTCATTGGAAAGCTGCAAAGAAAGTACTGAGATACCTTAAGGGAACAAGGAATTACATGCTCACATACAGAAAATCAAGTCACCTACAGGTGACTGGTTATTCAGATTCAGATTTTGCTGGATGTCCTGACACCAGACTTTGCACTCTTGGCTATGTGTATCTCTTATGTGGAGGTGCAATATCATGGAAAAGCCAGAAATCTGAGTTGCTTTACTCATCCACCATGATGGCTGAGTATGTCGCATGTTACGAGGCTGCAATTCAGGGAACATGGTTGCATAATTTTATCTCTCAGTTTGGAGCTTTGAATTTCATCTCTAAGCCATTAACCCTTTACTGTGACAATGAAGCTGCAACCTTCTTCTCCAAGCATGACAGGATATCTAAGGGATCCAAACACATGGACCTTAAATATCTCTCACTGAAACAAGATGTTAGATTACAGAAATTTGTCATTGAGTCTATACGTACAGATTTCATGGTCGCAGACATATTCACGAAAGGACTACCTCCAAAGACCTTTCAAGGACATACTGAAAGCATGGGTCTTGAAGATAGTTCTTAATTATCATTTTCTGCCTTTTATTTCTGTACTTATATTTGACATTTATTGAGCTCTTAATGCAACTCTACATCTGCTATTTCTGTTTTTCCATTGTGTACATTTTATGTTTGGATAAATGATAAACAGAAACAGTCTTTCAACATAGACATTATGAGACCATTACGTATATCTCCTATTACGGTCTAGTTATGCCGGTTGTCACTGCTGTAGTACATGGAAGTAAGCATGTTGCAAAATAATGTGTGCACGCCATGACTCCCATTGACCACCGAATTAGCCAAGACACTTATGATAACCGACTCAAGAAATGTTTAGCATATAATGCGCGCCTTATGATTCCTAAAACGAAAAACACTAAAGGATCTTCCTATCGACCAAGTGGGAGACTGTAAGGAAATTATCTTTAAGTCCATTACTTGGACTAGAAGTCCTTTCCTTTCCCGAATTGTGGTCATTATAGGAAATCCGTTTTCTTAGGATACATGCTATTCCTTACACAAAAAGGTTTCTTAATGAGATGTATTCCATAACAAACTCTACCTTGATGGATGGTTGAGATTAAGTCTATGGAAACCCTGATTGGAAATTCGGTCCTCTTTTCACCTATAAAACAAAGCCTTTCGTCCATCACAAAGGCATTCACGAAAATCAACACATTAAGGTTTTATAGGCAAGGAGAGAGAAACCGAAACCATTCATATAGTTTCTTTCTCGACGGATCACAGCATCAATCAGCAACAGCACCAGACTGCAGGATCAGAAAGCTCTCTGCATCAGGATGTCTGGAGGTACTCTTTAATTTATTTAAGATTAAATCCTACACGTGATTATCATGCTGTTCACGATCTTAGGGTTCATGTTAATAATAGTATAACAGCGGAGTGAAAACAGGCTCTGCTGTGATGGGGGCAGCTCTGATTCTGTACTCTGTAGCACGCCCTTGTCCATTTCGTGACCTCTTTTGCTCTCCATGGTCCACCCACACTCATCACGCTCACCAAATTCTCTCATTGTCATATATGTGAATAAGCATCATCTGAGTCTCATGAATGTATGACAATAATGAGAGACGGCTGAATCTAAAAGTCTTGGTTAATCACAATTGGGTTTGGGTACCTTCTTTTTCTATTTTAAAATCTCTCAAAACATTAATAAATCAAAAGCATTTTAAATAATAAATACATCCATGTATGTAATTTAGTAGCCTTAAAAAAGTTTAACGGACGGCATTGAAACATTTGCATTTCGACCGGAAGATTGGTCGTTTCAGACACACCAGACCGCCCTAGCTCCTTGACCTCCCCCAGCTGCACTGCAGTGAACACATGCTGGGTAGTTGTTAGCTTTAAACCCTTCACGTTTAAAATGTGGCCCCACTTCTTTCATCATGAAAATTTTAAAAATGGCTTTGACTTTGGCATATCCTCAAAGCTGAAAGTAAACATTAATAATAAATATGTTAATGGCCCTCTTTCTTCAACCATCCATCACTCTTGAGTCTTGAGTCTTGACCAGTGACCAGACATTTTCAATGCTATAGATACTAGATTCAGAGAGCGGTCTGACTAATATTATCAATATTCTAAAATATATGGTTATGTAAAAAAAAAAAAAAAAAACAGTATTTTATGATAATTTCACAATATTCACAAAATATTCTTCGAATTTAACATATTATGATAAAAATTACATTAATAGCGAAATAAGAATCTATATACAAAGATAGCTGTATTAGTTTAATTGTGATTTATTAATTATTTTAGTTTAATTAATTTATTCAGGTTACAGTAAATATAATATTTTGAGAATGAGAATTAAAACCCAAATTGAAAGCATAGAGGCATAGAGAGCTATTCTTCTCATTTCCTTCACCCGCATCCTCACGGTGGTCAAGGACAATCAGTGCTCTCATAGGGATTGAGTGAATGAAGTGGCTGTCGAAATTGTCATGGCTTTAAATGAAGGGTAATTTGGGTATTTTCAAAATATTGAGGGAAAAAGTCGATAAAAATATCTTTAAATGGCTGGATGTCCTTAATTGAAAACTTAGGAACTAGTTTGAAAAGCTTTGAAACTTATATCCCTTTTTGAAATAAGGCAAAAACTTAAGGCCTTATTGAAATCTTCCTCATCTATTTTTAAGTTTCAGCAAAAAGAAAAAAGAAGAGTAATTGCTTCTACTACTTTACCATTGAACATTATTATGAAAAGTGCCTAGGAGATAGAGATATCAAATGGGTCGTGCCGCCTTGGCACAGCACAGTAAACGTCCCAGGTCACAGGCCCGTTGGCACAATTTGCGGCACATTATGACACATGATATTTGATGTTTTTAGTGTAAATAAAAAAAATATTTTTTTATTATTCAAAAATATTGTAAAGGTTTGAAGGTGATCCTATTGAATATCCTTCAAATAGAAAAGATCCAAATGGTTCGCTTCTCAATGGATTGGGTATTTGGGTGTATCTTTTAAATTTTTTTAATATAAGACCTTTATTTTTTAAGCCCAAAAGATAAAAACGACACGAAACCAATAGCACGGAGGGCACAGCACACACGGCACGGCCCATCATGACTTAGTGCCGTGCCGGGTCGAGCTCCCTGGCCATCCATGCCGGCACAACACGATTGACAACTCTACTAGGAGCCGGCATAGGAGCGTGTGAATCGTCTCACAGGGAAAATGTGAGTCTATGGGACCGTGTGGATATGTACAAGAGGGAGATAAGATAGTATAAACACATTGACATTGAATCGGGTTCGTCTGAGGTATTTTACCTGCAGTGGTCTTGAGGGGACCAATCATGGTCCGCTCCTCTCCAAGGGCTGCGTACGGTGACATAGCGTAGCATGATTGGTCTACTCACGATCACTATGGGGTAGAGGTCACTAGATTTGGACTCACATTGATCTAGGTTAAACAAAAATATTCAAGTGAGAACTATTGGTGGGGCCTACCTAATAAGCCATCCTAACCGTGCACAAACTGAGACTCTCTAGTCACTGATGCTGAGGTTTGGCACCCATCCAAGAAGACTGAATGGCAGGACAGAGGGTTAAAACTTTTTTAAGATATGAAACCATTAATTAAAAAAAAAAAGCAACAATTATATCTTCTGAAATTTTCAAATATGGCCTTAAGTTTTTGCCTTATTTCAAAAAAGGACACTAGTTTTGAGTCTATTCAAATTAGCCCCTAAGCTTTCTAGTAAAATTTCAATTAAGGACATCCGGCCATTTAAATGTATTTTCTGGTGACTATTTCCCTCAATATTTTGAAAATACTCAACTTATCCTTCATTTAAAGCCACGACATAGTTTCGGCAGCCACTGCATGTAGCCAATTGCTGTGGGAATTCTGGGTGTCTTTGATCACTGTGAGGACACTGACGAGATAAATGAGAAGAATATAGAGGAAGTGAGGGAGAGTTTTATTACTATGAAGGATAATTGAGGTATTTTAAAAAAATAGAAAAAAAGTTGCCGAAAAATAACTTTAAATAGATGGATGCCCTTTATTGAAAAACTCCTGAAAATCATAGGAACTAATTTAAAAAGTTTTAAAACTTATGTTATTTTTTAAAATAAGGCCGAAACGTAAGAAATTTGAAATTCTCCCTCGTATCTTAAGTCTTAACCTTCCGGAAGAAAGCCTCGGCTTCAGAAAAAACCTAGTGAAGGGAAGGGGACTCTTTCAAAGTCATTCTTTCTGCAAGTCGGTGAAAAGGTTCTGGTAGATCCCTTAACTTTTTGTTTGATTGAGGTCTCAATTCAAGATCTAGGCAACTAACCTGGGCATTTTATATTTTAGATGCAACCAATCTACTGATCTGGACCATACACTTGGTGGAAGCTTTTGGAATTGAATGCAGACATCTTTCATTACATCACATTGTTTAACCAATGGCTTTGTTGAGGTGATGAGAGGAGTCACCTTGAGAACTTTCTGTAGGGCTCATCTTTTGTGCCATTTGGGTACGGGAACAGAGGGATGGAAAGGTCTATGTGAGAAAGGAGCCCTCAGATCACGAGTCTCTGTTTGGCAAATTTTATCTACGTGAGATAGTCATGTGTGAAATAGATATTTTACAAACGGAACATTTGGTAAGATTAAAAAAAAAAGCTGTTTAAAATCGATGTTTTAAGAATTAGACGGTTCTCGTTTTTTCATTAATTTATTGAGATCTCCAACAAATTAGGGCTTGATTTTTACCCCATAATTATTTTCAGCATTCCAAAAAAGATCAACGGTTTGGATCCTGATTTTGGTGCCACAGGTGTCGAGAAATGCATATATATATATATAAGGTTCTGCGTTTTCAAGAATATCTCTAGAACTGTGATGGATAAATGACTCAAACCTGACGTAACAGCCGTGCTTAGGCTTATAAAGGTTTCCAACAGTTTGGATCCTAATTTAGTGGGCCACATTTGGAAAAAAGAAAAAAAATGGTCAGGCTAAAAATCACGTGAACAGTGATTTTTTTTTTTCGAGTATATCTAATGGTTCTTGGGTTCTCATCATTTTCTCAAAATTTACAGTGAATCAGGGCTGATATTTGAACCCGGCCCATAGCCATATTATTCAGATTATGATTCTGCTGTATTTCACAAATAAGGATCTTGCTGTATTTCACAGATACTTCAAAATTTGTGATGGGGCAACTGCTCAAAATTGACTCACCAGCCATGTTTGGCCTTCTAAAGATTGCCAACAGTTTATATTGCAATTTAAGGTCCTTGAATTAAAAAAAAAAAGGTCTAGCTAAAAGACCCTTTCTAGTTTATATGAACGCTTTTGAGGGTACCCCAAATAAAGGTATCGACTCTTTATGAGTTTTAAAATAGAGTTTATTAGGAGAAATAGAGTTAAAAAGTAGAGATCTCAAATGCCATCTAAACCAATCTCACGTCAAACTTCAAAACTCGAGAGCAAGATTTTGTTAGGAAAATTGTGTGGCCCGACTGCCATTGGGCCCACGCCAAATCGAGCCCGGCAGTGTGCTGCAGAAAAACTCCCAACAAGTCTTGATCTGGTTGAGTCAGATAAGGATCAGCAAGGCATCTGGTACTTGGATTTATTTCCAATGATTTGGTCAAGCAATTTGAGCAACTGGGTTCAGCAAAAGAAATTTATGATCAAATAATTGCGAAATACGATGCATCCATCGTGTCCTACCTGGAGGCATTCTCAAATTATGTTAATTATAAAATGCCTGAAGGAACCTCGATCAATGACCACATTTACCAGATGAATATAAGATTGAGGAATTTGATTACTTTGGGAAGGGATATGGACCAGGAGTTGCAGCGATTGTATCTGTTGCAAAGTCTCCCACCTTCATGGGAGAATGTTTCTCAGACCATTAGCCTCCAGAAAAACTGACCGTTAAAGATATTGAGGCTGAATTAATTGCTGAAGGACAAAGGCATGCTACCCGTGGTGTTGTGCCTACTGCCTTACTTGCCCAAACCAATTCTGCTAGTGGCTTGATGGCTACTATGAGGAAAAGGAAGCCAAAGGGCAAAGTAAAAGCAAAGGCGCAACAAAAGAAAAAGGGGCGTTGCTTTATTTGTGGGAAGCCTGGACACTTTCGTGCGGACTGTCCGGATAAAAATAAAAAGAAAAAGGGTGAGAATGGGCAACAGAACATGGTACCACATGGAAATAAAGATTATATTGATATGATCACGAAATCCATGATGGTGGACACCAATGACAGCAACTGGTGGATCGATTCCGGTGCTACTTGACACATCTCGAGGACCAAAGCAGGCTTCATTGAATTCCAAGAACTTAAAGCTGGAGAACATAATATATACATGGGGAATGAGACATTTTGCGATGTGTTGGGGGTGGGGAAAGTCAAAATTCCCCTGCCAATTGGAAAATCGCTATATCTGTCAGATGTCTTCTTCGCTCCCGGCATGAGGAGGAGTGTGCTTTCTGTCAGCCAGCTTGCATCTAGTGGTTTTGAAATTAGGTTCACTACTGATAAGGTTACTATTGGGCTCAATGAGAAAATTTGTATTTCTGGTTTGCTTCATGACAAATTATATTTGCTGAACACTTCTAAAGTTGAAATAAAATCTAGTTCCAATTATTCTGTGTGTGTGAATGAATGTGTTAATGGTTTGGCATTATTATGGCACTACAGATTATGACACATTAACCAGAACAGAATAATTAGAATGGTTAGGGATGGACTTTTACTTGATATTGGAAAAGTGGAATACCCTACATGCGAACCATGTCTAAGTGAGAAAATGGTCAAGAAATCATTCCCAAGGGGAACTAGAAATTCGGAATTGCTAGACCTGATTCACACATATATATGTGGACCTTTAAATGTTCATACTAGGACGGGGGAGGTGTATTTCATTACCTTCATTGATGACTTCAGCAGATATGGCTATATCTACTTGATTAAATATAAACATGAGGCATTAAAATTTATTAAATATATGCTGCTGAAGTTCAGAATCAAAAGGGCATGAAAATTAAACGGATTCAATCCGATAGAGGGGGGAGTACACTTCTGAGTTGTTCAAAGAATATTGTGCAAAAGAGGGAATCATACATGAGTATGCGATCCCTTTCACCCCACAACAAAATGGTGTGGTTGAACGTCGAAATCGAACACTTTTGGACATGGTTAGGTCCATGATTATCCACGTGAAACTTCCGCTGTATTTGTGGGGAAATGCAATTAATATTGCACAATATATATTGAACAGGGTGCTCTCTAAATCTGTGCCCAAAACCCCGTATGAGTTATGGATTGGAGCCAAACCTAAAATGGAATATATAAAAGTTTGGGGCCGCCCTGTACATGTCCTGTTACCACCACAAGAAAGACACAAACTGCAGGCAAAAACGAGAAAGAATTGCTCGTTTGTTGGCTACCCAAGTCATTCAAAAGGGTATCATGTGTATGATCACGATAATAAAATAATCATAGATTGTCAAGATGTGTATTTCCTTGAGAATCCAACGGTTAATCCTAGAGATAGACCACGGATGGTGGATTTCTATGAGATCTCGAAGGATAAGGATGTTCAAGCGAGTGGGGGGTTCGACGTGATTGACGTTGGAAATATAACTTCTAGTCAGGACCCATTTGATGAGGAACAACCGAAACTTAGTAGACTCGTTCGGATAAAAAAACATCCGTCATATCTAGATGATTATTGCAGTATAGTGGAAACCATGGAGGATTTGGATCCGACATCCTACTCTCAAGCAATCAATGGGCATGATGCTAAAAATTGGATGAATCCTATGAGAGAGGAAATTGAATCAATTCATAAGAACCAGGTGTGGCAATTAGTCGATCTACCCAAAGGTCGAAAGGCCATCGATTGTAAATGGGTTCTTAAGAAGAAATTCAATTCGGATGATTCCCTGGACAAATACAAAGCACGGTTGGTTTCACGTAAGTAGAAAGAATTGATTACGACGAAACTTTCTCCCCGATCGTAAAATTCCAATCCATTAGGATCCTTATGGCGGTTGTGGCTTATCATGACTTAGGATTGCACCAAATGGATGTAAAAACTGCTTTCCTGATGACGAATTGGATGAAGAGATTTACATGAAACAACCTGAAGGTTTTTTGGTGCAAGGTCATGAGGACAAGGTGTACAAATTACAATAAGGCACTCTATGGAATTAAACAGTCATCGAGGCAGTGGTACAAGAAATTTCACCAGGCCATAAGTGAAATTGGTTTTGTCTCCAATATTGTTGATAAATATTTCTATATTAAACGTAGTGGGAGTAATTATTTATATTTGTCATTGTATGTGGATGACATCCTAATTGCTGGTGACGATTTGGATGCCGTCAATGGAATCAAACAGTGGTTGAAGTGAAGATTCGAGATGAAGGACATGAGTGAGGCTAAATATGTACTGGGCATAAAGATCACACGTAACCGGCCGAATCGTTTATTGACTTTGTCACAGGAATCCTATTTGGAAACTGTGTTAAAACGGTTTAATATGATGATGTGCAAGCCAGTCGATAATCCCATTGGCAAAAGTGAAAAATTGTTCAGCAAACAGGAGCCCACGACTGAGGAAGATAAGACAATAATGCGGGGCAAGCCTTATGCTCAGGTTGTGGGAAGCATCGTGTATGTGATGCTGTGTACGAGACCGGATGTTGCATTCGCCGTGGGTCTCGTGAGTAGGTTTCTAAGTAACCCTGGAGTACCTCGTTAGTATGCGGTTAAAAGGATTCTACGGTATATCAATGGCACCTTGAAGTTGCAACTATGTTATCAAGGTGATGACCTGAAATTGCGTGGCTATTCCGATGCGGATTGGGCCGGTGACTTAGACCATAGAAAGTTAACCACATGCTATGTATATACTTTGGGGGGAGGTGTGATTTCTTGGGGTAGCAAGAAACAGACCTCAACGGCCCTGCCTACGACCGAGGTAGAGTATATAGCCTGTAGTACCGTAGTTCAGGAAGTTTTCTGGTTAAGAAACTTTTTAAGTGGTATTGATTTAATCAGTGGCGATCAGCCTGTTCCGATGAACGTAGATAGTACGTTTGTCATCTCAATGGTGGTTGGGCCAAAATTTAACAGCCGATCAAAGCATGTTGAGCTAAAATATCATTTTGTCTAGGAGAAGGCTGAGAATGGAGAAATTGAGATTTCTTATTTGCCTTCTAAGGATTTGATGGCTGATGCTCTCACCAAACCGTTGCCTGTGGAAGAATTTGCGAGGCTTGTGATGTGTATGGGACTCAAACACATTTGATGTACATTGGCACGTTTGTCAATTATGGCATTCGTGCCAAGTGGGAGATTGTTAGGAAAATTGTGTGTCCCGACTGTCATTGGGCCCACGCCAGATCGAGCCCGGCGGTGTGCTGCGGATGAACTCCCAACAAGTCTTGATCTGGTTGAGTCAGATAAGGATCAAACTCTTGGTGGTAAAGTTTGGATCAAGTTCAGACTCCCGGTTTGGCAGACTTCCCACGCTGATCAGAAGATGTGGGATTCCAGGAGAGGTAGTATCCTAATAGAGCATTAACTCCTAGGGATTACTCTATTTAAAGGAGATGAGAACCCTTGCTTTTGATCATCCAGAGATCTGAGAGTATTCGCAGCGAGTTTGCAGGTCTACCTCACACCGGAACGCACAAGGTTCTCGGTAAGTTCGGTTCCGACACACATATGGGATCAGCACTTCTTTCAGATTTGTGTGGCAAACACTTTGTTCGGATGGCTTATTTGTTTGTACTAGAGTGATACCTAGAGCAATAGGAAATTTTATTTCTTAATGTGTTTAGATGGCTAGAAGAGACGAGAGGAGTAAACTTGTCTGCTAATGTGGATTTTGATCTTTTTTACTCCATTTCCCTCTATCTAGAGTTACTCCCACGTTACATATAAGAAAGTGACGTTTATTTTGTCATATTTATATAATATCTTTTTTTTTTTCACTTCTCCCCAATCATCCAAATATATGCAAATAACTTATCAGCTAGTAACAAAGGCCCAAACTTAAAAAGGAAAAATGTATTATAAAAATTTAAGTTTTTCTAGAAATATTTCAACATAAACAAAAAAAAAAAAAAAAAAAAGAGAAACAAACCAAATTCTTTGAGAGAAACAAATATATTTATCTATCATCATTGATATTTATTTAATGCATCAAATACTACATAAAAGGAAAATTTTGAAATATACTGAGAAGAACTACAAATCAAACTCAAAATTATAAACTTCCACCCATTTTTGTTTTCTATGTGATTTTTCGAAAGAAGAAAAGAAATATGATATAAGTTAGCTATTGTCATGTCTTTTAAATTATATAATTATTTGCAATATTGAAATAGGAAAATTAAAGATGGGCATAATAACTTAAATATAAGATTTAGGTAAATTTTGAGGTCAAGGGAGCATTTTCGTGAGTTCCAAAGAAGAGTTTTTCTAAGACACGTGATCAGTTGGCCGAGGTTTCAAGGAAATACATGGGTAAAAATCTGATTGGTAGATTTCAAATTGCATTATAAATGGTGTCGACAAAATTTATGGTGTTATCAAAATCAATGGTCCAAACTCCATACGGGAAGAGATAAAAGAGAATGTGTGAAATTGATGCCAAGATTTTAAGAGATAGGATTTTAAATTTAGTTAATTGAGATGTGACACTTTTGATTTGCCTTGGCCGAATAATAAAAATATATCAAATTTTATTGGTTTCTTTAAAAAGTTACTTATAAAAAAGAATAAATCAAAATAAATAAATTTATAAATTATTTAGCAAAAAGACTAAACTAATTTATTTATTAAATTTAGATTGAAATGCTATTGTCTTCTAACTTTGAAATTGCTATCAAAGAATTATATAAGAGAGAAGAATGACGATGATAATTAGAATGTTCTACTATAAAGCACAATGAATAAAAATAAAACACTGCTACACATGATAGATGGGACATTCAAGTGCATTAATCTCTCACCATATGGTGAGGGACAAACTTAATGGGGCCCACTTAGGGGCCCCATTGATCATGGGACTTGGGGGGGATGGAAAGAGACATCTTAGATGGGCTTATATACCAAGTTTGAGATCAATCCCATGCCTTTAACCCCTTCATATATGTGCCCACAAATTTAACGACTTTATATTATAAAAGTTTTTTTCTTTTTACTCTCAGTCCAACTGTTCAATATTCCATTCGAATAGGTGATAATTCAATGGATCCAATGTAATTCAAGGGGTCCCATGTGTGTAGATGGTTTGAATATATCATAAATCGGCCCTACTATATTGTCTCTCGCCATAATATGATGGGGGATGATGTGTATGAATATTTCCCCAAGATAGATATATATTGATCTTTCATCAATGGAGTCTCGTAGATAATGCTAATAATTAACTTAAGTTGGCTATGATTTTCAATCTATCAAATCCTAAGTAGCTTAGTAAAATGATTATTTGATAGGTCCCACTCAGATGGTAGATGGATAACATTTATTGAGCTCCATAAAATTTGTGTGGAGCAACGCTTGAGTGAAAAGGACTGGTACTTTTGAGTCATAATATCTGAATAGTGTGCCCCCTTTAGAAGCGACTTTTGTGTTATATTCACAAGATTAAACTTTAATTGCATCTTACAGCCACTTTATGGTAGTATGTGATTTTTATAGACGGACCCACCAATGGATGGCCTTTTAAGACACATGGTATCACCTACTTATTGTATTAGATTTGTAGAGAATTGATAGAAGATATAAGTTATTTTTATAAGAAATTTTAGCCGTTTGCTTGAGAGGAGTTTTAAGAGAGTTAGACACTTTAGATGATGGAGATTAAAAAGTGACATGGCAGGCAAAAGCAACAGTGCATATATATATATTTTTTTTTGAAAGGAGAACTCTTGTGCTGCTGACATGGCCCTCTCTCTATATGGCTTTCCTCCTTATTACTTATATATATATATATATATATATAAAAGGAGAATATTCATGTGCATCCATCCTTCATCATAAGGTGAGGGACACTTCCATAAATGGGGATTTTCAAATATAAAAGTGAATTTTCAAGTACATAGGGTGAGGTACACTTCCTCATCTTTATGTGCAAAAAGGGAAAGTGCCTTCATCCTATGGTGAGGGATAGATGCACATGAATGTTCCCCTATATATAATAGCTTTATTTATGGGGGGATCTTCATTTGCTTCTATCCCTCACCATTTTTGGTAAGGGTCACAAAAAATGGTGAGGAATAGATGCATATGAATATTTTCTTTATTTATGATATTACCTTACTCCTCGATAACTTTATTTATGACGTCACCTTATAATAGTCCTCTTATAATACCCTGCTCTTTTATTGCTCTCTTTATAGTGCATAGTTAAAGTTAGAGATACACATGAAAATAGGATTGCGTGTGTTTTAGAGAGAGAAAAACATATAATGGCATCGTCGTCTCACTCGATGATCCACGGAGGAGAAGAAGATGACGACGTCGAAGTCGAAGTGGACGTCGGTGCTGGTGCTGGTGCAGATGCAGATGAACCCCAGCCCCAGCCCCAGCCCAAACCCAAGCCCAAGCCCAGACTCAAACCCACGACCTCCTCCAAGGTCCCAACCCACCTCTACAAGAGTATCTCCACGAGAGAGCCCTCCTTCTCAGATCTCACCTTCTCCCCCACACGCTTCAGCGCCTCATCCTCCCCCTGCTCCCCCACCCCACTTCACCACAAGCCCCTCTCTTTCAACAATCACACCAGCCACAGATGCATCTCTTCCACGTTGAACAAGGACCGTCAGATCCTCTCCATTGCCCTTTCTGGCCCACTAGTCTACACCGGCTCCCAGGCCAGCATCATACGCATCTGGAAGCTCCCAGACTTCTCCGAGGTCGCCCAACTCAAGGCCAACAAGGCTGCCGGAGCTGTTCGCTCACTGGCAGTCTCCGACGACCGCCTCTTTGCTGGCTACGCTGACTGCAAGATACGCGTGTGGCGCCGCTCCTGGGACGGCCTCGGCCCCCACGCCCGCCTCGCCACCATCCCCAACATCGCCGACTACCTCCGCAACTACATCACCGGCAAAGATCACAAGAACATGGTACGTGAATCCTAACTTATTCTTGTTGTTGGCTGCTGATTAGGGGTGTGAACATAGGAGTGTAAATTGGGGCGGGCCGTTCAGGACCCGGCCAACATGTTATTGGCCCGGCCCAAGTCAGCGTGCCCCTAGGCTCCAGCATGGCACGGCACGACACGACACCGGCCAGAACATTGGCAGTGTCATGTTGGGCCAGGCACCTTGGCTGCAACATGGCACGACACTCCGCTGTAAATAAATCTTTAATTATTTAAAAATAATTAAGAATTTTATTTTTCATTTATAAATTAGCATCAATGCTTGTGCATTTATTTTGGTAATTTAAATTTTATTTTAAATTCCATTCAATTTATAAAATAAGATTTTAGAAAAAAAAAAAAAAAAAGAAAAGACATGTGGTCCCGCCAGTGTGCACGGCCTAACAAGTCATGCCATTACCGTGTTGGATCCACCCCCAGTCGACCTAGGCATGGCAAAGCTCGGCGTCGGTCGGGCGCCTGGCACCTTTGACACCCCTGTGTGAACCAGAGGGGAAAGGGGGCCCATTGGCCGCCAAGAAATTTTCTAAAACCTCCAATTATTCTTTTCACATTGGACACGAATTTTCTTGTTTTGCCACTTCATATGATCACACATGTGGATGGGCCTCGACCAAGAAGACTATTATTCCCCTCATATTTAGATTAAATCCCTCTTTGGTTTCCTTTCGGAAAACCATATTTAACATATCTAAAACGTCACATCTCTTTCCATCACCTTGGGGGGTTCTCCCAATAATATATAACCATTTAAAGCTTTGATTGAAGGGTTTGGTATCCATATATTTGAATGAGTACATGAAACACGCTCACAGCTGTAAAAAAAAAAAAAAAAAATGTAAAAAAAAATTTCATTTCAAATTGTTACTTTAATATGACCTGGTCCCAATGGAAGATGGACCATATAACTGAATGTAATCAGCACAGCCTTATGCATTCTTAATTACTTGTATTTAGCTCAGCAAGTTCTAAATGAGAAAAGACAAAAACCTGCGCATAAAGGCCTGTGGATGCCTGCTTCCTCTGACTGCTACATTAGCATCCACTACTACCTTAGGGTCTGTTTTTGCAGAACCACGGAAGAGGGAACCGCCCCGCACTATTTGATCCCGTGCGAAAAAAATTGGAGCTTTAAAGGCACATCGTATAATCAGGAAGAGAGGAATGCTCTCTCCACTGAACATAACAAGGAAGAAGTCGGAAAAACCGGTGCCCTGTCGCAACCCATTTCCACAGTTTCCATCACTGTGGATGGGCTCTTTTGGAAGTCGCGTAAGATGGAGTGAGGAAGTAGGAGGGAGTGAGGAAATCGATTACGCAAGAAAATATGAAATTCAAAAATGAAAAAGGATCGTATTTTCTATGTAATGTATCTGAAATGAATCATGTCTATTCTTATCCTTCAACTCCCCTGGGCTAGCATTTTTTATTTCAGTCACCTAACTTTGGATATGTACGGAGTATTAACATTCTTTTTGAATGAGAGAAGGTATAGTATAAAAACAAAACAAAAAAAAAAAAAAAGAAAGAAGAAAATGGATCTCTTGTTTTGGAAATCTGTTTGGACCACTCACAGTGTGACATGAGTTGTCATGTTCTCCACTTTTGTTTTTTTTCCTAATCTTTCCCATATGACACTCCCCTCCAACCGTTGTTATAATGGAAAATGCTCGGTAACGAAGCTGTCTTTGTTTTTGGGTAAAGTGTACTGTCCTTGAAATGAAGTAACGATTTAATACGAGAGAGACCATTCACCATCGTACATGAAACTCAAAATCCTATTTACTATTTACTATTTACTAAATAAAATAGATTGGTTTTACGCCCACGCCCTATTCTTTTACTCTCTGCTTTTATCCTAAAACATGGATCCCATGACTTACCCACTTATACTTTTCTAACGTGGGAAAGTAAAAATCTACCATGAATCCTGCTTTTTAAAAATCTAAACTGCTTTGCAAAAATGCATACCTTTTTCTGTTAATGAAGTGGAGAGAAAAATAATAATGAAGTCCACCAGTCCTCACTACCATATGAGTTGTGTCCACACACACAAAAAAAAATATATATTTTTTTTAAATTTTCAATGAGTGGGCCCTACATTGTAATTTCACTTCTCTCACTCAGTGGAGCATGGGTGAGACAGTAAACAACTTAACTTGCAAAGCATTGTCCAATACCCTTTTCGGTGCAATCACTGGGTAGGAAAAAGATTATTTTTTGGCTCTAATGGGCAAGATTTTGTGCTCTGAGAGGGAATACTTTCTTCTTAGAGGTTCAAACAAAAGATCTAAATATGCACGTTGAAGGTAACCATTGAAGCTCTCTCTTCGCATATTTTTCCTCTCGATTTTCTTACAAAAGTGTTAGGAAGATGATGTACATGAGGAAATGAGGGCATGTTTCTTTACTTGAACTAAAGGCCTGTTTCGTAGAGCTTACGTCTATAGAATTTTGAATTTGTTCGACATGGTGGAATTCCAAAATGCTCGCTTGTAATTCAGCATTTAGAAATCCCACCGAAAAGATGATTAGAACTGAAATTCCTGAATCCAAAGGATCATGTGAGACATTTTAGATGGTAGTGATTTTGAAACACCTTGTGAAGAAACATAACATTTGTAAATGCCGAGTGGACAAAATGCCACGTGACATCCAAAAAATCCCAACACAATAAATCCCATCATAAACCCTAGTAAATAAACAAGCCCTAAGAGATCCCCATAAAAGTGAAAAGGGAAGCCCACACTGCCGAAATAGTAGCATGCCCATAAATCATTCCCTAAGCACGTGACATGGAGAATTTCCGGCAATCACCATTTTTGTTGTTGAGGAAGTTATGCTTGGAAAAAGCTTCTTTTAAAAGAGTCCTGTAGTAGCTGTCAAATATATTTCTTTATTCCTCATCCAATGGGAACCACTGTCTCACCGAAGGATGCCAAATTGGCTTCTTCTCTTCTTTTATTTCTTTCTTTTTTTTTTTTTTTTTTTTTTTTTTTTTCTAATCTTAGCTATAGGGGGCTGGGAACCCCTCCAAATGTGAGGTGATGAAGCCCTCTAATGAGGAAAGTAGACCTTGAGAGAGGTGAATTCAAATTTTGAGCAGGCAGATGAGAACTACAGCCACTTACCGGCCATTCTAAAATGAACATTTTGTTTAAACTGATAAGTGGCCGTTCTCAAACGGGCATTTTGTTGAAAAAAAAGGGAAAGAGCCAAATTGGAGTACACCTTTCTTTTGGCTTTATGCAGTTTGTACAGGTTACTGACTCTCCTATGTACGTATCTCTCTAAATTCTAAACCATTAAAGCGGTCAAAGATGGTCGATGGGTTGGGAAGTAGCTCCAAACATTTATTTTTCGTATGTACTAGTAGTGTATCATCTCGCACAGTACTTTCCACGCACCGCTTTATGAGAGTTTTTAATGACACAACGGTAGGTGAAATAATAGAAGCAGGACCGTAAGGCCGGGCCAGGGCCGCGCGGGGCAGCTGTGTCTAGGCTAGCACAGCCAGGCTCAGGCCGTGCTCGGCCGTGGGCTCGCAATAAGTTTAATCTTTTTAAAAATTGAAATAAAATCAAAATTTATAAAATACTGAACACTTAATTAAAAGATTTACATAACATTAAACATTTGAACTTGAAATACGATTAGCATTGGACTTCAAATAAAAAAAAAAAAAATGCACAAGACATTGTTATAATTTCCAATATATGATATAAAGTTTACAACTTTGAGTGATAGTTTCAAACTTGACAAATGAAAAAAAGAAATTTAAAACTTACAAATATGATAATTTTTAACTTCAAATAAAGTTCACAACTTTGATGATAATATCCAATTTAAAATAAAACTCACAAATGGAAAACAAAAAGAGAAAAACTTATAAGTTTTACAGAGAGAACTTTGATAACTTTAAAGAGAGGTTAGACGCTTAGAGAGAGGAAGAAAGTGAGATGAGTGTTGAGAAGAGTGCGTGCACGCAAATGTAGTTGTGTGGCGGTGGGGGGTTGCCATGCTAGGCATTAGCTGCGGCACCCCTGGCCTAGCACGGCTCGTGCCGGGCTTAGGTGGCCCATCCCATTTTACATCCCTAAGTAGGACACTTTTTTGTTGTTTTCCCAGAATGCCATTTTACGAATGCCAGGAGCGGCAATTCTTATTGGGAGGTCCAAGCTTCAAATCTCCCCCTGCCTTGTATATGTGAGCTGCTACATTACTTCATATATATGAGTTGTGTCTCTTTACATGTGTGAGTTTCTATTATCTCGCATGTGTGAGTTGTGTCTCCTAGCATGTGCTAGTTTCCGTTACCTTGCATTTGTGAGGCTCACAGGGTCCTCAATGCTTAGTTGGGATTCAAAAAAAAAATATATATATACATACATACAACCACCGGGGCATTGCATGAAATCATAAAATGTACATAGATATATTCCTTTTTGTCATAATGCAGGTCATCTATGGGTAAAGGTCACCGTACAAGCAAAATCCCAACCTTTTTCTTTTCACTTTTCCAATAGTTAATGCCCAGCATGGTATAAATTTATAAGATAAATATATGCGATGACCGACTGATGGATCAAGGGAAAGGAATGCTCGGTTCACCCACTGATAAGAGACCGATCCCTTGGTAGTTAGGTAGGGAAAAGCATCAATCTCTAGCTAACAAGGCAAATAGAAAAAAAAAAAATAAATAAAAATAAGATATGCTAAAAAAGGTTGGACTGATGATATATAGCAGGAGGAGGGGAAAAAAGGAAGGAGGGAGAGGGGTGTTGTTCCAGAGAATTTGCCATTATAAAATAGCACATGCGTTCTCGTCATTTGTAGTGTAATAGACCTTTTCTTTTTTATCCCGGGCTAGGGACTGGGACTCAAGAGGAAGCCTACATCATGGAAAGGATAGCCCACACACTTTGGGGTAGATTCAGACAGATTTTAAAGCTGGCCTGTTAGCTTAAGCCGGGCTTAATAAGAAACCAAGTAACCAAATAAGGTTTTACCAAAAAAAAAAAAGAAAAAAAAGGAACCAAATAAGCTTGAATCATAGATCGGGTAGGATGAGACTTGTACACGAAATCCAATTTGTCGGATCGACTTGGGCCTTAGCCCGTTTACACCCTAGGGCATTTCCATGACATATGTAGTATATTGTATTAATATGTTAACAGTAATATTTAATATCATGTTATCATGTTTTGATTGGTAAATGATGCATATGACTTAATACTCTTTAATTATCATTATTATAATGACGAATAATATACCCCTACCATTTATTCTACTCTACTCTGGACGAGAATTGTGATCAACTGAAGCTTTATAGATTGCATGGTTGTGTCTTAATTCAAAGTTGATATATGATGGACTGTTCGTTTCTTGCTGTTAAATATTGATACTTAAAATGATAGATGAAGCAGCATCTGGGCGCCATATCTTCGCTGGCAATCAACACCGTCGACGATCTCTTGTATTCGGCATCAGTAGACACAACTGTGAAGGTGTGGCGTATATCCAAATTGAAATGCATCGAGAGCATTCGGGCCCATACTGAGCCCATCAATGCCATCGTCGTTGGTGAGGATGGTGTGTTCTACACAGCCTCTGATGATGCAACCGTTAGGGTCTGGCGGCGCCATTCCTACGGTGGTGGGGGGGACCGCCCGCATTCCCTTGCGGTCACCCTTTCCACCGATTCTTCCCCGGTGAAGGCGCTGGCATTGACCGCCGATGGCATGGTGCTGTATGGTGGGTGCACCGATGGATACGTTCACTGCTGGCTCAAGGGATGGCTCTCTGGGCATATGCACTATGGTGGGCCCCTTCAGGGTCACCGCCACGCTGTCCTCTGTCTTGCTTGCATGTCCAATTATCTGGTGAGTGGGTCCGCTGACTTGACGTGTCGGGTGTGGGTGAGGGATGGGGAAGGCCTACACAACTGCTTAGCTGTGTTAGAGGGTCACATGGGCCCAGTGAGGTGTGTTGCTGCCTTCGTGCCAGATGGCCTAGATGGATGCATGGTTTGCACTGCAAGCCTTGATGGCACACTCAAGATCTGGCGTGTCACTAGTTCCGGCAACGTGTCGCTGGGCCCTACACAAGGTGGTCGACCCGCTTTCCAGTTTTAGTCTCTAGGGTGTTTTGTGTGCACCCATAGTCACCGGGCTTTTCTGTCTGTCTGTGCTCTTTGGATCAAAATTTGCTCTTTCTCCTTGCCCCTATATATGGGTGCAAACGTCTTGTGTTGTAGAAAAGTTGCAAGTCATCCTTTATTTCATGCTACTAGGCTTGATACTATATATATGTTGTTCTATGTAGATGTATTGGTTGCTTACCTTCCACCTAATATATATATATATTATTTCGAGATGTAAATGGGTACCCAATTATCCGATTACTCGGAGGTTCCGACCCGTTAAAAACCAAGACTGGGTCCTTATTTAGGCTTCGATAAGTAAATGGGTCTGGGTCCGATTCTACCTTGGTTCGGACCAATGGACCCGAGACCAGACATGTTACCTCAACTTTTAAAAATTTATCCTAAAAACCATATTCTTTTAATATGATTTCCTACCTAGACCCAGACCCAAATTCATACTCGTCTCATATATGGTTCTGGTTCTGATTCCGAAGCCAAGAAACAGGTTCTGAAACGGTTCCGGTTTCCGATCTGATTCAACCTTTTCCTTAACGGTTCCAGTTCCGGGTCCACCATGGACCCGGACTAGAGCCGACCCGTTTACAACCCTAATATTATTGACTGTGTACCGATTTGAATGGACTGTTGATCATTAAACTTTTGGTGCCCAGATAGAGATAATAGAAACCATAGTTGGGGCCGATTTTTTTGCAGGAAGAAGGGTCCAAGGGATTCCTTGAAATCCCCCCACCCCCATCCCCATGTGAGTCCCCAGGTGGGCTCCACCACACAATTAAGCTTATTTCAGCTTACTTGATCTTATCGTAAACTTTAGCTTATGAGAGCCTATATATATATATGGGGGATATTCAAGTGCATCCATCCCTCACCATTGTGGTGAAAGAGACCTCCTTTTTAGGAAGTTTCAAGTACAAAAGAGGGGTATAAAAGAGAAGTATACTTTTCTTTTGTACTTGAAACTTCCCAAAAAGAGGGTGTCCCTCACTACAGTGGTGAGGGATGGATGCACTTGAATATTCTCCTATGATATTCTCATATATATATATATATATATATATATATATATGGGGTCAGCTCTTCTATTATCGTTGAAACGGTATTGGTCCCACAAATCAAAGTTGACTATCGTTATTTTTTTCATGATGATCGTCTCCATAATCAAGATAAATCCAATTAAAATTGGATTTTCCGGTTCCATCATGTAAAAAATAGGGATAATCAATTTTGATTGGTGGGACCGGCACTATTCCAGCTTAGGATAAGTCAAGCTTCAGCTTAGGAGACCCCCCTACTATATATATATGTGTGTGTATGTATATATGTATCATCCGTTTCCTCATCCTTGACATTATCTTATGGATCACTCGGGTGGCCCAGTTTATAGCTATCTTTCTCTTGTTTGACAATACTTCTAAAATATGACAAAACTTAGGCTCCATACTATCAATGCGAGATTTTATTTAGATTTTCTCTTAAAACATTTTATAAGATACATTAATGTATGAGCTGGACCTTGTGAAAAAAGATTAATAGCTTTTATAAAAAAAGAACATGCATGCATGACATATTTTACAGGGCCCCTTGGCCCTAAAAGACCCAAGATCGCTTTTGTATTTTGCCAATTGCAAAAAATCAAGTCCTGTAGATGTTTGAAAGTTTATGTTTCGATTTTTCACTTCATAGCCTAAGATTGTGCACCGCTTTATAAAATTTTGAGAATAGATCGAGGGTTCAGATATGGACGGCCATTTTCTCTAACAATAAGAAGTCTGTGATGCTGCAAAAAAGTGCTCGTAGATTTTGTTTGTACAAAGGAAATAGCATCTCTCAACTTGGTGGAACGTGGAAGCCCTTTTCTTGTTGCGCCGCGTAGTTGCGTTAGAACCTCAATGCCCTTTTTTCTCTTTGGTTTGGCTACGTTGACGACTCGGACTTACCCTCTTACACTCGTGCCTGGACCCTAGCTAACCAGTTGAGCTGCAGTGGGAGACTTCTCTACTAGGATAGTATAGTTACCGTGACTTCTGTACAAGTGTTTGTATGGTTACCGTGGAAGGGAGTGCATAGAGGTGCAACTCAGGTACGCACAGATAACGGTTCAAGCCAAAGATCAATCTGCATTGTGGATGGGTATACCCAACCATAAACCTGACCCAAATGAAATACATGAGTCACCAACCCATGTATTAAGTTTCCTTAGCTAATCTGTCTAAAAAAAAATGAGTCTGCTTATCTTTCCATCCCTGCCAAAATCTTAAAATATTTAGCAGAAGCTGCGGAATTACTTCTCAATACTCCCCTTCAGTGGACTCGTCCCGATAATCAACTTTACTAATGATACGAGGTGAGCGGTCATTTCAAAAATGCCATATATTTAAAAAAATACAGCTATATTTTAACAACAAATAGAGAGATTAAAAAGCTACTTTCCCACACATGAACCCGACCTCAACCTCATTTAGATTCTAAAATCTAGGCTTGAGCCCAAGGAACCCCAAGAGTCCCAGACCGAATTTCACTTTTGGTTGCGTCAGGAAATATGGGTTTGAGGTTGCATAATCCGTAGAAAACCTATGCCCTAGTCTTTTGCCCAAGGGTTTCATCAAGTAACAGGCCTATCGGCTGGACTAAATATCAGGCTGCTCCAAGGTCTTAAGCTGGACGCCTGGACTCGGAAAACCTTTGGCTCAACGTGAACCATTTGAATTTCTAGCTTGGACTAAGAAGTTTCAGTCGGCTCTAATAAGACAAAAACAAAGAAATTTCATCATTCGTCATGTGGCTATTGACTGGAAACAGCCTTTTCCTTTTTCTTTACCTTTTTCTATTTTTATTTTTTTAATATATATATATATATATATATATATATAGGAATATGCTCTTGTGAGAGTTACTTTTACACTATTACAAGAGTAAGGAGCGGGGGCCTTTATTATTGAGGCTGTTAGCACTTCTAGAAGGAGGCTTTTTAGAAATTAGCATACATGGGCCAGGCCAAAGAGGCGGGTTTGCATTTTTATTGGGTTGATGTCTTGTATTCTGATTTAAACGGATTGATCCATTTTGTCACTCAGAAATCAGGTTTTGGGTCCAGAGATAGTTCAATAATTGTATTGGGATTTATTTTACACCTTCTTATTCTTTTTTCCACTTTGGTACATACTCATACACCCACACAATTCCTAAGTCCCTATTCAAGAGATCTAGAGATCAAATCTTATTATATCTGTGGATAAGGAGATGTCTCACTACTGGGAGACCAGTGAATTGGCCTCTTAGGGCTTAAAAAAGAAAGAAAAAGTGTTATATATATATATATTCATGTGTAACTTGTAATACAATAACCCAAGCAGAATAATTGGAAACAGCTCTTCCAAAGGACAGAAACTACTTAGAAAGGAGAGGCCAATAAAGATCTGAAATAAACTACTAAAAAATAATATACAGGAAGAGTGATAGTAGCCAAATACGAAATGATCACCACATAGTGATGATTTGGTCACTGATACTTGTACAAAGAGGCTGTCAATGGGTCGGGCCTGAAGGATTGTGCTTATTCAAATATATCCACTTCTCTTGAGCCCATGCTTGGTCCATATTGACAGTATATTTCATTTTTGGGCTGTGACATCTTCTCAATTGGCCCGAACAAGTGGAAAGGGTGCTGCACATGCGGAAGCGCGTAACCAGGGTCAAACCTGGTGAGCGCAATTGCTCCTTTCCCTTTAGCTAGGGCACAAGTACATGATGACATGACCTTGAAATGCAGGAGTTATTTTTGCAAACACATGTGCTGAAATTGTGGGCCTGGATTTTGACAATAGATACAGTAGGGCTGGACAAATTAAACCAAGATGGACGTACAATGTGGAAAGCTTCATAGACAAATTAAACCAAGATGGACGTACAATGTGGAAAGCTTCACAGACACCGAAATGATGTAAATGGGTAGCTCTGGGCCCATATTTATCCGGACAAAAAGTCTACTTGTTCCGGATTTCATGTCCCGAGACTGGCCCGACTCCACATGAGGAGGGGCATTTTGGTCATTTGCCAAATGACCAAAATGCCTTCCCATGTGGAGTCGGGCTTGTCCCGGGACATGACACCCGGGACAAGTAGCATGGCTCTTATCCGGAATCCAAACCATTTCTATATGATGATTCCTATTTTCACTGGGAACCTATGTTGGTTATTAGCTCTGATTAAAGAACTCAGATCCGGTTCCAACTAGTTGACTGAGATCTAGTTCCAAAACTAGAATTGACTTCTTTCTTATTTTTTATTTAAAATGAAGATATCATTCATATTATAACGGTATATTAAGTTTACTATCTCCAAGACTAAACACAAAAATAAAAAAGCAAAGTTCGTTTTGAGCTAGAATTTACAATATTAAAGACCCATACGTTGTGTCCCAAGTCCACGGGTTAGAACTTACTTGTATCTGACCAACCAGACCCGTTTAACAATTGGTACCTAATTTGGGTTCCAAACTGGATTCTATATATGAATCAAAACCTAAAATAGCTTCAAAGCCCAGCTTTTTATGGTTTGGAACCTCTAGATGATCCAAGATTCGAAAATCCATTTACATATACCTAATGAATATTGAATGACCTTGTAATGCCATGAGTTACTATTACAAGCACATGTGTTGAAATTGTTGTGCTTTAATTTGACAATACATACGGTGAGGCACATTAAACCAATATGGACGTACAATGTGGAAAACTCTAAAGCTTTTACCAAAAAAAAAAAAAAAAAAAGCTTCAAAGCAGTCGGATTGTATCAGGCAAAATCTGCATAAACACGGCATAAATTTTGCATTTTGACCATTTATTACAATTTTAAAACAAAATTAGATATCAATTGACTGCAATTTTGTTATAAAAACTTCATGTTCTTGGGAAATATTATGACACATATGATGCCCTGACAGATTAGCAAAATGGCCATGCTAGTGTAATAATGGTTGGCATGAATATGCAGACTTTGAACGGTTTAATTAACTAGAAGGACCAGGACTAACTAACATTTCATGAGGTGGTTCTTTCATCCATAATCAGTCAAATTCTCTCTTATCTTCTATAAAATAGACTGTTTGGCCACATTACCTGTGTCATTGGTCCCATTTTCAACGGTTGTCACAATGGCCTGGACTAACATTAAGGTGGTTCTTTCATCCATAATCAGTCAAATTCTCTCTTATCTTTTATAAAATAGACTGTTTGGCCACATTACCTGTGTCATTGGTCCCATTTTCAACGGTTGTGACAATGGCCTGTGTGCGTGCCTAATTATTACGGACTTGGGGTTAACTGATGATGAGGGTTTACAGAGAGGTTGTTTAGCTTGAACAAGTGTCTCTGCTGATCTGAAACCTGAAAGGGAAGAGAAAACAGCAGTCAGGGCCCGAGGCTGCTGTCAGCCAAAGGCACTCCGACGCCTGAGTTAGTGCAGTCACTGAACTAGGGTGAAGTGGAGAAGAAGAGATGTTTTAGCAGAGTAACAGTGTGGACTGTATTTTGCATGTACCTGTTCATGACTCTTCATGCAGGCATATATAGAGGAGAGTGGAAGGTTCCATAGTGGAGGTAGGTAAGGATACTTGTCCTATCAGCCCACACCTGGGATCTTTAGTGGGGGTAGGTGAGGATACTTGTCCCATCAAACCTCCCCTCAAATCCCTCACATAAATGTGGATGTGATCTGTTGATAAGAACGAGCCCTTATCCTTGGCCGGTGGCCGCCCTACCTGACAGGGACTCCCTACAAAGTACCCGTCCCATCTCATAATGGGAACTGGAAGCCCGGTGTTCACCTCGGCAGAGGGGCCGAACTGGAGAAGAGGCCGGGGTCAGATATACCCGAGATCGGACTGGGATGCCAGCGTGAGACTGAGTTCGGTAGGACATGGTCGGTACTTCTACCGGGACCAATCCCACCTTGACAAAGGCTGAGACGCTGCTTATGTCGGAGAGAAGGGGGTTAAGACCCTGATTGGCGCTATTACCAAAGAATTACATACAACATCGGTTTCGGTCGAAGCAGCCCACACAATTGCCCCCTGCTCCTGACTTCGGGGGGTCAAGGAGACCACGGGGTTAGGAGTGATAGGATGGACTTTCCCGAAACCGATCCTGTAGTTTAGACAGGCGTGGGGTGCCGCTTCGCTTACCGAGGCGCTTTTAATAGCGCCAGGCTGTCTGGAGGCGGTTTTAATAGCCCCAACCATATCATCATGAGGGCGCTGTGACGCCGCCATGTGTCAGGTCCCTGATGGCCATTGCGTCTTATCGAGGAGACGGGTGGCGTGCTCGAGGCGGTGTCTGCACATGCCTTTCGGGATACGAAGAGATCTCCATCTGTGTATAAAAACCCCAGTCCTGGAAGGAGGACCACTTTCGCTGTCACTGTGCTTGGAGCTTTCGCCTGAGTTGCCTAGAGCTTCATCGTCCGAGAAGCCCTTTCGTTCGTCTCCTGAAGTTTAGAGTTCTCTGTTCTCTACATCCTTTCCGGCCCTGTGTCTTAGTGAGTTCCCTCCTGCCTCTGACATTTTTTCCTTCTCTGGGCTCTTTTTCTGTTTTTGGGGGTGTCTACTGTCTTTCTTCTCCGTCACCGTCACCAGTATTCCGGTCTAGGCTAGGGAAGATGGGGGTTTTTAGACATTGGATAGACACAGAGCTTGCCCTAGCCGAGCTCAGGAAACAATACCAGATACCAGAGAACGTCCAGATTAGGGCGGATGGAGACCGTGACCGAAGCCGACCACGGGTGCTTGTAGAGGGATGGATGCCATTCCCTCTAGTAGCCATAATAGAGGGCGGAGTGAGATTCCCAGTCCATCCCCTCCTGAGAGCTTGCCTCAGGAGGTGGAACCTTACCCCGTGCCAACTAATGCCCAATGGTTTTAAGGTAATCATGGGTATAGCCGAACTGAATAGGATATTGGGAACCAACCTCGGCGTCGAAGACATTGAGGATGTATATAACCTGTGTCGATCTCCGAAGGACGACGCATACTATTTGCGAGTTCGACCGAAGGAGATTCCCATAATCAACGAGCTCGAGGACAACACAAAATACGCCGGGGAGGACTGCCTTTACGTCACCGGGAACTGGGAGTATGCCCCCGGAGAGCCCAGGGTGGACCACGTACCCGGTCGTCTCGGAGAACCACCGAGTAAATATCTCAATTTCTGAACTTCTGATGTAGTTTCACCCTGCCGAACTGATGCCTAATTGCTTGTCGTGCAGGTCACGCGGAGAGGAAACGGCAGAGGAAGAACTCCGGGTGGCGACGAAACGTCGGCTGGTTGAAAAGGATTTACAGCTACAAGGGTCACCGGACCCGATCTGCCTCAGCCCTTCTTGGGTACGAACCCGTGTACCGATCTTTCATAAGAAGACGGCACGAGAAACTCAGGGGGGAGCAGGTCCTAACTCTTGCCGAAGCCGAGGAGCAAACAGCTCCAGCAGCAGGGCCTGCGCAAGTACCTCCCGAGGCCACACCTTCTAGAGCTTCAGCCGAAGCCGGTCCGTCGCAGGTCCAGACCGCAACAGAGACCGACTCCGAGGAGGAAAGTGAGCCGGAAGGTGAATCCGAGGGGGTTCGGCAGGAGGAGCTTGTAATTCTCCCATCTTCTGAGTCGGACGAAGAGGCCGAGATGGGACGACGCCGCGCGACCCTTATTAGTCTCGACGAAGTCATCTTCGGAGACTCGCCCACCACGGGGGCCGTTCTCCCTCCGAACCTGGAGGATACGGTAGTCTCTCCCCTAGTTCAATCTCCTCAGCCTCCAGCAGTGGCCGAGCGCTCCACCAAATCCCGTCGGGATTCAGTTCGGCTGGGAAAAAGGCCCAGGGTTGCGGACCCAGTGGGGGACGAGCCCAACCCTGCCTCTCAGCACTCGCCGCTGCTCGGCCCTCCGATCTGGAACCCTAGCTTCCTGCTGGAGGATGGCCAGTCGCTGTCGTCGGACGGCCGGCTGAGTGATGGCACATCTGTTGTCAGTGCCCTTGCGCACGCATGTGCTCTGCCTGGAGACATGGCAGAACATATGAAGAGGAGCGAGGTGGAGCTGGATGTGGCTCAGATGGCCGACGCCCTCAGGGTAATTTTCTCCCTTGAACTTTGCATTGCTTTGATTTCTGTAATTCTGGTATTGATGTCGGCTTAACACTTGTTTGTTTCTTCAGATCCTGCAAAGGGCGCTGGTGTCGGCGGACAAAGCCCAGCAGAGCACCGCTCGGGCGGAGAGGGCCGAAAAAAGGGAACTGGAGCTCGAGGCCGAGCTCAGTCTAATAAAGCAGAAGGCAGCCGAGCAGGAAAAGAGCGTCTTGGGCCTCAGTGACGAGCTCGATAAGGTCAGAGCGGAGCTGGAAAATCAAGTTCAGGCAACGGCCGAACTTGAAAAGAGGTGGGGGGAGGCAGAGGCTGAACTCCGAGCTGATGTCGACAAGCTACGGGCCGAGGTTGACAAAGCTTTTGACGAAGGGGTGGCGGAAGCCACCGAACAGTACATCGCGCAAGTCAAGAGCGTCAGCCTGAAGGCCTGGAGACTGGGATGGACAAGCTCGTTGAGGGCAGCAGGGGTCCCCGAGGACAGCCCTGTGTATACAGAGATCCCTCAGTTTCCTCCTCCTCAGCCCGTACCGAACCAAGCTCCTGAGGCCCCAGCCAGGGAGACCGAAGACAGTGCCCCCGGACACGACACGGAGGTTGACGCCGGACAAGTGGCTGTCGAGGTCATGGAAGCTGCTGCTGCTGATGGCGCCGAGGGGGCTGTAGTCTGAAAAATATGATGTAATTTTGTTTTTATTTTTTCTGTACTGGGGGAAATTTCGTAATTCTTTTTGTTGGGAAATTTGTAACCTTTCTCATTTCATGAAATGAAATTGGCTTTGCTTCCAACTTTGAATTTTTCTTCTCTTTTTTCCTTTCTTTATGCATTTGGCTTAACAACCAGAATAAATAATAGGAAATAAGACAAAGTAAATGAGTTCGGTATAAGCCGAACTTGTAGTAGTTGTAACCCGAGGTGCTGTATTGATTTTGCAACCATAATGAGCATCAATCTCGGTAAAACTGAGGACGCTTGGTCCTGTGACCAAAGCTAAGTCCGGTTTATAATCAGAACTCGACCGGTCCATTGACCAGGCCAAAGTAGCTAACTAAGATAACCGAACAAAGAATTCAAGTCGGTTCCGTAACCGAGCTGTAGATATATGCCGAGTTCCATAACTTGGACATTTTTTCGAGAATAGGGGACAGCTTGTAAACGTATTCTATAAAAAGAAACAGTTTATTAACTTCCCAACTCTGATTACATCAAAAATAGAATTTCTTGAGGTGGGTGGCATTCCATGGGCGTGGCAGCTCTCTGCCCTCCATGTCCTCAAGCCTATATGCAGACTGCCCAGCAACCGAAGTCACCTTAAACGGTCCATGCCAGTTCGGTGCAAACTTTCCTTCGCTGGGATTCCTGTCTGCTGGAAGAGTCTTTTTCAAGACCAATTCTCCAGGGGAGAACTTTCGCTCTTTGACCCTTTGATTATACCCTCTAGCCAACTGTCGCTGGTAAGAAGCGAGACGGATGGCTGCGGCATCCCTTCGCTCCTCCGCCAAGTCGAGTTCTGTGGCAAGGTTTGCATCATTTTGGCCTCGGTCGAACAGTTCCGACCTGAGGGTGGGGAGGCCGACCTCAAGTGGAATTACAGCTTCCATTCCGTAGGCTAGGGAGAAAGGAGTTTCCGAGGTCGAGCGCCTCGGGGTAGTCCTATATGCCCATAGGACACTTGGAAGTTCCTCTACCCATCTCCCTTTGGCTCGATCTAGTCTCTTTTTGAGTCCGTCAAGCACCACCTTGTTCGAAATTTCAGCCTGCCCATTGCTCTGGGGGTAGGCCGGGGTAGAGTAGTAGTTCCTGATGCCAAGGTCTTGACAGAAGCTTCTGAAGAAGTTGGAGTCAAACTGGGTCCCGTTGTCCGTGACCAGGGTCCGAGGTACTCCGAATCTAGTTACAATGCTTCTCCACACGAAGTTTTTGGTGTCCTTCTCAGTGATGGAGGAGAGTGCTTCGGCTTCTATCCACTTGGTGAAGTAGTCAGTTGCTACGATCAACCATCTTTTGTTCCCTGGAGCTCGGTGGAGGGGTCCCACGAGGTCCAGTCCCCATTGGGCGAAGGGCCAGGGGCTGGAAAGGGGGCTCAGGTCATGTGCTGGCTGATGGAGAGAGTGCGAGAACTTCTGGCACTTCTCACATTTCCTGGCATAGACCTGTGCATCCTTCTGCATATAGGGCCACCAGTACCCCTGGCTGATAGCTCGGTAGGCGAGTGACCGACCTCCGATGTGGCTGCCGCAGATCCCTTCATGGATTTCATAAAGGAAGTCTTCGACTTTGCTCGGATGAACGCACCGGAGGTAAGGGCCATTGTAGGATTTCTTGTAGAGTTTATCGTCTGGAGAGAGCCAAAATCGGGCTGCCTTCAGCCTGATTTTGTGAGCTTGGCTCTTGTCCTCGGGTAGCTGGTCATTCTTGAGGTAGGAGATAAGTTCATCCATCCAGCTTGGACCGAGGTCAGTGCACAAAATCTGTCGAGGCGGTTGAAGTTGTATGCTCGGTTTGTCCAGTGCTTCCACTTCGACAGTTCTTTTTCTTCCTGCCTCGACAGCAGAGGCTAGATTTGCTAGAGCATCGGCGTGAGAGTTGGAGTCTCTGCCTATTTGCCTGACTTCAGCCTTTTGGAACTGAGATAGGCGTTGCTTGGTGTAGGCCAGGTAGGCTGCCATCCTGTCATCTCGGGCAGGGTAATCTCCATTCAGTTGGCTCGTGACCAGCTGTGAGTCGCTGAAAATCACCAGTTGTTGTGCCCCCAGGGTTTTTGCACTGCCCAGCCCTGCAATTAATGCTTCATACTCGGCTTCATTGTTAGAAGCTTTGAAGTCAAGAGTCAGGGCTTGCTCAATGACAAGACCCTCCGGAGATTGAAGGACTATGCCAGCACCAGCCCGTTTGGAGGTGGAGGACCCATCGACGAAGACTTTCCAAGAAGAGTCGAGGAACTGTTTCCAAGACCGATCCTGCTCGGTCTCTGCCGAAGTCCTTGCCTCCTCGCCGCCCAGTTCGGTGTCGAGATGACTTGGTGCCGAACTAGGAGAAGTGAATTCCACAATAAAGTCTGCCAGGACTTGGGCTTTGATGGCCGTTCTGGGCTGATACTGGATATCGTATTGCCCGAGTTCGACAGCCCATTTAGACACTCGTCCTGAAAAGTCTGCTCTCCTGAAGAGGGACTTGAGTGGGTGTTCGGTCACAACCACGATAGAATTTGTCAGGAAGTAGTGGGAGAGCTTCCGCGAAGCACTAACAAGTGCTAATGCGAGCTTTTCCAATGGCAAGTATCTCGTTTCGGCATCGAGCAAGATTTTGCTTGTATAATAGATGGGCCTCTGCTGCCTGTCATCTTCTCTTACGAGCACAGAGCTCACCGCATGGTCCGAAACTGCCAGATATAAATATAAGAGCTCACCCCGCACTGGGGTGGAAAGCAGAGGAGGGGAGGAAAGATACACTTTGAGCTCCTGGAGAGCGCTTTCGCATTCCGGGGTCCACTTGAACCCGGAGCTCTTTTTCAAGAGCTGAAAGAAGGGAAGGCATTTATCCGAAGCTCGGCTGATGAAGCGGTTCAGTGCTGCCGCCATCCCGGTAAGTCTCTGAACCTGTTTTATTGAGTTCGGACTCTGCAGGGCTCTGAGTGCCGAGATCTGATCGGGATTAGCCTCGATTCCTCGCCTCGTAACCAGGCTGCCAAGGAACTTGCCCGAGCCGACGCCAAATGCACATTTGGAGGCGTTCAACTTGAGCTGGTATTTCTTGAGGATGGAGAAGGTTTGACGTAAGTCAGTCAAGTGGTCCTGTGACCGCTTAGACTTAACGACCATATCATCAATATAGACCTCGATCGTCCTGCCGAGCTGGTCTTGAAACATCTTGGTTACCAGCCTCTGGTAAGTGGCACCGGCGTTTTTTAACCCGAAGGGCATTACTTTGTAGCAGTAGGTGCCCCTGGGTGTTATGAACGCGGTTTTTTCTTGATCAGGCTCGTGCATTGGAATTTGATGGTAACCTCGGTAAGCATCGAGGAAACTCATCCTATCGTGGCCGGCAGTGGCGTCGATCAGCTGGTCTATCTTCGGTAGAGGAAAGCTGTCTTTGGGACAGGCTTTGTTGAGGTCGGTGAAGTCTACACAGACCCTCCAGCTGCCATCCTTCTTTTTTACCACAACTGTGTTGGCCAACCAAACAGGGTACTGGACTTCGCGGATAGCCTCAGCGTCCAGTAATTTGTCGACCTCCTTGGTCACAGCCTCTGCCTGTTGGGCGCCCATCCTGCGAATCTTTTGGACAACAGGTTTATGTCGGGGATCCACATTCAGCTTATGGCTTATGACCTCGGGGCTGACGCCGGACATTTCATATGGGGTCCAGGCGAAGACCTCCCTATTTTGTAACAGGAAGTCGAGCATCCTGGCCCTCTCCTCGTCAGCGAGTTGGCTACCGAGCAAGAAGAACCTCTCTGGATCGCTGGTATCGATACCGACCTGGGTGAGGTCTTCGATGCTCTTCTGTTCGGGAGTTCGTCCCACAGCGTCGAGCTCAGCTTCCAGCTCGGTCATGTGGACTTGCTGTGGCTGCGTATCTCCGGGGACCACGGCCAAGAGGCATTCTTTGGCCATGTCTTGGTCGCCGCGGACTGTGATAACTTCGAAACTCCCATCCTTGTTCTGTAAAGGAAACTTGAGCTTCTGGTGATGGGTCGAGGGAACGGCCTCAAGGTTATGGAGCCAGGTTCTCCCCATGATGGCATTGTATGGAGATTGTGCATCCACCACCAGGAAGTCTACCTTTGTGGAAGCTCCTCCGACCTCGACCTTGAGGGAAATTTTCCCTTTGGGATACACCGTCTTGGAGCTGAAACCCACCAGGGGGGTGCGGGCCTCCTGCAGGTCCTCCTCCTTCAGGCCCATCCTCCTGAAGCAGTCCAAGTAGAGGATTTCCGAGGAGCTTCCAGGGTCCACTAGGATCCTTTTGACATCGAAGTTGTGTAACCTCATAGTCAGGAGAAGAGGATCATTGTGGGGTAGCTGGACCCCGGCCAAGTCTTTATCAGAGAACCAAATTTTTGGCCTCTCCACACGTGCTCTCTTTGCTGAGGGACCGAACTCGGCCGTCATCACATGCTTGCTATGCTGGGCTTTCCTGGCATCGGCACGGGCTCGGTCACTTCCCCTGGGGGCAGGAGCCAAGTGAATGACGTCGATGGTCCCTGCAGGCTCACCGCGGCCTTGGTCATCGGGGAGGCGTTGCTGCTGAGCGTTGTTCACTCTGCCTTCTTCCCTGACATGGTCTCTTAGATGCCCATCTTTCACGAGCTTTTCAAGGTGCGCCTTGAAGGCATAGCAGTCCTCGGTTCTGTGTCCTCTATCTTTGTGGTAGGCACAGAACTTGCTCTGATCTCGGGAGGAGACGTCACCCCTCATTGGCTGGGGCCATTTGAAGAAGGGCTGGGCCTGGATTTTGCCGAGGAGCTTGTAGATAGGCTCTTTGAAGATGGTATTGACGGCTCTATAAGAGGCGCCACTTGGTTTCGGCCTCGCGCTGCCTCCCGGGGTGGGGGCAGGGCGTGATGCCGAGCTGGACGGCTCTCTACTCCGATCCACCTCTTTCTTAGCAAGCCGCCTCTCTCTTCTCGTGGGACGACCCTCCGGTCGGCTTTCTGGCCAGAGATTATGGCTCTCCCGAGCTCGGATGTCGTCTTCTTCCTGCTCAACGTACTGGTTCACCCGGACCATCAGAGCCTTCACTGAAGGTGCAGGATGACGTACCAGTTTCTGCCGAAGCTCATTGCCCGGAAGCAAAGCTTGTTGGAAGGCAGTGATGGCTACGTCGTCATTGGAATTCTCAATCACGCTGTAGATGGTCCAGAATCGTTTGGCGAACTGAGTAAGAGTCTCGGTCGGCCTCATCTTGATTGAGATCAGGTCGGCGTCAGTCTTCGGAATGACCCGGTGGGCTTGAAATTTTTCGACAAAGGAGTTCCGGAGCTGTGGCCAGCTCGAAATCGATCCCTCGGGGAGTACGCAGAACCACCGAAGTGGGAGGTCGCCCAAGCTGGAGGAGAAAACCTTGCAGTCAAGGTCGCCGTCCCCGCTGAATACCGTCATCTTCTGGGTGAAGTGCCGAAGGTGGGCCTCGGGGTCCGACGTCCCGTCATAGAGATTGAAACGTGGGACGCTAAACTTGTCAGGGAGGGGATGATCCCTGATTTCCCGAGAAAATGGAGAGGTACCATGGATGTCACCGTGTTTGGTAGTTAACCGACCTCGAGAGAGGCCGGCCTGCTCCAGGCTCTGCTGTACGGCCAGCTTAATCTGCTGGTCGATGTAGTCAGCCATCTCGGGGTCGGCCCTGGTCTCCCGCCTTTGTTTATGGTGCTGGTGCTCGTCAGCACTGGCATGAGTGTTACTCGAGCCCTCTTCTCGAGCTCGGGTACGCCTTTCATTCAGCTGATCCCTCAGGTCTGGTCGACCCCGAAGACCGAGACGAGCCCGTTGCCTAGGCGGAGGGGTGTGAGAGGCTTCGGGCTGGACTTGGCTCTTAGTTTCAAGCAGCCGCTGAAGCTGGAGGATCTGCCTTTTTTGCTCTTCGATGATGAGGTTTTGGGCCTTGATGGCCTCGGCTTGGGCCTCAACATCGTCCTCCAGGACCATGTCGTCGTCACCTTCATCGCCGAGGTGGACGTGATCCTCTTCCATGTGGTCCCCGTGAGAAGACCGAGGAGGAGGAGACTGCACAGGAGCCCCACTTCGTAAGGGCCGTTCCTGAGGAGGAACGTCCTTTCGAGGCGGAGCGTTGAGAACAACTTCCAGGCGCGGACGTTCCGCCCGAGAGGTATTCGTCCGAGCCCGCTCTAATACAGAATCGCGCCGAGAAGACGCTGCTGCTCCTCTTGTCGATGAGTGTGTCACCGTAACGGGTGAACCTACACTCCGCATACCAGGTTCTCCTCCCACTCCCCTCGGAGGAGGGTTGGATGGTGCTCGCCTGGTATCTCTTCGCGAACTTGTCACCAACGCTCCTGCCTGGTCTGTCACCAGTGGAGGTGGCATGAGAGGCAGGAATGTTTCTGGTTGCTTAGACCCAGACGGTCTAGCAACGCTCTTTCCCTTCTGAGCCTTGGGAGGCATAGCTGTTCGGATGAAAATGTGGAATTCTCAGATCGTTTCCCACAGACGGCGCCAAATTGTGCGTGCCTAATTATTACGGACTTGGGGTTAACTGATGATGAGGGTTTACAGAGAGGTTGTTTAGCTTGAACAAGTGTCTCTGCTGATCTGAAACCTGAAAGGGAAGAGAAAACAGCAGTCAGGGCCCGAGGCTGCTGTCAGCCAAAGGCACTCCGACGCCTGAGTTAGTGCAGTCACTGAACTAGGGTGAAGTGGAGAAGAAGAGATGTTTTAGCAGAGTAACAGTGTGGACTGTATTTTGCATGTACCTGTTCATGACTCTTCATGCAGGCATATATAGAGGAGAGTGGAAGGTTCCATAGTGGAGGTAGGTAAGGATACTTGTCCTATCAGCCCACACCTGGGATCTTTAGTGGGGGTAGGTGAGGATACTTGTCCCATCAAACCTCCCCTCAAATCCCTCACATAAATGTGGATGTGATCTGTTGATAAGAACGAGCCCTTATCCTTGGCCGGTGGCCGCCCTACCTGACAGGGACTCCCTACAAAGTACCCGTCCCATCTCATAATGGGAACTGGAAGCCCGGTGTTCACCTCGGCAGAGGGGCCGAACTGGAGAAGAGGCCGGGGTCAGATATACCCGAGATCGGACTGGGATGCCAGCGTGAGACTGAGTTCGGTAGGACATGGTCGGTACTTCTACCGGGACCAATCCCACCTTGACAAAGGCTGAGACGCTGCTTATGTCGGAGAGAAGGGGGTTAAGACCCTGATTGGCGCTATTACCAAAGAATTACATACAACATCGGTTTCGGTCGAAGCAGCCCACACAGCCTGGATTAACATTAAGGTGGTCCTTTCATCCATGATCACTCAAATTCTCTCTTATCTTTTATAAAATAGACTGTTTGGCCACATTACCTGTGTCATTGGTCCCATTTTCAACGGTTGTCACAATGGCCTGGACTAACATTAAGGTGGTTCTTTCATCCATAATCAGTCAATTTCTCTCTTATCTTTTATAAAATAGCGTATTGTTTGGCCACATTACCTGTGTCAATGGTCCCATTTTCAACGGTTGTCACAATGGCCTGAACCAACAGTAATACTTTGGTTTATAAAACGAATATCAGGTAAATGTAAAAATATTGGTTCTTATTGTGAAAGATGATGTTATCGTGCAGTAGCAAAATTATTTTATGATATCATGCAACCACATCCACGTGGGACAGAAAGAGAGACGGTTTGCCTTGATTGAGAGGGAAATCTTGTAGTGATCCTGCAGCATCCCACGTTATTCAAGTGGGCTTTGGCAGCAAATTAAAACATTACCATGGGAAAAGTGTCCTCTGGCCTGATAAAAAACTAGGGAATAGACATTGAGAAGAAAGACATGTAAAGAGAAACTATAAAAAAGACGGCTTTATTCTAATATATATGAGAGGGAACTATGATAGCTTGGACTTATTGTAGTTGAGAGTCTGCTTGTTTGGATGCAATTAAGTTTTTAGAATACGAACTCATGAAAGTTGTTATATGATCTCCACCTTATATTCCTTAGCCCTCACCGTTGAACTTATTTTACTTTAAATCTCTAGGAATTCATTTCCATCCAAACGAACGGGCCCTAAGAAGATATATCCAACATGTATAGATTGATGCAACTTAATAAATAACCAAAGATGAACTTGATCTCTCCAGATTATATCATGATGCTTTGGTTTTTCTCTTAATAAATCACTTTATTATCCGAACATATATTCTAACATTTTCACTCATATTCGAGGTGGTCCCATCGAAGCACGAGTTTGTGCATGAATTGGGACGATGATCTATCGATGACGCTTTGAATTTTGCCGATAATGTTGATGATGGCAACCAAATATCGATTGCTTCAAATGGCTGGTAGAAGGACCAAAAAAAAAAATAAAAAAGGAAACAGATAAGGCAATTGATTAATGGTGTAGATTGTGTTTAGTCCAGAAAGTAACAATTCAATGTAGTCAGAGATGAAAAGACAGATGACCAAGTCTGAGTACGTGAAATCTCATCCTGAGGTAAATGATCAGATCTATATGCAAATGGTATGACCCAGTCACATATATGTTTAGATTTGCATACACAGGATTTGAGGCAATGATAGATGATCAGACATACAAATCTAATATCCAAAGAAACAATCATGTTCGCAGATTTGATCAAAAGACCAACCGTTATTCTATCAATTAGAAACAAAGAAAAGAGGACATGCACTGCTTTCATTTGCCCTGCTATACCATGATAACTGAGTGAATCATTCTATAAACTTGTTCTATCTTTCTTTAAATACATTAAAAATAACTAATGATAAGCATGAGACGTCTACAAAGCATATGATTATTTCTTTTTTCGTAATCTATCAGATTATTGTCTTAACTACTCACCATTATCCTAAAAGATCCTTTGTCCTACATGTCCTGAGAAATGGGACATAGACAACAAGATAACAACAGGAAAAAAAAAAAAACACCTTCTAATTTAACATGTTGTTTTATGGTTTGATGGAGTTCAACTACACCCCCTTCCATGAATTAAATTAAAATCGACCGTGCCAGCCTGACGAACAGATGTGCTCAGCAATGAGGATATTATTAGGCCATCAGTGGGGCTTACCTTTGAAACAAAACTCCTCCTTATCATGATTGTCCCACATTATTTTATCAAGGAAGAGTTAACTGCAATCGGATTATTTACATTGTACTGATCATGTCTAAAACTCTTAATAAAATTAATAGTGATTACCTGGGTGCCCGGGGTTCAAACCCCGGGTACGTCACTTCTTCCCGCTTGTGTGGGCTTTTTTCCCATTTGTGCAAGCCTCCTTCCCACTTATGCGGGTTACCTTTCTGTGTGTATGCCGGGTCTCTCTTGGATCCCGGCTCCCTTAATTGGGTATCAAGAAAAAAAACCTGAAGGTGGAGTAAAATTTGTTGCAGTGGTCAGTGGTGGTGCAATATGTAGCTGATTTTGAGTGGTATTAAATCAAACGTGGGCTTACAAACAAATTTATACCATTTGGATCTAAGCATTCACTGGAGTTCCAAGCTAGAGAATCCGAACTCTCTAATGGCATTATTTTTATTTTATTTGCTACATTGGGGATTCAAACTAACATAATATGCTTACACACCCATATCCTTAACCAGATGAGCAACAGCTGAAGGACTCCTGATGTAAGATCTCAACCTTTAATAGCATTATTAGTATTAATTAATTATGTTTTTAGTTAACTAAGCACAACTAAAGGCTAAGCGAGTCCGGTTTATTGTTTGAATCATGTGTGCAAAGTTTCATAGTTCGTTCCAAGTTTGTTTAGTTGTAGGAGGATGGTAGCTTTCAATTTTAGGAATAGTCTTGAGAAGTTTTTCCATAATTTTTTTTATTTTTGTGATTTTGGGCTCGTTGGGTGGATAACTTAATTTTCCTTCGGCTGCGTTTCATTATGGGGGTGTGACACCTGATGACCAAGTTTAAGAGGATGCTCGCCGGACCCAACATTCTTCTAAGGGGGCCCACAGCCATGACATATAATATGGGGGTGGGACACCTGATGACCAAGTTTATACCATGAGACAAGTGGCATTTTGAAGGGGTCCTTTGGTCCCATTAATTAGATACAATAAGCGATTGTGGATTATGGATTGACAAGAACAAATATCATCAGCTCAGTGGCCCAGTAGTCTTCGTCATCTGATCTGATGCTATGAAACCAATGATCTCTCTTAGATTCAAGCTTGTACACCAGTAAGCTTTATCTAAGAGATTTCAAAGCCCAAAATCACATGGGTTGATCAACCCCAACCTTTAATTTGAAGTACTTTCTCAGAAAAGCATCTCTTTCGACAATCCTGTTTTTGAAAGAAAAACTGTACAGGAAGAGGACTAGTACTTTCAAGTTGTACATTGATTTCATGGCCACCCCCCACCTGGGCATGAATTTTTCAAATACTTGAACTTGTACATCAAATTCATGTGGATAGAATCAACCCATCCTTATCACTTTATATATGGAACGACACATTTTCTAAGGATTCTAAGAATCTGCCATTGATCAGACAGTCCAAGTTGGTGAGCAGGTGCATTGACTGGACGGGAACTAAAATGTTGTTGTCATCTGTCATGTGTCACTTTGACAAAATATATTTTTGTCAGTGATGTTTGTTTCTCTTTTGGCCTTAGGCCAGTGACAATTAGTGACATCACCGTCGACCGAAGTCCAAACAATGTGAATTTCTAATTTTAGTGATCTGAGGTGGGCCCAGGAGTTGGGAGACCTTGGGGTTCAGGTGAGTGCCTGCCCTGCATACACGTATGTGTGCAATGCACATGGTCCATGAATAGAGAGAGAATCCTCTTACGTGGGCACATGGCATGACTTTGTAAAACTATATTGGACTATTTCTTCTTTCGTTTCAAAGCAAAAATGCTAACCTCCCAGATGGAGGGGTAGAGAATTATCTAACGCAATGTCTGAAAATTCATCGTGGGGGCCACTTTTAAGATCTAAACTACTCAACACATTTTCCTGCCTGATGTCATGAGGTCCGACTTTCTCACGTAGGATTTGTATAGCAAAACTAATTTTTCTCGTACATTTGTATATCAATATATATTGATATAAATGTGAAATTCTTAACTACAAAAATTCTCAATGAGGAATCCCTGTTCCAGGGGCAGTGAGAAATTCTTAAATTTGCAGATCCTCCATGGATTTCTTACTTGTTACTAAGGGCTAGTTTCTTTAGTAGAACTTTTGACAAGAATTTGTTATGTTGGAAGTTCTTAAGAAATAATGTGATGCTTATCCTCCTACATTTCAAAATGTCACGTTTCTTTATTAGAATTCCAAAATTTCAGTCACCATTAGAATTTTTGAAATTCCTAGCTTTTTGCTGAAATTTCTTCATGCTCAAGTACAATGGAAGATTTATGAGTTTCACATGGGGGATAACTTTTAGAGAATTTATAAATCCCCAAAACATGAATTCTTTGAATTTCAGCATGGTTGGAAGATTCTCCGAGTTAACTCTTGACTCTCTCGAGTCATCTCTTTTTTACGAAGGACCGAGTCAAAAAGAGGGAAGACTTGGCCAAATTATCTCGTTTTAATAAGTTGTTTCCATTTCTAACCATTTAATAGGCAGACCTAATTTTAAATAATTTCAAATTTATTTATAAGTGATTATACATGAGGTTTGGAGTTAGTAATTTAAAAATGATGATTGGGATATAATTCAAAACTTATATTTGATCTTTTTCATTCAATATTTGAACTAAAAAATTATATAATATGCAATATTCTTCTTTTTTCTTTCTTATTGTAGTAGTTTTTTTTTGCATATATAAATTTATTAATTTGAATTGATTATCATGAATGCATGTAAATAAATGTGTTTTTAAATTTTATAAGTAATAGATTTATTTTTAAATATTTTTGAAATGATTCTTAGAAAAACATAACTCTCCCGAGTCTTCATGTTGACTTTATCCAAGTCAAATTTTTTTTTTTTTTTTGTATAGAACGAGTCAAGTTTAGATCACGAGTTGATCCGACCTTGAATTTCAGTAAAGAAACATGTCCTAAACGCGCTTTTAGACATTTTTAGTTGTCTAATCTGAAAGCATAAAATGGGTGGTTGAAAGAAAAATGTTTGCCTTTAAATTTATATTATCAGGGTCTTTTTGGTAGCTAGTGTTAGATTAGACAATCTGCCAATCATCCTTTTGGCTTTTTTAACCCTTTCCTTTCCTCTCCTCTCCTCTCAGATGACTAGATCTCAATCTTTTCCATGTATTTCATGATGACAGGTCTCATAAATTCTTTCACACATATATTACGTAGGAGGACCGGAAATAAGCATTACTCCAACACCACAGGATCCTGATACAAATACAATAGGATTTGAGAAATTTCTGCCAACATTCCATCGGGAATGTGCAGCTTGTTTTATTATGCAGAGACAAACTCCGCTCAACTGCTCGAGCTTTCTAAATTTCTAAGGCGGCGTACACGTGCCTTGTATTGTATGCATGCCTTCCACTACTGGAAAAAAGTGCAAGAGAAAAGAAAATAATTCATCTTGCATCTTCATCTTTCTGGCCTTTCCTTTTCCTTTATTATTTGTGTATATGGACCCAGAGCCGTCTCAATGGACTATCAAAAACGCATGTGTACTTCTTGGCAATTTGTCACCAGTGAAGATTATATATAAGAGGATAAACGAAAGTGAAGCTCTAGTTAATCCAGGTTAGTTTGAAGTTTTGTGTAGACGGATAGATACAATGTACTAGTTGCACCAAGTGCTTGCCGACTTGAGTCATGTTTAAAATGTGGAGATGGCAAGGTTTGCAGTTTGGTTCCTGTTCCCATCATTGGAATATTGGATCTTTCTAATTTATGTTTCTGAGAAGGCTTTGGCTCTAATACATGAATGTAACACCTAAACATGTCACTTGTAGATAAATCAATTTAAAGAGCCGCACAAGACACTGCAAGATTAGGGTGTAGGAGAATCTCATGCATGGAACTGCTTCTTGGTGTGCTGTGTTCTTAAAATAAGTTTTTTTTTTTTTTTTTAGTCAGGTTAGCAGATTGATCAAGAGTGATATTTTCAGGATAAGGATCCAATCACCAAGTGTGTGATACCAGGATGCCAACAGTACCACTCAACATGATTGTGTTGGCTAAAATAAGTAACTTTTGATAAAGGGTTCACTATACCTTTAAAATTTAACAATTTACTTTAAATGAACAGTACGAATCTTCAACGGCAGAACTCATAACAGAAAAAAGTGAGACAAGTGAAACTCAATAATAAAGCCAATTCTTTGAAAACTTAGATGACTCTGGACGTTTGGTAAGGGTGCGCGCAAGGGATTCTTTTGAACATCCATACACTAGATTATTGTGTTTATATTTAGGTGAATGTTGAGGTTTTGATTTTTAATGGATTATGAGAATTTTAAAAAATAAACATTTAGAATCATTGGATCATACATTCTACAAATTGTAGGAAATCCTCTCTCCATCCAAACCTGGAATTCTCATTAGGAACCCCACTTGAGGAGGTGTTGATTTTATGGAGATAGAGAGAATCCTCTAAACATGGACCAGTGCCAAACGTGCCCTAAATGAACACCCCTCTTCTTATATGAGATTTAGCCACATATTACTTGAATGCGTGTAGGTCCCACAATAAGGTTGAACTTATAATTGATAATGTATATAAAAAAATATTTTAAATGATTCAGATTTTCAATGAGTGGACTCGACTGCAAGTCTGTCTCACTTGCAAGTGAATGCCTTCAACAATTCGGACTTGAACAAGTATTAAGTATCCTAAGCTAACCATTCCTAACAAAACCTGGAGGTGTGAGCAAAGGCAACATAAATAATTTTAATATCCTCCCTTGGGTCGAGTCCATTCCTCAACACTCTCCCTCAGGTTGAGCCCAATCAGATCGCTTTTGACAACACTTACATTTCTGAATCGAGTCGTTCCACTTGATATCCGAACTTGTGACCGATTGGCTTTGATAACATATTAAGTTTTCTTAAAACCTCGAGGTATTATTAGAGACCGCATAAATACTGCTAATATTCCTTTGGTGGAGCCCACTACTTTGACAAAAAGTAAGGCGATACTGAAGAGTCATCAAGAGAATATATATGCTCAAATCTTTTATAAAAGTCAAAGAACGTTGTGTCTTATTTAGTTTATTTTATAGAAAGCAAGAAAAGGAAATGTCTCATCCGTCATATTTGTATCATTTTTATATGGGATTTTTACCAAATAATTAAACTTACATTGCAATTAATCAATTTTATGAAGAAAAATAATAAAATAACCATTTAGCTGTTCGTGCTTATCTTTTGACTATTTTGCCCTAAGTGATGATATCGTCAGATCCTCCGTCATATCTCATATCCCTTTGAACGAAGAAACTCAAAGCTTAGGTTCTCTTCGTCTTCCTTCCCTTGGACTACACTTTTCACAGTGGAGAAGAGATTGAGGGCTTGGGGATCACAAGGTAAGACTCATTTCTTCTTCTCTTTTATTTCTTTTCATTTTTTTGTTTCATCACTTCCCACATTTCCAAGGTTCATGTTTACAGGGTTCTTTTCTTCGCTGCAATTTCTCTTAGTAGAGATCTTTTGTTTCATCGTGTGTATGTGTTTTCAATTTGATTTTTTTTTTCTAGTTGATGTTCTTGATCTGAGCAGTGTCTTGAGGTACCCCAACTTGTTTTGGGACTGTATATGTCAGATGGAAGGGAAAAGTTTTTCACTTTACTTTTCTAGGGCATGTTAGTCCAATAAAGCCATTTGGACTAAGTCTTTGATAGTGATTTTATCTTCCTGTTTTTGTCCATATGTTCATTGCTGTTGAAGCTGGTGCTGATAACAACCACAAAACGACTAAAATAGTTGCTATCAGTCATCGGGGTTTAACTTGGGTAGGGCCAAATGAACTCATATGCCCTAACTCAATCAAAAGTGAAATTTTTGTTGGGGTTGTTAGATTTTGGGTTAAAATCAAGTCTCGATGTTGGATTTGGAGTTTGGGTATCGGAATTCCACTCGGGGTGCTCAACTTAAAATGTGCATTGTAGCTTGGTTTTTTTTAACCATGATTCCAGTCACCATTTGCAGCATTTGGATCCTCCAATTTTGTAGACATTTCTCTGCATGGGCTATCCAAAGTTGGGTAATCACTAATCATGTCCACTGATTGGATATCTGAGACAGAGTTCCTATTTATACAAATCTGAAACTAGGTCCCAGCCATAATTTGTTTCTTGGAATCTAGCGCTTAATGCAACCAATCAAAGTCAAGAAATTATGAGGCTTGGGCCCATATATGCATCGTAAGTGCCTATTTGGAGGAAGAGAAAATTAGGGATAAAAAAGAATTCTCTTGAAAAAAAACCTCTTTTTTCCTGTTTGGATTTCTTTTGTATGCGAAAAGTTTTCTACTCTCTACTACTACTTGCAAAAAATAGGACAATGTTTTTTTCTCCCAGAAGGGGGTTGATAGAAAGCCTTATTCTATAGTGAATGTGAAACTAAAGTTTCTGTAAAAAAAAGTGATGCATACATTTTTTTTCTTTTGTTTAATTAAATGTTTTGTAATGGTTTTCTTTACATAGTTTTCAGTTTTCACCATTCGAATCCAAAAAACACTAGAGAATCACTACTAAGGAAAAGTGAATCTCCACTTTTTTTGGGTGCGGTATCCTCGTTTGGAGTTTAGCCCCTTTCATAGTTCTTTGGTCAGTATAAAAAGAAAGAAATAGTAGGATCGACAAGGGATTATCCTCTTCCATTGAGGATCTTCTTGCAGTGGTAACTCTAAGGATTGCCAAATGGGCCTTGGATAGGAAGGAGTTATTTCAATATTAGTATCAATGATATTATCTCTAATTGGGAGGCTTGTATATTGTGTATAATTGTAGATCATTTAAAGGAGAAGAGGTTGGTTTTGTGGACCACCCCTATGGAGTTGTTGAAGATTAATGTCGATGGTGCTACTAGAGGGAGTTGTTGAATACTTGAAAATATTCAAGTGAGAACTATTATATGAGAACTTGTTTACGGGGCCCAACTTTTTTTATTTTTTATTTTTTATTTTTTGTGGTTGAAGTTTTTTAATTGGGTTGTGTTTGGATGTACCCCAACTCATATTGGGATCGTATTTGTCAGATGGAAGGGAAAAGTTTCTCACTCTACATTTCTAAGATCTTTTTGTTTGTATTTGAAAAGCATGTTTGCACACAAAATTTCCCAATCTTATCTATGGGAATGTGGGACGGAGAAAATGGGCATTCTAGCCATTATAATATACTGTGTGTTTAAACGTCATTTGAAAAGCCCTTTTCCTTTTTATACCTTTGAATTCTCTGGGTGGAACTCAAAGGAATGTACTTGAAATGATATGTGATTGGAATTTATGTGAACGTGGAGAACCCTAGCCTGTGGTTAGGACCTGTGCCTTCATACCTTATTTTTGGTCTATTAGTAGAACTCAACATCCAATCTTTAATATGATGATAATGATGATGTGGGATGGAAGGGGAGGGGCTTGCAATTGAGGTTGATTGCGGTTGGGGGATTGATATTGCCTCAAGGGAATAATTTTGCAATGACAAGGAAGATGGGGTTTAAAGGGTGATAGATGAAAATGCTCTTAGAAAATTTTACAGGATATATACATTGTTGGTAATGATGTAACATGTGTGTCTCTGCTGTGGATATCCAATGCACTAATTTTTTTTCCCATGTTGCTCCAGATCAATATTAATGGTTTGTTTCATTATGTCAATTGAATGAAACTTTCTCATTTTGCAGATGGCAGACCATAATCCCGGTCCATTAGACGGTTCTATCTTATACAATCAAGAAAATCATATCTCTGAGCAGATTTGGAAATGGAAGGTATGATTGAAAGGGTTCTTTCAGATTTTGAATTATTTTGTATTTATGTCAAATAATGTGAGGTGCTGAAATTCATATTTGCACATTCTAGGAACGTGGCCCTCTACGTGCCATTCCTGTAAACAACAAGGAAGATACATGGGAGCTAAATGACAATCAGTGGGAGCTCATCCAACAGACAGGTCTGCATCATTTGGCTAAGATTGAAAAGATTAAGATAGATCATTCACTAATATCGGCTCTAGCCGAAAGACGGAGACCAGAGACCAATACGTTCCATCTAAATAGTAGTGAGGCAACAATCACACTTGAAGATGTTGCGCATATATATGGTCTCCCCATCGATGGGCCTCCATTTACGGGTCGTGCGTTTTCAGCCTTTGATCAAGTGCAATCTGTTTGCAATGATTTATTGGGAATTGCACTAGATGTTAATTATGATTGTAATGGAGTCCAAATCAAGTTGAAATGGATTAGGGATAACTTTGCTGCCACACCCAAGACTCGCATTAAGGACCATGATCAGAGACGGGCACGTGCATATTTGTTTTCTCTTGTGGCAGGGCAGATTGTTTCAAGTTCGGGTGGGTTAGGGGCTGCATATATATTAGAGCTTTTTAGAAAACTTGAGAAGTATGCGTGGGGCTCGGCGTGCTTGGCAAATCTCTACAGGAATTTGGCAAAAATTACAACCGTGTCAAAGGCAGGAAAACCAATTAGAGGCAAGAAGAATAAGGGCAATGATGAAGAGGCTTCTTCTAAGACCTTAACCGGGCCATTACAGCTGCTCCAGGTAAACAAATATATTGAATCATTTGCATGTATTTGTCCTAAACACTACACTAAACAAAGAAACACACACATGACAACATGGCATGTATACAATTGGACGCCAACACATTCAATGTCATCAGCTCCTCCAATACAGTTTATAGTTTATGCAGAAGAGTTTTCATGCATTTCAGTTATCTGAGTTATTTATAGATTACGTACATTTGTTCTGTTCTTTCTTATACTTTATGGTCTATTAATGTTGTAATTGGATACACTTGACATTACTTTTGTTTTAACATAGAAAATGTCATTACTGGTAGTTGTGTTTTTTTAACAAATCTCCTGAGAGGGAATATATCTATTACCCATCTATCAGTCAAACCTAATAAGACACCAGTTCTCAATTCTAGTGTTTGGGTTGCTTAAAGTTCATGCATATACTCAAAGTTCAAGGATTCCAAGAAATCAGGGATTTCCTAGTTGTATATTGTTTCTAGGTTAAATGGAGGCTATAAGAAAGAAGACCGATCACCAAGATGGGGATCCAATTTTCCCGGCAACTCTTGCATCTTCATTCTTTTGTTATTGGTGGGAGCAACTGGGCATAGTACATACATAGGTGGAGTGTGGATTAGGAATCTACAAATATTAGCCTCATTTGATATTTCTAGCATTCCGACCTAAGATAACAAGGATGATCGAAATGATTTTATTTTTACTATTGACTTCATCACCTTACAGCAAATGGCTTGACATATTTAACAGGGCCTAACTTTTATAGACTCCCCACCCACAGCCCATCCAGGTATATGGAAGGGCCACTGGCCAATGTGTGACGTGTCCCAGCTAAAAATTCATTTGTCCCATGAACCAAGCCTCAGTGTGATTGGGTTTTCCAAAAAAGAAAGGCTGCACAAAAACCGAACCCTTTGCAATGAGATAAGGCTTACAAACAAGCTCAATAAGCAAATTACAAAAACAAGGAATTTTCCACTTCCATAAAATTCTTTAGAGGTCAAGATCTATAGAGATATACAGGCACAGCTACACAAACAAAGTATTCTGGACAATTCAAAAACTTAATGCAACCATATGATGAAATCTTGGTATCCAACAACCAAAACAATGGAAGACATCATTCTGACACTTCAGTCCTTACTTGGAACTGGGGTCCAGACTCTATAACTGAAGTATGAATATGCCACGGACAACTACCATCACTGTACTTTGCTGTAACCTCCCATCTAGCTGTCCTTATTGGCTTGAAAGCGAAATTACTATATAAAGCAAACTTGGACAAAGTGCTCCTAAATGCATCACGACTTTGAAATACCCTCCCCTTCCACATTTCACGTGATGAACCCTCGGCTGGTGGTATGCCAATTAGATCTTCCGCTACTACCAATGTGTCTGATATCTTGGTATCTTTCTCAAAATTTGATGGAACTGTTGCTTTCACCACATGAGATGCCTCTACATCTCTCGCCACATTGGATGGCTCTCTGTCTTTCGATACATTGGATGGTTCTTCATCGATCACCAAATTGGATGGATTTTTAGCCCTCACAATTTTGATTGGCTCTTTCTCTCTAATGATATGAGGTGGTGGAACATCTTGCATAGCTTTTTGTCTAGGGGGAGACGGCCTTCCATCCGACAAAAAAAGCATCATCATGGGTGTCAATACTAACTTAATTAATGCCCCCCTCATCGGCTCCGAAAGAGAAATGCGCATCTTCATCATCTCCGAGGTCAATAGATGGATACATATGAGATAATCCAGAGTCCTCGTGAGGTAGAATCCTTGCCAAAAAAATCTGTTCTTGACACCGGCAAAACATTGTGCCTGCAGATTGTTTAAGATAAAAATGGTACAAGCTGTATTACATGGTATTATTTTTAAAAATAATACTTGAAAATAAAACAACTTATCTAGTGATGCAAACCTTTGGATTGCTGCTATTAGTGGGCTTGCTTCATTCGCGTTTATACAGTTTGACGATCTGTCAGTTCGATTGCTGTTGAAAATCAATTTGCCGAAATTCCTACAACATAAATGATGAATATTTGAGAATTTATTCACAATAATAGTCCATATTAATGGTTTGTAGAATCCTATTAATAATTACCTTTGTTGTTGAAGAGGTAGTGTGCTAGAATCTTCAATGTCTACATGTTCCTGCTTTCTGCTTCTATTGCCAAATATAAACATAAAATGTTTAAAACTATGTTTATGTGATTTTTTACGATATTAAAAAGTAGGGAGGGTATGAAAAATCATATTCTGCGAACCTAGAAGTTGGTTGGCAAGGCTCAGATTTATTATCAGAGAATCTATGGAGGTATAAATATACCGAGCCTGTCAAACATCCAGATGCTCTGAACATTACATGGACATCATCATCATTTCTTACTCGAACCAAAGTCCTCACATGCCCATTTTGATGTAGGTATTTTATGGTTATGTTGTCTTCTTGTAGCACCCATTTCGTGACTTCTAATATTTTTTCAAAAAGTTCATGAAATATTAAACTGCTCCTCAAATACAACATCTTCTCATCGCCACCGATGTATGTTGGATTTCCATTGTCCCAATCGAACCTCCCTTCAAAGTAGAATACAGTTAATATCTCAGATTCACACATCATGTTGTTGTGATAAAAGGAGCAACGGTTAATCATAAACTCGGGCATTGGTTTACAATATTTTCTCATATAAGTTACATTATTGCTCACTTAAGCTTAAAATAATGAAGATTCAATACAATGATTAAATTTATAGTAAATGAATATATATGAATTAAACGGTATAAGAAATTGTCTACTTTGGTAGGGTGAAGGAATTTAAGTAATTCTAATGCACATCCATGGACATACTATTCTAATACTTAGGAAGATGAAAGACCATTCTATATCCTAATCTTATTTCTTTCCATCTACAACTACTACCTTAATTTGAAACCCTAATAAACATAAGAATAGAAAACCAAGCAAAAAAAAAAAAAAAAAAAACATAAAGTTTAGAACTGTAATACGCAAATGGAAAAAAAATTTAGGGGAACTAGAAGTCTAGAAGTTTAAGCAAGTCAAAATACGAAAATGAACTAAAAGTCTAGAAGTTTAAGCAAAGTCAAAATACGAAAATGAACTAAAACATGCATCCAATTTATATACAAGAAGCGAACTAAATCCAATTGAGAAATAAAAAAAAATGGATCCAATTGTTGGAAATGAACCCATTTATTGGGCTGTTATAATAATTAATAGTGCAAATCATTAGTTGGTTGCTTATGTGATATATATGCACACAATGACACTTGTATGTTTTGTTTATTTGGTCATATAGATTAGTCAAGAGCATGCTTTTGGAAAAAGAACCTTATGCACATGATATTCATGGATGCCTATTGTAGCATGGAACAGGTGGTGGTTTATGGCAACACAAAACTTAGGAAATTCAAGGAAAAAAGGTCTGGCAACCATTCAAATTTTCAAAATATAGTGCATTCCAAATTCACAATAAGCCCATTAGTATGAGCAGTGATTAATAAGAAAAATGAATATACCTGTTGTTGAAGATTAATTTCATAAACTAGTTTTAGGAAAGATCTATGAGAAATGGTTGTAGGGAACCTATAAAATTGATGAATGGGAGAAAGAGAAGACACTGTTTCACAAAAAAGAAGAAGAAAATGCGCGGGAGTTTATACAGGAAGTTGGCGATATCGTCAACTAGGGCAATTTCGTCAAAAAAAAGAGGTACGAACAACTAAATGGTGATTTTGTTATTATTTTTCATAAAATCGATTATTTACAATATAAGCTTAATTATTTGGTAAAAATCCCTTTTTATATTATCCACTCTCAGACTTTACAAGTTTTTAAGTAAGTTGATAATGTCGTTAAATTGCTTCTTATTTGTTTGAAAAAAAACTCATAGATCCCTACCGCAATCATTCTAAACCTGTTTGGATTCTTGAAACTAATTTTGGATGTACTCTAGATTATATTTTCGTGACGGAGGTCACTCAATTTTGTTCTAAGTTTTGAAATATTATTCACAGTTGAATTTGTGATTGTCGCACAACAATCAAAATAAGCAATCACAAGAAGAAGTGACAAGATTTATATATTTTAACAGCGTGTATACAGTATACATCCACAGACAAAAGTGTATTTTAACTATTTTTATGTGTTTATTAATTATAGTTTACACATGTTTATTGGACCTCTTCAGTCTCTTTGCTCTGGTCTGATTAGAAGTGAATTCCAATTGACCCTGAGCACATTTGAAAGTAAGGAACCCGCAGATCTAAGTATTCTTCAATGCATTTGGAATAAGGATTTCTTGTTGAGGATTTATATAGTTAAGGACTACACGTTGATATTAGTGTTTATCAAATATCAGTACATATAACTGAGAAAAATTGATTTTAGCGGGTAAATCTGCTAAAGTGAGAACTTCTAAATCTCATGGGGGAAGTTGGACCTAAAAACCCTCAATTCATTTGTCCAAATCTTTAGGTATTTATAATTACTATATATGTGGGTTTTTCACAACTTTGTTGGTTGTCAAACATAACCTAAGTAATTCTCCTAGGAACTACGTAATATACCTAGAATCTTGACTGACGCAAAAGACCAATAACCAGATAATATATTCGGACCATGAACTCGCCTGTAAGACTAACTAGCTGTTTTAAATCGTGTGATGATGTACGATTGGTTAGTGGCACTGAATTCAACCTACTGATCCAAGGGGTCGATCCTGATTCCCGATCCATGAGACTATAAAAAGTTTGGCACTTACTGGACTAAAGTAAAGCCTCCATTATCTAGACAAAAAAACACATGTGTCATATCAAAAGTACGCAAATTCAAAATTCTCTCATTCCTTTTTAAAAAAAATTAAAAAAATAAAAAAACAACATCCTTTCTCCACTAAATGATAAAAAAAAAAATCATCGTTTTTACACAAAAAGTCAAAAAGATATTCTATCAAGCAACTAAAAATAAAAGATCATCATAACCCTGTATATTTTATTCTCTCTTGATTTTATGCTTCAATTCACTTTCCTTCAATTAACCATACATCCAACGCCCTAAATAGGGTTACCTAATTTAAGTTACAGAGATGTAAGAGGTCCTTGCGTAAAAAGATTTTCATGATTTCGATTCCCCCAAAGAGTATGGATTGTGGATGGGACACAGAGATCCTCTAGGCTTATTTTTATAAACTGATTAGTGGTGCCTGACTTTGAAATTCAAACTGCTCAAAACATCATCCAAACCAAGTCTTTAATTGAAGAAAATTTTACTCTACTCAGAATTATGCCCTCCATCAATAGATCATATTTGGGATATGTGACTTGGCATTTTTATTTTAATTACATTTTTCTAGACATGATCAATCTAGCGGCGGTCATAATTCAATTAGATTAAATGTTTCTGTTGTGATAGAACGAGATGGATCAGTGATCTTCAGCGATTTGGATTTAAAACATGCCCTCACCCCCCAACCCCACGGATGGATTTATTACACTGTTCTCTGAAAATGTGAGTCGCACCCAAGAAAACCCGATTCCAATTCTGGATTGCCAGTCACCATCTGTACTCAATAGGGTCATTGGCAAGGCTGGCTGTATGTGGGTTGGCTCCATTCAATCTTCCATTAACGGTTGGTCTACTTTGAAAGCGAAAGTCCATTGTCCATGTTCTTGACTTTTGGTTCATTCTTGATTTTTAGCATTCTTTCATTCACGAGGTATATTCATCATAAACAGCTAACAATTTTAGAAAATGCAAACCCTTTGATGGAAAGGTTTTACTTGGGAATGAAACACTTTGAACTGTGTGTTTGTATTAGGGTATATAGGAATTGAACAAACAGGAAATTATTGTCAAATGAGCTCAAGGTAAGGGTTATTTAAAAGGGCAAGGCTACAATACAGCAGCGCTACATCTTAATATGATGCAGCGCCTGGCATATGTAAGTGGGTGGGGCCCATTTTTAAGAAATCCAATCCGTCCATCATCTTTTACACATGGCCAGTTCTTTGCATTTATAACTTTAAAGTTTATTTCGTGGGGCCTACCGTTAGATTAACCTGTTGATTTCAAATATGTACCCAAATTCTATTTTCATAAGGAAAGAGAGAGAAAATAAATAAAGTTGAATCATGTTTTCCGGATTTAGTTAATCCAACGGGGTGCATATTGTTGATTTGAATAATATTTTGTATGTATATCCCACAGTGAGTGTTAGAACCAATGAATGGATTGGATTTCTTAAGAATGGGCCTGTATTGTAGCCTTGCCCTATTTAAAAAATGAAGTGTGAATAAAATGTAGTGAGGAGTGACGGAAGATGGGACCTTGACTTTTTAAGGATTTGAATTGGGATTCAGTTCCAAAACCGGCTCTAACTTCTTTTTCATATTTTAATTTTTATATTTTTTTTCTTAAAATAAGGATATCATTCAACTGATAATAGTTCATTAAGTCCTCTAAGATTAAATATAAAGATTACCGATTAAAGTTGATTTTGACCTACAACTTACAACATTAGAAACTTGTATGTTAGGTCCCAGGTAATTGTGAACCAACATTAAAAATGAGCATTGAATAATCTTTCCTTTTAATAAAATATAATCAAAGAAAAATGAAAAATGAATAATCAGCCATCACCTTATTAGTTTATTTCTCATCTTCTTTTGATTCTATTTTCATAGAAGAAAAGTTTCTTTGATGGTTAGTTTTTAAAATTCAGTACTTTTGGTCATCATTTTTAACCACTTATGACATAAATTATATATATATATATATATATATTCAATTCCTATATATTTTAATGCAAACAAACAGGCACCTTGGTGTTTAATGTGACTTTCGTTCCCCTTTAGAAATTACAAAGTAGACCTACCTTATGAATTGTTGCACCTATCTTTAAAAATTACAACATGAGACCCCCCTTTATAAGTAACACGTGGGGTGATCTTTTGTGATTATATACATTGAGACACCTTTTGGAAAGGCTCTACCTTTAGGAATTGTTGTTTGCTGCCTGCCCTTTCTACCTTTTGGAATTAGAACACTGGGATACGGTATGTCATATGTAGGGCTCATTTTTAGAAGTTGCAATGTGAGACCTACCTTATAATATGAGACTCACCTTTAGAAACTATAACATCAGGCCTACTTTTATAGGAATTAAAACATGGGTCCACTTTTTGTAATTGTGGATATGGGAACTACCTTTTAGGAATTATTATGTGGCCCTGCCTTTTAGGAATTGTTGTACCTACCTTTAGAAATTACAAAATGAGATCCACTTTTAAATTTTTTGTCATATGTGGAGCCTGCTATTATTATTATTATTATTATAAATCACAATATGGGACCCACCATTTAATAATTACAAAATGAATGAAACTAACCATTTTAGGAATTATGGTAACTTGGGGCTCATCTTTAATAAAATCTAACATGGAACTTGATTTTTAGGAATTATAATGTATGGTCCACTTTAGAAATAATGGCATGCGGGCCCACCTTTAAAGTTTGAGAATTCATAAATGCTAAATCGTGAGGTGGGATTTGCATGCCTAGTTTTGAGCATTTTTAAAATATTGAAATTCTTTCAATTCTATACAAGCTGAAACAGATAATTTTATACAACTGAAATTTCTCTTAGTAATTACAGAAATTAAAAGGAAAAAAAAAGCAACAAAAGAGCCCTGGATCCTAACAAATCACAATGCTATCTAGTTTGGCACTTTACTAGTATGGTAAAGATCAAGTAAAGCCTCCATTTTTCAAACAAAATGTCACATCAAAAGCATTTTAATTCATAACTTGCTCTGTAAGGGCTCCAGACTCGAGCCAGGTTTGGGTCGAAGCCGACCCGACCCGCGAGGCCAGCACGACCTGCACAACCAGTCAAGGCTCGGATCAAAGTCAGCCCAACCTGCGAAATTGATCCAGGCTAAATGCCTAGTTTTGAGCATTTTTAAAATATTGAAATTCTTTCAATTCTATACAAGCTGAAACAGGTCATTTTATACAACTGAAATTTCTCTTAGTAATTACAGAAATTAAAAGGAAAAAAAAAAGCAACAAAAGAGCCCTGGATCCTAACAAATCACAATGCTATCTAGTTTGGCACTTTACTAGTATAGTAAAGATCAAGTAAAGCCTCCATTTTTCAGACAAGATGTCACATCAAAAGCATTTTAATTCATAACTTGCTCTGTAAGGGCTCCAGACTCGAGCCAAGTCTGGGTTGAAGCCGACCCGACCCGCGAGGCCAGCACGACCTGCACAACCAGTCAAGGCTCGGATCAAAGTCGGCCCAACCTGCGAAATTGATCCAGGCTAAAACTGATCCCAGCCCGACTTGCGGAACTAACCCACACTAACCCAAATCATCTGACGCAGGGAATGGGGAAACAAGAGATAGCTGGCGGAACCAGAGGAGTAAGATACGGAATGGGGCTATGCATTCCTCCCACAATCGGAGGACACGAACAGAAACACGAACGCCTCAGTCACCATGATCGACGATTGATTCTAAAGCTAGAGGGGATCCGGGAATCCAGGTAAAACAGGATAAAAGAGGGAAAATTGGTAATTGATGGATATGGGATTCTAACTAAAGCATCGGAGAAAGTTTGATCGGGCCAACCGATCGAGTTTCACTGTGTTCTTTTTTTCTTAAACAGATATTTCATTCAAGGTAGGAGATTCCACTAGGAGAAGAAAAGAAAGCACCAAATCGTGAAGTAAGGTCGTTCCATCTTATTTCTCTCCTTGAAATTGACCTTACAATTGGCCCCGTCTGTGGGAAGTGGGGAGATAAAATCCATTCACGATCTGCTTTGCTAAGGATAATGTCAGACCAGGAACAAAGTCCGGGATCACCGCCCCGGACTAAACGGTCTCCACCTTAGGTAGAGGAAGTGCAACCCAAAGGGCAGCGTGAAGGATTGGGCAAGGACCCCCTGACCAATCACTCCGATGGGGTAGATTCGAGTATGTCCCTTGCACGGGGAGTGACCATACCGTTCCGTCCGGAGAATGGAAGGAGCGGGTTCGATCGGAAGTTCACCGCACGGGCCCGACCCGAGTGGTAGTTTCACCCTCGGTAGAAATATTTGCAAGAAGAAACGCATCAAAGACAGAGTAATGGACCCCCAAGGCGAAACCCACTGCGTAATACATATGATCGACTCAAACAGACTTGCAAAGACATTGTTCGGGATATGGCCGAAGGAGTCAAGCGACAGCAAGAGAAAATTAATTGTCTGTTGCAGGAGTTGGAGAAAGCGAAAGGAGAAAAAAGACGTTCCCATAGTCCGGAATATATTTTTGAAGAACAGGAGAGGAGGCGCCAAGGGCGGACGACGGTGCGGCAACTAAGGAATCAGTGCTCTGGGTCGAGGCCTCAGCATACCTAGGCAAGAACTAGGACATGCGATGAAGGAAGCAGAACTTTCGAGCTCCCAACCTCGGAGAGAAGGAAATGCTGAAGCTTGAACACGAAGCACAAGGAGCGACGTAGCCCCAAGGAGGAGAGCGCCTCAGCAGGGTCTTGCCGAGAAAGATGTCCAAGCTCTGATAGAAAAGGCGCTGATTGAACGAAAGCTCCCACTAGAAAATCCGACCAGAGCAATGTGCTTGAGGAACGCTCAGAGTTTTGAGTCTCCATTTTCAGAAGAAATAGAAAAGGCAGACCCATCTCGGCGGTTCACGATTCCCAAACTAAGGGTCTATGACTGGACCTCGGACCCCGCCGACCATGTCCAATACTTCCAGCATTCCATGGCGCTGTGGATAGGGAATGAACCGATGATGTGTAAGGTGTTCCCATTGAGCTTGGGGGACCTCGCCATAAAGTGGTTCTCCTGCCTAAAACCAAGATCGATACACAGCTTTCCGGATCTTGCTGAGTCTTTTGTCACATGATTTGTGACGAATTCCAAGCAGCCGAATGATGTTGGGGCACTATTATCTCTTGAGAAGTAAAGCTCATAAAGCTTAAAAGAGTTCAGCGCTTGTTACTGGCGACTCTATAATGAAGTAAAGGGGAACAATGAGCAGGTGGCAGTGGCAACTTTCAAGCTCGGATTGCCAAAAGAGAGCTAGCTTCGCCAATCATTGACAAAGCGCTCCCCTACTACCCAAGGAGAGTTGAAGGAGCGAATCGAGGAGTTTATAAAGTTGGAAGAAGATATGGCACAATAGAACCAAGATGAGCTCGCTTGACAAAGGAAGGAAACAGGAGAAAAAGAAGAAGAGAGTTCGGTGAGGGGTTGGACCGAAGAGCAGCTCGAGCTGAACCCACAAGGTCAGCTTATGAAGGAGTGTTCACCATCTTCAAGGATCCGATTTACAAGATCCTAACTCAGATCAAGGATAAAGCGTGCTTTAGGAGACCTTCGAAGATGGTCAGTGACCCAGGGCGCCGAAATCCTAACCTCTGGTATTCTTACCATCGAGAACACGAATACTTGATGGAGAACTGTAAAATGCTAAAACAGCACTTGGAGGACCTCATAAAAGAACAACACCTGAAAGAATATGTGGAGGATCCAAGGGTGAAAAACACTCCAGGAGATACCTGTTAGGGTAATAGATGTAGTGCATGGGGCCATCAGCCTCTCTGAGGTAACAGCCCGATCTATCAGAAACCAGAGGAAGATGGCCACTCACCTGAAAAAGGTGTATCAGATGACGATCGAGCCAAGCATTGTCAGCGAAGTTGGACGAAGAAAGGGGGAGTTCTTGTTCACAGATGAGGATCTCCGAGATGTGGTCTAACCTCACAACAATGCATTAGTACTAACTCTGCGGGTGCAAGGGTATGATGTCCGAAGAATGTTGATAGATTCGGGGAGCTCATCGGAAATCATGTACGCCGAGCTGTTTGATAAGCTCGGTTTAAAATGGTCGGATTTGAGGCCGACTTCAATACCTTTGTTCGGTTTCAGCAGGCAAGCAGTGCACCCAATGCGTCTTATCACTGTGCAGGTCAAAGCAGGGGCCATTCACTTGGATGTGGAGTTCCTCGTAGTCGACATACCGTCCCCCTACAATGTCATTATAGGATGGACATGGATCCATCGTATGAAGGCAGTCCCATCGACCTACTATCAGAGGATTTGTTTTCTGACACTGAAAGAAATAATGAAAATCAGGGGAGATCAAGTGGTTTCCAGGAGTTGCCTGATCACTTCGATCAAAGGGAAAGCAAGAAAAGTGGTGGAAGAAAGCAATTACCCGAGCAGAGAGGCGGACCAAAAATAGCAATCACAGTTGGGTCAGTCGGAAGGCAAAGATCAACAGGCCGACCAGACCAGTATGGCGGTGGAGGAGTTGAAAAAGACTGCAGTTCAAAAGGGAGGTGTGCCATGTCCCGAGCGATACTGGTTGATTGGGAAATCAATGACTGAGGAAGAGCAAGATAGCTTGACTCGACTCCTAAACTAGAACACTGATGTTTTTGCCTGGGCCCCACATGAGATGCCAGGAGTCGACCCCGAGGTCATTCGATATAAATTTGGCATGGACCCGAGAGCCAAACCGGTGGTGCAGAAGCAAAGGAAGCTCGCCCCAGATCGCCAAGCAACATAAACGAAGAAGTCGACAAGCTGCTAGAAGCAGATGCCATTCGAGAGGTACATTACCCCGAATGGTTGTTGTAAGGTCCGTGACCTTACTGGGTCAGTTGGGCCCAATAACCGGCCCGTTGACCCATTTATTTTGAAATTATTATTATTATTGTTTTGTTAGATATTTAAGTGGGTTTAGATGGTGAGCGAGTTTCTTTTAACGTTAGAATAGTGTCTGCGGAGTTTCGTTGGATTCTGAGTTCGTTTGACCCTAGTAGGGGGTAGTTTGCAATTTAGGAAAAATTGAGTGTTTTTCCGAAAAATTTCTATCGCCGTGATTTTGGGTTCGTTGGAAAGGTCTCATCGCGCTGATCATTTTTGTCTTCTGGCTCGTTGCGATCCGACAACCAGAAACCCTTCTAATAATTCATTCTTTCACCGGACCCACTTAAAGGGTAAACTTGTCTTTTCCTCCTCCCTTTCTTCTTAATCAAGAGATTAGCCCTAATCTCTTTTCATTATCTGCAACGAAAACTCTACCACAGCCATCTCCTTCTTCCTCATTTTTCCAAGGTTCCGAAACTCTTCCCCAGAAAGGCCATCTCGAAGATCCAAACCGCTCATCTTCTTCCTCGCGATCTCCTCTTTTCATTGACATCAGTTTGGTAAGATTTCCCTCACTCTCATCTTTTCAATCAATTCTCTTTGGTTTAGATTTAGGCTTGATCCCAATCTTTTCTTTTCCTTTGCGTGTTAGGTTGCGTTTGGTCGGGTTAGATTTGTGGATTTTGTGATAGAGAGTTTCTCTTCGAATACCCCGATTCCAATCTTTTTCTTGGTTGAGGCAAGTAGATTTGCATTTTATAATTATACATGTGTGTATGTTTTCTATTGATTGGCTGTGTTCTTGTTAGATTTCCCAAAACTCCAAGCATGTTTCTGTTATTAATTTGGGGCTAGTATGCTAAAATAGTTTTGGGGTAATTTTAATTTAATTTGAAGTTAATTAATGTTTATGGATATGATGATGGATGGAATGTATCATTGAGAGAGCATGGTGGCTCAGTTTTGTTCAGGTAAATTTTTGGAAGAATTTGGAGTGGATGAGAAAGGATTTTGGGGTGGAAATAAATAAATAATAATAAAATAGTGCACAGTTGAACGTGCTGAACGTTCAGAACGTTTCTGAACGTTCAGTCTGAACGTCCGACGTGCAGGTGTATAATAAATAAATAAATAAAAATAATAATAAATTAATGCTCTGTTGACATAACGTGCAGAACAATCAGAACGTTCAGTTCAGAACGTTGAGTCGTTCCGAACGTCAGTCCGGCGCAGGAACAGTATTTTAAATAAAATATATATTTTTTATATATTTATATACATGTGAAAATGGCAGATGTCTAAAGGTCATATCTTTTAATCTGTCCGTTGGAATTCTACATGTAATATACCGTTGGAAAGCTCTCGAGATGTAGAATCCAATGGTTCTAGTTTCATCACGATCGGAGATCGGGAAGTGATATAAATATTCAGATTAATGTTTCAGCTCATGTTTTATTATAAATGAGACTAATAACTTAGGTTTGGGCCTTATATATTGGAAACCATGAACCTAGTCTCTCATGACCATTAATGAGGTTTTAAAATCGTAGCACGTGGCTTGGTGTGCTTCGATGGGTTGTCTAGATATTCGTGTATTGTGTATGGTTTAACCGAATGCATATGGAGTTGAATCAATTAATGTTTAACATGATTGTACCCCCAGGAATTCTTTATAAACATTGTTGATTCGAATTCCCCACGCACTCCGTTAAAACACATATGGTACAAGGATGATAACACTTGCCTAGGATTAGATTGTAATCTCTCCTTGACTTGTTAACTGTATCCGTTGTTTATCGTTTCTTGTACATTCTCTTGGCATAAAACACCTAATTAATTATGAAACATAAACTCTTATAGAATTAGGACAAGGACCTGACTTAGAGTGTACCTTAGGAACCGTGAATTGTGTATTGATAAACATGACTGGCTAACATGTAAGGGATTATCGTGTGGTTGGTTTGCTTTGTATTGTTTTGAATGGGATAATCCCTAAGAACATGTTTTGTCTGTTGAGCTAGCCAGACTTGCTTGTCTTGTTTTTCCCGGGTGTCAACACCACTTTATTATTATTTGCATGTCATGATCAGCTGCAGTTTGGGATTTATTGATGGGCCGGTTACTCGGACATCGGGGTGGGTAGTCGGCTTTGGACGGCGTCCATGGCGTTGAATAGTTGGGAGCGGGCTTGGACCGTGCTACTATTCCCAGGACCGGGAGCTTGGATCCCCCTGGAGCCGGACTTTGGTATCAGTAGTCCGAATAAGATTGTTACTGGTACCCCGTGAGGTGGCTTGGACATCCACGGAGTCTCCCTCTTGTGCATTGCATTACATTAGTAGTGGTGATTGTTAGTATTGTTAGGATTCCTATTTATGATTCTGATGGTTATTTACTCATGCTTTATGCCTAATTCTGTTCCTTGTATTCACTTGATTATGTTCTGTCATTACTCTTTCACTTGATGCATGTTATGTTTTAATTATATCTTGCTTATCTATTGCTCAACATGTCGTTGACTCTGTTCCTTGGTGTGCAGACTCCTCAGTTGAGTACTACTATGAGGAGCAGGCCGGTGAGGAGATTCCACAGGATCTCCAACCAGCAGAGGAGGCACGAGAGTGGAGTGCCGATGACGTAGAGCAGCGTCATCACTACCAGGCACATGAGAGATTCATTTTGGGGACAGTTCATTAGATTTTATTTATGTAATTGTTATCATCGTTGAACCTTTCTTTATTGCTTTCATTTGATTTAATGGCCTTAGTTTTTGGGACGGCCATTGTAATTAAACCAACTTCCTTTTTAGCTTTAATTGTTTCTTGCAACTTTAAATTTAATTGGGATTTATTATCCATTGTTAATATCAATGTATGAATTCCGCTATTGTTTTATGATTTGAGGTTCAAACACATTATCCTCACAGCGGACTTACGATCCTTGGGCAAAAAAGGGCAAATTTTTTTAATTGGCCCAAAATTTCACTCCCCGGATCTGGTTTATTATCTAATCGGGTTCGGGGGACGTGACAGTTGTCCAACACCGTTGTTGTGCCAAAGAAGGACAAGAAGTGGAGGGTGTGTGTGGACTTCACCGATCTGAACAAAGCATACCCTAAGGATAGCTTCCCACTCCTAAAAATTGATCAACTTGTGGATTCCACGGTGGGACATGAATGGATGAGCTTCTTGGACGCATACCGAGGGTATCACCAGATCGCAATGGAGGAAGCTGACCAAGAGAAAACAACATTCATAACGCTAAAGGGGACCTTCTGTTACAAAAGAATGCCTTTTGGACTTAAGAATGCGAGGGCAACATACCAAAGGTTGGTTACAAAAATATTTCAGAATTTGATTGGAAGGACGGTGGAAGCTTATGTTGATGATATGGTAATAAAAAGCAAGGAAAAGGTCACTCATGAAGAGGACTTGCAGATGGTGTTTGACATCCTACGGAAATACAAGCTGAAGTTGAACGCCTCGAAATGTTCATTCGGGTTTATCTAGGGAAAATTCCTGGGATACATTGTAACTCAGAGGGGGATAGAAGCCAACCCCGACCAAGTGGCAGTTGTGCAAAGGGTGGAGCGACCCAGTTCAAAGAAGGAAGTACCGAAGTTGACAGGTATGCTCGCTGCCCTAAATCGCTTTATAGCAAAGAGTTCAGACAAGTTCCGACCAAGGTTTTTCGCCCTAAAGAAAAGGGTAGAGAAAGTGTGGGACGAAAAATGAGATGAAACACTTGCGCAACTCAAGCAGTATTTGAGCTCCCCTCTTGTCCTTTCCATTCCAAATCCTGGGGAAGAGTTGGTGTTGTACTTGGCGGTATCTCAACACGCAATCGGTGCAGCCCTGATAAGGGAGCAGGAGAAGCAGCATCAGCCAATTTACTTCGTCAGCAAAACCCTGCTGGATGCCGAAACGAGATACTTGCTGCTTGAGAAGCTCGCCTTGGCCTTGATGTGTGTAGCTCGGAAGCTAAGGTACTACTTTCAGGCCCATACGATCAAAGTCCTGACTAAACATCCACTTCGGTCAATTCTTCAAAAGGTCGACCTTTCCGGAAGACTAGTGAAGTGGCAATAGAGCTCAGCGAACATGACATCAAAATAGTTCCCAGAAGCGCGATAAAGGGCCAGGTGGTGGCCAACTTCATAGTCGAGTCCACTCACAGGGAAACACCTGAGCAAAGTGAGTCAGATTGGCAGATGGACGGGACAAGGACCAACCAGCAGTGGTGACTATATGTGGATGGAGCATCCAACTCCCGAGAATCAAGTGCCGGCATTGTGGTAATAATGCCGGAAGATGCGATAATTGAGCAGATTGTCACAATGGGGTTTGACGCGTCGAACAACGAAGCAAAATATGAGGCATTATTATATGGACTCAGGATGGCTCATGAACTTGGAGTTGGGAAATTGGCGGTCCATTGCGACTCACAGTTGGTCGCCAACTAGTTAACTGTAAATACGCGGCTCGAGATGATCGGATGGTTGCATATGACTCCGAAGCAAAGCGCTTAATCCAGGAAATATGGAATGTTGAAGTGGAGCAGATTGGTCGGGAGTAGAATTCGCATGCTGATAGCTTAGCTAGTTTGGCTACTGCAGTGAAATCCGAGTTGAGGAGAGAGATCATCGTCGATTACCAAGCAGAGCCGAGCATTGTGGGGCGACAAGTCATGTGCGCCAATCTGGAGGATGAAGCTTCGAGCTGGATGATGCCAATAATTACATACTTAAAGGATGGTACTCTTCTGGAAGACCTCAAGGAAAGCTTGAAAATCAGAAGAAAGGCTGCAAGGTTTTGGTTGTCACCAACCAACAAGCTATATCGGCGGTCTTATTCAAGATCGTACCTACAGTGCATCAACCCAGTCGATGTCCCGAGCTTGTTGTGGGAAATCTACGAGGATGCTATGGGGGTCATATTGGAGGTCAGAGCTTGGCCCACCGAGCTATGTCACAGGGTTATTAGTGGCCGTACATGCAGAAAGATGCCCTACAGTTCATCCAAAAGTACGAAAGATGTCAACGCTTTGGCAAGGATATCCATCAACCCGCAGAGTAGCTGAGTTCTATTGCAAGTCCTTGGCCGTTTGATAAATGGGGGATCGACATTGTTAGGCCTATGCCAAGAGCAGCAGGTAACTTCAGGTTCATCATAGTAGCCGCTGATTATTTTACCAAGTGGATAGAAGCGAAACCTTTGATCCACATCAGGGAAAGTGATGCCGAGAGATTTGTATGGAAAAACATCATAACTAGATTTGGGATACCTCGAGCATTAATAACGGATAATGGGAAGCAGTTCTAAGGGAAAATTTTCCAGAACCTATGCAAACGATTCAGCATCAGCCACCACTTCTTGACCCCAATCTACCCACAAAGTAATGGCCAAGCTGAAAGCTCCAACAAAACCTTGCTTGATGGTATAAAAAAAGGTTGGACGATGCCAAAGGAGCATGGGTGAACGAGCTCCCTAGTGTCCTATGGGCCTACCAAACAACCCCGAGGAGGTCTACTGGGGAGACCCCATTCTCCTTAGTGTATGGAATGGAAGTGGTGTTCCCCCTGGAGGTTGGACTACCGACCACAAGGACAGAGGCTTACAACCATGGCCGAAACAGGGAGACGATTGCCGAGCAACTCGACATGATCGAGAACCGAAGGGAGCAGGCGCTAATCAAATTAGCAGCTTACCAGCAGCAATTGGCACGAAGCTTCCAAAAAAAAGTCCGAGCAAGAGCTTTTCAGGTCAAAGACTTGGTCTTAAAAAGAGTACTCCCAGGCTCTAAAGACCCTAGCCATGGCAAGCTGGGACCAAATTGGGAGGGACCCTACAGGGTCACCTCTGTAAGGGGAACATGAGCATACCACCTGGAAACACTCGAGGGAAAAGCATTACCAAGACCCTGGAATGTGGCAAATTTGAAGAAATTTTATTTTTAACTTTTGTATCCAAGAAATTATCGTCTTTGTATCTTGCATTTTATCATGAAAGTTGCTTTATGATCTTGTGCCAAGAAGTAAATTACCTATGACTTATACAAGGGCGAGGACCCATAGTAGGAACCATATCCTACCGAGGAAACCGCGCCATGATAAGGCCTCTGAAAATTGAGGGTAGTAACAGACTCATTACTTCATGCCAAAAGGAAAACAAATCCTAACTGGGCGTATCCCAAACTAGGTACACTGATCTTCCTTTAACCAATGTCTTGGTATGACAATGCAAACATTGATCTAAAGGGGGTTCGGACAAAGGCCGACAGTGGCAATAGACATAGATAATACCGATTCAACAAAAGAGATACAAAAGAGTTGAGCATTTCATTCAAAAGCACAAAAGAAGGAACATCAAAAGGGATATTAAGTCTGGCCCACAGGTCGGGCAACTCATTAAAACCAAAATACACTGAAAGGAAAAAGGGGAGAGTTTCTCAATTCTTCAAACAACTTTGGGGACATCAGGAGCAGAAGGGGCAGGGTCGGCAGCAGGAGAAGCACCATCATCACTGACCACATGCGAGCATTACCTTCCTACAGGATCCTGGGTAAAAGCTTCAGCAGGCGATGGATGAGTTGGGGAAGCGACGAGCTGAACCATGTGCTTGGCCCGGAGGGGAGAATCTCCTGGAACACCAGCATTACTTAAGCCCACATCCCGTCTGAACATGAGGGCCTTCATCCGCTCAACCTGGTTAAGGTAAATCGCCTCAACCTCCTTGAACGCAGCATCCTTCGATTGTTCCATAGCATCTTGCATCTCGGTGATCTTGCAACCGAGGGCTTTGAGTTCCATTTTGCTCGCAGTCAAGTGGCTCGTGGCTGCAACAGCCTTAGCCTCCGCGACTTTCATGGCCTTGGAGGAATTAGAGGCATTGGTCTCCACCAGGCGCTGAGCAACCTTAGAAGCAACAAGCTCCATTTCGAGACTTCCACCCGCTTTTGATTCTTTTCCATGCGATCAAACGCAATAAACCACTTTTGAAGTCCCTGAGGAAAAGAAAAAGAAGATGTTAAAACTATGAGACAATCCAAGCAAAGATGATAAACAGGTTATGCCGACTTACCAAGAGGCAATGTTGAACACTGGAAGACTCTAGGTCATGGTCGGACATGATTCCATGCAAGCTCATATCTGAGGGCAAAAGAACAGACTATCCTAACTGTGGCTCCACCGACGGGGAGTCAGTTACTCCCTCAGCCAAAGAAGACTGGGACCCAGGAAAGGAGCTTGGCGAACTCTTACGCCCGTAAGAAGGGCTCGGTTGAGGAGGCAAAGGAAGCAAACTGTCTTCCAACCAAACAAATTGCGGGTCCGAATCGTCGGCCAACTTGGCCGATGATTTACCCTTCGTCTTCTTCAGGCCAAGGTCATGAGGAGAATCGACCGGAGATCTTTTGCCGAGGACAAAAGGGGGATCTTGAAGGGAAGCCTTGCCTGTCTCAGAAGAAGATTGCCAAGATTGCCAAGTAAGTTCTTTGCCTTACGCTTGGACATGGTGGAGAACTGTCTATCTAGATCTGAAGAAGAGGAAGAGCTATCCGATATGTCTAAGACCGAAGCCTGCTTTGAATAGGAAGAGGAGGAAGTGCTGGACAGAGACAACCTCCTAGAACCTTGCCTCCGACCAGGGGTAGTTTGCTCGGCAGTAGGTGATGGACCAGAAGATCGATGAGAGGCTGAAGAGTGGGCACTGATCATCCCACCCTGGCTCGAAGATCTTAGCGTCTTTATGGCTGGAATCTTCCTTCGTAGTGGACGATGAATTGGCTCCCCTGGATTTGTCACCGAGATTATGCCAAGATGGAATTGTTAGGAAATTGTCATAGGATCGCTCATACTCAAGCAAAATATGAGCAGCCCGACCCCAACCATGTAACTCGGGAGGACCGCAGCAGTTCACCTCAGCGGTCAAGAACTATCTTTAGATCATCAACCCAGAGAAGAGATTAGGGAACTTGATTGATTGTTGAATCTGCAGATAAAGACAGGGTGAGAAGTTGAGTAAAAGAGAAAAAGCGATACATAGTGAGACAAAGACATGATGCAGGAGGGGGCCGACTTGGGAAACCTAGGACTCGGGGGACTTCTCGGCTGACCCCGCCGCAGAAGGTCGGCGCCTCCCAGTTGCTGCTAACAATGGTAACATCTCTCTTGATAGGCTTGTTCGAGTCTAGGAGGTAGTGAACAAGAAGCCTATTTTGGTCGCAAGATTTCATATAGAAAACTGTTTTTTATTGTTAAGGGGAACGAGGGAGTAACAAGAAAGAATATCAAATACTCCTAGATTGATGCCGAGTAGTTTATTCAGCATGGCCACCCCCATCATGATGCGGAATAAGTTAGGGGCGCATTGAAGTGGAAAAGGATTTGTGAAAGAAAGAAAGCGAACGAGGAGAGGATCTAAGGGGAAATGAACGACACCTTCCACGATGGCAATTGTAGGGAAGGGCATGGCCTCACGGGAACCACTATCGAGGGATTCTCCGGGAAAAGGCACGCGAATTTGAACGTCCAGGGGATATCATATTTGCACCAAAATTCAGTGAGCCTCTCTGGGTTGTTGAGAAGATCCCTCAGATTACCCATTCTAAAAGAGAAAAGATAAAGAGAACAAGAGGGAAAGAAAGACTTACAGTCAAGAAAGCGGAAGCAAAGGAGAAGAATGAGGATTGGAGCTTTCACGGAGGATCTTTAAGGAGGAGATTAGACGATTCGCATGAGGCGGACTGAATGAGATGCTTTTTCCTTAGAAGGGTTATGAGATTTCGGAAGAGGTGCGAAGAATAGAGATGAAAAGACGCCGGGCGGGTTGCGTGACAAGGTAACGACTCCAGAAGCGCCATGTGGATACAGAGGTATAGCAAGCCTCCTTTCTCCTCGAAAAATGGAGAGGAAAAAAGATGCTTGGGGGGTAATGGTAAGGGTTCCAAACTCGAACCAGGTCTGGGTTGAAGCCGACCTGACCCACGAGGCCAGCCCGACCTGCAGAACTAATCAAGGCTCGGATCAAAGTTAGCCCAACTTGAAAAATTGATTCAGGCTCAAACAGATCTTAGCTCGACCTGCAGAACAAACCCAGTCTAACCCAAACCATCCGACGCAGGGAATGGGGAAACAGGGGACAACTGTTGGTACCAGAGGAGTAAGATACGGAATGGGGCTATGCATTCCTCTCGCGATGGGAGGAAACGAACAGAAACACGAATGCTTCAGTCACCATGATCAGGGGCGTAGCTACATAGAGGCAAGGGGGGTCACATGACCCCCCTTGCTTTTTTAGGTAAAATTACGAAAATGCCCTTGGAAATTAAATTTATTACAAAAATACCCTCTCCCTCTGCATTCACATGGTTGTAGCTGGCAACAACTATCCTCGTGACAAGACAAGGCCTCTTACTTTATCTTATTTACGATAGAACCACATAGGAGAATGGAGCAAACTGTAGTCGGTTTATGGAAAAAAGAGATAAAACTGACCAAATGCCCATTTTTTAACCTGAGTTAGCGTGCATAAGGCAACACACTCACACCCAAGTTAAAGGTTTCTCTGTACTCAACACCTCAAAGGCTCAAACTCTTCTTTTCACAGCTCTCCCTCTAATTCGTTTTGGGTTCGCTATATCTCGTTTCAGTGCTCTCAATCTCAGGTATGAATCGCTTTTGGAAACATGTATTTTCCTCTTTTTTTTTTAGATTTCAATCTTTATGATGATATTGATTTAGCTAATGCTGTATAAATTAAGGAAGAATGTTTCAAACTAGTTTCGATGACATTTTTCAATTATGATTTGTTCATGGAACATCGTTGTTTGGCTGCAATTTCTGTTATTTTTTCACTATATCTTACACTGATATATCTACTATTGTCTGTTGTTGTTGTTATATGTAACGTTTCTTCTCCTAAACTTCCGGAAATCTGAACCGATGATTTATTCCTTGCACCCATTATATTGACTATCTTTAAATTACTAAAACCAATTTTGGTGAATGGTGACCATGACTAATCGTTAGATACTTAGATTTTGCCGTCGATTTTGCACATGATGACTCCATTCATTTTTATTAAAAAAAAAAAAAGAAAGGGAAGGGAAGGAAGTAAATTGATTGAGCATGTGCTCAAGATGCAGTCAGTCCAACTTTGGTTAACTCATCGATTGGAATATTTTCTATGTTGCTTATTAGGCTGTAGCTCATTATGTGCATTAAAAGGAAAATGACATTCTCTAATTTTTACCATATTTATTTTTTTACATTATTAAATAAATAATGTAGTTATCGTTACTAGTTTGTCTTAAATTTTTGTGCTATTTAAGCTTAGTATTTCACTTTTAAATGTTTGATGCTGCACATTCAATTATTCCAATTTTTCAGATTGTGTACTGAGTTCCTTTTTATTCTTGTATATTTCTAAGATTTCTATTTTTTTATGTAGATAATTTTAATTTTAATTTTTGTTTCTTTTTTTTCCCTAGAGCTATGTTGAGATTTTTCAAAAGGAAAAATGATGGAGAAGAATTATCGTCAATGAGTTCCAATGACCCTTCAACAAAAAACTCCTTGGAAAAGCCATCATCTAGTAACGAACCTTCAAAAAAAAGTCATGTGGAATCTGAGTTACCTGAGCTTTCATGCAATCCAATTTCTACAGAATCATTGAGTACCAGCTTCCCTGAACTTCCATCTGATCCAGGAAAACGTCCTAAGATTGTAGAATATGATCCTAATATTCGTGAAATGGTTTGTAGAAAGTATTACCTTAATGGTGCTTGCCAACCTCGTAAACATGAATTTCCACAAAGAGATTTCAATGGAAAGTTAAGAAGGTTCAATCCTTTTTGGTTTGATGAATTTAAATGGTTGGAGTATAGCATATCGAAGGATTCTGCATTTTGTCTTTATTGTTATCTTTTCAAGAATGAGTGTGGGGATCAAGGGGGTGGTGATGCATTTGTTAGTGAAGGTTTTAGGGATTGGAAGAAGAAAGATAAGCTTCGCAAGCACGAGGGAGGAGTTAATAGTGCTCATAGACAAGCTTGGAGTAAATGTCAAGATTTGATGAATCAGAAACAACATATTGAAACCAGTTTTAGTAAAATGACAGATGAAGCAAAGATTGATTATAGAGTTCGACTTAATGCATCAATTGACTGCATTAGATTCATTTTAAGACAGGGCCTCCCATTTCGTGGACACAATGAATATGATGGTTCAAGCAATCAAAGGGATTTTCTAGAGCTTCTAAAATTCCTTACAAGTCATAATGAGGAGGTGAGAAATGTTGCACTTAAGAATAATCCTGAGAATCTTAAGTTGATAGCACCTCAAATTCAGAAGGATATTGTTAGAGCTTGTGCATTTGAAACTACCAATGTTATAATCAGAGAGTTGGTGACGGATTGTTTTCTATTCTCCTTGATGAATCTCGTGATGTGTCAACAAAGGAGCAAATGGCTGTTGTTTTGAGATTTGTAGACAAAAGAGGGTGTGTGGTGTAACGGTTTTTGGGCTTGAAAGATGTCACTAACACAACTACTCAATCACTGAAAAAAGCACTTGAAGAGTTATTATCTGCACACGGATTAAGCATATCTATGTTGCGTGGGCAAGGTTATAATGGGGCAAGTAATATGCGGGGTGAATTTAATGGATTGAAGACTCTTATCTTGAAAGAGAATGAGTGTGCATATTATATGCATTGCTTTGCTCACCAACTTCAACTAGCTCTTGTAGCAGTGGCCAAGAATCATGTCCTTATTGCCACATTGTTCCTCTTGATTACTAATATTGTTAATGTGGTTGGATCCTCGTGTAAGCGTCGGGATACTTTACGAGAGAAACAAGTTGCTAGAATTATTGAGGGCTTAGAAAATGAAGAAATCACAAGTGGGCGAGGCTTGAATCAAGAAAGCACTCTAATTCGACATAGTGATACACGGTGGGGATCGCATTATGGGACTCTTATGACCTTGATTAACATGTTTCCATCTGTAATTGATGTACTTGATGTGATTGTGGAAGAGGGAACAAGTCCAGATCAAAAGGCTGAAGCATTGCGTTTGTTAAAAGCGATGCAATCATTTGAGTTTGTGGTTACTTTGCATTTGATGAAATCAATATTGGGAATAACAAATGATTTGTCCCAAGCATTACAACGGAAAGATCAAGATATTGGGAATGCCATTTTATTAGTCGACATTTCAAAGAAAAGACTTCAAGCAATGAGGGATAGTGGATGGAGTTCTTTGTTGGAAGAAATTTCTGCTTTTTGTGTGAATCATCATATTAGTATTCCTAATATGGATGATTTGTATGTGGTTCAAGGAAGATCACGGCATAGAGCTGAAGAAATGACAAACTTGCATCACTACCGTGTTGAGTTATTCAATACAGTCATAGATATGCAACTTCAAGAGCTAAATAGTAGATTTAATGAGGTAAACACCAAGTTGTTGCTTTGTATTGCATGCCTAAATCCATCCAATTCATTTGCTGCTTTTGACAAGCAAAAGGTAATTCAATTAGCTCAATTTTATCCCAAAGACTTTTCAAACATTGAGCTCTTGGCACTTCCGGATCAACTTGAGAATTTCATCATGGATATGCGCTTGAATGTTGAGCTTTCAGGTGAAATTACTCAAAAGATGGTTGAAACTAGAGACGTGGTATGCCCATTAGTTTACAAGCTCCTAACGTTGACCTTGATTTTGCCCATTGCAACTGCTACAGTAGATAGGGCATTCTCTGCCATGAAGATAGTGAAGAATCGGCTTTGAAACCGGATGGGTGATGAGTTGATGAATAATTGCTTGGTTGTGTATATTGAAAAAGATATATTTAGTAGCTTGTGAAACGAATGTATCATGAATTATTTTCAAAATATGAAAAATCGTAGGGGTCAATTGTAAGTTAAATGTCAAAATCAAGAACAATGGTTAACTTTTGTATTACTTACTTTTGAGTTTTAATATAAGTATATTTTTGTGTTAGTTTATATGCATTGTGCCCGCCCCCCCCAACAAAAATCCTAGATCCGCCCCTGACCATGATCGACGGTTGATTCAGAGCTAGAGGGGATCCGGGAATCCAAGTAAAATAGGATAAAAGGGGGAAAATTGGTAATTGATAGATATGGGATTCTAACTAAAGCATCGGAGAAACTTCGATCCGGCCAACCGATCGAGATTCACTGTGTTCCTTTCTTCTTAAACTGATATCTCATTCAAGGTAGGAGATTCCACTAAGAGAAGAAAAGAAAGCACCAAATCAAGAAGTAAGGTCGTTCCATCTTATTTCTCTCCTGGAAATTGACCTGAAACCCTCCATCTTTTTTCAAAAAAAGAAAAAAAGCAACAACTTTTATTTACTAAAACACAAAAAAAATCCTCTACTTTTTCATACAAAAAGTCAAAAAAATTCTATAACAAATAATTAAAAATAAAATACTATCATAATCTACTTATATTTTATTCCTCCTTCAAAATCAACTTTACTTCAAACGACTCTATTAATAAAGTTGCCAAACTTTAAATCTTCCCCACAGGACAAACCACATGCGTGGAGTGAGGACGTTCTCAAACTAAGCGGCTAGGGTGGTAGGCGGTGGGTCACATCGATGGATGGAAAAGAGTGATTCGTTCTGGTATTCCCGTTTTCTCGTCCAAAGCAAGACGTCTATGGAGAAACGTAAGTATATAATAGAGAATGGTGATTGATGAGCCATCACACGTGCATCACAGGAATAGTATTGACCAAGTCAAGCAAGTACACTTGGGACGGAGCAGCCAATAAGGTCAAAGTATTGACTGTGGTTCGTGGTTCTAAACCTCAAAAAAACTTTAAAAAATATAAAATAATAGAAAATAATAATCTTTTCATAATTAACCGCTATAATTCAACATATCACTTCACGTAAATCATAACATCCTGTATCAATATCTTTGTCAGAAACTATATAAATTTTGTTCACAATTAAATCGATTTACATGTATATATTATAATAAATTAAAATAATATAAATAATATAAATTTTATAAATATATTATTTTATAAATAATTGAGACCGAGTATGTTTCTGATATTTTAACTTATTAATATGTACATGTAAATCTATATAATTATACAAAATCTATATAATTGTTTATAAGATATTGGTATAGGATGTAATGATTTAAGCGGACCGATATTTTGATTTATAATTGTTGCTAATGGAGAAAGAGATTGTTTTCTGGCATTTCACAAGATTCTAAGGCCATTTTTAATACTTTTTCAATTTTTTTAGAGAAGAAAGTCACATCATTATTGTGATATACATCAACTTATATTGCAGTGGTATCAAGTTTCGGGGTCGGCCTTGGGCCGGGCCTATTCTTATGCACTTAGAGGCCATGTGCATCATAGCATTTTACACAAATGTTTGCTATTTATTTTGCAAATGGACTGTGCCAAGCCCTTACTTTCAATCCCTATTGGTATCTATAACATGGGGCCTATCTAATATGACAGTGAGTGGGCCCCACATAAAAGATTATATGACTCTTAATTGTCGAAATGATTGAGATAGATTTGAATATTGGGCTTCCACTAAGTTTAGATCGTACTATCCGGATCACCCAAAGGCTCACATGCTTCCCATGAATGGGATGTGTGGAACTCCACTTTGAGGCCGATCTACCCAACTGTTCAAAATGAGTATCATCCCCTCCAATGATTTATCCTCAAATTTTATCTCAATGGGAGTTGGTCCCACTTGAAGATTGAACACATAATCAATAACGTGATTATCACAATAGTAAGCTTTATTAATTATATATATTAATCACGTTACCCGTCATGTGCTCAATCTTACTGTGTAAAATATGTCACTGGAGGGGATGACCTGGATGGGATGACCTTCATTTTGAATAGTCTGAATTATCATTAAGGGCCCCCACAAGTAGATTTTCACATATGCCACGCACGAGAAGCTTGGGACAACACTCAAGTGATCTAGACTCTAGATCTTACTACCACTCTCTAAGACAGTTGTCTAATTGAGATTATGTTTGAAAGATTAGGAAACAAATCCCTACATCAAGGAAGAAATAAATTTCTCAAAGAACTATCTAAAGAGGTTGGACGTTTCATTCCTTGCATCCAAAAGCTATCATATATGTTAGAAAGGGAGACAGAAGAATGAGAGGAATAAGTGTTAGCAGCATAAATGTATCTATCCAAAATTACAAAATCAAAATCAATAAATCCATGCAATTAACAACATGCATTGATAGATCTAAATCAAATAGCGTACCTGATGCCATGAAGATAAGAGAGGCGGTTTGGGTTCTTGATCAGATGCTTAATTATATATGCTCCAATGGGCCACAGTAGATTCCGGATCTATTTCTGTTGTGACCAGTGATGGAAACCTCTTTTGTTTTTTCATAAGAGGCTAGAGGCGGGGCCGCAGGCAATCTTTATATGTACTAGATGGATATCAATATTTCCATGATGGATATTCGTAAACTTAATCATGATACCCTGAAACTGGTGAGAGAGTTATCCTCAAGTAACTAAAAATATAAAATATGGGATTTGTTAAAAACAGAATCAACACTACGTCAAAATCGTCAAACACCGACTGTTAAAAACAGTCGTTTTTCTAAAAAAACGACGGATAAGTCCGTCGGACCGGCCGTCGAAAATTTCATAGTCGTTTTTTGAAAACGACTGTCCGAAACTGTCGATAATTTGAATATAAAACGACCGTTTTTAATAGTCGTTTTTATTAGGTAATAAATCGACGGCTTCACACAGTCGTTTTTTAAGGAGAAATTACTCTCAACTAATATTAAAAAACTTGTAAAACGACTATTCCAAGCAGTCGTTTTTTTTTATAAAGGAAAAAAAGAATTGTTGTTTTTTGAAAACGACCTTCCAAAACTGTCGATCATTTGAATATAAAACGACCGTTTTAAATGGTCGTTTTTATTTAGGCAATAAATCGACGGCTTTTCACAGTCGTTTTTTAAGGAGAAATTACTATCAACTAATATTTAAAAACTTGTAAAACGACTATTCCAAGCAGTCGTTTTTTTATAAAGGAAAAAAAATAAAAAATAGAAAATGAATATTTTAAAAAATTTGCACCTATCAACAACATCAATAGTAAAAAACCACAAAGCCATTTGTAATAGCCATTCAAACATCTATCTAATAGTCACAAATTAAACAACCATTTGCAATAGCCATTCAAATATTCATACAATAGTCGAAAACAATATATTGTTTTGCTAATTGCTAAATTTGTTTTGAAAGAAAAAAAAAGCCAGCCCAAAAACAGGGAGGGCTAAAACCAGCAAAATACAAAAAAGAAGAAGCCTGAAAAGCTCCTTGAAGCAAGGAAAAATTCCAGGAGCCTACAAAGTTGGCAGCACCACTGCTGGAAACAAGAATCTCCACCCACAGCACAAGATAATGATGATATTCAAGAGACATTCAGCTGATCCTGCAAAACAGAACTATCCAGGCCAGGGCTGAAGATGGAGCAGCAGAGCATTTCTCTGTAGAAACTGAGCATTAATCTCTGTGGAAACTGCAGCAAGAACCAAAAGATCTTTCTTAGAAGAAAAATCTACCCTGCAGTCCAATGCTCTGATGCTGGATTGGGAGGCTAAATCTGAGTACCAACAGGCTGGGAAAATAGGATGACTCCAAAACTCCAAGAGGCACCAAAAAATGCTAGAAGAAGCTCCACTACATTAGGACACTGAGCTGACTAGTCTGAGAGCAAGGAGCTGAACACTTCTCTCCTAGACGCACTGAAAAGGAGAAAATACCATGCTAGAGCAGAGAAGGAGGGAATTGCAGGAAACTGAAGCTCCAGACTGATAAAAGAAAAGAACCTCCCTGAATCTGAGAACTGCCTGCTACATTTCTCCAAGAAGCTAAGAGACCTGCTGGAAGAAGATGGAACAAGAAGAAGGGCAAAACATAGAGCAGCTCTCCTTCTCTTAAGAAGTAAGCTAACTGCAGCTGAATACAAAAGAACCAGCAGCAGCAACTCATTGCTGCACTTCCAACCAGAGCAATAGGAGGCTTTGCTGCAATTCAACGTTGGCGAAGCTACCAAAAACCGATCAAACTAGCAGCTGCAAAATTAAGGCTTCACCCCAGAAAGACAAACTTAAAATTAATCCTTGAGAGGGAGGATGAAATCTGCAGGGGAGCAAAACATAATAACTCCAAACGCAGCACATTCTGCAGACAAGAGAACAACCAGCATTGTAATGCACTGCACTACGCTGCTCCACCCAACAAACCCACAAACCCTCAACACAGCACTACAGGCCTTTCCATGCAAATGGACTCTGCAGCAGGGAAACGGATCCAGCTATATACATTCATCCACATTTAATGGTCAAAACAAAACATCCATCTATAGAGAATACTAAAGATTTATACTATCAGTCAAATAGATCAATCTAGTATGCATTCATCCACATCTAGTAAAATATAGTCTTCCATTTGGGCCACTCGGTCTCATCTCCTGCTATAAGATCTTCCATCTTGCCTTCTCCAGTTACCAAGTCGACATTCCCTTCAATAATTTCATCTAGGATAATCTTATAGCAACCCGGATCATCAGGTGAGTCACCCTTCACTCGGCCATAAGCAACAACACATGCAGGCCTCTTGGTCAGGTGCATCAATTTACAAGAACTTGTTCCCGTTTGCGCGGCTGTTATGGGATGCTGTTGTGTTGAGAAATCATCTCTCATCTACAATTAGGAACAATTGATGTCACCATATAGGTTATCAATCTCACACATTATTTCAAATATAGGCATGTATTATTATATAAAACCATACCTGAGAGGAACTCCCACGATCGTTAGGGGTTTGAGCCTCTGACCCACCCTGAGAAAAAGTAGTAAAGAAACGTTCCATGTCCTCCTTGCGTTGCCTAGCTTCCTCCGCTAATCGCATTTCTAGCATTTCCTTCAACTTGTCCATTTGGGTCTGCATGGTTTCTCTCGATGCTTGCTCCTCTTGCAAGGCTATCCTATATGGACGCGTATGCTGCATGGAAGTCCTTGAAACACCCAAACCCCCCTAACACGTCCTCGAGTGTCAGGACCAAGAACCTATGTGGAAAAAATAAAAATTTTGAGTAGATCAACAAGATAACCTAGCTAGGAATTTCAATAACATACAAAAGACACATATAAGTCTTAACAAAAGTAAAAAAAGAACAAGCTAACCTAGGAATTTCAATATCATATATAATACACATGTAAGTATTAACAAAAGAAAAAAAGAACCATAAGAGGCATGTACTGGTTGTCCAACAAATCAATTGAACTCATGTGTTATAGTTAATGGATGATTGCATCATGCATGTGCTCATGTAACCATCTCATGCAACCTAACCAGCCATTCAACCAACAAGTATGACAAAAAAACAACACAATTCGCCTTCAATTTTTCACAAGTTCAGCTGATGCTGAAAATACAGATGTCCTTGATTTCTCAACCTCAAGATAGATATGCTTCGGTCTCAGGCAACAACAACTTGATAGCAATGTACAGTTAGCAAGTTCTGTCAAAACAAGAAGCTTATCAAAGAAATTACAGGAGTTCTTCAAGATGTGATGCCTGTGGACACTTAAATAATTGATATTACACTTAAAAGTTTAGTCATCAAGAGAAGATATTGAACATTTCACAAAGAGGTAGAAGTTAATGACAATTATTACGTTGGGGATTTTTACAAATAGCTAGGCTGAAGGATAAGTGTTACATGTGAAATGACAAAAAACAAATCACTTCTATTATTATTATTACTGTTGTTGTTTCATAAGCCATAACTCTGTTATTGTAACCTTAACATCAACAAGATGTTTCTACCAAAAAAGCAAAAAAAAAAAACTCCATTACTGTTACATGGAAAACAGTAAAAGTAGAGTTTTTTTTTTTTTTTTTTTTTTGCATAATGGCAAATTGAATTAAGAAGGAAATGGCCAATCGCCCCCAAATACAGAGGGAGAACCACTTGGGGAGGCAAACACAACCAACCCAAGCATCTAGAGAAGCCAAAAGAGAAATAACAGAGAAGAAGGGAAAAGAAAAAAAAAAAAAAAAGGAACGACCGCAAAAACTGTTGCAGTGACAGTTGGAGTGGTGTAGTTCTGTTGTGGGTTGAGCTGTAGTTCCTGCTGCGTGGTCAAGTCCCTTCTCTGGTCCCCTATCTGTCTTCTGCTGCTGGGAGTAGCCTGTTGTGTCTAGTGCTTTGTAGTGCAGTGTGTATCGGTGTGCTGCCAGAGTAGGATTGCTCTCTGTAGTAGGAAGCTGCTTCCCCTGTTCTTTGGTTTTATTTTTGTTTCTCTGTGGTTCTGCTGAGTGCTGTTGCTGAGGCAGAGGGGCTGGGGTGTTTGGGTTGTGGGCTGTGTTGTTTTGCAGCAGCTGCTTCCTCTCTGCCTTTGTTGTTTTTTCTTCCCTCCTCCTGTGAGTTGTCGCAATGGTGGTGGCGCAGCGCCGTTCAGTTGTGGCTGTTTGGATGTCTGCCCAGGTGTGGAACTGTCTGGGAGCGGCAAGGATGTGTGCTCTTCTTCCCTCTAGAGCTTTCAGCCCCTGTTTTGGGGTGTTCTGGTATCCTCTTTGTTTTTTGCAGTGTCTCTTCTCTCTCCCTGAGCAAAAAAAAAAAAAAACTTCTTCAAGAACAACCCTGCTCCTCTTCCCACATAACTGGATGCCAAAACAGATCCACAATGGAACTCTAACAAGACCAAACTACAAAGGGCAGCTGCACAGAACAAGACAAGAACCACCTGCACAAGCACAATCAAGATAGCACCTGCACACAGAAGGCTCCTGCACACAGCACACTAACACACTGCACTCCTTGGACTGGAATAAAATGAAAGGAAGCACAACCCTGAACAAAAGCCAAGCAACAGCACAGAGCAAACTACAACCAAGAAGCTCCCAGATTACTCAACTACAGAACTGCTACACTGCCTTCTTCAAGAACAGACCTGAACCTCTACCAACACCACTGGATGCCATAACAGATCCACAATGAAACTCTATCAAAAGCAAACTACAGAGGGCACCTGCACACAACACACAAACAAACTCTGCACTCCTTCAACTGGAACTGAGCAGCTTCGACAGCAAGGGAGCAACTTAGAGGAGGACTAGAAGGAGCCAATACCAAAATGAGACTATTAAAAACCAGCCTGCTGAGAGAGAAATCAGCCCACATCCCACCCTAACGCCCTCATAATAGGATGAGATGGGCTGGGCCTTGGCTGAGGAAGAGATGGACATACCGCTGCAAAAGTAGAGTGAAAAGGCTGTTTCACCTTTTCCATTTATCTTGTACTCTCACTATCTTTTTCCCCTTTTTGTTTTTAAATGAAGAAGAGGGTGTGTCCCCAATTTGGCTAGACCACATTTCCATGCCACAACTATTGTATTTCACTCCATTGGTTTTATAGCATTAATACTCTTAACTTAGGCTAAGTTGGCCTAATGTCTAAGTTCTCTTATCAGGATGCTCTCATTTTTCCCACACAAACATATTTTATCTTGGTGTAGTGCTCATACAAAAAATTTAACAGTAACAGAAACAAACTATTTTGACACTGTACAGTTGTATTTGTAATTTTATTTTATTTATTTATTTTGCTTGATGGGTGAGTGGAGTGATACACAAGGTGTGAGACATCTTGGGCAGTTGTATGAAGTTAAGATGTTCTTGCCACTGGGTTATCTCGATTTTCTCCAATTTTGTATTTGTGATTTGCTATCAAGGAAAGGAAAGTTCTATTCGAGTAACGTGTTTGCTCCTTGCACACTTCCCATTATCTATCATCACCCTATTCACCATGTGGACATCCTTTCTCTCCTCTCCTTAGTGGGGTGTGGTCTTATCACTGACACTCTTTATAGAAAAGTAGATAGATAGAAATTTCATATGAAATTGGGTGGAAAGTTCTCTTTGTTCCCCCTCTACGACACACATGAAATTTTCCACCAATAATATGGTGGAAAGTTCTCTTTGTTGCCCCTCTACGAGACACAATAATGCATGCAAAAGTATGGGCCAGAAAGAAAATCAATTCATAAATAACCAAAAAATAAAATCAACAATAACGACACCAAAATCACATCTAAAAACAATGCAAGTTATATAACTAATTGTTCACTTAATGGGTCATTCGCCACAATGTAATATGGCAAATGCTTTATCATTTGATCAACCAATTTTACTTGTACACGTTTCATTCATGCATTTCATAACATCACTATATGATACTTTGCATATAAGTGAATAGACAGACAGTGAACACCATAGTTTGAAACTGTGTCTACTTGTGTTTCTTGTCCGTTATGTACGTATTTTTTTTATGCTTGAATGTATTTATTTATGTTATGCAGATAGTTGAGTTGAGACAAAAGAGAGTTGATAGAATATAGAGCTAAACTAGTATCAGAAAAACTATTTTGGTGCAAGCAAATAGGCAAGAAGCGAGCATCCATAATCTGCATATATACCTGTGCAACTGCGTCATTCTCAAGATCGTTGTACGCACTGGAGGGGTCATCCATAACTGTTTTCTTAATCTTGTCCTGCAAAATGAATTGACAATAAGAATGCATAACAATTCCTTAAAAACTATAAAATAAATTCCATGAGCATCCTATATTATATGACACCATAAAAATGAATAAGATAATATTCTCACCAACTGTTCGCACGTGGCAGACCCATCCTTCCTAGTATGGGTCTCAACAAAAACATCCGTCCGACTAATCTCTTTATCTGGAAACTTTTTTCTCTAAAATTACAAGACGCAAACATTCTAAGTGCACATTAATTTCAATGGAAAAATGCAACCAAATGAAGAAGAAATGGAGCTCACCAATTCTTCTGCAACACGAGCTTGGCCCTTTCTGCCGGAGGTGTGCGGGCTTTTCATTTCTTTCCTAGCTCTCTTCCCACACTGTCTTTTAGCTTGATATTCGGGCATCGATTGGATGTCGACAAACCTATCCCAATCTTCCTTCTTAACAAATTGTGGAAGTTTTTGTTTCCTCTCCGTGTCCGTCTGATATTTATCGTATGTACCAGTACGAAGCTTGGACTTCCAATCTTTCCATGAAATGTTTGCTCTTGTAAGAATAAACGGTTTATAGCATGCCAAAATATCATATTTATCCTGTGAAGGATATAATTTAGGTTTAAGACTTATTCATAAGTCTAAATTACAATGTGAATTAAATACATAAAATGAACAAACACTCACGGTGACATGTTTCCAGACTTCCTCCTTTAGGTTTCTCGGCACGGACTTCCAAGTTTCATAGGTAGGTGCCACAATAGATTTCACAGTCCGACCAATAAATGAGGACAGTTGCGGTGCATTATCACTAATGGGTTGCCCATTTATCCCAAATGTCACACTTTCTCGATTTGAAGACATGTTAACTGCAAGCACAAACCTTTAATATGAGAATTCACATCATTATAAAAATGTTTGCATGTGGATAATGAATATATTTATATATAAGTGCATGTGGATCAACATGAAAAATAATATCATAGAAAATTATAAATATAAAAAAATAGCAACCCCACCCATTTTATGGAAAAGATTTGAACAATTAAAAAAATGATACCGTATATACATGGGTCGATAACAATGTTATTCATCACCGGTGATATCATCTCGTAATGCTGATGCTAAGGCATTTTCATTTGTTCTTTCCAAAAAGACTAAGGGATCTTCAAAAGCATCCACATCTCCATTCAACCTTTTTGGAACTTCCAAGACAACATGCCATTCTTCTGTAGGCCTACTATGATCTTTACAATAAAAGACTTGAGTTGCTTGATCAGCAAGAATAAATGGTTCATCATCTTCTTTTGTATTTCTTTGAATCCTCCCTAAATTAACATATATTAGATTCGTTTCTGGATCAACTTTACATCCATCTGCAGTTTCTACACGCACCCAATTACAATTGAATACTACTTGTTTGAAGTCATGGTAATCCAACTCCAAGATTTGTTTGATGATGCCATAATAAGTGAGCTCTTCATTAACAAGATTTGTGTCCTTGGCGCTTGCCCTACAAGGTGTTATAGCTTTCACTGAAACCTCACTGTTTTGTGTTGTTCTGTTTAATTCTGCATCTGCTGTATAGAAAACATATCCATTTACCACATATGCATTATATGAAATGGCCTCAAAAATTGGTCCATCAGCAAGCCTTTTAAGGGTACAATTCTCTTCATTTTCTAATTGCTTTCTAAGCCAGGGAATATAATCCAGCCCCTTCTCCATCCGAATGTTGCCTCTCCGATTTTGATTGTTACATCTTATGGTTTGGAGGTATTCAACGTACTTCCTGTATTCATGAATGCACTGTGAATGAGTTGTCTATTTAGAAATTTTAAACTATACATGTTGATGAAATCTTACTTACTTTTCCCACTCTGCATTCCCAACAAATTGCTTTAATATCCATTTGCGTGCTTGCTCGTATTGCACATGATCAAGTTTGTAGACTTTTCCCCTTTTATCGAGAGGGTATGAACAATCACCATGCTCATTCAACCATGTATGCTGTCCTTGCTTATGGCTTTTTTTCGTACCATCGGGCATGTAATTCATTGCATACAACATTGCTTCATTCATGAGGTAGCACTCCGCAATAGAGCCCTCTGGATATGTCTGATTCACAACGTATCCTTTGTATGTCTTCATCTTCCTGATAGAATATAAGAAATGAAACCCTTAATCTAAATTATAATTAATAGAAAAAAAAGGCATATTAAAACAAACGTCTTATTTACCGCTCGAAAGGATACATCCATCGATATCTAACAGGTCCGCAAGATTGTGCCTCCTCCGCTAAGTGCACGACAAGGTGTGTCATAGAAACAAAAAATGAGGGAGGGAAGTACTTTTCGAACACACATATTGCTTCCACTATGCGTTCTTTCATCTTTGAAAGTTCTTCACGATTGATAACCTTTGAGCATAAAACATTAAAAAATATTGATAGTTGTCGTATGGCAGCACGCAATGGCTTTTGAGACTCAAATGCATACATCATTAGCACCGGCAGCAGTTGTTGCATGAGAATGTGATAATCATGTGACTTAACATTTTTGAGTTCTCTGTTTTCCAAACTAACTATGTTTCTCCAATTTGTACCATACCCAATTGGCACCTTTAAATGATACAAGGTCTTGCACATCAAATCTTTCTCATGTCGGGATAGAGTGTAAGGAGCATCCGGACAAATTAATTTGCCATTATGTTCCACAGGCCATAGTTTTTTCTTGATTTGCAAATCTTGACAGTCTTTGCGGGCTTCAATACCGTCCTTAGTTTTATCCTTGGTGTTCATGATTGTTGCGAGCAAATTTTCTGCCACGTTCTTTTCCACGTGCATCACATCTAAGTTGTGGCGAATAGGCAGTTCCTATGGAAAAAAAAATTACGTTAGAAAATAATGTTTATATAATAAATCAGTTTAATATTAAGAGGGATATTATAGCGTACCTTCCAATATGGCAGCTCAAAAAAAATCGATCTCTTAGACCATGCAGTGGTCTCGTTTTCCTCTGCACACCTCTTCCTCTTCTTACCTGCTACTTTTCCAAAATTATTATGAATACCGTCCATTTTTTTTAATACTTCGGAACCATTCAAACGCCTAGGAGCCTTCCCATGCTCTTCTCTCCCATTAAATTGTGACTTTTGTCTCCTAAAAGGATGGCTCAATGGTAGAAACTTTCTGTGACTCATATAGGCAAACTTCCTTCCATATTTTAGGCGCATTGAATCCGTCCCTTCACTACATACAGGACAGCCATACTTCCCTGCAGTCCTACAACCCGACAAATGGCCATAAGCTGGAAAATCATGTATAGCCCATAACAAAATTACTTTCATTGAAAACCTACTCTTAGTGTAAGAGTCATATGTTAAGCTTCCGATGGACCACAATTCATTCAACTCAGCGACCAATGGCTGCAAGTAGACATCAATGTCATGTCCAGGACCTTTCTTCCCAGGAATCAATAATGTTAACATAGTGAACTCCTTCCGCATGGTTAGGGATGGAGGAAGATTGTATGGAACAATCATAACAGGCCAGCAACTATAAGAGTTGTTATTATTCCCAAAAGGATTGAATCCGTCCGTTGCAAGTCCGAGGCGAACATTACGTGCATCATCAGCAAAGTTAGTCCATTTACGATTTACTTGTTTCCAGCATGCAGAATCCACTGGATGACGCATGACTGATTCGTTTGGAACTAAACTCGCATTTGCATGCCATCTCATACTCTCTGCAATCCAGGGTATGCTGTACATTCTTTTTAACCTTGGTGTTAATGGAAAGTATCTTAACTTTTTCCATGGCTTTTTTGAACGTTTCTGCTTCAAAGGGTCCTCCGGTTGCCACCTACTTACATCACACGTAGGACAAGAGTCCCTATTCTCATGCTCTCTCCAATAAAGTATGCAATCCTTACGGCATGCATGGATAATTTGGCACTCCATACGCAAAGAATCGACAATCTTCTTGGCATTATAGGTGCTATTTGGCAAAGTGTTCTCACTTGGCAGAATGTTTTTCCACAATTGCAGCATTTCATTGAAACTATCATTCGACCACTGATGTCTAGCCTTCATGCTCAATAAATCAACTGTTACCGACAACTTTGTATGTTCAATTCGACACGATGGATATAAAGGTTGTATCGCATCCTCCATCAAGTTCTTATATTGGATATTCTCTGGCAATTCATCCTCAACTTGAAGAGAGTTTTCATCATTAATTTCAACAAAGCATGCAGATGTACTACCTCCTGCGTGAGCTTGAACATTGTCGTTATCACAAACACGTTCAAATATGTCATTCACCATATCAATCATTCTTGGGAGTTCATCTTCACTATTATTATTGGCTTCTACACTAACACGATTTTGGGGATGACTTTCTCCATGGAAAGTCCATGTCGTGTATGTTTTGTCTATACCATCACATATTAAATGTGTACGAATATCTTTCAATGTCTTCTTCCCTCCTACAACATTACGACATTTGACACAAGGGCAAAAATACCAATCATCATCCCCTAGCCTTTGTTTGTTAGCTTTTATGAACTCAAAAAATGATTCCACCCCTTCTAAGTATTCAATAGAAAGCCTAGGTGCCGTCATCCAATCCTTGCTTGGGGCCATGTTCTGAAAAGCAATTCCATAGACTATAAGGCACATAACATGGTTTAAGATAAGTATATGGAAGGGCAATTGTGTTATATGAAAAAAAAAAGGCCGATATATAAATATTTTATGAAGATTGTAATGCACTGCAAGGAGCCAAATCTTACAGCTTATACAACTTCTATCACAATGTGTATGATGGATGCATGTTGAATAGCATACCTGAAACGCAACCGGTACTTTGACGTACCTGAAGATCAAAACAAAGACGAACAGATTGTCCACTTACAGACTTTGTTCAAGCAAATACCTACAAAATTAGATAGGATACTTCTCTTCATATTAGACACCAAAATAATGGGAAAGAAATAGAACTTTAGGAGTGAACCACAAACACAACAAATTCTAATAGCACTGACCAATAAAAAAAAATCAATAGCATTGACCCAATCTCATAAAAAATTCTTTATTGAACACAAGAAGAATACTATAAATTTTAATGAGAGCAAAACCACAATAAATGAACTAAAACTTAACGCTACACAGAAATTAATATGCAAATATTGTATCCTTCAGTTGTAGCTCGGTTAGGGACATGGGTGCGTGAGTCTTGTGCTTGCGTTTGAATCCCCTATGTAGCTAAAAAAGGAAATCAATAGAAAACTAGCCCACTTCATTAAATCAAAAGGGAAACGTACCTGTATGACCAGCTCAAAGATGAAAAGAGTGGGATTGAATGAACGACAGAGGTATTGGAGAATGAGGAGATGATTATTGGTTGCAAATAAAATGGAGGTTGTTGTCTTTGTCTATCGGCCTTCCTGTTGTGTTTTGGTTTAGTGGTTCTAGTGTGGGGAAGGGATGTTTGAGGTGGGATTTTACAAATTAGGTTTGGTCAGGTCATGCTGGGGTTGTATGGATTATAGTCAGGTTGGGTTTGGGTTTACTCTGTGTGGCTTGAAGTCTGGCCTCATGATGTTTATTGTATTATCTTGTATCAAAAAGTTTGGTTGATCATAGATGTATTTGAATGGTACTTCTCTTATTTAGGATTTTTATGTTTCAAGAATTTCATCATGAGTCAATCACTTCACCTTTGAAAATGGTCCAAAAGTGTGGGAAGTAGAGATGACTTTTAAGTAGTGCCGTTTGGAACTGATTATCAGTATTATTAGCTCTCAATGGGGCTAGTGCTTGCATGAGCAGTGGTTGAACGCAAAGCCTCTAGCAATGCATGATGTGCGTGGAAGTTAAATGATATGGGTTTTTGGTGAAACTGAAATTGAAGAGAAAATATACTGCAGAATATGTTCAGATTTAACATGTTATGAAGCACACAACTCAAAATAAATGTATGAGAAAATAAAATGTTTCTGACCATTCACTACAAGAAAAATTGCTTTTAGCGGAAATATGCAAAGCATCCCCATCATTCTGTACAAAAGTTAACATAAAACATCAAACTTAGAAACCATTTTGCAAACATGCTTTCTGAATAATTTATCTTCAATATATCAGGTGCAAAGTCCAAGTGAAATATCTACTTGCAACTGTCAAAAACAACTTGCATACAAAAAATGAACATTTGAATTGAAATTTATACAAACAAAATCTGAACATATGAAATTAAATTTCCACAAATTTCATCTAAACATCTGACATCAAAGCATAAAATTCATATACATCAAAAATTCAATTTCCACAAATTCTTATGCATGGCATTAAAGCACTCATAAGATAGATATGTATATCCTAGGACCATCCTGCAAACAGAAATTCACCCACCAAATAGAAATTCACACAATGGAGATAATAACAAGACAAGTGAAACATTTCAGTAAGTACCAATGTGACATACACAAGCCCTCTAGTGAGAAATGACCCCATCATTTCGGATACCTAAGATGCAAACTAGAAAACACAATTTCATAAGTTCCTTGAGGGCAGAAAGTAAAAATTAGTTAAAGGAAAAAAAGCAAAGAAAGAAAAGGAATTGAATTAACCCTCAAAAGTTCAACCAAAGAGCTTTTGTTCTAACTAGAATTGGGAAATCTGAGATGAATGTAACCTTCTTTCAGCTAGTTTTCATATAAAGATTTCTGAGGAAGTTCATGCAAGTATATCTGACCCAGAATCAGCATTTGGGTATATAACTTGAAAACCAGCAACAAAAAGAACCCACATTTCTTTATTGAGGAAATGCCTTCAATTGGTAGGAAACTCTCACCCTGACTTCCCTTGATTCAGATTTTGATCTGGAACAAGATAAAAAGGTTCATCAATGTGATGCCTGGAGGCAATCATATATAAAAACTCGTGCTGTTATAGACAAGGAGCTAGAGAAAAATCGCAGGCTGGATATATAGCTTCCATAGTGGTACTACTGCACTAACAATGGTCAAACATGTAATAAGAGTTTTGAATCCAGCCTTCTCTCTCTCAGTAATTTGTGTCGAGTGTTGGACTAGCAATAAAGTATTAGTAATTCTTATTCCTTTCATTGGCCATTGAATTTAAAGAATTATTTTATTTGGGAATCTTCGTGGACTTTTGCATCATGTTACATCTTGTTTAAGAGAGAAATATGCTTGGGAAAGGGTAGTGGCAATATAATAGAGTCTTATTCATCTGGTGAATTTTTAATTAGAAAAAGGTAATGTTGCTAAATATCTAATTACAGTGGATTTTGTTCATCTGGCTTCTGTTTTTCTTCTTTTTTTATTTCTTAATGTTGGAGTAGATGTTAATGTCATATTTTTCTGATGCAAGCATTCATTTTAAGTAGAGATCTTACATACGTGAAAACTGAGGCCTGTAAAACTTAAACTTTACTAGGTTTCCTTATTGGTGCAGCATTATAAAGTGGGTACATTGTGGTGACTAGATTTTTTTTTTAAGTTTTCAGCACTTAAACTTCTTAAAAATAGTTGTTGCTACATCTATATTTATCATTTCGATTTGACATAGTTGGAAAACCCTATTTCAAAAATTGCAACACAATGCATTCCAAATACCAATGTGAAGTTCCTCATTTACCCAGGTGGGGAGAAGATTTTTTGAAACTTCATGAGAATAGGGAGGCATAAAGTTTTTAGTGGTAGAAAATTTTTCACTCTTAAATATTGCAGCATGAGACATTCCAAGAACCAATGTGAAGTTCCCTGCATTTACCCAGGTGGGGAAGCAAAACCTTTTTGGAAACCTCATGAGCATAGAAGGGCATATATAATATTTACCGGTGAAAATGCTCACACTTTGGTGCTTTATATATTCAACAAAGAGGTTCCTCTGTCTTTACATCTGTGTTACTTTATTCCAAGGCTCAACAAAATTCACCTTGTTCACAAGAGCTCATGCCACAGTAGAAGGTGATCACTATCAGCGGCGGACCCAAACATGCAATTGGGTTTTGGCAACAAACCTAGGATTTTTCATGTGGGTTTTGGGGGCAGATGCAGGATTTTATGTGAATTTTCACAGCAGAGCTAGAATTTTCATTATGGCTTTAGAAGCAGACCGAGTTCCACTGGGTGTGACCGCCTCTACATGGATGTACTTGGGTCCGCCCCCATCACTATTGCAACCTTCAAAGTAGTGGGTTCAAGACATGTTAAAAAAATATCCCCATCCAATTCTCGTATAATTTTTTTCATTCAACTTTCAGAATGGTATGTCAATCAAATAACTAGATTAGTTTGTATTTTCTATTTTTCAAATTAGTAGATGCACTTACATAGTATTGGCATGGTTGCATGCAAGCATAAAATAAAAGCAAAAGAGATAAGTAGAATCATGCCAGACCTGTACTTTCTTTTACTATTACTAAATCTAATAACTCAGCTATTTAGACAAATATAAACTTCATAATCAACATCTTCCAAATGTCAAAAATCAAATAAAAACCAATATGCCAACAGTGTGGCTAGCTCACTAGTTGGCATGTGCCATTTAGGTAGCTAGATACTGGGATTGAGTCCATGAGGACCCATACATATTGATTGCAGTCTTCCCTGAACCAGTAACATTTTTTTTTATCAGTGTCAATACTGTAATGTTTACCAAAACAAATTACAATCAATATGAGCCAAAGTCTATAATTAAAAGTAAAGAGGAAGCTACCATGTATCAGTATAGTACGGCTTCAAGTGAAAGAAGTCCCTCTCAAAAGCGTCTTGATCTTCGCATTTCACACTTGGAACAACAGCATGCTCATATATGTCCCCTGAAAATTTAGCCAGCATGAATAGTGGATGAAATGGATGATTTGATCAAAACTTGTATAATGAAATTTACCTTATGATTATTATCATAAAATGGTGCTCATTATCATAGCCAAAAAAAAGAAAAAAGATTGTTGTTTCAAGTCATGTTACTAGTCAAAAGATTAAAATAAAAAAATAAAAAAAAAACATGATTCCATTATTATGCCCTTACATCATGCCCACTTAATGCTATTTTCTTTGCCTTCCGGATCTTGTTGGGAAAGAGTGACGTCCTGAACACTCCTGTGATAGCATAGTATACATGTAGATAAAAAGTTAGATAATTTCAATGTTCATGGGCAATTGACATCATATCTCACCCTTCCGTAGGTAATCAGTTGGTATCGAACAAAAAGGCAGAGAAAGAAACAGGCCTTACTTCAATAAAAACAAATGGTTTCCTTGTGCTGAGAGGTCTCATGGTAGAAATATAAGCCCCTTTTGGGATGCACCTAGATGCTTTCCAATAATGGGGAGATAGTGTGATGGAAAGGTATTACTGCGAATATGGTTTTTTTTTGCAAAAAAGCATTTCAATCATATCATCTAACCATTGTTAGGGGCCTTAAAAGTTTAACAGTCTATCCTCTATCAAGTTACACTTTTTATGAAATTCTTTCCAATGGGGAGTATAAGTAACATTAGTGTCAATTCAAGTTCAGTGCGGATCCATAGGGGTTACCAAGTGTGAGGTGTATGATTGATTAGAGGCGGGTCCCATGTGGTGCTAAAGTTGTTGCCTCATGCCTCTCAACAGAAGGAACCAATGTGTGTGCTCAAACTTATGTGTAAAAAGTTCATGGTGATGAGATTGATAGAGCTCATTACCATATGCCATTGTTGGGCAACTGTTGCAAACTGTGAATGGTCCAGAAGTGATTTCCATCACTGGATATTACCAAGTTTTGGTTCATCCAATGGATAGATTGCTGCTCCTCAGAGCCAAAAGGATGAGGATTTTGTGCTTAATAGTTGGCATAACCATAGAGGAATCATTATGGTTGTCTATGTGCACTTCTTGAAGTTCCCACGCCGGGGTGGCACTGCACCACAAAGGATGAGAAATTCTGATGAATACTAGCTTCCTGTTGGTTTGGCATGATTGAGAGATTTGGACATGTGGATCTACATGGGAAGGTCTGAAGGTCATCTGGTGACAAATGGTTGTGGCTCTGCCATTGGTGGCTTCTATGAACATGGTTAGGAAATGGTATGGTGACACATGGTTGTGGCTCTGCCATTGGTGGCTTTTTCCTTCTTGTGAGAGTGCACTTCCAACCTTATCTACTCAAACAACAACCTTCATGTTGGTCTAGTCACACCTATAATTGCAACTTGCATCTTGGGCAGGTTACCTCCTCTAAGGCTTGTCTATCAGTCTATGTCTACTTCTTCAAGAGGAGGCCTTTGTGCTCAATTTTGCTTGTTACTAGAAAATTCTTAATTCTCACCCATCAATATCCCAACTCAACCATGATTTAGAAAGTAAAATTAGACTATTTCTTTAATAGATGCTTAGTTCATTTGAGGTTCACATGGGTATCCAACATGCTTATACATCTGTGTATTTGCAAGATTATTACTGTCTAATAAGGCTTTACAAGGTCAAATTGACAGCAAGTAGTTACATAGCTATCACCAACAAAATTAATAGTGGAGATGCAAACCCATGTTGATCAATGACTTGCATTTCTTCAAAATGGAGATTGGAGAAACCTATCGTGGAGAAACCTATCGATAAAAGGAACCGGAGGCAACAGCACCATTAATGATACTTGCAAGTATCAGACAATGTTAACAAAGGAACTAAAGGACAAAAAAGGGTTCTTCGTTGTTCCCACTGAAGGCTTGTTTCGTAGCACTACCTTGGTAGTGTTCTTCGTTGTTGCTATGTAAGTGCCCTCCTCTTTTGTACTCTAGTATAAATTGTAGCTAAGGTTTAACTGACTCAATTACCTCCATATTCTAACTAATTAAACTTTTCTTTATATAATTTGAAGTCCTTGAATATTTGAAAGAGTGTTTAGAAGATCAACAATGATTATGTATTAGCAAGAATTGACTTTCAAGTTTGATTTGATTGAGTTAATGAAAATTCCAAAGCAAAATGTTGAGAGATCATCATCATGATCATCTTAGACCCATCCCGTTGGCTAATATGTTCTAATTCAAATAAAAAAAAAAAAAAAAAAAAACAGTCAAAACACAAACAAGCCATTAGCATGTCTGTGTTTATTTGTGGCACACAAAAATGGTGTCTTTCTTTTGTGTGAAGTTTTTTTTTTTTTAAGAAGAGGAAATGATGTTAGGAGGGAGTAGATATCATACAAGCAGTACAACAAACGGATGATGCTTGGTTACCGATACAGACCAAACCCTCTGGTATGTTATCATTCCTTCTTATTGTCTTCATTCTTGTAGGGCCAGGGTATTAGACTACATTTTCATCATTCTGGATATTTTAGTAATCTAGGATGTGATATGATAAGGTGGTGTCAGGTGAGGCCAAGGTGTTTAAAGATGTTAACCAACGTACTCAAAAAAGGTGGCCCAAACGGAGAGCAAAATTGGTGAGTGATTATTTCAGCAATCTGTGGGCAATTCCTTCCTTGTTACCAGCCATTGTGATGCTCATTCTAACCTTTTTGCAGACCTACTTTGCTGGTTTCACCTATTTCATGAGGCCCCCATAGGCCTAATTCTATTATTTAAGTACTGAATATTTGATCATATTGCAACTGCTTTAAGTTTACCTATTTCATGCAGGCATCAAGTCTTATTACCATCTGATTGATGAAATGCAATCTACATTTTATTCTGGGTCTCTGTTTTTCCTTTTGAAAGCTCCAATGCTTATTTCCTTGAATGACTGGTTAACTCTTCTTATTCCCCCCCTTTTGGCAGAACAATCCAAAGAAAAGCATATATCCGAGTGATGACCCATGCATGTAATGCATCTTCCCTAATTAGTGATGCTAACTTTACAGAAAAAAAGATTCCGTTGAAGGTTGATATGGAAAGAAAGAAAAGTCTCACTTATGACGCAAAAACACCCAAAATCCCCAAAATCCTACTCTGATTTGAGACCCTCAAAAGCATGGAAATAGAAAATAAATCAGAAGTGTGAGATTTCACCTTGAGATTTTTGCAGAGAGAAGTCAGCGGAGAGAATATTTACAGAGAACAGTGAGCAGAGGCCGGGAGACCTAGTCTGCACCAAGCAAACTGAATGCCCTCCTCTCTAACCTTCATTTCTGAAAACTGAATACCATCAATGCGTCGCTGCCGGTGTATGAGATCGGAATGAGAACCAGGTGTGAGAGATATAGACTGGAAGAGAGACGAGGAAAACAACCGAGGAAGAGAAATGAGGCCAATCGATTGAGAAAGAAAGAAAATGGCGGGGAATGGAGAGAATCCAGAGATGAGGAAGACAGTCGAGGAAGAGAAATGAGGCGGAGAATGGAGAGAAAGAAAGAAAATGGCGGGGAATGGAGAGAGCCAGAAACTGGCGGGGAATGGAGAGAAAGAAATAAACTGGCGGGGAATGGAGGGAAAGAAAGAAAAGCAGAGGGAATGAAAAAACGACTGGGACTTGGGGACCCATTTTCGTGAATTGATAAATGACGGACGATGTGGGTCGTTATTTGAGTGACAATCGTCGTTTAATACCGACTGACTTTAGCCGTCGAGTAATCAGGTGTAGCGGCGTCGTTAACAGCCTGTTTTGACGTAGTGCAAAGATAAGGATAAATTTGTTTGAAAACAAATGTGGTTGTTGGGACCACATATGGTGAATTTCAACAACAAGGGCCATTCATCCTAATTCAATCCAAATCATCCATCTTTTATTTGATAATTAGGGTGTCTATCCTACCCTTCATATCCTGAGGACCCTCTCTGCAGAATGACCAAATTTAAAACCCTGTCGTAGCACTAATGGTTTGGAGTTGGGTAGCATGTGAATGGATGGGTGACGTTTTTTTTTACTCCAACCCACACAGGTGGGAAGAGGAAGCCCACAACGTGGAAAGCATAGCCTACACACTGGGGAAGAGAAGCTCATATAAGTGGGAAGAGCTTGGCATACCTAAGGATCATTCTATGAGCAACTGGGTAACATACGAGGGGGTTCCCAACCAACTAAGCAACCCCTTTGTTGTCAAGTAGATGTGTGAGTAGGACCAGAGAGAGAGAGAGATAGATAGAGAGAGAGAGAGAGAGACCACACACACTAGTGGACTGTTAGTTATCATGTTTGTAGTAGCTATTAGCTTCCGCAACGCCGAAGGCTAACAATATGGGCTGAATTCAATCCTAAGTATCAGGCCTGATAACTTAATGGGTCAATTTTGGACAACTTTTAGTTTTTCTCTTAATTCTTTTAATGAAAATGTGCCCTTCTTTTCCAGTATTTATTTTAGGTTGTCATTTTCTTTATTCTTTTTTCATATTCCAAAGTCCCTATCTTTTGATAGCATATTTTTATAATAATAAAGCATTCCTCGCAAAAAATTTGATTGGTGGTCTATGGGTGTTTTCAATCATTTTATAAAAAGTAATTAGTGAATTTATAACAATTACTCAAAGAGTAGGACTTTTAACAATAGGAAAAAAATATTGGGGGTATTTGATTTTTTATTTACTGCTCCATACCTAATAGACATAATGGTAGATAAACGGTTGATGGGATTCTCTACAAGCTCCTTAATTCTTTCTTAAGATATCTTTAAAACAACTTTTGGGATAAAATAAATTACAATATATATAAGAGGGCTTTAAGATTTATCCATTTTAAAAAGTTGATATCCATTAGATGTCTCCAATTGTTTGACAGAAGGCCATCAACCATCCCTTACATAGCTATTCAAGAAGTTGAAAAGATTGAGTTCAAATATTTACAGAGATAATGCATATTGGATAACTTTTTTAGCATATCATTAGTTTTTTTTTCCCGTAAAAGGACCTATCCGTTTCCAACTTTGACTATACAGTCGTTGCTATTACTAGTGAACTTTATATTATTAATGCGTATTATGCGTATCCTTCATGTGTATAATTAGATCTTGTTTTTTTTCAGAAACGAAATTTCTTGGAGAATGAGATCTTGGAAAATGACAGGAGGATAGCAGTCATGGGATAACTTTGAAGGAAGACAAAAATTTCAGATAGGCTTAGGCGGCGCGAACTGAAGGACCGAGCACAGAGTGCGCAAATGTAGAGAAAAGCCCACGTGTACGTGTGAGGAACTTTCAACTTTCGAAGGCGGGACCTTTTGCACTTGCACTGAACAGTGATCAAGTTATCTTATCATCGAAGTAAAGTAAAGTTTCATGGTGGCCCCACATCAGACGCGTTTTCTAGTAAAGTTTCATGGTGGCCCCATATCAGATGCGTTTTCTTTCTGTCATGTTTGCCTTCCGCTTTCTATAAACAAGATATATATAGACTTGTGGAATCAAACACCCACCAACTCTTTTGGACGTTTTCTATATCAATTCTAAAAAATCTCTACACATCTGTCCCATCCCTTTTCCTATATATGTTTTCCAATGCTTCTCCTCTCACTGAAAGTAGCAAGAGAGTCACTCAGACTCCTTTCCAGGTGGGTTGGTAGAGCTGCAAGGAGAAAGAGAGAGCATAAACGCATGCGCTTATGTGGAGAATAAGGGACCAACATACCTCTCTCTCACTCTCTCTCTCTTAAGCTAAACTAGAGAATCCACATCCTTTACTGGTGTTTTCCACCAATCCAGAGAAAGGGAGAGAGAGAAAGAGGTATTTCTTCAATCAAATCATAATGGAATTGGAACTGGGTCCCTCCACTTTTCCAGAGGTGAGCCAAATGTCCACTCATTCCAATACCCGTAGTGCAGACATAATCTCTTCCTGGCTTGAGAACGATGACATTTATACCCCTACCTTTCCTGAACAATTACAGAACATGCCCTTCCTAGACAACTTTCCCGAATTCCCTTTGCCTGATTTCGAATCCGACCCTTTCTCTCTCATCGCTCAACAGGAGGAATACAGCCTACTTGACCACTCCGAGTCCCAACCCGACCCGACAGCCGGTTACAACCAGTTTCTCACCGAAATACCTGTAACAGCTGAACCCATGACCCATTCAACGACTCTGATCGAAGAAGACGAGACTGACTGCTTTCTAAACGATGATCTATGTGCAGTCATGCCAGATGAGAGTTATGAGAGCTTCTTCGATCATATTATGGGACCTGGATCTACACCCACCACAACAGATTCTTGCTGTGTAAATCTACAAATGTCGCCTTTAACGAACGATGGGGAGGGAAGAAATGAAGATGATGAAGTGGAAGAGGAGGAGGAAGAGACCGATGAGGATCGAAAACCAGTTGCATTGAATTGTAAGAACTTACATTCGGAGAGGAATAGGAGGAAGAGACTCAGTCAGCAGTTACTCTCTCTTCGTGCTCTTGTTCCCAACATTACCAAGGTAAAATTCAAAACTTTGATGAATGATGTTTATATCTTTTTTCAGTTTGTTTATATGGAAAAACTTATGTATAGAATTTGGGACAAACTATCCACGTGGCGCAATGTGATTGGGATAATACATTCAACTTTTTGAAAGAGCCCAATCACTTTGCGCCACGTGAACAGTCTGGCCCAAATTATGTCCATGGAGTTTTTCCAAATAGACTTTTTGATTTTTTTTTTCTTTACTTACACAGTTACACCTCATATGATAACGTGTCCCAAAGAGAGGGTGTGTAGTATAGTATAAAGAATTATTATTATATACCCCAAATTGCAACCTACTCTGTTTGACCAGTTTAACGAAAATAACAATAAAATTATCGCAGAAGCTCGAGAGAGAGACTAGTATGGCTGACCCCGTTGCAAAATTTCAATAAATTTACGGTAACATCCTTAATTAAGAGATCCCAATGTAAAGCAGAAAGAACTGATTTCTCTACTAGTCTCTCGACTCAAAGAGAAGACGAAAATCACTATCAAATGAAGAGTTTTTTCTCTTATTTATCACATCACCTTTGCTGTAGCCAACTAACGCAGCATGATAGTTTATTGATCGATAAAGAGAACTAACTAATCTAAAGAGACCGTGGGTAGCCAATCGTTTTGCCAAAATTTGAAAAATCAGACACTCCTGCCTCGTCACGTTCCATTTGATATTTGATATATATTTGATATTTGATATTTGATTGGTTAGTGTAGATGGATAAGCGGTCGGTTCTGGTGGACGCCTTGGCATATCTCAGAAGCATACATGAAGAGACTGCAAGAATCCAAAAGGAACAAAAGGAGAGGTCGTCTTCATTTTCCAAATTTAACCACAACTTGGAGCCATTCCCAAACAACACTACTACCGACACAGTGTTGCCCTCGCGATTGTTTGCACCACCGCCCAGGCGGTATTCCAAGCCCAAGTCCCAGATTCTAGAGGTAAAACAAACAACTACTCTCCTTTATTTTTCTCTTCCTCTGTTCTTTTCGTTAGTTAATTAGTGCTCTCTCTCTCTCTCTCTCTCGTACAGTATAGTATGAACTGATATGAATGAAAACACATGTGGTTGGTGTATGTAACAGATAGATACAGAGAAGATCGAGGATAGGAGATTTGTGGTGAAGATAACGAGCAAAGGGGGAGCAGGCGTCGGTGGAGAAGTTCTGCGGGTGATCGAGTCCTTAGGTTTCGAGATTACTTACACAGCTCTTGATCAAATCAAGCCCATGCACTCATTAACCACCGTTTTCATTAGGGTAAGCACATTTTATCGACATTAATTTCTCTTTCATCCAGTATCATAGAACAAACGTATCCAACTTGGTATTGAATTTTTAGGATATCTAAAAAATATCTTCGTGACTAAAATTGAAGAAATAAAGGACAACATCCACAAATGTACATCAAATAATGATCAGTCATTATCCTAGTGAATGAAGTCCTAAATAAGCTAGCTAGGGTCACATCTAAGTCTTCATCTTACATTCTTTTCTATTTCACCTTTTAAAGTCTTCATCTTATATTCTTTCATATTTCACCTTTTAAATTTTTCTTCGTTAAAACTTATTTTGACCATGATTTTCTAGGAATCCAATACCATGAAAACAAACACGCCGACGAAATAAAACAAAATGAAAGGATTAAAATCATGTATTTTACATCCGATTAATATAATAATGCAGCGAACTCCTATTGGAAAGTAGTCGGCCGGCTCAAGGATTTCTATATGCCTAATAACATACCTCGTATTGTCTTGAAGTAAGAAAATCCTTACACTTGAGCGTTTGATGGCCATTCATTACACATGCCCGTGTAGCAACGACTTACCCACCAGTTCTTGTCTATTGATATGTATACCTACTCATTTGAGCTTGATGATCAAGTAGTGATCATAATTGAACGGTTAGGTTAATCTTTTATTACTTCATCTGTCTGTTCATGATGATTGATCCGGGTATGGGATCAAAGGGAAGTACCCACTAGAAATAATCATCTCGACACTTGGACAAGAATGTATTAAGTGGCCAACATATACACCGACTACATTATAATCATTTAGAAAGAAACAAGAGTTGGTGAAAGACAACGTAAGCTTCCATCATTTTTGTTTCCTATCATACCTTTCTTAGTGTGAGCATTGTCATCTTTGTCTCATGGGGTTCGGCCCGTGGCATTTGACCCAATCTTGTCTCAATATTTTATTTTCAGAACACATTAAGTTTTAAAAGGCTTCATACTAAGTCAATAGTCTCCTCCATATATTAGTCCAAGTTCAAGGAGCCTCATAAGCAACGTGGGATTGTGGGATCTTTTAACATTTAAGACCAAAAGGAAAGTAGCGCACGCAGAAATAAACATTTAGAATCCCAAACGAGAGTGTGGGTATTCATCATCTGTAATGAAGTTGCTATAGAAACACAAGTCCCATTTAAGTAATAATATCTCTCTCTCTCCCTCTCCCTCCCTCCTTGGTCTGAATGGTCTGGTTGACTTTCCATAGATAATTCTCCACACTAAGGTTTCTTGAAAGGTGGGTGGTTTAGTGTGATGGGATCGTGGTCTTGGTCGTGTGAGGCGGCTACCCCACCCACCTTCCTAGTCAAAACGACATCAACCACATACAATTTATTGTACCGGTAAAAATAATAAATAAATAAATAAATAAACCTTCGTCCATCTGCCATGCAGAAGGAAAACAGAACAGAATTATTAGAATTGCCCACTGCGAATCCAATAGTGGACTACACACCAATATGAGTGAAACATCGACTTACATGCTTACATGCATAAATTTAGATCGAGTGCTCTCACCTAATACGTAATTATTGTGGCTCAGACAAATAAATCTCTGATCACAAACACGATGCACACATACAAACTATCAAGCAATCAATCACAATAAACACAACAAGATTTATGTCATTCTGCAAGTTTGCCAACATGCAACGGAAAGAGAAAAACTTGGACTATTGTTTTCACCCTCTCACGCATTTTAGAGTTATATAGTTACATAAACATATATATGACACTCTTTCTTTTGCTCGAAAAAAGCCCCTATAGAAAGACCAAGGTACCCTTGAACCCTAGATACAACATAACTAACCCAATTGACCGATCCAGTTAACCCAAATTAATACAAGACACAACCCAACAATTTCGGTCATAATTATATATGCATTGGATCAATATTCTCTTCTATCATAATCACTTATTTTGTTAACATATATTAACAACTTCAAACCAATGAAAAAGAATTCACAGATAATTCTTTTTGTGTTGAGGCATGCGTAGTTAATAAACCTTACTAGTATGTGTGAATTGTTTTTAGTACAGAAATTTCAAAAACTACGTCTTTTCAGATTCTCTATGGTATATTTCTTTGAGAATAGCTGATGGTTATTCATAAAATACCATAATGATCTTTTAATCACATTACAATTCTAATTTTTAACCAAGTCGCAACATATTCCTAGTCAGGGTTTGGAATTAGGAAATTTGCCGGGGGAGAACTATGTAAAGATATATTTCTTGGAGTGCGGGGTGTGTTTGTGTGTGTGTATATATATATATATATAAAGAAAAAACTAAAACTTTCTTTAACATTAGAGGGTTTTTTTAATTTTTTGAGCAGCCAATGCTAAATAAACCAAAAATCTTGAGAACACTAGGGGGTATTCCAAGCCCCCCAGCCCCACTAGTTCCACCTCCGTTCCTAATCACATCACAACGCTAATATAACCTAATTACACCAAATTCCTACTCATTTCACAACCCTAATGTAACCTAATCCAAATCTTAGAATATTCTCTCTATCAGTCAGGCACATATAGTAAGAAATATTTTTTTTACTTTTTTATTTTTCAAAATTATTTTCTTACAATGGCATTTTTCTCATCTGTATTTAAATTATTTATACATTAAATTTACTTTTTTGGATATTTTCATTTTCTCTTCAGTATAAACACAAAATTTGAGATTATTTTGATATTATCATTGCCAATATTGTCCCAGAAAAGATATTGGAGTTCTCACTTCATTTATATAAGTGTTAATTGACTATTGAGTATTGATTGCCACTTCGGTGTAAAAGAACAATTACTCAATGTAGCTTTCCCTTTCAAACCATGTAGCCTAAGTTTGACTAACTCTAGTGCGCACTAAATGGTAAATTACTTATAAAAAAAAATATAAACTGGTCATTAATATATAATCAGGGTTTGACTAATCCCAGCATTCAAATGACCCATCTTTTGAGTTTTGGCCATTAAATATTCCTCATTTGAACAATATATCCAATAGCTTGGATCATTTTCATATTGAAAAAAAAGTTTGGTAAATTTCGGATGATACCTGGTTTAGTTTCTGCTTTGTTTTTGTTCTTATGAGGGGTTAGTTCACTTGTGATCAATATAATCCACTCACAGATATATATATATATATATATATATATATATCCACCTTGAAATATTGGCACTAAACATAGTTTGAAATAGTCATAGTTAGATTTTATTGCAATAAGTTTACACAATGTATAATCTTTAAATTTTGAGGACTAAACTTAACAACTATGATCATTTGATTTGTTCAGTATTTTAGATACTTCTAATCCATGTCAAACCTAATTTCTATCCTGGTGCCTTCTTTGAATGTCATTGTCAATGCATCTGTGGTCATTATCAGCGTCGTAGTCATTGTCATCATCTTGGACTTATCTAATTTTTTGAGTTCAGCTTAAAAAGTATTTTTTATTAACAATGAAGCAATAAGCTATATTATTTGGAAAGCTAAGCATGTAAGATCAAGATATCTCTCTCTCTCTCTCTCTCTCTCAGAAAATTGTATAGATGACATTTGAGAAAGTTGCATAAAAGACATTCATATGGGGCCACAAGAAATGTACAAACCTGAGGAGCAAAACTCTTCTGCCTGTTGTATGACAAATACCTCTTCTTTTCATATATTTTTCAAACATAAGTGGGCCATAGGATAGAATTTTGGTAAGTAAATCACTGTTGGGCTTGGCAAATTTCCAAATACAATATCTTACCAACTACCACAAGAGAAAGTGACTTGGGAAAATAACAGAAAAAAAAAATAATTATAAACTTGGGAAAGTCAACTGAATAAATAGACAGTAAAAGCCCTGTATGGGTACATGGTATTGACTTGGGAACTTGGGAATTCATTCTCTTTTTTTGGGTATATATACATGAGAGTAGGTAGGACTACTTGGAAGTTGAAACTAACGAAATAGGAAATTCTTTTATCCTTTTTACAGGTGGTGAGGAAACAAGGGAAGATGACAGAGGCAAAGCTGAGAGACTGCATTACAAGCACGGCTCTGAGATCGGGTCTAATACTTCACAATCCATGAAAGAGATGTTTACTGATGGCCTTGTAGTCATTCCTAATCTGATAATAACACGACTTCTTGTAGGGAGAACATGTATTATGCTATCAAGTTTTTTAATAACAATAATGAGGCAGAGCTACCAAGAGGAGTTCAATTCGTGAGGTAAACAATGGCGTAAGAACATGGTGTTTATGGTGTGTAATTTTACATCAAGAATAGTTTGGATATTTATAAGATAAATTAAGATCATTAATTTAAAAATGAGAAAAATTATGCCAATCAATGGTCAAGAGTGAAAAATAACGAGGGATTGATCCTTGATTGTGTTGGTGAGGAAATTGGGAATACCAACTCATTGTGTAAAATTATATTTCATTTTCATTTATTTTTCATATATCTTATGTATGTATATATATTTATAATCTTGTGGAGAAGATTGCGGAACTCTTTCCCTCCATGTGAGTCACTTAGGAAATTCAACAAATTAAAAACAAAAGATGCACGATCTAATGCAAGCAATCACAACAAGTATGATAGAAGAAAAATAAATGAAGTGAGAGAAAACAAAGCATACACCAAATTTACATGAGAAATCCTTTAAAATAAGAGAGAAAAAACACAGTCATGGGATCCAATCCACTATGCAAAATAGGAGATTACAAGATTCTTCTTTCCAAGCTTTCAACTTGAAGATCACCTTCTCATATACAAGAAACCCCGGCCCCTTTCACTCTCTTAATGGAAAAGAAAAGAAAATAATATCTTTCTTTCTCACTCTCAAACAAGATGAAGTGATCACCTCGATGTTTAATATTTTCTGAAAAAATATTTCTACCTTAACACAGACAGAGGTCCCACTTACTAAATCTCAATTGAATACAATCAGATGTGATTAACTAATGATTAACCCTAATTCCAATTTAACAAAACAATCAATCCACAAAGAGAGAAGGACAAGCGAAATATACGTGGAAAACCCTAATCGGGAAAAAACCACAAGCCTTACCGTCTAGGCCAACAGACAACCAAGCATTATATTTAAAACGAAGAATACAAGACACTAACAACCATTTTCCCAGTTGTTGACTTAACTTAAGGACTACTTCAGATCTGAGCAAAACCGCCTTCAAGAGGAGGATGGAAACAAACCCAAGACCATATCTTCAGAACAGCAGTAACTTGAAGTATTGGAGGAATAAGATAGATATCTCAAACTCTCTTTTACAAGAATATCTTCTTAATCAGTGTATATCTATAAGATGAGAGAGGAAGTCTTTATATAAGACCCAATTCGTGTCCCAAAGTCTCAAAGAATAGGAAGTTGCCTCTTAGAAAAATTAGGAAGAGAAGTTCAGCCAAAATTAGAATTCCATGGTTCGCTCGAGCGGACGTGGGGGATCACTCGAGTGAACAGCTTACTGGAAGTAGACATTCAACGCAGAAGTCTCTTGGGTCAAGCGATCCTCAGGATGGGTCGAGCGAACATCTTTCTGTATGTGGTTCGCTCGAGCGAACCGCTTACTGTCTTCAATTTTGCAGCACAGAGCCATGATGGGTCGAGCGAACTAAACGCTGGGTCGAGTGAAAGTTCCACTATAATGGGATCGCTCGAGCGAAAGGAGGTTCGCTTGAGCGACCTCTAAGAATCTTCAGATTTCGGAAATTCTTTCTATTTTTGGAAGGAGATCTTCAACAATCCAACTTCTAAAAGAAATACAAAATATAGAAACCCAATTTTGTCCATTACCCTATGAATTGGCCAACTAAACACTTTACATTTTCCTTCAACTCTCTCTTAATGCTTATTTGAATGGTTATGAATAAGAGAAGAAAATGAGGCTTTTAAGTTTCTCCACACGCACTGATATGAACTTAGGGTTTTTTTTTTTTTTTTTTTTAACATGTGAACTTAAGTCAAAACCTTCTTTGCTCAAAAATTCTAAAAGCTAAATATTGTCCCAACAGTAACATTTGGGAAGTTAAATTCAGGAAATGCAACTCTTGGTTTTGGAAAGGATTTGTCGAGGGACTTGATCTCATTAATAAACGGGTGGGATGGATTGTTGGAAGTGAGGAAAACATTACAGTGTGGAAGCGTAATTGGATCCCTTGTAAGCATGGTCATAAGAAAACCCTTTTTTTCATGGTTAATCCAAATCTTACGGTTAAATAAATATGGAATGAGGAAAGAAAATGGAACAAAATTGTTATCAAAAGCCTTTTTAACAACCATACTGATGTTGAAGATATTTTTAAAATATTCATAATGGTAAAGATTGTTGACTTATGTTGCTCAATAAAAGCCGGTGGTATTGAGTGCATAAGTTAATAGTCTTAGTTGATCGGGCCCCTACACTGCCCTTGTTCTACTTGGATTAGGAGTAGAGCTATTATGGGTGTACTAGGATTTGTTGTTGATATTATAAATAAAGGCAATAGCCTCTGTGATTTAACTCTCTTTTAATTACATAGTGAAACTCTCTCCGTCTTCTCCCATGGACGTAGGCCAAAAGCCGAACCACTTAAATCTCCTATGTCTGTGGTGTACTTGATTGTCCTCTCTTGCCGTTGATGTAGGCGGTTTTGCCGAACTATGTAAAGTCCCTGTATATCTCTTGTGTAGCATGATTGATCGATTGCAGGTTTCACGCTTCCGCACGCACGCACGAATACAACGAGTGGTAAAGGAGCCACAACATATCTCGTAAGACCATGGAATTAAATATCGGCCGATACCGAGTCATATCGGTCGATATGACTCGGTATCGGCCGAGACCGAGCCGATATCTCAGTGAGATATCGGTGTCGGTCATATATCCCCTGAAAATGGCGAGATATATCATCTCGGCCCTAACCGATATCTCGGCCGATATTTTCAAAATATCGACCGAGATGATATATAATGAAGAAAGCCCTAATTTTTTTCTACTTTTTCCCCATCTTCCTCTTCCTCTCTTCTCTTCTCCAACCATAGCAGCAGCCAGCAGCCCAACCACTCCCTCTTCAACATTTCAAAATCCCACATTAATTTTTTGAAGAAAATATTATCTAAGGTATGAGAAAATCAACCCAAAGCATTTTATCATGTGGTTTTTTTTTTTTTTATTTTTTAGATGAAGTATAGAAATCATTAGGTTTGTGATTTATTTATGTTCTTCATTTAGAAGTTAGATCTACATACTTTCATGCTAGATCTACTCATACACATGATTTTGAACTTTTTTTTCCAATTTTTTTTTATTTTCGGATTTTTTGATATTTGAATTATTATATATCATTTTTTGGGGATTTCATCATAACTATGTTCTTTTGATGATTCATGATCATTGTATGGTGTATAAATGATTGATTTACAAACTTTTATGCTAGATCTATGTATTTTGAATTTTGAAAATGATTTTATTAAAAAAAAAATTCTTAAAAATAATTGTTGTTACTTGTAACTTGTTAGAATATTTGTGATACCAAAGGCTTATTAATAGTGTGTAGATGATAAATCTACATCTACTTATAGTCATAGACTCATAAACATGATTTAGATTTTTATTTTAATTATTTTATTTTCGGATTTTTTAATATTTGAATTATAATATATCATTTTTTTGGGATTTCATCATAAATATGTTCCTTTAATGATTCATGATCATTGTATGGTGTGTAAATGATTAATCTACATAGTTTTATGCTAGATCTATATATTTAGGATTTTAAAAATGATTTTATTATTTTTTTTTCCTAAAAATAATTGTTGTTACTTGTTAGTTGTTACCTCATATCAAAGGCTTATTAATAGTGTGTAGAATGTAGATGATAAATCTATATCTACTCATAGTCATAAACATGATTTAGATTTTTATTTTAATTATTTTATTTTCGGATTTTTTAATATTTGAATTATAATATATCATTTTTTGGGGATTTCATCATAGATATGTTCTTTTAATGATTCATGATCATTGTATGGTGTGTAAATGATTAATCTACATACTTTCATTCTAGATCTATATATTTAGGATTTTGAAAATGATTTTATTAAATTTTTTTCTAAAAATAATTATTGTTAGAGTATTACTATTACATGAATTTCTTATTTTATAGGAACAAGATGGTGCGTAACATAGATGCGGGATGGAGCCATGGTGAAGCAGTCGGAAGTAAAAGTAAAGTAAAATGTAATTATTGTGGACGAGTGCTCAATGGCGGGATTACTCGATTGAAACAACATTTGGCACATGTATCAGGACAGGTGCAAAAATGTAATAAAGTGCCATCAAATGTGAGAGCTGAAATGCAGGAGCTCCTTAATGCATCTGCACAAAAAAAAGTTGTACAAGAAAGAAGAAGAACTGAGGAATTTGATGCATGCAGAGAAGAAATATTTGGTTCTTCAGATAATGACGATGAAGACCAGGAAATGAGGAGGGCTAGGAGAGAAAGTATGAGGTCCCTTCAGGAGGAGGAAGAGAGGAGAAGAATGCAATATGAAGCAGCTACTAGAGGTAGCCAATATGAGCAGGGTGGGTCATCCGGACTTGGGGGAGCGAGTTTGCGACGGGCATTTAGTCAAAAACAACCGCGTCAAGATCCAGACATTGAGGAGATTGAAAAACCTCCTACACATGCACCTCGTAGGCCGGATGTGGTGGGGCCAACTGACCCATTTGCTTATAGAAAACCAACATCAAAGCAGCCCAGCATTATGAAAGCATTAAAGGGCAAGTTTAGTAAAGCAAGAGAAAATCTAGTGAGAGCCACTGGGAAGTTTTTTTTGGATGGAGGCATTCCACCCAACAAGGCATCTTCTCCTTATTTCACCACCATGTTAGATGCAGTTGCAAAACATGGTCCAGGTATAAAGGCACCCACCCCTTATGAGATTGGGCATGTCTGTGTTGAGAAAGAGTATGAAGAGTTGCAAGCTTGGGTGCAAACTTTCAAATGGGCATGGAAGGAAAGAGGTTGCACACTAATGTGCGATGGGTGGACGACCATCACACATCGTCATCTCTTGAATTTTCTAGTCTACTCATCTATGGGCACGGTGTTTATCAAATCAGTTGATGCAACTGATTACGTCCAAGATGCAAAATATATTAATAAGTTATTGAATGAGGTGATTGAAGAAGTTGGGGCAGATTCTGTAATTCAGGTTGTTACTGACAATGCTGCAAACATGAAGGCTGCAGGAATGATGCTTATGAAACAAAGGCCAAGGATTTTCTGGTCTCCATGTGCAGCACATTGCTTGGATTTAATGCTTGAAGATATTGCAAAAGGAAAAGTCATGCAGCAAGTGATTGGTAAGATAAAGAAGATTACCAATTTTTTTTATCAATCATATAAACTCATTTCCATGATGAAAACATATACAGACAACCATGAATTACTACGGCCTGGCATCACTAGATTTGCCACCCACTTCATTGCTATCGAAAGTGTTTACAAGTATAGAGAAGGACTTCTCCAATTGATAAAATCACATGAGTTCCTGAATTCAAAATGGGGAAAGAGGCCAAGTCCCATTACTCTTGAAGTATGTAAAACAATTGAATCCAACAAATTTTGGCCTCATGTGAAGGGTGTTTTAAATGTTTTTGATCCCCTAATAAAGGTTCTTCGATTGGTTGATGGTGATGATAAGCCAACAATGGGCTTCTTACATGAGGCCATGGAGAGATCAAAGCTAGCTATCCAAGCAGATTGTAGATATTACAAAAAGTATTGGAAGATCATCGACGATCGATGGGGACGACAACTGAAACATGATTTACATACTGCTGGTAAGTGAAGGCTATTTCCTTTAATACTTGAATTGTTGTATTCAACTCTCTAGTCTCTCCTCACTATATTAATTTATCAATGACTAAGATTCATTGATTTTACAGGATACTTCTTTAATCCCCAATTTACGGATGGACACATATCAGATGAAATCCGTGTGGGACTAAAAAATGTAATTGAAAGACTGACAGAGAGTACAGATGAAGCAATTTGGGCTACTAATCAGGTAGGATTGTAGGAAGTAGGATAATTAAGGAAAAAAGCATATAACATTGTAATTTCTCTAATTTATTTTTTTACATTAATGTCTTCAGATTGACATATACAACGTACGTGCGGGAAGCTTTGGAACGACGACTGCGCGGAGTGCTATCACACAGACCTATCCTGGTATTGATTGTAATATCATCTCTATATTATTCAAGGACTTACTATTATTTTATTAACTCTAATATCATTTCTATTTTTTTTTAGCTGAATGGTGGTTAAATTATGGAGAGAGTGCTCCTGCACTAAGGATGATTGCTATTAAAGTCCTTAGTCAAACTACATCGTCTTCCAATTGTGAAAGAAACTGGAGCACCTTCTCATTTATCCACACTAGACCAAGAAATAGATTGACAATGCAGAAGCTAAATAAATTGGTCTACATTCACTACAACCTCAAGCTCCGGAGTAGAAATAGAAGGAGAAGACAGTTTGAGGATCATCGAGATTATTTCTGTCCAATTAATTTGGACTATATCTTTTCAGATGAGGATACCGTGTTAGGTCAATGGCTGGAGGAACAAGAAGAACCGTTGTTAGACCAAGACCCGGAGTTTGAGGAGTTGATGCAAGATTTGACTGGGGATAGGCCTGAGCCAGTGAGGGCTGCAGAAAGGATAGAAGAAATAAACTTGACAATGCAGCAGGGGCGTGCACCTAATACAAGTGAGCCAAGGGGAAAGGAGGTGGACGAGGAGAGTGAGTCAAGTATTTCTACTTCTTCATCATCAGCAGGAATTCCACCTGACTCTCCCGGGGATGAGGGTCATTATAGAGATGATGAGCCTGTCACTTATGAGACGGTTGAGCATTTTCCTGATGCTACTGAGTTAGATCCTCGCCGTGGCTATGTTAGACATGTTGGACAGACTGAGGCAGGGGGTAGTAGTAGCGCTGGTACTCATGGTCATCATGGGAGTTATGTTGGCCAAGGTGCCATGTATGGACAGCATGGGGGTTATGTTGGCCAACAAGGTGCCATGTATGGACAGCATGAGGGTTATTCATATGACCCTAATTGGGTACCCCCTTCTCCAACACCCATTATTTCTATTGAACAGATGTTAATTGAGCAAGGGAGACTTAACCCACCAGTTAGCCAACGACCTTTATATGCCCCTCATGCCTATTTCATGCCATTTGACTACAACCAGTCATCTCAATCCACAGGAGATCAGGATAGTTCATCATCTTATCAAAACCAATATGAATATGGTCATGACTATGGTAGTGCTGCGCAACAGTATGGAGCATATCTTTTTAACCAATACCGAAGAAATGATGATGATGATGATATCGAGCCAGGACGACATTCCACTTGGAATTAGATTGCCAATCTGTCATTCACTCATACTCATCAATCTCTCCCTAGTACTAGTCCCCTCTAATTTCAGGTGAACCATGAACCTTTTGATGCCCAAGTGCTTTATGATTTATCTATCTCACTATTATGTTTCTGATTTTAATATGTCATCTTCAAGGTCTTGAATTTCACAACTTATTTGATGATTGAGTTAGCATTAAATGATGATTGATATGTTATCTTTATTTTCTTATATTTTATACTAATAAATTGATCATAAGCATTAATAATGGTTGCATTATATGAAATACTAAAAAAGATAGCGAACTGCGACACAGACAGGACTCATAACTTAAGGTGACCGAGATTTTGATTTATTGTTATTACTAATGGAAAAAAGTATTGTATTCCAGCATTTTCTAATATTCTGGATTTTTTGGATATTTTTGCAAATTTTTTTGGATTAAAAAAAAAATTCACACCGCGATGACCGCGACGGACCGATATCCGCGACCGATACGGATATCATATCGGTTTTTCGGCCCGGCCGATACCGCGACCGAGACCGAGATTTTAAACCATGCGTAAGACTATTTTAGTACCTGTTTGGATAAATAAGGAGTGGAGTAAAGTGAACTAGATTTCATATGAGAAGTGAAGTAGATGAGAAGTAGGTTAAAGTTAAGGTAGAATACTTTACTTCACTCTGTCTGGATGCGTCGTGTGAAGTGAAATTTAAAATATTTTGGAGTAAAATCGACTTTTACTTAAAAGAAGATATCTTGATCATTTCCATACAAGTGGTTTACTGATGGTAAATACAACTGAATTCTCTTCTTTTCGTTTAGTAAACGTGTGAATGCATTTCCGATGGTTGAAGATAAGATCGATGCATGACAGAAATTAGAACTCAAATCAATAATGCACTCAAATGAGGTCTTTTTACATATAATATGAGAAATAAGATTGAGAAGAAAATATTATACATTTCAACTTTTATGGCTCGATTGTTGTTGGACAAAATAAAAGACAACATAAACTAAAACCCTTTTTAAATTGAAAAATGCCCCACAATAAATCTCAAAATCAATAATGACACCTCCTTTTAACATTCTTCCCCTCATAGCAAAAATGGCCAAGACAGGGGAATGCAAGCTTTGACATTTAATTTGGCTTGTTTGGAGTTTACCCAGTTCCTCATTCCCACGCATATCTCGTGTGATTAGAATACCCATTTTCTCATTCCAAGCGTAGATTTTGTGTCTCTGTTTATTATAGAAATAATTTGTGTGGGTCTCTCGGTGTTGGGGGCGGTGGGGGGGCGGATTACTAATCTATAGTCAGCAGGAGAAGTAGCTTTGTCATATGGATTAGGCTGGTGAGAAATTCATTAAATCTGATCTGGGTTACTTAATATAGGAGCGGACCCAGGTACATGGGTAGAATCCTTAAAAAAGTTAAGAGCTTTTAGAAAAAAAAAACCACCCTGCATATTTTAGAAATTAATGTGTTTTTAACATTTGCCCCCTTTCCCAACATTCCTCTTACATTGAGCCCCCCAAGTTGAATTTTCTGTGTCCAGCCCTGGTAATAACTAAGGAGAAATAAGAACAACAAAAGCTCTACCCCTCTCATGTGGAGTCGGGCCATGCTCGGGACAAGTTGCATGGCTCTAAGAACAAAGTGCGGCCACAGAATAGGCCCCCATGTACAAAGTACATTAGCTCGAGCTATCAATCGGGCTGACTCAATATGGAGTAGTACAATTCGGCCACATCTCCTGGAAGGAAGAAGACAAACATTTGACCAATTTTAAATGGGTAGCCCCCCTATTAACAGGTTTCTTGGAAAGAGAGAAAAATGAAAGCTTGGTTTTTTTATTTACTCTTCCAAAAGAAACTCTCCATCTTATCTCAGAAAGGAGGGATGTGAAGCAGTTGTGACTTCCTATGATTCCTCATTTGATCAGTTCTCCATCTCCCTTTCAGCATTTCCGATTTAATAGGGCACATTTTGCAACCGATTTTTCATGAAGAAGTGAGGATTCTGGAAATACTTTTTTTCATTTTATAGTAAAATTTATATTTGGTGCAGTAAAGAAACGTGATAAGGTTAGAAAAAATGCATGAAAAAAAAAAAAAAAAACTAGATTTTTTTACAATTCCACGGAAAAGCTTTTTCTATGGGGTGAGATTTTCTTTTTTCCATGGAAGAGAAAAATGTGCCCTAGTTCTAGTAGATGTGCATGTAGAGGGGGATGGAACACCATTGTCACATATATGCTCTTGCAAATTTATTGTCTCAAAAATATTTCGTAAATTTGGGTTTGCCTCAACATAGTATTTGAAGAAATGTTGTAGAAAATAAAATAAAAATATATAGAATAAATATTTAAAAATAAGAAACAATTGTTTGAGAGCCCATTTGTTTACATGGAAATGAATTCCTATGAGTTTTTTAAAATACATTTTTACCAAACATAGATTAGCGGAAATACACGAAAACTTGTGTTTTTTGTAGAATTGTTGGAAAACAAACGTGTCTAGTCTCTACTGGAGAATGTAAGAAGAAACCTAGGTAGTTTCTACTAATTAAAACATACCCCACAATTTCTTTGAGTATTATTACCTTCGATACATGACAGTTTTGGGGTTAATGAATAAAAAGGGTATGGCATGATCATTTTCACATCTAAAGACCATAGTCTGGTAATACCATGATATTCACTCTGGAAATGACATTTTCTCGAAGATCTCATGATATTTCCAAAATATCTTTAAATTGGAAATATTGTGACATAACTCATGATAATATTGGAATAATGCAAAATTGAGAAAAGCATATAGAAATCGAGGGTAAGGGGGTATGGCTTTTTTTTCTTTCTTGATAACCTACAGTATCTCTCACGCAGCCCAATCCGGGAGCCTTTGTCCCTGAGCCCAAGGCATACTGGGAGGGTTTAACCAATTTCCCTATCAAACACTGTTGCCATCACAGTTCCTATAAGTTTCGCTTCAATGCATTTGTTTGCTCTGGAGTTATGATTTTAGAAACGATTAAAATCACATTCACTAAACTGGAAATTTCAACAGAAGGTATCATATACTCATAATCCATCCATGATAGGGATGAAGTTTCTCAAAGGCCAAAACCTTTATCCTTCACATTGCACACCACCCTTGTGTATCGGGCAGGCCCAGTACCCTATATACACATCATTTGAACCATTTTATCCCAACCAATCCTCCTCGAGATATTTTTAAACTTAAAGGGTTCTCTCCTTCGGGACCCACTTGAAGGCATGACAATAACAGGAGTGTAAGAAGTTTGGATTTCTGTAGAACAGCTAGAAGTTTTTTCAAAAATTATTAGCTCTTAATCTTGATGATAATTTGCAGGTTCATAAGTGCCAGTTCAGAAATTACATGAAAAAATATGCTTAATAGCTCGAACTTAAGTTACTCCAAATAGCAATCACTATATATCAACCATTGTCATCTGTTACAGGCAGCGTCGGTCTTCATCATATCAAGCACTTTCTTTTTATGAACAAAGTGTAGGAAATATCGTACTCACATGAAATTATACAGTAGTGTCTTCACTACAACCATTTGCTGCCCCAATGCCCCCAGAACCCGTAGAATGTAAATTCAAAATCCTAGCTGGGGCTCCTAAATGCTCATTCCCATCAGTTTGAGGGGTTACCCAGTTAAACCATTTCCAACAAAAATGCCCACAATTAGATTAATAACACTTATTCTAAGTGCCTTCAGGCACGCTTTGATTACAAAACACGAGTTTGGAAGACTGCAAACTATATGTATTTGACAAGAAATCTACAATGGATGGAAAAATATAGCATCCACCTGTCACATTGTAGAAATACAAGATAATTATTACTACCATTTGGAAAGTGAAAAGACTTATCTACAAGTGGGATGGAAGTGATCTCTCAGTGAGCTTTGTAAGTCAAAACTTGGAGGCAAGATCAAGAGATAAAACTGTAATGCATCTCAGTGTGAACTGGCCACGAGAAGCTTGAGGATAGTCTTCCTGTTTTTTAATCACTCCAATTCCTTCACAAAGTCTATGTTATCAACAAAGACCTGTTGAATAAAATAATGTGATGAAATGGAGCAAGACTTACATCATCAACAATGAAAGAATACGACGACAATCTGAATCAATCACTATGTAGCACAGAAGTGTCATAAAAATAAATAAATAAGGCTCGGCTAAAAAACATTGGAGAGTAATGTCTGGTATCCATTAGCCATGTAAACCCAAACAGAAGTTGTCAGAAAGAACAGAAGAGAAAAGAAAAGGGCCAAACAGCAGCAACAAAATTTAGAGCTAACCCGTTAGGCTGTGAGTTGTTTCTTTTCGCAAATCTCATGATATTTAAAGAAGCACCAGAGAACATTATGCTGTAAATTAACTGTGCAGACCCTGAAATCAGACTTTCAGGCCAAAATTCCTTTACTTTGCACTTATTGCATGCAGCATTAAGGGTTGGAAAGTTCAGTGTCTCTAGCAGTCTTTTCCAAAAAAAAAAAAGTGTCTCTAGCAGTCAGTCTGAAATAGACTTCGGTGCAAAATTTCTTACTCCGTAATTTGCAGATTACTTGAGTTGCAATTGGAAAAAGGATAGAAAATAATCTCTGTGGAAAAGTCCAATGCCTGACAAGTAATCAGGGTGGCCCAATGCCTATTTTCAAGGACTAATGACATTTTAGTCATTTAAGGAATAGGACAGGAACATTGTACAACAAAACAATCTACCAAGATCTGTGGTATAGCACTAACAAGCATAAAAACATTGAGGTACATTAACAGTTTGCATGCCTTATTACATTGAGGAGCATCCCAAATTTTGTTAGGATATATCCACCTGTCAGTTTGCCTCCCTTGGCACATCGACAAAAGCTCTACTGACTTTTAGTAGTACACCTTTATTTTCATGTCCCACCAAATTGAGTCTCCAAATTTCCATAGATTGTGTGTGTGAACATGTTTCCATAGACTTGCCACCGACCAAACCACTTAAGTTTCTTGAACAACTTAACACTTTGTCTGAGAAACAATAATCAAAATTCCTGAAGCCTTTGTGAATGGGCCAGTCTCTGCCCTGTATGGTTCTCCCAATCAACCTGGACTTGAAAAGACTATAAGAAGCTAGGCACTCCCATCTGCCCAAAGGACCCAGGGCACCAAGAGAAGGCCCACCGTATATAAGTTGAATGTACGAAGGTGGCAGGGGTCATTTTATCTGATCCTTTGAAATCAGTGTCAGCCTATCAAAGCTAAGAAAGACAATCCCTCTTCATATCTAAAGCAGATACATCTTGGTAATATATTTGCCCGCCTCCCAGCCCACAAAAACAGAACTGAATAAGAGTCAATTTGATCATTATATTAAAGGATAATGATGAAATGCATTTCAATTAAAGTCTGTTCAGATGGCAAGAGAAGGTTTTAGGGAAGCTTTGATCATTATATCAAAGTTGCCCGTTAATAATGGACACACATTGTTGATATTATTCTTTTGTTTTATCTTCCTTTTATTCGTTTTTCCAAGGTTTTAGGGAAGCTTATTTTTCAGTGAAGAAGTAGAATGCTTTTAGTTGTCCCCAGACTGGTGGAATATACCAAATTGATATGACCTTCTATAGTAGCCATTATGGGGAGAGACTTTAAGAATTTTGGTCCCACCCCTTTGGGTAGGTTTTTTTTAAGTTAATGTGGATGGAGCAGCTCAGGCAAGCCATGGTTGGCAGCCATAGGACACATTCTTTGAAATAGTAAAGCTGACATTTTGTTTGTTTTCAATGCATGTGGGCTCAAGAGAGTTAAATGAGGCTGAAGTCCAGAAGCCCTTTGCTTTTAATCATCTTTATTTTCCAACAAGCTGACTCCGGAGAATGACTCTTTTGATGCTATAGTGTGGCTCTCTTCTTCGAGTGTGGGTCCTTAGATATTTCATTATATCTCAAAGAAATTAAATCATTATCTAAATCATTTCAGGTGGAGTTTAAGCATACTAGGAGATTGGGTAATGGTATGATGGATTCCTTGGCTAAGCAAGGGTACTTTCCAGGGTTAATGCTTAATGTTTGGTATAGTTCTTTTATACCTATGTTTTGAGTGTGTCGTCTTTTATTTCCTCTTGGCTTGTGTTGTAGACCTTATTATCTTTTAATTTTAATACAAGTACTTGTCACCGATAAAAAAAAGGAAGGAAGAAGATGATCAAGGTGGTTTTAGACGAGTTGCCCGAAGTGAAATGACAATTTAAGGTTCACTTCATTGAATCTCTTATAAATGTTGTCATTACATCTATTGCTTGTCCTCCAGCATTCAGACAACCCAAGTTGATACACATGATTCTAAAAACCTGAGTTTGTCATCGTGATCGTCAACAAAACATTAAGCCCTCTAAATGAGGTTGTCAAATATGGGAAATATCAAATTCAAAAGGCATAAATATGCAACAGACGAGATCATGCTCTGCAAACAAAGCAAAGATTTTTTTTTCTAACCGCAACAAAAATTTATATTAATAAAAAGTAAAAAAGTATATTAAAAGCAGGCCATACATTATAAGAGTTATATACTAAATGAACTGATCCTGTCCCACAAGATTACCCCCAAAACACTACGTCAAAGCATTTCTAGATTAAGAAGTTTTGCTTACTCCCACTTTAGCTAAACCATGAACCATCCACCATTTCATTAGCTGATCTTAAAATGTGTTAGAAATTGGGACATCTGGGAGCCAAAATCATCCTGTAATAACCAAATATCTCAAATAGTGAACACCGATCACATTGGAACCTTACTTTTTCTTCACAACCACTAATGGCATTTTTTGAAATTACTCTCAATAATCAAATTTCCTCCTAATGGACCGAAATGCCTTTTAGAAACTTCCTTAAATTAAATAGCCATATGGAAAGATTAACGCGGACCCAGTATTTATAGGATTTAAATAGGTCCACTTATTTCATTGCATGCGTGCACGGTCATGAATGCCAATTCTAATTATTGAATATTGAGTTCATTTTTATCACTGAGAATTTTCCCATACTCATCAAAGAAACAGCATAAATAACAGCATCTTGTATCCATAAACCAAGTAGATGTGCTTACCAGTTGGGATAAACAAAAAAAAGGTGTTTCAATAGGCAAATATCTAAAAGCATTTTCCTTTCATTATACAATAACAAGCAGGCATGCTAAAGGGATAAACAGAACATGCAAAATGTTTAGTAAGCGTACCGTTTTCCATCCATCAGGATCCAGACAGGCAGTAATCTTGGTGCTGATACCAGGTAAAGGCCCAGGTTCACGTGTAATCTTCCCACCACAAAGTCTAATGGCTTCTGCAGCTCTATAAACATCATCTGTGCCTACTGCAATCTGGTAAGATACAAATTTGAACCAATCAGTTTAAGGGATCCAACTATTATATGTATATAACCTGATCATCTGTGTCTGTCACCTGATCATTTACCTGCATGATACCTTGGTGTATGTTGTTTTAGGTGATATAGTGCTAGTGGATTAATCAAGAGATGGCATGAATGTGCCTTGAGAGATGGTGGGAGGCTTTAAATTCAAGGGCTTTAAATAGGACGTACAAGGATGCAATACATAATTTGCATTTTCAACAGGGATGTGCAGAGAGATTAACTCTTAAGAGAATTCAAGCTCAAGAGATGCTACAAAGAGAGTCCTTCTAATACTTTGGCTCTATAATTAGTAGGATAGGGAGATTGAGGATGATATCTAACATAGAATAAGAGCTTGATGGTTGAAGTGGAGACTTGCTTCTAGAGTGCTTTGTGATTAGCGCACACCAACAAAATTAAAGGAAGACTTTACAAAACAGCGATTAGACTAGCTATGATTTATGGCACGTAATGTTAGCCAATTTGGAAACATGTGCAAAAAATGAGTATAGTAGAAATGAGAATGTTGAGATGGATGTGTGGAAAAACTAGGAATGATAGAATCAGAAATGAGCACATTTAGGAGCATTTAGGGGTGACATTACTAGGTGGTAAATTAAGAGAGACTTGTTTGAGAGGATTTGGACATGTCCAATGTAGGTCAACAACGGCACCAACAACGAACGGTTTCTCAACGTAAGTTGATGGCCCCTCAAGGAATAGGGGTACGCCGAAGAGGACTTGGATGGAAGTAGTAAGGGTAGATCTAACAAAGTACAACCTACCTGAGGATTTGGCCCATGATAGAATGGAATGACAAAACAAAATTCATGTAGTTGAACCTAACATAGTCGAGATAAGGCTTTGATGACGATGATGATGATATATAGAGGCATTTTTAAGAATAGCCCGACGCCTCTAGTTTACCACGCTGTAGGGCCCACCTAAAAAGAAGCTTGACAATAATGGGGTCTAGGGATTTGAAAGGTCTCCCTATGACCTACCTATGTGAGAAAAATGGCAACCATCCAATGACGAAAGGTAAAGTTGGCAAATTCCAGCCATGAGAAAAAGCAGGATGGGTAACAAAATTTATGTGGGCCCCATGAGCCGGATCGTTCCTAAGCTAGGAACTGTGTGCCCTTTTCTGCAAATTTGTGATACACACATAAAAAATATAACTTGTGTTTTGCAATGACAATATAAGGGAATGAGGACAGGCATGAAAATCAAAATACATAGATGATTTTATAACAAAAATAAATTTCTTTTTATTTTATTTTCTTCTCTGGAATTTGTTTGTTAACAATGGTGGTTAGCCAAAAGGAATGGAAACAACTGTTAAAACCATTACTGTGGAAATTTGCTTAGAAGACATCACAATTGACGTTTGCTGCTCAAAAACATCTAAAGTCTGAACTGCTGATCTCAAAGCAATGTGAGAACTTTACCTGAGCATAACCATTTCCTTTGTCATATTTTGTGACTCCATAATTGTATGTCAACTCCAGAACAGGATTTTTATCTTCAGGCCCATAGCCCATCATGGCGACAGTATACTGCAAATTAGCAAAGTAACATATCGAACATAGGAAAAAGAATGGCATGTAAGAAATCTATCCTGCTCAATGGAATAAAAAAAAATGAAAAAGTAAATAGAATCAACATGTAATTTGATGATAATGAAAACATTACATGTCATCATTTAAGGCAATGAAAGCTTTGCACATTCACGGGGAAGTTAGTTCAAGAGCAGTCAGACTATTAAACCATAGATTGCTAGGCACTCATTGATTTGGATGGTCGTTTCCCCTATTTGATAAAATCTGTAAATAGTTGGAGCTCTCCCCTCCATAGGGAAGTAAGTTATACATTTTAAAATATGGTGGTCCCCACTTAATCCCCCACACCCCAACCCACCCCACCCAATTCCTCATCCTCCTCCCTCCGTCAAACTGATGATGGTGAATCAACAAACATCAATTTGGTAACAAAGAATTGGTGTTAACTTGAGGAAGAGTTTTGGTGAAGATGCCTACAACTTGGAGATCAGTGGTAACATGGGGAAGAATGATGAGATTATCATCAAAGGCCTCTCAAATGTAGTAGCAATCAACTTCAATGTGCTTCGTTCTTTCATAAAATATGGGATTAGCAGCAACCTGAATTGCACTTATGTTGTTTGCATGTGGAGGGGTAGCCAGTTGCTGCAGGAAACAAAGTTCATGAAGTAGGAGTCTTAGCCAAACAATCTCTGAGCATGTAAAGGACACGGACCGGTACTTTGCTTCTGTGGAGGATTTGGAAACATGGTCCTGCTTTTTACATTTCCAGGAGATTAAAGCATTCCCCAATAGACACTGTCCTGTACTGGAACAACGAGTGTCTAGGCATCCTGACCAATCAGCATTACAACAGGCTTTAAGAGTCAAGTCAGAGTTAGTGGGAAAAAGAATGTCACACTCGGATGTTCCAAGAAGATACCAAATGATGCGTTTGATAGCAGCCAGATGAAGCTGTGCTTGCTAGTGCATGAATTGACTGACTACGTTAACAGCATGAGAGAGATCCAGTCGAGTAATCGTAAACTAAACAAGACTGCCAACAAACTTCCTATAGATAGTGAGATACGAAAGACGGGTCCCATGTCTTTTTTGTACTACACATTAAGTTCTAAGATAGTGTCGACCGGAGTGGTATTTTGCAATTGAGCCTAACTAATGAGATCTTGAGTGTACTTACATTGATTAACAAACAGGCCTCCTTCCTTGAAGTTTGTAAACTTCAAGTCTGAGGGAATATGTAAGGGGACCTAAATCCTTCATGCAAAAATGATACATGAAGGGATTGTTGTACTTGTCCCGATGATGATAATGTCATCTACATAGACGAGCAATAGACATTAGAAGTTTGACGAAGGAAGAGAGAAGGATCATACTTGTTTTGTAGAAAAGAAGCAAGCTGAAGGGTTGTCTAAAATTTCTCAGACCATACTCTAGGGGCTTACTTCAATCCATAAAGAGATCATCATAGCCAACGGACACTGCTATTAGAGGAAACAGTGAGTCCCAGATGTGGGCTCATGTAGACTTCTTTTAGATCTCTATGAAGGAAGGTATCCATTAGATCTATTTGATACAGAGACCATAAGGAAGATAAAGCAACAGCTAGGATGATGCACACCTTACTACCTTAGTCATTTTCATAACCAGAGCAAATGTTTCATCATAATCAATCCCATATACTTGTTTGTACCCAAAGCCATAAGATGAGCTTTATAGCGATCCAAAGATCTGTCAGGTTTAAGCTTGACCAAGTAGATCCATTTGTAACCAATTACAGCAACGGTATTCCTTAATTGAGGTGATATTCCCTAATTTGGGGTCTTATCCTAATCCTAAGGATTTTACATGTAACATAAACATTACAACCATATCTCTACAAATATGGTGGTCCCCATTTCAGCTGTGGTGGACCCAATCCCACATTAATACAACATAGTACCAACTCTTAAAGTTGAGAGGAAGCAAAATCCAGAATGGGATTTGGGGCAGAAGTTGCAAAAATACCCTTAAACAAAATACTTTTTATTAATTGGGAGTTAGAGGTTTTCCATTTACATTAAGACTCGTCATTAAGGATATTTCCTACTCCATTTTGAGTTGGTTTTTTAATAGTTAAATGGTGAGGTTTTTTTAGCCAATATAAACAACTTAAGGCCAGTCAGCCAGCCACTTTTTACATTAATTTACAATTGCTTTGAATGCCTTTTTCCTGGTGAAAGTTTCGGTTTTGGATGAATAGTGTTTTTTAGTCCTTTTTTGTGCGAAGTCAGGATGTGAGTGAGACCCACTAACATCCTGAGTGCCACATCAAGGATTAACACGAAGCCTACCTCAGTTTTTATCCTTGATTCTGCTCCTTGGGTGTGATTCTTCTTCAAATATCTAAGGCCAAGAGCAGAAGAGGAATAACTGGAAGGATCTCTTGACTACAGCTGGAGGTCAACTTGCTGATCTAAATCCACTACAAAGTCTGCCCTTCGTCAAACTTCAGATTGTGCAATACATTTATTTTTTAAACATTGTGCAATACTGTTTTAGAGAAGTGTTCAATATTCTTTCTAGTCGTTAATACTTTGAACTAGAAATTCTTGCCACCCTATTATTTTTAATTCAATATTCTTTCTAGTCATTAATACTTTGAACTAGAAATTCTTGCCACCCTATTATTTTTAAATTTCATCCCTGCCTATTCACCCCCTCTCAATTTCTACTAAACCTACAAGTTCAACTAGGGCTGTTCCAGTCAGCCGATTAAAACCAGTTTGAGAAGCTGCTGAAACCATATAAAGTATCTTGTCCCTTTTATCCTAACCGATCAGTTGACAAAAATCTCTCATTTCCTTTATTTCTAAATCATCAGATTATTACCTACTTACACGACTGTGAAACTGTTTGCTATAGCTAAACAACCTGTGCCCAACCTTCAACTCAGCTTGTCATTTACTTAGTCCAATTGTTGGATCCATCTTTACTCTTTCATTACATTAATACATAGCATCCATATGATTCTTGAACTCTGGCTTTGCATAGTATCCTTCAGTTCTTATTTTTTTCTGAACATAGACCCATGATTTGGTTGATGAGACCAAAGATCAAGTGAGACACATGGTACATGAGGCAATATCTCAAAAAATCTTACCCATCCAAAATCTAATCTTTAGATCGGCAATTTTCAAAGTTAAGGGTCAAAATAGGAGCAACCATTAACATTCAATGTAGAAACTTGACTGAGTTCTTTAAAATTGCCTACTGTTATGTACTGTTTTTTCCAAGGCACTCATCAAATTAATGGTCTAGATCACCATACCATGGCCCAGACATGCACAAACTGATGCTTGAGCATACTGTACAAAAAAAATCTAGGGTTGAGGATCATATCATTCTTAATGTATTACAGAAAAGAGGCCAAAAACGTGTACATGTATAACCAATGAAATATGCACATTCTGTTGATAGCTGTAAATCACCTTGTACTCAGGACTATCTCTCTTGCGAAGAAGCTCCATGCCAAAGGCCTGCAGATTGAGGAGGCATAGATAAGAAATTTAACAAAGAGATTTATTTTAAAATATAAAATGAAAAAATGAAAAAAGGCTATTAAACTGCATTTGATGGACAGCGCAGTTGGACACCACTCCCATTATATTCTCACCTTCTCATAGAAACTTATGGAACGGTCAAGATCTCCTACTCGAAGCATCACTTGACACAATGGCTCCGGTGTAGGCCCCCTCTCCAAAAGCTCAAACTTATAACCATCTGGATCTTCAATGAAAGCAATAACAGTATTGCCGCCTTTAACTGGACCAGGTTCCCTGGTTACTTTTCCACCCTTAGCTTTTATAAGATCCACTGTCTTGGAAACCTATAGTAAGAATCAAGTAAAAATAAGCCCATTGGAAATGTTTTTTTAATAATTGGGGGAGAAAGCATTCGAAAATAAGATGTCATTCTTTCTCAACTAAATCCACAGAACTCTACAACAACTGATAAGTAAATAATGCAGTCACACATTGATGTAGCAGATAGTGATTGCATATTTACATGGTTAAACATGTCAAAACGAAATGATACCAAATTACCAACTACAGTCAAAGGTGCTATCAAAATTCACACTACATAGACATTTGTGTCAACTAAGAAAAAAAGGAAAGAAAATTAAAGCCAGTTCTGAATTCCGATACAGCATTGCCTTAGTTAACATTCATTATTAAATATGACAGTCTTGCAGACTATCAAACTTAGTGGAGGACATACAATTGTGTGTACCATAGGCGTACCATACAGATTTCTAATTCTCATTATCCAAGTCAACTACAATTAGAATATTTGAGTGATAGTGATTAGGAGAAATTTGATTGGAATTATCTCGTAAGGAAAGAGTTGAATATAAATAGAGGATCAAACCACAATGGGAGATCATTCAACTCAATCCAAATTCTCTTAAGTATTTGCTTCTAGTTTGTCATGGTACCGGAGCTATGAAAAGTTTCTGCATTTTTTTCTTAAGAGGAATGGGACGCCAGTGTTTGTAAGATGATGAGTTGTTGTGGGGCCCATCCAGAGATCTCAAGGGTTTATGATTTTTTTGGAGGGGGGTAATCAGATCTTCAAGGAATTTATGACCATTGATTGGGAATTTCTCAGTGCTTAGAGGCTGGTCTTTTAGCCTCCTTTGGTTGAGTGGATTTTTGGTCTAGTTTTTGACCTAGACCATCCAGATTTGTGGATTTAAGAAATTTTTCCTTAATAATCCCTCCTAAGGATTCAGATTTTTGCCCTAATTTGGCAATCTTGTACCCTAATCTTTGGATAAGATTATTCCTAAAGGTTTGTGGACATAATTGTGCACAACGGACAGGTCATCTAGATAGTTTTTCGGTTCTACATGCAGAATGATTTCTGCATCAGTTTCTTGGTGCACTATGCATAATCATATCCTGTTCCCTGCAGGATTTTGGTAGATCTGTTGGTTAATTTGGCATTCAACCCTTCACTAAGATTCTATCAGACGCCTTATCTACTGTACAAGTTTCAGTGCGTAGAGGGTTTTTTTTTTTTTGTTTTTTTAAGAACAAAACAGTGCGTAGTTGATGCTACCTTCAAATGTTTTGTCCTGTTGTTAATTGAATCAGGATTCGGGAAGATTGCCATCCTAGCCATTATTGTACTTTATCCAAAAAAAAAAAAAAAACCATTATTGTAAGTGGCCGTTTCATTGTTTACTATTGTTTCATATCTGTAATATTTACGGAACATCATCTCTGTTTGCATGCGTAAATGAGGTGTAAAAATAGTCTGCAAATAAGCTCTTTTTTACACCTCAGATTTTACACCATCACTCCTAGTAAACCTTTTGGGGGACTTGACTTATGACACTTTCCGGCCATTGGACCCTTGTTTACTTTTTTGCTATCCACTTTAGAAATTTCATTTTTCTGATTTCTTCAGGCTATTTTTGAGCACCATGGCTGAGAAATCTTAAGTACTGTTGATTTGTTTTAATGAAAAGAATTATTTTGCGTGGCCATGCGTCTAAATCTTTCACTGAAGCAGAATATCGCACCATCTCTTCTACTTACTCTAAAATTATTTTGCTTTGTGGTCTTCTGGTCAAACTTGGATTCATTCAGCACCATCTGATTCCACTTCATGCGAACAGTACAAGTGCTATTCAAATAATGGTAAATCCGGTATTTCACAAAAAGACCAAGCATATTGAAGTCGGTTGCCATTTTATTCGGGAAGCTTTTGACGGCCACACAATTACTCTCCCACATGTGCCTTCCAATCTAGTCCAAACTACTGACATTTCACCGAGGCATTAACTCATGACCAGGATCAGTCCTTTGTACACACATTGCTGCTGGTTTATCCTCTAGCAAAAATTTAAGAGGGAGAATTAAATATGATAATCATGTAAACTACCAAACTTAGTGGAGGATCTCTTTGCCAGATTTTACTGCAAGCAAATTGTTGCAACCTAAGCATAAGTTCTAGCAACCTATATGAGGATTTAGCTCATGATAGATCGGAATGGAGCTAGAAAACATAATTCATGTTCCCAACCCCAACATGGTTGAAACAAGGCTTTGATGATGATGGTTGTAATTATCTTGTAAACAAGAAAAGAAGTGAATATAAATAGAGGATCAAATCACAATGGCAGATGACTCAATTCGATCTAAATTCTCTTTAATAGTTGCACTTGCTTCCAATTTGTCATTCATGGCCATGAAGATACCAACAAAGAGAATTTAAATTGAAAACATGAACATCTGAAAAGAAGTTTCCTTGAGTCCCCCAAATATTTTCAAAGATGAAAAGATCTATTGGAAGCAAACAAAAATTACGAAAATTACGAGCAAGAGAGGATCACAAAATGTAGAAAAAAAAAATATGTCCTACGTAGGAAACACAATCACCTAGAACTAGCCGCATGAGGAACAAATGAAAACAAATAGGAGGAGGACAAAGAAAAATCATCTAATTAATTCTACCTAGCAAGCTTCCCAAGGTTACTCTTCACCCTCCTTTGCCCACAAGCTAGCGTAACTAGCGTCTCCTTCCCCGACCAAGCAATCAGCTCCTATAGACATCATCACCTCAGGCCCCTCCCTCACAAAGGGCCCTAAGTTCTGCTGCTGATGAATCTTGGATGCTGACTTGGCTGATGAAGTTCCTGTTAGTGCCCCCAAAGAAGCCCATACCCCTGTTTGGCCTGGGTTACCCAACGAACAACCATCAAAACTAAGTTTTATGAAGCCAAATAGCAGTGGGCACAACTCCAGAGTCATTGCCAAGCCATCCATTGACTAAAGAGATCAAATCAATTCATCCATAGCTGATGCAGGTGAAATATTATGTATCAAAACATCAGATACAATGAAGCCAAGAGATCACCTTACTTTTAGCCCTCTGCACTGCAACTTGTTGGATATATTACGAGTTAGGTATTACCTTGATAGATTTGATAAGATGTGATTTCAACTAATCCCTGATTATTATCACCCACAGTCGACCATTGATCTACATTTTCCTCATGATTAATGCCGAATAGCAAGTGGACAGTAAACAACCATCATCCAACTCTGAACCTCATGAGTCACAGAAAGTATAGCGAGAAAGGTTTTAATATAGTACACTTCCCCCTAATCCACAAATCAAAACCCCTGGAACAAGAGTGCATGCATTCATTAGCAATGAGTGCCAGCTTCCCCAAGGTAAAAGAGCCTTGTCTATTGTAAATGTCCTTCGGCAAAGCACCTTCCCAGATCTTACAACTAGGACACTTGAATAAATCCATATTAACTACCGTCCAATAATCATGGAAGACCACCAACAGAACCATACTTAGCCCAGATGCAAGATCATGGACCAAACACTGAATCCCTAACTTTTCACTTTACAAAAAGGGTTGCTGAAGCCAATCAGAATCCTTCAAAAAAACTAACATAAATTTCAACCAAAGAATAGATGGTTCAAGCTTGGTTTCTGCCAGGTTCAAGCCTCTAGAAGACCTTAAAATACTTGATGCTGTTCTCTTCAGTCTACACAATCACATAGTGGTCAGCACAAACTTCTTCCCCACTCCAAGAGATAAGATGTGTTTAACCCTCCCAACTTTTCGCTAAATCACGGATAAATCAGTAGTTCGATAAATTTCATACTATCATATTACTCATGAATCATGATATCTACAGCTTTCTGCTTATTCAAAAACACCTATATTCTTTCTTTTATTTCCTTCCTAGGTTGGGCTACTGGCCAGGAGTGATACTTTAGACTTAAAGACCCAGGGATCGATCCCTGGGATGTGTGTGAAACTAGAGTGCCAACACCACTCAACCGTGAGTGTGTTGGCCAAAAACATCTATATTTGGCTACTCAAGATCCCAAAAATCCTACTCCTCTTTTTCATAGTTAAGGACTCACCCAGTAACACATGATGGTTTCTAGCTTTGGTAGAAAGAATTATGCACAAAGAAAAGTATCTAATGAAACCTTTTTCAACTGAGACTATATAATGAACATGTTGTCCAAAAAAAAAGGTATTTTCTTAAGTACTGGAACCTTACATCCTCGACTGTGATTCCAAAATGCCCAAAGCCAGTCCCAATATCATACTTAGGTACTCCATAATCTGCCAAGGTATTTAAATGGAAATCAAGATGGATGCTAATTGCCATGAAATGTTTTCACTCTCAAAATGTAAAGGCATTGAAAGGTAAACTAGATTTCTTACTGTATGTGAGTTCAACAACAAAATGTGAATCTTCAGGCCCATATCCTAGAAAAGCATTTGTGTATCTTTCCTCAGGTATGTCACGTTTCCGCAACAGCTTCATTCCCAAGCACTCCGTATAGAATCTGCAATCATCACAATAATGAATAAGCTCTGAGCTCTGAGTTCATGCATCATGATCCAGATGAGGCAAAATTGAAGTAGTCTTCCATATACTGCAGAGTTCATACTTTATAGTCTTCTCCAAGTCCCCAACACGATATACAACATGAAGAAGTCTCCGTTTATCCTTTTTTACCCACTCTAGGACATCTTCTTGGCTAACTGTAGTGCTTGCTTGTGCCACATTTCCAGCTGCACAAGCCTCTACAGTGTTTCCTTCTGTTCTTAAAAAATTGGATGTTTTAATCCTATATGAGTGTGCATGTTGATGAATATCTGATAGCAACCAAAAGAAAGGAAAATCATCAGTTCAAGACAGATATGGGTAAATGCACAACCAGGTGTATATTTGTGGATAAATCTGAAAATAAACCCAGCTCTACGCAAGTCAATGGAAAAGGATAACTATGAAAACCAGTGAATATTCTAAAATACCAAATCAATGCATGGATGAATCAGTAATAATAAGTACCATGGTTCAAATAGAATTGAATTATAGGAATTTATTCTAATTTAAAAAAATTGAGAAAAATCCAAAAAAGTTCGTAAAAATAAGAAAAAGTGTAGCTATTCATAATTAATCCATTTTCCATACAAAGCAACATTTATATTGTGAAAAAGGGAAAGATTCTATCAACAAAAGATGCTCATTTGTGATCTATTAAGTATCAACAAAATATATATATATATTTCTAAACATCTATAGGTTTTAGAATGGCCCATGACCATATCCATCCACATCAACAACATCATCATCTCCGATCCCATCGTCATCGAATGAAGATAATCAATTCATATAATTCAATTTGTATCATGAATCATATGATACTGATAACTATGCAGATAGTTCCCATTGCAAAAAAAAAAAAAAAGCCTCCCAAGAAATGAAGACCCATCACTAACATTTCACCATAGAGCGCAAAATAAGCCAAAAACCTAGGTGTTTATAAGGGCACGTTTGGTAACACGCGAGGAATCCATAGATCGGATGATTCTTCACTACTACTGGAACAAAGATTCCTTGCTGGGGATTTGTACAGTCGAGGATTTCACATTGATATTGATGTGTATGACACATATAGCTAAGAAAAATAGGGTTAGGTGTGCAAATCCACGTAAGAGAGGATTTTCAAATCCTATGGGGGGTGGTAGGATTTGAAAATCCCAACAAATGAGAATTTTCATTCATCCAAATCCTCATAAATTTACAATTGCCAAACATGGATCTACACCAACTTTATGGAAATAAAAAATCTTTTCGCTAAAGATTTGGTTGCCAAACATGACCTAAGGGAAATGAATTTTCCACCAAACTATAATTCATTTTTCTTTTCAGAGTTTATTAGTTTATAAAAGCTGCCATCTGGGTATTATCTGATGTAGGTCCAAATCACAGACACAATAATTGTTCTATTGGTAGTTTGGATTAATAATATCAGGGCTTTTCCAACTACTTGTTTTCCTTCTTTTTTACTTCACTTTATGAAATGCCAATAAATATATACATGAACAGGGGAGGGGGCAAACAAATCCAGACACACAAACACAAACAGAAAAACACCTTAAGCTCTTATTAACAAATGCATTGAAATCATGAAAAAGGAAAGACTGTAATCTTAAAGAGACAGATAGTTGCTAGGGTTTAGTAGAAGAAGTAAAAATAATAAAACTTACCTCTGGTGCCGAAACGGGAGAGGGAGAGGGACAGGGAGAGATTTGGATAAGGGTTCGAAATCGAAAGAGAGATGCGAGTCGTAACAGATTTTGATAATCTCAAGGAAGAAGAGAGAGAGAAGATGGAAGAAAGAGGGCGAATAGATGAGAGCTGCAGACACGATGCAGGGGCCATTGTACAAACAATCCTCTTCATATCATCTCATTCCATTATATTTTGTTTTTTCTTCTATTCTCTTCAAGTCCTCCTTCCTTGCTAGTTCTTATAATATTCTCTTAATAATTGGGCTGGACTAATTCCTATGGGCACAAGGAAAGACGGATAAGCTCCCCGAAATTTGAGTGTGGTAATGCAGTTTCGAACCTATGACTTCCAGGTGCAAACCGTAGTCTTAGGCTAACTGACCTACTCCTTGGGTTGTTCTTATCATAAATAATATTTTATGTTTAGTCTTCTTTATTTAACTTTAGGGTTTATTTCTTTTCATGACATTGGATTGGGAGTTTGGTGATTAGTCTAGCAATCCATCATCGCATGCATATGACGGCCAGGATTGATTATACAACAATTTTACTTCCATCACTTAGCCACCTTGGGATTGATGATAAAAGTAGCCGTATCAAAAATATTTAAATTTCAACTATTCAGTGGCAAACATAAAATCTATATACAATTCTACGTGAGGTCATATTTGTGTACATGTAATTTCCGTGGAAATTGGAAATTGCCATATCAGCAAAATCCATGGGTTTCAAATACTTTGGAAAAGTTTTTCTGCGGAAGTCAAAATTTTATGTTTGGTGCAAAAAGTTTTTCCTTGATGAATTGGTGCTGATGTTGTTTGGTGCGGCTACAGATTCCTTACAGAAAACTAGAATTTATTGTTTGGTGCGGCAATTTTCCACAGAAAAATAATAAAACTACAATGGTATCATCATTTGTAATTTACTTTCTATTTACTCATTTGTTCACACTTCTATGTATAAAATCAAGGATTATAAAAAATTTAGGACAAAATAAATGGGCATGTGGGACCATGAAAGTATGTGAATTAATGGGTATCTACACACAAGAACTTCTCTCTCTTGATCCAAGTCAATAATACTTCATCTTAAGTCCAGACCCAAATATCAGAGGTCTTGTGGAACAGAGGCCATGGACCTACTTGCACAAACTAGAAATCAGGTTATGGTGGGAGTCTAATTTCTACCTTAGTTGGACATGTGATGATAATAATTGGGTCTGCCACTAAAATCTAACTGACAAAATTGCCAAAAAAAAAAAAAAAAAAAGGATTAGACTTTTTGTAGATGGGTGTCTAATTTTTGGTATTGTGCTGTGACACCTATCTAATGAGAATCCCAAAAGGCCGTAGGAAATATATGGGAAAAGAAGTTTATAAAGGGGGGGTAAGTTTTCTGAGGAAATAGACTTCCCATACCCCCCCATGGGAAGTCCATTTCCATAGTGAAGAAGGAAAATGCTGAGCTGGCAATAAAGCATTTCCTAAGAAAAACCTGCACCAAACATATGAAAAGTAAGTTTTCTGTAGAAAACTATCTCCATTTCCATGGAAATGGGCTACACAAACATGCCCTAAAATAATGAATGATCAAGGGATTGAAGGCCCAAGTACTCCTAGGGGCCGCGGTGAGGGGCCTTTAGAGGGAGACCATAAAATCAATAGGGCTCTGCCCTCTCAAGGATCAAGAAGTGAAGAAGGTGAATTTTGAAATTTTGGCACCTTCTAATTTAATTTCTCTTCTATTCATATTTCTTAATTTAAATTCTTAATTCAATTTCCTTTATAAGTGAATTATCCAAATAGGACACTTAGGCTTATTAAGAAAAATCTTATGTATTATTGATATAAAACCATCTAATTATTAAGAGGGCATGCATTTTGAGTGGAGCCTCAAACATTTTGGACATGGGTAATGAACATGTAAGAATATTATAGATAGCCTCCTTATTGTTTAAGGTGAATGATGAACATTTGACACATTTGTGTATCAAAATGCGGGGTTGAAAAATGCAACTTGCATAACAAACAAGTCAAATGAAGGTTATTTGAGGGACGTTTTTGTACATTTTCCTTGAATCTTCATTTTAACCACTTATGCATGAATTCATATATATATATATGTATACATATATATATGTATACATATATATATGTGTATATATATATGAGTTTAGGATAAAACCTCATAAACTGATGCTTGTAGAGCCAACCTTTGGTCCATTCACATATATATATGAGTTTAGGATAAAACCTCATAAACTGATGCTTGTAGAGCCAACCTTTGGTCCATCCAAATGGACCAAACACATGACTCCTCCAAATTGCACATGTCCACCAACTTTCGGTCATATCCGAATTTACTGGTCCGTTGGATCGACTATGTATCGATCGGAATGGACTATTGACCATTAAACTTTTAGTCCCATATGGAGATTATAGAAATCACAGTTGGGGCTGATTTTTTGCAAAGAGGAATATCCCAAGGAGTCCTTGAAATCCCCCCCGACCCATACCCATGTGGGTCTCCAAGTGGGCCCCACCACGCACTTGAGTTTACCTAATCCTAAGCTTAAACTTAGGAGAGCTGGCCTCATATATATATATATATATATTGTGCAAAATGCTCTATTCATGACTTCCAGAATCAGCCATTCATATAAGTATCTAGCAACACATTTCTATTACATGCTTCTAAGAATTTGGCCTTTCCTTTATCATCATATCCTATTTGCTTATGAGTGGAGACAGAACTTTTTTAAGCATATACCACTTTTAGTGCAGCCAATTTTTTCGTAGAAAAAGTGAGGATTGTAGAAATACTTTTCCGCACTATAGTAAAGTTTACATTTGGTGCGCCACATTTTTGAGAGCTAGGAGCTAATTTTTCCTTGATTTTACCAAAAAAGCTTTTCATAGTGTGGGGGTAAGAAAAAAAAAATATGCGAAAGAGGAAAAAGCCTATGAAACTAGTTTTCAAGGATTTAAGGGCACATTTGTGCAATGAAAATTAGTTTTGCAAACAATCTTTTCTACATAAAATAAAAAATGTTTTTTCTGCTTTGAATTGTGACAATCTTATTTCATTTTTCTTGCTTTCCTTGCAAAAGCACGGTTGCACAAAACGTTAAACTTTTTTTGCTTTGTAAGAGCATTTTCACTTATCATTCTTTTTTTTGAAAGAAAATACTGCACAAACATGCCCTTGAAATTATGATATCTGCATGGCATACCAAAATCACTGGTTGGTGCACTTGAGAAAGTTCATGATACTTATCGATAGGTATGAAAGTCCTCAATACTAAAACCAAAACACCCAAATTGAGAATATCGCACTCGTGGGCCAATATGTCACCCCATTATAAATCTTGGGCTGAGTTCAGGTCCATTGAATGGCAAACCGGCTTGGATCCATGGATTTTATTGTTAGGTGGCTCAAATACTCGATGTCACCGCCATATGTTATATGCGTAATAAGTGAATTGAGATTTTTTTTTTTTTCCTTAAAGGCAAGACAATTGTATTAAAGGAATAATGAATACATAGGCATAAACCCCCAAAAAGATGGACAAATACCCTAACATACAAAGGACTTAAAGATGACCTCCCTCCCACAAACGCTCAATAGAAGAGCCAAAAAATTGGATATTGGGCGTGTTTGGCAGTTAACTAGTTAAGTTAAAGTGAAGTAAATATAGGCAAGAAATGACAAGGGGTCATATAAAAAGTACACGTACAATTTCAAAATTCTCTCTGAATTTTTAAAAATAATAATAATAAAAGCAACATCTTTTCTCCACTAAAAGACAAAAAAACTCTACTTTTCTTTACAAAAAGTCAAAAAGATTCCATAATAAACAACTAAAAACAAAACAACATCATAACACCTTATATTTTACTCTCTCTTGATTTGATGCTTCACCTTACCATACTTCAATTCATCATACATTCAAACAGGCCAATTAGTGTGGAAAAAGATAAAAGCCACCCATTGAAGTTGGTGATCTAATCTGCTGGCCGAGAGGGAGGCCCAAACTTGGGCTGCAGAGAGAATATGCGAGACAGCGAGACCCGTGAAAGAAACTAAGTCCAATACATGTACGTTGATGGCTCCCAATCCCAAACTAAGCAATTGCGAGGAAGGATGAGCAGATAGGCCAAAATCAGATACATTACAATATTAATACATATTTTACTCAACATGAGTATTTGGGCTTAGGCGCAAGCTCTTTACTTTGGTCTTGGTTTGGATTCAGACTTCAGATCCACTTTGTACAGGTCCATGTCTTTGAAATGTAGACCTAAATCAGTTATACATACATGACTAATAAAATCCTTAATGCATATAATTAATAACACATAACTAATTGAATCATTAGTTGTGCTCAATCATACAATGGACCAACTCCTGTTAAAAAAAAAAAAAGAAGAAGTGAGAATTAGAGGAGCAAACTTCATGCTGAACGGTCCATAATCCATATTATCAATAGGTTGGCACCACAGTCGAGTTCCACACATATGCCAGTGGGAGACCACTCAGGATATCCGGACTCTTCCCCAAAATACAACATCCTAGCGGGGAAAAAAAAAAGATCCAACCTTATCTATAGAAAGGGAAAATAATGTAGATGGCAGCTGTATGTTGTTTATCAACTGTGTATTCTCCTAACCATCAAGTGCAGGTTTAGGATTCTCCTGTCTAGACGAAATTATGTACATGGCCATCTTATGCACGGTGATCTCACCTTACAAGCTGTAAAAAAAAAAAGGGAAAACCCTTTCGTTCACAGCTTTGGAGGTTTTGTACTTTGCCACGACCGGGGAGGATTTTGAGGATGTTATTTGGTTGACAAATGGCAGGTGTATTCCTTCCACTATTGTACGCTTTAATTTCATGTCTAGCGAGAGAAATGGCGCTGGAGATGGATGTTGGCATAAATAATACAATGACTCCATTGCAGTTGCAGATTTATTATATATATCATTGGTTGTTATAAGTTACTTCGCTTGCTCCTAAAAGGCCAGCAGTGATGATTTATGGACATTCTTTTTGCATCAACTTCTCTTACCTTCACTCTTAATTCCTTACTTACATCATATGGTTTGCTGATGGCCATTGCTCTGATGGGAACCATCATGGATGGACCATGCCAAATGAACTTCACTGATTTAAGCACATCTAGGCGTTTATATTGGAATAGTTCTTTCTGTTCTGTTTCTTGTCACAACTCCGAATAAAATTCCATGGAAAAGACATAGTTTAGCATGTGAAGAAAAAAAAAAAAAAACACAAAACAAAACAAAACAAAAAGGCACATACATGATTGCATACATCTCCTTCCTTCCTCCACTGTCAATGGATTCATTGCCTTTTTCTATGCACCCAAGAAGGAGATAACACCGGACTCATCTCATAACCCATCCTCTTCTTCAAATCAATCTCATCATCCTCATCCTTCTCTTCATCATCTACCACCATTACCTTCTTCTCCTCCGGGAACAACTTGATACTCCACACCTTAACAGTTCGATCAGTGCCTGCACTGTAAACCAAGTACCCAACAACCACCTTCTTCATCTCTACACAAGCTGACAAGCATTTCACGGGCCCTCGGTGCCCCTCCAACACAGCCAAACACACATGAAATCCACTTTCTTCTTCTCTCCTCCACATCCTTATCGTCGTGTCCTCGGAACCGCTCAACACCACCTTATCTATAGTCTCCAAGCAAATGACAGCAAATCTATGGCCTTGCAGAAACCCTCCATGGCTATATCTCCCACCCCCGTCATCTTCCTTCTCCCAAAAATTGATCAAACCATCCGACGATCCCGAATAGAGATTGCAAGATTTATACGAACTGCTCAAAGCTAAGGCATTCACAGGAGAAGGTTGAAAGCTGAGAGCCATGGTTAGTCTGTGGGAACTCTCTCCATATACCCTTCTCCATATCTTGACTGACCCATCTGAGGAGCAGGTGAAGACACACCCGTCCCCTTGGTTAACCAGGATAGCGTTGACTCGGTCTTCATGCGCGATGAACGAGTCAACGCACTTCTTATTGGTCAATCTCCATACTTTGACTGTTTTGTCTCGTGATCCAGTGTAGAGAAGCGCTTCTGCGTTGTAGAAGGCCATGCATGTAATGACGTCCTTGTGCTGTTGGGGTTGCACCCTTGGGAATGAGAGGGGCCGAGCCTTTTTGGGCAGGGTGGCGAGCTTCTTCGAGCGGAAATGGTCCGTTGCAGAGAAGGCCCAGACACGGACCTTGCGGTCTTTATGGGTGGTGAAGAGGGTGTTTCCAAAGGCTAAGATGACATTGACATGGCCGGACTTTGCTTTGATGTGTCCGCGCTCGATGCACTCCGATTGCCGCCAGACGCGGATGCGCTTGCTGTCGGAGCCGGTGAAGACGGCGCCCTTGGAGATGGCAATGGAGTAGACGCTGCCGTGGTGGCGGTGGAGGGAGGCTAGACAGTAGCAGAGGAGGGTAGGAGAGGGAGATGGGGGTTGGTGGTGGCGTTGAGGGGAGAAAGCCCATGTGGACTCTGGGCTTGAGGGTGCATAGGAAACCATGGAAGCAGACGAAGGCCTTGCAGGGCTCATTGGGGGCTCTGTTTCATAGATGCCTTGGTGGGGTTTGAAGGAGAGATCGGCAGAAGAGTGTAGGGGTCTTTGATCTTCATCTATGTAGCTCCAAGAGGATCTCTTGCTAAAGAATTCCATGAGTGGATGATCAATGGTGTGGCTGATGAGTGTTAGGAAACAGGAGAGAGCTCTATGAGTTTTATGAGATGGTGTTTTAAGTTGGTATTTGAAATTGTAGGTGAAGATATGGTTGGCTTGGGACTATTAGAGATATTGAATGGTAGTGATTAGTAAATGGGGGCATGATGGTGTTAGCATAGGGACCCAGGCTCAACCGTCTGAGCCCAAGGGTGGTCCCATTACAGTTGTAAGTATGAAACTCAATTGAAATTGACACAATTGATGGTCAAAACATATGGAGAGGCAATCCCTCGACTTATATATAGGATCCAAACAGTTGTATTGCATCTCAAAGATATCCTCTGTAATCTTTTGTAATATAGATCTTTGTAATCTTTTAACACGAGAACCCACATACTAGACAAGGTGGATTTATACAAGTCTATCAGATGGTGGAGGCCGGACCCCTGTCATAGCAATTACAGGAGAACCAAGTAACACATGCCGGGATCTCTATGGGCATGTTTGTGTAACACTTTTCCCTGGAAAAGTAGACGGTTGTCCGCGGAAAACCCATTTTTCCGGCGTTTGGTGCAGAACAATTCCGCTGAAATGTTTTCCTGCCTCGTCAGCATTTTCCTTGATAATGGTGGAAATGGGTTTCCTATGGGGGGGTATGGGAAATGGATTTCCTCAGAAAACTTCCCCCTTTTTTCCTTACTCTTGTCCATTTCAACCCAAAAATCCTACAACTCTTTCATTTTTTTTCTTTATATAAATTATTATTTAATGTTGAATAAATAATATACATGTTATATTATTTTTCTTCAAAAAATTATATCACCAAATAAGAAATTTTGATTCTCTATAAGGAATCCATAGCCGCACCAAACAACATTAGCACCAATTCAATGAAGAAACTCTTTTTGCACCAAACATGAATTTTTAAATTCTACGAAAATCCTTTTCCGAGGTTTTCATTTCTATGGAATTTGCTGACGTGGCAATTTCCTCTTTCCGCGGAATGGGTGCGTACACAAACGTGCCCTATGGTGGCGCCAACATAGAGAAAATCTTGATTGTTCAATATGAATCTCATTCCGTCCTGTGACATGTCATCATATTTCATTTCTATAGTAGTTGGTCCCACTATAAAATTGAACACATAATTAAAAACGTGTTTAGGCGCTAACAGGCATCATTGCCCATACGGCGTTAATCACATTTCTAATATGTGCTCAATCAGGTAGTGGAACCCACTCTGGAGAGGATGAGATTTATCTTAAATGTTCCAAGTTATCTTTATGTGGGACCCACGATGGAGATCCTAGGATGCGTTACAAGGAAACCATGTAATAGCTGTGACAGGGAATATTCCGGACTCAAAAGGCGGGAGTAAGGTAAACCCTCCAAGTCCAATCCTATAAAATCCATCAGTAGGGCTCATCTTTTAGAATCCATACTGCTCAAAATTAGTGTCCCACCCATGGTTAAGCTCGCTGTTAGTCTCATGCTTCTTATTTTATACATTTAATGGTGAGAATCGTTTTGATTTAGTCTAAATTTCCTTTAATAATAAATAAATATGGCATTAATTTGAGCGGTTTGAATTTTAAATGCCGAACAACCCAGCTAGCAAGATGAATTTTAAATGCTGGTTGGCATCTTTCCTGATGTGATTTCAAGCTGCTCGTCTCTCCAAGTTATCCTTTCAAGCTATGGAGTTTAGTAGCAATGTTAAAAGAATAAGCTGGTGCCTTCCCAGCTTACTTTAGTGGAGCTAGCTAGCTAGCTAGATTATTTAATGCATGTTTCATCTCATGTTGTGTTTGTTGAGAGGTTTGCTTGAGCCTCGGGTTCGGGCTTCTATTTTTACAATTTGGTTGTGCCCGGCTTGGGGGCAATTTCTATTTTGGGGGATTATTTTTAGAGCCATGCTACTTGTCCCGGGACAAGGTCCCGGCAAATGACCAAAATGCCCCTCCCATGTGGAGTCGGGCCAGTCCCGGGACAAGTAGACTTTTTATTCTTTTTATGCCTACGTGATGGCTTCAAGTGGGGTTTTTCACCTTTTGAGCGTATCACTTTAGGGCAGTTTGGTAATGAGAGAATAGTCTTTTAATTGGAGGACTCATTCATTCTTCTAGAACCAATATATCCTCAATGAGGATTTCCGAAAGAAGGAATTATCGCATTCCACATTTGGCAGACACAGCGGTATACAACATTCAACGGTCACATATCTTTTATAAATTTCTTACAATCCATGATGAATTAATTTCTAGAATTTCACCCTCCTAGACGTTTCTTGCCTCCCAGAAATGATGAATGGTTCAGATTGTGTAAATGGAGCCCACTTAAATAAAAGAAGTAGTTTTTAATGCACGATGGATTAATTAATGCTAAAATTTGACCGCCTAACCGTTTTCAGCTTTTTGAAGAGGATGAATGATTTGGATCGTGCTTTTGGGGGGCCACATGAATTTAAAAAGTTAAAAAAAAAAAAAAAAAAAAAAAAAAAAAGAGAGGACAACCAAAAAATCGCATTTTCACACTATGGAGAATCAACGGTGTGGAGTTTTCCACAGATTTCTCATGATCCATCATGAGTCACGATGACGAATTTGACCTCCTTAGCCATTTCTAGCCTTCCAAAGAAAGTGAACTATTAGAATCATGAATTAGGGGAGAAGTTCAAAAGCGGTCATCTATATTGGTCTGATCATTTTTGCAGATAATATAAATACATGATAAATCAACAGCAGATATTTTACTCCCTAGTTGTGTTTCGCCTTCTCTGATGATTAATAGTTCGGATCATGATTTAATGGCCTAGAGAGACTTTCTTTTGAAAAAAAAACACTAATGACTGCAAAGTCACATGAAATTTTACTGTATCTCTGCAAATCCTCTCTGTAGGGTATTTTTTAAATTTGATGAAGTGGGTTGGAAGTTGGGAATCAGCGATTGTGAGGAACTTAGAAGCCCAAATTTCATGCTGTGTATGCTTTTTAATAAACCTGGGTTTCCCTCGATTAAGGAAAACCAGTGATAAATCCTGAGCGAGGATGCTTGCCAAACATGCCTAGCGCGATGTATGGGTTGCTATGTACATTGGTACAGCTGATGTCCTTACCTGTGTTAGGTAGAGGGTTGGGGTGGTAGCCCTTTGTGTATGGTATTTTGGGTTTTTCCCCTTCTTAGTAATAAACTAGCAGGGCACATTTGTGTAGAACCAACTTTCATGGAAAGATGAAATTGCCACATTAACAAATTCTATTATTTTTAAATTTCTTAGAAAATGTTTTCCGATGAAGTTAGAAATTTATGTTTGAAACAAAAAGTTTTTCCTCGATGAATTAATTAGTGCTAATGTTATTTGGTGCAGCTGCATTTCTTTAGGGCATGTTTGTATACACACCCTTTCTGCGGAAAAGGGAAATCGCTACATCAGCAAGTTCCATAGAAATAGAAACCTCAAAAAAGGGTTTCCGTAGAATTTAGAAGTTCATGTTTGGTGCAAAAAAAATTTCCTTGTTGAATTGGTGTTAATGTTGTTTGGTGTGGCTGTGGATTCCTTATAGAAAATCAAACTTTCTTATTTGGTGAAATAATTTTTTGAAGAAAAATAACATAACGTATAAATTATTTATTCAACTTCAAATAATAATTTATTTAAAGAAATAAAAAATGAAAGAGTTGTAGGGTTTTGGGTTGAAATGGACAAGAGGGGGAAGATTTTCTCATCCCCCCCGCAATAGGAAACCCATTTTCACCATTATCAAGGACAATGCTAATGAGGCAGGAAAGCGTTTCCGTAGAATTATTCCACACCAAACGCCTGAAAATTGGGTTTTCCACGGAAAACCGTCCACTTTTCCACGGAAAATTGTTACAAAAACATGCTACTGAAAACCACTTTTTAGTGAAAACTACTAGGTGGGTGGGGTTGGGAGGGGGACGGGAGAGAAAGGGGGTGGCTTGGTGGAGTAAGGGTGGAAGTGAGGAAATGGGGGGTCAGTTTTCTGTGGAAATGGACTTTCCATAAACCCAACCCCCCTGGGAGGGGGGGGGGGGGGGGGGGGGGGGGGGGGGTGGGACAAGGGGGTGGCTTAGTACGTGGAGTGAGGGTGGGAGTGAGGAAATGGGGGGTCAGTTTTCTGTGGAAATGGACTTCCCATAAACCCAAAACCCCCTCCCTCCCCCAACCCAACCCAACAAAGGAATTTTATTTCCATTGCTAAGAAAGAAAAAGCTGACGTGGCGAAAAAGTAGTCTCGCGGAAAAATGCCGCACCAAACACATGAAAAAGAAGTTTTCCATAGAAAACTACTTCATTTTCCGCGAAAATGGGCTACACAAATGTGCCCTTAAGTACCTTGAAAAAGTTAAAAACACCTAGTGAAATGAAAATATGAAAGAGTTCATTGCAGGACACGCCCCTTTAAAAGAAATTAAATAAAGATTAATTAGCTCTTAAAATTCTAGAATCGTTTTTGCTTCAATAATATTCTTACAGAACCAGACTGTTTACATGTCCTGTTCTGTTGTGGTCCATTTTGATCAGGTCTGTTGTCTAATGGGTTTCAGTTTAATTATTCTTTTAATTACCTGCTTTTGTATCTTTGTAAATGATAACTTCTATTTTTTATCTTTACACTCAACCGCCAGCTCTCCTATTTTTAATATCAGCAACCACCTAGTTCAATAGTTATAAAAAGGCATTTACAATTTCTTTTATCAATATATCAGCGCCCTTCATTTTATAATAAAAGCTAAATCTTCAATTCTACTAAATCTTTGTTTGCATTTAGATACAATTCCTCTACAGGTCGCTCTTTTTATTTATTTATTCACTTATTCTACATACTCACACACCCACAAATACGCTATTCACGTCTCTATCCACCGGCCCAAGAATTGAGCATTGGATAGGAAAATGCCTCAACCTCACCACTTAAGCGGGCCTGTTTGGATAGGTAAAAAAATAAAGTAGAGTTAAGTTAAATGGGCCCTAACTGTTTAAAATTTCAACTCTATCATGTTTGGATGAGTCTGTCCCAACAAATGAAGTATTCTTCTCAGCCACATGTATTTCATTTCATTTCAACTTTAAATACTTCAATTTCCTTGAGTAAAAGTGGCTCCAAACCTTACTTCACATCAAGTATCCAAACTTATAGAGTGAAGTGGAGTATTTTACCTTAACTTTCAACCCACTTCTCTTTCACATCACTCTTCATGTGAAATTTACATAACTTTACTCCACTCCTCATTTATCTAAATAGGCCAAAGCCTTTACAACTCAGTAGCAGGCCACACACTCATGATTTTCAAAATAAGACAAGTGATGGAGACCCATTGGCTCTCTCATATGAAAGAGGTTTACTAAATCTTGTCAACTTAAAAGAAGAAAATTTTAAAATTAATATTAATAAAGAAAAAGAAAGAGAGATTATCTTACTGTTATTTAAGTGATAATTATAAAAATGTTAAGCGCCAATGAATTAAGTATAATTTATATCGGGATATATACCAATTCATGGGGTAGAAGGAAAAACACATCTAGCTAATTCATCTAGCAAGGCAGCTTGGGTCCATGAAGCAATAGGAAGAGAGTGACGTGATCTCTCGATCAATATGCACTTTTGGTTTGGGCCAATTGCCCCCACACAAGTGTGAAGAGGTAACTCACATGGTGGTAAGGTGAGCCCGCACAAGTGAAAAGAGGAAGCTCACAAAGTGGGATGGAGAGCTCGCAAAGTGGGAAGAGTGGCAAAAACCTAGGAACTGATCGTTGGGCAGCTGGTGACATACGAGGTTGCCAACCAACCGAGGACCCCTTGTTAGTACTTTTAAGTTATTACACATTTGGTACCTGCGACCTGTAATGTACAAGTTAAGAGTTCCCCCTCTCCTTTTTTTTTTTCTTTTCTTATCATATTATAGTTGGGCACTCACCCAATTAGATATTGATCTAATCATTAACCAACATCAAATTCAATTATAAAGTTAAAGACCCTTAGAAAATCATTGAATCTTGGTGTTAAAAATTGTGGGTTAGGATTATCTTATTACACTGATATTTAGCCCACCTTCTGACTTCAATTTGCCCTACACATACAACCTTTCTCTATTGGGGCCTACGGAAGAGGAAGCTAGCACTTTTGATTAGTTCATAGTAGGGGTGTAAAAAAAAAACCGGAAAACCGTCTAACCGAACCGAACCGCGGTTAATAACCGTATTTCACGGTTCGGTTATGGTTACGGTTAATGAAATCCAAAAACCGCATGGTTCGGTTCGGTTACGGTTTTCCATAATAATTCACGGTTATTAACCGAACCGAACCGTATCATACGGTTCACGGTTAACCGTACCGTTTACAAATAAAAGAAAAAAAATAAGAAACCATATACGTACGGTTAACCGTATAATAAAAATTTCTAATCAATTGGATTTTTATCCAATTGCTCTTTATGTGTCATTTTACCTTCAATCATTCACATTTATCCCCTTATTTTCCACGGTTATTAACCGTAACCGAACCGTTTAATACGGTTAACCGCGGTTACGGTTTCCACGGTTTTTGTATATACGGTTACGGTTACGGTTTTAAAAGGTTATTAACCGCGGTTACGGTTCGGTTAACGGTTTTCCCAAATTAACCGGTTAACCGAACCGTTACACCCCTAGTTCATAGCAAGGGGATTGACAGTAGAACAACTCCTTTTGTTTTTATAGTATGTTTGAGAAAATACAATTTCATGTTTTTATTGTTGTATAATATTTGGGGCTAATAGAAGCCATTTTGCATAAGCACAACTATCAGTTTCTTTCCTCTTTGAAATGCTCAGGGATGTAAAAATGGGTTGGGTTTGGCTTAGCTTCTTGCTATTACAGGACCTGATTGGTGTTCCGCGTATCTGAACTAGACACAGCACATGGGCCCGATATGAGTCTAATGTATATGATTCAAGCCTGAACATGGGCGGACACAAATGTAGGGGTTTGGGGGCTGAAGCCCCCACCCAATTAGCATAATGTCCATGAGGTCCCTAAAGCCCAACTAGTTTAGCCCCCACTTAAAAAATTGTCTAGTCCCCATCTATTTCCCTAAACTGTCTCTTCCTCTCAAAAATCCCTAAACTGATTAACATCTTCTTTTAGCCATTTTTTTTTTTACTTAGTTATTTACAATGGCCAAGAAGAGGGGGCCAATGGTTGTCTTGGGTTCATTTATTTTGAAATGGGAGCTTTGTTTTAGAAGGATAGAAGAACGAGAATATAGAATTTGACATAGTATTGACTCTTTATATTAATTATATGGTGTTATAAAAAACTAGTATGATTTTTTTAATAGCTCTTAAAACTTAGGTAACATGTATCTGTTACTAAAACTCATCTTTCAAGTTATCGTTTTGAATAAAAAAAAAATTTCAATCCCTCCTCAAACAAAAATCCTGGGTCCGCCACTGGGCCTGAATCCAATGAACCCAGACTGGAACTTTGGATTCAACTCAAATCCAATGTAACTTATTATTATAAACTTCATATTTTACTATATTTCTAATTATGATGTTAATCTAAAATATTATTAATATAATTTGTGCATATTTCATATATATAAGACATGTTCTCCCATGAGCAACATGTGCAGCTCAGTGTGGCAGCAGGCCCAATTTCATCAAACTTACCTCTCATTGGATTGAATCAGAGAGAAATCTATGGTGAAAATACAATTAAAAGTTAAGGCTATTAAATAAAGGGTTAGGATAATCTGATAGGGCTAAGTTTTTCCTAATCCTTATTTATAAAAAGACATTTCCATTTACCCCACCCACATTGATAAGAAGCCATATATAAAAGGACCCCGGGGCCATGTAAGCTGGACTACACCGTAGAAGTGTGCGGTCTGCTCATCCACAGGAGAACAATACTAAGTTTTCTCTCTAACCATAATAAAGATTACAAGCCAACTAGTAAGTGAAGGTCAAAGACACTTACAAGTATAGGCTTTCAAACCTTTCTATTCTCCCCCTTCTTGGTTTTCTTAGAGAATCTCTTATCTCTTACCTACTCTCTCAATTTCTACCAGGAATGCAAATGAATGGACAGAAATACGCCTCTCTTGATTTGACTCGATCCAATGGCTCAAAATAAAAGAGCTAAAAGAGAGTAAAAATAGAAAAGGCAAAGGTCCAAGGGAAATAGTAAATAACTGATTTGGCTTCACACGTGTTGTGCACAAACAACACATGTTGGAACTTTAAAAAAAAAATGAGAAATCCAAGGTTTGGATTTTGTTTTCTTGAAAAGCACTTTCCATAGTCATGCGTTTTTCATGTAGAAAAAGTATTGAGAATGTCATGAAAAATAATCTTTTGAGAATCCATTTCTTATTTAGAAACTTGCCTTCTTTTATATATATATATGGGGAGTCTTCATATGCATCCATCCCTCACCATTTTTGGTGAAGGACACCCCAAAAGGGGAAATTTCAAGTACAAAAGTATATTTGATGTGAGGAAATTTCAAGTACACTTTTGTACTTGAAATTTTCCCTTTTGGAGTGTCTCTCACAAAAAATAGTGAGGGATGAATGCATATGAATATTATCCTATATATATATATATATATATATATATATATATATATATATAGTTGACATCCACAACAATTAGGTTGCAGAGAAAAGAGATATTTATAAGAGACCCCTCAACTTTTCATGTCAGTCTATTAATAGACTTGTACCATAGCCCGTTGGGGCAAGTTTGACCTAATCCAAAATTGAGTTGAGCCAATTTGATTATGGGCCAGGTTAGAGATGATTTGACACTCAAAAAGAATGGATGAAAGACAGACCAGGTTCATCTTATTAAAATAAAAGATCAAGATGAAAAGCAAGCCGGCCAAGACACTTTGTGATTCCTTTCTATCCATACCTATCCCTGTCCTGTCCCTATCCATTCACGCCTGCCTTGTTGGTCAAGTTCAACGTTCGGGTCTCCTTTCTGCTTCATCATCTCTCCTATTGATCATGTATAATGGAAAATGCATTTTGAAGATAGAAGAGTGTGAGTAAAGCTTAAATGATTTTGGCTTATCCCATCACAAAAACAATAATTGGTGCCCAGACTTCCATTGATTTGTGAAAGAAAAAGGACTGATTTTGTTTTCTACAGATTTTAATGGATATTCATTTGGTGTGGCAGACCATTTTATTCAACCAATGTGCTTTTACCTCTTTTGCAAGTCAGCATAATTTTATATAAAACTACACAAATGCACACCTAAAACGTTTGTGTAACACTCTGATTTTGCACTACATGAAAATTCAAATTTTCACAACATTGAAAAGTGGCTCTACACAGTAATATCAATAAAGATTCATTCAAATATTTTTTTTTACTAATAAATACTACAGCAAACTACACAAAGTTTACATAAAAAGAAATCTATATGTAGCATTATATGCTTTCCGTCAGCCAGCTTGTATCTAGTGGTTTTGAAATTATGTTCACTACTGATAAGATTACTATTGGGCTCAATGGGAAATTTGTATTTCTGGTTTGCTTCATGACAAATTATATTTGCTGGATACTTCTAAAGTTGCAATGAAATCTAGTTCCAATTATTCTGTGTGTGTGAATGAATGTGTTAATGGTTTGGCATTATTATGGCACTACAGATTAGGAAACATTAATAAGAATAGAATAATTAGAATGGTTAGGGATGAACTTTTACTTGATATTGGAAAAGTGGAATACCCTACATGTGAACCATGTCTAAGTGGGAAAATGGTCAAGAAACAATTCCCAAAGGGAACTAGAAATTCGGAATTGCTAGACCTAATTCACACAGATATATGTGGACCTTTAAATGTTTATACTAGGACGGGGGATGTGTATTTCATTTTCTTCATTGATGACTTCAGCAGATATGATTATATCTATTTGATTAAACATAAACACGAGGCTTTAAAATTTTTTCAAATATATGCTGCTGAAGTTCAAAATCAAAAGGGCATGAAAATTAAATGGATTCGATCCGATAGAGGGGGGAGTACACTTCTGAGTTGTTCAAAGAATACTGTGCAAAAGAGGAAATCATACATGAGTATGCGATCCCTTACACCCCACAACAAAATGGCGTGGCTAAACGTCGAAACCGAATACTTTTGGATATGGTTAGGTCCATGATTAGCCACGCGGAACTTCCGCTGTATTTGTGGGGAGAGGCAATTAATACTGCACAATATATATATTGAATAGAGTGCCCTCTAAATCCGTGCCCAAGACCCCGTATGAGTTATGGATTGGAGCCAAACCTAAAATGGAACATATAAAAGTTTGATGTTGCCCTGTACATGTCCAGTTGTCGCTACAAGAAAGACACAAACTAAAGGCAAAAAGGAGAAAGACTTGCTCGTTTGTTGGCTACCCAAGTCATTCAAAAGGGTATCCTGTATATGATCACGATAATAAAATAATCATGGAATATCGAGATGTGTATTTCCTTGAAAATCCAACGGATAATCCTAAGGATAGACCACGGATGGTGGATTTCTATGAGATCTCGAAGGATAAGGATGTTCAAGCGAGTGGGGGGTCCAACGAGATTGATGTTGGAAATATAACTCTTGGCCAGGACCCACTTGATGAGGAACAACCTTAACTTAGTAGACCCGTTCGGATAAGAAAACATCCGTCATATCTGGATGATTATTGCAGCCTAGTAGAAACCGTGGAGGATTTGGATCCGACATCCTACTCTCAAGCAATCAATGGGCATGATGCTGAAAATTGGATAAATGCCATGAGAGAATAAATTGAATCAATTCATAAGAACCAGGTGTGGCAATTAGTCGATCTACCTAAAGGTTGAAAGGCCATCGGTTGTAAATGGGTTCTTAAGAAGAAATTCAATTCGGATGGTTCCTTGGATAAATACAAAGCACGGTTGGTGGCCAAAGGTTTCACGCAAGTGGAAGGAATTGATTATGATGAAACTTTCTTCCCGGTCCTAAAATTCCAATCCATTAAGATCCTTATGGCGGTTGTGGCTTATCATGACTTGGAATTGCACCAAATGGATGTAAAAACTGCTTTCCTGAATGGCGAATTGGATGAAGAGATTTACATGAAACAACTTGAAGGTTTTTTGGTGCAAGGTCATGAGGACAAGGTGTACAAATTACAAAATGCACTCTATGGACTTAAACAGTCATCGAGGCAGTGGTATAAGAAATTTCACCAGGCCATAAGTGAAATTGGTTTTGTCCCCAATATTGTTGATATATGTTTCTCTGATAAACGTAGTGGGAGTAATTGTTTCTATTTGTCATTGTATGTAGATGACATCCTAATTGCTGGTGACGATTTGAATGCCGTCAATGGAATCAAACAGTGGTTAAAGTTAAGATTCGAGATGAAGGACATGGGTGAGGCTAAATATGTACTGAGCATAAAGATCACCTGTGACCGGCCGAATCAATTATTGACTTTGTCACAGGAATCCTATTTGGAAACTGTGTTAAAACGTTTTGATATGATGATGTGCAAGCCAGTCAATACTCCCATTAGCAAATGTGAAAAATTGTCCAGCAAACAAGGGCCCACGAATGAGGAAGATAAGGCAATAATGCGGGGCAAGCCTTATGCTCAGGTTGTGGGAAGCATCATGTATGCGATGCTATGTACAAGACCGGATGTTGCATTCGCCGTGGGTCTCGTGAGTAGATTCCTAAGCAACCCTGGATTACCTCATTGGTATGCGGTTAAGAGGATTTTACGGTACATCAAAGGTACCTTGAAGTTGCAACTATGTTATCAAGGTGATGACCTAAAATTGCATGGCTATTCCGATGCGGATTGGGCTGGTGACTTAGACAATAGAAAGTCAACCACATGCTATGTGTATACTCTGCGGGGAGGTGCGATTTCTTGGGTAGCAAGAAACAGACCTCAACGGCCCTATCTACAGCCGAGGCAGAGTATATAGCCGTAGTATCGCAGTTCAGGAGGCTGTCTGGTTAAATTTTTTTTATGTGGTATTGATTTAATCAGTGAGGATCAGCCTGTCCCGATGAACGTAGATAGTACGTCTGCCATCTCAATGGTGACTGTGCCAAAATTTAACAGCCGATCAAATCATGTTGAAATAAAATATCATTTTATCTGGGAGAAGGCTGAGAATGGAGAAATTGAGATTTCTTATTTGCCTTCTAAGGATTTGATGGTTGATGCTCTCACCAAACCGTTGCCCGCGGAAGAATTTCCGAGGCATGTGATGGGCATGGGACTCAAATACATTTGATGTACATTGGTACGTTTTGTCAACAATGGCATTCGTGCCAAGTGGGAGATTGTTAGGAAAATTGTGTGGCCCGACTGTCATTGGGCCCACGCCAGATCGAGCTCGGTGGTGTGCCGTGGATGAACTCCCAACAAGTCTTAATCTGGTTGAGTCAGATAAAGATCAAACTCTTGGTGGTAGAATTCAAATCGAGTTCAGACTCCCGGTTAGGCAGCTTTCTCATGCTGGTCAAGAGATGTGAGATTCCAGGAGAGGTAGTATCATAATAGAGCAGTAACTCCTAGGGATTACTCTATTTTAGGGAGATGAGAACCCTTACTTTTGATCATCCAAATATCTGAGAGTATTCACAGCGAGTCAACGGGTCTACCTCACACCGGAACGTACAAGGTTCTCGGTGAGTTAGGCTCCGACACCCACCTGGGATGGGCACTTCTTTCATGCTTTAATTCTGTGGAATCTTGGACAGTAAATAAACGTGGCCATAGAAAAGTTCCTGCATCGTCAGTATCCAGTCATGTGGCCCACTCAAAACGACAATATATTCCAAACCCCCTTGCCCAACCAGATCAGATACCAAATACTTAAAACACAACACATCAACAGTACCTGGCCTCACACTAAAATACACTCATTCCCAATTTATTTCTACTAAACCACTATTTCTTTATGATCAACATGAGGTGATTGGTGCATTTACCATCTTAAACAAGTTCATGAGTTGGAAGTTGGAACGTTTTAAGAGTCTTTCTTTATCTTTTTCCTCATTATTTCACACACAAGTCATAACTCACAAGCAATGGGATGGGTCCAACCCCTCCTCCTTTTTGTGTCAGTCACATGGGTGCTTCATTTATTTGCTTCCAGACATTTCTAACAAAGCGTGTTGGTGACAGCTAGGACTGCCATGATCGGATAATTTCGACACTCCCCTCAATCTTCAACCACAACATTAAACTACAGTACCCCAAAAAACCTTATATTGTGATAAATTAGCAATACGTATGTGTATATATATATATATATATAGGTGCTAGTGTTGGGAGAGAAGATTGTGCTTGTGTTGTGCCTATCTTTTTCATAGTAGTATCTCTATACTAGTAGGAATTTTTCCTTTCAAGAGATCCCAATGGCCGGGATTGCTTTTGGTCGCTTTGATGACTCCTTCAGCTTAGGGTTTCTCAAGGCTTACCTTGCAGAGTTCATTTCCACCTTACTCTTTGTTTTTGCTGGAGTTGGGTCTGCTCTAGCTTACAGTTAGTAAACTACTTCTTGGAATCCTTCCCTTTTAACTTGTCCTGAAATACATAAATGTTCCATCCATTTATGACATGCTATTTTATTTGGGTTTTGCTGAAACTGAAGTTTTATATTGAAAGGGACTTGAATACAGGGATGAATCTGAACAGTCTAGTGTTCTTTACAATTTGATACCAAATTTATGACATGCTATTTTATTTGGGTTTGTGAAACCTTATTCTCAACACCTTTACATCGTCTTCTGTCATTTTATTTACACATAGAAGTATAGAACACCTCAAGTCCACAACACTAATTAGAAACACAGATTTGCATTCCCCTTTTTTTCTAAACTTTGTTTCAAAGTTTTCCTTGTGGTTGAAATATATTAGGATTTAAGTCTTGGACCAATTTATGGGCCTATTAAGTAAAGGTTTTGGTTTTTGATATGGTTATTTTCATGACATGGATCTTATGACATAGGATTGTTGTTGTGAAAGAAGATCAACATTGTTTTTTCTTCTTTCAAGTTTTTGAGATTAGAGGAGTATTGATTTGGTTTGCATGTAAATTAAATAGAGATCAACTAAAGTTAATTATTGATGATTGTATGTGCAGGTAAGTTAACCTCGGGTGCGGCCCTAGATCCGGCGGGGCTGGTGGCTGTGGCCGTCTGTCATGGGTTTGCACTGTTCGTGGCGGTGTCTGTCGGCGCCAACATATCGGGTGGTCATGTTAATCCAGCTGTCACCTTTGGATTGGCTCTGGGAGGCCAAATCACTATCCTAACTGGCATCTTCTATTGGATTGCCCAGCTTGTGGGTGCTATTGTTGCATGCTTCCTCCTCAAGGCTGTTACAGGAGGCATGGTAAGGAAGTTCCTCTCTCTCTCTCTCTCTCTCTCTCTCTCTCTTTGCAATTTCAATCATCTTGTAGTCCTTAAAATGAAATTATCTTATACTCCTAAAATGTATGTAGGAGAACTTCCTTCTTAAGAATCTGTCGTAGAGTTCTAGTGAAAAAACAATGAAAAGACTAGTGCTGATCATACTCTATTGGACGGGGTTTAAAGCAAAGTCAAAAGCTGCTTTTTCTAGAGTTGGCCTTTCTTTTTCTCCTTTAAAGAAAAAACCTATTTAGAAATATGGTGGTACCATCAAAATGATTCACCATATGAAATAAAGACTATCTGATACTGGTATATCACATTTAGCTTATCATGATATTCAATCTAGTATTATTTTCAGATCCAACCTTCTCGTCCTAGATAGGGGCATCTTAGTCTTATGAGGAGACATTTTAGAAACTGCTTATTAATCCATCCCAAAATATTTGACCCTCAATCAATGATCGATGGTGTTTTTCTCTTTTCAATATTTCAACAAAAGGCAGTCTTTTTAATTTTTAGGAGTTAGCTAACTCAACTCCATCATGTTTTTTTTTCAATCCTGCTACTTGTCCCTGGATTTAATCCCGGGACAAGTAGACTTTTTTTTAATTTTTTTTTTGATAAGGCATTGATGATGATGCTGACGACGATTATAATTAAATTTTTAGGGGTTATTTGCAAAATGAACGAAAAAAAGCAGGCAGGGTACCTTTACAATTCATTGTGGAAGTACCTATACTTAATTTAACGGCTGGCATTGCTGTTGCAGGCAATTCCCATCCACAGTGTAGCAGCTGGAGTGGGAGCCATAGAAGGAGTAGTGATGGAGATCATCATCACCTTTGCCTTGGTTTACACTGTATATGCTACTGCAGCTGACCCAAAGAAGGGCTCTCTGGGCACCATTGCCCCCATTGCCATTGGTTTCATTGTGGGTGCCAATATCCTCGCCGCCGGCCCATTCTCTGGTGGGTCCATGAACCCAGCCCGCTCTTTTGGGCCTGCGGTGGCAAGCGGAGACTTCAAGGGCAACTGGATCTACTGGGTTGGGCCCCTGGTTGGTGGAGGCTTAGCTGGTCTCATCTATGGCAATGTCTTCATGTCATCTGAGCACACTCCTCTCACCAGTGACTTCTGATTTCCCACTTTTTCAATTGAAATAACATCAGGAAAAGCTCTTTTTGCTCTTTCTTTCATTTGATTATTTTCTTGAGTCCTTGATTTGATTTGTATTTTGTATCTATGTAATTAGCTGTAAGGCTCAGTGGGCTGGGCTTGTGTCTGGGTTCGATCTAGCTTTACTGGGGATGTCATGTATGAAATGAGTGTGGTCCCTCTCCCTCCACTTCTGCTTAGCTCTCTTTTGACTGTATTTTCAACTTTTGCCTTCTTTTGCTGCTACTACTCATTCCACTTTCTTTTCCCCCCTTTTTTTTTCTCACTATCCTTTGGATCATGCCCATCAAGTGGCATCAACGCATGTGATCCAGATTCATGCAGTGTCGGAAAATCTATAAAGTGCTACCATTTATGTGGTGTGGGTGGGGCATTGCCCATAAGAACAATCAATTGGATGATCCTGGCAATCCTATCAGTGGCCTTTTCCAATGGATGGTTGCAAATGGGAGTCATGGTCAGATGTACGCGAAAATTTGAATGGATAGGATGGTCTAATAAGTAGGACTTTCTGAAAATGCCCCATCAACAGGAGAGCAAGAGTGTCCAATGAGTAGGATTTTAAAATTATCTGAATTTGAATATTTGGAATGCTCATGGAGTGGTATAATCTCCGAGACTTTTTAAGGGGAAGAATCCAAGGAGAGAGAGTCCTTTTGGTAAGAGAACTGTAGGAATGTCAGGATTGAAATTTATTTAGCTGGCAATGATTCATGATTTTGTGAGAAGTTGATATGATAATATTAGTCATTAGAAGTAAAAATTAAAAACAAACGTACATTTAAGAAATTCTTGAAATCCCAAAAATCCATCTCACTACCAAACACAGAATTTAAGAGGTCCCAATCAAAAGAGACCCATGGGGCTAGTTTGATGGCAAGAATTCAGACAATTCATGTAGAAAGAATTTCAGTGCCCTTGTAATATTGTCCCTCAAATTCTCCGATCACTAGAGTCTCTCAAATGCCAATCTTAGAAAAAATACAAACTCTATAGTTCTGAAGTGAATCTAGCTTATTGGACTGTTAACACACACTTATAAAGGGATATCTCTTGATCTAGACAATGCTTGTATGTTTCTATCCACCAAAAGATGGCAAATCAGACTGAAAAATGAAGGGAAAACTAGTGCAAATATATGTAATCACTCACCAATTTATAACATGCACAACTCATAGATAATGCACAAATCTCCCAAGAACGGATTTTTGCAAAGAGAGAGATTGATAAGTGCTGACATTTATATGCTTCTCAACAAGAAGAAACCCAAAGCACAACTTAATCCAAACCACATGTGATCTTAAAGAGAACAAATAATACAAAGCATCCCAATATGGTGTTTCTGTGATAACATCCCGACCATCAAATTGGCCCAGTTTTTTTTTTTTTTTTTTTATTTTCCGCCAATTTGTATCGTCCAAATTTCCTCATCAAATAGGCCCTCAGCATCAGTAAAAAGTAGGTTAAGCCATTTTTCTAACCACCACCTTCGCTTGTTAATGCAAAAAAAATTTGCCAACTACAAATGGGCCAGTAGCCTCTAACCCACACAGGCCTAAACTGCTCTCGGCTTGGAAGGTGATGGGCTGTATGCCCAACGGCCCAATAAGATAAGCCTCCTTCCCTGTGATACTATCTGGGCTAGCTCAAGCCGAGCCTGCATTGGACAGGATTGGGGTATTTCTTTTAGGCCTGTCGGCTGTACCCAAGCCTAATTTTCTCTCCTGATTATTGAATGGGTCTGGCCTAACTATATATGTTTAGAGGCCCAACTTAGCCTACACATTTAACACAGGGTGAACATATGCATATAACATACTTTGTAAATGGGCCTGGCCTGGAGCAATGTTTCAGGCACGTAGGCTGGGTCGACCAAGCCTGAATATTAGGCTTGACAACTATATGGGCCAGGCTTGAAATCGTCATTGTTGGCTATTATAGGAGTAGAAATGACAGACAGTTAGTAGTAATTATAAGAAACATTGAGTGTTTCTCTGTCAATTAAGTAGAACAAGCCCAAAGCTAGGCAAAAAAATCTCACTAAAATGTCCTAAACCGCTTGCCATAGCTTATTTTATTTTTGGTTGCAAAATTACTTTATTAATTTGTACAATTGAAAGTTTTGAAATCTTCCATCCTAAAAGCTTTTTTGGGGTGTCTTAGCCGTAATAAAATAAAATTACAGAAATTTGCATACAACCATTTTCCTTTTTATTATTTACAAGAAACTACCCTTATTTTTGCATTTTTATATACAACCACCTATAATTCCCTTTACAAGTAGTTAGAATATTCGTCGAACTCAAACACCTTATTCAGGGAAACTAATGAGGCTGCTCATATTTTGGCCAAGTACTGTCATTGGCTTGAAAAAAACTTTTATTGGGATAGTTCTATTCCGAACTTGGTGAGGGAGAGAGTTGTTTTCCCCCATTTGTCTTTGTTTTGTTGGTTTGTTTTGTCTTTAATGTGCTTTTCATTATTTATTAGAGGTAATTAGCGAAAAGTCCCTATAAGTGAATGTTTCCAGCCTCCAGTCCAAGGAAATACTTTTTAAGGCCTATGGTCCATGCAGCTAGACTGTTTGCAGCCATAGGTCCCTACATCCACATGATCACATATTTCAGGACTAATTTGCCCTTTCAACCATTTTAGGCATAAAATTTTGAAATTTCAAATTTCAAATCTTATATTATCCCTCTTCTAGATCTCATCGCCTGCGTCGGAGAAGGGGAGAGTTCTGACGTTCGCACAGCAGTTAGCACTTAGCGCCAGAACTCCACAGCAATAGATCGTGCCTATAATACCGGCGAATCTCCGGGGCACATTTCGTCGGAAAACCGTTCTCAGGAGCCGGAATGCCTGATACCGCCCACAGACCATCTTGCAAAGGTAAGGAGATGTGAATCTTCTGCTCAATCTCCTTTTCGTCGTGTCAGATTCCGATTCCCGAGATTCTCGTTCGTCCCGGCACTTTTCTGCTTAAACCCTTTCTGTCTCTTGATCTCTCGCTTCGATGCTCGTCTTCGGTCTTGTTCTGCTCGAATCCGATCCGCATTCCTTCTGATCGCAGTTCCGTAGAGGAATCGCAGCTTTAATCGGTGATTTCAAACTCGAATTCTCCTTTTTCTGGGATCTGTAGTGGGTCTGTCTGCATTTTGCTGCCCATCGTCGTCGCCGTAGCGTTGCTGGAGATTGCCTTCTCCGCCACCGACGTCTCGCCAATCCGGCCGCCTGACCAGCGTCGTCGGAGAAGACGACCGCAAGAACTTGACCGCGCTGTAGTCTCTGTTCTGTTCCAGGAACAGAGAAAACGAAGAAGAAGACTCCTTGGGCCTCTCCCAGGTCTTGGGTCAGTTCCAGGTTAGGTCTAGTCTGCCCGCTCCAGAAGCCCAGCACAGTTGCAAGTCAGATCCAGGTCAGTTCGACCTGACCTGTTTAGGTTCCAGGTCAGTTCTGACCTGACCTGCTACAGAAGCCCAGTCAGAGCCTAGACCAAGTCAAATTTATCTGTTTTTTTGTTCAAATTTATCTGTGTTTTTTGTCAAATTTATCTTTTTCTTTTTTAAATTTATCTTAGTGTTGTTCAAATTTATCTGTTTTCTGTCATATTTCTTTGAGATTTTAGTAAATTTATCTGTTTTTTGTTAAATTTATCTGAGTGTTGTTCAAATCTATCTGTTCTGTTCAAATTTATCTGTTTTCTGTTTTCTATTCAAATTTATCTGTTTTCTGTTTTCTATTCAAATTTATCTGTTTTCTGTCATATTTATTTAGTTTTTTGAAATCTATATGCGTTTTTTAAATTTATTTGCGTCTTTTGAAATTTATTTGTGTCTTTTCAAATTTATTGCGTTTTTTGAAATTATTGCATCTTTTTAAAATTTATTTTTGTTATTTTGAATTTATTTGCATTTTTTAAATTTTCGTTGAATCTTTTGAGAATTATTTGAGTCTTTTGAAATTTATTTACATTTTCTGAAATTTATTTGGTTCTTTTGAAACTTATTTGCATCTTTTTAATTTATCTGCGTTATTTGATTATATATTACTTTTTTTTAATTTTTTTTTTGAAATTATTATATTTTTTAAAATTTATTTTTGTTATTTTAAGTTTATTTGCATTTTTTGAAATTTTCTTTGGATCTTTTGAGATTTATTTCAGTCTTTTGAAATTTATTTATATTTTCTAAAATTTATTTGGATATTTTGAAACTTATTTGCATCTTTTTAAATTTATTTGCGTTATTTGATTATATATTATTATTTTTAATTTATTGTATTTTTTGAAATTATTTCATTTTTTAAAATTTATTTTCGTTATTTTGAAATTTATTTGTGCTTTTAGAATTTATTTGAAAATCTTGGGATTCCATTAATCGTGGGCAATTAAATGTTAGTTGGCCATTATTAATGGGATATCCCTCCAATAATGGGTTATGATCTAAAGAAAGGGTAAATTAGACATTTTAGGTATGAGAAAGTGTGAGAGGGACCTCTAGCTCTATGACTTTTTTTTGTGGATCTAAGGCCATAAAGTGTAATGTTCAGGGACCTATCGCCGAATGCCCCTATTTATTAATCACGTTACTCATCATATGGCTCATCTTTTCTTGCCAAAAAAAAAACCTTTCAAAAAAGGAAAAAAAACTCCTATTAGAGAATCCAATTTATGGTGAGGGCATACATTTTGAGCAGCTCGGATCTTAAATAGGTGAGCCCCATTGTAGAGTTCCACTCTTTCAACTTTAGACTTCTGTAAGTTAAAGACCTAGAGGATTCAGAGTTCAGGCTCTTATCTTAGATACTTTCCCTTGTTTGTACATTAAAAATGTTTGATTTTTGTTAGTAATACACAACTTAAAATATATATATATATATTAACTCTTTACTAAAATTCAAATACAATACATATCTTCTTATTTGTCTTTGTATTTCTTTAGCCAGACCTATATGTCCAAGTCTCAAAACAAATAATCCGAGCCTAGTGAATTCACTATGTCCTTAAGACAGATTTTCCCCCTCAAGGTGCTGAAGGTTAAATGGGAAACTGTAAATCAAAGAACAAGGAACACAAGATCAGTATCTGAACAAGAACAGAGGGAGTAAAGAAAAAGAGAAATCTATGTGATCTCTGGTCCTTTTTCTCCCTCAAATTCGTCCACTATTTATAGGAGATTGGTGCCTCATTGAAACTGCATAGTAGCTGTTGGTAACAACCCTACATGAAAGGTTGCACCACTTCAGTCCCATGCACTGATTCAAAAGGTTGCACCCTTTCAGCATTATACAATGTTTCGAACCATTGCATCATCTTTGAAAAGGCATATCTCACTAACTGTTTCAAGAGAAACTAACCCTTTTGGACCCAATTCGGATTGGGCCTCGCAAAAAATAAGAAATCTGTGATTCAAAAAGAAACTACACATCAGCCCGAGCCCGAATCCGGACGGGCGGCGGCGCACGCATGTGTTTTGTTGAGCTTGACTGCGTTCCGTCTCCACGGAAAATTAGTGGTACCCCTTGGGGCCCAACCATTATAGTCATACTTTCTCTATATATACTCATCATCTCTTTGGTTTTCTTCCAATGTGGGACAAGTGTTTTTCATACTTTCCCTCATTCATTTCTTACTCATTTCATTTCAAGTGGGGTAGCTAGGGAGACAAATTACTCATTCAATATTCAATGGATTTGTGTAATTCCAAGTTCCATGTGTTCACTACACTTTGAACTTTCAATTACAACCCATTTTTTCTAACAATTTTAAGCCTTTATACTAACATAATTAAAGTTGTGACTATCGTAATTGTTGTTCAGTGGACAAAATCATTACATCATGACCAGTTGTTTAACTATTAAACCAGGATTCTTACGATTTTGTGCATTTTAGAATCTTTTTTCACATTGAGAGAGTAGAAGTTGCACAAACATCATCGGGATATGAAAATGAGTTTGGCATTCTAAAGGGTTCATGTATAATTTTTTCTAATGAATATTAAGATATAAAACTAAACGACTTGATACTTATCATTATTACGAGAATGTTAAATCGTTAGAATTATGAATTGGCAGTCTATAAAAGTGTAAAAAGTCAGATCTATAGGTTCAAACATTCTTGGACAAAGGGTTTTGATTTAACAACCTATATCAGGTGGTATGTGGACCAATGCCTTCTCCTGTCTAATTTACACACCTCATTCATGTATGTGAGCAAACAAACGTCATTATGCATAAATGTTATGCTTCATCTCTATATGTAAATGAACAAATTACCCTAACAGCTCCCAATTCTCTCATCTGTATGCATGACAGATTTTCTTGTACTTATATGGCCCTGCTTGGACACTTTTGTATAGTTCCCCCACTCGTTCACAATCATTATCATCTTACGAGCTCCCACTAACTAGGCCCAATTTTATACTAATCTGATTTATTAGTATTGAGAAATTTATTTATCTGAATGCAAGAAGTTTTTTTTTTTTTTTTTTTTTTTTAATTTTTTCTTGCTACATTGGAGACTAAAAACTATGTTGTTTTGCACACATACCCATGTCCCTGACAAGCCGGGACAAAAGATGGGTTATGCTAGACTGAAATTTGATACATATCATGATCTCCCAATTCTTTAGATTGTTAATCTGGTTTCTTCTTGTACTGAAAAAAAGGCAAAATAGTTCAAAGGAAGATGATTGATTATTATAAAGAAGAACTGGAAGTAACCCAAACCAAGACACGCTAAAAACTCAAGCATCAAACCCAAATGGGAGACAAAGCAGGCCGGGCCTGTGCTGACCTAACCCATGGCCAGTGCTAATTTAAGATAATTTGGTGCATCGACCATCTGCCATGGCCTTTCTTGTTGAACGATTTTGGATGTTCCACGTGTAAGATGATCATCACTTCAAGATTTTCTAGACTATATATATACAAGATGAGAGGGAGATTTTGGAGTTTGATAGTGATTGAAAATCCCGCACTACGAACCTACTCGAATAAAATATTTTATATATTAACAAGGAGTGATGAGAGACATGTTGATATGTCACTGAAATTCCTATTAGGAGCAAACCAAGAGTTTTAACTATTGGTTATTATGGGTCCCACTAACATTATCATAATTTATTTAATGGAGGTTCATGTGTCTATTACCTACAAAACATATGGGGCCCTTCCTCGCCCCATAACAGCTTGTGTGTTGTTCTCTTCTTTGCCTTATCCATAGATTCATTTAGTTTCTTTATAATAATGTTCAAAGTCTAACGCACATGGCATGTTGCAAGTTTTAGATGTTCGATTAACCAATATCCATGTTCGAGTGTTTCGGCCAAAAAGAATGTAGTCTTGATCAAGTCAAAATAATTAGAGTGAGCTAGCCCGACTTCTTGTCAATACAGACCATTGGATCAAAACATGTCAGTTCAGATCTAAAACTTTCATATAATCTCTCAAATTTAGAGTTTTCAACAAAAAAATAAATAAAAATTTAGAGTTTTAAAATGCCCCGGCCTATTTCTTTGCTTGAATTTTTTACAAGAATTTATCATTTTGAAAGTTTTGGATATGATATGACATCTTGTCCCTTTATTTCTTTAAGAGAAATCCAAAATTGTAGCCAATTAAAAGGTCTCAAATGATCTTTCGAATTTTTGAAAGTCCATATTTGTTTTTCATTAGGTTTTTTGAATGCTCAAGTATAATGGAGCATTTAGAAACTCCACTATATTTAAAATTCTCCAAACAGGAATATCATGAATTCTAGTAAAAAAAATAGGTTTTTTTTTTCTTTTTCTTTTTTCCCCAAGAGTATTACTAGTGGAATCTTGTGAAAAATAAATCAATTTTTTAATAATTAACATACAAGAATAACATAAGTTCTCTGATGGGTAACACTTTTTTGCTATAAGGGTAAATTGTATTAGGCAAGAACAGGAAAAGAGGAAGGAAGAATTACAGCTGATCAATGGGATCCTAGCAACAAAAACCAAAAAAGAGCTCTAAACAGGGGAGCGTAGCAAGGAAGAAAAGAAAACCAAAAGGAAAAGGAACAGAAGGGAACTAGATTACCTGTCAAGCTGAACTTGCAAGTAGTTACAGAGGCTCTGCAGCTGAGGGCATACAAAGGACTTTGTAATTTTATGCAGAGAGAAGAAGAGGATCTCTTTAAGCTGCCGAGTAACACTTAATTAATCACTTTGTAAGGTCTACCTGGACCGCAGGCCTACAACTAATTTTTAGAGGCGGAATGGGCTATCCATAAACAAAGGATAAAAAGCAGAGAAAAGGAAAATAAGCCTAATCACACGTTTTTATGCATGAATTTTAAGGTCTCAAAATGACTGATAGAAGAAGTGTTATTTTATCTCAATGGAATGTTGAATATAGGACAGATGTGTTGTCAAGTTGGAATGAGAGCATATTCATCAAAGTGAGTGGCTATATATAGGGATGTAAATGGGTCGGATTTGAGGTGGAATTATGGTAGATGCATAATTGGACCCGTCTTTATAGATTCAAATTCGTATCATATCCACATTAGCCCAGTTGGCTTAGAACCACAGTTTGCGAGAACCCTCCAACAACAACAATATATATATATATATATATATCCACATCCGGAATCAAATTAAAAATGAGGATCAAGATTTAAAAAAAAAAAGATGTAGAATGGATTAGATAACCGGGCAAAAGAGCTTCGAAATAAGTTTTCACCCACTTTAGCTAGCTAAAATACTCTAAAAAAAAAACTGCTCCGCTTAGCTTTTTTCTTTTAGAGGCAAAAGCTCTAATTTATAAATAAACTGTAAGTCATAAAAACTACTTGTTCTTTGATTTTCCAAATGTCCCTGTGACATTTCATCTGCTCACTCTCCTAAGAACTAAATATTTCTTTTGCATTGTGCGCTTGTATGTTTGTATTTGGACTCCAGACAAGCCTTTACATCATTGAAATTGAAGTTTCTTAAGAATCATCCCCACCTTCTAACTATTTTCGTTTTCCCTATAAAAATACTGATTTCCCAATGGAATGTGTAAAACTCATTAATTGAAAACCAGTTTAAATAAGATGAGATTAATAAAGCATATCATGTAAATCCTCTTCCACTTGTAAGCTTGCATGGCTTTGTTTTTAATCATTAGATTAAAGTTTGTTTCAACTTAATTTTCTCCATCTTTTTGTGAACAAAGTACCTTTTTCAATAAATCAGCAGAGTACAATACATCTACAATACTGATTCAAAGAGTTTGGAGATAACTACTTGTAAATCTGTTCTTTAGAATCCACCATTACACATCTCATGATTTCTTTAAATCCATCCCAAGGGGTATTTATATAATTGAATATTGTGGAAGTTAATATAAATGCAAGGCTCTTCATCAAAAGAGGGTGTAGCAGCTTTCATGCTGATCCTTAGATTGTTACCTTTTCCCTCCACCAAGGATTCTTTGATAGTGAAATGGAGGCAGTTAGATGGGCACAGCACAAGATCAAATTAGATGAATTCACATATAGTTGACATGAGTCTAGTTGCGGGTCATATTTTTAACTCTTGAGTGGTTGATGGCGTAGTCTACCAACTATGGTCAACATCACCTCTTTTGAAAGCCTAAATTATTTTCATCTTCAAACCATCCTTACCTTCCCCTTATAAAAATTATTGATTTGCCGGTGGATTATGTAAATCTCATTAAATAGACCATTTCATATAAGATTATGTTTAATAAAAGGATGATCTTATTATTCTATTTATAAGCTTGCTTAGCTTTCGTTTCCTTCTCTTTCCTTCTTTCATAGTTTAGTGTATTAAAATGACAAAGCAGGTAAAGCAACCACATGTACTGCTCCTTCGAGAAGTTATGACCCGTGCTAAGGTATGGTGGTGGTGATGATGGTAATTAAAATAAATTGAGGTCTAATTGGAAGAGGAGAAAAATAAGGGGGCCAGTTCAAATTTATTGATGATCACCAACTTTCTCCCCTTGTTTCCACCCCCTGTTTTTCCTTTTGCTCAAACAAGTCTTCAGGGTAGAACACTTTCAGCCTGCCATTTATTCTTAGTTTGATGGTATAACCTAAGATGATCACAAGAGGCTTGGATTTTTATTAGAATTAGTGAGTGCTAGTTTGTGTGGGCTTTTGTGTTTTATTCAGAAGCTATCCTGGTTTTTTATAGAAAGAAAGTAGAGTTTGACAAAACATGGTTGAAACTAGAGATTTGCAACACATAGGAAGTTGTCAATTTGGTGCTGTAATGAGTCACGTTGGGATGGCCTTTTCATTGCTGTGAGTATGGCCCAACACAAATTCAACCCATTAATTAACTAGATTGGAAATATCAATTTTGAGTCCAAAACTCACAGGTTAGGTTTGGGCCTGATTGCACCCGACTTGTAACATGTATGCACTCACGTAGTCTCCAACTCATCTATTTTGAATATAGGAAAATCTTAGTTTGCTGGATTATCTTGTTTCTCACTCAACCATCCATGGTTCAATCATTGGATTCTCTCCCCACGCGAGCAAGTTTTTCTCCCTATATGAATAGATATTATCTCTCTATAATTAGGGTCTCTCGTTGGTCTCAAGCCCCATCGGTTTGGTTAAAAAAAACAAAACCTTATGTATGATTAATCAAGTAGAAATGCCGTTCAACTCAAAATTAAAAATTAAAAAGATTAACTCTAACACTTACTAGATCATATTCGGTTTGTGGTGGTGTGTTGCAAATCGCAATTAGTCGAGATGAGTCAGGTTTTTGAGAAGTACTTGAGAATAGAATGATTAAAACGAAGGATAAATTAGTTGATTGTATTATAGATTAGCTTTGGATTGCCACTCAAGGCTTGTTGAGTTCCAAAAATTCATGTTTGGTGGAATAATAAGATATTTTAAAAAATATCTTATTGAGGTGAAATTTCAAATCTCTCATCTTGACAAAGCCTTTAAATTACAATCAAATGCTTAGAGCTTAGATTTCCAAAAACCCTACAAAAGGTCATTTGAGTCATTTATAATTCTGGTGGAAGAAGTGGTGCCCCCATTAAAAATGGTTGAGGGCCAAATCATTGTGATTGAAAAGGACAGTTTTGCTCTGGAATTATTAGCATGGATGCAAACTCCAGTATAATAACATGAAAAGCGGAAATAGATGTAGGCCACAGTGTTTGGGGCTGTACTTAGGCATGTCAAACGGGCGAGCCAGCTAGCGGGCCAGGTGGGCCTATTCAAATTTTTTCCTTTTTGTTTATTAGTATTCAAAAAAAAAAAAAAAAGAATACAAGCATGGATAATGACAAAGATATTTAATTACTTCGCTCAAACTCGACCTACTCCACTGAAAGGAGAGAACCATTTGGATCTTAATTTTTTGAAGGTTTCTAAATAGGATTACATTCAAACCTTACAATCTTTTTAGAAAATAAAAATAAAAAAAGAATGAAAAACTTATATATTTACAAATTACAATGAAGGAAAAAGTAAAAACTCAGATGCGTAGTCCACTAATGTATTTTGCTGGATCATAATCTTCCATTGATGTCAACTCTTGCTTCCTCTTATCTGCCAAATACTAGTCTCGTTGGCAAACACAATACTCCACCGTGTCTTCAGTTAGATTTATTCTTTTATCATCCACCACACGTCCACCTGCACTAAAAGCATGTTCTGATGCTACAGAAGATATTGGAATAGTCAATAGATCACGAGCCATGGCGGCCAACACCGGATAAACGCTTTCTTGTTGCTTTCACTATGCTAAAAGGTCAAACTAGATGCATCATGCACCCGAATTACACCGACATCAAGATACGATGATAACTCCGTCACAGTGTTACTTGAGCTTGAGCTGAATGCCATGCCCGTAGACAGGGAAGAATACCACACATCCCACTCACCAACACATGTTTGCTGGACTTCTGAATGACCCATATTAAGCCCAGTTGTACCCATTTGCTCATAATAAAATTGAAAAAGTGCTTATAAATTTGCCCTTATATTTGAAAAAATATTTAAATCTATATAATTCATATTCTTATTTATTCCATCAATAAAAAACTGTACACTACTTAATTTTAACGTGGGATCAAATACGACAGCTAAAGAAAATGTCATCGGAGCCTCTTTCCAATATTTATTAAAATTTTCTTTCATGTTTCTAATAGTGTTACTCAGTAAAAAATGATCTCTAAATCTAGTGAATTGTAAAGTAATTTTAAAAAGGTTCATTAGTGTGGGATAATATATCTCGAAAAAAAAATAATGTTGAAGTATAAAAAGCTTCTAATAAATCTCTTATATGGGCACATAAATCCCAATGTTCATTAAATCTTGTGCATGAAAAGCCCAAAATTCATTCAAAACAGTTTTCCAGTCAAATGCCTTGTTTAACAAATCATACATATTCCATCTATGTTCTACCTCTTTAGGCATTTTAATAGCTGATACACCTTGCCTCGCACATATTTGGGCATACAATTGTCTTCTCTGTGCAGAGGAGAAAATAAATCTAGCAATGTCTTTAATAGCATCTGTGTAACTTACAATATGCTTTAAGCCAACCTCTGCAATGAGATTTAAGATGTGACATACACGTCTATTTTGAAAGATAGAGCTATCTATCAAAGTTGCAAGTGGCACCTGCATTCTCATTAATTCAATAGCCACTGTATTATTACTATCATTATCTAAAGTTATATATAAAACTTTTTCTTTATCATTATATTCATCTAGTTTTTTCAAAATAAATGTACTTATTCTAGTGCCATTATATGGCAATTCAAGACAGCTAAAACTCATTATACGTTTATTAATAATCCATTTTGCATATATGTTATGTGCAGTAATACAAAGAAAACTATCACCCCCTTTAGAAGTCCACATATCTGTGGTTATGGCTATTTTACCAGGAATTTCTGCAAGGTAATTTTTTATATTTGTTTTCACTTCCTGCCAGAGTCTAATAGCATCATTTCTGGCTATATTTTTTGAAATACTGTGAAATTGTGGTTGACAGTATTTCTAGACCTATTCTTCAAAAAATTCATTTTCAACAAAAGAAAATGGTAATTCGGATAACACAATTATTTTAACAAGATTTTGTCTCGCACTTTGTGCATTAAAAGAAAAAAATGCCCAAACTGCTACTATTACTACCACCACCAATAACAGAAATTTGGGTCTGTGAACCAGGCCTCCCTGTCCCTGCATCCGCCGGCTTTGTAAGGCTAAACATTTTTGCCCATGTCTTGTCAAATGGCCGGTTCCTATTTTTGACTCGGCACCATAAATCTTACTATAAAATTTGCATTTTGCCTTTTCAATTTTCTTTCCATTTTCAATAACTTCAAACCTTGTAAATATCTCCCAAACTATTGAAGTTCAATTCATTTTGGTTTACGGGAACTCTAAGGAAAGGGGGTGGTAAATCACCTACTTCATCTTGTAATTCAATAAAATTTCCTTCCTCTCCTAAATTAACTGAAGAAGATTCTGTGGAAAATCTTCTGGTCATATTTCAAAAAATAAAATTTATAAATAATAATAGTAATAGGCTCTAATAGCTTTCTTTTGTGATAATTAATATAAGAAAGGGGAGAAAATGATATTTAATATAATATAATATAAACTTATATATATGGAATCTCAAATTTAAATAATATAAATACCTCTAAATCTTTGAAGTCCCATTTTATCTTATCTCTTGATGACTTGATCTTTGGCCCTCCAAAAACTTCTTAAATCGAGTGAAAGAGTTGAATACTTTGAGAGAGAGCTAGAGAATGCATAAAAAATGAGAGAGTTGTGTAAATTAGTGAGGAATGAGAATGAGGATTAGGGTATTTATAAACTTTGTAAAATTGAAAATGACACCAAATACCCCTTATATGACCGTTTTATAGCGGTTGGGGGTAAAATGGACTTTTTTTTTTCAAAAAAAAGGGGACTTGGCCTTTGGGCGGGCCCGGGCTCCTTGGCCCAGCACAACCCGTTGACTGGGTTCGACACGGCCCGGCCCATTTGACATCCTTAGCTGTACTAGCTAAAAAAAAAAAAACCACTACCATACCAAGTACATAATGAACATTTTTGAGTCAATGGTATACACATATTCCGCAATGAAATGGCCATGAGATCAATGGTTTGATCCGATCAAACGACTTATGTTTATAGAGAAATATTAAGCGAGAACTAGTTCTCACCTAGTACGTGAGAACTTTTTTATGGGGCCCAACTAGTAACCCATCCAAAACTAGCAATCAATAAGGAATCCGCTGACAGTCATTAATCTCAAGGATTGGCACACATCCAAATTGACTGAACCGTTGGATCGAGGGATGAATATTTTTTTAAATATGATGCCATTAAACTTGTGGGCTATGGATGAAGCGGTTAGGGTAATGGGTTTAGAGTCAAACTTAATACTTGGGGTGGTCTCATGTAAATCTTTCCATCCCACCTGGGCAAACGTTCTCACATAATATAATATGTGAGAACAAGCCCCACCTGAATATTACCCATGTTTATATAGGAAGTGGGTGCTTACATGAGTAGTGATTTGATTCCAGGGTGTACATTAAACCACACCCCACAATTTATAAAGCGCATTAATGTACACCCCGTGTTTACAATAATAATAATAATAATAATGAAGTACACCCCACAATTTATAAAGGGCCTATGTGGCGGAAAACTTTCACCTGTGAAATCTTACGTATATGGGAGCACACATTCAGACTGTCCCTAAAAGGGGCCCTCCTAAATTTCATTAGGTCCCACATGACAAATGACACTAACATACAGTGTGATAATCCACGTATTAGGTACTTGATGCAGACGCCTCATGTTAGAATCCAAAAAAAAAAAAAAAACCGATTAGGAAATTTTCAATTTCCAAACTTATAGCTCAGTGAACTCCTCGTTTGCAAATTATATATATTAAAGCAAAGGGAAAGGTGGGTTGTGAGGGGTGCCACCTCATTCCTAAAAGGTCTCTCCTTGCAGAGAAATATGGTAGAAAAAAATGTACAGCCTCAGGCTTTGATGTGGGCCACTACACTCATCCGAAACAAATCTCGTCCCTAAATCTCCATTTCAATTCTCTTCTCCAAATCACCTTCCTAAATCTCTCCATTTCATTCAATTTTATAAAGATAACAAACTCACATCTTTATCATATCTCCTACAATTTCTCTTAAACAACGTCTTCCATCCTTATCACACCTACCTAGGAGATTTGATTTCAAGAACTATCCATTAAAGATCAGCTGGGTTCTAAATAACAGCTCTGAAGGGTTATGGACACCATCTATCAAGAATGAGAAGACGCCAAACTCAACATAGAGATTGTGGGCCACTATAATGGAAAACATTTGTAGCATTGGCTATAAAATTTAGGGATAACTTTATTATGCTTACTTATTTTTTATTTCTTAATTTTGGGTTCTTTCAAGAGATATATGTCAAACTATATGCCGTATTTAAAGCTCTTTTGTCCTTGTTAATATGCATATTCCTATTAGTTGTACAATTTAGAACCCATGCATCTTAGGGTGAGTTCTATCACATTAAAGATCAAGTCCATTAATTATCTTTCAATAGGGAAACTAACTGAAACCTGAATTATGGATCAAGTTTGAATTGGGTTAGCAGATATGAATAGAAATTGTCACTCTTCTAAGCTATGTAACAAATCAACAGACCTACTAAAATCATCCAGGCAGTACTAATGCCGACAATGGATTGAGTTTAGGTGGCAACAGATTGGGTTAGGATTGGAACTATTAATTCCCAGACCAGCAATTGATATGCAGATGTGTATGATGTTAACTGCCCCATGAATACCTTTTAATTAACACCCTTTCAATTAGCTTTGGGTTTAATGTGGGCCACTACACCTCCCATATCTCCTCCCTAAAGCTCTCCATTTAAACTATTTCTATCATTGGATTGTCTGTGCACTTATGTTTTCATGCTGCATTTTTGTGGTGTTTTTTTTTTTTTAATTTATTTTTTACTATGGGTTTGTTCTTCTAATTTTAAAAGAATGTTTGAAGTAAAATACTCAACTAATTTCAAATAAATTAAAAAGCTCTGAGCCTTGCCCATACATGCTAAATTGGCCTGACGGGCCTCCATGGGCACAGCAGCACAGGGCATCGATTTTCATTGGGATGACGATAGTGGGCAATGGTCCCACGTTCTTTGATTACCGATGACATTTGAAATTTCTTTGATTAAATAGGCCGTCTTGCTTGGGTTTGAGAGTACTATCAACCATAAAGCTTGAAATCTCTTTTACTATTTTCTTTATTTTTATTATGTATTTCATACATAATCAATCTGACGGCAGCAAGAACTCCATTTATGAGGTCTCAATGATCGTATCATCAAAGGAGTTGAATTCATTGGGCTTTGGAATTAGCAATGGGTAACAAAAATTTGAATGCATTTCTTATGACTAATATATCTGGACGTAATTTTTTTTTCTTTTCTCATTTTTTTCTCCTTCTTTGAATGGTATCATTTTTTCTTTTTGCTTCCATCCAGAATCTTCTCTTTTTTAGTTGGGACTTTCAACTTATGCATTTTTTTCAATTTACAAAGATTTTATAGGTGTGATATTACAAGATTCTCATTATCATTTTTCACGATAATTTCTTTCTTTTACCATAAAATCTTAAGGTCTTTTTCCACTTTATTTTCTTCTAAAAATTCTTTAAAATAATAATAGTGGATTCTTCTTTTATAGTTTTAATTATTATAATAATTTACTATATCTTTGTTTTGGCCCGGGCTCAGCACGGGCGTTTGTTGCTAGTACAAAAGAAAAACAAACACCAATCCTCCCAAAATCTCATTTGGATGTTTCCGTTGCTTGTGGGCCCACTTAAATCTATACTTATCAAATGGTATTTTGGAGAAGGCAACAAGAATGAGGAATGGAGATGGAAACATCTTAATGTGGATAAGCATTGCTCGAAAATTCAATCTTTACAGCTCCTCCAACAAGGAACTCATTATATTGACCTATTCATAATTATAAGTGGAACCTACTAAGTAAATATCATGCTCATCCACTAAAAAATATCCATTTAAAGTTTCCAACTCAAAGCAACTAGTGAAAGCTCCCCGTGCTAAGCACGGACAATGTATTTAGTGGTAGTTATAATGTAAAGGTCTAAAATAAAAAAATCGTAAGAAATGGTTTAGAGTGTAATCCTAATAAAGAAATGAATGAGTTATTTATTAGAGAAGATGAAGAAGAGGAAAGGACTTGTGGCGTTTAAAGGCGGAAAATATAGAGACGTAGATAGAAACATAGAGAGAAGAGAAAAGAGTTTCTGTAACATTGAATTAATAAAAAAAACGTTATTAATAGGACTAATATTAGTAGAATGATCAATGAGTGATATTAATAGGAGGTCAACATGAGAATAGTCAAAATCAAATTTGAAATTGACAGTGAAATTGGAAATCAAATCCACTTCACTTCATATATAACAATAGGTTGTCCAAATTATATATTATATAAAGGAGCTCAACTATATCTTTTGGTTTTTTTTTTATTTTTGTGCTTTCATAGAGTTGTAAGTTTGATGTATAATAAAGTTTATTCTCAGTGAACAAATTGCCTAGAAAGAGAATTTAAGGGATTTTCCTATTGTAGATTCTAAAAATATGGTAGTGTTCTATCATCCGATTGTGCTTTTACTTAGAAAAAATCTTGCATACACTTAAAATTCTTTTAATTCTTTTAATGCATGCTTGTTTGTATGAGGGGTGAAACGGTGGAATGAAATAAAATTAAGGGTAAAATCAATAGAGAAAAGAGAGTTGAGAGTAAAAGTATAAAATGACAAAAATGTAAAACACGAACATAGCAAAAGACAAAAATAACATTATATCTATCGTCTGCTCCACTCAAATGAAAATCTGAGTTTGCAACTAGTGATGACCGCATAGTTAGACCGAATAAGAAGATTAGATTGTGGATTGTTATAAAAAAAAGTATTGCTCATATTTTATAAATATTCACTTAAATAATTATATTTACTAAAACTGATATTTTGTTAATGATCTCATTGACACATTCAAGATATCTTTAAATTGAAAATAGAGGAATTTACGGCGCATGTCCCCGTAGGACCCCATGCCACTCTTGAGATCCCAAAAACACAGTATTTTATGGATAAAGTCCTTAATGTACATTTTTTTTTTTTTTTTTTTTTGTCGTTTAGCGATTGGTCGATATCAACCATTCCGTGAAAACCCAAATAGAAATTGGGTTTTTTAGGAGGGAAAAGAGGGAAGCGAAGGAGGAGGGAGAAGAGGGGAGGGGTGGTGTTGCATCAGGGTCCTCACATCCAACCCTTCTCTGTCTTCGCTAAGGGATTCTAAGGGATGTAAGCCGGAGAGGTCTTCCTCAACCTCCCAACTCAACTCGGCCTTGGCGGGGTCTTGGCCGTCACACTTTTGCACCTCACGAAGGAGGAAGTAGAGCGGCTTAGAGATTCTGCCAATGCCATCTTAGAGGTCCAAAACCACCTGCACCTGCATCCGCACCTGGGAGGAGGAGGAGCAGGAGGAGTCTAATTGATTGATTGATTTCATTCATTCTCAAACCTCCCTCTCCTTTCCCTTTTCTTTTACTTAACTTTGATCTGATTGAAATGAGTTTTTTCCCCAGAACTTCATATTGTGTACCCGTTCGGGTCGAATATGGTGGGATTAGGTAATCAAGTCCAACGTGTTAAACGTGCCTAGCTGCTCTCCTCTCTCTCTTCTCCCTTATAAAAAAAAAAACCCAATTTCTATCTGGGTTCCTGCAGAATCGTAAACAACAAAAAAAAAAAAAAAATACAAAAACACACCTTGAGGACTTTATCTATAAATACGGTGTTTCTAGGACCTTAAGAGTGGTATGAGGACCTACGAAGACCTACACCATATATTCCTCTTGAAAATATTATAAGTAGGCATGGGAAAGATTTATAGAAAGGCATTCTAAAATTTGAGAAAAATAACCATGAGCTCCTCAAATCTTCCTCTCATTCTAATAAAAGATTGATAGAAGTAGAGCCAAAGGTCCAAAAATAGAATGAGAAGAGGGAAAGAAAGGTGTCCATTGTATGTGGTGGTCCTGCGGAACACAACGATTGTCGCGCACTGTGAGCCAGCTGGAGTGAGGCTGGCTCTTTTTCGAACAGGCTTCCCCTTGGAACCCGAGACGTGTCCTTCAACTGACACGTGGCAGTTTCGTAAAGGCATTTTTACTGTAGTTGGGCTGTCAGCTGAACAAAACGAAAACGGAAAAAAGATGACGCATTCGTTATTACCGAATGAGACATGTATTTCCCCCAAATTTCAATTATGCCCTACCCTGCTTGGCTTTTCAGGTTTTAACCACAAGGAAACGCATTTCCAACGTCATGGTCATGGGTGAAACTGAAATTACCTAACCATGACTTCTGTGACTGTGGGATATATAAAGCTTGTTTCAATGATACTATATTATTGTAAAGTTTACTCTACTTTTGTGTGATATTTTAATCCAAAGCATTGATATAATAAAAGTGTGCTTCCTTCTTTTATTCTCATCTCCCAGAATAATCATCATCCGATGCAATGCCAACTCAATGAATGTCATATTATGTAAAGGTGCATTGTGAATTATAAGGCCTAAGGGCATAAAGGAAAAAAAAAAAACTTTATCTTACTGTACACTTATACTTCAATCTCATCCAAAAAAAATTGACAAAATCTTTAAAATTTCAACAAGCTAAAAGGCTTTAAAAATGCCTTTTTAGAGAATTTTGAAACTTCAGCACATTTGCATTTTGATAGGCGGAGAAGCACCCAGATATTGTAAAGAATTCAAAAACTCTACAGACAAAAAGTCTTTAAATTTCAATAAAGCAATAGGTTTCAGGATGTGTTCGTGCAACAAGAGAATTCCATAGTAGAAAGTTAATTTTCTTTTCATTTTCCATGTAGCGCGGCAACACCTATTCTTAATTTCTTATAAAATGCTGAAAACAAAGAAAAATACAAAAACTAAATTTCCACTGGAGTAAAATTTTAATTTTCCCAATTGAAGAGGTAAGAAAGAAGGTGTAATTCCCTCCCTCTTCAATGAAAATATAAATCCGAGAATGATCCGATCAATTTTGCCTGTTTTCATTCCTTTGAAAATCCATGGGACGAGAGGTAAGAGAATTTGGATTTTCTTGAAGGCAGTCATTCTTCTTATTAAATAAAGAAAAATTCTATATGCACCCATATTTTTACTGTACACCCACTTTTAGAAGAAAAAAATTTCATACGAAGAAAAAATGTGGGTGTACACACCAAAATAAGTGGGTACATGTAAAATTTCCCTTGAACAAAACTAAGAAAAGCAACCTTGGTTTATATTAGAGGGTCGAACCGGGCGAAGGAGAAATAAAAAGGGATCTCCAAATCCGCCATAGGGATTCTCACAAACAAACAGAAAACAGCGCAGGCAGGAGTTCTGGAGAGTTTTGCAGCTGTTTTCTATAGAGCCCATAGAAATCTCGTTTTATTCCTGGTTTTTATGTTCTGCTCTTCAAAGTCTCAGCCTTGTAAACGCAGAGCCGATTTCCAGGCAATTTCGACATAAACAGAGGATTCAATGGAAGGAAGCTGAAAAGATCAGGTTTTTTTTCTCTTTTACAGCCTCTTTCTGATCTGGGTCTTTTGCAATTTGATGGAAAGAAGTCGGTTTTCTTTATCTTTGTGATGGGCTATGCCCTGTTTTTGCGTTTCTTGTAAAATGGATCAGTGGGTTTGGGTTTTTTTCTATCCGGGGTGAAATCCAAGTCTCTTGTTTGAATGTTTCCATGTTAAAAATGGAGTCTTTGTGCAGACCCCCTTTTTTTATATATATATATATAAAATCGGTCGATTTGTGTGAAAGTTCTGGAAGAGCGAATACAATCATCTGCTTGCTAGAGAGCGGTTTCTCTGATCTGGGTTTCTTGTTTTGAGTGTGCAGATTCGAGACTTTTTGGCATTAGATTCTCAGAGAAGTGGGATCTTTGTAATTCGTGATTCTGATTTAGGGGAAAAAGATGGGTCTTTTCCTACAATCAGTTGATGGGGTTGTTGCAGAGATTATGAGAATCCACAGATCTCTCCCTACAAGGCCGTCTCTCGACGAAGTAGATGCTTCAATGGCTTTGATTCAGAACGTCGACAAGGAAGAACAGTTCAGAATCGATGCAATCATGAAGCAGAGGAAGAGCCCAAATGTCCCAGAGGAGCTATTCTTTGTGCTGCAAGAGATGCAGAAAAATCTGGTATATTTCCAGAGCAAAGAGCAGAAGAGGGAAGCACTGAAACTACTCGATCTAGAGAACGTTCATTTTCTGTTTGATGAATTTGTTCAGAGGGCTTCAAAATGCGTACCCTCTTCTGAGAATTACAACCCAGCTTCTGATTATTCGAGTAGCTTGGCTTCAACAGTTTCTGGGAGTTTGTCTTCTAGTACAATTGCTTCCTCTTCTGTAGGTGGTTCTGATTGTTTTACAGTTTCATCTGGATCTTTCTCTGAGAAAGAGATCAGGAGGAGCTCTGAGCTCTTTTCCAAAGATGACAGTTACTTGAAGAAAGCAAACGCAAGTATGTATGTTGATGGAATTGGTCTTGGTTCGGATCCATTGCAGGGTATCTCATTGAAATCCTCCATCAAACCTGCAATTAGTTCTGGTGAGTTTGATGGGTTCTAGTTTATTTTGTGTGTGTGTTTTAACTTAAACCTGGTGCGTTTTGCAGCTTCAAGTGTGCGTCCAAATGGTATTGGGTTGGGGTTTATTTAATGCAAATCCGAAATGGGTGGAAGATATGATGCATCTATCTTCATTTATTCTTTTTAGCTGTCTTTGGCTCCCAGCATTTTGCTGAGGTTGGCCATTTGGATCCTTGGCTTTGAAAAATGTTTTTTTTTTTTTATCCCATGATTATTATTATTTTGTGGTTGTTATCATTGCAAACTAGAAATTGATTTTAAATCCAAAAGATGAAGCTACAATGTAAAATGGGTACTCAAAGATTTCTTCTGTCTATCTTTATTCCTTCCTTATTGGTTCGAGTTGGATCTCTAGTAAGTTTGTTTTCTGGGTTTGTGTGATTGGAAGCCATTTTCTATTTATGCGGTGATTGCCTGTCTCACTTTCTTATCAGAAATGGAAATTGATACCAGCTACAAAAGAAAAAGAATGATATTGTGTATTTTCATTAAGATCATCTTCTTGTACTGTGTTTATCTAATATTACAGTGAATTTAAAGGCAAATTTGTGATGAAGTCTTTTTATGATGGATTCATTAGGAGATGGTGAGAAGCTGAGCCTGATAAAACTTGCTAGTTTGATTGAGGTATCTGCAAAGAAAGGTACCCGCGACATTGACCTGCACAATAAATTGATGGATCAAATTGATTGGATTCCTGATTCAATAGGAAAGCTATCTGGTCTAATAACTCTCGATCTGTCTGAGAACCGGATCGTTGCCCTTCCAAACACAATGGGTGGCCTTTCTTCCTTGACAAAACTAGACCTCAATTCAAATCAGATATCCGAACTGCCCGACTCTATTGGTGATCTTTTCAGCTTGGTGCTTCTGAACTTGAGGGGTAATCGGCTATCAACATTGCCAGCAACTTTTGGCAAATTATCTCGTCTTGCAGAACTTGATCTGAGTTGCAACCAGTTAACGGCACTCTCTGACACTATTGGGAATCTTGTCAGTCTGAAGAAACTGAACATTGAAACAAATGATATTGAAGAGCTACCACATACTATTGGCCAGTGTTCTTCTCTGGTTGAGCTCCGTGCAGAATACAATCGTCTTAAAGCCTTGCCAGAAGCTATAGGCAGACTTGAGTCTTTGGAGGTCCTGTCCGTGCGTTATAACAACATTAAAGGATTACCCACGACAATGGCATCCATGTCAAAGTTAAAGGAACTTGATGTGAGCTTCAATGAACTTGAGTCAGTGCCAGAGAGCTTTTGTCTCGCTACTTCGATTGTCAAGATGAACTTGGGAAATAATTTTGCTGATCTACAATCACTTCCGCAGTCCATTGGGAACCTTGAGAATCTTGAAGAGTTGGACATCAGTAATAACCAGATAAGGGTATTGCCGGACTCTTTCGGGTTGCTATCGAAATTGCGTGTTCTTCGTATCCAAGAAAATCCTTTGGAGGTGCCACCAAGGCATGTAGCTGAAATGGGGGCAGAGGTAATTCCTTCCAGTCATAGTTATTATGTGCTGACTGTTCAAATACACACACACATGTGCGCATATAGACAGTATTGTTTGAATTTAAATATATAACCCCAAATTGCTGGTCAATTGTATAGGGAACAGATGCTTCTCTGTTCCACTTTGCATTTGGAACTAAGGTAAGCCAGAACTGAGTTTTCCCACCTTATACCACTACGAATGGATATCAAATGTGTTTCTTTTAATCTGAAACACATGGGGTTAACTTGGTGGAAAAAGGACACCACCCCTGATGCAGCAACAATAATATGTCATGGCAACAAGAATCGTGGGCCACATGTGGGACCCATGAAATCCTAATTTTTAATTGTTATTAGTTTTTGTTATTAGTTTTATTTTTAGTAAAGAGTGTAATTAGAATTAGATTTCTAATTTAGGTAGAATTATTATTTGTTTCCTAGTTTGATTAGGAATACTTTCTTAGGGCTTAAGTTTATTTTATTATAAATATAGCATTGTAGAGATCAATGATCTCAGAGATTTGAGTTAATAAAATTTCCCTGCGTGGGTTTATCGTGGAGATTGTCTTCATCGTGATTGTTCCAAGTGGGAACTCTAATTGTGCCCTGACACTTGCATCCTAACCCTAGGATTGCATCAACCCCACTGCATTTCTAATGAAATCTGTATTTAAACCGAAACTACTTTTAAATGTCCTTTTGCTTTCATTGGCTGATTGGAGCTATCCTTTTCAGGCTGTTGTTCGGTACATGGCAGAATCTGTTTCAAGGAGGGATGTTAAGACTCAACCGGTTAAAACAAAGAAGACTTGGGCCCGGTTTTGCTTCTTCTCCAGGCCTAACAAAAGGAAGCATGATGGGATGGACTACATCATGACCTGAATCCTGATGCTTTGAAGCTTGGACTGAACAGTACTCATTTGGATCGGTTTGTTATTTTGGCTAACAACTCTGGTAGTAAGGCCTTCTCTGCTTTCTTATTTATAATTTGTTTTTTTCCCATTTCGTACCAAATAGTTTCAGGGGCATTGATCTATTAAGGATTCGGTGGGACCTATGATCATAATGTTGAATGATCCTCAGCATCACAGACAGATTGCCGTGGAAAATATTCTTTTGATCTCTGCTTCTAATTCTGTACCCCTGAAATCCTCCTCTTGTTATCAGCCTGTTGATCTAACTGTATCTCTAATGTTTTTTCAAATATAATGAGATGTACTATCAGCTTCAAGCGGCATGAAGAATATTGTACTACATACCTTTTTCCATTAAATGAAATATGAGTTATCCTTGTTATCATCAGAATTTGTGTGTTGATCCATAGGAGCTAATTTATTCTCCAGTGTCATGGCAGTGCTACTTTGCTTTTTGTTGTTCTAAATGATAGTCTGCATGTTATCTGGGCTTTTAATTTTGTTTTAAATAAATCAAGCACATTCAGGACCTGTTTGCCTACATGGTTTTGAATTCCTAGAAATTCGTGGTAAAGTGGTTTCTAACATCTACAGAGCATGGATCATGTAAATTACCTGTCCACTAATTGTAAAATATTGCTGCTAGCACTTGCATTGATCTGTAGTGGCCGCCACAAATCGCGACTATATATCCCGTTTGGAATTGGATCATTCTGATTCTAGCCGGAATCAACCCGGTCGACTGATATATGTTTTTTAATTTCTTATTTAATACCCATTTTTAGGGTTTCTTCACAGGCGACTGCCTGAGGCATATTTCATTCCTATAGGGCCCATTGAAAAGCCACGTTGGAGTGCACATATTAAAAATCTTAATGGTCTAAAATAAATCTCTCACTTATATATGGACTTTAGCCTAATTTCATTCTAATGGGAAAATGGGGCCCTAGCCAAGTTTAACTCTAATGAGAAATAGGGTCCAGCCAAATTTCACTCTAATAGGAAATGAGCCCTAGCCAAACTCTAATAAGAAATAAATTCTTAGCCAAATTTCACTCAACAGAAAATAGATCAATACTATTATTCTACGATCATTCAGCGATACAGGACCTTTCTGCAATGAGGGGGCCATCTCTCTTAGTTATTATTGAGAAAAATATAATCAAAGTATACCATTTTCCAATATTCTAAAATTTTGAGATATTTTTTTGGAATTTTTTACTGCGTTTTCAATTTACACCACTACGTATGGCCGCAACTACTACATATTGCCCCCTATGTAGTGTTTTGGCTGTTGGCCACTACTCCCCTGCCAGAACCCTACTCTCCCGCCACAATCGCTGGTTTTGTCATTGCTTGAGAGGTGAAAGTGAAGTATATAGGGTGGAGATGTACTTGGGATGCTCACTTTCCTATAATTGGGTTTACCAGGGTGATCCTTGGTTAATCGTTTCCTATCAAATGAGAAACTGTTTGAATGCCTTTTGGGGATCATCACCTTTACTCCTGTAGTTTCAGCCTCTTTAATATGAGGGAATTGCTTAGAATTCAAAAGGGTGCGATATTGATCAAACAACTAGTATTTAGGAGTAAACATTTGATTGAGGCAGCTAAAAAGACACCTGACTCCAAACATTCTTTTTGGAAGCATTATTTGGGTCCAAGTGCCAGACTAGGCCATGAGCTTCCAGACACTAGACGAGGGAAAAGCGGATGTAACATGTCCATGCCTTTGGAAAATAACATTATTGATACTTTTCTGCTAATGATATTTTCCTGCAATCAGTTCATAGATGGATGTGGAATATATACCTGGATCTACAGTGGCGCATCAAAGCTATACAACAATGATTGAATGAATCTACATCTTTTGTAACATTTTTGTTGACAAGCATCTAGTGTTTGTACAGTACATGCATATTTGACATTCAAAAGCTTCAGAAACGAAGGTCAAACTCAAAGGCTGTCTCAGGCTTCCAACGACTACCTATTCCTTTACCATCAGAGTTTGGTAGTTTCCTCTAAAATCATGAAGCCGGGCATCTTCCTTTTCACAAATAAAATTCTTCAAAACTGTCATCCCCAGCTAGAGAGAGAGAGAGGGTTTGTTATAAATTTGAAAGTGCCCCTTTTAATGTACTAGAATGGATGCTAGTTCCAAAAATCAATGCAGCGGAATAAAAACAATGCAAACTAGCCATAAAATCTACCAATCAGACACCACAAGAAGGCATCCACAATTTTTATGTGGAAACCGTTTCTATGCGGGGAGAAAAACCATGATCAGAAAAACTAATCACTATTGAACGGTTACAAGATATACTCACAGCTCCTTTTCTCAGTCAGTACGTCAACGTAAGGATTGTAGTTGTTTTTGTACAACTCCTCGCTGCCACGACTACTCGCCTCTCACTACTCCCTGTACTTGATCCTCCAACAACACTTTGAGAACCAAGATGCTCAGATCTCCTACAAAGAAGTAGAAGCAGCAAACCTTCTAGAGCAGATCTTCAGCCCAATCTCTCTATAATAGCTCTAGAGAAGAAGAAATCTCTCTCTGAATTTTCTCATCTCTGAACAATGAAAGAATAACTTGATTCCTGCTTAGGGTTGAGAGAAACACCTTTTATATAGCCCCAAAATCATGCAAGAGTTTTCTAATAATTATCCAATCAAAATAGTAGGAAAACTCAAAGTAGAAGTCTTAATCGCGCAGGGCTCTTTTTTCCCAGGCTCGCTATAGCGAGCAGGAATCTCGCTATAGCGAGACCCCTTTCTGCCACGGGCCTTCGTTCCGCCTTCACTCTAGCGAGGCTTATGTTCGTCTATAGCGAACATAGGTTCTGTCTTTGTCCGTTTTAGCGCTGGAACCTGACTGTCTTCCGGTTATTCTTCTCTATCTTCACTTTTGATCTTCCGGCGACACAACCACAGCCATTCAAAAAGAAATACAAAATTACAACTCAAATGGACCCAAAGTTTTGTCCAATCCATGAATTAGCCAACACAATGAAATTCCTAATAAAATCATTTAGAGCTTTCTAACATAACTATCAAATTGTCAACCTAGTTTGATAGCATATGATGATGAGGAGGACAATGATGACAACGATGATGCGCAGATAAGTTGCCTTCATCTCTACCTTCAACTTTTTTCCCCTTTCCCCATGACATTATAACTTTTTACTAATAATCTGTATTCAGATTCTTTTACCAAAATAATATAATAATAATAATAATAATAATAATAATATGGATCCAGATACAAATTCTGGTATTGGGCCTGATGTAGAAAAATTATACTCAGTATAAATTGTAATGTCTAAAATGATTGATGTGAGAACAATACATGGAAGCTTGCCCTTTGGAACAAAACTATAGTCCCAAATCCCAATGTACAAAATATACCTATGCTGCTAGTGCATAGTATTGAATTGTATTCTAGTTTTGCTATGATATGTTATCAATATGAGAAGCATTGCACTAAGTGTTTTTTTTTTCCTTGGAATATGCAGATAGCTCTTTTTATCTTTTCTATGATTTATCTTTCATCAATGTTAACTGTAAAATTTTAACTGATGCATAGTATGTTGATTTTTTTGGAAAATGCTCAATTCTATTTGCTCACAACTATTGTTAGATATTGGATGGAAATGGCAGGGGCACACTATGGATACAACGGGGGCCATTGCCTATGATACACAAACACTTTGTCAGTGTTAAGTACATAGGTATCATAGCTAGAAAGAAAAAAAAGGCTAGTAGAGAAAGGTTGAGGATAAATAGAAGAGGTTTAGAAATACCTGGAAGAAGAAAATAACTGAACACCACTCTTCTTCTATGATGCCTAAGTACTGATACGGTATGGACACGGATATGGGGATAGTGAATACGACTCTGCACATTTGAAAATCTAAGATATAGATATGGATACGGTGTCCTAATATTTTCTTTAGATTACTTTTGAATTAATGAAATTATCATTGTTTATTTTCCTTCCTTAACATTTTTTACGTTGAGAAGTAAACAAATTAAAGGAACTATATGAAATAATGGTCTTGGTAAGTAGGATATGCTAAATCTGTACTCTAGGAGTATCAGTGTAATATCAGGTATCAGTACAAGTGTCGTATCGGTCCAATACAGATACATGGGGCTTGGACAGGTATCCTGGTATCATAGCTCTTCTTATATTCACTACTCAAAAGAACACTTCTGTAATCTTTGAATGATTTGCTTTGTAGCAAAAGAAACCCTTTTTTTCATCTTAGTTGTCAACTAAATCTAACCTAGCATCGTCTTAATAAAAATAACTGTATTTACACAATTACTCTTGTTTGATGACACTTTATCTTGGATTTAATTAGGACATAAGCCCTTGATCTTTATGCCACTAGTTATTGGTACCACAGGATGCAGAATTCAAAAAGCTGTCCAATTCCACAAATTTTTTTTTAGACTTAAATTATGCACCAAAATTTAGGGAACAAATGATGAAAATAAAATTCTCACAAGTAACTAAATTCTTGCTAAAGATAGCCAAATACCCTTTTTGTAATGCATATTTATGGATTAATGAACGCTTTTACATTGGTTCTTTTTGGTGGCCCCTATTGAGAGGCATGCCAATGGCCTTACTGGATGGCGGTTTGGTTGTTGGTTGTTGGTTGTCCTCCATGATGTTATAGTTTCAGTTTGTTTTGGTCCTTAAAGAAAGGTGGATAGTTGATTGCAAACTTGTCGGACTATACTTAAAAAAGAAGTAGCACCCAATGATGCATACTGTTGTTGAATGAGGAAGGACTTTGATGATATGATATGGATTCCATTTCTTGCTGATAGTAAACTGACCTTTGAGATGATAAATGTCACCTCTGTACTATATTGGTGCCCAACCCATTTCCCGGCAACTTTTTAATGATCAGACCAGGGTCCGTATGGGCTGTCTAATCTACAGTGATGATTAATGGGCATTGGCACGAAAGAAGGATTCTACAGAATCTAGGGATGCAAAATTCATTACAGAAAGGAGAGAAAAAAAATCCTATTATCGTAATCTGGTTTACATCAGTATCTCCCCTTTTGCTTATATTTATGTTAATGCCATGTGATAGGCTAATGTGTATTCAGTATTCACAATCTAGTAGTCCTTGATTCAAGCAAAGGTACCTCTGCCTCACTAAAACTGGATGTTCCTCTTTAAGTGTTTTGACTGTTTCATGTGAATTCTGTCCATTGAATTTTATCATCTCTTTATGCAAACCATCATGATTAGTTAGCAATATTTGATGAGAGTTTTTTCCCTGTGCTGCAGTCTGTAGTTCTATTTTCTGCTGCTGCTGCTGCTCCTGTGGAATTATGTGAAATGCCCTGTATGCTGGAATGTAGCAAGTTTATGACCATGTCAAATAAGTGGACTTTGAATCATGTGAATATACTAACGAGGCTTTTTATTTTTTCCTCAAAATTTGTTGATTAATGAGTTTGTTTCAATTATGGTTTGCAAAACTAAAAACCCAACTGCAGTTCATGTCTGATCAAGTTTTTCCCTTTAACTCCACAAATCAAAGGCGCAGTAGCGTAGATACGTAGCAAACCTGGATAGGAGTTGTGGGCAGACCTAGGTGTTGCTGCACCCACGAGGTTTGGGAAGTTCCTTAAAAAATCGATGTTTATTATTTAACCTCTTGACTTGACCATTGCACGCACCACCCAAATGAATTGTGCACGAACCAACACTTGAACATTAAACGCTAATTACATCCTTCTCAAGACCGGATATCTAATTAAAATCAACTTGCGGAGGGTTTACAAGCAATGGAAACATAGTGCCAATTCTAGCACGAAACATGCCAGTCTAGCAAGTCTTCATCTTTAGAAAGTAGGATTCTCAATCCTTTTTCAGATGAGAGAGGAAGTGGGACTAGGATATCTTCTTCTTCTTCTTCTTTTTTAAATCCTTGCCACCTGAGATCTTGACAGAGTCCCAAGAAGGAAAACTTTGCTGAGTAGCCACTCCAGAACTTTGCGCAAAAGGCTAGAAGGAAATTTAGAAGAATCTGAATTATTCTTGGTTGCAGTCTGTAGCTTAGGTGGTTAAAGACATAAAAGTCTAGTCTGGAGAAGTGGGAGACCAAGGGTTCCAACTGTGGTGGAAGTGGGGCTGAGAAAGAAAATTGGCACATATTTGAACATTCACCTTATAGAAGCATCTTTGAGAACAAACTCGATCAATACTCATTGCTAGGCACCAGACAAGCAGTTCCCTCTTTCAGTTAGAATGATGCTACCCAACCTACTTTTCTGTTTATATATAATCAAGATATGAAGTGCTAATACCAACCGATTCCCTTTAGGCTTTCAACGACAAAACTCCAATCTGTCATCTGCACCTACCTTCTGATAATGGCATTGGGTTTTGTTTAGTTGTTTGGCGTCTAATTGGGTGATGCTAAACAAATGCATGAATGCAGGTAGGGGTGGGCACTCTGGCAGTTCCTGATGAATATAGTTATATTGAAATAATAAAATAATAAGTAAATGCCAAAACTGTTAAAATCAACTTTTAGGGGATGGTTTATATTCTTACATTATAGTGATTTTCTAGCAGTATTTTTAATTTTGGCAATATTTCCAAGAAAAATGTCGTGATATTTATCAGGAAAGTAAAATTCTAGGTGAATATTGTGATAGTTTCGAGAGGAAAGAACCCTAAAATATTTGATACAGTGCCCTAATATGACCTGCGAACATTTTAGGTCAGATTGATGACATTCTCCATCCAATATATAATCCTTGTGTTTGAGATTGGGCCTCTATTAGACATCAACCAACCCACATTACCAATTGACTAGGCCGATAAAATTGAAATATTGAATGGGCTTCCATCCCAAATCTAGTCCTGACAAAATTAAGTTCCAGCTGTTTATAGTTTGCTATAACACCAAAACGGTCATCGACCCTTTGGGCTTCCTCTGGACGGAGCCAAACCAAAGCTTCCTGTAACTGGATTTGATCTCTCAGCAGCCATGTGGGCTCAGTCCAATCCCATTGATATCATGCATTACAATTTTGTAGACGTGGCTGTTACATTGGATTGTTTACATGTATGGTATAGTAAAGGTGAAGTGAATATCACATCATAAAATAATAAAATATGATAATGTAAAATAATGGGGTGAGTTAAAATATTTGTTTGGATCGTCTCGTTGATAAATTTGAGTGAGAGAAGCACTTTTTTTTTTTCACCTCATAATACTAAAGTTAAAAGAAAAGTACAATGTGGTTAGAAATGTCACGTCAATAGATTACCATCTTTACCATAACCTTTTTACTCCACTTGCCAAACAAGTGGTGGATGGGGAAGAAGGGTAGGTAGAATTGACCACAACGGTTGGATGAGAACATAATAAAAACCTTGATCACCATGCAAACACCAATATGAAAAGGAGTCCCAAGCTTTCTTCGCTGTACTAATTAATTGGTTCTTGGACTATTCCCATCCTTCCAACGCATCCCCCTTCATTTCTCTCCTATCCTCATAACAAATATAACAAGCAGGAGGAAAACGCCATTTTATAACTAGTCCAAAGACACAGACACACACAACGGGAGAAAGAGTGAGAGAGAGAGAGAGAGATGGCATGGGCAATAAGCAGCGGGAGTTTTGGCCGGAAGTTGTTGTACAGGCAGCTGTCGGGGAGCAGAAGGAAGTGGGTGGCTGCGAAATCGATCGGATTCTACGTGGGAAAGTACAGGGTCCAGCTGGCTGGAATAGTAAGGAGGGTGGCAAGGATTTCTGGGTATTTAAAGAGGAGGGTGGTGAGGATGGTACGCGAGAGAGAGTCGAATCAGCAGGTATTGGCGAGCTACGACGCCTACAGTTATTCGCAGAACTTCGATGACGGACTGTGGAAGAAGGAAGATGAGGATTTCTATCGGACCCACTCCTTTTCTTCAAGGTTTGTTGGCCTTCCCATACAGACTTCGATCGGGTCTTAAAAAAGAGTACATGGGGCGGGCCTATTGAAAAACAACCCTGTCCATAATTTCTCTACACGAGATGATGTTTCTCGAAATGAAAGGATCAAAATGTAAATATAGAGCTGTTTTGTCATCTGTATACCTCTTTCTTTTCTTCTAAACCATATATATGTATTGTCTGCAGTTCATTTTTTCTGAATTTCAATATCCCGTTCTTCTTGTTTGAAACTTATATTTGATAGGTATTGGATTTTTCTTTGGTCATATTTGGGGCACATGAGATGTGCATGAATCTCCAATTTGGTTTTGTTGGCTGTTTTTCTGAATGTGAATCTCTTTCTTCTTGTTGAAACTCATAATAGAGCTAATGCAGCTATGTCAAGTGTCCTATATTATATTATAAAATGCAACAGATGGTGATGTGCTTAGAAGTAGGGCTGCTATGGAGTTGGGCCTTAGGTTTTAGTAATTGGGCCGGGCTCGGATTTATTTAATAGGTGGCCGGGTTTGGACTCAGTAGTAAAAAGCCCAAAGCCTGGCCCGACTATAAAAATACTGTTCGAGGGTGAGAGAGTACCATCTCTTACACAAACACAAGACCAAACCACTTTAGCTACGACCTGGGACAGTGTAAGAATGTCTTTTTAATATCCTTATAAAGTCAAGTCGGGCGGGTTGGGCTCGGGCCGGCTTAGATATATAGTCTAGAAGTTGGGCTGGGCCCAGATATGCCCCGGCCTGGCCCATGAACACCCGTTTTTTAGAAATCGGCAGAGAATCTGAATCCCTTAGATAGACTTGAGAGTCATCTGAATGTGGGGGCCATAATTTCTTGATTTCACCCACTTACATCAAAGTTCCCTATAGAAAATGGTCCAAGTGATGTTCTAAGCAGAGTGATATTCAGTGTTTTTTTTTTTTTTCTTTTGGATAGAAAGAGAGATTCAATGTTGAATTGATAGTTTTACTAAATATGGTCATACATGTGAATCTAACCTACCTATCACTCTGATAGGCCTGGCATTTGGGCTGAGTGTCACATGTAGAGAGAGGTTTGTGATGGGTCCAAGTTCGATCATGCTAAGGCCCACCATATAAGGTACATCATGTTGCTAACTGCCATCCTACCAAAACAATTGTTTGTTTTTCGTAGAAGAAATTTATTTGACCACCAAATCAGTGTTGATTCAGCAGGGTTTTGGTCCATGGACCACATTGAGTACACGATCGGTCATGGGTGGGCCAAGAATCTCAATCCCTCATAAGTCTGGCATATCGGTCGATGGATCATGTCTAATTTGGATAAGCTGTTGCTAAAAAAGAAAAAGAAAAAGAAAAAGAAAAAGAAAGACTGACCTATCACTTGTCTACATTTTCCTTCTTGACATAAATGGTGAAGTTATTTATTGTATATTCAAGGATTTTGCTAAGGTTAAACTAAAACGAAGAAATATAATACATCCAGCTGACCTATTTGTAATTGGAACAAGGCTTTGATGATGATATTGATGAAATTATTTATCGAAGGCTTTGTGAATGAATGATCTAGATTTATTCAATTAGTGAGATTTTCTAACTATGGGCTAGCACAAGGTAGAATCCATTAACCATTGTTTGAAATATAGCTCAAACCATCATATTTTATTATTGACTTATATTATTTTTTTTTCTTTTTTTTTTTCTTGTGCATTCAAATGAACTCTAGTTTGTATATTCATATCATCAATCTTTGTGTTCTTTAAAATTTAGAAATTATCTACTTCTCTTTTTTCATTCTTTGCCTTTTACACTATTCTTTGTTAAAGATCCCCTAATTTTAATCCCTGGTTATCTCTCGAGGAAGACTACTCGAATGGCAAAAAAGTAACAAATAAAGAAGGAAAAGCAAGAGGAGATTTACTCTCATGATTCATCTTCCACCACCACACTACTCAATGTTCTCTTCTTTTAACTTCATTGCTTTCTCCTAATTTGAAAAACAAATCTCCTTTTATTGATCCATGCAATGACTCCATTTTCTTAATCAATGCTGTTTTCAATTGGAGTAATATATACTATTGATTAACACATGAAAATAAGATTAACTACTAAATAGAACTCTCATTTTTAAGTCTCTGACCAATCCTACAAGGCAAATCATTTCAATTAAATGGATCATTTGAGACATGATCATCATATCAAAACGAGTGGCTGTGATACGACTCTGGGATATCATCGTATAAAACGTAAAGAAATGGCAAATGGATTGGAAGTTGGGTAGAACTTATGTAGGAATCTGAACTTAAAATTATCTGTAAGAAGTTGGTACATTAATCATCAAAGAGCTGAGCTAGGAGGCATAAAGAGGTATTAAGGTGAATCACTCTTTGTCCACATTGAGATTTTAAATTCCAGGGTCGAATCATTAGCACATGAAGTGGTGGTCTTAATACCACATCATGACGCCTAGGAATGTGGGGAATTGGTGGGGTATTGTCTTCCTCCTTTCCCTTTACCAAACATCGATGATAAATGAATTCAAATAATCTATTAGCGAAAACATAGTCATTTCATTTATTTATTGATGACGTGGGTATTTCTGATGTCTTAGACCGGACTAGTCCTATGGATGGTTCCCTCTTAACTTATACAAATGCATACCAAGTAAATATGGGGTGATTTCAAATACAAGATGTGGGGAGCGAATCAACTCCCAGATGGTTACCGTAAACATAAAGTCAAGCCATCAATCCGTGTGCACTAATAGTGCTATTTCAGGGATCCAAAGAATCAACAAATCTTAACGTTAGTAGGGGCCTATCAAGGGTCCACTGGTTTGAGCCTTGACTTGAACTTGGATGCACTGGGCCTGATGGACGTGGCATATTCAACTTCTATGGGGTTTTACAATCCAAGGTCAAACCAATAGGGTGGGCTAAACAGTTACTTAAGATTGAAAATGTCAATTCGAACTCCAGCAATATTATTAAAGTCTAGTCCCAACTATGTTAGGTTTAAACATTAATTCTATTTCTCCATTTTGATATCCCGACCCAATTACTTAGATGACTTGCACTTCTTTAAATTCATCTTTACTACTTTTATGCATTTCCTCTTTGGTCTATCCTTTTTTCTTAGTATACTAGCAATGTACGGAGAAACTTTCATTCAACGGTGTCATTATTGGCCCGGTGTAATGACTCCAGTGGGTCTAATTTGTGTTGGGCGCTGGTTTGAACAGCAGTTACAGGTTGAACCAAGATTCAACTCATTTCTTAATCAGAGAAGAATTTCAACTCAAATTCAATCCAAAAGCAGAAAGGGATCAGCTCAGACTGTGAATTTTCAGGTGGGTCGTTGGGCAGACTGAGGATTTTCCATTCTGATACAGTCCATTTGACTTGGAAAGTAGAAATTACATAACAAAAAGTAGATCCAAATGGATGATCATGATGAAGGAGATGCGTTATGTTCTGTTATGCTAATCATTCTAATCATGAACCGAACTTGTACTGACTGGTTTAAGATTGATCCTTACGTTTGCGTGGACCAGTTAATGAATCATTATTTTTCAAGAGAAGCATTCATGATGTTATCAGATGAATGATTGGGCAGAGAAATGATTATCTGCCAGTCATATAACTGGAATTACTTTTATTTAGGGGAGGGAAATCATCATTTCAACGTACACTGGGTTAAAATTTCCGTTCGTCTGTTTTGGATTTTTCTTTTTAGCTTAACTTTAGTTAAAGAAAGTTATGAAAGTATATCAGTTATTTTACAGAGAAGAAAAATGGATTTCTCCTGAAAATTAAGAAGAAAAATGAATTCCTCCTAAAAATCTACCTACGCCACTTTGTTGTTAGATATATATAGTCATCAGGTTATCTTAGTCGGGGGACATTCACGTGCATCCATTTCTCATCATATGGTGAGTGACAAACTTAATGGGGCCCACCTAAGGCCCCACTTATCATGAAACTTGTAGGGGATGCAAAGAGACATCTTGGGTGAACCTATATATCAAGTTTGGGGTCAATCCCATGCCTCCAACCCCTTTATCCGTGGCTCACAAATTTAACAACTCTATATTAAAGAAAAAAAATTGACCATTGATCCAACGGTCCAATCCATTCGGATGAGTGAAACCTTAATGGATTAAATGTAGCTTAGGGGGTCCCATGTGTGTAGATGGTTTGGGTGTATCATAAAGTTGGCCCTACTATGTTGCCCTCACCATAATATGGTGGGGGATGAATGCACAAATATTTCAATTCTTTGAAATAAGATATGAGTGTATTGCTTTGCTTTTTATTATTTTTTATTTTTAGTGAGCCTCTAATCCTGGCTTGAATATTTGACCTTAAAATTTTGATATTATAACGACTCCTCAAAACCTGGATAACCAAACTTCGCGCTCTCCTCTCCTATAAGAAAATCCTGGATATGCTACTTAGCTTATCTTAGGCCTATGCCACATACATATAACATGACATTATATTGTGGGTATAACTAAGATGAAAAAATATTCACGTGCATTCATCTCTCACCATATTATGGTTATCGGCAACATAGTAGGGTCAACTTTAAAATACATCCAAACCATCTAAGCACATGCTTGCTTAGGAAAGGAATGCCTTGGTAGAAGAGGAATAAAAGCATTTTGGTTGTAGAAAAGAAATGAAAAGGTAAACAAGAAGAAACGCAGTTGGGAGGTTTGGTCAAACCGAAGGGAAGGAGCAGTGGAAGAGTTATTTTCTAGATAAGAGTAAAAGGCATAACTGCCTTTGGTGTTCAAAAAAAAATATTGTTTGCCTAAAGATAAAAAAGGGTCGATTGGGAGAAAAAAGACAGTGAGGAGGGGAAAAGTGGAGAAGACCAAAAATGCCAATTTAAAATTTTGTATACCCTTTCCCATTTGAAAATTGCCCCTCCTTGGCACTATATGGCTCCCCACCAGGAGTAAAGAGTAATCAATCAGAGAGAAAACTAGGAAAATGTATAATCAACACAAAGAGCCTGAAAATATGGAAAGTTGGGTTTCTCATTGATTTTTGGACAAGGTACATGGTTTGGGTCGACACTTTAGCTCTTGGTTAGCCTTACAACCATTAATACTTTTGGTATGAACCCTTTTCATTAATAGAGTGATTCCTAAAGTTTTAGGATGTAATGCATCTTATGTCCTTGGTGAAACCTAGCTTATGATTGTTCTAGATACAAGGACGGTAGAGGAGAAGGCACACTTGATCCAAGGGTTCCAAGACCAAGGCCAGGACTAGACAAAGGAGAAGGTCCATACACTGGAACTCAAATGTATACTAGAGCTACAGCCAAAAGGACTGTAACTCTTGCCCCTGGGATTTCAAGTCTGAGTCAAGGATCATAGAGGATGAGGGCCTAAGGTCCGGAACTTAAGTCTTACAAAAATTGTGGTGAGAAGGTACCCCCCACCATAAAACAAACAAACAAAAAAAAAAAAAGAAAATGTCTACTTGTCCTGGATGAAATCCAGGGACAAGTCCTGATTTCCACATGGGAGGGGTATGTGGAAATCGGGACTTGTCCCAGGATTTCATCCGGGACAAGTAGCATTCCTCAAAAAAAAAAAAAAAAAGTGGTGGTAGTTCAAATTTGGATGTGGTGGCGCTTCCCCACACCTGGATTCCAAGGGATGCACTCCCATGCCCAAAAAATATTCGGTTTTCTGCAATTCACCTATTCATGAAAAGATAAACTCCAAGGTATAAATAGTGTGATAATGTAAAGTTAAGAGTCCAGATTTTTCAAATATCTCTCACTCACACTTTTTATGAGGTATGCCAATGCATAGTTGGAGCCACCGGCTAAATATTTGAGCTGCTCAAAATAAATTTTCTTTCCTTAAGTGTGCTTTCCCTAAATTTTATTCAATAGGAGTTGGTCTCACCATAATATTGTGATTATGGTTAAGAATGTCATATGCTCAAATCCTGCTCTTTATCTGGCTTTAGAAAAATAATTAAATACTCATCAAAATATAATAGGCACACTGGCTAAAGAAAGGCATTATGATTGACTCATCTTGGGTTTGATTGTCCCATTATCAAGGTTAGAATTGGGTCTGACTTGATTCAGGTCGGTCTAAACTTGTCAAGTGACAGATACCAGTTGAGTTGAGTTTGATACTGGCTAATCTTTTGCTTTTATTATTTTAAAATTTAAAACAAATTATATATATATATATATATATACAAATCTCTCACACAAAGAGGAATCCAACCTACAACCTAAAACTTCTAGTGAACTACATAAGTTCTACTTCTATCTATTATTACCATTCACTGGTTGACAGTACACATAAATTAGACATGAGCAAGACAGAGCAGATTGGGTGGAATAGTTTGGGCTCCTAAAATCCAAAGTCAAGTAGTCCATGCCTGTCCCAAACCCAGTGTACCCCAAACCCATCCTCTAACAGAGGTGGGTTGGGAGTTGGGACGGATCAGCCGTTGCCATCATATATCCCTGGCACCATCCAATGATTAATTTAGACAGCTGGTGATGATGTTACTATTTATTGATGATGACTGGGTTCTTCTTTACCATTTCGGCAGGAGTACTCAAAGCAGCGAACTCAGCTGTTGTATAAGTAATATTCAGATCCAGACCTCGCAACCGATAGCAGTGGTGGGCTCCACATTCACAAAACATCCCATTGTTACAATTTTTCCCACTGTTTTTCTTTTTTATTACTTTTTTAAATATACTTGGAAGAAGAAATGTGAGAAAATTCCAATCCAATGTGCCCCGTGTAACACATGCTTGGAAATCCACTGTGAAGCTCACATGATGATAATTCGAAGTGTCCATCTTGAATTCCATCCCCTCTAGTACTATATCCTTAGATTTCATATCGCTAAGAGTGGGTCCCACTATTGGATTGAAAACATGACCTCATCAACAGCAATGCCACATCAACATCCAGTTACGTTTTCAATATTGTGTTCAATCTCATGGTAGGGCGTAGGGCGTATTTTCTATCAACGGAGGAGATGGAAATCATCTTGAATGGACTCACAATAGAGTTTCCATCATATGTTACATGATTCTGTGAATAATGCAAGGAAAATGCTTGATGTCAGTGACTCATACAGCCACATAAACAGATCTCCACATAAGGAATCTTTCATATTCAAATTCAATAAAGATAGTCTGTAGATGTACAGGGTATTATATGCAGTATGAGTGCATGGCCCATTTTCCTTCGTAACGTGAAAGTGGCATTAATTTTCTTTCCCATGCGATTTTTCTCCATCTTCACCATTGTATTGCCGAATAATGGAGAAATAATATAAAGTTTTCTTATTTATATTATAGCATAAGAGAAAAGGGCTTTACACTGCCTTGTATATTATAGCATAGACAAATTACATTACTAGAGCAACAGATAGAGATTAGGAATTAAATTTAAAATGTTTAGAAGGTGGAAACTTACAGAAAGGTACCGTATGTGAAAGAGAGTTTACCATATTGATGCCATGGGACTCATCTCGAGGGACGGAAAAGGAAGGAGACGACTAGTGGTAATGGTACATGTCCCATGTAAGATATCATGTATCAATTCAAAAGCTTAAGTTTAAATTTGATAGGTGAAAGGCGTGTGAAGGCCGGAATAGGTATATACCTCGAAAACCAATAGGTATATACTGTGAAAACCATTACTTTGTACAATGTGGGATGTGGGGCCCAACAACCTATTCACCCCAAAAATGAAAAAAGAACAAACCAGCCTGTTGTAGAGCTGTGAACACATCTATTCCTTCTTCCATCTCACAACACCACGCCCACTACAATCCCACTCCCCATGGCTATTACAACCACTAAGACCTCCATCATCCACACCATTCAGAGGAAAACCTTCTTCCCTTCAATGGTCACCAATCAATCCCTCCCCATCTCCCAAACAAACCCAAAAGACCCACCAAAGCAAGGTCTCAAGAGAAGACTCTCCTCCCTCTCCCTCAAGATCCAGCCCATTTCATCTCCATCCACTTCATGGGTCGGAAGATCCAAATCAATGTCTGCCATTGGAGACTATGCGGGGAGTACTCTGAGGAAATGGTGGGACTTGGGGTTGTCTTGGATCTTGTCTAGAAAGCCTACTTTCGCCAGAGATCTTGAGATGAACGAAGTGGAGACTACAACGCTGGGTTGCCAAAGCAAAGGCACTTGGAGGCACGTCTTTTACAAGATCAGGTCCGAGTTCAGAAGGCTCGTGGGCTCGGACCATCTGCCCACCACCCAAAGGTTTAGGTACGACTCCTTCAGCTACGCTCAGAACTTCGACGATGGGAAGATAATAGAAGATTAAGGTTCGTGGGCCATATGTTTTCTTCTTCTGCTTGTTTGGATTGAAATAATGTGTTCTGAGCGTTATGAGTAGTGTCGATCCATAATGGCCGTTGGTTTGGTGGGTGGATGAAGTTTTGGAGCCTAGATCATGAAATTCGACCGGGGAGATTGCTGCATATGATGCTTGAAGAGGCCAAGAGGTGGGCATTAATTTTGTTGATAAATTTTGTTTATTACTTCGTTCCATTTTGAATCGTGGATCAAATATGGTAAATATGTACAAGTTAATTTCTTAATTCTAAGCATGTCTCATGCAAATCAGTTCATGATCCTTCGTCATTTGATAATGTGTTGGAGCAAGGATCCAAGTGGGGACTCTAGATCTAGATCCATTACTTATGCCCATGGATCTCGAGGGGATTTCAAGTTTAATGAAGATGAGATGTGATTTAGGAGTTGAAATCAAAGGAAATTTATATAGTCGATTGGACAGATTGTAATTACATCACCAATGTTAAATGTACTAGTTTTATCTGAGATCTACAATCAGAACATTTCTGAAAAAAAAGGAACCACAGAGAAAGGTAAGTTAGGTTGTAACATGAATGTGGAGATCAATTATCACAAGGATATGAAGGTTTTTTTTTGTAGTCATGATTAAAATAACGCAACTATAAACTTAATGCTATTTTAAAAGTAGATATGTCTTTTTATGTCAACATCCACTCTCGCTCTTGAAAGGTCATCATTGTGGTGGAACCTCGCCCTCACCATAAAACTATTATTGTGCCGTTTCCATAACTAATTGATTTTGGAATAAGTAGTAGCTCAATGGGGTGTAAAATCCTGTACTATCAACAGCAATGTAGTTTACATTGAGACTTGACACATGATGAAAAAGAATGGTGAAATAGAATTTGCATAGCAAACTCCAGCATAGTTGATTCAAGTCCTTGATATATAATGATGGATTGTAAAATACTAAAACCAAAGCTCATTCACTGTAAATGTGTCATTCCCTGGTTTAGAAAATGCAACTGGATTGACATGAAAAAGGAGGGACAGTTAAAAAGGAATTCATTTCCACAGCTAATATGGAGGGAGTTGAAGAAGAAAATGGTCAGCCCATCTAAATTATTGGATGAAACTAAGATGTTGTCAATGGTTTATTGAATTTCTATTATTGAATATAATTCGAAATATCAACTAATTTGTGTAATCTGATGAGCTAGTTTTTGCCTGGCCATTATGCATGATAGACATTTCCATCCAAGCCCCACCATAAAGTGCATCTAGATGGGCCACTTGGCAGGACAGCGTCATGAAGAGCATGCAGTTCTGCCCACAGTTGAAGAGTCTCTACTGTTTTTAGTTGTGAAAATTCGCACATGTACGGTAGAAGATGATAATAAGTTAAATAAAGGGCAAAATTAAACAAGGAGAATGATAACCAATGCATTGGATTGAAAAGTAAGGATGCAGCACATGCCCCCCGTGTGCTTTCACGGATCCCCCGTTGTGGAAGACTAGCATTGAAAAGAAAGGAACACCCACACCCACTGCTCCTAACCCTTTTTTATAGTTATTTTACGGAAAAAAACCTCTTAGATGGGCCATGCACAAAGAAGGACCTCCTAAATATTACTACACATGTGGTCCCGTTGGTCCAATTGTGCGATATCATCCCATCTCTTCCCTGTCTAACCTACCCGCTCTCCCTCTTTCCCCAAACCCCAAATCCCCCTCCCTTCATCTCTTCCAAACCTATGATTTCTTCTGATGTTTCTCTCCTTCCTTGAACTTATAGTGTTAGGGCTTGGACAAGTTCATCTAAGAGATGTGGGATGCTGGAGCTTTTGATGCGTGTTGCTAGAAGCCCTTTGATGGAAATGTCGACATCGGGAGGAGGGTAGGCTCGGAGCTTTGATGCTTGTTGCTGGAAGCCCTTTGATCTGAATGTCGATGCCGGGAGGAGGGGGGCCTGCTGTGGTAATTTAGAGATCTCGACCATACGCCAACGATTTTTTGATGGTCGTCATTCAGGCGAATAAGGAAGATACAAGTTTTTGGGCGGCAATATAGTCGCCCATTTGTATTTGGGCAACAATATCGTCACTCTGTGAGACAAGAAAAAAAAAAACACCAAAGAAATTAGACAGGAGGACCTTTTATGTGTAATTGGACTATGGGATCCTTTTTCATACATGGGCCATCTCAGAGGTTTTTCCCCATAAAATTCTTTTTCTCCTCCTCCTTTCCTTCTTGCTTCCTTCCTTCCTTCCTTTCTTTCTTCTTCTTTTTTTTTTTTTTTTTTTCTAGGAAGGGGTGTTTTATTCACACATTGGATGTAATTTGACAATATATATGGTAGGGGTTGCAATTCTTGACCTACCCACCAAGCCTACTCACACTTGATTTGGAGAGTTTTTGTTAAAACTTATTTATGTTTGGATTTGGTTTGGACTGATCCAATGCAATTAATAAGTCATTTGAAATCAGGTTGAGTCTAGTCTTACTGTTTGACTCCCATTCTGATTTGGATCAGCATAGCCGAATTTATTGCACTTTGAGTTCTTAACCCAACCTAAATCTAAACTGCTGATAAAAGGTTTAAGTAGACATTTAACTTTTGGGTTGGATTCGGGTTAACATTTTATCTCAATTAATAATTAAATTTTATAACTTAGATCAAGCCTACATTTTCTACCCACCAAATGTGCTCGTCTCAACTCGAACCAACCCACTGCCACTTCTAGCTTCAAGAAATGAAAGGTTTCCTGTGCCCATTTTTGGAAAGTGGGTTTGGCTATTAAGGTCCATGTACAGTCCACAGGACTTAAAGTAAATGGTCCCTAATTCTCCAATTATCTGGAGGTTCCGACAGCTTAAAAATCAGGTTTGCATCCTTATTTAGGCCCCGACAAGTAAACGGTTCTAGGCCCAGATCAACCTTTGTTCTAGCCCGTTGACCCTGAGATCCAATATACTACTTCATTTTTTGAAAATCCCTTCAAAAAACTAAGTTTTTTCTTTTCCATATAATTCTTTACCTAGACCTGGACCCGTCCCATATATGGAATCGGTTTCAATTCCATCTTCTCATTAACGGTTCCAATACCTTTCCGAACCGGTTCCGGTTCCATCTTCTTATAATCGGTTCCAGTTCCGGGTCCACCACGGACATGGACCGGAACCGACCCAATCGCACCCCTAGATCTAACAGTGTGATACGCTATCCTAAGGAGTATTATCGGCTTTGGGCTGAGCTCATCTAAGCCCGACCTGACTTTAAAACACAAGCCCCTATTCCGCCTAAGCCCCATTTGTGGCGTAAATGCCTGGACCGAGCCCATCTCACCTGAAATATATCAAGTCCAAGCCTGCCAATTAAGTCTATCGGGCTGAACAAGGTTTTCAATCACTTATTTGAGCAAATCAGTCACTAAACTACAAATACTACTTCTTTGGGCTAGGCTTTGAGCTTTCTATCACTTAATTTATGCACGACCCAAATATTAAATAAGCTTAAATTATAGATCTAGGCCCAGCCCAAAGACAAAAATCTAAAAGTCCACACTCAGCCCATTAGGGATAGGCCCAGGTGGGTCCCAGGCTGGCTTAGCCTATGAACACCCTTACCTTGCCTGTAATTATCACTAATACAATGATATATAGTGATGATATAGACCAACATGGTTATGGCATAGTTTAATATACAATTCTAATACGTCATTTGTTTACATTCATTTATATACATAAATATTCACGTGGATAACGGTCAAGGATAGTAACATTTATATGACCTCATTTATGCATGTAAAGCTAGCGTAAAGGAGGTGTGAAAATTGTGTATAAATAAGACCATTTTCACACCTAAATTAGTGTTAATCACTACCATATCTCCCACTTTTAAAAAAAAGGTGCTAGTACAAATCCTCACATGATGATTGCATTGGTTACCTAATTGGTCATGGATTAAAATCCCATTAACTAATTTTTATTTATGTTGATTCCTATGGGCTCCATATTTGCATCCAATCATTCAATTTGTTTATTAAACTAATAAACATCTAGACCTTTAAGTTTATTATCTTAATTAAATATCTTAAGTCTTTATAGTTTTTGAGTAATTTGTGAAAAAACGTCCAAAAAGTTCCAACTTCCGGATCTAGATTTCCATCCTTTTGTGGCCTCCAATTCACGATCCAAACCGGTCAATATTCTCATATATATTAATGACAAGCATCAAGTTGTTAAGTTTGATATCTTTAATCTTCATGGATTTTCAAAAACATTCAAAAAGTACAAGCGCATATATAAGTACTATTGGATGTATTGATTTACTTTTGACAAACATGGTAATGTGTTTCACATATCTAACATGACATATGTAAAAGTGATTTTTGATTTTCCTATGCAATATGTAAAAGTAAAACAACCCCTAGCTAATAGCTAGTTTGGCACTTTACTAATATAGTAAAAGTCAAGTAAAGCCTCTATTTTTTAGATAAGATGTCACATCAAAAGCATTTTAATTCAAAACTATCTCTTCTTTTTTAAAAAAAAAAGTTAAAAAGCAAGCACCTTTATCCATTAAAATGAAAAAAAATTCAACTGCTCCATACAAAAAATAAAAAAGATTCCATAACAAACAACTCAAAATAAAATACCGTCATAACCCACTTAAATTTTATTCTTTCTTCGAAATCAACTTTACTTCACTTTGACTTTATTAGTAGAGTTGTCAAACTGGCCCAACTGAAAATAGAATCATACAATAAAATTAGAATTCGCATGGTTAAATCACGGCCATTCGTCTTTGTATATTATTAGTACAAACAAGAAATTCTTTTGTAATAGTTATTCATATACTTTATGCATAATTAGATTTTAGATGGGCTCAACTTTTATTAGAGCGGAATTTAGCTTGACATTAAGCATCTATTGTGATGGTTTATATATATATATATAGAGAAATATTCATATGCATCTATCCCTCACCAAAAATGGTAAGGGACACCTTTTTTGGGGGTGTTTCAAGTACAATAGGGAAGTACAAAGTACCTCTCTTGTACTTGAAATACCCCCAAAATGGGTGTCCTTCACCAAAAATGGTGAGGGATAGATGCATATGAAGATCCCTCATATATATATATATAATATATATATATATGAACATTCATGTGCATCCATCCCTCAGGTGAGGGCACTTTACCTTTTTTGCACATTAATCTCCTTTTTGTACTTCACCCTATATGCTTGAAATTCCCCTTTTGTACTTGAAAATCTCCATTTATGAAAGTATCCCTCACCCTATGGTGAGGGATAGATGTACTTAAATATTTCTCATATGTATATATATATATATATATATATATATCCCTTGCTCGGAGCCTATCGTAAAATTTTCAAAAGGTGACACGATGTTCATGGGGCAGGTAATTCCATGCTGCATATTCAGTTTTGGTCAAATTTTAGAAATACAAGTCCATATCTGACTCAAGCTCAATATGGGCTTCTCATTTGTTTGGGATTTCTAGCAATTGTTTGGGGACAACATTTTCATTATTGTTAGACCTGGGCTATATTTGGATGGAGCCCGGCTGGCCTGAAGCACCCTAGCAGACCATCATAAGCTCTGGACTAGTAACCCTTTCTTCACATTAAAGCCTCTACCTAATCGATCTAAATGGGTGTGGAGATATGGGCCATTTATATTAGGACTCAAGATGTCAGCCTATGGTCAAGATCATGCGCAAACACAGCTGGTTCTTCCCTCGTGACAGGAGAAAACAAATGGAATTTGATTGCATTCCATGGGAAGAGAATATGAATAGCATTGCTACAAATGGAAAAATGTTTCCAAAGGGCATATGCATTGTGCAGGGCAGAGGCAGGAAACGACAAAGCCTAGCTTCTTCCTCTCTGGTCTCTAGAGTCTAGACCCTGCCCACACCCCCATCGACTAGGACTGTAGCGTGTGCACGAACGTATCAGACCGGTCATGTCGCCTCGATGGCTGCGATTAGCACGTGTACTCTCGTACGTAATTCCATATCCTTGCCCATGGGAAGCTACTGAAATCAGCAGGGGTCGAACCTTACCAGGATGTAGGCTTCAGAGGGGCCTGTGAAAAAAAAAAAAAAAATTTCTTTTTAGGGTTTTGGTGGGGAAATTGTTAAAAATAATTCTAAGTTTTCGTTTATTTAAAGGGAATTTTTTTTTAAAAAATTAGGAGTAGCTATGTCTGCTCCCTCGGCTTTGCCGAGAAATCAAAGATAAAAAAGAGAGGAAGAAAATCTAAAATTGTTTGAATATCCCTAGGGGTGAAAGTGGGCCGGGCCGTCCGCGGGCAGTTATAGGCTCGGCCCAAGCTCGGCTCGAAATACAAAAGAGCCGAGTTAGGGCCTAATAGGAGGCCCGTTTGCTTAAAAGGGCTGAGCTCGGGCTTGATGAAGCCCAGCTCGTAAGTCCTAGGGCCTACATATATTAATACATATATATATGTACACTATACGGTATATAATACATGTATGATATACCATAATCCATAAATCATAAACCTTAGTTTTAATCCAATATAAATAATCCATAAACCCTAAACACTAAACCCTAAGCACTAAATAATCCATAAACCCTAAACCTAAGCACTAAACCTTAAACCCTAATTTTTATCCAATATAAATAATCCCTAAACCCTAAGCACTAAATAATCCATGAACCCTAAACCCTAAATCTAAGCACTAAATAATTCATAAACCCTAAACTCTAAACCTTTATTTTATGATGCTAGCCGAATACTTTATTTTATTCTATGATGTTATTGGAGTTTAATTTGATTTGTATTATTGTTGGAGTTTGATAATGCTCATCTACATTAATATTGAACTATTATGGAGTGTTGGAACTGGGGTCCCTTTGCTTTTATGGAGTCTTTCTTATTTTAGTTAATTTTATTGCTGCAATCCAAATTATGGGAATGAGAATATAGGATGAATGCATGCATTTGACCATTTTTTGTTCTGGTTTGCACATGCAGATTTATTTGAATTCCAACAGGATTTTTTTTCTTGAAAATATTTTCTTTTAGCTAGTGATATATCATTATAAAACGGGCCGGGCTCACGAGCCATGCCTAGGGCCTCAATCGAACCGGGCTCAAAGGGCCGGCCCTAGGGCTTCATAACTTAATAAGAGCCGAGCCCTAGCCAGGGTTTTTGAGGCCCTCTCGAGCTCGGGCCAAGCTAGGGCCTACTGAAAAATACTAAGGCCGAGCCTGGGGCCCCTCAAAGCCCGGCTCGGCCTGGCCAACTTTTATCCCTAATTATATCCCTATATACCGAGGGCTGGGGTTTACATACACAACTCCTCAATAGTAATACAAACCTCTATTTTTCAAAGAGCATTTTTTTTACTCCAAATTAAGGCTTAGAACCAGGAGCCCACACAAATAGGAAGCCAAAACCTAAAAAGTAGGAAAGATAACACACATAAGTTAAAAGAAAAGCTCACAAAGTAGTAAGAGTGGTACGCAAAGGGGTTGATTTGTTGGTAGCCAAGTGACATGTGGGTTGCCAACCAATTGAGAAACCCTTTATTCCGCTTTTCAATGGTTAAAAGAGAGAAATGGCTAGGGATGGGTGAAATAGGTCCTAACTCCTATGCTAGGGATGGTCCATTGTTAGGCCCCAGCTAGGGCTTTTTTGGTTGCTAGAATTCCAAGAATTGCTATCTTGAGTGCATTTGGAAATTCCAAATGATATCCTTAATATTGGATTCATAAATGCTCAGACACCTTGGACATTTTAAATGCTAGAGATGTGAAAACTGAACAAGCCAAAGAAGTAAATTCATAAGACTCAAGTTTTGAATACTCACAAAAGGAATAGGGCATCCACCGTCTTGCCAATAAAAAATTCCCAACAAGTAGACACTCCTTTAGAAATCCTTGCAAACAAACACCCATAGTGTAGTGGTTTATAGTACAAATACTGCATTTCATTTTATCCATGGATGCAATTGTGAGTGCTAAATATCCCATAGCAGTGGCAGGACAAAAATAATTTCTTTAGGGAGCCTCAATATTAAAAAAAATCTCTGGAGGGCCATATATAAAAACATTAAAAATACTTCCCCCTCTTAGAGGTTCTCTAAAATTCTTGGGGGCTCCATGCACTCCCATCCCCACACTCTCGCCTAGTTTCACCCACAGAGGCACTAGCATAACACAACATGTAAGATGAAGGTAAAACCTCTAAAAGGAAAGTGATGGAAAAGGAAAAGAAAATAAATTTATTGTTGCTAAATGTTTTTCTTTGACAAATACCCGTACTTCCACACACTACCTATCTCTCTAACCGACTGAGTGATAATTAGTGATTGATCTTAATCGCCTCCGTGGTAAGAGAGTATATACTATTAAATTAGATGGTGAATGAAAATTTACACTCATAAAATTGGTGAACTTGATTCATTAAAGCAAAGGTTATGATGATTTGATTTAACTAATAATTGGTCAACCCTATTTTATACCAATTCATGATATACCTCATTACTCGTTTTATGATTCGCCTGCATCCCACTTGGCCTTGTACAGATTAGGACAGGTTTTTAAATTGAAAACCTAAATTTATAGCAAAAATAGACTTCATGCAAGGATGGTAACTCTTACTTGAATCAGGAGGACGAAATCGCAAGTGTATATTTAACTTTTCAGTTGGCCCATACATGTTGCCAAAAGTGTGTATGATACTTGATATTTGTATCAGCCGACACCCCGGCTTAGTCGATACCGCCCCTTGTGCATTTAAAATATAAAAACTTCTTTTTACCAACAACAACATCAATAAAGAGAGAGAAAAAAGTTTTAGGGCACGTTTGGCAAAATGCATGACAATGGAATCCTCTTCATTTTCTGCGTTTTTGAGGATTTTTCATGTTTGGTTGGGAGAGGATTTTGAGAGGAATGACATGAGTTTTCCTCTCATGTGATTATTTACACAATCAGACCCCCTCCCCCCTTCGGACCAAGTGATTCTTTGAATGAGAGGAAAGGAGAGGAAAGGCGGAGCTACAGTATATGAACAGTGATGAAGACGTTAATGTGGTCTTGGCCGGTTTTTGCATTTTTAATGCATCTTTTGGGTCCCACAATCAAGATCCAAACCGTTAATAATGTTTAAACAATCCAAAACGGCCATGTCACCAAATTTCAGCCGTTGATTCATCTTAGATCTTGAGATATATGCAAATCTGTCCAAACCGTTAGATGACCAAATTCTGAGATCTGTTGGGCCAAAACCGGGATGGAGACCAGTCCATTTTTTTCAATTTTCTGGTTCTTGTGGGCCCCACGATCATGATCTGAACCGGTAGTTATTTCTACAAGGTTAAACACGGCTATTTGACCAAATTTCAACCGTTGATCCTTACAATATCTTGAGATATTTGCAAAAAAGTCCAAGTACTAAAATATTAATTTCTTATTCCTGTGGGCCCCCTTTGCACGATCTGAACCGTTTAGAATTTCTAGATGACCACAAACAACTTTAAGGTGAAAGTTGAGGTCTTGATTGTTCATGGATTTTAGAAATTTTTATAAAACATATTTATAACCATTCAATCATACATTCTACAATTTATATAGGAATCCTCCCTCCATCCAAATATAGAACTTTCTTTGGAAATCCTACTTGAGGATTGTGGCCTTTTTTAGAGATGAAAGAATCTTCTGAATAATGGATTCTTCTGCGTTTACCAAACGTGCCCTTAGTAGTATGAAAAAAGCTTTAGCAGAATGTGATATATCATATGTGGCATGTTGGTGAGCATGATATCAACCGATCCGTTCGGGTTTTTGGAGGGCCTTAAATAAAAAGCTTTTCAGAAGCCAACAAGGTCATAGTTGAGTAGTGACGTGGTGTCACATCGGTATTACATATATGTCAACCAATTAATCTTTAGGCCTTCACGTGAGCGGTAGACCAACCTAGCCCAAAAAAAAAAAATCCTCTTAACGAAAGGCAATGAGGAGGTAGAGAGAACAATTAAGAGAAATTATTGGATTAAGAGTTAGCCTCCCTAATTATCTTAAAGAGTGAGGTAGAGTTTCTTGTATTTTCATTTGACCATACAAAAAAGAGTCCGTGGCAGAGTCAAAGGCGCTCATTGTTGTAATTTGAAGGTTGTGGGTTCGAGTCACGTTAACAATTAAAAGGGAAAAAAGAAAGAGCCCATTGACAATTTAAGGTGGAGAGGAAGTAAATCTTAGTTAAAAAAGAAAAAAAAAACACCAACCATGAGAGCTGAAGGTGGTAATGAAGCTCTATTATCTCTTTTTATTTTTTCTTTTTCCAACCCCACTCTATCACGAGTCTTTTGGCTGCTACCAATATAATCAGTTGGGGCTGGGATAAACGATTAGCATTTGTTGTTAGAAAATATGATAAATGCCAAATGTTTATATTAGTTGACTATATATGAGCCTTTTTAAGAAATTCACTTGTAGAGTAAAGTGAAGAGAATGATCAAATCAAGAAAAAAAAAAAAAAAAGAATAAGGGGTCAAATAAAAAAAAAAGCTAAATTACAAAAGGTCATCTCATATTTTTCGTCATTTGTTGTATGAGAACGTACATTTTTTACTTTTATGGTAAAAAGTAAAAGGCCTTTTGTTATTTAGTGGAATGAGAGATGCTTTTGACTTTCCTTAAAAAAAAAGAAGAGGTGATTTTTTTTAATTTAGTACTTTTTTATTTAACCCCTCTTACTTTTTTGTATCTTAAATTAAACTTTCACTTCACTTCACGTCACTATACAAGTGAGTTTTTCAAATAAGAGAGACTTTATTCTATGATAAGAGAGATTTTTCAAATAGTTCTTGTGTACAAGTAGCTCTTAAAAAATAGTATCATGGGTAGTAGCTCAGCCGATTATGGACAACAAATACAACATCGGGTGGCAAGGAGAAGATTGCATGGTTTTGAGTTCTCCCAATCGAAAAACAAAAAATTTTATATTTAGCAAAAAGAAAAGAAAAGGTAGTGTGAGATTTATTAGTTTTCGAAATCATCATGGCTCTTGAAATTATAAGATTTTAAGCAAAATAGCCAAAAGAAATTAAAAAATAGCCAAAGTTAAGCGATTCTATTGTTATTTTTGTCATTATCTTGTAGAATCCAAATTTAAAAGACATTAAATATTAAAAACCCCTAGTTTATTTGATTGAACTTAGTTTTATCAAGTGGTAAATTTGAATAGTGACGCCACAATTCTTTTGAGAGGGAAATTTAGCCTGACCCATACACACGCAGAGATCTCTGCAGACCGACCATAGCATTTACTCTGATTTCCTGTTTTGGGCACCTTCAGGTCCTCCTACGTAAGCCTTCACTAGCCTTGCATAGGATAGATTCATAGCTCTTGCTTCGATTTCAGTGATCTCCCTCCTGTTTTTAATACCATGCCCATTCCAATCAGCTCACATTTCCTCCTCTATCTTGTCCCCTGCCATTTATCTCTCTATATCTCTCTTGGGCGCGTGCCATTTCTTTTGCTTGCTTGACATGCTTGCCTTGGATGAAGTTGTGCGGGAGGACACAAACGAGCATGGGCTGCCACCAGGCTTTAGATTTCACCCAACTGATGAGGAGCTCATCACCTTTTACCTAGCTTCCAAGGTCTTCAATCGGAGCTTTTCTTCTGTGGAAATCGCCGAGGTTGATCTCAAAAGGTGGGAGCCATGGGAGCTTCCAGGTATGACCAACTTAATAGAAGTGACAGTACTTAAACCCACTACTTTTCACCATTATTTGCGCCCAATTTCTATTCTATGAATAGAACCCATTTCAATGAGTATATTTGATACATGACACATTTAGTTTATATCATTGTCCTAAGAGAAAATCTCATATGAGCTCTTTCAGCATGGATGTTTTTTTTGGTTCTTAGGGTTTTGTTGAGCATGGCTTCTACTCAGTGTCTTTTATCATTACAATAATGTCAATGGGTTGCAGATGTAGCCAAGATGGGAGAGAGAGAGTGGTATTTCTTTAGCCTCAGAGATCGAAAATACCCGAGTGGGATGAGGACCAACAGAGCAACTGTGGCAGGGTATTGGAAAGGCACAGGAAAAGACCGAAAGGTGTACAACGCCTCTAATGGAGCACTTCTTGGGATGAAGAAAACTCTTGTTTTCTACAGAGGGAGAGCTCCCAGAGGGGAAAAAACCAAGTGGGTAATGCATGAATATCGCCTTGATGGACACCTCTCTTACCTACAGGCCAGCAAGGTATGTACCATGGCTTTCCCTGCTATTCGGACTTTTACTTATTTGACTGATTAATGACCATCAAATGTGAGTCCTACAGAGTGGGCCTCTTGTATCGTTGTCTGGCACATGAGGCAAAGAAAAAAATATGGTAGTCATTGCGATTGGAGCAAGTGGTGGCCCATGTCTCGAACGATTTAGATCATACTGATAGCAGCAAATAGCAATAAAGATTTATATTAAATATGTTTTTTAATTCAAGACTATGAACCGCCTGTTTGCATAAAATACATGAAATACATGGCAATTCGGGGTGAGATGAGGTCCACTACTAAGGAGGCCAGAAGTTAAGTTATGAGATGGAAATGTTGATAACGACTTGATTTTCCTATTCCTATTTATTCGATGATTAGGGTGATGGATGGATATTTATTTTAATTCCCAACTATACTTGATTCAGTTTCTAATAGAGGAAAGTTAATTTTTTATTTTCTATTTTTTGGTAAGTAAAGGACAGTACAGATTTGATAGTCAATTTTTTGAATGCATCTCTGGTTATTCACTTTTGATGATACATAAATACAATCCTAATTACATGAAACCAACAGTCCCAAGTGAGCAGAGCTTCAATCATTTAATTTCTTCTGTTGGTTTTCATGAATGGTGGTGATGCAAAGAAATCTTATATTTTGCTTTTACATCTTTTCTTTTTCTCTTGTTTGGGTGAATTGCTTGCAGGATGAATGGGTGATTTGCAGGATATTTTGTAAGACAGGAGGAGAGAAGAAAAACCCATGTATCAAAAGCAACAGCAGCTACTTCTTGGAAGCATCTCCCCCTCCCACCATTTACTTGCCTCCATTGCTGGAATCTTCAACCTTACACTCTCCCAGACAAACCCTCTCAAACCCTCACATGGTTCTACAAGAACGCAACCCCAGCTCCCAAAATTCACTTTACCTCCCAACGACTTTACAACGCTTCCCATCACCCACCAACCCATCCATCCTCAAGTCCCTTTCTCATCAATTCCTTTTAAAGGAACCTCTTATTCCCAAACAGTGCAAGATGGGGAATTCCATGTTCTCTATTTCCAATGGAGTCGATATAGATCATCAACTCCTGCAAAACCACTGCACCCATGACAAGTGTCTCGGTGCTTTTGCCTTGTCTGCTGCAGGAGTTGCTCATGACATGTCCCCTTCAATTTCCTTCGACAGGAAAGGCTTTCAAATGGTTGGTGGTGAGCCTTGGTGAATCTGGAGCGTTGATCACATGATGTATTATAACTATAATTTGTACTTACAGGTTATTATTGAACGTATAAATTACTTGGTAATTAGTGCTGTATAGGTAAATGCTTATGTATGTTGCAACTCCCGATGTATTTTTCCTCATTTTGGATGGATATGTGAACAGCTGGAGGAGGATGGGAGGATCTTCATTTGACGTTACCTTTCTATGATAATTGGTTATGGCATTGAAAGAGAGTGTCAAGATCTCTTCTTCCTCCCTTTAACAAGATTATAGAGTCCACTTAAATTTTGTTAATTTAAGGGCTTGTTTGGGTGTTTAGAATACACATGAATTGATAACATAAAATTTCATAGGCTAGATCATTTAAATGATATCGTAAGCACATATTAAAAAATAAGTATTAAATAACTCTTTCTTTTATGGAAATTAAACCAAGGAAATAATCAAGGAAAGAAAGAGTTATGAACACCCAACCACAGGCCTAGCAATTCAAATATTAACAAAGTCAAGTTGTCATTTACAGCACTGCTTTATATTCTTCACCGCACACCTCATATCCTTCGTCCTCTTTGCGATTTACTAATCTTAAATATGAGCTCATTAAATCATGAATTCTTATGTATTCTAGTGTAAACAAATAGGCCACATCTGATTTTATTTTAAGAAACCTATTAAGAAAGATTTGTTATTTAGGTTTTTTGGGTTTTCATCCTTCATGTAATTGAATTTAGATATATAATTCTAGGAATTAGTGAACTTATAAATCGATTAGTGCGCTTACCCCATCAAGCTACTAAAACCAATGGAGCCAAATAGATTGCAAGAGGTTTTTTTTTTTTTTTTTTTTTTAACGGCGGGTCCCAACCCTTTGGGCTGGACTAATCCCTACGGGACGAGTTTGAGCCGGGTAAATCCCCTGTGGCCCCAATGTAGTAGTGAAATTTTGAACCCTCAACCTCTAGGAACAAACCGTGATCTTAGGCCAACTGAGCTACATAATCGATCCAGAATGTTTAGAAAGAAGTATATCCTTATATTGATCACGTTAGAGTACATCTAATTTTACTTTACAGTGTATTTTCAATCATATGTCATCTTACATAGGATTATCACAACTCCTGCCCAACTTTTATTGCATAAAATTTAACAATGCACTATTGCTAAATTGCATTTGGAGCAATTAGGAATCCAATGATGTGCACACTTATGCATTAATGTATAGGCCTTGAACAAGTATTATTTTTTATTTATTGGCCAGCTTTAAGTGCATGCCCATCTATAAAAGTAACGGGAAATAATGTTCCACAATGGCACGCTTGTGAAGCATCGCCAAAAAATTGTATTTTCTATCTCCCTTTGAAAACACTTGGTTGTGGATTAGCAAAAAAATGCACTGCTTTACATGAAAGATAAAATAACATTTTAAGATCCTTACGAGATCCACTTGGATGATAGTGAGATACTAATACTATGATCGAAAGGTCTTGTAAATTTGATATTGGGAAAAATTAAATAAAATTACCACAACCATTGGTTAAGGAGTTTTAGGGCACGTCTGTGTACAAGCCTTTTCCATGGAATGAAGAAATTGCTACATCAGCTAATTCTTTGGTAAATAAATACCACGGAAAATGGTTTCAATAGAAGTTAAAAAATCATGTTTGGTGCAGTTTTTCTTTTCCACAGTGAATTGGTCTTGACTATGTTTGATGCTGTCATGGATTTCTTCGTTTGGACCACATATCCTGCCCGGCCATGGTTCTTGAGTCGCACTGCAATACCCATCCATAAATCTACGATCTCCTCTTGCTCATTCTTTGTGGGCCTCATCGTCATCATCATAGATGCCCATTACAAACCCATCATCAAATCCATCACCTCCTCTGTCTCATCAATTATGGGCCACCATCGTCATCAAAATAGATGCCCACTGCAAAACTCATCGCCAAATCCATCATCATTTGATAGGGGTCCAAATTAATCCTTAATCTTGAGAGATAATCATCAACCCGGCCATCGACCCAGCCATCATCACCATCACTGTCCGTATCTACTCCACCATCATCACCATTGTTGTAGCCCTCTACTACACCACCATCACTTAATTCGCTCCACCATCATCACTATCATTGCAATCCTCTGCAAAAGCCACCACCACTGTCTCAAATCCACCATCACCTAAACCAAGCTTTGTTTTAAACCCTTACCATTTTTTCGAATCTCAATCAGAGAGGAGCCCAGAGAGAGAGAGAGGGAGAGAAGAAACTGGAGCGGAAGATCAGATCCCATCATCGTCTCTACTCCATGCATCACATGAACCAAGCTCTGTTCTAAACCCTTTCCATTTTTCGAATCTCAATCAAAGAGAAGAGCCCAGAGAGAGGGGGAAAGGGAGAGAAGAAACGAGAGAGGAGGATTGAGATATATTGCCATTTAGAGATGAGGAAGATGGAGCAGATAGAGATTAATGTGCTTCGAACCCATTTTTTGTTTCAGAAGCTCTCGATGGTGGTTCCTCAAGGAAATGAGCCTTATATAGTGGGAGGACTTTTCTACAGAAATGGAAGTATGATGGCCCCCCATGGGAACTCCATTTCCATACTTATCAAAGAAATTGATGATGTAGCGGAAATGCAATTCCGCATAATTGTGCTGCACCAAACATAGGAGAAATCGGTTTTTTATGGAAAACCGTCTCATTTTATGCAGAAATGTGTTACACAAACATGCTCTTAAAAATTTACTTAATATTCTCTTAAGGACACTTTCTATGGAACTCAAATCAATATTAAATATACTTTGGTTAAGTGTTAAACGGTGAGCATCAATTCATTATGTTTAGCGAGTGTGAGATGGTTGGATTGATCAATAAAGATCTCACATTGTGGGTAAAAAGTTTTCTCTCACTCAAGGAACCCCACGAGAGGTTTTCCATTATAATAAATTATAGACGCAGGCATCAATTTCAAAATTGGAGTCCGACTTGCTAAACGATTGCAAAATTGGACTCTAATCTTAAATTAATTTGAGAAATTGGATCTCAAATCAATTTCAAGAGGTAAGGTCTATCGATCAATTCAGAGTCCACTTTTGTTAAGATTCTTTATGTGAATTCAAAATGTAATATATATCTATTATAGATAGGTGATTAAAAAGTCCAGATGAAAAAATCCACCTTGCACAATAACTCTATCCAACCAAGTTAAAATAAGTCTTCTTTAGGTGGATTTAGAATTTTAATATATTTATTATGGTTAGAAAATCCTAAACGTTTGTGATTTTTAACCGTGGGTCCTTGATAGTGATTTATACATATAGGCTCCACATACAATAAACTTTTTTAAAGTGGGCCTCATATTCTAATATAAATTTTTTTAGTAATTTTGAAATTACTAAAATAAATACATAAACATTGATGTTAATTTATATAAGACTTGAAATTTCATACTCATTTATATAAAAAATAATATTTACTTTGTATAAATGTCAGGCCGGGCCATGCTTCGAACTGTAATAAATGGCATATTTGTTTGTTTTATATTTATTTTCTCATTAATTAATATCTTATAAAATAGCCACAAATTGGACGTGTAAACCATTTCGTTTCAAAACTTATAGCGATCATAGGTGTTGAACTTGGAAATTACATGGAGAAAAGTGCTATTCACCATTTGATCCAGGAGTTGATTTGGCTCCGGGGCTTGATTCAATCACCAGTGTTCATAAATCGTCTATTAGGTTGAGTTTTAGGCCCATTGCCAATCTTGTTTATAAGTTGGGATCTGGCCTTCATTGTTCGGCCCACTGGACTGGTTTGCTCAAAGCACCTAAACCTTATAATTAATCGAACAGATCAATGAACCTTGAAAACAGGGGAACCATAATTTCGAAACTCAACCGAACCCGCCCGAGTTGAATCAGATCGTCCATCGGCATAAAACCTACCACTCAGTATTACTCACACTCCCATGCCAGTCTTGCCTTCTTTGCATTTTTTCATTTCATTGAAACTGAACCAAACAGGATAGAGCGAAGCAGAAGAGGAGAAAATGGCGGGAGGGATTCGAGGACGCGAATCCGCTACGAAATCCATGAAATCGGCTCTGGTCGTGGTCTGTGCCCTAGCTTTCGGGTGGCTAAACACGCAGCTCGTCTTCAAGCCCTTCCTTGACCGCACGCGCGACGCAATCGAGAGAGCAGATCCAGACGCACGAGAATCTCACACATCTCCTCCTTCAGATTCCTACATCTCTCAAGGAGAGAGGTAACAAAAGTAGAGAAACTTGGAGGATTCTAGTTTCCCCATTTCCTCATTTCCCCCCTTTTGTTTTACATGATTCTCAAAATCCAGTCTTTATTAGAGTTTTCCATGAAAATTTTGAAGTGAAATGCTTTAATCAACTTCACTGGAGGAGATGAGATGCTTATGAAAATTATATAGAATATGTTAAGAGTAGTTTCTTTGTGGATTTGACAGAACTAAAAGAATATAAAGATGAAGATTTGATGGAGATGAAATGCTGCAAGAAAGAATTTGATATTCTACCTTATTTACAGCCTGTTTGGGAAGGCAGGAAAAGGGGGGGGGGGGGGGGGGGAAGGAAAAAAAGGAGGGGAAAGTGGGGGGGGAGGAAAGAGGGGAGTGTGTTTGGGAAGTGGGGGAGGAAAAGGGGGGAGGGGGCCCCTAAAAATGGGGGGAAAGTGAGGGAGAAAGAGGGGAAAGGGGAGGAAAGTACAATATTGCCCTTTTATGTCCAAATGGGGGGGGGGGGGGAAAGTGAGGGAGAAAGAGGGGTAAGGGTAAAATGATCTTTTTTTTCCTACCTCACACACAAACAAAATTATACTTTTTCCTTTTTCTTTCCCTACCTTTTCACTTCCCAAACAAAATGAGGGAAAATTAATTTTCCCTCCCCTCCCCTTCATTTTCCTTTCCCCTCAAATTTTCCCTCCCCTCCCCTCCCCTCCCCTCCCAAACACGGCATTCATTAAAGGCTTAAGATGATCTTAATCCTCATTGCAAATCGAGAAGCTTAGTTCAGATGCGATAATAAAGGATAAAAAGAATATCAAGGGAATGTGTGCTCCGAACAAGGATTTTGATTTGGACCAGTGTGTGTGCACTGACAAACATATAGCTATATAAAATGGTTTCAGCTGATTATGCTTCAGTGACCTCTTAGAAAATTTTAATGTCTTATTAATCATATCTAGCCAGTTATCATGTCAAACACGAAAAGGTTTCCAGGGTTAACAATATAAGTGGTTGGACATTTGACAGCCTCAAGATTAATTGAATTGTGTTATTCAAGTCCTAAGCATGGGATCTGCTGTAGGAAATTGTAGAAGCCAGTTTCATGTTGACAAACACTATCAAATGCCTATTTTTCCCCATACTTGTATAGTATCATTATAGCGTACTCGTCTTAACATAATTGGCATCTTTTAGTTGTGGATACGGTGGCGGACCTAGGATTTTCGTTTGGGTGGGGTGGGCAATGGTCAATTGAAAAAGGTCAATAATTCTTTTGCTAGATATTTTTTCACACTAACAATAGAAAAAAGACAAAAAGTATTGAGTTTAAATAGATTAGCAGTTGATATTTTTTCATATCTAATTTAAAGATAAAGTCAATTGCGTCAAAATCGTTGCCAACTACCAATAACCTCCATTTATAGCATAATAGCTTAAAGACATGATTCAATAAGTTTTTCTTTTATAAGGAATCCTATTACTAACACCAAATTCATAAATAAACCTTTTCAATTCTTCAAGAAATTAGTGCATCAATTAGCAACCACAGTACAACAATACTAAAGAAACTCTAGAGAACCCCAAAAAGGTAATAATCATTGTATTTTGAAAATTAATATCCATCATATGAGACCACCTATATTTGTAAATGAACATTATTAGAATAAACATAAACACCATATTATAGTCTAAGAAAAAAAAATTCTAAAAAAGGGAATTTTGGGAATTAGGGATTATAAATTAGGGGAGTCTATGGGGTTAGGGTTTACGAATAAGGGGAATTTGGGGAATTAGGGCTTAGGGTTTAAATTTAAGATTTTGTGTTTTAGGGCTTAGGGTTTCAATTAGGATTTGGGGATTTAGGTTTGGAATTAGATTTAGAGATTAAGAGTTTGAATTTAGCCCTAATTTCCCAAATTTCATTGATCCTAATCTAGGGTTCCATTAGGGTTCTTTGGAGAGAAAAAGAAGCTGAGCCTTACTAGACATCTCTTTTCCTTGCCTTTGTCACAAGCAAATGAAGGTTCAATGTTGCTATCTCTCTTTATTTTTACCAAGAAATGAAGGTTCAATGTTGCTATCTCTCTCTTCTCTACAAAGACACCCGTCACTCATACAAGACAAGAGAGACAAACCACGCACAGTTGTTCTTTTAACCCATTCTCCTGCGCTGCCAGAGACTCCAAGCTCTACCATTGCTTCTCTCAATAGCTTTTACAATGGCAGATTTGGAGACTACCAGAAAACCAATAAAAAGAGAGATCATCTAAGAAAACAAGGTTGAGATCACATAAAGGCGGAGAAGAGTAGACAAGAGTCTTCATCTTCCTCCTTCATAGATTGGAAACGAGTTGCGTGGTCTTACTCTCCCATAGATATTGAAGGAAAAAATTTATTTTTTTTTTGGGAGGGGTGGGGGGTTTCCTTTCCACCAGTGAAGAGAAGAAAAGGGTCGACTAGGTGGGGTGATCGTTTTAACTTACGTGGGGGCATGGGCCAAAGCCTCATTCAACTGTTTGGTGATTTTTGGATTTGACCTGGGGCGACTGCCCCAAATCAGATTAACATAGGTCCGCCACGGTGTGGATATGTTCAGGGAGAATGTCCATTCTCCTGATCTTAGGGCTTGCTTCTTTGTTTTCTCTTTTTTTTTTTTTTTTTTCTTTTTTTTTTCTCCTCTCTCCTTTCTCCCATTATGCTTTCAAAGTTTAACACTGCACACCTAAGATGCCCAGATAGGGATACAGGCATGGATACAGGGATCAAATATACGACTATTTACTTTAGAAAATTTAGGACACAGACATACGTACTGATGTCCTAATTTCTTTTTTTCCTTAGATCACTTTTGAATTAATGAAATTATCATTATTTGTGTTCCTTTCTAGCATTTTTTTATGTGAAAAGTGAAAAAAATAAAAATGAAACGAATTATATGAAATAATGGACTTGGTAGGTAGGGTTTGCTAAACTTGTACCCTAGTAGTGTCGGTGCGGTATCGGTACCAATATAAGTGTTGTATCGATCCAACATGGATGCGCCGAGCTTGAAAAGTATCTCGGTATCTCGGTATCATAGTTGCACACTAGTTCCCTTGACTCTGTTATCTTGGATAAGTATTCATGAGTAGACAAACGAGAATACTTTTTATTCTTACATGCCAAGATGGCTACAAAACCAATGTACAAAAGGGAGTTAAAGTACTAAAGGATCCCAAAACCCAAAACAGAAAAACAGATATAGACAATCTGGAATCTGTAACTCCCAAAAAATTCAGAATCGGTCGAATAGTTCTGCACTTCAAGTCATCTGGGAGAGATTTGTACATCTCTTGAAGACGGTCTGCCAAGAGAATTTTGGCTCTAGATAGTGTAGACTTCTTACTGAGGTGCTTGGAGTCATTTCTGAGGAGCAAAGGACAGAGATGACATGGAAGAAAATTGTAGTGGCGCATCTTCTTCCAAAGGCAGGTCTGAAGAAAGAACCTGCCAAAGCAGACTGGCAGAAAGAGGAGTAACAAAATGAGCAGAAAGAGGAGACAAACAACAGGACTTGCATTAAATCCTCTGCATTTGTTGACAAGCTGAGAACTTAGAGACATGTCCATATAGAAACTTAGATTGGTTTTTAAGGTTGAAACAGTTTCTGTATAAGCAGCAGCTTCATAATTAAATTTACTGAAAAAGGTTTGGGTAGGCCATTTCTAAAGAAAGAAGCTTTGGGTAGTGAACAGAGTCATCATATGCTACCGGAACTGACATTAAAATTTAATCCTTAAATTATTGCAAGATGTGGATGAGAGGAATTACAAGTATAATTGAGTGCTTTACAAACTGGTTAGACATTTGGTTTACTTCATACAGGAGTATGGTGGCCCTGATTAAGCTTCTGACTTCCATTGTTGGTAACATTCTTCCTAAGGTACTTGAACGTAAACAAATTGCGAATATCAGAAGCCAGCTAGGAATACAATCTAGTGTGTTTATTCATTTTCAAATCAAGAGCAGTGGTCACTGGTCTTTATGGCAGGGATGTGAATGTGTTAGAGGCAGGAGGAAGAAGGCATTGACAGGCCAGCCATAATAATTCCAATGATACCTACCACGTGGGCATTCCTATCTGATGATTAAAGAGGCAGGCACCTGTCACAAAATTGGGACCCCCTCTGATTAAAGGCGCCCACTGGATGTCCACAACAGACATCCCATAGGAGAATAGGAACCAATGAAGAAGCAAATTACAAAGCACATCAAAAACATTTGAGAAGTGAACTAAAGAACACAAGGGAAACATGTACAAAGCAATTGAGAAGCAAACTAGGAGTACATTGGTAACATTTAGATAGGTGGTACCATTAAAAAAAAAAAAACATTTTGATAGGTGGGTGTGTGGGTTTGGATTGATCATAGGTGTGCCTGCCGCATACAGTTTTTTGTATCTTTAGACTTACTCTTATGCACCGTGTCAAATGGCACAGTGACAATTAATTGCACATATTGATGGCTTCCATTTTCATTTAATTTCCGAAGCAATATTTTAACATTTCTCAGTTGTTTCTCATAAGCTTCTCCAAACAAAATTATTTGTTTCAAGATACATTTCTTGGGAGTTTAAAAAACAGTTACAAAGTATTAAAACTATCACCATCTCTCTTTTTGAAATGTGGGAACATGTTTCCCACCCATATGTAGAGTTTTGGTAACTGCCCTTTAAACCCATCCCATTGGAGGCTTAACCAAGCGGAAATCTTTCCTTCCATGAAGAGTAGGAAATGGATGCCTGCGAAGGCTACTAGGAATATCATAAATGGAAGCTGAATTCCTTTCTATAATCAAAAGATTACACTGTTGGTTTGAACATTTTACAGTGATAAAAGACTGGCATTTGTGGTAAAAGTTGCATGGGTGAAGGAATGGAACAAGAAATCGAGGAAGTTTTGCTCGACTGCTGATGAGATTAGTTTTGCTCAACTGCTGATGAGATTAAGTTGCTACTATCATTATTCACATTTTTTGGTTATTCGTCACATTATCAGTTCGGGCAAGACAAACACCAATACATAGTCCTCACAAATGCTCTCCTAGACTACTTTGCTTGCTACTTCATCATCGTCATCATCAAAGCCTTGTCCCAACTATGTTGAGGTCAGCTATATGAATTTTGTTTCTCCATTCCGATCTATCTTGAGCCAAATCCTCAGTTGCACTTCTTCGGATCTATTTTTAGTACCTCCATTACCACCTAATCTCTACCATACCACTTTGGTTATTTCTTAACGCATTCATAATGAAAACAGAATAGCAAGACTAGCTAATCCAAACCGTAACATGAACAGAACTAGAAGACACCAACTAACAAAGCAAATTCCCTCGTCATCTCTTTTGCAGCCTCAAGGTTAATTCCAACTCCTTGGAGCTCACCTCAGCCCCACCTTCCTCACTCTCATCACTATCACAACTCTCGTGCCCTCAATGCATGTTCTTCAGTTCAGTATACATTACAGTCTCTTCTGTTACATCATCGTCCTCGCCTTCATTGCTATTCTTTGAATATATGGAAGAGGTTGCAAAAAATCTTATGGCATTTTTTGTCCCTTACAATTTTGTCCCCACTTGCTTTTCATTCACAACAAAAAAGAGAGAATTTAAAAAGATTCAAGGATACCTTTGTCTTTTAACTGTTTCCAAAGAGATAAGTAAATGATTCTCCAAATTTTAAGGAGAGGTTGCAACTTGCAATCAATCTGTTCCCTCTTTATGTCTCACATGTTTTTCTTCAGTGCAATTTGAGAGAAGCCTCCCTACAACTATATTTGGGCATCTTGGCTTTTTCTTTAGATTGAATACCAAGCATTTATCTATCATTGGATTGAATCTCAAAGAAATCTATGGCTAAAAGACCACTAAACATTATGTCTATTAAATCAAGGGTTAGGATCTATGATACCCGGATACTTGTACAAGCTCAACGTATCCGTATCGGACCGATACCACACTTGTATTGGTACTTGATACTGCACCGATACTTTTAGGTAACAAATTTAACGTATCCCACTTATAAAGTCCCTTATTTCATATAGTTCTTTTAATATTTTTACTTCTCACCATAATAAATGCTAGAAAGAGACGAAAAGAATGATAATTTCTTTTATTCAAAAGTGCTCCAAAGAAAAAACTAGGATAGCTGTATCCGTATCCGTGTCCTAGATTTTCAAAAGTGAGGAGTCGTACCCCCAATCCCCGCATCAATGTCTGTATCTGGGCATCATAGGTTAGGATGATCTAAACAAAAAATGGGCCGTTTAAAATGAAGCCTTTTTCCTTAGTTGGGTTGCCCACAATTTTTAATCGATAAGAGTTGGTCCCACCGTATTGAACACACGATTAAAAATCCGAGGAAACCACTTAAGGAAAGAGGTTTTATTTTGCGTAGCATGGATCTTCCTATGTTGTTGACCATTTAGTAATTTGAGTGAATGACTATCAATGATGTTCTCTCAATCATCTCTTCTACTGCATGCATCATGGCCCATCAAAAGATTACAAGTCATTAATCTATAGATTTTCAATCATCCATGTCTATCACGGGCTCGTGGCCCATTAAATAATCACAAGTAATGAATCAATTCATAAATTAATTATGTGAATATTGGTTTACAAGTGATTAATCAGACATGGGCCCTACTTTTATTAGAGTGAGATACAACTCTCAATCCTAAAATAAGGAGTAAATGATTATTTTGAGCGGTTTGCATTCGTTATGGTGGGCTCTACTATTTTTTTGTTTTAATTATTCTCAAAGTTTTGAAAAGTTATTTTTAAATTTAATTGGTATTTTCAAATTTTCTTTGGATATTATTAAAAAAAATCTAAAAAAAATAAATAAAGATTTTTTAAATGATAAGTAAAAGAAATCAATAATTATGGAAATATTATTGATCTCCTCTAAAAAGAATTTTAGCTTCGCTGCTGCTAGTTTACTATCATTTGCCCCCTCTAGAAGAAATTTTGGCTCCATCACTGCTAGCAGATTTGGATTGTCATCAACCCCTAATTCCCAGTCTTGAAGTAGCGCAAGGAAAGGAGGATAGCCTGCAGGCTAAACTCCAAGCCAAAGGCTTAGGGATAGTGATCAAAGGGATCCAAAATGTCCTGGTCTTACACCATGGACAAGTAACCAAGAGGAAAACTCAAGGGAGAAATTTCATTAATCAATGCATTGTCCCTAAAGAGGGATTACAATCCTTTATATAGATTCATACTCTAACCTATTCTTGGAAACAAATCTTATCAAAATAAACTCTAAATCAAAATAAATAAACTTTCTAATTAATCTCATAATTATCCTTAAAATTTAGCTAATCCTAAAAATAAAACTCTTGCATGATTTGAAGATCTTTTATGGGCCTGGGCCCAATGGGCTACCAGACCAAGGATCTGCCTGCATCAGTTCCCGCCTCTTGGAGGGAACTCGCCCTCGAGTTCAGTAGGTGGTCGCCTGGGTCGAAGATCAAACGCACAAACTTTTGATTCTCGTGTGGATCTTCATATGGTGTGTAAGCTTCACTTAAGCGTTTACTCCACAAAATTTTCAGATATTGCATCTTTTGATGGTTGGATTTTGCATGGACTTGCGCTTGAACAAATTGATGCTTCGATTTCTGAATTTGTGCAATCTTTTCACCATCTCTTGATATCAACAATCGATTCTCGAAGATGAAATCAATGTGGGGAACCTCAACGATTGGATCTTCTTTTTCAACCTTTGAAACAATAGCTTGTTCTTTTGATGATTTAATTGGCTCTTTAGGAATTGAACATATGATGAAATCCACCAGTTGATTAGGATCCTGGTTGACTAGATTAAATTCTTCAAAGTCTGCCTTTTCCTCCTTCGTTGCTTGCACTTCCTGATCATCAATTTCTTTGTCTTCCAATGTACTTAAAGTAGGATCCGGTGGAGGAGTTTTGTCAATCACTTCATCTGAATTTGTTGGGAAATCATTTGTTTCTTGCTTTTGTTCTTCAAAATCAGCTTTGATAATCTCTATGGCTGGTTTCACCATAGGGACTTTTGTGGTTTGCAAAGACTTTTCTTCTTGCATCTTAGCTTTCCGGAGGCGATAGCGTTTTATTAAGCGTTCAACACGAATTGCTTCCCAAAATGCTTCATGCATATCTTTGCATTCTTTCTTCATATTTTCCAATATGCTAGGACGCAAACCTTTGAGAAACTGATTGAAATCATGTGTCTTGCCTAAATCACATAAATAATGTAGTCTTTCAAATTCATTGGCATATTGTTCGACGGACAATGTTCCTTGTGTCAAACTAAGATACTGCGCAAAATGGCCAATGGGCTTCAAATTGGCTTTCGTTAGTGGGGAGAATGAATCTCTTCCATGTACGTACCTGTCCTCTAGTAGTAATTTCATTTCATTCCATGTAGGTGGATATTGATACAACTGTCATTCTACTTTTTTCCACCATGCTTAGGCATCTCCTAGTAGCTTTCTTTTGGCATAATCTTTGCATGAACGACCTTTTAATTGACGCCATGTAAAATACTCTTCAAGTACTTTAATCCAATTCAAGAAAACATATGGATCTCTATTTCCATAATAAAAAAAGGAACTTTATGAGCTTCTCTACAAAACATGTTTGAAGATTTACCTTGATGATCAATGCCAAGTGTTGGACTGTTTGCTGCTTGTTAATGCTACATGAAGTGGCTGAGCACGCACAACACTTGAATTCTTGAATGGTTCAATTAGGCTCACTTGACTTGGCTTACAAATAAGGTGAAGGAAAAGAGTGTAGGTCTGATGGACTTGAATGAGGCTCTTTTTTTTTTTTTTTCAAAAAAACTTTGTGATCAGATTTGGGCCTAACTCAAATTCAGGCCCAGATGATGGCTCAGTCCTATCACTTGAAGTGGGACACGTAGGCTGGGCTCCTCGGGCTCAATCCCGGTGAAAGAAGAAAAGGGGCTTCTACCCCTTTTGCTGCTGCAAGACTATAAAGGAAGACAAGGTGGGAGTGGAAGCCTCAGGCGACTTCGGTGGAGACGAAGCCGATGGCCGGCGATGCAGGTGGCATGCGATGGTGATAGTAACCAGCAACATCACAGGTATGTATACTCTGTTCTTCTTCTTCTTCTTCTTCTTCTTTTTCCGGGTAATGGAAGCGAAATGGAGTGGGGTTGTTGTAATGGAAGCGAGGGTTGTGTGATTTGGGGATGTGGCTGGCTGGGGTCTAGGGATTTGATATTTATGGATTGCGAATGATTTGGGGCTTTTAGGGTTTGGTATGGTTCGGTGGAGGTTGGGTATGGAGCAGCAGGGGGTTCGATATGGTTTTTGTGGATTGGGGATGTGATGGGTTGGGTTTCGGTTAAGGGGATTAGGGCTCTGGGAATGGACGGGTTTCGGCAGTCATTGGTTGGATGGGTGAATGAATGTGGTATGCTGGTGGATGAATGGATGGATGGGATTAATGATGAAGGATGGTGATGATAATTGGATAGATAAGGATAGCGGGGTACCTTAAATAGGCGATCGGAACGAAACGGTGATCAGAGATTGGATCTCCTCTCTAATACCAATTGGAGCAGCGTATGGACGGGAGGATAGCCAATGGGCTAAACTCCAAGCCAAAGGCTTAAGGATAGGGATCAAAGGGATCCAAAACGTCCTGGTCTTACACCACATACAAGTAACCAAGATGATCAGAGACTGGATCTCCTCTCTAATACCAATTGGAGCAGCGCAGGGAAGGGAGGATAGCCAACGTGCTAAACTCCAAGCCAAAGGCTTAAGGATAGGGATCAAAGGGATCCAAAACGTCCTGGTCTTACACCACATACAAGTAACCAAGAGGAAAACTCAAGGGAGAAATTTTATTAATCAATGCATTGTCCCTAAAGAGGGATTACAATCCTTTATATAGATTCATACTCTAAAATCTAACCTATTCTTAGGAAACAAATCTTATCAAAATAAACTCTAAATCAAAATAAATAAACTTTCTAATTAATCTCTTAATTATCCCTAAAATTTAGCTAATACTAAAATTAAAACTCTTGCATGATTTGAAGATCTTTTTATGGGCTTGGGCCCAATGGGCTACCGGACCAAGGATCTGACCTGCATCAAGTCTCCTTTCCAATAGGCCTGGATAGCCATTTGGAGGCAGTGGGTTTCATTCCCCCATCCCCTCCACTGAGAACCTGTTCAAACTGGAGCCTAGGTGGGGGCTCAACCCGTACAACGGGCTCAAACATGGGCATGATGGACACATGGGTTGGTGGGAACATGTGATGCAGTCTGGTCCCTATCCAAGACAAGGAACCGCAAGCCTTGATGAACCCAGCTGATGGGGTCCACATGAAAGGCACATGTAGACCCCATCAACATGGCTGCATAATCTCCTCTCTCTTTCCCTGCAATGCTAGTGATGATGTCCTCCCAAGGCCCAAGAGCTCAAGAAAGTTCTTGGGCTGTATAGGCACACATGTGCCTGTCTTGTTGCTTGTTTCTCTTGCGCTCCAGTCCTAGTGTTAGCCAGCCATTTGGGTTGAACCCTGATTCATGAGCTTAGCTGGTGCGGCTGTTGCTGGACCCTGCGTGGTTTTTCATTGTTGCCAAGAAAATATTTTGATGAAGAAAGATGCCGAGAGGTTGGACCTTGATGGAAATGAAGTGAAAGATGTTTGCAGCCAATGAATGAGGGGGCACGTCTTTTTATAGGAATAGGTGTGGGGTACTTGCATTGTGAAAAACAAAAATCACCTCTTCAACCTTATTGTTTCTTGTCTTTATTAACCTGGAAAGGTTATATGTGAGAAATGATGGAATGCTTAATTTAATACAAGAAGATATGACTAGGGTTTCCAAGCTTTGGATGCTTAGATATATTTGTTTGAGAATGCACACCTGAGTTGTTCAAATCAAATAAAATCTTTGGGAGGCAAAATTTTGAAAGTATGTTTAATGGCAATGGACTCTATCTATTGTCAGCTTATACACAAATTTAATGTATATCCGTTATAACCAGTCCTGTGGGTGCATAAACCTGTGGGCTGGTGGAGGTAAGTACTTAGTGGGCAAAATGTCTAAGCTGAACCCGGACTTGATCCATTTATTGATGAAGTTGAAAATGTCAACTTAAGTCCAAACCGGAAGTTTGTAGGGTCAAAAACCAAACATCTAATTTAACATGTTAGGTTTGGTTTGGGTTGCCTGATTAGTGTTGTTAGTCGAGTGGATCAAGTTGGCAGGTGGAATAAGGAGCATGGCTCAACCCCAAACTCAACCCATTAATTAATCAAGTAAACAATGATTGTGCTTACTGTACAAAATTAAGGACATTAATACCAATGTCATTGTATTTATTCTCTTGTAACTATTTTTTTTATAATGAGACATGAAATCTAACAAAAATAAATGAAATCATAAATTTAGTATGGTAGGATATTCTAAACTTGTACCATAAATGTAACGACAAGCATGAATGCTAGAACGGGCTCTCAGTTCTGTAGCCTATCTTCTACAGAAGCGGAACGAAAAGACTTCTTTCTTTTGGCTTCCATACCTATTCCAAAGCTTAGGATATTAATAAAGACATGATTGTTATAACTTTATCATTGATTAAGTAATGAAATTGTGATTATTTTTATTGTTTTTTCTAACTGTTTTTAGATTGAGACATAAGAGAGCTAACAAAAATAAATGAGAAAATGAACTTAGTTTGGTAGGATACTCTAAACTTGTACCATAAATGTAACAATGCAAGTACGAATGCTGAAACATGCGTGTTTTTGTAGCCCATCTTCTGCGGATGCAGAAGAACGGAAAGACTTCCACTTTTCTGCTTCAATCCTCCTTTAGCTAATACGGATATAATTGTCATAACTAATTAATGAAATTATCATTATTTATATTCTTTTTGAACTATTTTTACGTTCAGACCTAAAAAAAACTAACAAAAATAAATGAAATAATGAACTTAATATAGTAGTATATTCTAAACTTGTACTATAAATGTAATGCCGCAAGTACAAATGCCAGTACAGGTAGGTTTGTGTAGCCTGCATGGTTTTAAATTCAGGTGCCGTTCTTCATATTGGTCAGGACGGGGATGAGACCGTGCCGACTGCGCCGCCTATACCGGACTGGTACGGTCACGCCGGTCCTAAGAAGTATAAAAAAAATCTATAAAGAATCAGAAATTAGAAAATAATAAAAAGAAAGTAAAAATGTGAAAATTGAGCTATTTAACAAGTGTCCTATCCAAATATAGTAATATTTAGTATGGTTGAGCACTAAGTTGCTGACGGTATAACATATAACTATTATTTTTTAAGTAGCCATTCTTTTAATTGAAAGGAGAAGTCATTTTCTTAGAGGTGCAGTGGCCAAAAACCGAAAAAAGGAGCGTCAAGTTAACTTCTATCCAGTTTCAATGTTAGTTAAAGGAGATTTTAGTAAATATACAAAATATAAGAGCATTTTTAAAGTTATGTCAAAATATAAGTGCCTATTTGTAAAAAAAAAAAAAAGATCTAAAAAGAAAAGAGTATGTTTTCCTTTTGTTATAAGGTCTTTTTGAGGTTTTGTATATTTTAGTTAATACATGAAATATAAGGCCGAACTCTTGATCGGTGACTTGAGAAGGCCCTGATGTCCTTACCAGCTGGGCTACACACACTACTTTGCATGTATTTACAAAATGTAATATATATTTTTTTTGATAACCTACAAAATGTAATATATTAACTTTAGCCGTTTCGAAATATTTGTAAAACGGAAAATCGGGGCCCATTTCATTCTGGTCAGGGGCGGCACTGGGTCGACTCAGGAATTTGAAACCATGGTAGCCTGTCCTGTTTGGAAACGGAATGGAAAGATATCTGTTTCTATGCTTCCATACCTCAGGACACTAATACAGATATGACAATCATAATTTTGTCATTAGAACATTTCTAAATTTAATGAAATTATCATTATGTATGTTCCTTCTAACTTATTTTAAGAAAGCTAATAAAAAAAACTGAAATACGGAACTTACTATAGTGGGATATTCTTAACTTGTCATGTACGTATGGGACAAATGTGGCTCTACTTTTACCTAATCCAACCCGTTAATATTACACCCTCTGTCCCTCCTCTTCCTCCTCCCATGAGAATTACAGGACAACATAGTGGTAAGGGCATTTCATTCTCACCTAGGTGTTAGGGATCAATGCCTGGCGCTGAAGGACCATGGATTTGGGAGCATACTATGGTGGAGCACTACAATGGAAGAAATTTTGTGGAACACTATAGGGGATGCATGGAATACTTAGCCAGAGCACCTCATGGATGACTTTCAAATAATAATAATAATAATAAACTTTTCAAAAAATAAAAAAACTTTCCAAAAAATAAAAAAACATCTCTGGGATAAGCCCTGGGATGGTAGATTAGGCTAGCTAATTTAGGATAGCATAGTTTACCATTCCTCCAATGTGTAAATAAATAAATAAATAAATAATTAATTAATTAATTACTAAGATGTGTAGATAGGGCCTTGACTTTCCTAGGTAATGAATTACTAGGGTGATAGCTAGGTATTCATTTCCAATCTTCCCTTAAATTCTATATCCATTGTAGGGGAGGTAATTTGACAGTCATTTTTTGGATATTCACCTTTGATTATTCATTTTCAACCACACATAGAGATACAATCCTAGGAATTCATTTACATGGAACCAACAACAAACAGGCCCTAGGTGGTTGCATGGACAAGAAGAAAAGAAGTCTAAATGGTAAATCAGAAATGCGCCATTCAATTACTATAAAAATATACCTCTACATATAACACCATCTAATCTTTACTTGGGTTCTCTTTTAACACACTCATAACAAAACTAGAGCAATGGAACTAGCTAGCCCAACCATAGCATAGGCAGAAAAACACAACCATTAACTGAAGGAAAACAAAAAAACCCCATTAACTGAAGCAAATCCCCTTATGATCTCTCTTATAGCCTTAAGGTTAAGTCGAACTCCTTGGAGATATCCTCAGCCACACCCTCCTTCCTCTCACTACCATCACCACTTTCATGCCCCCCATGCATGTTCTTCAGTTCAATACACATTTCAGTCACTTCTATTACGTCATCGTCCCCATCTTCACACACTGCCATTTCCATTCTTCCCAGCAGATTCTTCTCCTCATCGACCCTTAACCCCAATCTCCTCTCCAATAGGCCTGGATAGCCATTTGGAGGCATTGGGTTCATTCTCCCCGCCTCCTCACCAAGACCCAGACCAAGCTCGAGCCCAGGTGGGGGCTCAGCCCTTAAAATGGGCCCAAACATATGTATGATGGGCACATGAGTTGGTGGGAACATGGCTGCATAATCTCCTCTCTTTCTTTTCCTCCCATGCGAGTGTTGGTGTCCTTCCAAGTCCTGAGAGCTCAAGAAAGTTCTTGGGCAGTATAGGCATGCATGAGGCTGTCTTGCTACTTGCTTCTCTTGGGGTCCAGTGCCTAGTGTTAGCCAGCTTTTTGGGTCGAATCCTGGTTCATGAGCTTGGTTGGGGTGGCTGCTGGACCCTGCAAGGTTTTCCATTGTTGCCAAGAAAATGTTTGGGGTGAAGAAAGATGGTGAGAGGGGGGACCTTGATGGAAATGAAGAAGTGAAATATGTTTGAAGCCTTAGGTCAGGGGGTGTCTTTTTATAGGATTGCAAAAATTACCTCTTCAATCTTGATGACTCATCTTTATGAACTTGGAAATGTAATATGTGAGAAAGGATGGGATAATGCTTAATTTAAAACAAGAAGATATTACTAGTGTTTCCAAGCTTTGGATGGTTAGATATATTTGTTTGAGCATGCACACATGAGTTGTTCAAATCAAATAAAATCTTTGAGAGGCAAAATTTGGAAGTGTGTTTAATGGCAGTGGACTCTATTTTTAGCTTAAACACAAATTCAAATGTATATCCAGTCATGTGGGTGTAAATCCTCTCTAATTGTCTGCATAAACCAGGGGCATTTGTGGAGGTTCATAGTTGTGGGCAGATGTACTGGTCCAACCCAAACTCGACCCATTTATTAATCGAGTTTAAAATTATCATCACCATCAAAGCCTTGTCCTAACTATGCTGATGTCAACCTAAATCCAACCAGGAAGTTAAAATGGTCAACTTCAACATCTGATAGGAAAGCTAGGTTTTGGTTGGGTCGCCAAATTAGTGCAATTAATTAGGTGGGTCGAGTTGGTTGGTGGAATAGGAAGAATGGACTCAACCCAAACCCAGCCCATTTATTCATCGGATCAAGAACAAGTGAGCTGACGGTTCAAAATTCAAGACGCTAAAAAAGATAATGTTGTCATAATTTTGTCGTTTGTAAATTAATGAAATTGTCATAAATTTTATTCCTTTTTAACTGCTTTTATGTTGAGAAGCAAGAAATCTAATAAAAATAAATTAAATAATGAACTCAATATAGTGGGATATTCTAAATGTGTACCATAAATGTAACTGTGCAAGTACGAATGCCTGTACAGGCATGTTTGTGTACCCTTTCTTCTGTGAAAGTGAAACAGAAAGACTTTTGTCTTCTTCATTTTGTGCCTTCTACAGATTCAGGACATTAATATAGACAACACGGTCATAATTGTTATTATAAAATTCGTTAATTAATGAAATTATTATTTAATTTCCTTTCCAACTTCTTTTAAAGGAAGCTAATAAAATAACTGAAATAGTGAATTTAGTATGGAATAAAGAGTGCAAATATGAGAGTGGTGTCGGTCTGACATGAAATTGAGATTTGCTTCTGTAGAATTTGCATATGTAAAATTTAGACGTGAAACACAATGTCATATTTGTATGGGAAGCCTCATTTCCAGTAAACATCAAATGGTTTGGATTACTCATGTAAGATCTTAAGAATCTCTATGAATATTTAAGACATAAAACTAAACACCTTGAGGTTTAATGGGCCGATAAAAAAATTGAATAGTTGTCTATCCATTTCGCTTTTGTAAAAGATGAACTGTAGAAACGTGCATGTCCTCGCATTCATACCTGCGCCATTACATTTATGGTACAAGTTTAGAATATCCTACTATACTAAGTTTATTATTTCATTTATTTTTATTAGGTTTCTTATTACTTAACATAAATACAGTTAAACAGGAATATATATAAGGACAATATCATTAATTTATGGATAAAGAAATTACGACAATCATATCCATATTAGTTGGAGGAGTTATAAAAAAAAAACAGAAGTGTTCCGCTTCGGTAGAAAACAGGCTACAAAAACATGCCTATAGTGGCATTGGTACTTACACTGTTGTACTTATAGTATAAATATAGAATATCCTGCTATACTAAGTTAATTATTTCATATATTTTTGTTAGATTTCTTATGTCTAAACATAAAAAACAGTTAGAAAAGAATATAAATAACAAAAATTTCATTAATTTACCAATGATAAAATTATGACAATCATATCCGTATTAATGTCCTGAATTTTGGAAGAGGTCTAAAGGCAAACGGACAAAAGCTTTTTTGTTCCGCTTCTGCACAAGACGGGCTACAAAAACGTGTCTGCAGTGGCATTCAAACTTGCACCATTACATTTATAATACAAGTCTAGAATATCCTACTATATTAAGTTCATTATTTCAGTTTTTATTAGATTTATTTTTCGACATAAAAACAGTTAGAACAGAACATAAATAATTTCAATAATTTACTAACAAGAAAACTATGACAATCAGAGCAGTATAAGTGGGGGGAGGTATTGAAGTAGAAGGACAGAAATCTTTCGTTCCATTCAACAAAAGATGGGCTACACAAACATGCCTGCATTGGCATTCGGATTTGTACCATTACATTTATGGTCCATGTTTGGAATACCCTACCATACTAGTTCATAATTTCATTTATTTTTGTTAGATTCCTTATGTCTTAACATAAAAACAGTTAGAAAAGAATTTAAATAATGACAATTTCATTAATTTACCAACGACAAAATTATAACAATCATATGTATATTAGTATCCTGAATTTTGTATGGTAAGCTCGCTTGTTTGTTGACTTGATTAATTAATGGGTTGGGTTTTGGTTGAGCCATTCTTGTTATTCCACCCGCCAATTTGATCCACTGACTAACTCCACTAATCCAGCATCCTAGACCGAACCTAGCATGTTAATTAGATGTTTGGTTTGACCCTTTTAACTTCTGGGTTGGATTTAAGTTGAGATTTTCGACTTGATTAATAAATGGGTCAAGTTCGGGTTGAGCCTATAAATTTTGCCCACTAAGTACATACCTCCACCAGCCCCTTGGTTTAGGCAGACTGGATTAGAGACCATTTACACCCACAAGACTGGATATATGGGATATACATTGAATTTGTGCATAAGTTAAAAATACGGTCGTCTACCATTAAACACACTTTCCAAAATTTGCCCATCAAAGATTATATTAGATTTGAACAACTCAGGCTTGCACTTCTCAATAAATGCGTCAAAGCATCCAAAGCTTGGAAACCCTAATCATATCTTCTTGTTTTTAATTAAGCATTATCCCATCCTCTCTCACATATAACCTTTCCAGGTTAGTGAAGACAAGTAATTAAGATTAGAGAGGTGATCTTTGTAATTTTCACAATGCAAATACCCCCCACCTAATTCTATAAAAAGATACCCCCTATCTCTAAGGCTACAAACATCTCACTTCTTCATTTCCATCAAGGTCCCACCTACGAACATCTTTCTTCACCCAAATATTTTCTCTGCAACAATGGAAAACCATGCAGGGTCCAGCAGCCGCCGCCCCCACCAAGCTCATGAGCAAGGGTTTGACCCAAATGGATGGCTAACACTAGGCATTGGAACCCAAGGGAGACAAGCAGCAAGACAGACTCATGCGTGCTTATACTGCCCAAGAACTTTCTTGAGCTCTCAGGCTTTGCAACGGTGGCTTTGGAGGGAAAGAGAGAGAAGAGAGTATGCATCCATCTTCCCACCAATCCATGCGTCCGTCTACCCACCAATCCATGCATCCATCTTCCCACCAATCCATGCACCCATCATGCCCATGTTTGGGCCCATTGTACGAGTTGAGCCCCCACCTTTGTTTGACCTTGCTCTGGGTCCCAGTGCAGGGCCTTGGGGAATGAACCAAGTGCGTGCAAATGGCTATCCAGGCCTATTGGAGAGGAGGTTTGAGCTAAGGGGTGATGAGGATGATGATCTGCTGAGAAGGATGGGTATGGCAGAGACTAAAGATGGGGGCGATGATGCAACAGAAGTGACTGAAATAGAAGATGAGGATGATGTAACAGAAGTGACTGAAACAGAAGATGAGGATGCTGTATCAGAGGGGGAACATGAGAGTGGTGATGGTAATGAGAGTGAGAAGGATGGGGTTAAGGTGGGCTCCAAGGAGTTGGACTTAACCTTGAGGTTGTGAGAAAGGTCATGAAGTGATTTGCTTCCATTAATGGGTGTGTTCTTCTTCTACCTATGTTATGGTTTGGCTAGCTAGTCCTATTGCTTTTTGTTACGAGGGCATAAAGTACCCAAGGGGTACGGTGAAGATTTGATGGTATAATAATGTTGGGCTAGATTTTAATGTTACTGAATGGTACTTTTTTGTTTTACGTTTCTGAGTTGTTTTCTTGTTGTCTATGCAAGAACCTCGTCTCTGACTGTGTGACTTGGTGGACATGTTTCTTCCGTTCCATGCACTTCTTTTCTTTATTACCTCTTTATTTTATTTTTATTTTTATTTTGTGAGTGTGTGTATGTGGCACTGCAGGAGGAAAAGGTTACTTAGGCGTCACCATCTTTTGCAGCATTTCTCCTTGTGAAGAACACAGAACAGTAAGACCAAGATTTTAGTAAGGGCAAAAATGAAGTACATTGAACAATAAACATAAAAGAGAACTGTGCAAGAAGTATCTCCGGTATAAACCAAAATTAGCAATATAAACATGAGTAGTAAATTTGTGCAATCGTCGTCTTTCAGCTTACCTCAGCTGGTTCGGGAAACGGGTATATGAATAAAGCGTGTGAGTTCAAATTCCAAAAAAAAAAAAACAATTATCTGAAGATTTTATATGGTAAAGATGGACTATAAATAGAAGAGGCCTTTCTCCAATTAACCCGGGTGCACTCTTTAAAAGTGCTTCCCTACTGTGTTGGTCCATCTGGGACGAATCTGATTGACCTAGGTAGGTTGCATATCAGTGTGTAGGGATATTGTGGGTAGGAGCTGTGCCAAATCTCACTCTGATCAAATATTCTTAACACTAAATTTTGATGCCTCAAAATGTAAAAGTTTTCTAAGTGCATACAATTTTTTTTTTTTTTTTTTTTTTTTTTTGTTGTTGTTGAATCCCATGGATATAACAGTTAGATGAGTGTCCTTTTTTTTAATTGGTGACATGACAGCCTCCAAACTCAAGGTTGCAATCGTAAGCACCTTCCGTTGGGCTATGGGCTTTCATCAAAAAGGCAGTAGGCGATGTAGCTCACTGAACCAAACTTTGGTTTTGATTTTGTATAAAAGCAGCGCCCAATCTAAAGAAATAGTAAAGGGGTCATTTGTTTGCACACGTTTACATATATAAAGATTAAACATGTGCAAAATTTAAGTTTGTTTACGCTTGTGCGTAAATGAGGTATAAAAACTGTGTGTAAATAAGGCTATTTCCATATGAAAATTGATGTGTAAATGAGGCTATTTTCATATGAAAGTTTTCAAACCTCTAGAAAGTTGCAAAATTGGCTCCTTGGTACCACACACGACTAGAGATTGATCCCTGGATCTTCAAGTTTAAAGTATCACTCCAGACCAGTTATCCAACTTTGCAAAATAAAAATAAAAAAGGCTTAAGTACAAAGAACGTTGACAAGTCACACTATCAAATGTTAACACAGGCCCATTATAATACCCATTATAATATAAGTTGGCCCAGCCCATCCATAACTCATCTGCAAAAGCCCATTGTGTTAGACTTGTACAGCAATACATACTATAATAGGAGATTTGTAGATTGATATTAATCAGACTTGTACAGCAATACATACTATAATTGTAGATTTGATAGATTGTAATTAGAGCCCAAATTGGGCATGACTGATCTATAAAACACGATGGTGTATCCTCAAGGAGATCATCGGATTCCATTCAGCCTGTTTATGAGTTATAGTTCTTCTGGTTGATTCGTAACATGGTATCAGAGCCATCTTGGTGAAATAGAAAGATTAAGAGCCATCAGAATCTTTCTTGTTGAAGTTCTCAAGAGGAGCTTCTCTGTCGACTGGTTTGAACAAGAAGTACACGACGGCAGTGTGTGGAGATCAACAGTGGGCCACCATCCACAGATCAGATCTGATCAGAAGGACACCACAGCCCTGGTCGCCTGATATTCTGGGAGTTTTGGTGATTTTTTCAACATTTTTTGAAGATCAGAGGTAGGCCTTTTGATCACTATTTGGGTTTTTTAGTTTCTGCAATATACTTTCATCAAAGCCGTCCAACTTTAAACACGTGTATCCAATTGCTGCAATCTTTCCTGTGTTGGTTTGATATTTTTGTGAAGCATCTTTCTGGTCACCCTGATCTGGAAGATTGAATCATCAGTGGACCCCACCTACTGTTTTCTGCTGATTTTCTTGGTCGCCTGGCCTGTTTTTTTGCTCTCATTTATACAGATCTGAGATTTGTTGTGTTTGGTTGGTTCAGAATAGCTTCTGGGCTATTATTCATTTTTCTATTGTTGTTGTCACCTTAATTTGTGCTCTCTGAAATTGATCTGGGCTGTTTCTCGTTGCTATCTGGTTACTGCTCACTGTGTATTTATTGTCATCTGTGGGTTGACAATGGACAAGAATGAAATGAAATTGATCCAATTCAATGGAAAGAACTATTCTGCGTGGGCCTATCAATTTGAGCTATATCTGAAAGGCAAAAAATTATGGGGCCACATTTCTGGTTCTATGGAAAAGCCATCGGATAAAAATAAATTGGCAGATTTGGAAGATTGGGAAACCAAAGAAGCACAAATTATGAGCTGGATGTTGAGCGTTGTGGAACCCCATTTTTTCCTCCATCTTAAGCCCTATAAAACTGCTCAAGATATGTGGGGATATCTGAAACGCATATATCACCAAGAAAATTCAGCCCGTCGGTTCCAATTAGAGTATGAAATTGCTCAATATTCTCAAGGACAGATGGCTGTCCAGGAATATTACTCCGGTTTCCTTGTTCTTTGGACTGAATACACGGATATTGCCTATGCTACTATCACCGGAGACACTCTATCTGGGGTTCAGGAAGTTCATAAAATTACTCAGCGAGATCAGTTCTTAATGAAACTTCGGCCTGAATTTGAAAACGTTCGATCCAATCTCATGAGTCGACATCCATCTCCCTCTTTGGATACATGTCTCAATGAAGTGCTCCGCGAAGAACAACGAATAGTTACTCAGCATCAAATATCCCAACAATCATCCGCTGGTCCGGCTGAAGTTGCTTATGTGGCAAAAGGGAAACCCCCCAGACGCGACTATTCTACCCAGGACTTGAGCAAGATTCAATGCTTCACTTGTAAGGAGTATGGACATTATTCTTCTCAGTGCAGAAAGAAAGTTTGTAACTACTGCAAAGCGAGTGGGCATATTATCTCTGAATGCAGGAAACGACCAGAAAATCGGAACTCACGTGCTTATTCTGCCATTGCTTCTTCAGATTCTCATTCTGTGGCACCTGCTTCTCCGTCTTCATCTATGTCTTCACAGCAATTTGCACCCAGTCCCCCTATCAACCCTGAAATGATTCAACAACTGATTCTCCAAGCATTCTCCACCTTGGGCCTCTCAGGTAAAATCTTTCCATCTCCTTCCACGTGGTACTTTGATTCTGGAGCATCAAATCATATGACTTTCTCTTCCAAACTCATGACTAATATTCAATCATATGATGGGAAACTCCAAGTTCAAACTGCCAATGGGGGTCACTTACCTATCACTGCCATAGGAGATATTCCACACAAATTGCCTTTAAATCATGTTTTTCTTTCACCTGGCCTCTCTACCAATTTGTTATCTGTTGGACAACTTGTCGATAATCATTGTAATGTGTCATTCTCTTCTTCTGGTTGTGTTCTACAGGATCAGGGGACGGGACAGGTGATCGCGAAGGGGCCTAAGTGTGGCCGGTTGTTTCCGCTTAGTCTGCCTATGCAACCTAGGGATGAATCTACTTCCGTTTTTTCATGTGTTCTTCAAAATAACATGCATCTGTGGCACAAAAAATTAGGACATCCTAATTTGAACATATTGTTATCTTTGAAAAATTCTGGTTTGATTAATAAAATGCAATTTTCTACTTCTGATGTCAATATTGATTGTTCTGTTTGCAAATTAGGAAAAAGTAAAGCCCTTCCATTTTCTGTGCATACCTCTATATCAGAAAAATGTTTTGATTTGATTCATAGTGACGTTTGGGGTATAACACCTGTTATTTCTCATTCTCATTTTAAATACTTTGTCACATTCATCGATGATCATAGCGGATTTACTTGGGTTTATTTTTTAAGGGCAAAATCAGAGGTGTTTGAGGTTTTTAAAAAAATTTTGGCCTATGTTGAGACACAATTCTCCACTTGCATAAAAATTCTCAGATCTGATTCAGGAGGAGAATATGTGTCACACAGTTTTCAAGAATTCCTCCAATCTAAGGGGATTATCTCTCAACGAACATGTCCTCATACTCCACAACAAAATGGCATTGCTGAACGGAAGAATCGCCATTTGCTTGATATGGTTCGTTGCTTGCTACTTGAATCATCTGTTCCCCCTAGATTTTGGCCGGAAGCTCTATCCACTTCCATTCATCTTATTAATCGGCTTCCCTCTTCCAAACTTCAAAATCAGACTCCATATTTCCGTCTCTTTAACTCTCAACCTACATATACACATCTTCGTCCTTTTGGATGTGTTTATTTTGTTCATCTTCCTTCTTCTGAAAGGACAAAATTGTCTGCGCAAGCTACCAGATGCGTTTTTCTTGGTTACGCAACTCATCAAAAAGGATTTGTTTGTTATGATCCCTCTTTCAAAAGAATTCGTGTTTCTCGAAATGTTGTGTTTTTTGAAAATTTATATTTTTTTTCTCACACAACTGATTCTTTCACTTCACTTCCCATGGCTATATTACCACCTTTTTCATCCGATACTTCTTCCTCTTCTATTGAAAGGTTCAAACCTGGAATTGTATATAGGTGACGCACGGAACCAATCACTGCTACGATACAGCCCATTCCAGACCCACCTGATCCGGCACCTGATCCAACTCCCCTGGCCACTACGTCAGAACAAACTATCATGCCACCTCTTAGACGCACCACGCGTGTTTCTCGGCCTCTTGATAGATATGGGTATTCAGCTTTTCTTGCCACTCTCGCTTCTGTTAACATTCCCACTTCCTACTCTCAAGCTGTGAAACATGAATGTTGGAGGAAAGCTATGTCCGAGGAATTAGAAGCTCTACAGACTAATCATACATGGGATGTGGTTACCTGCCCACCTACAGCTCGACCTATTGGGTGTAAATGGGTTTACTCGGTCAAACTAAAGTCTGATGGTTCTCTCGACCGATATAAGGCTCGCCTGGTTGCTCTTGGTAATCATCAAGAATATGGCATTGATTATGATGAAACCTTTGCTCCGGTTGCAAAGATGACTACTGTCCGGATGATGATTGCCATTGCAGCATCTCAAGCTTGGCCCATCCTTCAGTTCGATGTAAAGAATGCCTTTCTTCATGGTGATCTTAAAGAAGAGGTTTATATACACCTTCCTCACGGGTATTCCCCTTCCAGTAGTTCAGATGTGGCTAAACTAAAGCGTTCTCTCTATGGCCTTAAACAGGCTCCTCGCGCTTGGTTTGAAAAATTTCGGGACGCCTTACTTCTGTTGGCCTTCCAGCAAAGTCCGTATGATCCATCGTTGTTTTTACATAAGTCTCCAAGCGGTATCACTATTCTTCTTGTTTATGTTGATGACATCATTATTACTGGAACTGATTCGGCAATGATATCTAAGCTTCAATCCTCATTGCATCAATCATTTCATATGAAAGACTTGGGTCCATTAACCTACTTCTTAGGTCTTGAAGTTCATCAAACAGACAAAGGCATTATCTTGCACCAACACAAATATGCTCTAGACCTAACTGAACTAGCAGGACTCCAGCATTCCACTCCAGTTGATACTCCCCTTGAAGTGAACTTGAAGCTTTCCAAGGATAGTGGGGATCTTCTTCCCGATGCCACGCTCTATCGGCAATTGGTTGGTAACTTGATCTACTTGACTCATACCCGCCCCGACATTTCCTTTGCTGTTAATCTCGTCAGCCAGTTTATGACTCAACCGAGGCATCTTCATTTGGCGGCTGCCCGACGAATTATTCGTTACCTTCTTGGTAAGACTACTCGTGGTCTATTCTTCTCGGCAGGCTCTCCACTAAATCTCGTTGCTTTTTCCGATGCTGATTGGGCGGGTTGTCCTGACACCCGTCGCTCCACAACTGGGTGGTGTATGTATCTTGGTGATGCGTTGATATCCTGGAAATGTAAGAAACAAGATAAGGTTTCCAGATCCTCCACTGAAGCCGAATATCGAGCCATGTCTGCTGCCTGTTCTGAAATACTTTGGCTTCGTGGGCTACTCTCCGATCTCGGTTTTCCTCAAAGCTCACCTATACCTCTCCATGCTGACAACACTAGTGCTATTCGTATTACAGAGAACCCAGTCTTTCATGAACGGACCAAGCACATCGAAGTTGATTGTCATTTCATTCGTGATGAATATCTACGGGATGTCATTTCTTTACCGTTCATCTCCTCTGGCCTCCAGATTGCGGACATCTTCACAAAGGGACTTCCTAGCCCCCGTCATCAATTCCTATCCAGCAAATTGATGCTTACTGATTCCACATCATCAATTTGAGGGGGGGTGTAACACAGGCCCATTATAATAGAAGTTGGCCCAGCCCATCCATAACTCATCTGCAAAAGCCCATTGTGTTAGACTTGTACAGCAATACATACTATAATAGGAGATTTGTAGATTGATATTAATCAGACTTGTACAGCAATACATACTATAATTGTAGATTTGATAGATTGTAATAAGAGCCCAAATTGGGCATGACTGATCTATAAAACACGATGGTGTATCCTCAAGGAGATCATCGGATTCCATTCAGCCTGTTTATGAGTTATAGTTCTTCTGGTTGATTCGTAACATCAAATCCCTTTGCTATCTTACATTTTTTGGCAACTTCTATGGACCCTATGCTTCCATACTTCTCTTAACTAATGCGGATGTAATTGTCATAATTTTATCGTTGGTAAATTAATGAAAATATCATTATTGATATTCTTTTCTAACTTTTTTTTTACGTGAGACACAAGAACTCTAACAAAAATATATGAAATAATGAACTAAGTATGATAGGATATTTTGAACTTGAACCATATAAGTAACGGTGCAGAACAGAAATTTCAGGCAAATTTATATAGCCCATTTTCTATGGAAGCAGAACAGAAAGACTTTTGTCTTTCCACTTTCATACCTTCTTCAAAATTTAGGGCACTAATATGGATATATCTGTCATAATTTTATCGTTAGAACATTTTCAAATTAATGAAATTATCATTATTTATATTCCTTGCTAACTTCTTCTAGAAAAAGCTAATAAAAATAAATCAAATTACGAACTTGGTATAGTAAGATACTATAATCTTGTTCAATATAAGTGACGGTTGCAATAACAAGTGCAAATATGATTGGGGCAGCAATCTAACATGGATACAGTAAGTTTTTCTGAACTTTTCACATACATGTGGAGCAATGTGGCGGCACTTTTACAGTGGTATAGGCGTCTGATTCTCACCAAAGTGTTAGGGATCAACGCCTGGCATTGGCGGAGCATGGATGCAGGAGCATTGTGGTGGACCACTAACAGGCAGAGCACCTCAAGGATGAGCCATGGGATTTAGATTAGGCTGCTTTAGGCTAGGATAGTTTCATTCCACCCATGTAAATAATAATAATAACACGGATCACAGCACAGCAGAACATTGTCCTATTTAGTTTTATTTAAATTACAATGCTGTTTTTACATTCCTGATTGGATCAGCTAAAGGTGGTCCCTACATCCAAAGCATGTGGTCAGGGTGGTCCTAACTAAGGATGTGATCACTTCTCTTAAATCACCATTGTTGCTGTCATTAAAGGTGTATCCCATAAATCTTGATCAAGGTTCTAAAATATGGTTCCGAACAATGTATCTGCCATTGCCAGAGCTTTTAGAAATCGTTTAGGGAATTGGCTCCTAATTAGAATTTTAGTTTGTTTCGACTCTTAAAATTTTAGCCATAAATAACCCCACCTTCTGATAGAAAGTTGAGATAATTCCCTCCAAGTACTCGTACAGTTTTTATGGACTAAAATGTCCTTGACTATGTGATATTGCATACCATATTTTTTTTTATTTCACAATGTTTTAATTGATGCAGCACAAAGTTCCCTCCTGTTGGTTTAAAAGAGGAATATTTCTATGTGATATCCCACGGTTTATAAGTTTATGCGATATGACATATTTAAGGGCATTTTAGTCCGTGATATCCCACGGTTTATAAGTTTATGCGATATGACATAGTTAAGGGCATTTTAGTCCATTAAAATTGTGCAATTATTTATATGAAATTATCTCAATTTTAGGCAGGAGGAGGGGTGGACCAACGTTGTAGCATGTGGGGCAAGTTGCACCCGTGCCATTTGAAAAATCCCCATAAAGGGATTTGGGCCGTTGGCCCATGCCCCACATCAAATCCGATCCCGCCCACCCTATTCTACTGAATTGCAGAAGCGAGCCCTCTCTTGCTCCTCTTGCTCAACCTCTCTACTGCGCAAATCACCTATCTCAGGCTACTCTCTCTCTCTCTCTCTCTCTCTCTCTCTCTCTCAGAAGGTGTAACAGCTTCTACTTCCATCCCTCCCTTCATCTTGGTAGGTGGTTCTATCCCTCTCTCCATTTCTCTCTCTCAATTCGATTTATTACTAGAAATTAAGTTTCTGGAGAAGCAGATTTTTGTTTGTTGAGTAAAAGGGAAGGCCAGTGTTGATGATGGTTTGAAATGGAGCATTTGCTTTTTATGCTTTTTATTTTGATCTCATATAGATCCAAATATTCCCCATGAGCTTTTGTTCTATTGATTTTGAGATAGATAGCTTTCTCATGGTAGTGAGCTATTTTGCTAGGACCCTTCCATATATGGCCCTATTCTTGGAGGTAATTATCGAATATAGAAGCATTTTCATTTGGACCTGTTCTCTCACAGGATTTTGGCTTGCATATTTTTGTGAAACTGTTCATTTCTTTTGAGAAATTATAGTCAATACCTCGCTTGTAGCCTCTCTCTCTCTCTCTCTGAATCTCTAATATTATCCTCTCTTATTTTAAACCAATCAACTACTTTTGCATGCAATGGATGGTCAAAATGTAAATTCTGCCCCGTACTGCTCAGTGAATCTGATGTGTCCCAAATGGGCCAACACGGGAAGGAAGCTGTTAGGATTTTGTGTGTTGGCTAAATTCATGGGTTGGACAAAACTCTGGGTCTCTGAGTTGTAATTTTCTATTTAGAAAAGGCCTTTGAAGTTAGAAGTTTGGAAGGACTCAAAAGCAGAAAGCCTGAAGGATTTAGAAGAAGTCTGCTGGAGAAAGAGAGCTGAATTTCCGGAACATATCCAGAGAAGGGTTCGCTCGAGCGACCATTTCATTGGCTCGAGCGAACAGTGTTCTGTCTTGCCCAGTTCTGAAACAAAGGGTTGTTCGCTCGAGCGAACCGAGAGATCGCTCGAGCGAACCTGGCGCAGACAGTGTTACGAATTTGGAAACCTGATTATCTAATTGTGCTCAAACTGCTTGTTTTAGTCCTAATCATCTTAGGCAACCTTAAGCACGAACCAAGGGCTATTTAAAGGGTTCTAAGGCTATTCCAAGAACACCTCACCTCTCATAGTGCTGAGTTAGAGTTTATCATTGAGAGAGTTCTTCTCTAGAGCTTTATGAAGTTGTGCTGCCAAGTTCTCTAGAGTCACTTCTTCTGCATCCTTTGTAGAAGATTATCTTCCTGAGAGAAGATTTGAGGAGTCAAGTGCTGGTCTGGATCTGGTGCAATCAACGGTGTGAAGTCGTTGAAGCGTGAAGCGACACAAGGTAACTTCAGTCCTTGGGTAGGGGATATCTAGGGAGGAGATCTGAGTTTCTTGTAATTGCGAGATTCATAGTGCTTGATTTGATCCAGTTTGGATCGGTGGTTTTTCACCCGGTTAGGGTTTTCCACCTAAAAATTGGTGTCCTTATGGTGTGTGCTTATTGATTTATTTTCCGCTGCATATTATTTATTTCTGCACACATTGGTTGATTGTTTGAGTAGACCAATCTAGAGATCCCGGAGACCCCTCCACTTTTTCAGAAGCTTATTCAGACAACGTACCATGGTTAATTGGCAGCCCCTACTTCATTTAGTCCATCTTTAGTATATATAACCTTCACATGATTGTGAAATATTTAGGCCTTGTTTAGTATCTCTATTCTTATTAAAAAAAGAGAGAGAGGCTACAGATCGTATTTTCACGCGTCCAGAAATGGGGCCTTTCATTTTATTGCCTCCACTTCTCTAAAGTGGGAGGAGGGTAGAATTATGTGCCAAATGCTCTTAGTTTTCAAACCTCTACCCGCTTTACACATTTAGATAAATAGAGGCCAGAAATAGAGATCCAAACATGAGCTTATTGCTCAGGTTTCTATGCTGATTTTGGTTTATACTGGAGACTTTGTATATAGTTTATGGTTCACTCTTCTATGTTCTTTGTTCAATGTAATTCACTTATCATTGCTAAATCTTAGTCATACAGTTCTGCATCCCTTGCTAGGAGGGATGATACAAAAGATGGTGAGATCTCAAGAACCTTATTTTTTTTCTCACACACACAAGAGGAAACACCATACCACTTGGATTCATTGTTGACGCACTCATAACACAAACAGAACAATCAGACTGGCTAAACCAACCATAACATGTGTGGAACTAGAAGACGCAAACTAACAAAAGCAAATCCCCTCATTGTCTCTCTAAGAGCCTCAAGATTAAGTCCAACTCCTTCGAGCTCGCCTCAACCACACCCTCCTCGCTCATAACCATCGCCAATCTCATGTCCCCCATCCGTGTTTATCAGCTCAGTACACGTTACAGTGACTTCTGTTACTTCGTCGTCTCCATCTTCACTCTCTACTCTGCCATATTCACTCCTCCAAATGGATTCTCGTCCTCATCGACCCTTATCTCCAGACTCCTCTCCAGTAGGCCTGGATTGACCTTTAGAGGCACTGGGTTCATTCCCCCACCTCCTACACTGAGACCCAGACCAAGCTAGAGCCCAGGTGGGGGCCTCAATCGTACAATGGGCCCAAACATGGGAACGATGGGCACATGGGTTGGTGGGAACATATCTGCATACTCTCTTCTCTCTCTGTCCCTCCAATGCCAATGTTGGTGTCCTCCCAAGACCTGAGAGCTCAAGAAAGTTCTTGGGCAATATAGCCAGTCATGCGTCTGTCTTACTGCTTGTCTCTCTTGGGTTCCAATGCCTAGTGTTAGCCAGCCATTTGGGCCGAACCCTGGCTCATGAGCTTGGTTGGGGCGGTGGCTGCTAGACGCCGCATGGTTTTCCATTGTTGCCAAGAAAATGTTTGGGGTGAAGAAAGATGTAGAGAGGTGGGACCTAGATGGAAATGGGGAAGTGAAAGATGTTTGAAGCCTTAACAGATACAGGAGTCTTTTTATAGAAGAGGTGTGGGGTATTTGCATTGTGAAACTTACAAAAATCACCTCTTCAATCTTAATGACTGTATTCATTAAGTTGGAAAGGTTATATGTGAGATAGGATGGGATAATGCTTAATTTAAAAGAAGAAGACATGACTAGGTTGTCACGCTTTAATGCTTAGGGCCCGTTTGGCATCGTTCTTGTATTGTTTTTAATTTTATTTTCATATAAGGTTGTGTTGAGATTGGGCTGCACTGAGATGATACTCTACAGAACTTGTTTGGCAACATTATATTAAATTACTTTACTGAGAATATGTAGTATGGAACTTGTTTGGTAACGTCATAAAAGGTTTGCTCCAAAGATCAGACATAAAAATTTATAACATACCTTTTATTTTATGTGGCATTTTATTATTATCGTAGATGGGACCCACTTGTAGAAATTACTACGTCGTACCCGTCTTTGAAAATCAGAACATAGAACCCATATTCATAGGACTTACGGTGTGAGCCCACCTTAATAAGAATTATAATGTGAGGTCGCCTTTTTGTAAATATAAATATAAGACTCACTTTTAGAAATTTCAACAAGGTACCATATTTAGAAATTAGGATACAAGGCCCACATGTATAAGATTTATAATGTGGATCTACCTTTTGTAATCGTGATCATATGATCCACATTTATGAATTACAAAGTGAAGCTACATTGTTTGTAATTGTGGACGCATGACCCACCTTTAGTAATTACAATATGGTGCCCAACTTTAGAAATCAGAGCATGGGCGCAGCACATTCATAGGATTTACAATGTGGGACCACCTTTATGGGAATTATAATGTGGTGCATCTTTTTTTGTTGATTGTAAACAGAGGGCATTCACAATGTAGCCCACATCCATAGGATTTACAACGTGACTCCACCTTTTGTGATCGTGATCATATGACCCATCTTTAATAAATGTAAGTGGGGCCATATTTTTTGTGATTTGAGACATGGGACCCACCTTTAAAAATTAGAAGATAGGGCCCACATTTAGAGGGTTTATAATGTGGTTCCACCATTATAGGAGTTATAATATGGGCATGCCTTTTATAAGTGTGACCGTGTGACTCACCTTTATAAATCATAAAGTGGGGCTATCTTTTTTGAGATTGTGAACATGAGGCCTACCTTTAGGATAAGTGAGAGGATTTAGAGTCTTTAAATGCCATTTTTTTTAAAGGTAAGAGATAAGTATGAAATAATTGTGCCAGCAAGTTGTTTCTTAAAAAAATAAAGCATTTTTGTTCTAACTTTCTTATGCGAGTGGGTTAAGCTTTTGAGATTCCTTTCTGTAAGTTCAAAATGAGGAATAGTGATTTACACATGCTAAACATACTTTCCTTAATTTTATCTCGTGGGAATATGGGAACATCCGAAAGCTTATACACAAATTCAATATATATCCCATGCATCCAGTCGTCTGGGTGTAAATGCTCGCTAATCTAGTCTGCATAAACCAGGGGGTTAATTACCTAGTGGGCAAAATGTCTAAGCTCAACTTGGACTCAACCCATTTATTAATCAAGTTCAAAAGGGTCAACTTAAATCCAATCCAGAAGTTAAAAGGGTAAAATGAAACGACTCAACCCAAACACAACCCATTAACAAATAAGGTGAACGAGTGGGCTTACCGTACAAAATCCAGGACAATGATACAAATGTGATTGTCATAATTTTCACACTGATAAATTAATGAAGTTGTTGTTATTTATATTTTTTACTAACTTGTTTTTTACGCTGAGACGTAATAAATCTAACAAAAATAAATGAAATAATGAACTTAGTATAGTAGGACATTCTAAACTAAATATAATTGTGCAAGTACGAATGCCAATAAAAGGGCATGTTTGTGTAGCTCGTCGTCTTCTGCTAGAAGCGAAATGAAAGACTTGTCTTTCTACTTCCATGCCTCATACAACTAATATCGATATGGACAAATTAGTCCCTAAGTTTTCAATTAAGGACATCCGTCCATTTAAAACTATTTTGGTAACTTCTTCTCTCCATTTTTTAAATACCCAAATTACCCTTCATTGAAATAAAATCCTCCTTCACTTTCTCTATATTCTCCTTATTTTCTTTACGAGCATCCTTACCGTGATCAAGGACAATCAGGTCCCCGTGCGATCGGTCGCATGTAGTAGTTGTCGGAACCATGTCATGGTTTTAAATGAAGGGTAATTTGGATATTTTAAAAATCAAGAAAAAAAGTTGTCAAAAAGTACCTTTAAATGGCCAGATGTGCTTAATTGAAAACTTACTAAAAAAACTTATAGACTAATTTGAAAACTTTTGAAACTTGCATCCTTTTTTGAAATAAGACAAAAAATTAATGCCTTATTTAAAAACTTCCCTTATTTATATTCTTCTCTAACCTTTTTATGTTGAGATATATGAAATGTAACAAAAATAAATGAAAAAATGACTGCAAAAACAAATGTTTGTGTGTCCCGTCTTCTACGTTAGAGAAATAAAAAATACTTCTGTCTTTTTGCTTCCACACCTTCTCCAAAATTCATGATACTAATATGGATGTGACTTTCATAATTTTGTTGTAAGAACATTTCTAAATTGTTTATATTCTTTTTTCTAACTTAGTTTAAGAAAGCTCATATAACTTAAATAAGTTAATCTGACGTGGATGTGGTAAGATATTCTAAACTTTTCATGTACACATTGGACAAATGCGGCGGCACTTTTACAGTTCCAACCTTTTAATATCACACACCCTCCCTCCCTTTTCCTATTCTTATGAGAATCATAAGAAACCCTAGCAGTAATATATTTTCTCCGCTGTTAAAAGTCACTTTTTTTTTTAGTGCAGCCATGGATGCCTAATTGGAGCATGGATACAAGAGCATACTATGGTAGAGATTAGGATAGCTTACCATTTCCCCTAAGCAAGAAAAATAATAAATAAATAAATAAAATGCTACGAGATGTAGTTGGGACCTAGACTTTTGTAGGTAATGAATTACTAGGGTGATAGCTGGGTATTCATTTTCCATCTTTCCTTAGATTCTATTTCCATTAAAGGAGAAGTTATTTGATGGTTATTTTCTGGATATTCATATTTGATTCTTCATTTTTTATCACACGTAAAAAAAAAAAAAATGTATTCACTTAGATGGAGCAAACAACAGACAGGCAGAAATGGTTGCATAGACAAAATGGGACAATTCTAAATGGCAAATAAGAAATGCGCCGCTCAATTACTTTAAAAATCTACCACTGCATAGAAAACCATCTAAATCTCTACTTGGGTTCTCTTTTAACGGACTCATTACAGAAAAACAGAGCAATATAACTAGCTGGCCAAACCATAGCATAGGTGGAAATAACCAAAAAAAAAAAAAGAAAAAAACCAATTGACTGAAGCAATTACCCTCAGGATCTCTCTTACAGCCTCAGGGTTAAGTCCAACTCCTTGAAGCTCACCTCAGCCCCACCCTCCTCATTCTCATAACCATCACCGTTCTCATTCCCTCCATGCACGTTATTCGGTTCAGTACACGTTTCAGTCTCTTCTATTACATCATCATCCCCACCAGCACTTTCTACCATATCCATTCTTCCCAGCAGACCCTCTCCGACCCTTATCCCCAATCTCCTCTCCAATAGGCCGGGATAGACATTTGGTGTCACTGGGTTCATTCTACCATCCCCTGCACCGAGTCCCAGACTAAGATCGAGCCCAGGTGGAGGCTCAACTTGTACAATGGGCCCAAACATGGGTATGATGGGCACATGGGTTGGTGGAAACATGGCCGCATACTCTCTTCTCTCTCTTTCCCTCCAATGCCACTGTTGGTGTTCTCCTAAGGCCTGAGAGCTCAGGAAAGTTAGTGGGCAGTATGGACACCCATGAGTCTGTGTAGCTACTTGTCTCTCTTGGGTTCCACTATGGGTTCCAACTCCTAGTGTTAGCCAGTCATTTGGGTCGAACCCTGGCTCATGAGCTTGGTTGGGGAGGCGGCTGCTAGACCCTGCATAGTTTTCCATTGCTGCCGATGGAGAAAATGTTTCGGGGGTAAAGAAAGATGCTGAGAGGTGGGACCTAGATGGAAATGGTGAAATGAAAGATGTTTGAAGGGGAAAATGTTTGGGGGTGAAGAAAGACACTGAGAGGTGGGACTTAGATGGAAATGGTGAAGTGAAAGATGTTTGAAGGGGACTTTTTATAGAAGATTTTGTCTATTTGTCCCGGATGAAATCCCAGGGCAAATCCCGATTTCCACATAGGAGGGGCAAAAAGGTCATTTGCTGCTGCCCCTCCCATGTGGAATAGGGACTTGTCCCTGGATTTCATCCGGGACAAGTAGCATGGCTCTTTATAGAATAAAACAAGGTGTGGGGTATTTGAATTGTGGAAAAAAAAAATCACCTCTTCAATCTTAGTGACTCTTGGATCTCTATTAATCTGGAAAGATTATGTGTAAGAAGGGAGGAGACAATGCTTAATTTAAAAGAAGAAGCTATAGCACAAGGTTTCCAAGTTTTGGATGGTTAGATTATTTGTATGAGCAATGCACGCCCGAGCTGTTCGAGTCAAATAAGATCTTTGAGAGGCTAAACTTGGAAAGTGTGTGTAATGGCAGTGGACTATAAATTTAGCTAAAACACAGCTCCAATGTATGGGGTATATCTAGTCCTGTGGGTTTAAGTGGTTTCCAATCTTGTCTGCATAAACCACGGGCGCTGGTATAGATGAGTTCTTTTGGACAAAAGTTTACGGGTCCAACTGAACTCGACCCATTTATCAATCAACTTGAAAATGTCGGCCAAAATCCAGCTGGACCATTAAAAGGGTCAACCCAAACATCTAATTAAAGGGCCAAACACAGCAACAGTACCAAATTTGAACAGTGGATTCATCACAGATCCCAAGAGGAAAACCACCAAACCCTAAATCTAAATTTCTGAAATTCTCTGGTCCCATAATCAAAATGTGAACAGTTGATTTTCTTGAGGAAGGTAAAAATGGCTATGGGTCAAAATTTTAGCCCTTTATATATTCATCATGGATCTTGAGGAAATTATAAAAAAAAAAAAAAAAAAAAAAATGTGAACCATAGACGCACCAAGGAACCAAAATGGCTCGGTTTACACGTGATTAGAAGCAGTTTGTCTTTTGTGTTTTTTTATTAAATTACGGGGCACAAAGTGATGATCTAAACTGTGAGATCTCTTTATAAGGTCAAAAACAGCTAGCGTATAAAATTTGAGTCGTTGATTTAATATATATCTCGAGATATTTACAAAAAACTGTTGGCATTTATATATGTATATATCTGAACCATTCTCCCTCTTAGGAAAGATAAATAAGGCTTTGTGGTCAAATTTCAGCCGTTGAATCTTCATGAATCTGGAGAACGTCTGATTGATTGATGCACCAAATAACCAAAAGGGTTGGTTTACACATGATTTTAACCAATCCATCTTTTCTCCTTTTTTTTTTTATAAATTGTATGACAGAAATGATGATCTGAACCATTGGATCTCGAGATATTTGTGGGTGTTGATTCATCAAGGATCTCAAGATATTTGTGTAAACCTGCAGCCCCTTAAATATAAATCTCTGGATTTTGTGGGCCCCCTAAGTAAGATCCCAACCGCTGATCCTCTTTGGAAAGGTAAAATTGTTTTAAGATTTCAGTTTTAGCCCATGATTCAAAGGTGGTCCCAATATTTATATGAGATTTTTTGCATTTCTGATTGTACCGTTCAAAGGTGGTCCCTGCATCCAAAACAAGTGGTCATGACGGTGGTCCTAACTCGGGACGTGATCACTTCTCTTAATCACCATAGTCGGTTTTTTTTTTTTTTTTTCTTTTTTTGTTGAACCCCCAGCCATGGCCCATGGGGATAGGGGTGCTCATGGGCATGGCCAGCCCAAGCCCGATCTAGGCCCAGCCCACTCTGGGCCGAACTTGTATGTAAAACCAAGGCCCATCTAATATTTAGGTCGGGCTGTGACAGAAAGCCCAAAATTTGGCCCATACTGGGTAAGGAGCCATTCTAATTTAGTGTTTAATCTATACAAACAATTGCTTCCAAACCCAGCTCGGCTCAGCCTGACCCAGCCCAATTGACTAAACGGGTGGGCTCGGGCCAGAAACTTACATGTGCTGAGCTTGGGCCTGATAGGCATGTATTTTGAAAGTCGGGCTGACCTGGATATGCCTCAGCTCGACTTAACTTGGCCCTTGAACCCCTACATGAGGAAAGAAGCCTTCTCCCTCAAGAACAAAAGCCCAGAATGGAAATTCCTTGAAAGTTAGGTGATAAATGGGGCACCAACCAACTGGGCAGCCCTTTGTTCTCCTCTTAATCAACATCGTCATTGCCATTAGAGCTTTACCCAATAATCAAGATCAAGGCTCTAAAATAGAGTTTTGAACAATGTGTCGACCATTGCCGGAACATATATAAATTGGTCAATAAATTAGATCCTAACTAGATAGTTCGTTTCAACTCTTTTTACATAAAAATAAGTAATTTAAAAAGATAAAAGAAATGTAGACAAAATAACAACCACAAAAATATCTGCGCTTAGAGAGGCACTAAATTTCGAGAGTCCCATTTGATCATCTTAACCCTTCTCATCAATGGCAGATAAGATTCAACCCTCAAAAAATTGATCTGTCAATTCAATGGTGGAGTCCATTTGGATGGTTGTAAAAAAAAATTTAGACTAGTGTAATTTAGGGGGTGGGGGCGGTGCGGTCCATTCAGATAGGTCATCATGTGGGCCCACTAACAAAAAAGGTGTGCGTGTAATAATTATCTTTATTTATTTATTTAAGGCACACTAGAAATGCCTGAGCGCTTTTATTTCAGGAAAGCCCCATTTTGATAAGGATTAGACAGTGGTAATTTTTTTTAAAAAAATCAAAATCGAAAGGCAAATGGCCATTTCAAGTTCAACCCTAAAAAGGAATCAAACCGGTTTGTGACCCTCCTCAACGGGGCCCTCTTATAAAATATCCAAACCAATCACAATAAATGGCTCCATAGTTTATGAGCCCTCATCAAGTTTCACTTGATAGGAGTTGGGTCCACTATTATTTTGATCATTAAAACTAAACCTTAAATTTTCATATCCTAATGATGAAGAGAAATTCATGATGCTTGTCAATAGGGTCACTTATGAAAAATCCAAACCAAGGAAAATAAATAACTTGACATCTCGATAAAGAACTTGATTTTTTTCACAATCTCATGGCGGGCCCCACTCCTGTTAAAGTGAAACATGTTAAGAGCCCATAAGAGACGAGCCCTCTCTTGTAACTAGTTTGGATTTTGTTTTATGAGTGTGCCCCACTAAGAAGAGTTGGTGTCACTTTTTGAGAGAATTTCTAAGCATTGGGCTTTCTTTTTCGGGGTTTTGACATATTAGTCATCCTTAAACCTAGTTTTCCAATTTCATGACCGAGATTCAAATAATGTCACCAGAGTTGATTGACTATAGTCAATAACTTTTTTTAAAACATTTTTACCTCAAATCCCTTGATATCATGGGAGTAGTGTATATTATAAAAACTAATAAATCCTATGATACAATGGGATATTCCCTTGATATGTCATGGCTTTTATGTAACATCTTCGGAAAGAAAGTCTCCAAATGATAGAACATGAGACATGGTAGTCAAATGTGTATTTATTTTTTAAGAAAGGGAGGTGCTCTCTTTAAGAAATGTCACTTTTTATGTTTTATAAAAATGAATATGTTTGTTGGTTACAGAAATGTATGATACATAAACTGATAAATCCCACAATGACATCATGGGATATAACACAAAAAAGTTAAAATAAATGTTTGCTATAGTCAAGCGACTTTAGTGACATTATATGAATTTCGATTATGAAATTGGAAACCGAGTTTAAAGGGTACTAATATGTCAAAATCCCCATAGACTACATGAAAACAAGTCTAAACGCTAAATAAGAAGCGTGCTTTATTTCTTAGAAAAAAAAAATATGCTCTTTCTTTCAAATCTAAAACAACATCATAGTACCATCCAATCTCTACCATACCACGAACAAATCGAAAGGACTAGCTAGACCAAACCATAGCATGGGTAGAACTGGAAGACAGTACATCTGTCTTACAGCCTCAAGGTCAAGTCCAAGTCATTGGAGTTCACCTCAGCCCCACCCACCTCACTGTCATGACCATCATGCCCCCAATGCATGTTCTTCAGTTCAGTACACGTTACCGTAACTTCTGTTACCTCACCGTTCCCACCTCCACTCTCTGCCATTCTTCCCAACATACCTTCATCCTCATCAACCCTTAGCCCCAATCTCCTTTCCAATAGATCTGGATAGCCATTTGCAGTCACTGGGTTCATTCTCCTAGCCCCTGCACCGAGACCCAGACCAACCTGGAGCCCAGTTGCGGGCTCAACTCGTACGATGGGCACACGGTTTGGTGCGACCATGGTTGCATGCTCTCTTCTCGCTCCCCGCCTATGCAAGTGTTGGTGTCCTCCTAAAGCCTGAGAGCTCGAGAAAGTTCTTGGACAGTAGAGGCACGCATGAGTGCGCCTTGCTGCTAGTCTCTCTTGGGGTATAGTGCCTAGTGTTAGCCAGCTATTTGGGTCGAACCCTGGCTCATGAGCTCGGTTGGGGTGGCTACTGCTGGACCCTTCATAGTCTACCATTGTTGCCAAGAAAATGCCAGGGGTGAAGAAGGATGTTGAGAGGTGGGACCTTGATGGACCAAAAGTTTAGAGAACGACGAACTTTTTCTCTAGTAATGGAGATGGGAAAGATGTTTGAAGCTTAGAGTTAGGGGTGGGGGTGGGGGTGGTTTTATGGGATAAGGTCGGGGGTATTTGCGTTGTGAAAATTACCCAAATCACCTCTACAATCTTAAAGACTTGTCTATATTAACATGGTAAGGTTATATGTGAGAAACGATGGGGTGATGCTTAATTTACAATCAGAAGGTGTGACTAAGATATCCAAGCATTGGATGCTTAGACATATTTGTTTGAGCATGCATGCCTGAGTTGTTCAAATCAAATATAATCTTTGATTGGCGAATTTTGGAAAGTGTTTTTAATGGTAGTGGACTCTATTCTTAAAACACACAAACTTAATGTATATCCCATATATCCAGTCCTGGGGTTGTAAATGCTACCTAATCCAGTCTGCATAAACTAGGTGCGCTGGTGTATCCTCCAGGGGTTGTAAATGCTCAACCCACGCGGATTCGATCCATTTATTAGTCGAAAATGTCAATCTAATTTCCAGCCAATGTTAAAAAGACCAACACAAACGTTGAACAAAGGGGTTTTAATGGGAAAAACCCACCTGTATGGGCATTTCATTTATTTGGACCCAATAAAAATGGGCAAACAAAAAGAGGCCTAACTTTAGGTTTCTCTTTTCTTTTCTTTTTTTTTTTTGTCTTTTAGCGCTATAGTCGTTATCGACGCTCAAAGAGGGCGTTTGCCTTTTACACATAAGATGCGTAAATGCAGTTTACATATGGAAATGTTCCATATGTAAATTTCACATATGTAAGCTTTACACATGCGTTTCAGTTTACAACGTTTGTCTACTGCTGTCATTTTCATATCATTTACGCATGTGTATCATTTTACCACGTTTGTTTGAACTACATGTGAAAATGATAAATTTTTATTTTTGTAAATTATATTGATAGTAGCAATAGTTAGGAGCACTAAAAATGGTCATCACCTTTTGTTCCTGTAAATGTTTGGATGATTGTCAAACCATGAAAACATGGAAAATCAAAAATGAAGTGTTGCTATAATATAAAAAATGAAAAAAAACACATGTCACCAGTTAAATCCCTCCATGATTAGTCAATAAAGTGGGACCAACTGCGCAAGATATACAATTAAAATATTCTAATGCATCTCCACTATATACCAAAAATAGTAACTTTTTGATCATTTCTATATATACTTTTTAAATCCATATAAACAAAAAAGCCCAAACCATAAAAAGTTTTATGGTGTTTCAACCTTATATAAATAAAGTAACCCATCTTTTCTATCAATGAAGTCATGGTGTTTCAAAAAAGAATTTACCATGTCGCCTTTACAAAATTAACAGACGTCACATTTTCAAAATGAATATCCCTCCATGTGCAAAAAAGGAGAGAATTCCTACATGTTGGTTCATCGAGCTCTTCTATTAGCATCAGTATTTCATTTCTAATGCTATTGCATCTTGTAAGCGATAAGCATATTGACTATCAGATTCTTCATTGTTCGCTTCATCCTGACGATCATCATTATCTTCATCTTCAATGAATATTCTTTCATGACGATGACGTTCATATAATGGCATGACAACATAATATTTAACATTCACAAGACATTACTTTTTTCAGACTTCAGAGACTCTTCACAATTTTTTTTTAACTTAACTTCCTCATTATTAATATTCTTTAAACTTGTGTCAGGTTTTCAACACACCAAAACGAAGGCAAATATGGGCATGGCTGGGTCTTGTACCTGCAACAAAAAAGAATTTCAGCTCTTATTTGGAAGATGGTTACAGTTGTAACATTCTAGTATTCTACTGTCTTTGATGTGTTATGTAGATCTATCAATTGTGATGGCTTGTGTGGCTTCAGATTGCTGCTCATTGCATGGATCTGAAGCATTATCTTGTAGATTTTCTAGCACTTCACTATTCATACATTATGGGTTGTTCTCCTGATGCAATAGAAATAGAATGCTATAGTAGCTTCAATTTCAGAGCAGCTTTCTACTCTTCTCTATGTTGCATATTTGATAGTGACTCCCAAGCAGATTGGATTGGAGGCTTCTTTTTCATTGTAACATTCTAGTATTCTACTCCTCTGCATGGAGTATATCTGATAGTGACTTTCAAGCACATGATTTTATTTATTTTATTTTTTATTTTGTTTTGAAACAGTAACAGGTGATTTTATTAAAAATAAGAAACACAAGACATTGACTCCAAAGGAGAACTGTGTATGAGAGACTCACACCCTACAAACCATTACAAGAAAGAAACCTCCCATGCCTAGACTTAAACCAACCCTCTGTTTTGCTAATGTGTCTGCCAAACTATTGGCTGACCTCACCACGAGAGAAAGATACATTAAGATAAGATGTCAAATCCTCGATCTCATTAAAATAAAACTGATGTTTCCACAGGCTGGGTCCAACTGTAACACTCATGATAACCTATCTCATCTCAGCTGCAAATTGTCATTTGTTTACCAAAGCCATATCCATATCTCGTGATCATCATAGTTTATTGGTATCCAAATTGATGCTTCTTGATGATCCGCAACAATTTGAGGGGGGGTGTGTGAAATGAGTACCAATGCTACACTTTTCATTCCAATACTTAGATTGTCATACAGATTGGCTGAAATTTGAAGGTTCTTGTTGGGGGAAAGTCATATCCTATTTTGGTAGGATATGTGCCTATGTGGAGAGGAGAGACATCATTGGCTCTAAGGTTTCAAAAATTATATATGACCCATGTGCGAAGAGGGGTTCAAAAAACAAAAGTTTCAATTTAGAAGAGAGTTGAGGGGTTTTGCAATGCAAATGCCAGATAACCTTGAGAAGGTTCTAATTAATGCAATTGTGGGTGTTAGTCTTTCTACTAAAGACCTGTTGTCTTCTTACTCTTGAACCTATTTTACATTTCATGGTTTGGAATTCCTCAGTCCTACGTAGGGTTCAAACATAATCCTAATCTCCTAGGTGACATAGTTTAGACTTCTCAATATATGCTCTCTTTATTGGTCTACTAACTACTGAGGAATCAGTACATCAGTCTCTTTGTTCATTGTCCCTGTTTGGCTCCTCATTTACATACTACGCCTGCCTCCAACCAGATGAGCATCAGTCAGAGACCCTTTCATACATGTTCTTATCATGGCTGCTCCTTTGTCACATTATCTTGGTTGTTTATTTATAGACATGAGCTATCTTCCATTGATTTCTCCCTCTAGGATATAGAATGAGTCTTTTTTTTCTTTTCAGGGAATAAAAGTTGTCCCCCATTTCTGTTTTATTGCAATTCAAATCACCCTTGTTTGGAACTACAATAGATTATGCATAAAAGATGAACACATGGCACATCTACAAGGTATATTCAAGCCTTCTAAACGGAAGGGGGAACTTTAGATCAAAAGGCTACTGTGCAAGCCTGCATTTGAATTTCCATCTGTACAATGATGTTACTGTGCAAGCCTGTGAAGAAGATGGCTAATATTTATGGCCTTACATCAGAAGGTTAGTAGCAACTTCTTTGGTTCAGAGCTGATCGATTATTGGTCCAGCAATACCTAGGCCATGGTGCTAATTTTGCATCACTCTAAAACAAAAAAAAAAAAAAAAGACTCCCATGAAAGATACCTCGCCACTAACATACCCAGAATACAAAAACCCAACACCATCAATAAATTAGCATCCCACATCACATACGTTGCTTTTATACACAAAGTAATGCAATGAAAAATAGAGAAGAACAAAGCCAATCAAAATCGACCAACCCAACAACAACAACAACAAACGCAGACCCATCCATATCAGAAAAATCACATGAAATGGAAAAAAGAAAGGAAGCCAGATTACAGATCTTGTTATCTAACATGACAGCGCAGAGAATCCCTGTAGAAAGGCAGAGGAGAGAGAGGGGGAACGAGAGAGAGGGGGGAACACAAAGAAAATAGAGAAGCAGAGAGAAAGGGCGCCATACCTGGGAGGAGAGTGCTCAAATCTGAGAGGTGAAGAGAGTGGCCAAACGTTCTCTTGGATGGGGCAACAAGGAAGGGGAAGAGAGTGGCCAAACGTTCTCTTGGATGGGGCAACAAGGAAAGGGAAAAAAGTAGAGAAATAGGGGATTGAAGGTTTCGATCCAACTCTCTCTTTGTGACGGAAATACACGGCCCGCACCGTTAGCCTTTTTTGGTGTGAATCCTTTTCATATGAAGTTTGGTGTGTAACCTTTTACCATCACATGAGGTGTGAGAATTTATGTGCGAAAATGAGCTCGTTTACACATCATTTTCATATGCAATTTACACATGTGATGTGTAAATGAATGCAAACAAACATAATAATGCGTAACTATTTCACATGTGAGTCATTTACATATGTAAATGACCGTAAAAAAACGACCCCGAAAGAAAGAAAGGACGAGGTGTGCACCGGCGTGGAGTGTAGTGGGTGGCAAAGGGCAATGCAGGGAGAAACGAGAAGGAGAGGGGGAGAGGGGGAGGAAGAAAGAAAGGAAAAGGGAGGAAAGCCATCTCGGTGGGGTATGCAGGTGTTGTGTGGTGGTCCATCAAGACTCATCTCCTTCATCTCATCCTCACCATCCCAGGACGCAGACCTCTCCCTCCTTCTCCTTCGTCCTCTCCGGCCAGCCAACCAATCGCTCCTTCATCCTTTCCATCTCCCTACCATCAACCTCCACCTCACCCTATCTGTAGCCCTCACGCATCTCCCTTATCTCCACGCGACCCATCATCATCTCTTCTTCATAGCATCCTTTTCACTGCAAAAAAACAGAAACCCACATTAGAATTAGGATTTCAGGACCTGTAAACAACAATATAGGCTAGTAAAAAGCCACAAGTGGCAACTTCACCTTCCCAAAACCTTGGCTAAAGTTTTGACGTAACATCTGATTTTGAAGAAACCCCATCTGGGGGTTTCTCCATGGCAACAATCCAATGAGTAGAAGGGAGAACCCCAGATGAGGAATTTGATTCCTTCATTGTCGTCTCTTCTATAGTTGATGATAAGGCATTGGTGGAGGTGATGGAGGTTGTTGGACTGAGAACCCAAGAAGGGGTGGGTCTAGGAGAATGGTTGAAAGGGGAAATGGGGTTTTGGGAAAGAAGAGATTGGAATTGGATAAATGGGTTTTGGGTGTGGAAGAAAGAGGAAGGTGGGTAAGGGTTTTGCATTTGAAAGTGAAAGTCTCCACCGTGGCAGCCCTTTGCATCTTAATATCCCTCACGCTCATCACTATCTCATGGGTGATCACTGTGTTTTTTATGTTTCAGCTAAATAGTCGATATCGACTATGACTGTATTTTTTTTGTTTCAGGTAAATAGTCGATATCGACTATAGCGCTAAAAGATAAAAAAAGAAAGAGAAATGTAAATTTAGGGCCTATTCTATCTACCCATTTTTATTGGGGCCACATTAAAGAAATGGCCATGTAGGAGGGTTTTTCCCGTTAAAACCCCTTGAACAAAAGTTAAAAGGGTCAACACAAACGTTCAGTTCCTACTAGCAAGCAACATAGTCCCGAGGTAATCCCAAACAAAAAATAAAAATATATTTAAATATTTTTTAGAAATATTATTAAAAATTAAATCTAAAAGGAATAGAATAAATCTAATGCGGGAGTCAAACATCTTGATTCTATTAGTATCCAATTTTTTTTTAAAGAATAAAAAAGCATTAAAAATTGGCATCTATCAATAATAAAAAGGAAAATATATAGATTATAAATGCTTCATAAATTAATTTTTTTGATAAAACCTGAATAAAAACTTTCCAAATCTTAGATATCTAAAAGTGAATTGATCACATGTGAAGAAACCTGCATTTAGATATAGTCATTTCAGAAAATTTCTTCATAGATATTATTTAGATGTTCTGCGAATAACATTCTCCTTTGAAATAACCAAACAAATCTCCATTGAAATTCCACCTACAAGTATGGTCAAGAAGAAAGAAAATAACATTAAAAAAAATAGTGATGCATATTACTACATTCCTAAAATAGTGCTAACATTTTTTAAGAACATTATAGATTTTAAATTGAGTTGTTTGGAAGGTGCTACGATTAAAGTAAATTACATTATTAGAATAATTTCTTATTAAATACTTTAATTTATACGTAATTTACCACGTCCAGATAAAAAAGTAGTGTGGTAAAGTAAAGTTCAACTTCCACATTTTTTACCATAAGTAACTTTTCTTTTATCACATAAAACCATGGTAAAGTGTTGTAAAGTAAAGCCAATGCAAAAAACAACTATTTTACAACTCCCTCTCCTACTTTACTTCACCACATACTTCATCTCACATTACTTTACCTCACCTTTAACCATAGTGACATCGGTCTTTATTTTACTTTACGACACATGACAAGTCATTTTTTTATTTACCATATAAAAACTACGATAAAATGTGATAAAGTAAAGTCAGACAAAAATAAACTACTTTACCATTTCCTCCCACTTTACTTCACCATATACTTTTTTATCCCACCTTTACTTTACACTACCTTTACCATGTTTGGGCATTTACATTTACTTTACTTTACCATATATGCAAACAAATACATCCTAATGAATTTGGTAAACTAAAGTCTTTACTTTACCCTACGACTTTGTAATCGTCATTTTGAAAGACTTTTATATTGTAGAAAGTTTTCTACATGGGGAAGTTGTAAAAAAAATATTGAGCTTTTTGAAAGGAAATGATCTTTTCTTCAAATATTTCTTGAGTTGCCAAACATACAAGATTCTCTTCTTTAGAAAATGAAAGACTATATTGTATAAAATATTAGTTTCTTGTATTTTCTTGTGCATCCAAACAGGCCCTGTTGGAGAATAAAATGAGAACTATAGAGTGAGTGAGAGAGAGATAGAGAGAGAGATCACATGACATGAGAGATTTATTAGGGAGGAGATTAGCTAAATATAATTATGATAGGTAATTATAAGAGATAGTCATATAGATATTACATGATACATTTTAGGGAGGAAGCTGTGTGAATGAGTTGGGATCATATAGTAAGGGATGACATGATTATGACTTGGACGGTGCTAAGCATTAGATTGGAAAGAGGCTGGCATGTATGCAACCCGGACTATGATTTAGAAAACTACAATTTTTTTATATAATGATAGTCATTCCACATTTAAATAAGTGGGCCACACAATGGTGCCATATAGCCATTCGATAGTGTGGCAGTGCTTCATTGATGTCTTATCTTAAAATGAAATAGAATTTGAATGAGGATTTAGGGTGATTAAAGGGGTCCACGTGCTTGAAGTTTTTATGAAAATAAATGTTAAAGGTTTATAATTTTTAAAATAGACCCCACGTACCATAATTTCTAAGAGTGGACCCAATACTTTAATTCCTAAAAGGTAGATTCCACGTTGTAATATCTAGAAAAGATTGGCCCTCGGCATCACAGTTTGCTAGGTTGGTCCAAAGTTGTAGTTTCTAAGTTGGTCCCAAGTTATAATTTCAATATATCGGCTCCACATACAACAAACTTTCTAAAGGCGGGCCTTATATTTAATTCCTAAATATGGGATCACTCGTTATAATTTCTAAAGGTGGGCCCCAAGGAATAATTCCAACCATGATTTCTAAAGATGAGTCCAAGTTTTAATTTCTTAGTCCTTCATCCAAAGAGCATTTCATCAATCCAATGGTCCATATCACATTTTGGGCACGTTTGGTAAGCATCCATGGTAGGGAGGGTATTCTATGCTCCAGAGGATTCCTTTGCTCCAGTGGAATCAAGCCATCCTCATATAGGATTTGTAAAGAGAGCTCTTGGTTTGGCATTGAAAGAGGATTCCCACCATTAGTAGAATGTGATACAATAGTTATAAGTTTTTTGGAAATAATTCAAGATCTATGACGAATCAGGACCTCAACTTTTTCCTCAAGGTTAATTTGGGCCATCTAGAGTATTTGAACGGTTCGGATCATGCAACAGGGCCCCACAAAAATAAAAAAATTAATAATTTAGAATCTGGACGTTTTTGCAAATATCTCAATATCTAGACATGATCAACGGCTGAAATTTGATCAACTGGCCGTTTTTGACCTTTCAGAGATAACTCACGGTTTAGATCATGATTATGGGCCCCACAGGAACCAAAAAATTGAAAAACAAACACTGTTTTTCATCCCGATTTTTGCCTTGTGTGAAATCAACGGTCAATAGTTTTTGGCCAATTTCTTATGATCCATATTGAATCAGGCTGCCAAATTTGGACCTAGAGCCGTTTTAGGCATTTTGAAGAGATTGGACAGTTTGGATTTCGCAAACAGGTCCCACAGAATTTCAGAAATTGCCATCCAAAGGTTTGGACGTTTTTGTAAATATCTCAAACTCCATGAACAATCAACGGTTGATATTTGATTTCCCAGCCGTTTTTGGCCTGTTAAACAATACTACCGGTTCAGATCTTAATTGTGGGGCCAAGAAAAGGTCAGATTTTGAAAATAACGGTGAACCCTATATTACCGCCATGCACACTGTAGCAGCGCCTTTCTGCCCATTCACTGATTCTGTCTTTCAGAGGGGGGAGGGTCTGACATGGGAAATACACAAGAATGGTGATGCAGAGATTCCTTGATGAAGGTTTCCTTGAATTACCAAACGTGGGTTTTCCACGGGAGCACAGAAAGCCTGCGAGGAATACTCACCAAGGATGCTTACCAAACATGCCCTTTCTATGCAATTTACAAATTCAAATCAAGGCCTCTCAAATTTCAAGTTCAATTGTATCTTATCCTTGAAGCTTAAATAATAGGAATGAGTGTCTTAATAAGAAATGACCTCTTGGGGGTTGGGGGGTTTGGATAAATACATAACATAATATCAATAAGTTTAAATATTGTAAGATTTCGTTATTAAAAAATAAAATAGTGTCGTATTATTATATGAGGAATGTTCATGTACGTCCATCTCTCAGCATAGGATGAGGGACACATATAATTGAAAATATTTATATGCAAAAGAGGAAAGACTATATATGGTCATTTGCATGAGAAGAATGTTCATGTATAAAGCAAGAAAGTCATGCAAGTGGCCATCACCCTATAGTGAGGGATAGATGCACATGAATATTCCTTGTATGATTTTGTGTCACTTATAGTATATGGCAATTTCCATGTGTAAAGAAGAAAGCCATGCAATTGTCTCTCGCCCTATTATTTGGTGTAACTTATAGTGTTTGGCAATTTCCACTTTGGACTGTTTGGCAATTTATAAAATACAGTAAGAATAGAGTCTCAATAGATTTTTTTTTTTTCCGTTGAATCAATAAGACATCTGTATTATTCATGGCGGAATCTTTACTTGGCGGTGATATCAGTTGGTTTGGTGATATCAGTTGGTTTAAGCCCGAGTTCGAAAATTGCATCAACCATCAGCAAATGTGATGGTTAGGATTGACTGATAAAAATGATTTTCTACTATCAGAAAACAATCCACAAGCATTGTTTTAATACTTAAAAACAAGTCCAAATTTCTAAAGAATGCCTCAACGAAGAGTCTAAGACACAGTCAAGCTCCAAGTTGACTCGGTGAGCTTTTGATTAGAGCTAGACCATGTTATTCGAGCATGGTCATATGGTGGAAACAAATGGTTCCAGGCAGACTCAAAGTGGGAAAGAGCAGAGAGAACAGGATCCGACGATCAAATATGCAAAGTCGTCTATTGAGGTTGTTGCCTTTTACGTATCTAAATGTTAGATATACATATGTTACATATGCAATTGATAATTTGATACACATGTGAAGCGCATTATCGTGTTCATAAAAATCACTATTTTCATGAGTTAATGAGTACATCAAAAGGTTATAGATGTATCTGGATTTTTTAGATGTTTTTTCACGAACTTCTCGAAATCTTTAAAAGAATAATACAAGGATCGTTTACCTTTTGGCCGTTTATAGCCATACAAAGAAAATGAACAGTTGGGATTATAAATTAGGAGAATGAAAAAAAAAAAGGTTTTGATGGTCCCAGTGACGAAAAAATCACCAAAAAAACACTATACCAATGCCTTTCGTATTCAGTCTAAATCATTTTCACACCCTTGGAGGTGTAAAAATGAAGGAGCTCATTTTACACTTGATTTACGCACCATATGCTTAAATCAGTTCAAAGAAATGTGACTTGTGTATTGATTATGGATGTGAGTCATGTACATATACATATATATATATACATATATACATACATAAAATCATTTTCATATATAAATGAGCCCAAAAGAACACCACTATAAGGATCTGGATTCTTTGTACAGCTTTTAAAAATAGGGCAGATGGCATAATTTGAGGGGGGCATTGGATCTATCAAATGTCAGAGGACCACCAACTATATATATGCTTGATATTATTTAAGTACACTGGATGTTACTAACTTTTCAAACTAAAATCATGAAACGAAGGTTAGAAGCAAAGAGCAGAGTTTCTATGTGGACCATATCCATTTTGACTGTCTATTGCTGGTAAAATCGTTTGTCGGTAAATACAAAAGTAAAAGAGAATAAATCTGGGTGGGGTGGGGTGGCATCATTATCTCCTCATTAGATTCTTAATTTAGTACTAGTCACCAAAGAGCCAACACATTGAACTGAAAATTAAGTAGCATCAATAAACATAAATGTACGGACAGTTTGTATGTACATTTACTTTTGGACTATATATACTCTTTACTTCAATTAAATCTTACCCTAAGGGGTTGGCCGAGTGGTTAGGACCACGGTTCCTCTCTCTTCCGAAGCAAGAGGTCTTGGTATCAATCCCCAGTTCCGCTCTCTTCAATAACAAATATTGAGTCCACTAGTGCTACCACTTGGGGGCCACATGGGTTTTACCGAGCTTCTCCTTGGGCACGGAGGAACTAGTCCAGCTCAAAGGGTTGTGAACCCTCCCTTAATAAAAAAAAAAAAAAAACAAGAAACCCTTCCATAAAAAATAAAAAAGTCAAGCAGCTCCATTTCCATCAACCTTCTTAGCAGATTTTTTAATTTTTAGTAAACCACTGAAGTCAGTACTCCTTTGATGCCTAGGGTCCACTGGGCGTGTTTGTCATATATCATCATGTTTCAAAACTATCCCAATTTAGAAGATGATAACAATCTATCCTATATTGCTTTTCTAGTTTTTTGCTTTTACTGACTGCTGGAGCATCCTCTAGCTAGTAATCTTATATTTCACAATCACCACCAGCAAATGCTATTTTTCCAATCTGGGAGTATTTTAAAGAATCACCCGATTGCATTGGATCTCACTGCATCAATTGTATTATGGTATTAGGTCATAAAGTAGTGGACTGCTCAAATACCCAACTTGGAAGTAATAAACCTGTAGGTTTCAAGGCTTTGAACTCAGTCATTCCTCTACCACAACCTATTTCCCCTCTAGTTGTGGAACTAGCATTTCATTCCTCATCAGGCAAAGAAGTTTTTTACATCGTTGTTTAAAATAAAAAATCGACCAACTTGTGTGTGTGTGTGTGTGTGTGTGTGTTTTTCTCTAAAGTAAATAATCACGCATCCATACAGACACGCTATCCAAATCCCGAACCAATAGAGCTACAATTAGGGATCCATAGCTGGTTATTTCTTTTTGAGTGGGAGATGCATGACCATTCAGCTATCATTGGATTGGCACCCACGGGAGAAGGGGGCATGGCCTGCCAAAAACCCTATAAAACCCTCATATGTTATGGGACTTTTATGGATTTTTTTTTTTATGTATGCCCCCCCGAAAAAAAACACATAGTTCCTTCCCAGGGAAAATTTCCTAGTTCTGTCTCTGTTCATACAAGTTTGTAGAGAGGATTCTCTCTGAATTTAGTCAACCAATTGATAACATTATCGATCTAGTTTTTCACTTAATGAAAACCTAATTGATTCTAATCAATTCACCCTAGTCGAGGCAAGTTTCTTCTTCGTTTTTCAACAATGGATTACACGTAGAAAAGAAGAGAAATGAGCAATTGCAAAGACCCACTGAGAGCCAGTATCTTTAATCTAGATTGATTTCTTAGGAACTCTTATGTCAAGATTTGGTTACATGTGAGGAATTCATGAGGAATTCACAAATACGAGGTATCCTCACTGCCCTTGGAACAAAGATTTATTAAGGAGGGTTTTGGATTTTATATCGTATCGGTGCGTATCAATGTGTGGACGATCAGACTTGAAAATCCTTAAAAGTGAGGATTTGAAGTGAGGATTTCCATAAAAATTGGCATTGATGCATAAATCCATAAAAAACTGTGGACTTCCAAGTTCTACGGGGACTATCAAACTTGAAAATCCTTAAAATCGAGGATTTTCAATGGCCAAAATCCTTGGAGATGTACAATTTTCAAACATGGATTTTCACTACTTTATAGAAAGAGTTCCTAAGGATTTGAATGCCAAACACAAATATGTCCCAAATCTCTTCTCAATTGGAATGATTTATATATTTAAGTTAATTGTATTTAGATTATTTAAAATCATATCCTACTCCAATTAAAATGAAATTTGAGATGATTTAGCAGGGTATGATGTGATGCGAATGCATCACAACAAAAAATGATCCCCGCACCACTTAATTATGTGGACCCCAGATAATGCCGTGATCATTTCTCTTAGGAAGTAAAGGGGAAAGTTCGGTTGCTTCATCAGCTCAGTTTGATATATTGTCTTTATATACCTCCACAAGTAACAACGACTTATAGGCCCCTTACCTGTTTTCAAACACGAGGGTTGACTTTTTCGTTTTCTAACTTTTAGACTTATTATACCAATTCATATTAGCTAGAGATAAAAGAAAGGCCACAAACCCTTCAATAATAAGTTTTAGAAAAAAAAATAGTTATTTTGATCATAATGCAAAATGTCTATTTTAAAATTATATTTTCTTATAATGTTATGTTGTTATTAAAGTACTGAAGCAAGCTGGAATTACGGTATGATGATATCAAACATAAGAATTGGAAAATCGTTATATAATAAGAATAATTTTAAGAGCATTTTGTAATTTAAGAATAATAGACTGATAGCTAAGTTAGTGAGGCACCTCTCACGTAAATAATTATGGATCAATCCTTTATTAGTATTGACGGTGATGAAAGCCTTAAGTGTATGTGTAAGTTGGTGGGTGTGTGAGTGATTACCTTAAAAAGAAAGTTACTTTTTTTTTTTTTTAAGGATGAGATTTCTCCCACCTACTCTCTCCAACATGTCTTCTACTTCCAATCATACCTGGAGTTCTAACGGGCCCACTTTAGAATTGAGGCTTAGTTTTTAAAGACAAACCAAGAGTCAATAAGGAAAGATGCATGCACATAGAAAGTTCATAGCTTGTAGTTTGTCTTAAAGAGTTAAGAACCTTCTCTTCAAGGTGTGACAGTGAAGGAGGAAGCTTGTATGTGAAAGCTATAGGAGCTGGAAGACAGAAAACCATATATTATTAACATATACAAACACGCGCGTCTAGCTACACAGATGAGCTAGTAAGGAAAAATGGAGAATTACTACCAAAACTGGAGGAATGGCGCAATTTAGAACTACCATGTATCTCTAGAGAAAAGACAAAATCTCAGGGCTTCCTTCCCCCCCAAATCATGCGGTGCAATATTTTCTCCTTCAAAAAAGTTGGCTTTAAGGGCTCTCTCTCTCTCTCTCTCTCTCTCTCTCTCTCTCTCTATTATGAAAGTCAAGTTGACAATGGCAACTATCCTCGTGGACCCAAGAACAAGTTGTAGAAAGAGGCCTCTCTTGGGTACCCTGAACGTACCAAGTCAACTTAAGGATGCACAAGAAATCATTTGGTGAATTTTTTTCTCAAAAAAAAAAAAAAAAAAAAATGGGTACCAATCATTTGGTGAATTTTTCTTCCTCTGTTGATAGAAGTAAAAGGAACCACATGAAGAGACAGAAAAGGCACATTTTTTTTTTTTACTTGAAGTATTGAAAAACTATCTTCACCATGGGTTTTTGCTAGCTAGCTCCGGACAAAGATAAAAGTGAGAGCTCTTTAGATGAGTAGAAAAGTAGAGAGGAACAATTTTTCTCTAAAAGAACACCTGCTTTTCTTAATTTTTTCTTTCTATCCAAACAGATCATGTAATCCATATTTGACTAACCACTTTTCCCGAAAAGCAGGTAAAAGTGATGGATACCCTTTTCTGTGCAAGTGTAAATGAATTTTAACATCACAAGTGACATTTAAACATTTTATAATTAATTAACCGCCTTTTGTTTCCAGATTTCTCCACTTGCTACTGACTCCGCATCTGTAATTTTCTTCTCATCCAAGCGGCTGTTTGCATTTGTTTCTTTCTAACTGAAGTTGGTATATATCTTTTCGTCTGCCCACTACAAAAGTCCACCTTAAAGCCTCCCCTCTAATATTTACATTGAAGCTTCTCCCACCTCTCAGAGTCTCTCATATATCTGCAAATCGAATCCTACCCATGAAGGGAGACATGAAACCCAACACGTCCCAGCCCTCCTTCTTCTCTACCAGTTCTCTCAACATGCGAAATGAATCGCATGTAATATCAAATATCAAGCCTAAGATACGCATCATCCACGTATTAGCTCCAGAGATCATAAAGACCGATGCTTCAAATTTTCGGCAACTGGTGCAGAGACTGACGGGAATGAAAGGTGAGGAGGAGCCAAAGAAGAAAATCAAGGCATTGGAAAGCGATAACTATAAAGCAGAGGAGACAACTGAATCGTGTAATTCAGGATCCAGAGATAAAATGAAAGGAGAAGAAGAAGAGATGAGGGGAGAGGAGAATAGGAAGTCGTTTGGAGATATGGATGCTCTCATACGAGAGCTTATTGATGACTTCCCTCTAGTTCCATTGAATTCTTCATGCAAGGATGCGTTTGGAGAAAGTAGGTGAGATAGTCGGAAAGTTGGATTCTGTCGTTACCTTCTCTCTAGATGTAAGAATGACCTACTACTGCTACCTTTACAAATCCAGACTTTGCAGATTATAGTTCCTAATTGATTAGTATTTTCTGTCTTAATGTTTTCTCTTCACCTGTATAAGATTTGGGTCCTGATTATTCTGACTTGTAGTAATCATGGTTTGTGTTTTCGGTGGGCAATAAAAACTATAGAATACCCAGTTTTGATTTAAAATGGAATGGAGATGAATTAGCCTTTTAGCCACATAAATGTTTCCCCCACTCCTACCATACAGCCAGGCCCAACCTCACTATCACATTGATTGCTATAACAGGTACAGACAGCCGCCCCCAGTGCCTCACTTTTATCTCATGGGGCTGGCTTAATGAGGCAAGCCCTCAGTATCGTCTCTACCAATGGTTAGCAGGGTTTGGGCTAGAGCTTGATCAGAAGAAAACATCATGTTTTGTCTTTTCCATGAGATTAAGTCAGGCCTTGTAAATTAATGTTAGACCATTCATTAGAACTCAATATATCTTATTAACTCAATAATAATAATAATAATAAATAAATAAATGGGGATCATACCTGGATAACTAAGGTCAGGACCATACTGACTAGCTACCTGTCTAATAAGAGTGGTGCCCACAATTACCTCCCTCTCTTTTCTGTTTCTTGGTGGGACTTTTACCTTCCTCTCGTACACGGTACACACATAATGGGAGCGCACCTATCAATATCCAAATCTATCTGGCATTTTGCCTCCCATTGATTGTCACGCATCTACCTACCAAGGCCGAAAATAAAATCCGTGACTCAGAGCTCAACTCATCCAATGCAAAATAAAAATGATAAATAAATAAATAAAAATAACTCGGATAGAGTCAACACAAAGACTTAGGAAAATCGTGTATTTTTTTTTAAATGTTTAAAATGAATTTATTACTTATAAAACATAAAAAAAAATACATATGTTTACATGCATTCAATATAATCAGCTCAAACGAAGTACTACGATAAGGAAATAAAAGAAAAAATATTACTTATTACATAATTTGTTAGTCCAAATATTAAATGTAAAAGATCAAATATAAGTTTCGAATTACATTCCAAAAATTGCTAACTCCAAACATCATGCATAATTACTTATAAATAAACTTTAATTGTTTAAAATTAGATATCCCCATTAAATTGTTCGGAATACAAACAACTTATTAAAATGAGATGACTCGGCCAAGTGTCCCCTATTTTTTACTTTATCATTTGTCAAAACGAGATGACTTGGGAGAGTCAAGAATAAAACTCAAAGAATTTTCGAACTATGCTAGGTACATATATCCCGTATAATGTGGACTTTTATAAAAAAATTACCAATTTAATCAGCTTACATTTAGTGTGGATTAATTCAAGACCTTTAAATCAATGATACAATAAGTGCTAAACAGGGGCAAAGCTACAATGCAGCAGCGTTGCATCATACTATATGCATATGGGTGGGGCCCACCTTTAAGAAATCAAATTTGTTCATTATTATTGGACAAATATCACCCATTTGGAAGTGGGACTCGCCATCATATTATCATTTATCATTTAGCTATTTTTCTAATAATGCATCTAATTGTGAATTGAAAGCTAATAAAGTGGGAATGAAAAAGGGGGACATCATTGTGCCATCCAATTTTCTAAAGAGCATAAGATTAGGAAAAAATACCAGCCAAAATTTAGCAGTTTGTTTTTGCCTTTTCTTTTCAGCAAAGCTCTAAAACCATGCAATAGAAAATTGAGAAACTGAATTGACCATAGTAAGTGGGAACATTAACTTGTTTAGAAGGTCATTTTATTGAATATAAATTACTTTTATCTTTCATGATATAATTTCCTAAAATTACATTCCTGTTGTTGAGAACCATGATACGTTGAAAAAGTGGCCCAATAGGCATGTGCATTGATTGGACCAAAGAGAATATATCTGCACTGAATTTGTATGTGTACGGTATGATATAGAAACATGTTCTTTAGAATTTTGCCAAAAAAAGAAACATGTTCTTTTGAAAATTGGAAGGCACAATAATTGCCCTTTTTCCCCTAAGGTGTCCAAACATCTAAAATCACTCCATTTTTACGTTATTAGTTTTCACACTTAAATGTATTATTAGGTAAATAATTAAAAAACTAAATCAACAAGCGGGCCCAGCCTCCAAATGAAGTAATATGTGACCACTAGAGTAGTCAATCCAATGCTAGGCAGTTTATCCGACCCTCTGATGAGGGAGCTCGACCCACAAAGTGAACGCTTTTATTATTCTTCTAAAGCTCGAGGGTAGGGTAGGACCCAATTTTCCAGCAACCTTTTGGACAAATCTAAGGCTTGAAGAACCTAACCTGTTGTCTTTTTAAATATAATATATATAATACATAATATATAAAATGTAGACAAACGTCAAGTGAAAATTGGTGCTTGCAATAAGCGTAGCACCGTGTGCCTAAGTAGTTAGTGAAGCCAACTTGGCGATCCAATCAAGTGGACCATAAAACAGCGACCCCACGATAGTCATCGGTCCCTAGTTTGACATTTGGCACCTATCCGAATGAACTAGACCGTTGGATAAACTTTACACTTGTGTTTGGACGGTGAAAACTTTTCGACTGTTGATCAAGTGGTTGAAATAATGATTTGAGCCTCCGTAAAAAAACTTTCCACGGCATCGATTTCCTACTAGCCTAGATAGAAAGTCCAAATCCTCTCCCTCACAGAAATACCGCATAACAACGTGATTTTCTTTTTCGATTTCTCGCTGCACCAAACATCACTGAGAAAGGTGCTGGATGTCTCCTCTCCTTCCCGCAGAAAACCCCCTTAGCACAAACGCACCCTAAAAGCTATTTTTTTTAGTAATCCAACCAAGGGGGCTGGGACCTAAATGAGAGCCCGCATAAACACATGAAGACAGTCCCCGCACACGCGAAAAGAAAACCCACACAATTGAGAAGAGAAGCCTGCATATATAGAAAGAGTGGCATACCCAAATTCGAATCCTGGACAACCCGGTGAAAACTGCCACTCCTTACCACTTTAGTAAGGAGCCGGTCTCGCACCATGAAATCTATGATGAAGAAAACTTGTCAGAAAACTATTTTAAAATCAGTCGCAGAACCAAATATCAGGCAACTTTGAAATCATAACCAACACACACATCCAAACGATATCGGTGAAATACCTGTCCCTATAAGCATACCTATTCCAAAGGTACAAAAACGTGTGGTTTGTACATATTGGGTAGATTAGGGCAACAAAAAGGACAAATGATTTTCGTTTGAGCCCACTTGTTGAGTGGTTAAGATCATCTGTGGCAGAATAGGGTAATCCATTATCCATCCATGGTGGGTCCCTTCGCAGCTTAGTCATACGTCCATCTTCAAAATCCTACTTGAAACCACGCCTAACAATAAATAATGCGAACAATCGGGCAGGACACACGCAGATTTTCAGGGTCCTTTCGGAGAAGTTACTCAAATGTTTTCATGGGACATATTAATTAGAAGGAAAAAAAAAGCAAATGATGTGACCTTAAATTTTGAAATATCTGTATGATGGTCAACATACATTGAAGTTATCATGAGATCTCAATTATAGCTGGTTTTCGTCAAACTGATCTCAATTGCAGTTACAGAAATTAAAGTTATCATGAGATCTCAATTGGAGTTTTCAAATACTAATAATTCCTTTGCGGAAAAAAAAATAATATTCGATTATCATGTCCCGATTGGAGTCTACATGTCCCGGCTTGTTGTCCCGATTTTGGGACTGATGACCACATGGTACATGGTGATTCAACAATGGATTCAAATTTTTAGAGAGAGGGAGAATGGAAAAGTCTATTCTATACACTCGGTCTCAAAATCGGGACAACAAGTCGGGACAAATAGACTTTTTGCTTTACATATTTGTAATCATGCTTCCAATCTTAGCTACTATATTATAAAGTTGTGGGCCTACCTTACATAAGCATGACAAGTCTAATTCTTTCGAGGTCATTGTTTTAAATAGAGAGGAACGAAATCTTTTCATTTACCTTGAGAAGTAGACATTATGTGACTTTGAAACTTGTTATAAAAAATAATAATAATAATAAAAAGACAAGTAGAAAGCAAACTTCATTTTCTTTCCAACCGAACTTTGAGGGTAGGGTAGGGGCCTGAAAATGTAGGCCCACCTAGGATGCCAAGGGCTTTTACTCGACTTAAGCAAGGATAGGGTAAGGGCTTACCACGGTCCGGCCCCTTTGACAGGTGGAGTTCCAAAAGACGTGAACAAATGTGATTGGACAGAACCTGTATCTACACTGTAATATAGTGTGCAACGCCACACTCGATTCCCGCCCTATAAAACCAACACTCGAAGAGATTCAGAGACTAACAGCTTATATTTTTTTTATACATGAATTTCACATCCAAATGAATTGAAAAATGTGTTTATTTCTCAGATCAACTGCCCAATCAAGGCAACTGGTTCATACTTTGATCTCATGCTCTGAATTCAAAAATGCATTAATTTCTAAGAATTCACTGTCGAACCAAAGGAGTTAAGTACTCAACTTTCGTACTCTGTAATTGGTTCAGCATCAACGGGTGTTACAAACCCTTCCAACTTCGTCAGAACATCTGGTACTCCAGCTGTATCCCTAATTATCTGCAAGCAAACACACCGAAAATCCATTCTCAGCTCAACGATTTCCCAAAACTGAGTCCTAGTAAAGAGCAGGCACAACAACAATGGATCATCATCATCATCAAAAGCCTTATGGCATCCAGGGTCCATTTTGTGAGTACTACTTTTTCCACAGCAACAAAGGCAACAGTAAAAAGAATATGTAAATCAATTTATGAAATGTGAGACTATCTAATAAGCATAGATATGACAACAACCTATATAATTGATGGATTCCTCCAATCATCAAAACAGATGGAAGCAAGGTTTTAAAACTCAGGACTTGGAGAGTGACTCAGTCACCCTCAACTCGAGTGGACCTGGCCAAATCACATGGGACTTTGCTGAATCGGACTGAGTCAAACCTTAGAGCCCCACAAAAACTAAAATATTGAGAAAAAAAAGAATAATAAAACATAGGCTTTGTTTGGTATGTCTACTCTTATTATGTCAGAGCCATCCAAAATAAAGGCATAAAAAATAGCAATAAAAAGAGGCTACAATCAGAATACGTGTTTTGTATTTAAAACAGAAAAAGAAAAAAATCCACCACTACTTTTTGAGACCCTGGGGCTCTTACTTTCAGAAGCCCAGAATTGAGGGTTCTCATTTTAAGAGGATTTGTCTACTTATCTAAAGCAGGTAGAGGGTAGAATCAAGCACTAAACGTTCTTGCTTTCCAAACCTCTACCAACTTTAAACACTTAGACAAGCAGAAGTGGGAAATAGAGATGCCAAATATGCACATAGTAATAGAAATATAATGTCTTATTTTTAGTTAGGCTTATGTAAGCCGCGTGTTTTAATTATTTAGAATGAGTTTTTAGTAACAGCAGGTGGTCGCAATTGATTTTAATCCAGCTAGATGAACATTGTCCCCGATCCGTGAATTCTTAAATCTACTAGAAAATTTGGTTTTGATTTCCCAAAAATCTGTGCAAGGAAACCCCCAAAAGCCCCATACATGCCCTTGTCCCCATCGTAATAGTCAGGCACATGTAAGCCATTTGGGAAATCAAAAAAAAAATTCTAGTAGGTTTAAGCATTCATGCCCCTTTCCCCATAGTAAGAGAAAAATAAGATCTTATTTTTAGTCAGGCACATGTAAACCATGTGTTCTAATTATTTAGAATGAATTTTTAGTAACAGCAGGTGGTCGCATTTGATTTTAATCCAACTAGATGAACATTGTCCCTGATCCGTGAATGCTTAAACCTGCTAGAAAACGTGGATTTGATTTCCCAAAATCAGTGCAAGAAAACCCCCAAAAGCCTCATACATGCCCTTTTCCCCATAGCACTCAAGAGTCTCAGACAGAGGAGAATTGAGGGAGTGACAACTTAAAAGGGGTTGAGTCAACTTACGTGTGTTAGGTAAAACAATAGCAACATTTAATTCAAGAGGATGCAGTGGAATTGCCAAAATTCAGCGCTCAAAGGTAAATTCAGACAACAGACACAGTAATTCAATTGCATCTGAAGATTTGAATTTTCAAAAACATGTCTTTGCCCGGCAATCTCAAGTTGTAAGATTGTAATATCAAGCAAAATGAAGAACTCACTAGTATTTCTTCATCAAGATAAGAAATCATAAACATCCTTTGGAATGTCCCACCTGCAAAATAAACAACCAGAATTTAGTGCTAATTTGTGATTGTGCTAGAAATGTAAGCAGCACCAGAGGCAGCATGATATTCAAATAGTCGTCGAACAGTGTTGATAGATCAAGGGTACACAATTCAAATCTTGCAACTCAAAGAAAAAAAAAATTGCAACATTTAGTAGATTTTGATATTATTATATAAATTAGAAATAGTAAGTGATGCAAAGTCCAGAGCACATGACCTATATAATAAGTTGGGAACAAGAGAAGAGATATTTTCAAACTTCTAAGAATTAGGGTCTTTTTTTTATAACAAGAAAACTAGGGATTTAGATCATATCAGATGCATAAAGAGCAACAACTAAAACATACTTAGTGAAGACAATAATATTCAAGAAAGATGGACAGAGAATTTTAACAAACTTTTAAATGAAGATTCTATGAGACACTTAGGAACTACTTATGATCCTAGTAATGAAGTACATAACTCCGCAAAATTAGGGTAGCAGAAGTTAAGAAAGTATCGGCAAGAATAAAGAGAGGAGAGGCTATGAGGCCAAATGGCATTGTGATAGAGCTTTAAAAATACTTTTGAAAAATTGGATGGATTTGGTTAACTGGGCTCATTAATACAATATCAAGGAAAAAGAAAATATCAGATGAATAGAGAAAAAGTGTTGTAGCACCTATATGCAAGAACAAAAGAGATATACAAAGTTGTACCAATTATCATAGGATTAAGCTTAAGAGTCACGCTATGAACCTATGGGAGAGAGTAATGGAGCAAAGACTTAGACAAAGACCAAGATATTTAAAAATCAATTGGCTTCATACCAAAAAGGTCAACTATGGAAGCTATCTTCTCACTAAAACAATTAATGAAAAAATACCGAAAGAAGAGGAAATATCTTTCATATGGTCTTCATCAATCAAGAGAAAGCCCTACAATAGGGTACCTAGAGATTTGAGTTGGTAGATTTTTTATAAAAGGAGTATCCCATGAAGTTATATCGACATCATTAAAGACATGTATTAGAGAACACTAACTAATGTAACAGGTAAGTTTCTAATAATCATAGGTTTGCATCAAAGGTCTGTTTGAGCCCTTGTCTTTTTGCACTAATTGTGGACAAGTTAACTACACATATTCAAAAGGAGATATCTTGGTTTATGTTGTTTGCTGATGATATAGTGTTGTTGGATAAACCGAGAGATGGAATAAATGCAAATTTTGTAATACATAAATTGCAACTTTAGTGGGGATTTTCCAAATAATGTAACTCATGTGAGAATTGAAGCTCAAGAGTTAAACACAAACAGATTCATTCTGATACCTTTAACTCTATAATTACTAAGGATGAGAGATTAAGGATAACGTTAAGAGCTAGATGGTTAAAGTGGAGACTTTCTTCTAGAGTGTTCTGTGATGACACATACCAACAAGATTAAAGAAAAAAATTTACAAAGTAGCAATTAGGTCAGCTATAACCTGTGGAGCAGAATATTGACCAATCAAGAAACAATACATGCAAAATATGTGTAGCAAAAATTAAAAGGTTGAGATGAATATGTGGTAAAACTAGGAAAGATGGCATAAAAAAATGAGTGCATTCGGGAGCATTTATGGGTAGTATTAATAGATAATAAATTAAGAGAGACCTTTTTTAGATGGTTTGGACATATCCAACGCAACTCCGCAATGGCACCAATGAAGAGGACATAAATGGAAGTAGTAAGTATAAATCCAAGGAATATGTGACCTATTTGAAGATTTGAACCAGGATAGATTGGAATGGAGAAACAAAATTTATATAGTCAACCCCAACATAGTTGGAACAAGGCTTTGACGGCGACGATGATGATGTGGTAACGTAAATTCATTCAAAAGGAATAAATGCACAAAGTATGGTAGCTATACATTTATAAGAAGTCGTACATAGTGTTGCAAACACAAAACATCCCACAAAAGTGAGGGTGGGGAAATATCACTTCACAAACTCATAAATCCCAAAACAAAACTGCTTAGCCTATTAACCTATCTTCTCCATGTACAACATGTTTAGCTAAACCATTTGCCATATCAAATGCGCTTATAAAATGTGTGCAAATACCATTCAAAAATAAAAATAAAAAATGTGCGCCAATGACATAGACATTTAAAAAAAAAGAAAAAAAAAAAAAAAGTTTGAGACCACTAAGGTCCCATCTCTCTCCCCAAGGAACTGACCCTTTCCTTTTCGTCCAATTTTTTGCATTCAAAGAGCTGCCACTTTTGTGGGGCCAATATCACTTCACAAAATCACAAATCTAAAAATTAAACTGCTTTACCTATGAACCTATCTTCTCCATGTACCACATGTTTAGCCATATCATCTGCACTCCATAAAATGTCCATGACTACCATTCAAAAATAAAAAAATAAAAAATGTGCAAGCAGACATAAGACAGATAAGGTACCATTCCAAAAAAGAAAAAAGGAAAAAAAAAAAAAAAAGTGGAGACAGTTAAGGTCTCATATCTCTCCCTCTATAAAAGGTAACCTCCAAGGAACTGACCCTTTCCTTTCTGCCATTTTTTTTGCATTCAAAGAGCAACCATCTACAATTTTCTCTGCCCTGCAGACCTGTCTGTCATAATCCTTAATGCCTCTGGCACTGTCCAAAACTTTAATTTTATTAAGCTAAAATGAGTTGCATAATCTTCATGAACGGGGCTCATTCCTGACTCTTTTATTCATACAAAAGCAAAGACTACAACCAATTAACCCATAATTTGAGTATTGCACAATCTTTGGTTCTTTAATGGATCCACTACTGTTGGGTGCTCCATACCCTTTGACTTTCAGTGTACAAAATAAGATATTCCTTGTTAATCCACAGAAAGGAAATAAAAGAAAAGGTGAGTCCTATTGATTGTTCTCCATATCCATACCATCAGAACTTAGTCAAGCAGCATGCATGTGGAGATAAACAACCACGCTAATTAAATTTCCCCGTTCCTCTTTTTCATGTTTTCCTATCCTGGAAATTGAAACAGTACCAAGTCTTAAGAAGTAAAGAAAAAACCTATTAATCTATGGGGGTATTCAGTAGATGAGCATCACAAGTAAGCATTTGTAGCATCTAAATCAATAAGCAGCTGACATCAATTACTTCTTCCTGAGATTTAAAAGTGTGTTCTCTGAATCAGGATATGACTAAAATTTCAAAATTGCAACGCATCAAATTGCTTACTAAGTGGAATCTTCAGTCCATTCCTTAGTGCATCCTTTATAAGAGGAGGAAGTTGTTGTAGCGAGTTAGCTGCTTGTCCAAGTGCACCCTTCAGCTGTTCAGGTACTGCTGCCTCACTAATAGTAGGTGTTTCTAAAACACCTTCAACGTATTCTTCTTTCATTCGAAGAGGTCCCTCTACAGACAACTTGGTAGTAAGAATGAACTTGCTTTCAATCTACACATCAAAGGAACAGATGTTAAGAACACTTCACACATTAAAGCAAAAGTAGCTATAGTGAAAATAATGTTGCAAATAGATGAATGAAAAGGCGAAGAATTGAGACTACATACTACACGTGCAGAGAGAGAGAGAGAGAGAGAGAGAGAGTTCTATTTAAATATTTATCTCAATATCAGCACACGATAGTTGTATCATATGACTACATGTTTGGAAATTGGAGGTATGGACATGAGAAACTAAACTTCGCGTGAACATTAAAAAAAAAAAAGGAGGAAATGATTCTCTTTGTTTCAAAGTTCAACATACAAGAGACACTAATCATTCAAAGGCTGCATGAGAAGTAGCACTTTGGTTCATCCTACAATGGGTTAATTATTTTCTAAATAAATACCTTCCACTTATAGGGCAGCTAAACTAATGCATTTATGTGACCCAAATTTAACAGCTAGTAACATACATTATATCAAAATTGATCAACACTTCGTTTCTTTTTTTCTGTTTTTTGGTAAGAAATTTTATTAGATTAAAAGTATTGCAGGGCACAATACAGACAAGCCAACACCCACGTGAAAAGCAAAGGTATAACAATGTCACCAACCACAGCACTAAAAGGAATGACCCTCTCAATCATTACTTGGCCAAAACATCCACTAACCCACTTGATCATGAGGTCCTTCCCACATGTTGACAACACACTTGAACGCTTTGATCTCGTGGAAAATAATAGAAGAGTTTCCAAGAGCGACGGTTTGCAGATTTTAACCAGGAAATGGCATTGGAAAAAACCACTCTCAATAATCAAACTACCTGAGAAACCATAAGAAAAAATGCACATGGCTTCTAAGATAGCAGGCACCTCCACTCTGTTAGTCTTTAGCACCCGCATGCTTCGAAAATATAAATAACATCCCCCCCTTTATCACTGGGAAGGACACCGTTAATACCTGCAGGTCCTGGCTTCTCCACGATCCCCAGCTCACTTTAAATTTTAGGATCCATATGGAGGAGGAGATCAAGAAACTAGACTCTTTCCCTTGGAAAGCCCAGACCTCATGCATGCATCCCAGTTAAGCAGAGCATTATCGAACTTAAAATCTTTAAATTCCTTTCTGTAGATGACCCACTTCGCTGACCTTACCTGCAAAACTTGAAGGGTCTCTGCCATAGACCTTGAAGCACCTTTAAAAACTGTAGTGCATCTGCTCAGTGGCTACTAAACATCCAGAGGTAAATAGATGAGGATATTCATATTTAGAAGCCAAATCCCTCATGAAAATTCACTACAAACTCTTTTGGGCTTTAGAGACATCTTCTTTGGAGCATTCCCCTCGTGTGCAGATCTGGAAGGGTCTGGAACCCCCTAGGGACAAGGCCTTCTGTTGGTTGGCAGTAGCCAACAAGTTCTGCATAGTGGATTTATCTCATAAGGACAACATTTCAGAGTATATCTCCAATTTTTGTTCTTTGTGTATGAAGGATGGGAGACAGTCAAATCAATTTTTTTTTCATATGATACATCACATCTATGAGGAAATCTTCTTAGCAGGTGCGGGTGCCTAGGAGCACTCCAGATTATTTAGGCGATTTGATAGAGGCTTGGACATTGACCCCTCTTAGTGGATGCAGTTTAATGTTTCCAAAGACTACATTTGATATCCTCTAGTCTATATGGAAGGAGAGGGTGAAGAAACTTTTTGAGGTACTTCATCATCTTTGAATGCTATTTTCATCTAGCTGTTCTAAAGACGGCAAAGTGGGTCATCTCGAGGAAGGAATGCAAGAATTCAAAGTAAGAGAATTCCGCAATATTAGGAAACATGCAAGGAGTCGGGGTCTTCTAAATTGGTGAAATTGAATCATGAGTCTCCTCCTCCAAAAGGTTATCTGAAATTTAATGTGGATGGAAGTTGGGACAGCTAGAGGCAACCTAGGTCTGGCAAGTATTAGTGGTGTTCTCCGAAATGATAAATTGGAGGTGACGTTTATGTTCTCTAAACATGTGGGAGTTAAAGATTCAAATGAGGAGATGTGAGCTACTTTGGAAGCTCTCTTACATTCATGCAGTTTACTCGACAGGTAAATTGTTGAATGTGACTCATCCAATGCTACTTGTTGGATGATTTCTAAAGAGAACCACAAACGGAAATTCTACTTCCATTTCCAAGATATTAAGATGTCTTCTTCTGTCCAAGTGAATTTTCAGTATGTGGGGAGATTGGCAAATTCTTCGGGTAAAGCAAAGGGTTGGATAGGGCTATAGCTTTAAAATAGTCTTTATTGCAGTTTTCATGTAATGGTAGAATGCTCTTATACCTATGACGTTTGACTCTTTGACTTCACCTTTATTTCGTAGTGGGTACCTTTCTTATCATCACCAAAGCCTTGTTCCAAGTTCCAACTATGTTGGTCAACTTCATGAACTTTGTTTATCTTAGACTAGACCAAATCCTCGGATAGGTTATGCTTCTTTAGATCTATCCTTACTAATTCCATCCATGTCCTTTTTAGCCCACCCCTTGTCCTTCAACCTGCATATAAAAAACATTTCCTCACTGGCATCATTGTTGACCTACATTGAACATGTCCAAACCATCTCAAACGAGACTCCTAATTTACAACCTATTGATGCTCCCCCTAAATGCTCTCGAATTGCTCATTTCTTATTCTATCTTTCCTAGTTTTACCACATAACCATCTCAACATTCTCATCTCTACTACACTCGTTTTTTCTATATGTGTTGACTTCTGATTGGCCAACGTTTTGCTCCATAGGTCCATAGCAAGTCTAATTGTTGCCTTGTTGGTACGTGCCAATACAAAGCATTCCAGAAGCTAGTCTTCACTTAACCCATCCAATTCTTATCCTATGTTCAACATCTTTGTCAAACTCTCCATCCTAAGGGCCCGTTTCAATGTTTACAGAATACAATATTTACAGATTTAAATATTACAAGAATAAACCTTTACATAATAGAATAGCGTAATGTTTAAATGTTGTAATATTTTGGTTGTTTGGTAATTTTTGAATAATATTACAGATTTTTAATTTAGTTGTTTGGAACGTACTATGATTTTAATATATATTAAGAAAACCAAAATAACAAGAAGTTAATATTAACGATTGTAGTAAAGTTCATTATTAGAGTGACTTTTTTATTAAATACTTGATTTATATTTCATTTTGGATGAAAAAGAATTGTGGTAAAGTAAAGTTCCACTACCAATTTTTTTTTACCATAAGCCACTTTTCTTTATCACATAAAACTATGTTAAAGTATAGTAAAGTAAAATCAATACAAAGGGCAACTACTTTACAACTCTCTCCCTCTCTCCTACTTTACTTCACCACATACTTCATCTTACCTTACTTTACCTCATATTTTACCATGATGTGGCATCAACATTTATTTTACTTTACCATACATATAAACAAGCATGCCTTGACCTAGATATGACATATAATCCCTTCACCATATTCAGATGAAAAGGTAGTGTGGTAAATGTTAGCATATGGGCCTATGGCACACATTTGATGGCCACAAAAGAGCTTGATAGGCTCGTTGGTTTTAGGTGATTGACTTCTTCTATAACTCCTCCCCTTTTTAGGTGTAGAACGTTGCAGCGAATCCGGATGTTAGTTTCCCCGAGAAGCTCGCATTAGATCGTTGGGGTTATGTGATAAAAACAAACCCTTGAAGCAGGAATCTACAACACACATCACGATCTGAAAACTTGAGCTTCTCGGCGATCTCCAGCCCAACGGCATCTTCTCGGATTCGTTAATCAATTTTTCCTATAGTAAAGTAAAGTCTAGCAGGCACTTTTTAACTATTAACTTTATCACAAGTCACTTTTTCTTTACGATATAAACTACGGTAAAGTGTGAAAAAGTAAAGTCAAACAAAAAAACTACTTCACCACTCTCTCACACTTTATTTCACCAAATTCTTTACTTTGCCTTTACTTTAACTCATCTTTACCGTGATGTGACACTTACCTTTACTTTACCATACATGTAAACAAGTACATCATGATAGATTTGGTGAAGTTCTCTACTTACCACTTTGTAACCTCATTTTGAAAGAGTTTTATATTGTAGAAAGTTTTCTACGGGGGAGAGCTGTTGGAGAAAATATTGAGCTTTTTGAAAGAAAATAATATTTTCTTCATATTTTTCTTGGGTTACCAAACACAAGAAAATGAAAGATTCCGTTCCATAAAATATTACTTTCTTGTATTTTGTTGTGCATCCAAACAGGCCCTAACTAATTATAGAGCCAAGGTATCGAAAGGAATCTCTTTATGGTATATATTAAGACTCCAGAGTTACATCTCTTTGCACATCCCCATTGAGGCATTGACGTTGCAATTCGTATATTCTATCTTTGTACCTCTCTATTTATCCTAATAAAATTTATCTATTATCAGGGGAAAAGTTAATATACATGCAAGTCAACATAAGATGTTATAATAAGAACCAAAAGTGGCGTCCATCATACCTAGATACAAAAAAATTTGACATCCTATACATATCGTATCGTACTCCTTCATTTTTATGAGTGTGTAAAATCTATGTCCCACTTATATCCATGGCATGTTCCTACCATATCTATGTTCTGTGTGGGCAACATAAAGCACTGGTTTAAGAAGTTCTAATCTAACCAACATCCTACAAATGTCTATAGGCTATGGCAGCAAATATTCCACTCCCAGTGCATGGCATTTAAGTGGCATGAGACAAGCTAGCACAGATATTGCACAAGTATTACCACTTCATGCATTACAATCTAAAGACAACGATATTGCAATTTGCTAAATCAAACGCATGAAGATTAAAAAAATTAAGATGCCAAAAAACAATTTAAGATGACCACTTAGCAGAGTAGTGGTGAAACATTTACAAGTTAAAAATGTTTCCATTTCTTGAGTAAGGTTATCCTATTTTCATTACCGAGTTGAAAATCTTAAGATTTGCTGTAGCTTTTGCATATCCCTCCTTGACAAGCACATCCATTCCTAACAAATTTGCTATAGTTGATGGGAAACGCCTGCCAAGAAAGCCAAAGTTGCACCAATTCAATCAAAGGACCTTCTCCAACCAAGTTGATATTTGAAAAGCTGTTACACAGATTTAGTTTCTCTTCAATAATTCAAATAAAGACAACTCTGCGTAATAACACAGCATTGCCTGAAAGTAGAACATAAGGTAGTAAAGAGACCTGACTACGGCATTAGTTATTATGGATCCAACCTGCTTAGGAGAAATCTTGTCATCAATCAGATCTTACCTAATTGGATCCAAGTGTCCAACTCATGTCAAAGTAAATATAGTGTAACAACTGTATGCAAAGAAAACCTTGCATTCTACCACACACACTTTTGGAAATACAAGGTAACAACCTCACACAAAGAAAACCTTCCATTCTTCCATGTACACTTTTGGAGGAGATATATATATATACATATATATATATATATATATATATATAGAGAGAGAGAGAGAGCAAGGCTCTCCTAAGTTCAAGTTTAGGATAAGGCAAGCTCAAGTGTGTGGTGGGGCCCACCTGGGGACCCACATGGGATGGGGATGGGGGTATTTCAAGTACTCCCTGGGATCTTCCTCTCTGCAAAAAATCAGCCCAAACCGTAATTTCTATCATCTCCATATGGGCCCAAAAATTTAACGGTCAACAGTCCATTTGGATCGATACATAGTCGATCCAATGGTCCGGTAAATTCGGATCTCACTAAAAGTTGGTGGACATGTGCAATTTAGGAGGGTCATGTGTTTGGCCCATTTGGATGGATCAAAGGTGGGCCCCACAAGCATGAGCTTACGAAATTTTATCCTAAACTTGAGCTTCGAAGAGCCTTACTTATATATATATGGAGATGCTCTTATGAGAGATATCTCTCACCTTATATGAGAGATAGGGGTGGGAGCCCTCACATTTAAGTTGTTGGCATTGGATGTGGATGTGAGGGCCCCCACCCTATCTCATATAAAGTGAGAGATATCTCTCATGGGAGCATCTCCCATATATATATATATATTATATATATATATATATATTATATATATAGGAAGTGCTCCTATGAGAGACACTCTCACCAACTTTATGAGAGATGGGTGGGGGCCCTCACTTCCATATCCACTCTCACCAACTTAAATGCAAGGGCCCCCACCCATCTCTCACCAAGTTGGTGAGAGTGTCTCTCATAGAAGCACTTCCCTATATATATATATATATATATATATATATATATATATATATATATATATATATATATATATATATCGGAGGGATCGCTTCTCGGATCATTGGGTAGTGATCGAACGGATCAACCAACAGCTAGCGACGCCAACACAACCCTAGAATGAACCCCTTGAAATGCTTCTTTGGGGTATCGTCGTGCGGTTTCATTGTTCGAAAAGACGGAATCCAGCTCGACCTCGCTAAAACAAATGCTTGGCCTCTTGCGCCAAGTCGATCTTTTAGGCTTGGCTTCGTCCCAGAAGCTACTGCTTCTATGACAAGTCACTTCTCCCCTTCTCCACTCTCTCTGGTGGAGAATGCAGACTTTCAATCAATCAAATTGAAAGCCAATAAGTCCTGTGCCTGGTAGGTGCAATCAGTCTGTCCCTTACCTGTTGTAGGCATACCAAAGCTAGAAAAAGCGTTGTAGAACATAAGAAATGACGAGAACGGTCTTCGTTTCTGTGTAGAAGCAAACGCATTGGCCCACAGGGTGCCCCAATTTGGGCTTCCCATGTATTCATCCAAATCAGATCCATAAGCATATTTTGGGGGTTGAAGCGGACATCTGGGAATCGTGATGATTCATTCTAAAACTTACAGGAGGAATCAAAAAAGAAAGACCACTAAAAGTAATGACCACCATTGCTTCTTCCTTTAAGGTGGTTGCTTGAGTCTTTCCGCTTGCTATGTATGTTGTGAAAGATTTCCTCATCTTCAACTGTCCTTTTGTCTGACCAGATTCAATCTACCCATCAAATCAAGTTGAGAGGGCTCGCCAGTTCCAAGAACGGCTCAACAAGGAGTACGACTTCGACGTTGTATGGAGTCACATCAGCTATGGAGACTACGCTGACCAACACCAGGTGCAGTCGCAATCCGCAGCATTCGAGCTATAGCAGTCCTAGGGAATTTGTTCGGTAATGGGTCATGGCTTCTTTGGGGGGAAATTTGATGAGTTCAGTGGACAGAACGATCGATGTGGACATCGGATCAACAGGTATAAGAGCTGCTTTAGCGCTTCACTTCCGATTCTTCGGAAGAATCAACTGACTCAAGGTACTTGCTTTTTTGCATAATTTATACATGCAAAAGAAAATTCCAGGGCGTCTTGCTTAGATCGCATTGCCATGACCAATCATCAAACTAATAAGAGATTAGCGGTGGTCGGACAACAACAAACCAACAACATACAAACCAGAGGGACAAAAGCCCGCCAGTGAAAGCTGAAGAGGGACAAGGAGCAAACTGTCAAGTTCGGTTCTTCTTAGTTGGGTTGGGCAGGTTCGATCAGAAATGCTATGCTTACACACAAGACTACCCCTCTTCCCGAAAGCTCATAAAAAGCGGCGAAGCATGGGGTTACCGGGGGAGATGTGAAAAACATCTCCCCCGGTAACCCCCTATCCCATAAATAAGAAGCAAGAACAGGGAATGATGTAGCTGAGGGGGCTCCGGCAAGCAATCAATTCGTCCTACTCACATGTCTTCAACTGGGATTGGGTTTCTGGTGGTACCTTCTGCCAGAGCCCCTATTGGTTCACTCCAGGGTTCTGGAATCTTGCTCGCCTTGATCTCGCCAGATGCTTGTGAAAGTGGGTCTCAACCCTGAGAAGAATAACACAAGAATAACAAAATGGCGCCCTTACAGGGTGGAAGGCAAAAATGTTGTCGGACCGGCAATTCCGGAGTTTTGATCGTCTTTCATCTAAAGCGACTTTGTCAAGCAAGCGAACCTTTTTATTTTCGACTTCCTCTGTTCGATCTTTCAATTCTATATATATGGGAGATGCTCCTATGAGAGATATCTCTCACCTTATATGAGAGATAGGGTGGGGGCCCTCACATCCACATCCAATGCCAACAACTTAAATGTGAGAGCCCCCACCCCTATCTCTCATATAAGGTGAGAGATATCTCTCATAGGAGCATCTCCCATATATATATATATATATATATAAATCAATTACACCTTTTGACCACCCAATATATCCCTTCAACCCAAATAGATGGACAAGGAAGCCAAAACTCAAACCGGATTTTCTGATGAGTATATTAGTAAAAGCTGAAAATCCTCAATTAAATGACTTCAAAAGACTCAATAAACATTATGTAAAAACTTCATAAATGAGGACAACTTAGATGACATTGACCTTGATTCGTACTACAGCAGTTGGCCATATGACCTGCTGACATAAGTTGTAGGGCTGCTACTGTCAGCACTAGCACTAGTAAATGAGACATTCAGCACACATATGAATGATCTAATCCCAGCACACATAGCATGGTTGTAGGGAACTGAACTCCCACCAGGGTTCAAGCTCAGCTCACCCCATTGGATATCATCCAATCCAATGCCAACCAGTGTGGCTGCCTGACAAAAAAATATGTATGATCCAGTTTTAGGGTTTTTACATTAAGTGTAAAATGAAGACAGAGAGAGAGAGAGAGAGAGAGAGAGAGAGAGAATCAACAAGGTCTACTCCTTTTTATAAACCCTTAACAATATTACATAATAGTCATTACACAAGAAAAGTAAAAAATATCCCCATATAACATAATAATTCCAATATGGCCAACTGTTAACTGTATCCATTGGTCGGACATTAGGTTCACAAATACGGCCACTGTCAATGCAGAGAATCCAATCTTTCCTTGGACTACTTTGGCTCTTGCTTGTTCAAATTCTTGTAATTTTCTGGAATTTATGACTTGGAGCTGAATTTTCAATTGGGTGCTTAAGTTCTTTGACGGGAGACTTTCATGTGGTTAGAATGGTAGGAGCCAATCCAAACTATTATAACTACAGGAGTAGCAATGTCAATAATATTTTAAAAATAGATCAACAAGCCCATAGCATCCTCAAAAATATTTTAAAATTAGAAAAACAAACCCAAGGACAGAAGAAATTGGAAAGACTAGTTGATTTTTATAATAAACGTATCTCTAGTGATTTGAACCCAGTGAAACTTGGGCTTCTTGAACTTCATGTCAAAGGAATTAGGTCAAGATATTCAAACAAGCCCATAAATCACAAATATATATATATGCACATAACTCAACTTGAATCATCACTTACAGGAAAAAAAAATTAGGTTTATATAATCCAAACACTCCCTTCAAGCTTCACACACAAAGGCTGCATATTTGAAATTTACGCATCTAACTTCAACACCATACAAAAGCAAACCAATCGTAAGCAAATCTCACAATAAATACGATGAACAAATATTAGCTTCACACCAATACTGAAATATAAGCATCTCACCCACAAGGAGAGGCTTCACAACTAAACGCCTTTAGTTTTGAAGTCTTTTTTTTTCTTTTCCAGATAGTCCATAGTTTAGAAGTCTTCTATTAAATGACTAATCATATGCCTGGGTCTGTGGACCTATAGGCGTATTTATTTATTTATATTGAAAGATGAATATTATTAGGTTTCAAACAAAACTGCTGCCCAAAATATATATATATATATATATATATATATATATATATACATATATATATATATATAATCTAAGCCACTCACCTCTATTTGTAACAAATTCAGATGTTTTATAAAGGTCATCACCAAGTGCGGTCCCTTCGATGCAGGGTCTAGGGAGGGTCCAGACTAGAGACAGGCCTAACCTTTGGCAATTTTGCACAAAATGGCTGCTCGCAGGTCTCGAACCTTCATTATCATGCATGGCACCTAAGACTTTTACCATTGCACCAAAGCAATGACCCTAAATTCAGATGTTTTATATCTTTCATAATAACTGGCAAATGAAAAAAAAAACTGCTTAATATAACCATAAATTTGAAACTCAACCTCATCCAATGGGTAAATGGACCATGATTTCATCAATTGTTGTTGGAATGGCATAGAATTGGGATCCTTGGAAAGCTAATTGAATAACCCATCAAAATGCATCCAGTTCATGTCACTCAAACATTGTTTGACTTCTAAAATAGGGCGCCTTTCTTGGAAAATGATAAACTACTTCAATTGTAACAATTTGCACAATTTAACCATAAATTTGTAACTCAACGTCATCTTCTGATAAATGGACCATGATTTCATCAATTGTTGCTGGACTGGACTCAGTTTTGTGTAACTTGGACATTGTTTGATATGAATTGGGCCTCTATTGGAAATTGATATAGTACTCCAACTATAACAATTTCCACAATTTATATGACCATCGACACTTGGTGAGTTCCGATGTTCCATGCATGCATCAAACAACCACCTTGCTCCCAGAAGGCAGCATCTGGCACCTAATTTTTTGAATCAGTACGACAAAATGTATCAAGGTAAAATGAAGAAAGTTGCAAAACGTCTACACAATATAAGAGCACATACTGTTTGATGACCTATATGCCCAAGTATAAACCGCAAAAGTATGCAAGTATCCAACCAAAATACAGAGCAATTCAGAAACAAGAAGCAAGAAAAAAGAAACCCTCTATACTGTTTTACATCAGCACTCCTATCAATGTGATGAAACTGGAAGTGGAGAGAAACCTTCTCTAATTTTCGGACTTTCAGTAATTATGATAAGGGTGGAAACCAAAACAAGTTTTTATCAGTAATATAAAATAAGATCAACCAGAAAACCAGGAAAGAAAATGCTCGGCTCCAAAACTGGAAGGAGGTAAACAAAGCCAAAAAAATTTCGATGTTACACAAAACTACTCTAGTTTACAATAAAGAAGAGACTGCCAACTAGAAAATAGCACTTACTCAAACAAAAATCTTGCAGCAAATAATCCTGGGCTACCAGCACCACACCACTCGAAGTTCCATCGACCTTCCATAAAGGCTGACCTGGATACATAATTGCAAAACCATGTCCTCAATTAAATAAAATGACGCATGACATCTGAATTTCCAAAATTTTTACTCAGTTCTTTGAAAAGCAGTATACGTTGTAGGCCGGGGAGTAGGATTGAGCCGCTCGAGGCCAGTGATTCTTTCATTGACGTCAATCTGCTGCATTTCGGTCGTCCTTCCATTAACCAAAGCTTCAAAGCCACCAGAATCCTTAAACTGGAAATCACATTATTTAAAGATTATCAGTGGGAGGAAAAAAAAAGAAAAAAAAAGAAACAGAGAGAGAGAGAGATGTGAGAACATTTGGACTTGAGAAGGAAAATGAATTTAAAAAGAAAAGAAAATTTCTCTGACGTATTTAGAAATAGACCCAAAAAAGTCATTTTCCAGAAAACTAAAAAAAGTGATTTAAAGCATAATAAAATTAACCCAAAATTTATTAGATATTTCTTCATTTTCTCAAGCCCAGTATTGAAACGAGAAGTAATTATTTACAGGCAATAAAACCGTAAGCTCTGCTACTGGGCTGCACAAAATGCAACAGGCCCTAATTTGTTCATATCAGGATGGGGTTAAAATCCATCCCTAGAAACAATAAAAATAAATAAAATGAAATCACTATCTGAAGAAACAGATATAGTGACACTAGTGCCTGTCACTATCAAAAATTGTTGGTATCACTTCAATGGTCAACCTTGGCAAGAAGTGGGCTTCCCACAATGCAGAACTTACTTTCATGTATTAAAAAACTCTACTTTTCTGTCACCAGTATGATTATTCCCTAATCAAACATGTAAGGAACTCAAGCTATTACAGCTAAACTAAACCTAACCCTAGCTATTTCCAAATTTAACTTCAGCATCAGAAGAAACACAAGCAGCATCGAACCTAATAGCAAAAATCAAAACAGAGGAACTCAGTTCATAATGCAGCAGCAACAACCAAAATCTCACAAACATTCGCGAAGACTTCAGCTAAAATATTACCAAATCCGAAAGAACACCAGCTATTCTACATCTCCAAAGCCCTAATTCAAGTCAAAATCAAGATTTTACCACCAGATACATTAAGCTATCGCGGAGTACTCAGTACTTCCACAAAATCAGCTTAAAACGTATCAAGCTCCACCAAAACCTGAATCCAAAAAAAGGAAAGAAATCGAAGAAGAAGAAGAAGATGATGATGATCTGAATGACTCACGGCGAGAAGAAGCGACTCCTTAGCCGAAAGCCTCTCCATCTCCTTGGCGTAGTTCGCGGAAGCTCCCTGCACCGTCTGCTGCACCATTGCCCTGCAACCTCCTCCGTTCGGTCCTCCGGCGCTCCGGCGACGGAATACGACCGAATTCGTCGGACATCGGAACGGAGAAAGGGAAGAAGGCGAAGAAGAGAGCTGTCTAGTACGAACTCCTCCCAGAGAAGGAGCTAGATCGAGAACGAAAGCCATGGAAAGAAGGAAACTGGAGAAAGCGAAATGTCGAAACCCTAATTTTAAGAGAGGCGGACGAAGAAAGAGCGTGAAGAAACTGAAGCGGGGGAGGAGGAATGAAGCGAAAGGAGGGCATTTTCGTCAGTGAAATGGAGGATGTGAAAATCTCGTGAGGCTTGTCGTATCTGACAAAGGAGGAAAGGATGAGGCTCGGCGGCGAGTGGGGAGAACGATTGTTAGAGAAAGACGGATATGCCCTATCATTTTAGGAGAATTCTAAAATTGGGGGCCTTCTTGTGGTGGTGGTGATCGGAAGGTACGTACGATTGTAATAATAAATAGAAGTATAGAACTGAGCTCTTGAAAATCGGTTATTTTGTAGGCTACGGGCCCCATAATTCAGGGTCCGACAAGGTGGGAATAGCAGGGTCGGATCTCATCCCCATCGGGCCCGTTTATTCATTTAGCTAAAAAATTTAGATTAGGTTTGACATCGTGACATTTGGATGTTAACATGTTTCTGCGAGATAAAAGTATAAAAAAATATATTTAATATGTGCAACTGATCACGTGAGTCATTTAGATATACAAATGATACATATGTTAAACAAACTCCCTCTCGTCAAAATCACCATTTTGCCATGTGAACCAAAGTGCATATCCAATTATTTAACAGTGTATTTTCATTTTAGGACTTTTTTCACAAATTTTATCATAGTTTATGAAAAATTGAGAAAGGATATCTTACCCCTTAGCCATTTTTAATCCTCTAAAGAAGATGAACGGTACGGATTGTAAATTTGGGTCCCGTAAAAGTCCAGAAAATCAGATCCAGTAATAATGTTTTCATAAGTTTTTCAAAATCTATAACTGTTTTTATTCTTTCAAAGAAGATAAATGATTTTGATAGTAAATTATAGGATCACAGGATTTTAGGAAATCATGTTTTTATTGACCCAATGATATATAGAATGTACCGTCTCCTGCCATTGTAGCAGTGCATTTTAAAGCGAGGTGCGAATTCATTTCACGCCTCCTGAGATGGTAAATCATTTCACACCATTTATGTGTATTTCTTTTTTTACTCATGTGAAGCGTTTTAGCATCAAATAAAGGACCCACATGGTAAATAATCGATAATGCATGTGACTCTTAAGTACATAAAAAAAAAAAAAAAAAAAAAAAACCCAACTCTTAACCTTCAGAAAAAAAAAAGTGAACTTGAATATATAAATAGGATTTAGTTTAATTTGGTATCGTTTGACATTCTATTTTTTATATTTATTTGACTTAAAACTTATGCAAGTATGTTTTGAATTGTTTGCAAAATGTTATTGTAAATGTCGATGCAATTAGTTTTAATACCTAAAAAATAATAAAAATGTACCATTTTCAAATCTACATGAATGTCTCTAGCAATTAGTCATTTTTTTTCCTTTTTTACAAATTTGTCAATTTAACTTTTATAATATCAAGTTTGTCTATACTACTTTTAATTTACGACGAGTTTTTGTGAACTACGTACTTATATTATATGATAGCTTTGCCATTGAGAATTTATATAATGACAAGTTTGCTTTTTTTTTTTTTTTTTTTTCTCAATTGAAATAGACATACCAAGAAATCTATTCATAAAAGGGTCTATCTGGATAAGCTCTATTTCAAACAGATCTAAATAAACCAACTCTATCTTAATCAAATTAGACATGCAACACATGCCCTTAGCTGGTTTGGGTTAGATAGAAGGGTTCATGGAATCACTAAAGCCGACCAATTTATTCATTGAATTAGAAATGACAATATGAACTCAAACAAAAGAGTAAAAAGATCAATCCTAAACCTAAATCAAGGGATCCGTTCCAGATTGAATTGGTTGGTTAAGCCAAGAATTATTACTTTTATAGTCTCAACTATCCATTTTAAGAATAGATTGGTTACTAAATCATTCATTCCCAAGCCAAATAAATTGATTGTTTGATGAATATGTGTAAGATTGTGCTGACATGTTTTTTTATCAAATATTATTTCATAGTGGAACAAATTTGGATTGACGTAAAATTTGATAATATCTCAGCTGCTTTAAGGGAGTTTATTTTGAATGACTCAAACCTCAATAAGTTGGCCCCACTATGAACATTGAGAAAATTCATTTAAAATCAAAGTCTATAAGATTATGCGATCATATTGATTTTGGTTCCCACCCCTATTTATTTTAGACAATGTTTATCCAACCTTGCTTGCCATATCACAAGTCACAGTTGTTGCCATGCACCGCGCGGCCCGCGTCATGGTTTCTTTCGGCAAAAGACGGCGATTTTCTCGGTCGGAAGTCGGAACGAAACCCCAAAGTGAGCTCCATTAGAAGAGCTGTCACTGTCACAAGAGATTCCCTCATTTTAATGCTAACCCGTGTACTGGGCCCCTGCTCCGTTTCAACAGGTCCATCTTGTGGTGTGACCCAATGAATGAAGGGCTCAGATCTAATCCACCACTACTTTCAAGGGATAGTTATCATTAGATCATCTCCACATTCAGAATGACTCCTTCCAATCCCACTTTGCCCATGTGACTTGTTTGAATCAAGGTGGACCCTACAACCACGTTGGCATATTCATGGTCTATTAAAAATATAAAAAAAAATCCTTAATGCCCAAGTACTTTAAAATGGATAATGCATTTGCTTTAGATTAAGAACATTATTTTCATTGTACTCGTGGCGTGGCCTTGTCGTATATGAATTTTTTTAAGATCCAGGAACAGTGGATCAGACATTATCAATTACTTGATTTTACTTTTGAGTTTACGGAAAAACCACCAAAGAGTTTAGATACGGTCTCTCCTTTTGACGGAAAGTTCTCTCTAACGTTTCCAGAATTGAAACACAACGCGCGTTTGTGGAGCTTAGAGGTTATGTTTGGCTAATTTAACGCTAAAAATGATGTCTAATGGATGTTGCTAGATCCCACTAGATCGAAAGGCATTCTTTTGATTGGTTAAAATTAAGATTTCTTTATATACTAACCATCAGTTTGATAACTTGATAGCAACATTGAGTCAAATCTAAATTCTTCCAACCAATCTTTGTAACTGATGGTTGAGTAGGCCCTATAAATATACCATATAAATATATATATATGTATATATATGTATATATATATTATGTAAAAAGCTGAAGAGATTTTTTAGATTAGATGCCTAGTTAAAAGAGGCAAGTGGAACCGATGGAAAATGATTACTAGAGAGATAATAGCAACGCATGATCTCACAGGTGTATTACTCACAAGGCGTCAGAAACTGTTAAGCGACAAACAATAGAGACGTAGATATCCTAAATATGAAACTTAGGGGACAAAGAAAAAATAAATAAATGTATTGTGGGTGATTTGAAAAATATTGACCAATCTAAAGACAGCAGTCTCTCGGATTCCCCACCTCTATCTCCCTACAGACACAATAAAAGGAGAAGCCCTCCATACTCACCCTTGTAGCAAGATGGCTCCTGGAACCTCTTCTTTTTTCAAGTGAGCCTCTCTCTCTCTCTCTCTCTCTGGCTTTGAACTAGCTAGCCTTTTGTACTCTTTCAAGCCATCTTTTTTTCTGTTCTTTTCTATGACAACTCTTTCATGAAAACTGGTGTGAGAGAGCCATATTTCTGCGTCTACTTTCATAAGAGTATATAGAAATGAAACCATTAGCTACTGTTCCACCTTTCCTGGTTTTTTATTAAATTTCAGGACTACTTATATGTAAAAGAAAAGAGCTTGCTATCTTCTCATTCTGTATCTAGTTTTTCAACCATCTTCTCTTGTTATTGGGCTTTCTTCTTCTCCCCTATTTACCTCCTATTAGTGTTTTGATATTCTCTTTTGCATGTTACATTTTCTCTTCTTTTATATATATATCATAAATGATGTTACAAAGTAGAACAGATTCTTCTCAGAGTACCAGTCACTTGATCTGGCCTCTCTTACCATTCACCATGTCCCATTCGGTTCCTTTTTTATGTTTCTACTCTGCTTATTACCATCGCCATCTTCCTTTTTCTGGGCATGGCCATGGAGTCTTTTACAACGAACATAGACCCACTTGTTTCATCTCATTTCCCCATTTGGGTCATGACCATATTTACATGTATCATGAATCCATAAAATTCCTGTTTGTTGATGGAAATCTCTTGTTTGTCCAGGGAGATGGAATCCAATGGAGCATTCAATCCCTTTCATGGATATCCTAGGCGTGAACTGAAAGAGCAAGACCTCATAAGTCAACTCGAGCTTGGTTCTCAGTACGATTCCGAGGAGGTCGACTGTACTTTGCAGCTCGGACTTCCATCTGGTAATGGTGGCAAAAGGCCACGCACCGATGTGCCCAATAACATCCATGCGACCCCACCACCTCAGGTATATCTGTTGTCCATCTCATTCATGCGATCTGATTTCCTTGATCAACTGATGACCCTTTTTAGATACTTTTAAAAGGATTTGATTTTAAGCTTTTTAACAGTTCAATAAGAATGACACTACAAACATAGGCCATAATTTCTTAGGATCATGTTCATGGAAGATGGTAGTCATTTCATTTCTTCTCTAACAGAAGAGATTTTTACATCATGAAAGCAAGTAGAAAAAAAAATATATAGGTGGATTGTTATTTTGGAATTTTCTTTCTTGTGGTTTCATTTTTGCATGGTGTGACATTAATAGACTCAATCTCAGATATCAGTTGAGAGGAATCTTCTAACTGGGCGGAGTCAAAACTGACACGTGACAATGGAGATTGATCCACATGCATTTTACCAAAAGAAGTCTTCCTTTATATCTAATTAAAAAGAACCCCTTTACATTGATAATATTTAAAACATACTAGTCACTAGTGGTAAAGGTTGCAGACGAGTCAAGTCAGGTTGAGCAAGGGTGTCCACAGGTGGGTGTTCATGGCCCAGGTCAGGCCGGGCTGAGGCATATCCAGGCTTGGCTCAAATTTAAAAGCATAGGGCCATATCCTGTCATGCCCGACACAGGTGGTAAGTGTCTGGCCCGTCTGAAATGTGTCAGGCCCAAGCCTGCCCATCGAGTAACTTGGGTTGGGTCTAGATATTAAACGGGCCCGAGGTTTAGATCCAAGCACATCCAAGATACTAAAAGCTAATGTCTAATCCTGGCCCAAATAGGGTTAGGCTTGGATCAGGCCCTACCTATGAGCACCCCTATCTACAAGTTGAAATTCAACTCTAATTTGGCCTGTTCTTTTCTAGCTGCATAATTGGCATGATGTGCACCAACATGACCCGCTCACATAACCGGAACTTGATGTGAGCCAACTGTTTAACTCAACCCAATCTATCTTAACATATAGAAGCTTGGCTCAAGCCCAATCAGTTTTAAATATATTAAGGCTATTTGAGGCAAAAAGATTCCAACATGGATTCTCCCCTTCCATACAAAATAAAGCAACCGTTTCAATAGGGCTAGATATGTGGGTCGACCCTAACCCAACCCGTTTAAATCCTAGTCAAGATTTTCCAACCCATGATGGATCATATGTATTGTGGGTCAAAAGTGAGTCCAGCCAGATTTTGCAATCACTTCTTAGGTGATCCAGACTATCACAAACAACTGCGATATTTTGAAAATACCATGATAGTATCATAATATTTACCTTCAATTAGGATTGCAAACGGATATCCGATTCTCCGATTATCCGGAAGTTCCAACCCACAAAAACCCGGGTCTGGAACCTATTTTAGGTTCCGATTCATAAACGAGTCCGAAACCTACTTTAAGTTCCGATTAATAAATGGCCATATAAGTTCCGACCCGTGGACCCAAAACCTAGAATATGAATCTTTGATATTGCAATTTGTACTTTAAAACCAATTCTTTTTTGGCATTCTTATATATAATACTGGATGTTGTAGACTTGATGCACTGTTAGAAGTTAAATGATATACTTATTTTAAAAGAAAATGAAGAATAAAGAGAAAATAGAATTGGTTTTGGAACTAGATTCGAGTCCTCAAGGTGGACTCGGTTCCGGAACCGGATCCAGATTTTCTTGTCGAAATCGGATCAGGAACCAACAAAACAGATTCCTATTTAAAACCGGATCCAGAACTGGAACCGTTATTTAAAAATGGGTCCGGATCCACTATGGTTCCGATCCGGGACCGTCCCGTTTGCAACCTTACCTTCAATGGTATGCTCTTAATAATATTATTTCTAATAAATCCTCATAATAAAAGGCTACATCCATAGTCGGAATAAAAATGGAAAGAAGGAAAAATCTATAGAATAGTGTTAATAGTATTTTTATTAATTTAGTGTTAATGGTTAACTCTAGTGACCTCTCTCTCTCTCTCTCTCTCTCTCTCTCTCTCACCAATCTTTTGTGCACAAGGAGAAACTCCCAAGGTGTAATGTCTTCAACTCACATGGTTACAATAGATATTAGCAGCATTCTAATTTGTCTGTGATAACGAAACATATAATGCCAGAACCATGGAGTAGCAAACGGACAATATGGTTATTACAATATGAGTATGGGGAATTTGGGTGTGAGGAACATGAATTGGGCACCAATGAATCCCAACGGTGGCTATTACTATGGAAGCACTTCTGCAGCTGCTGCTACTGTTATTCCAAATGGCTACAACAATGCTGGAATGTATCCCAGGACGGGGGAGCCCGACCCACGCTCCGTACCTAATGAAAAGATCTGTGTTGTCTGTGGATCTACTTCAACTCCACTATGGCGCAATGGTCCCAGGGGTGCAAAGGTAATCAATCCTCAAAGACATTAAAAATTTATAATGCTTCTTTAAATTCGCAATTTGTCGTTTATTTGTAATGATCAATAATCACTTGTATGTGTATTAATGACACGGTTTTAGAATAAGCTGAGATATGGAGAAATATAATTAATATATCTTCCCCGAATATTATTCGAATAAGGCTACGATGATGATGTCGATGACAATTAAAGTGTCCTAATTACACTTGGATAGTGTTTGGATGTAGGGAAGTGAGGGTAAAAGGTCAAAGCCCCCATAAGGTGGAGAACCCTGATTTTAAAGCACACAAATTGAGATTCTCTCCCTAGGAAAAGAGAATGTACGGCATGTTTACGTGGATGATATTGATATTCCCATCATAATCATTTGCTGCAGCTAGCTCCCAGATTGAAGTCCATAAAAAGAGAAACTCCCTCCTTTTTCTCTAGCAACTGTCTAATTCATGGATTCAGACTACTTCAGAAGAGTCTGAACTCTCCATAGATATGATTAGGCCAAAAGTCCTCTCCCATAAAAAGGTCAGTAAGACAATTGTCTATAGCAGACACCCTTTTGGAACATTGGTTAAAAATGGACCCTAACTTGTTTATCTCTACATACAAAGAGAACATTGTAAATTAATTTCTATTAATAGACGTTCCTGATCCCTCCAACGAAGCTTGTATAGTTTATTGTATATATGGCATGAAAAAGATCATACAGAAATAGCCTCGTGGGCAACTCACAAAAATGTTTTAACTGCTAATATAAGTTTGGCCTAGATCTCATAAGCTAGAAGTTTTTGGGCCTCAAGATAAAACTTGATGCACCATCAATCTACATGGTCCCTTCACATCCAAATAAATCACCAGGTGAGCATCATACATCTCTCTCTATCTCTAACTCTATATATAAGATATATCTCACTGAACTCTTTCTATTTGTTCTTTCATAACGAGTTTCAGACTCTCTGCAATGCTTGTGGAATCCGTTTCAAGAACGAAATGAGGAGGGCCAGGGGGCATCACGGCACCCGTTCCAGAGCTAGTATGGCTGTACCGAATGAGACTGGAACATTCACCAACAGGCCTTGATCACTAGCTGTTGCTGGATATGCATAAGAGCCCTGACATATCCTACTAATGAGCTCTTCTTCTTCTTCTTCTTCTTCTTCTTCTTCGTCATGTGTGTTCTTGGGTGTGTGTGGTGAATAAATGAATGCTCCTAATAAGTTTGGGCTCAGATATCTGTCTATGAACTAATTATGTGGAATTAACATGAAGGTATAGAATTAATCCTTCTTGTCATCTTTTTGCTGATATTTGATCAGCATAACATCAATCAGACCTACACAATTATAGGATAAATTTGTTAATAATGCCAATTTACTATCGAAAACATAAATGCTTACGTGGTTCCATCACAAACGTTAAATTTCTACGAACCTTCAATCAAACAATCTTCCCTAAGATTGGGGATTTACCACACTACTACACTCTTCTTCTTCATAATACGCACTCAAACAATGGGGCAGTTACTGATTATTTAAGTGAGGAATTGTGACCCATCAAACCCAATTTGTAGGCTTTCTTAGACAACTTCCTTTCATGAACCTCATGCTTTTCATGTAAGATTGATTAAGACCTCACAAGATTAAAACCACAGCAATCATTGATTAAGATCTTACAATATTAAAATTACAGCAATCATTAGTCCATTTCAGCCATACAGGCCTTCTGGCCCACTAAGAATCATTGCGAGTAGCAATGAGCTTGACCCAGGCCGGAATCATATGAGTATAAGCCTTCTCCAATTTCCACGCCCATCAACTTAGCCCGTTAATACCCGGGCTCGGGCTTGGGCCTGCTCATATTCCCGTTTCATGGTATAAATGTAGATCCAGATGGTTGATGTAATAACAACAATCCATGCAAGAAGATGATTTTGGGGTTTACAGCATTGGACTCAATGGACTAGTTTTGGGGGGTCTTGGATGGATAATTGGGACGCTCTGGTTTTGTTGAACTATCCAAAATTCGGTGAGGAAACAGATGAGATAAAAGACCTTTTGAGAAATTTAGAATTTCTTTCCCTTTTGCGGATCCAACAATACTAACATTCCACACCATATGGTGAGGGACAAACTCAATGGGCCAGGGCAATATTCATGTGCATCCTTCCCTCACCAAATGGTGAGGGACAAACTCAATGGGGCCCATTGATCATGAGACTTGGGAGGGATGGAAAGAGTCAGATGAGATGGGGTCATATATCAAGTTTGAGGTCAATCTTAAGTCTCTAACTCCTTCATCCGTAACCCACAAATTTAATGACTTTACATTAAAGAAAAAATTTTACCCTCAATCCAACAGTCTAATCCAATCGGATTAATAAAACTCAATTGATTTATTGTAGTTTAAGGGGTTCCATATGTATGGATGATTTGGATGAATCACAAAGTGGCCCCACGATGTTGACCCTCACCATAATGTGGTGAGGGAATATTTCCCAAAAGGGGGAAAAAGAAAAGTTTGATTCTATGTAAACAATTGTTGGTATTCAATTTTTTAATGGCTATATAAATTGTGCAATATCGTAAAATCCAACGTAGAATAATATCCAGGTCATCACTTGATTAGGGGGAGGATCAATTCAAATGAGACAGGTGTATACAAACAGGGTTCCACTAAAACGGACATAAAGATAATTTAGTTTTAAAACCGAATGCTAAGATTATGTGACCATACTGACATTTGGCACCAATGGGTCCCACCCCTATTTATGCCTATGTTTATCTCACCCTGGCTGCCATCTCAAGTCTCAACTTGTATTTGTAACAAGCCTTATCTGACACATTTGCAGACATGGATGTGTGGCCAACAGTAAAGTTGCTTTTAGCAAACAAACCCGATTTTCTCGTTCGTAGAACTCGAAACCCACACATTTCACAGTGAGCTGTGTAACAGAAGTGCTAATGTGCTATCACTGTAGATATGCCCCACTTTGATTGTAGCCTGCCTATTGGGCCCCTGAATGGTTTCAGCTGGTCCATTTTGTGGTGTGACACCATGAGTGAAGGGCTCAGATCCAATCCACCGCTTCTAAGATGCCTTGGAGGGGCCACTATGAAAAAAAAAAAATTTCTTTTTTGGTTTTCGGGGGCACCAATGTGAAAAATTGCAAAGATTTCCACAGGCAAAAGGTGCATTTTATAAATTTCGCACCTCCTCCGTTTCCACCCCTGAATTGAAAGCTCTCCTTATGAATAAATGAACTGCGCCTCACATTGATATAATCTAATGGCTTGTATCATTAGATCATGCTAGTATATATAAGGCCCACTCCTATATACAGTATACTTGAGAATGGCACTATCCCACTCTACCCTTCTCACCAGTTGAATCAAGGTGGACCGGATGATAATATTTCGCAAGATAGATATCTCATAAGATATGCCTCACTTGGTGTATTAAAGTTTTAATGCCAGGGTATTTCAAAATGTATTCGCTTTATATTTAGAATATTAATTCTTCTGTCGTATTTATGGTGTGTCCTTGTCGTATTGGTCGGTAGTTCGAGAAACAACGGATCACACTTCATTAGTTACTTCTTTTTTTCACTTTTGAGTTCACGCGAAAATCATCAAAGAGTTTAGATACGCTCACCCCTTTATCGGAGAGTTCCCCATGTCATTTTTCAAAACAAGAAGAATGCGCCCTTCTTCGGGGCTCGAGTGTCATATATATATTCGTTATATTAACATTAAATATGAAGTTCAGTGGATGATGCTAAGTTGGAATCTGCTAGATCAGAAGGCACTCTTTTGATTAGCTACTAACTTAAAAATCAAATCCAATGAACGTCGGTGAGGTGATAAAATAGGCTGTTAAAATTGAAACCTCTTTATATATCAACTATCAATTCATCACTTGCTAGTAACATTAACTTAATTTTTTTAATTTAATACCAGTCTTTGTAATTGGCATTTTACTGAACCCTACAAATATGTCACGTATGTGTATTTTGAAAAAATATAAATAATATACTAAATTCTACGGGGTTGCTTTTTAAAAGTAGTAGGGGAAGGAATGAAGAATGACGAGGCGAGAGATAATAGAAACGTATGATCTCACATGTGTATTACTCACTCGGCGTCCAAAACTGTAAAGCGACAACCGAGATTGTGTCATCCTCCAAGTGGCATGACGGTGGGACCCAATCTGCAGCGGTCTCTATCTGTCCACACACCATAAAAGGAGAATCCCTTCCTCTCCTTCACACAGGCACCCTTGTAGCACACTAGCAACTCTTGCTTTTTCAAGTGAGGTTCTCTCTCTGTTTCTCTGGTTTTTGAACGTTCCAATCCTTTCGTTTTCTCTTTCATAAGAGCTCTTTCAAGTTTCAAGAAGTAGCCATCTTTTTCTGTTCTAGTGTTTTGATATTCTCTCCTGTATCATGGCACTTTTTTTTTTTATGGGCTTTTAGAGATCAAAAGTGGTATTAGAAGGTAGAGAACAGACTCTTCGATCTCTGACTAGCAGTCACCTGATCTGGTTCTCTATGACCTTTCTCCATGTCTCTTTCAGTTCTGTTTTTATGTTTCTACCTCTCTTTCTTTTTCCCATCGCCATCTTCCTCTTTTTGGACATGGCCATGGAATCTTTCACAACAAACGTAGACCTCATAAGTCATCACCATATTTAGATCTCTGTTACATATGTATTCATGGAAAAATTCATTTTTGTTGATAGAAAACTCATCTGTCCAGGGAAATGGAATCCAATGGAGCTTTCAATCTCTTCTACGGCTATCCCAGGCGTGAACTGAAAGAGCTAGACCTCATAAGTCAACTCGATTTAGGTTCTGGGTACGAATCCGACGAACTTGATTGTACTTTGAAGCTTGGACCTCCATCTGCTGATCGTGGCAAAAGGCCACGCATCGATGTGCCCAACAACATCCATGCCACCCAACCACCGCAGGTATATCTGATGTCCATCTCATTCATGTGATCTACTTTCCTTGATCAACTGATGGAGCTTTATAGATACTTTCAGATTTATATGATCGATCGACTGGATCTGATGATCATCACATTCTAAGCTTTCAACAGTTCAATAAGAATGATACCTTTAAAAGGCCTTGATTTCTTAGGATCATGGGAGGATTTTGATGCTGCTCATTATCTTCTCTTTTAGAAAGATTTTCATCACATAATGAAAAGGATAGGAGGAGAACTAGGAGAAAATAAATATTCAGGAGCTTATATACTTAGAAGAGAATATTCACATGCATCCATCCCTCACCATAGAATATGCACGCTCGATTTGAGTTTAGAATAATTTTTTTTCCATACTCACTCACGTGTTTCATTAGCTCTTAGGGGTGGCAGATGGGTCGGATGGGTTGACCAAGGGTGTGACCAACTGAGGTGTTCATGGCCCGGGTCGGGCCAGGCTGAGTCATTTATAGGCTGGACCCGAGATTTGTTGGTGCCTGGCCCACCTGAAACATTTCAGGCCTGAGACGGCCAATTAGTCAATCGGGCTGGGCCTAGATATTAAACAAATCCAGCCAAGCCCATCCTGGATTCTAAGGGCTAATGTCCAAAGCCACAGGTAGAACTCTAACTCTTATTTGTCCTTTTTTCATTGATTAACACAAATCACACCTGATGCGGGTCCATATGAATCAACCCACATAATTGGCACTCAATGTGGTTCAACAAGACCCGACCCACATAACCCGAGGTTGATGTGGGTCAACCTTTTTAACCCGACCCAACCTATGTCCACTGATAGAATCTTGGTTTAAGCCCAATCAATTTCAATCTTGGTTTAAGCCCAAACAATTTCAATTATTAAGGCCATATTTAAGTTTGGATCCAAGGAAAACAGGTTCCAACACATAAACTGTTTGAATGTGAGTCAAGTTATTCTTACCCGTGATTGACTCAGTATTGCGGGTCCAATGCAAGTTTGATCCGATTTTAGGACCACTACTTAGGGTGATCAACAGTATCACAAATGACCGTTATATTTTAATAATATTTTGATAATATCATAATAGTTACCTTAAGTGGTACACTCTAATTAATTAATTATATCACAATATTATTAAGAGTTATCATCAAGGCAGGAAATAGTTATCATCAACATAAACTGTTGAATCAACATTAGTTTTTACTGCTGGACTGAAATATAATCACCACCCAAGAAAAAAAAATTATGACATTTCCATATGATGAATGCTTCACTTCACCCAACCATGGTGGATATTGGATTAAGGTAGGCTGCATTGGATAAATATTTAAATATAGGTGCTGGTGTATGAATTTTTTTTTTTTTTATTTTCATCTTCTCATGATTGACGCGGTAACACCAGTGGGATAATAATGACAGTGTTATAAAAGGAAGATTTCCAAAACTGTGAGTTTTCTCATGTTACTAACATTGAAAATACAATGAAAATCTTAAAATAAAAAATGAAATATGAAGAAAAATAAGTAGAATATCAAGAATATATATCACGTTGATATTAAGTTAATGTGGCAGTGCTTTAATTTTTATAGAATTTTCAATTTCTCATAATATTATTGCAATATATATATATATATATTGAAAATTAAGTTAGAATTTATATTAAATAAATGGGAAAACCCCAAGGTACTACACAAGAAAGTGGATTTTACCAACGGAAAAAAAGGCCTTAGTGGCGGTTTTTCTCCGTTGCTAAAAGCTTCATATATTCAGTTTATAGCGGCGGAAAACTTTTTCCGCCGATAAAATAGGCGGAGACTCTTAGATGGTAGGGAGCCAAAAAAGGGCACTTTTAGCGGCCAAAAAAAACCATCGTGAAAGGACTTCTTTTTCCGCCACTAGAAATCACCTTTTATATACAATGGAGGACAAACCCCTACCCTAATCACCCAATTTCGTTAAGGATACCAGGCCATACCCAAGTATAGGCATCCTACAATTCAATAAAGCAAAAAGGAGCGTAACCATGACCTAATACGTAAAAAACTGTCCACTTAAAGAATGCACTGTAAAGATATAGAATGTAATTGAAAAGGGAAGCACCATATAATAGAGAATATTGCAGAGAAGGTTGTGTGATCAGGATTCCTAGATTGAGTCATATTATCTTTCCTATTTTTTTACACCAACCAAGGTGGTTGGGCCCTTAAGAGACGTAATTGACACTAGAGTGTAACCCGCCAAGCCGAGGAGAGGACTGCCCGCATATGCAAGGGCGAGGACTAAGGAATTGAACAATGGTTGGTTGGGTGAGAACGGGATTCTCAACCATCGGGCTATCCTTCATTTTCATTTTGTGTCTTTGAGTCATCGTATTATTGTAAGTAGCCATTGCTATTCTTAACTACAGTTAGTCTTTGAGTTTCTACACTGTAGAGATGGTTAGCAAAGTTTTGAGAAGTGAGAAAATAAGAAAGCTTGCCTCTGTCTATAATATGGGATAAAATGAATCTAGCTTAAGTAATATAATCAATCTGCCCAAAAAGGAATTAAACAATAGTGCAGAATCGTATTCTAAAATATAAATTATCTTTTCAAACATGTCAAGCAAAGGCTTTGCCAAAGATTTTGTGCAAGGAGAATTATAAAATGGATATGGTTACCTTTCGTGAAGTTTTAGTGATGGATAAAGACTTTTATGATCCATTCTCCTCAAGGGTGAAAAATGAAGAAAAAGAAATAGACAGAGCCCGTGGCACAATGGATGATGCTCACTCATGCAACCTTAAATTTATGAGTTTTCGTCACGTAATTCGTTAATGATACCCGAGTAACACATTTTTTAATAGAAAGGGAAATGGTCGATCATATGACACTGGCAGTGAGCCCAGACCATAGTGTAATCTAACTCAATTTTATAGTAACTATTATTCTAATTTGCGTGTAATAACAAAATGATGCAGAATCATGGAGTGGCAAATGGAGCATTTGGTTATTACAATATCAGCATGGGAAATGTGGGTGCGAGTAACATGAGTTGGGCACCAATGAATCCCAACTGCTACTACTACGGAAGCTCTTCTTCGGCTGCTGTTCCTGCTATTCCAAATGTCTACAATAGTGAGTATGCAAGGTATCAAGCTATCTATGCTGATGTGCTTCCCATGAGGAGGCAGTACTTCCCATTCATCGGTAACGACAGGATCTGTGCTGTGTGCGGATCTCCTTCAACTCAGCTTTGGCGTAATATTGACTCAAGGGGTGCAAAGGTAAGTAGTCAGACCTCAAAAACATTAAGAATTTTAATTGCATCTTCAAATCTGCAATTGATCATCTAATCTAATATTCAAAACGCACTAGTATATATTGATGATGGCACATTTTGGGAAAGACTGAAATGGGGAAACAGAATTCATATAGCCGACCCAACCGAATTAGACAAGACTTGATGACGACGATGATGATGATGTATTGACGGCATAGGAAAATACTTGAGTTGCTTTTGGAGGTAGGAAAAGTGAGAGCAAAACTCAAAACTCAAAATTCCCAAAAGGGGAAGAACCCCAGGTTGGAAATTACCCACCATGTACTTTATTCTTGGTTTTCGATGAGGATATTTACGAGAAGAATCGTGTTAGATGCTCGGTGCAACAAAAGCACCCTCATTAGTTTCTCTTTAACAGTGAAGGCATTCCACCCATTTTTCACTTTTAAAATTGGTTTGTCACTTTCACAACCAAACACGGCAAAGACAATTTCTTTCCCTACATTGAAAAAGGCCCACAAAATCCACAACCAAACACGGCAAAGACAATTTCTTTCCCTACATTGAAAAAGGCCCACAAAATCCGCACCCATTGAATACCTAAATGTGCATTTTTTTTCAGCTCATTAATAGATGGGATAATTACCGTACGGATGGTCTTAAAGCTGACAATTACCCTAAAACAGCCGAAAAATATATATTTACCGCAGAGATGTTCGATCCGTAGGATATTGCAGGCTACGATATCCCACGGATGTAGGATATCCCACAATCAGAAACGGGAAGACTTGAACAATCCATATTTTTCTTTTTTTCTTTGACTGTGGGACCACCAAACCATCATCCAAACCGTTGGATAGCTGTATGAGTGTAAGAACTAATATCGTACCAAATTTGAACCGTTGATCTATCACGATTATGGAGAAATTTGTAAAAAAAAAAAAAAGCGTGGCTTATTATTTGTTCTTATAATTTGCAAAATAACGTCTTTCTTACAAATTTCTCAATATTCATGATAGATCAACGGTTCAAATTTCATGCGATATTAGTTCTTACACTTATACGGCTATCCAACGGTTTGGATGGTGGTTTGGAGGTCCCACAGTCATAGGAAAAAAATAAATACACGGACTGTACAAGTGATTGTGGGATATCCTACATCCCTTGCGATATCCTATTGATAGAACAGCTTTGCAGTAAATACACATTTTGGGGCTGTTCTAGGGCTATTGCCAGCTTTAAAGAAGTCCGTACGGTAATTGTCCCTTAATAGATTGACAGCATCAAGAATGAATTCCAAGATCTATATCATTGTCCGTTAATGAGGCATTGATCATGCAACAAACATTCATATTAACTAGTAAGGATCGAGGGCGTTATTAGAGAATATTTTAGAGAAGTTTGAATATGGGAAGAATGAGTTTGTCTTGGACTAAATCTGATTAAATTAGGGTTATATTAGGAATACTGGATTAGAGATTTTAGGGATGTGATGAATCTTGAATTATTAGTTTGAGAAATGTAGCCTATAAGTTTTCACAAGCATTCTCTCTACTTCTTGCTTTTAAACATACATTTGTCATAATGCATGGTTGAAGTTTTCACAATAGAGAATAGCATGCCTTGCATTAAGTGTACAAAATTACTCTAGAATTTATCACTGAACTTACTCATTTGCATAGAAAACTCAAACATGAATGATTTATATAGTGGACTATTGCTCTGAGTTTGAGTCCTATCCTCCTGCACTTAAGGTTCTTACTCTAAAATCGTATGTGGCATGTTTATATGGGTGATATGTCCCACCAAATAAAAGGAGGGTTTATGGATTAACTGATCTATCAAAAATCATGTTCTTTTGATATTGCCAGCTGCCGGATTGAAGTCCACAAAAGGAAACACTCTCTTTTGAAGTCCACAAAATAATTTCCACCGCTAACATAGGCTTTTAGAGGCGGAAAAAAACGTTGTTAAAAACATATTTTCCCACTGCTTTAAGTCACATTTTTTTTTTTTTTTATATAATGTTGATTCGTTAGTAGAGGCAGCTGAAATACTTTTCAATGCTTGCCAAAACCACATATAGCCCAGTCTCGATACACTCACATGAGCGATGTAGGATTTTATAGTAAGAAGGTTTTTTGCGTCTAGCTAAAATTTGATACACCATTAATCTATATGGTCCCTTCACATCCAAATCATCACTCAGGTGAGCTCCATACATCCATCTCTATTGAAAACTCCATATACAAGATTAGTATATATACATATTTTTATATCTCACTTAGCTCTTCCTTTTGTTTTTTCAACATCAAGTTGTCTCTGTGCAATGCCTGTGGAAACCGTTTCAAGGGGGAGGAGAGGATGGCCAATGGACATCCTTACAACGGTGCCAGAGCCAGGAGGTCTGTACCGAATGGGCCTGGAGCACCCACCAACAGGGCCTAACTATTGGTTGTTCCTGATTATGCTGAAAGAGACCAGACATCCCAGTAATGAGCAGTTGTGTTTTTATATGTGTTTGGGGGGCTGTGTGTGTTGGGAATAATTGTTGGGCAGATAGCTATCTATGAACCAATTATATGGTATTAATATATTGGTATAGACTATTCATCTCTGGTGTCTTATATTTATACATCTCAGTAGGTCCTTTTTGTGTGTTATCGTATGATCAGTTCTACTGTCATAAAAGAAAAAGGGGAATCATGTCTCAAAGATTCCATGCCATTATAGGACTAAGATCTTACAAGATTAAAACCACAGTAATCATTGGTCCAATTGAGCCAGTAGCAGGTGTTCTGGCCCACTAAGAGTCATTGTGGATGGCAATGAGCTTGTCTTAGGCTTGACTCGCATGAGGATAGGCCTACTACCATTTCCAGCTCCAGTCTTTCCGTTTCGCAAAATAGAACACACAGTTAGCCCATTAATATCCAGACTCCGGCCTGGATCTTCTCAGTAACCCCGTTTCGCAGTATAAATGAAGATCCCGATGTTTGAGGGAACAATAATCCATGCAAGAAGATGATATGGGGGTTTATGGTATGGGACCCAATGGACTACTTTTGGGGTCCTGGATTTGAATTTTGATTATATATGTTAAACTTTTCGAATTGGGTGGGGGAAGAGGAAAAATGAAAGACCTCTTGAGAAATTTGATAAGAAACTATAAAATATCAAGACAGGAGAATAGCATTTTGTTGAATTTAATCACATACTTCGGCCATTTGAATAAAGCTGAATCTTCTGTAGCGAATACCATATAACAAGTATAGATTAATTTTTACTTAGCACCATATCTGCGGAAGTCCATAGGTGAAAATTCGCTCTATTGGTAGTATATTCGATCATGCAACTGATTTTTTTGCCTTCTGCAGATGTAGAATTAGCCGCATAAACTTAAAATCAATAACCCGAATTGCTATGAGAATCTCCTTTGCTTCACCTATGCATGTCTAAGCCGCTTGAGTTAAACTTATGATTCTTTCATACGAATGGAAGTAATTCATACATGGTTCCTCTCAGTGGCGGACTCACCATGTTGGTTTGGATGGGGCTAAAATTTTGGTAGACTTAACATTTGAAAAAAAAAAAAAAAAAATTGCTAGAGTTTTTTACATTACCAAATAGCATCTACACATTTTATTTTAGAAAATGTCCAACTCGTTGAACTCAACTAGATGCATGACATTTATTGAAATTTGGGCAACGAAGAGGTTAGGAATTATGATGTTAATTAGAAGTACCAAAAAGCATTAGATGAATAAAAAATGATTCTAACCTTGATTTTACATACTCAAATTAACTCTTATTATCATGTTTCACTAATTTATATGTCAAAATCAATGCCCAATGGAGATCGCTGCAAATTCAAGGTGAGTGTGTGTGAGAGAAAAAGTTGAATACAAGAACATTTTGAGGACACCCATCCTTTCCTTTTTCACTTTCTTAAAGCCTCGGCTAGCCTTGGGATAATGAGAGTGGAATTCTTTCTTTGAATCATAGGGGGGGAGCTCGATAGATAATGACGCAAAGAAGAGGGAGGGATGTGTAGCAACAATGTTTTTTTTTTTTTCTTTTTTTTTTATCAAGGAAGCTTTACATATGTGGGGCTATCTTTAGATATGTGTGGAACGACAAGTATAGACATGTGGGGTATGTTCCAAGGCCCCATTCAAGTCTATGAAGATTTTAATTCCGACCTGGGACGGCTGCCCACATTGCTCCAACATAGGTCCGCCCTTGCTCTAAGCCACAATCAAACTCATTAGGATCTCAATTCCCACCTAGGGTGGTCCAACCTAGGTCCGCCTCTGGTTCCTCCTCCAAGTGAAATTCATGAATTCCAAGTGTCTGAACTGAACCAATTGAAAGTTTGGTTCTATGTAAACAATTGTTGGTAATTGGAGCCTACCTTTAAGAATAGTGGAAACTAGGACCCACTGTTTGAAAATTGCAATGTAAACCCACCATTTGCGTCATTTTGAGAATTACATAAGGTTATTTTAATCCATAACATTCATAAATTTTGTATTGTCCACCCATGCCCTTTATGATAAAATTGGCTGTTAAAATTAATATCTATTTATATTTATATACTAACCTTCAATTTTATAATTTGCTAGCAAACTTAAATCGATTTTATATACTAGTACGAGTCTTTAATCCCTAGATACTTCAACATGGATAATGTATCGCTTTATATTTAAAACATTATTCTGTTGTATTCATGGCGTGTTTTTACCGTATTTGAGCTTCAGATCCAGAAACAACGGATCGCACATCATTAGCTACTTATTGTCACTTTTGAGTCGATGGGAAAATCATCAAAGAGTCTAGATGTGTTTCTTCCTTTAATAGAAAGTTCTCTTAATTTTGACATTTTATAAACAAAATGCATTGCATGTTTTTGGGCATTAGGGTTACGTCTGTCTAATTAACGCGGAAGATGATATCCATTGAATGATGTTAAGTTGGAATCCACTAAGGCAATCTTTTGATTAGCTACTAACTTAAAATCAAATCCTATGAGCGTCGGTAAGGTCATATAATTGGCTGTTAAAATTGAAAACTCTTAGGATACTAACCATCAATTTCATACTTGCTAACAACCCTGTAAATCAATTCAAAGTTCTAGTAACCATCTTTGTAACTGATGGCTGAATGGGGCCAGCAAAAAAGTTAGGTATGCAGTCATCATCTCACAGTCAAGAGTATATTACTCCTTGCCCCTTGGGCGCCAAAAACCATAATAAAAGCGACATCAAGAAAGTGGTTCATATTCTAAACGTGGAACAAAGCACTGAAATTTAGCAGGGATACATCCAGCAGTCACTTGGTGGACAAAGAAGAAATAAATAAATGAGAGGGAGTGATATGCAAAATATTGCTTCGCCCTTCTCTTTCGCCCTACACACAATAAAAGGAGAATCCTCTTCTCTTTCACACACACACCCTTTAGCAAGATTGCTCTTAAAATAGGGGTGGGAACCAGGAATTTCGTTTTGGGCCGATGGGGCCAAATCATAATCTGAGTGATTCAATCATAGCAGAAATATCCATCATTTCTTATATATGTAGCTTGTAGGTTACAATTAAAAACTTTATGATTTAAAACCGTAAAAAAATGTAATGATACTACTAGTTTTTATCTCCTTGATATAAATTTATTTAATCAGATTTTTCTTATATGGATAATAATAATCAAAGTAAGAAATATTACAACTGTATTTCTTTATCCACAATGGATAGAACTCCAATTGAACTAAGACTTAATGTAATAATAGAATGCACACAGACATTAATTTTAAGCAGATTAGATTTCAATATAAACAATAAAGATTGAAAATACATAATGACTTGTAATGAAATCAGTACATATATTTAATGTGTGTGTGTATATATATAAGATAAAGTGGGGTTTTCTTTTTTCATTCTTCTTCTCTATTCATACACCAAAGTCAAGTCTAAAACCTACGCTTCTTTCAATATCCCCAATAATAAGATGTGCTTTCTCCTCTTCCACCCTTGGATCATAAGAAGTGTCAGATGGGAGCGAATATTAAAAAATTTCTTTCCCAATTTCCATCAAGCTGTCTTTATTTGTTCTCATTTCCTTTCTTTTTCTTTCCCTTTCCTTTTAAGTTTTCCCTAAAATCAGCATTATTCTTATTTCCTTGTTCCTAAGAGTCAAGACCGTCTTAAAAAACCCCTAAATAATGGATGGATGGGCCACACAATGAAGGGACCAGAGCACTGTTTTGAGGGGAGTTACTGATGTATGGGGGTGGATGGCCCTGCCAGCCCCCACCCCCCCTAGGTCCGCCCCTGTGACCACATGAGGATGTCTATTGCATACACCCTTTGGAACACTGAACACACCTGTTATCTTGCTTGCAAATGAGTACGTTGTAAATTTTTCTGTTGCATATTCCTCCCTCTCTAAACGAATCTTGTATATTTCATCTGTCCTGATCGGAATTGGATGCATCCTTACTTGAGGTTTATCTAGATTAAAGTGTGGGGCCCTCTTTGGTAGATAAGACTTTAAGATAGTATATAAAGAGTATATAATCACAAAATAGAGATAATTGATAACTAATGGTCCTTTGTGAATTGATGAAGATGAATTGCACCTGTGCTCCTCCAGACAACATACATCCTCCATTTTTTTTTTTTTTTTTTTTTTTCATACCGGTTGTCTCACGAGTCAAGCATCACAAACCTGACCCCTTTTTTTCTTCTTAGAAGGCACCCACTTCTTATAGGACACACGTGAATGCATGATTATCATGGACACCAAGAGTTTATTAGGTCACCAATCGATAGACGTGTCCCATTATTAGTCCATTCAAATAATCTTTAGGCCTCATTTATAACTTCTATATTTTTGCTTGTGAAAAAACCAATGGCCAGTAATGTTCAGATTAGTGTTAACTAATGTTAGTTCCAATTCAAATGGGGCAGGTGTTTTGCGGAAGGTCTAGAGTGATCATAAATAGTGGTTTTGATGTTTGATTGATGCGTCCCCAGGCTCCAAGGGACCATTTAAGCATTCTTTTATACTGCAAAGTCCCTATCGTACCCCCTGAATTCATGCTTTCGACAAGAATCTGAAACCTCAGGAGCAGGCAATGAAATCCATATACTCATTGGCTTCCGCAAAGTCAATCTTCTTGCTCGGGGTTTAGGATAAATAATGGTCTAAAGTCCCGTTTGTTTCATGGAATTAAATTCATATGAACTCAAAAACACTATTTTTATGTAAGTGACTAAAAATAAAGAATCAAAAGTGCATCCAAAAAATGACCATCAAACAACCTCACCTTTAGTGGAAATTGACTCAAAGGAAGATCTCAACCTAGTAATTCTACACAAACAAGCAGGCCCTAAATGTAGAATCTCATGGTGGGAGTAATATCCAATTCCTCTTCTTCCTCATTCTGCTTGGATGCTCCATTTCCTCAGGAGGTGAATCAGATAGAAAAAGGGCTGTAAACTCAAGAGAACTTCAAGATTTACAATAAACTAGATTTCAGGCATGATCAGACAAAATACATCCTAGGATCATTTGAGGGGATGTTTGTTGGCATTAGAATACATGTGGTGGCTAAAAATGAAGATTAAAGGTGGATTTCCAAAAAATGAACATCAAATAACATTCTCTCTTAGGAAATGGAATAAAAAGAAGATGCCATTTGCTTCTGTTGTACCTTGAGGCAGTAGAGAAACATTAAGGGTTAAGTTATATGGATTTAGACAGGATTCCAGGTTTGAAACAAGGGGCATTTTGATATTCATCCATAAATTCACAATCAAGGGTGTTTTCAGAACTTGCTTCAAAGTCAGTTTTCTTAAATTATTTTGAAGCCAAGGATGATATAATTTGAGATAAACTTTGGGGGATGTGTGATTGTGCATGCAAGTGTAAGTTATAGAAAATCACCCCTTAATAGGCAGAACATTGATCAAACAGCATCACCATGGTGAAAACATTTTATAACATCTTCAGTAGGAAGTCAGGCAACTCGGCCAGTCCTTGGAGGTAGTGAAAACTCATTTGAAGGGAACACTGCCAAAGCCAGAAAAGGGAGGGGGGAAATCATAAAAAGAGTAACAAGTAACCATAGAAAATGCTAAGCAACTTGGTCGACATAATCTTCTCTTTCTAGAAGTGCAATCCTATACCACCCATCACTAATTACTAAAAACAACATGATCCCAAAATAGTTAAGGAAAAACGATAGCAATAACTAAAGATGAGAGATCTTACATTCACTGCCTGCGCAACTCGCTTGCACCATGAGCAAAGTGGCAACGGTCCCCAAAGGTGCATGATCCCTTCGCAAAATTCTCACACAGCTTTGTCTTTAAATTTTTCCCAGTTCCCATGGAAGCTGCAACAGGAGGGTTCTTCATTGGGGCCATGGCAGCACCAATGTCAACTATAAACTCTCGGACCATGGCACTTGCATGTTTGATCTGATCAAAGGTCCCTTCGAGCTCAATGTTCCTCAGGTTGGGATCAGCCTCGTGCTCTCGAATGGAAAGCTTGGCACCTGTTATGTGGCAGATACGCTTTGAGTTCATTCCACCTTTCCCAATGATAGCACCAGCAAGTGAGGCATCAACGCTTATCTTGGCTGTGGCTGATGCACCAAAGCTTGCTGCTGCTGCAAGGCCTGGTGGAGGTGGCTCAAGCCGACCTGCCAACCGACCCATCACTGGGGCTGGAGGATGCTCTTCGTGAGTTGGGATAATGGGCCTGCCAAGCTCCCACTCACCATGGGCAAAATGACATTTGTCCCCAAACTTGCAGCCTTCTGCTGTGTTGTATTTGTTGCACATGCGGGTTTTGGTCACTGGCTGAGTTGATCCACCAGAAGTTGGAGGTCCTGGGTTCCTAGAGGCAAGAGGAAGAGCTGGATTGTTAAAATTAGTCATCTGGGCAACAGCAGTGAAGCCGCCGGGGACATGGTGCAGGAAGTGGCAACCCTCACCAAAAGGGCATCCAGCAGTACTGCAAAAAAGATACCATCGGGGTGAGGGGATGTCAATAATAAGATCAGAATGTACACATGCAGTACCATGTTCCACTTTAAATATAGCTGACATAATAGCCGGCAGAATGTGTCATATGCATCCACAATTCGAGCAATAAAATATTTTTTATTCAATTTAGTGGATAACCGTGGCCGTTCTTTCAATCTTGTCTTTAAACAGTTCTCATTTATCAATTATATACTAATTACCAAGTTATCTTGATATTATTCTGTAATACCATGCTTTTTTTATACAAGTCTCTCCATTACACATTTTCTTAGCATCATTGTGTACCTCCTAAAAATTCAAAAGATGTCTTGTTTCCCATCATTGTCTGTCCAGGTTAGACACCAAAACATGCAAATGTGCAAGCATCATGGCAAAATGACAGTTACTATGAACAAATAACACTGGTGAGACTACACCCATGGATAGTTTACCATCACTGAGTACATGCAGAGTTTACCATGTACATGCCCAAGCAATATGGTTGAATGACAGATAACTAAACACACAACCCATGGAGACTTTGCCAAACTGGAACTCATCTAAACTTCTGCATCTGTAAATATTATGCACGCTGATTTCCAAAAGGCAACTACAGAAGTCCACTAAACAATCATTGTACAAAACTGATAAAAAAAAAAATCATAGTACAAAATAATAACATATAACGGTTACAATTAACTAAAAACAAGGAGATACAAGGAAGTAAACACAGCAAAATATAAGGCATGTTATAATCATCAATGTAAAGGACACCAACACTGAACCATAAGTTCTGCCTTGTAGCAGCTACTTTTTTTAATAAACAATTGCCACACACAGCTAACATTATGTAAAAGCAAAACGCAGCTGACATGATAAGAAAAACACAAATATACATTAGATCCATTTTTCTACTCATACAATGGAGCATTTGGTTATTACAATATCTGCATGGGGAATGTGGGTGCGACTTGAGAATAACACGAATTGGACACCAATGAATCCCAACGGCTGCTGCTACTATGGAAGCTCTTCTTCAGGTGCTGTTCCTGCTATTCCAAATGGTTGACCCTGGCGGTATAGGGTAAGCATGGATTGGGCCCATTTAGACCCATTTATTTAGGACCCAGAAAAGCCCTATCCACATGAATTTCCAGATTTTGCACAAAACTACCTGTGGTCTTCTGTTGTATCTAAAAAGCAAGGCACATAGTTTTCATCAAATATTTGGGACTGCTTGGATCGGTTCTCTGATCTAAAGCCATCACCGTCTTGGCCAGACCTTGCCAGCCATCTTAGAGCTCTCGGACTAGGCCATTAACCTTTCGGCAAGTAGAATTAGATGATCAATATCTGAATATCCATCACTTTCCTTTACAAGTAGCTCAAGTTATCCAAACACATGATCTGTCATTAATGTGTAAACCAAGTTACTAAATCTTGGCTTGCAAAGATCCAAACAAGCCCAAAGATATGAATTTTTTTCCATATAATTTCCCAAGATGGAAAACTGACAAGCATAAAGAATGTAGCCGCATGAAGAGAAGCCATTTTCAATTTAGACAAATCATCATAAGTTTGACAGCAAGAGAATTTTTAGATGCTCATCAGTTTCGAGAAGGCCTGCAATAACAGTGCCATGACTATAAATCTACTTAAATCTATCTCGAATTAATAAATTGAGATTCTACAAGACATGCATGAATAATTGAGAAATGCGGAACTTGAGAGGTGGCTCAAGGCTTTAGAATCCAAGGGATTTAAAACAAGTCGTACAAATACAAAATATATGAATTGCAAGTTTGCAACTTCAGTGGACATGTACAAAGAGCTATAACTATTGTGAGAATTGAAGCTTGAGAGATACTACAAAGAGATACATTCTGATATCGCGACTTGATAATTAGTAAGGATGGAGGGACTGATAAAGACGTCAAGCATAAGATAAAAGGCGGGATGGTTGAAGTAGAGACTTGCTTATGGAGTGTTATGTGATCAGTACATACAAACAAGATTGAAGGAAAAGTTCTACAAGACAGTAATTAGACAGCTATGACCTGTGAAACAAAATGTTGGCCAATCAAGAAGCAACACATACACAAAATGAGTGTAGTAGAGATGAGAATGTTGAGGTGGATGTGTGGTAAAACTAGGAATGATAAAATTGGAAATGAATGCTTTCAGAAGCATTTAGTGGTAATTTTTTTTTTATAGGCAACGAAGAAGATATATTAAAAAAGGAAAGGGTGTTACAAAGAGGCCCGACCAAAGGGCACTATGGTATAAAAGCATTATACCACAAAACAAGTTACATAGTGAAAGCTAAAAAGTTAGAAGACCTATCAACCCCTTGCTTAGCTAAAGAGTCCGCAAAACCATTTGCTGTCCTCCCAACATGAATAAAGCTCACTTCAATAGTGGTTACATTCATAGGTGATAAAATAATAGAAACTCGCCTAAGATGGTTTGGACATGTCCAATCAAGCCAACAACGGCACCGGTGAGGAATCGTTTTTCTATGCAGGTTGATGGCCCACCAAATGGAAGGGATAGACCGAGAGGACGTGGATGAAAGTAATAAGGTCGGATCTATCCAAGGATTTGGCTCGAGATAGATCAAAATGGACAAATGAATTTCACGCGGCCAACCCCAACATTGTTGAGACAAGGCTTTGAGGATGATGATGATGACAAGACATGCATGAAGGGGCGGCAACACATTTGGAAGCTGTGTGAAGAGAGACGTGGAGAACAGGCAGAAATACCAACTCACTTATGTACCACTTTACAAGAGAAAACTGGGATGAAGTTCCTGGTGTTGGCTGTTGGCATATTTGTGTACCTTAAAGAGGCACTGAGGCAGTCTTCTACAGTCACAATTTTGATATATTAATATACGTACATGTACACATGCACACGCTCACGCGCACACATGGCCAGGAGATTACCTGTTTATTGTTGATAAGCTTCAATTTCTTCCCTTCAACATGATACTGCGTGAAACAGAGACTGCCATGTATTACCTTAAATTGATGAAATTAGTTAACTTGCTCGCAAATATAATAAAGGGTTACTTGGGCTATCCAACTTGGCTATAACCCATACACATTTGTGTTTGTATATTAAGTCTTTTGGCAGTAGAATCATTTACTTATTCGGTCTTTTGTTTGCTGGATTTTTTTTGTTGAATTAGATTCATAACATGTGCTGAACATTCTAAACACAAAGTCTGAATCAGATCAATCCAGATTAATCTGTAGCTGAGCGAGGCCTGTTTCACCAAGTTCCTTGACCTTGTAACCCTTCAATACATCATACAAGAGCTGTTTCTAAAGGCCCTACAAAGTTGCATGAGTATAAAACAGGTGTAAGAAATTGACACTGATACACAGTATCAGGTTCAACAGCCACAAAATATAGAAATCACTCATTTGACCAGTAAAAAAAATAAACCTAACAAATAACAATGAAAAAGGGATCTTAGCTTAGGTTCATGATTGCTTGAATTCTAAATGTTTAGTTGGAATTAACTTCGAATTTTTTATCTAGTCAAAAAACAAAATAAACAAACCAATACCACCAATTGACTACAGTCTAAAACAAGTTTCAAATGTGCAAATTTCTCAGTTTTGTATTATTAAGGAGTCTGTGTCTTGCAGATATAACAAAGAACATCTTTCTTCACCTCCTAGTACTCTAACAACCTTCAAGTTAGTTGTTCATACAACTGGCAGGGTACAAGTCAAAGAAGTTTGAAAATCGGAAACAACTAAAAGAAATTGGACATGTGACCAGGAGGGGTCACACTCAGGTTAGCATATATGATCCACACAACCTGAACAATTGCCCAATGAGTTCAATTTCCTGTGGATATGCACTTTGAAGTTGAAAGCCCATGGCTTAGTTGACTTTTGGCACTTCAGACTTCAGTTCTATTTAGTTTTTGTTCATTTCATTAAGTTTCACAAAAAGCAAGAGGAATATTTAGGACTTGTTGGCATACCATTGTGTTTGAACGAAACTTCTATAGACACACCAAGAGTTTCAGAGAATAGTTTTGTGTTTAACAAAATATAAAACCTTATGGGACTGGACAGAAAGACCTTTTACGTAAAAATTATCTACATTGACACAAATTTTAAAAATTGCTTGAGGTTTATGCTAATAGTTCTTTGAAAAGAGCACATGTAACAAATTGGGCTACTTACGCCTGAATTCTCTCTTGAATAACCATTTGTGAATTTTAGATTGATTGGAGTTCGACACAGAAGACAAACAAAGAGTCAGATTGCTTCATGTTCTCACTGAGTTATCAAATATTCTAATTAAATCCAAGAAGCTATTCACACAAAACTATTTATGGGTAAGAAGGTTAAAAAACAAATTTCCTTAATAAATAGAATCAAAGAACATGTGATTCCACAGATATACTGATTTGTAACTTGGTGCAATATTTGTCCATAAAAATAACTTTAGCAAAGGAAGGATTTAGTACAAAAGTGAAAATTACTCATCACAAGGAGATTTTATCTGAAGATGTCCACAGAAACATTCTGCACGAAAATAAATCCCGCCCCATAAAAATCATTCTCACATCCCTGCATCAATGGGTCTGGGCGATTTTCGAGCAGGATATCTTCTGCAAACATCCACCGGAGGACATTCCGCACTCGTCATATAATATCAAGTTCCAAATACATATTTGTTTCATATTATAATAGCTGTTCTTTAATGAAATATTTAATTTGCCTTAATGGTAAAATGTAATAAAAAAAAAGTAATAATGTTTTTTTAATGATAATCTACAATAGAATTGCCCCAAGTAGCATATCAAAGAAATAATAGAGCTACTCCAATTATTTTTTCACTCAAGAACTGAGAGTCAAGTGTCATATGACCCACTTACAAAGTTCCAAAAATATTTTCAATAGTTCAATGTAGAGCTATTAGGGATCCATGGAATAATAAACCCATTAGTTGGGGAAACAACAACAACAGTATCAATGGTGATTATGGTACTGCTAATAAAAACAACGATAAATAAAACTTTCCAACAATATCACACCTCATAAGACACTACTACTTTTCTTACCGAGAGATTAACAGTTAAAAAAGAAGAAGATTCCAATTTAGTAATGTCATGATGGACACATCATCTTTTGGTTCCATTAAGTTGTGAAATAGTTATCACATAACTTTACCAATGTAACTCACAAATTTCAAAAGATAATTTGGTAAGTACGTCCCAACAGAAGAAGAACAAATTCCTATGCTAAATTTGAGCTTATCAGAAAACATATTTCCTTTCGTCCTAGTAAATTATAAAAAAAAAAAAGTTGCTGCCTACTTAAGGCACTTATTAATTTAAATAGATGAGTTGATAATGCATGACTGAATGAAGTGCACAAGGGTATGAAAATGAAGGAAAAAGAAGGAAGCTGCATTTAACTTCTGAGAATTCCTTTTTCTTGAATTATATCAGTCTTTTTAAGGGCTTAAGGATGGGGATTTCAACATTTAAACATCAATGCCAATTACTACGAGATATAAATATTCAATTCATAATTTCTCTAATTATCAAATCTCAAAATTATCACTTCCAAATACCGTCTGAATATACTTCTTTTCTTTGCTTACTTTTATTAAGAAGTTGCTAAAGAATCCACAAAACTCAACCATAAAAAGGGAAGTAAATCAGCATGTTGCACTTTTACAAAATGGCCCAAGTAAATCAGAATGTCTATGAAAATTTTGCTAGTGATATAGTAAATAATTACTCAGTACTTGCAATTAGTAAGAGTTAGATAAAGCAACTATATCCATTGCCATTTCATCAATTATGAAAAGCAGGGTTATGAAACAATCATCAATCACATGGCGGCTGGCGCCAGATGTCATCGTTATCAGCAGCACATCATTCAGTTCCTAATCCCCTAGTACAACGGCATCAGGATAGGAAATAGTCCTGAAGTAATTGGATCCAAATGTACTAGTAAATCAATATCCCTGTTCAATACTCTTTGTTAACTTGATTAGATTACATGATATATGCACCTGTAACAAAACTATAGAATGCCAATTTCATTAGCTTTAAAAATATTATCTTTGTGTCTAAGAAGAAAAACAGTTATTAGAAATTATAAAGACTTACAAAGGGTAGGAGTTGTGTTTAACACATTTATCTTAGATAAGTTAAGATTAGAACCTGAAAAACTTGGTGCATGGCTTCGATTTGCTTCCTGTAGCAGTTGGAATGGACTCCAATTCTGTTGCAGGACATTAATTACGTGTTCTCAGTTAAAGTTTCTGTGAGTTATTCATTTTGCTACTTCAGTAATATTGAAAACTTGCATTAATATCAGTTAACATCATTAGCAAAAATCCTTGTCTTTCTCATAATTCTAACAGATCAATAGTAGTTCAAGACTGAGAGAGAAGGACCACCCCTGTCCCAAAAGGCTACAACACAAGAAAAGGAGGTCCAGCTAAACCACAGGAAAAATTAAGGTGATTGTCAAAATTAAAGGCCAGGAAGAACAAATAAAAAAAAAAAAAAAAAAAGACGTGCAATCTTTTCAAAGTACCACAACACATCTCCACAAAAACTTATTTTTTTTTAATTTATTAGGAACGAGATAGAATTGCGAATCAAGTAAATTCTGTTGTATTTCAGGGTTTCTTCTTGCTCTAATGAAATTTAGCGCTCAAAGAACAAGCATGCAAGGACATATGTTATAGATTTGCGAATCAAGTAAATTCTGTTGTATTTCAGGGTTTCTTCTTGCTCTTATGAAATTTAGCGTTCAAAGAACAAGCATGCAAGGACACATGTTATAGAATTGCGAATCAAGTAAATTATGTTGTATTTCAGGGTTTCTTCTCGCTCTTCTGAATTTTAGCGTTCAAAGAACAAGCGTGCAAGTACACATGTGCTACAATAACTGGGATTAGGGTTTAGCACGCAGATGGATAAAAGGAAGGATCTCCAACAGAACATTGAACTTGAACGTGTGAATGTTGGTTCCTTGTAGCATCAGGAACCAATAAAATTCTACAATGGTTTCAAAATCTCAGTTAATTGAGCTGAGAGTAGGAATCCCAAGAGTTGGAAGAAGCCAAATGCACCTAAACCTAGAATGGAAAACAGTAATTTTTTTCTTGCTCAGTAAATATTACTAATCCAAAACACTAGTGTTCCTTGGATTAAATCAAATAAATGAATGAATGAACCCACTTAACTTCTTCATTTCCACAGATTAGAATCCCAGAAATCCAACACATGGAACTCCCAACATAAAGTCCCCTCACAATCCCAAATCTCTCGGTGAAAACAATACAATAGTAATAGCGTAATAAAATCCCTATTTCGACGACACAGATCAAACCCTAAAGCTAGCCAAACCAACTTCACATCAAGATGAACAGAAAAGAAGGAGCAAGTCAATCCAATAATCGAAATGAGCAAAGAAAAGCAAACATCATGTGAGGAGATTAGGAGATAGGAACCTTGCTTGGATCGTTTTGATCCGCTGTAGCCGTTGAATGCAGCACCGGGCCTTCCCCTCTTGTTCCCCGGACCAAAGGAATCCATTGCTAGCAGAGGATCGATATAGAAACGGATGAAAGAGAAGGAAGAACAAAAACCCTAAAACACTGCAAAACCCTAGGTGACAAAAAAAATGGGCGGGAGGGAGAAAAACCCTAGAAGAGAGAGTGTGGAAGAGATTCGACGAGCAAGTGAAAGTGTTTATATTGATTCGCAAAACGCGCGATAAACGTTAGGGCATTATAAACCGGTCCCGTCCATGAAAATGACGAGAGCGCCCTGCATGCCGTCACGTTGACGCACGCCATTTAACGGACCCGATCGGATCCCCTCTCATGTCACCCTCACGCTTCCTGCAAGTGTTATTATTCATATTATTAGTCGAGGGGCTCCACATTTGCGTAAAATTTAACAATAGTCTTTCACAAAATATTTATACTCATTAATTTTGTTGGTCCCAATCCTAGAGTCTCACTCACGCAATCCTCCTTTTTCAAATCCGAACTGCATAAAGATAAATGTATTCTTTTGTGGGAGAAATTATAAAATTTTATTCTAATAGGAGTTGATCCATTCAATTTAAAGCTCTTATATATTATAGGGTTTATATTTTTAGCGGCTTTTGATCATCATCAAGAAAAAAAAGACGTTAGATACCTATAAACGGTAACATTATAACCCAAATTATTTATTAGAGTTGGTAAAATGTGGCCCGACCTGATGACCCGACCCAGTTCTGGCCCGCCAAGCCCAACCCACCACATATACGGGTTGGCCACAGGTCATGATTTCCTAACCCGTATAGAAACGGGTCAGGTTAGGGTTAGCCCACCTAACTCAGTTGACCCGTTTAATTAAACTCTTACCGACTTTAGAAATATGTGAGGCTTTTTAATTTCAAATCTTAATGACTTTCATTGATTTTAGTGAAAAGAAATCGAGAAAGGTAAGCAATCTTGACGTTCTAGTTTTCTATTTTTTCGATAATTAGCAGTTTTCATTATTAGTATTTAGCAAATCATAATCTCTAAGAAATCCTTCCGGCTACAAATATATTATTCTTTATACTTCTACTGTAAATGTTGCAGTTTTACATATTCAAACTCAACTCATGGTCTTCAGGTTTCTTTGCAACTAAGGTTTTAATGGGTAACCACTAGCATCATTTCTTCTTCTATTTATAAGATTTTAGATTAAACAATACACAGTGTAGTGGGTTGGTGTAGTGGTTAAGTTGTCATTTGAAACATAATGGATCTTGTATTCAATTATCATGAGCCTTACTTCTTTACAAGAATCGAAATTTGTTAAAAGATGAGTGATGCGGGTCAGGCTAGGTTAACCTCACCTGGCCTATATTTATTGCAAGTTAGGCAGGTTAGCCTAACCCAAGGTAATATGGGTGTGGCCTGCAAACCTGCAACTCATTTAGAAAATGGGTCGGTCGTGGATTAGAGGTCCAAATAGTAGATCCAACTGTGGCCCGACCCGACACATTTGCCAGCCCTACTATTTATTATGCGTAAGAGACGGATCTTTTTATGTAACTTATAAACTGCCATGGAGGATGTATTGGCTGAAGTGCTGGTCAATCAGCACCAACCACCTACTTATGAACCTGAATTTCAGCATGCTCGCAGGGCTGAGAATGCTTTAGCTTGCCTGATAGTGACTTGGGTAGGTTAAAAGCTCAAGTCAGCCTAGGGCCTTATTCGAATCATTATCGTAATGTTTCTAATTTTGTGCTCGGATTAAATTATACTGATATCGGATTGTGTTGAGACTATTTTTCACAAAACTTATTTTGCCATATTATATTAAATTGCTCAATTAAAAATACGTTGTACGGAACTTGTTTTGTAATATTATAAAAGTTTTGCTCCAAAGGGCGAACATAGGATTTACAAAAGTAGAGTCCACCTTTTATTGTTTGCAATGCTATTATTATTGTACATGGGACTCACCTGTATAAACTACAACGTGGTACCCACATTTGATAATTAAAGCATGAAACCCATATCCATAGGATTTATAATGTGGACCCACCTTTATATGAGTTATAATGTGGGATCACTTTTTGTGAATGTAAATATGGAACCCGGCCGCCTTTAGAGATTACAACACGGTACCACATTTAGAAATTAGAATATGGGGCCTATATTCGTAGGACTTACAATGTGGGTACACCTTTTGTAATTGTGATTATGTGACCCGCATTTATGAATCACAAAGTAGAGCCACGTTTTTTTTTGTAATTGTTGATACATTTTACAATGTGGTGCCCACATTTATAAATTAGAACACGGGGGTAGCTCATTCATTGGATTTACAATGTGGGCCCACCTTTATAGGACTTATAATGTGTGGCCATCTTTTTTATTAATTGTGAACACGGGACCCACCTTTAAAAATTTATAATGTGGTACCCACATTTAAAAATATGAATATGGGGCCATCATTAAAATGTGATTGTGGACACTAGACCTACCTTTTAGAAATTACAACGTGATGCTTACCTTTATAAATTAGATGATAGAGTCAAAATTCATACAATTTATAATGTGATCCCACCATTATAAAATTATAATATAGGGCCACCTTTTGGATTGTGACCATGTGAATCACCTTTAGGATAAGTAAGATGATTTATAATCTTTAAATGACAAGAGATAAGTAAGAGAAAATTGTGCCAGCAAGTTGTTTCTTAAAAAAAAATATAGTTTTTTTTTTTTTCATGATTTCTTCTTATGAGATTAAATTTCAGAACGATGATTTACACATACTCGACGTGTTTTTTACGGCCTTATATCGTGGGAACATAGAAACATTCAAATGACATGATGCACAACACACCTTTAGTTTGGGATCTAACCAAGATAAATATGGGCTTCAAGCTCTAGAGTGCTTGTGACTAGGTCTGACCCACCAGTTGTATGGATAAATTTCGTTTTTTTTTTTGCTAACTTGGGCTACTCATACAGAGGCGATGCTTCGTAAAAAAAAATGATTGTGTGGCTGTACAGATAAATCTTATTGTATGGATAAATTTTGTGTTTCTCAAAGTGTGTTGGCTGTATAGATAAATTCCTACAATGACAGACTGTGGTTGGAGCTTGTTAGTCAGCCATGGTGACCAAAAGCAAAGGAAGTCTTTATCTTCTGTCTAAGGGACCAAATATACTTTATTTTCTAATATCTTAAAGATTTATAAAGTTGTAAAAAATGGTTAAAATACAAGAAACAAGTGTGTACATCCAAAAATGTCCATTGAATAATCTCCCCAATATATAATGAATGAGAGAGAAAGAGGAAGAAAATAAATGCCCAACTACATCTCCATCTTATATATTTCATCCCTCAAAACTTTACTAACCCTTTATTTGGAATAAAATAAACTTGAATTCTAATATATTCAATTATGCTGTAAAACAAATTAGCCCTATTATAAAATTTGAAAAGGTAAAAGATTTATCAATAGCATCAAAAGCTTTTAATTTTCCGTGCTTGTTACTTTTTCACCTCTTGTGTATCATCTTTCTAAAAAACAAAAAAGCTCATTTTCCATAGAAGGAGGAGATATGTAGAGAAACTGAAGAACCAAGCCATCGAAATATAACCTCAAGAGGTAGCTCGGTTGGCCTAGGACCACGGTTTGGACCCGAAGGTTGTAAGTTCGAAACCGCACTACCACATTGGGGCTATAGGGGAGTTTACTCAGCTTTCCTCTGCGCCCAGAGGGATTAGTCCAACCCAAAAGGCTTTTCTCTGTGCATGTGGAATTAGTTCAGCCCAAAAGATTAAAAACCATCCGATAGAAAAAAAGAAATAAAAAAGGCCCACCGAAACGTCCTTATATAAATAAAGCCCACCAAAATGGGCCCACAACTACAAGTCCGGCCTCACTTAGTGCGCTGGTCTTCTGCTTGCGGGGGAGTTCAAAACAAGTCCCACCTCAGCACTATCTGCCACTGCTACTCCAGATCTTCAACCCTCCAAAAACCCTAGAACGAGACGAACCAATCGAAGGTGGAAACCCTAGTTTTCGCCAAGCGAGCGATCCTACTCTCAATCCTTCCAAAGCGAGTATAGTATTGAAAAAACCAGTAAGATCTTTGTTCTCGATTTCATCGAATCCTATTTGAGTGCGGATAAGAACAATCCATTTCGAGTATCTGCTTCAAACGAATCCACAGTGCCGCTGCTTGCGGAGCTCTATTCACATAAAGGTGAGCTTCTTGATCATCAGAAAGTCGCCTTCCATTTGCTCATATGTCTCTTGATTTGTGAGGATTTCTATTATACCGCAAGTGCAGCAATTTAGGTTTTAAGCGTTTTTTTTTCCTTCTTCTTTTGCTTGTCATGTTAGATTCTAAGGTGCTGTAAACAAATTTGAATTCTTTCTTTTACTCCTTGTGAGTTGAGATTTTGCATTATTTCTTTCATCTTTGAGACTTCTTAGGGTTTCCTTTCAGACTATTTTCATTTGAGCTTGTTCTTGGATCTCTCGATTCTTCCTATATCTTATCTTGTGAGGAAGTTTAGTGTAAAACCCAGCTACTTTATGTTTAGGCTGTCATTGGGTGTAGTATTCCCCCAGCTCCACATTGATCTTCTGGAGGGGGAAAAGATTGAAGAAACAGCTGCTACTCGCTATGATGCGGTAGCAGCTATGATGTGGCTGCTAGTGGAATGCTTGGAGGAGTTTTTTCTTATTCTACCTAACAAGCGTGCCCCAACGCACTTTCCCAAGAAAACCAAAATCAGTGTCTTCACGAAACGGAATCCACTGTTATATTATTAGATACACCGCTGTTTATCATTTGAGGGCATACCCGACACCATTTATTGGTTGTTAGGCATGTTTGTTTGCAAGAATTCTGAGAGTTCTTGTTAGAGGTTTATGAATACCCCAAATGTTGTACCCAACCTATTTTAAAAAATGCTCAAGTACAATGTAGCATTTTCGAAACCAGAATTTGGAGAATTTTACTGGGCAAAGGTGACATTTTACTGGGCTGGTTTTATGGATTCTTGGTTTTTCACCATTCAAACAAGGAATTCAGAATTCCAGAGGGACAACAGCTTTCATTGCCTTAGAGACTCATCAGAAAGATATCCAAACAAAATGTTAGTTTTCTTTAAAGGATATTCGTTCTTTTCGGTCCTCAGATCTAAACTTTGCCATACATTGTAAGATATCTTTCAAGTTGTTCTAAGAATTTTACTCTAAAATGCTGCAAATTCAGATTCTTCTTACACTTCTGTTACTGTAGATGAATAAATATGTTTATCAACGTATTTGAAAGGCATAGATAAACTAAGTGGTGATTCTTCGATACCATTGACAGACTGTGGCCTATATTCGTCTGAATTTAATATCCCCGAAAGTCATCATGTCAGGGCTACAAATGGCAGCGTCAGTGCCATGTGTTTCTTCTTCTCGCTGGATCTGCAAGAGAAGCGCTGCAATTTTAGGAGTTGATATGAAAGTAGCTTCACAGTCTAAGCTAATGAGCTCATATCATATCTCCTCCGGGCGAGACTTCTCTCGGACCTTCACATACACCCCAGCAAAATTCAACAAGGTTGCAACAAAGGCAATGTCAGAAACAACTGAAAAGGGGGTTGCCTCAGGATTACCCATTGATCTAAAAGGTAGAAAGATCGTCTTATATATCTTTTATTTTGCATGCTTGGAGCTGCACTTTGTATTTCTGAATTTCCATAATCCCTAAAATTTTCTTCTATTGAACAATAATGACATGAAGCAATTGTAATTTATGCCTCTGCAAAAACAATTTGGGCATATAACAGTAGAATAGATTACTGATTATTTTTACCAATAAAAAAGGAATATCTTGTAATTGATTTACTTCTGAATAATTACTGCTGTTGAACTCTTATTCCGTCTATCACCTTTTTAATTATTATAAAATATCTCATTGACTCATTCTGTTAACTGTTAAGAGTTAGCGAAACATGGATGTCTTCCCCGGCAGAAAAAATTTGACCAATGCGTATCCCTGGCAGTTTGTTTTTGTATTTTGAATGCTTACTGAAATAAAACTATGGAGCCATTTTTTCTTTTCTTTTTTTATAAAAGGGTTGGGGGGGGGGGGGGGGGTGGGGTTGGGTTGAACTTTTGCATTTTTTTACTTGTCGGGTAGTTTCTAACCTTCCATTTTGTGGGTCACAACTCAAAGCTTTAGTATCTTTCAGCTGTGAAATTTTTATGCAATACCAGTCCATCTAGGTCTCATTATATTCGATTGTATAAATCACTTAATAAAGACACTCAGGATGGGGCCTTACAGCTTCCTTTTCTGTTTGTGCATGCCCCAATTTTTCTTTTACTATAAATTCTTCTCATAAAAGAAATGCATTTTATAGTTGTGGTTCGGCATTGATATCATTCTCTTCTGACTTTACGGGTTTCTGTGCAAACCATGACATAAGCTTCTAGAGTCTAGACATCACAAGCCAAAGTATTTTAAACTGTAATATATCCTTGATCCTTTGATCACATCCCTACTTCTAGCTGTGCATTCATTTTAACCCAATAAGATGTCTAGTGGGCCCAGAGACAAGGGTATGTTTTTGTTGATGATGTTACTCAGTATACATGCTTCCAGTAGGACTCTTCAATAAATAGTTCAGGTAAGGTAGATTAGGATTAAAAAAAAGGGAAAACAAAAAATATTTGACAAGCTGATTAATGAATATTGGTCTCAGGTAAAAGAGCATTTATTGCTGGAATAGCTGATGACAATGGCTATGGGTGGGCCATTGCTAAGTCGCTAGCTGCGGCAGGTGCTGAAATCCTTGTTGGTACATGGGTGCCTGTATGTTAATTTACACCATCTTTCATAATCATTCACTTGCAATCTCAATATCTAGCCCATGATAATAAGTATTTTCCTTTGGCAGGCACTTAATATTTTTGAGACCAGCTTAAGACGCGGAAAATTTGATGAATCACGCGTGTGAGCTTTCGAGTTTGGAACAATGCACTTCAACAAGTATTAACATGGAAAATGACACTGTTGGGTACATGGAAGCTGATACTGTCCATGTTGCAGGTTGCCTGATGGTTCTCTGATGAATATTACCAAAGTATATCCATTGGATGCAGTCTATGACAGTCTTGCAGAAGTTCCTGAAGATGTAATGAAAAAAAGCTAGTTTCTGTTCCTTATTTGTTTATGTGCCTGCTTGCGCCATGTATTTTATTCTTGTTATCCTTCTCGGCATGTATTTGGTTTGACAATAAAGTTTAGTGGGTAAATGAAGGCACATTTTACTTTGCAGGTCAAGGCAAACAAACGATATGCAGGAGCCTCAAATTGGACTGTTCAGGTGAGAACTGCATACAAAAGGTTTTGTTTGTATTCAGCATCATGAGAAAACTGCAGAATGCAGTTTGTTTTGTATTCCGCATCATGAGAAAACTGCAGAATGCAGTTTGTAATATCTCAATGTCCTAGACATAAATTAAGGTCTTACAAACAGCTGTTTCTCATCCATATTTGTATTACAGATTGTCCCCAATATTTTGTTCTTGCCAACAACTGCCACAGGCTTGCAAAACTACAATGCAGTCACTAAACTTCTCACACAGATGATTTATTCTTTCGCAGGAAGTAGCCGAATCTGTGAAACATGATTTTGGTAGCATTGACATCCTTGTGCACTCTCTTGCCAATGGCCCGGAGGTACCTTTCATTTTGCTTAATTTCCCCCTGCCTAAGGCCAATACTAAAGTAGTAATTTCCTTCAATAGGTCACTAAACCTCTTTTAGAGACATCCCGAAATGGATATCTTGCAGCGATTTCTGCATCAAGCTATTCCTTTGTCTCTTTGCTCAAGCATTTTGTTCCTATAATGAATCCAGGCAAGCTTCTGTTTCGATTACTCTTTCCTTTCTTGTTTTTATTTGCACAGACAAGTAGTGGTAATGCCCAAACGGACTATTACGTGTAATATTGCAGGTGGTGCATCTGTTTCTCTCACATACATTGCTTCTGAAAGGATCATTCCTGGGTAAGTACATTTAAATACTGGTCTGCATAAACTCTTATTCTCAAAGAAAAGATTATGACTACCTATCGGGGATTTTTTTTTTTTTTTTATTAATTTGCAGATATGGAGGCGGCATGAGTTCAGCTAAGGCTGCCCTGGAAAGTGATACCAAGGTGAGGTTTTTCAAGGACTTATTGTTACCAACATGTCGAAATCTCTTTTCATTTGAAGGAACTATCCTTTTAATGTTTCTGTTTTTCAGGTTCTTGCTTTCGAAGTGGGAAGGCGCCACAAGATTCGAGTTAATACAATATCTGCTGGTATGGCCATCACTTTTTTTGTACTGTAATTTTGTAAGCCCTAATGTTCCTCGTAATGCAAATTGCATCTCAACAAAATTATCTAGGTCCATTGCGAAGCCGTGCGGCAAAAGCCATTGGGTTTATTGACATGATGATTGATTACTCGCTGGCCAATGCACCATTGCAGAAAGAATTGCTAGCAGGTAAGTTGAATAAATGTTTCCAGGGCTTGTGGTGACAGTTTGAAATGCAGGCACAATTTATTGGTATATCTGTAAGATATCATGTAACAACCCAAAAGCGTAAGCTGGTAGGTGGAAGGCCCATACAGGTATCTAAAGCCCTCTCAAACCCATTACTTGGGCGATGTGGGATGTGGGACTTTCCCAACAATATCTTGGTACTTATGTCTTCTTTTAGTCTTCATCATGTCTCCATGTTTGGGAGAAAAAGAAGAAAATCCAACAACCTTACCCCAACAACCTCCTCCTCTGCCGGCCCCACAACCAAACCCCCACCCCCCTACCCCAACAAATAAGAATGGCCTTAAATGTCTCATTTCCAACACATTTTCTTCCCCAAATTTTGAGTTTCATCTTTAGTGACAGGGTGCAAATCCTATTTTCAAAACCTTGCTGTTTGATGCAGTAGAATAGGAGCTGCCCATAGTGGGCTTTTGAATCATGGACTGGATCCAGCAGTAACCCAAGAGTCCATCAGGTTCATTTGTTATTAAGATGAAAGGGTCATCTGGGATCCCCAGCTCTGTGCAAAAATGGCAGCCCTCTTTTTTTTTTAAGTGTGAAATTTTATTGCATGTCTAATTGACATGGGCCTTGCACAATTTTATTTTTATTATATTTTATATACATCCAATTTTATAAGTGTCTCAGTTTACAATTTAGACTGTCTAAATTATGTTAATTAGAATTCTTGTAAGTTCCTTTTTTTTTTTAATGGCGAATTCTTGTAAGTTCCTACATGTCAGGTTTGAAAATCCTTTCTGGATTTCTTTCCTAGAAAGTGAATTGAGTCATGTTCATAAATAGTTGTTATATTTCTCTGTTCAACATGTTGATCGATAAAAAATTTCAAGTTCCTCTTCCCGTGGGATGTGTGAATTAACTGTGCCAAGACCATAAGTGAACTTGGTCCTTGGCCACTTCCTTAAGCTTCAGTCCGGAAAATTCGCTTCTGCCTACTCTTCCCAACTATGGCTTTGCCACCTCCTCTTATAAACCCTTGCCACTTTGCATCCCTTGAGAAAGGGAGCAATTGTTGGGTCTCATAAACAACTGCTATTTTCCCACCATCGCTGAAGGCCTAAACCCTAAACCCTGAGGCCTTGGTCCTTGGCAACTTAGCTTCAGCCTGGAAAATTCGCTTCTGCTGCCTAATTTTCCCAACTATGGCTTTGTCACCTCCTCTTATAAACCCTTGCCACTTTGCATCCCTTGAGAAAGGGAGCAATTGTTGGGTCTCATAAACAACTGCTATTTTCCCACCATCGCCGAAGGCCATTGTCTGATTTTTTTCTCACTGATATTTTTCATCAAAATCAACCTCCTATCCTTTTTTGGAACTGCTTTCTGATAAAACAAATTGAGGTTCCTATGCAAATGTTTGTTCTGAAAATTTTAAAATGTTGCAGATGAAGTTGGCAATGCTGCTGCGTTCTTGGTGTCACCATTAGCTTCAGCAATTACAGGCACAATAATTTACGTGGACAATGGATTGCATGCAATGGGAGTGGGAGTCGACAGTCCTATATTTCATGGTCTCAATATACCAAAGGGTGACCCCAAGAGCTAGGCTGATGGTATATGCTCTGGCATTTCATTCCAATTTAGGTTTTATTTGGAGGAAGTTTTTTCCCCCTACTTTTTGGCTGTTTAGGCATTATTTAATATGTGGATAACTTTGAATGGAATTCCCTATTTTGCTCTAGGATTAGGAATTTTTTAAGTAGCTGGTGTCTAGCAGGTAAGATGCATGCGCAGAGAGAAAGTGCCTCTCAAAGGCAATCTGATTTGTGGGAACATTTAAGGAATTGGTTTATCAATTGTTGAAGGTGAGTGAAATGCATCATCTTTGGGAAAGTGACCATAACTCTATCATGGTCTTATTGTGGCGTCAACCACCCCTATCAAATGCAATTTGTTTAAAATAAGTTGGATCGCTACTCTGAAGCCTTAAAGCTTTGTCAAGGTGGGCTAGAGTCCAGATATAGTTCTGCCAATTGGAGTAGATCCTTATTCTAAATACGTCCTATCATCTGCCTTTTTACTGATTATGGGTGGAATCATTTTGCCTGCTACTGGTGATGGCCGTGGAAATTTTAAATATACCTGTGCTTCTAGTTCCACCAGTTTGTGTGGTGAAACATACATGTTTGTCTACTAGGACGTCTGAATTCAGGCAAAATGTGTGGCAAGCCAAAATATACATTGATTGGCTTAGCGAAAATGTGCTCAAGCCAGCGCTCAAAGAATGCTAAATGGTCCTTATTCCAGGTGGTCACATTGGGTCTCAAAAATTGAATATTCAGGATTTGTGTACATGTTTGTGAAATTTGAAGCCCCGCATCTGTGCATGGTTATGACTGATCATGCCAAGGCCAGTGCATGTGTAAATCCATTGTGATGAACCAGGAGCAGTGTCAAATTGGCAATCGGACTGGCTAAACCATGAAGTCCCTATTTTCTCGGAGTGAAACCATGCAGCATGAGACATTTTGGGCTTGGTGGGGTTTAGATGATCGATACTCAACATGAGTAGAGGCTAAAAGCTCGGCTAAAAGGTGCTAATTGTTACAAAACACAAGATTAAAAGTTGGCTTAGATGATCTTCCATGAGAATCGTCTCCAACTGGGGAGCATATTTGGCAGAAAATGAAATGTTTTATGGGAATGACTTTTCAGTTTTCATTTTCATAATTTGATAAATTTCTCAGTTGTGCACAAACATTTTCTAAACTTTTGTAGGAAATCAGATAGTGGCAAAACAGTTGGAGATGTAGATTTCACTCCTTCACCTTATATCCTTATTTTCTCACCTCTAATAATCCTTGGGTGAGCACATTTGACATTGAATTCATATGTATTTTAAAGCAAACAAACACACCCTAAATCCTATTTTGTGTAGGAATGAAATTATATTTTCATTTTGAAAAAAATATAAATCTTTATTTATCTAAAAACTAATAAAAGCTTGAGGCAGAGGATAAGATGTGGGAATCTAGCTATGTCATGGAGGGTCGCATTGAGCCCGCCGTGGCTTCCAATAAAGGGAAATGGATGCATGCAAGTGGTTTCATTACTTTTGAACCACGACAAAATAGAGTAAGAAAGTCAATAAACTCTTCCATTTTTAAAATTTCAACGGCCGAGACTGTGCGACGTGTTTGAAGCTTTTCTTTTTTTTCATCTTTACATTGGGCCTAAACTCTACTGAAATAACAATGGCAATCCCTTTCACAGCACAGTAAAGAGGGAAATGATAATCTGCAATACTAATATCCAATGAAATGGGCCAAATTCCAAGTGGGGAGGTAAACTGGGAACACCATTTATCCTTTTATTTTATTTATTTTCCTTATCAATATTTGTTTGCAATTTTAATTTCGTGCTGGAGAAATTGAGGCCTAATCCGTGCACTTATATAAGTATGTTGGATAAGGCAAAAACCCGGAACGGGGAAATCAGAGTATCTAATCTCAATCTATAGAGTCATATATCTCCTCGTATCAATCTTAGACAAATCTAGCTTAATAAATGTGTTGCTGCTTGTGATCCAACTCAATCATCCAAGAATAGGGTATTCATGAGCTGGGTTCGCCTTTCCTGAGCCATATCCAGACACAGCTTGACTCAGAAAATATAGGCCCCCGTATCTGGCCCTAATCTGACACGGGCCATAGGTGCATTTAGTAAATCAAGAGTGAACGGTCACTTAGTAAGTGGCGACAGTTCAATCCAGTAAACTATGACTCTAGAGTGGACTGCCGCTTACCTTATTGGTAAGTAGAGGGAGTTCTCACGTAGCTGCTCAAGATTTGAACCCTGTGCACGCCACATCTTCTTATTCATGTTGCCTTCTTTGTGTTTGTGTGAGCTTATCTTTCCGTTTGTGTGCCGAATTCTCTCTTAGGTCCTAACCCCCTTGCTGGGTTACCAAAAAAAAAAAACTATATGACTATGAAAGAACTACATATTAAGGTTGTGCCAAGCTGGACTCCAGGATTTTTATCACTTAATCCAACACCAATCCAAATAGTAAACCGACCCACTATGGTAGTGTACTTATCGGTCGCCTTCTAGAGTTGTAGGCTTGTAGTTCAAAATGCAGATTTACTGTGATAGATTCCAATACAAGAGACAATGGAATGCATGTGAAAGTGATTCGATTGAACACAGGTGACCACCTCTTTTTTATTCACTGTCACCAGTGGCAGAGCAAATGCAATGCAAAGAAAAGAACAAGGCTAAAATTCGCAGGCCCACCACCAAACAACAAACGGTGGGCCTCCTCTCTCTCTCTCTCTCTCTCTCTCTCTCTTCATTACAATTTACAACATACTAAATATGAAAATCTTTCCCTTATTTTATCATAAACCTTGTTCCCAAACTTCCACACTTTCATATCATATAATTTACAGCTCTCTTTCCCTCCCTCCCCAAAATTCAATCTTTCCAATCCAAACTCCTCTTTTCATAGAAACCCTAAACCCTTGTGAATCCACAACTCGAACAAGATGAAAGCTTCGTTGAAATTCCGCGAAGATCAGAAGCCTCTGGTTAGAGCCAAAATCCCTGTAAGCGTCTTAGGCCTTCCTTTCCTCTCTGCAATCTCAGCGGGCGATTCCAAGGAGCTCTCTTTAAGCCTCTCCACCTCCTTCGACTCCGGTCCCTCTCTCAAGATCTCCTACCAACCCAACGATTCCTGGAATCCTTTCTCTCTCATCGTCAAAACCGGAATCGGATCCTTCGGATCCCCAATCTCCGCTCCCCTCGCCATGAGCGCTGAGTTCAATCTCCTCGGCCTCAGCCGCGGAAATCCAACCTTCTTCCTCCAATTCAAGCCTCAGATCGGCGATTTCTCCATCAAGAAATCGGCCGGATCGACGATCTCGCTGCCGGCAGATGCGATGTCTTTCGGCCGGAGAATCAAAGCGATCGAGAAAGATCCGGATTCGGATCTGGAAACGCCGATCGAGAACGGGATCTTCTCCGGCCAGAAGGCGAACGGATTCCGGCCGGATTTCAGATCTGGCGGCGTACTCGACGGCGTGGAGGTGACCGCGCGGAGCGTTCTGCCTCTGAGGAGCAACGCGAGGATGAAATTCCGGTGGGGCTTCCGGCTGCCGGAGGGCGTTTTCGCCGAGGACGGGAGGTATCTGCATCCGACGGCTGAGATGTCTCTTCGGAAGATTCCGCTGCTCGTGATGAGCAAGATCTCGATCGAACACGTGGCGGAAGTAGAGAGAGCGGGAGAGAAGAGCCGTACGGGTGACGGTGGCGTGGTGGAGGCGTGCTATTCGGTGAGGCGGCAGCTGGAGGCGCTGCAGACGGAGAACGGGCTTTTGAGGAAGGCTGTGGAGGAGATGAGGTCGGAGTTCGGCACCGGGAAGTGTATTCCGGCAGCCACGTATCAGAATTCCGGCGAGGCCTTGAGAAACGGGGATAGAAATGGCGGGAAACCCGGAGGGGGAAATAAGGATCGGCGGGAGAGCAACATGCCGGAATTGGTGGTGGATATGCCGGGAAAGTGACGGAGGATGACGTCAGTAGCGAGGAGCTGAAAACAAGGCTCCGAGGGGGGACCGGAGGAGCCACGGATTTCTGGTGGACCCTTGTTGGTAGAAAATGTCGATTTTGACCTTCGAGAAAGATATCCATGTTCTGCAGTAATGTCACTCATGTGTCTGGACTATGCGGTTGGGTGTTTTGGTAATTTGGATTTTTTTGTTTTTGGGTGATAGATGGATCTTGGTTTGGTGGAGGGGGCTTGCTTGTAAAAGTGGTGGGAACCCAGATTGAGTGAGGGCAAGATAAAAGATGAATCTTTGGTGTTTGTGTTTATTTACGAATGGGTGTTAGTGATTAAGTGTCATTGAAGTGAGCAATGGTCTTAATTAGTGGGCCTTATCATTTGAGCCATTTAATTAGTGCTTTATGTTTCTAGTGGAATAGAATCTTTTTAATCTAAAAAATACGTATTTTAAATTAATTGATATAGTTTTTATTTTTATTATATTCTTGCTGATGCATATATAATGAGTTTGTTTTATTTTGAATTATGGAGCTATGAGAACTATGGCATTTCTTTTTCTCTTTTTTTTTTTTTTTTGATAACACATACAATTTAATTCATTTACTCATATCCCATTATGAGACTTTGAGCGATTTGTGGTCTCATGGTCTCAAGGACAATCCTACAACTCCTTGTGGGACACTTATAGAATGTTTGTTTTCGTAAAATTTCAACATGAGAGAGCTTTTGATGTTGAGTTTTTTTATTTCATTTAAGAAGGCTTGTTTCTAATTTCTAAGATTTGCTATTTGCTTACAGTTTTTTTCTTTTTCTTTTTAGCAACATAAAATTGCGGTGTTATGATGGGTCAAAGAAGCCTTGAGCTTTTAAATTTTTGGTCTCATGGTCTAACCATTAAAAAAATATATATTTTACTATTTGCTATCTCTAAAGTCTTGAGCTTTTAAATTTTTGGACCAGGGGAAGGCGGAGATTTTGCTGACGTATACAACACTTTTTAAAATACTGCACTATGATTTTTATCCTTTCCTAGCCGTTCCTTCGAGCAGTATCTCTGAGATTCAGTTTCCTCATTAAGTTGCGTGAAACACGGATCCTCTCTCTCCACCTCCATCTCCATCTCCATCTCCATCTATTAGCATTTTGTAGGTGCTGTCGTTGATGTTTCAAAAAGAAAGGGTGGCAAATTGTACAAAATACTCTCTTTAGTCTTTACTGCTTGGCTCCTTTTCACTTCAAACGTAAATGGTCCACTTTTGATCAGTTTATTTATTCGCCTCCCACACATCTACCCCCTTGTAAGTGGACAATTATTAGGGGTGTTGATGGCCCAGGCCCGGCCCAATTCCTAAATATATGTCCAGCCCGGCCCAAGCCCGAATCGGGCCTTAAGTGGCTGGCCCAACTGAAGAGAGTAAGTCCGGGCCAAGCCCGAATTTTCTTATAAAAGAAATAGGGATTTCTATTTGTCTTTTAAGTGGTAGCTCAATAGCTGTGACACGCATTTCCATCCCCGCTTTGAAGCCCCTCTCCAATTCTTATATATATACTCAGGCCCAGGCCATATAGTAAACGGGCCTAAATAAAAGTCCAAGCCTGGCCCGAGTACAAAAACCTTTTCGCACAAGCCCTGCCCAAGGAGGGCTGGGCCCGGGCTAGGGTCAGGATGACCCAATCCATTAACACCCTAACAATTATCTTAATTTAGTTTGATACTCCTTGATTTAACTACAATAAAGTTGTATTTTCGAGATTCTAGTTATCAATTGTACATACCAGCAGACGAATAAGGGATTGCCTAGTTAGTTGGCAATATCACATGTCATCCGCCTAGAGATCAATCCTGTGTATGCCACTCTTCCTACGTTGAGACTTCTCTTTCCACTTGTGTAACCTGTCCTTCCTTCTTTATGAGCTTCCTGTTTCACTTGTGCAGGCTTTTTTTTTTTTTTGCATCCCAACCCACCGTAGGATCTAGCAAGGATACTTGAATACAAAGCCTAACCAACGTGATTAAAAGAGAAATGAAAATATTAAAAAAATAAAGAAGAGATGAAAGCCATGTATACTCCCTATCAATTTATATGAGATAATATCAAAAAAGTTCTTTGACTCCTTTTATACATTGAATTGAATGTAGGCTATTAAGTGGAGTCAATACTCTCTTTCTCTCTCTCACACACACACAAAATAAATGGAGATGTCTTTTACATATTCTTTTATGAGCTAAGAGTTTAGCTTCAACCTGACCAGGTCAGTGCTCATCTGAGTCAACTGAGTCTTGATTCAACCATTCAAGTAAGTTTATGACCCATCTTAGTCAACTCAGCCAAGTCTGATTGAGTTTCCATTCTATATGGTTCAAACCCAGGATGAAGAGGGCCAAGCGAGAAGCCCCATTAGCCTGAGTAAGTCCAGTGTGGCAACCAAAAAGTACAAGGAGGTCAGAGTAATTATGGAAATAGTGGAATCTGCTTGCAATTTGATGTCTTCCTGGTCACATGAGATTATGAAAATCCAATTATTGGGCCTTGAAGGTTTACGTGGAAAAAATACAAATCACCATTTGGCTGTTGCTATCAATGATTGGGCCTTGTAGGTTTCCATTGATTATTGTTTTGCCTTCTTCTTCTGTTCTTTTACATGGAGGCAGCTTGATTTTCTTATTTTTTTAGAAGAGTGTGAAAAATTGACTCAGAATCTTCAATAGTAAAATCATATTCTCGAGACATTCTTTCTTTTAAAGTCTATCTTCCAACAATTATCTACTCGAACAATCGGGATTCAAGAGTTAATTGGCAATTGATGAATGGAGAATTTCATTTCATTTTTATTTGATGAGATAAATCTCATACTACATCCATGGGTCAAATTTCCATGACTTAGTTAAACAGCATGAAATGTAGTTAATCATTTCATATAAAAACACTGGTATTTTTAAAATCCAAGTAAATCTTCGCCTTTGATCCTTTACTCATTTCATTTTAAAGTGAAAAAAAAAATTATATGACAACTACAAATAGGAAAAGGCCAGAAATACAAACAATTCATAAAGCTGCAATGGCGTCGATTAGGAGACCAGCTGAGGTAAAATATATGGCGTCCTTCAGAGCTAAGCAACATCACAAAGTTGGAAAGACCAGGAGAGAAAAATATTTGGAAAGAAGGTGAAGGCAAGAAAGGAGGTTCCTTTTGATATTAAAGTTCAGATAGATTTCTCATGCTCTAATATCAGATTCAATACATGGAAGAATAAATTCCTTGGGTTTAGAAATCTCCTTGAAAGCGAGACGATTCCACTCCACACCCTTAGGTTCCAAACAAAGACGGAGAAACACATGGCAAAGATCTTTTAATCATTTTCATCACCATAGCCATTAGCAAAGCATCATTCCGGCTATATTGGAGTCAGCTACACGAATTCAATATTGTTGTTTTGATCCATCTTTAGTCAAATTCTTGAATAGGTCATCATCGTTTTCAATAAATGAGTTAATTAACTTATAATTCTTCCATATCCATGAAAAAAATTGGGAAGAATATGCCCAACCCAATTCAGGTCTTTCAATTTTCATTAAATGAGTCTATTTATTTATCATTATTATTGGCCGAGGCAATAAGTTGGGAAGCTAGGATCAATTAAAAGATAATTTTGGACCTTACCAATAAATATGTGCAGTACCAAACATGAGAATGGAAATGGGGCAATTTGGGTTAGCTCCAAGGTACATCTGACCAGGATCCAAAACTATAAGGTCTAGCCCAAACCCTACCACATAGGCCTAAGGTCATGCAACTGGAGCCAAACCTGAATTGAGGGCCTCCTTTTGAGGCCTAAATCTGGAACAAGCAAGTTCTTCATGATATCTAAATTTACCATATTTATCCCAACTAGCTGTGGTACTTATAACATCCCACTAATCAGCCAACACACTCATATTTGAGTGGCTTTCGCGCTTCGCTATCACACACATGTTCAGGGCTTAATCCCTAGGTCTTTGAGTTAAAGTAACACTTACTGGATGGTCCAACTTTGCCAAAAAAAAAAAAAAAAAATCATTATTGGCGGAAAGTTAACTTCTATAGAGGATGCTTTACTAAAAAAAAAAACCTACAGAGGATTTGTTTTATTATTTCTTCAGGTGGGGTTGTTTTATATTTAATATTAGAAAATGTTTTGGATAATAAATTTTTTAAATAATAAAAGATATTAAATTCTTTAAAACAATATAAGTTTCGCTTAAAAAGGTTTATATAAGTTTTTGTTTTATTGATCAAGAGATATCATGATCTTCTGGAATTATTCTCAATATGATATTTTGAAAATATCATGTTATAGACTCGAGAAATTATTGTTCTATGATAATATCATAACATTTTCAAAAGTCATTACATTTGTGAAACTGCCAATCTAAATCCTCGATCTATCGTCAATGAAATATAAATATCTTTCTATTTAAATCTTTACATGAGATAGAGAAAATCTAACCTAATGTTCCTCAATTTTGTGTTTTTGTGTTTGAGTTAAAATGAAACTAGAGGTGGAAAACTGGGCGGCGCGGCCCAACGAAGGGCGTGCCCAGGCTAGCTGGAGCTCAACACAGTACGGCCTAAGGCACGGATTTATCCATGCCATTGATGGGCAGTGCCGCCCATGGGCCAGCCCACATGTCTCTTCTAATTTTTTTAATCTTTTAAAAAAAATTTATATAAATTGAAAGGGGTTCTTAACTTGAAATAAAGTTAAAAATATTAAAATAATTTCACAAATATTAATGGTAATTTACAAATAAATAATAAATCTTTAATTATGTTAAATTTTAAGTTTTATTTATATAAAGAATTAAATATATATATATATATATATGGGTCGTGCAGTGCCCTGGCCCAGTCAAACGGTAAACGGGCCAGCTAGGGTTGTATTTCCATGCAAGCACAGCACGGCCTAGTTTTCACCTCTAAATTGAAAGCATTGGTGAATCTATAAATATATTGAAAGCATGAGCGGAACTAGGGGGATGGCCACTATGCAAAAGTTTTACAAAACCCCCTTTTATATAAAGCAAATTCCTTCCAAGCTAAGACCTCTCGAGAATTTTAGTTTTTTTTTCCTTTTAACAAGAGGCAAAATTTATGATTCCGCTTCTGATTGTTAGTATCTGAAACTATCAGGGGCTATATGCATTAGGTAGATATCTAAAGATTTATTTGTGCAGTGAGAGGATTCCATATTAGGCTAGATTTTTATTTTCATGGCATGGGAGAGAGGAATCTAGCATTCCTATCTAAACAATGGAAATATCAAAATCTTCTCCATTGAGAAGAATAGTTCATTTTCTTCTAAAAAAATTGTCACCCCATATAATAAAACATGGGTTACAAGGAGAACTGGAACAAGTTTTCTCACTTCGTGGAATCCTCTCATGCAGACAGCTGAAGATTTGTGTACAAGCGTGTCCTAAATCGAAGTCATCATCCATTTGAATCTCTAGCTATGAAACTCCGATCCTCTACTCACAGAACCTAGAGCCAAAATTCTGGGCCAATGCTCTAAATCTCACATATTGGGACCTTGGGGATTCAACTAGGGATGTCAGGTTGAGGAGGGTGGGATATAAAAGGGCAACACGCATTGGCTCCAACTGGGCCAGTCCTTTTGATAAAACAGCTGCAAAGTTCAACTCAAACCTTAATTGACACTCTGATTCAGGTTGTAGGACAGGTCATAGTAAACTTAGCCAGGTTGAGTCGGATTCAGATAGGAACATAATAAGAACATACTCAATCCAAACCTGGTTAATTTAACCCATTTATTAATCCAATGAAGACATGGCAACCTGAGTCCTAAATTACCGGGTAGGTTCAAGTCAAATTGGCGACTCAAATGAGGAGTTTGCCAATTTGCCACCCCTAGTGCATTCAAGGGTCCATTTTTCATCCCTGGCAAAAGAAGACTTGGATCATTAACAGACTTTTCCCTTGGTAAAGCCATCCACAGATTTACAGAAGAAGCAAGATTGACCTGCAAGCTTGTTTCAAAGTCTGTTGTGAGTTGACTAGTCAATAGAGGTATAAAGCCACAATGGTCTCGCGCACCCCACTGACAGCCTTTTAAGTGAGTACTATTTCCATCCTCCCAAATTCAACTGTCCAAACGGGGGCTCAGAAGACTTTTGATAATCTATGATGATGATGATGATGATGATGAGTCCATATAAGGGACATGGTGGTGAGCCTCTCTCTCACAATGGTTATTTCTGTCCCTGGGAAGAAAAAATAGCCTAGCTACATGAAGATTTCTGTATAATCCTACCTAAAAATAGCCCGGAGAACAAAACGTGCAAGGTTGGTGGTATTCCAATTACCAGTTCCCCCATGAACAGTTATTTTGAGAATTTTATTTATACACCAACTTCAGCAGGCATCAAAGCTCTGTTGATCTCAATTATGGACTACAACTGTAGTATATAGCATTGTAGCTTCTCCTTCCCAGAGGAACAAGGAAAGTGAATGAATCCCAACTTGTCAGGGAATATCAATTCCTTCTCATTCCATTTTGAAAATTTACATTTGTTTATTCAATTTTAAACATTTCTTGAAAAAAAAGTATTAAATTACTATGTATTCAATTACATGAAACAAATATGCCCTTCCAGTGGCGTACCCATTATTTTCGTTGGGGTGGGGGCGGACAATGGTCAATTGAAAAACTGGTATCATTCGCAAGAAAATATCAATATCACTCACTTCCATAAGAACAAGAATACATGATGTATGGCATAATTGTGAAAATTAGCCAATAGATATAACAATTAAGGCACAACATGATGCAACAACAATTTAAGTAAATAATAAACCCAAAGGGACATTGGTCAACAAGAAATACAATTCGCACTAGATCCAATTTTCAATATCTTTAAATCAAACAATTCATGCATAAAACCTACAAATCAAAATCTCTTCCATCCATATAAGATTCAATATATACAAATTACAAGGAAACAGGAGTAATATTGTGGATCAACAAAAGTAAATGTCAGATAAGTGTTTGAAATCGTAATGAAAATGCAAGAATAAAACATGCAAAAGGCCTGTTATCTTTTCTCCATGGATTAGTGAAAAAATTAAAAAGTAATTGATTTTCAGCACCAAACCATCCAAAAGAGAAAAGTAAAAAATGAAAAAAGGGGGAAAAATCCAATAACCCTTACCGGCAACAAAGTTGGATCGGAGCGAGATGGACTTCCTAAGATTTGGATATATAGTTTGAAAACATTTTTTTTTTTAAAGAGAGGAGACGAAGGCTTATATATAAAGACATGTGGGGCAATTTTTTTGGACATATGTGGGGCGTCGTCTAGGGCCCATCCAAATCTCTGGAGTTTTAAGATGCAACCTGGGGCAGCCGCCCCACATGATGATAACATGGGTCCGCCCCTGTGCTCTCGTAAATTATGGGAGACTCGTATTTTAGTGAATTTCTTTTATGATTGCTAGCGCTAGGGTGTTTAGGGATGTGATATCAGCTGGTTTGGTTTATCATTGGTGGGGTTTACAAGGATTTTAAAAAATGAAAATTGAAAACCATTTCATTTATCTAATTATTGAAATTCTGTTAAGATTCTGATGTTTTATTTAAGTTAAAGAAGTTTCAAACAGTACTAAAGTTCCTAAAGATCTCTGTTTCCATCTGAAGATCAAAAAAGCAAATACATCTTACATGGCTGGATGGAGTAAAATACATCATACAAGTTGCACATTGAATCAGAAACAAATCAATCTTGCACCTCACCAACTTCCACATTAATTAGTTACAATGGTGCATGCAAATAACCCTAAAAGGCGAAGCTATAATAGAGGTCTCTCGTTGAATTTTCTTTTTCCAAAAAACGGTGATATGATTTCCAAAGAAGTCCTAGGATGATGGTTGGGTATTCATTTCTAGCCTTCTCTTGATTCAATTTTCTTTGAAGAGGAGTTTATTTAACAGTCATTTTTAAATAATCGCCTTTGGTTTTTTGTTTTTAAATATTATAGAAATACAATCATAAATATTCAATTCCATTGAACAAAGAGACACGTACTTAATGGAAATTAAATCAAGGGAAGTTGGTAATTATGGTAATTGAATATCCAATCATCACCCTAATATTCAAACCCCAAGGGCTAGTTTGGTAAAAAAACTTGTATAGTCAAGTCAAGTAGAATCCTGTGGCAACGGTCAGTAAATCGACTTTATTGAGTTTGGTTGGAAAAAGAGGGAATAATGACTCTGGGGCACCAACTTTACCATCAAATAAGTACTGGATGGGATCTGCTCTCTTTACTTTTTGACTCCTCATCTACCCAGTTGTACGTCAACCTGGAGCAGATCTTTCAGCCAAAGATTGCCTCTTCCCCAACTATCCCATCGTCTGTAGTGCCTTGGGGCTGGCATTAGACCAAAGGGGTTTAATGGCTACTATTCTTCACAGATAGGCAATGGTTGAGCTCCGGGTGGGAATGGCTATCAAAACTGAAGGCTAACTATCAGGCAAAGCAGATGGTATATGTGACATATTTAGGTCATCAAAAGAGACAGGGTCCTTTCTTTTTTATAGATGATCTTCCGGATTTTGCTGCCTTCACTACTAGTGCAACCAGACGCGATGGCAGGAAATCAGACCTAAAATCAACCGATTTTTGTGCGTCACCAGGTGACTGAACTCCCACAGCCTCCAGTCAGTCACACCTTGCTGATTTGTTGTGATCACAACTTAAATGCAGATTTTAAGTTCATTGATAGCATATTTACTCCTTCAATCCGCTCCAGATTTGATCAAACAGCATAGTACATACAGATTCTTTGGTTGTTCAAGGTGCCAACACCCGCTCATGATGAGAATCTGACTCTTGCATGTGGTAATAGATTTGGGGCAGAAATTCAACGATCGGTGGATTTGCTATTTACTCCTCTGAAAATCAGTTTCAGAGGCATTCAGTCAGAGTGAGGCAGAACACTGCCGTAAAAAACCATGACTGTTTGAACTACTCAGCATAGGGAAACCCTCTATAAGAACCATCCACAACGCAGATAGCGATGCAGCACTTTCGGGACTCATTCGCCGGATACGATGGCTTCCGACGCTATGGACAACATGTCAATCGAGCATCAAGGTATCCGCTTTAAACTAACACTCAGTGAAACTCATTCTCAGTTTTTTGGGTGAATAAGCAATGTCTGATTAAATGATAATAGGTTATTACATACATGATGCTACAAAATGCATGTCCCTTCGCTTTCACTTCTCAATAGGGCATGTGTTTCCAAACAAGGAATGATCGGCAAATATGGCTAAAAACTTGATGGATATTTGATATAACTGTCAGTGGAAACACTATGTCAACTAGTGAAAGAGATGTTCCAATTGTAGGAGAGGTTTTGTTGGTACATCATTTTAAAGGCCCCTCCGTCCATAGGGCGACTTCCATAACATGTGATTTATATTGGTCAACTGGACACCTAATACCGTCTTATTTCCACTATTCATACAACTAATTGGTTTCTATGTCACAAGATCTTCGAAAAACTTTGAGCACTAGTTAGTACCATCAAACTTCATTTCAAAGGGTACTTAAACATGGAGGGTGCACGAACGTTTGCTACCAATTCAAATAAGAGGAGGAGGGAAACAAGAAATAAGAAAAAGAAGGCTGTGTTGGTAGTTCTGTGGGCTACCCTTGCAGCCTGGCAAATGCAGGTTTGGGCTGCGGCTGCGGTAATCTTCAACTCGCAGAAAAAATCAGAAAGCCAAAAACAGAAGTCTGTTGGGAGAGCATGCGGTGAAGAATAGAACGATCGCCTTGAGGTTTATGAGGTCGGGTGAAACAGTCAGCCGACACTTCCATAGAGTCCTAAACGCTATCCTAACGCTATCCCCAAATTTCATTCGACAATCAGGGGAGCATACGCCAAGAGGTCCTACCGGTTTTGAGGTACAATATTGTTAATTTAATTTGACTGCTATTTGCCATATTCAAAGGAATGAGTCTCACTTTATGCTAATTGGCAAACAGGATTGCGTCGGTGCTATTGATGGTACACACATTCCTGCATTCCTTCCACTAGAATCACAGCCTTCATACCGAAATCGGAAGGGAACGTTGTCACAGAACGTCCTGGCAGCATGCGGTTTCGACTTGAAGTTTCAGTATGTGCTGCCAGGTTGGGAGGGATCGGCAACTGACGCACGAGTCCTCCGCAACGCACTTTCACGGGCTGATCCACTAGTTGTGCCCCCAGGCAAGTCTTTACGTCTATATATGTTTCCATAGGAATGAGTGGATCCACAGTACTTATTACTAGAATGTAACCACTCATTATCCTCTCGTTTGGAATAGGCCGCTACTATCTCGTGGATGCTGGCTTTGCAAATGCACCGGGGTTCCTAGCGCCATTTCGTGGCGTCCTGTATCATTTGAAGGATCACCGCGGGCGGACACCGGAGAATGCGAAAGAACTGTTCAACAAACGGCATTCACAGGCTAGGAATGTCATCGAAAGGGCATTTGGCTTGCTGAAAGGCCGCTTTGGTATTTTGCGAGTAGCCCCACAGTATGAATTCAAACATCAGGTGTCAATTGTGCACGTTTGCTGCACATTGCATAATTTCATCCTTCATCAAAAACAAGGAGGGTTACCAGATGGGGATGAGATGGAGGCATCTGAAAATGGTGATACTGACCTTAACTATGAGCCAGCAAATGAGATTGATCTTGCGAACGTATTCAGGCCGTATACCCAGTGAGAGAGGGATGAGTGGCATGCATTCCAGGATAATTTTGCGCACAAGCTGTGGCAAGATTATCAGTTTAGTAGGATGGAAAGAATATATTAAGACTGAAAATTATGGACATTGCTGGTTTTATATGTTTATGTTTATCATTTTTCTGTCAATTACTAGATGTTGCAGCACTGTGTCGATACAGACTTATGATATTTAGCGAAGGACCATGCACTGGATATGAATGACATTTGACATGAAATGCTTTTCTATTTGTTTTTTGTTTATCCACAATGCCTTCTTGTGGTACATTCCATTCGTTGTTCACTCAACTCACTAATATCAACAATTGAGTTTATTTAAGATAGTTGTTCACTGTTCACTGTTGTGTTTGATCTGTTTTGCCCATTTAAGTTAAATGTTCACTATTGACTTTGATGTAAATAGCCTCATCAAAGCCACAGAGAAAGAACTGCTTATTTAATGCAAAGATGGATGAACTACTCTTGGAGCTCATGCTAGAACAGGTAGCAATGGGACGGAAAAGGGACAAGGGGCTTTAAGGACGAGGCTTATATTGCAGTTGCCAAAAAGATGACGGAAGCTAATGTGACTGGCAGGGTCTTCACAGAGACCACCATCCGAAACCGTTGTAAGAATCTTAAAAGGCAACATGCCGTGTGTACAGAGTTGTTAAATGCATCCGGCTTTGGCTTCGATAATGCGACGAAGCGCATCGTGGCGAGTGATGAAGTATGGAGAGACTAGATTTTGGTAGGATTACCATTATGATGCTTATGTTTAATACTGTTATAAATTATTATCAATAGCATCATCGTTTAAACATTGCAGGGACATCCAGACGCACATTCATGGCGTTCAAAGACTATTGACTACGACAAACTTTCCAATGTCTTTGGCCGTGATGTTGCAACCGGTCACTTTGCCAGGTCATCCGTCAATGCCATGCCAATGAGTGACTCCCAGTCAAGAACCAACACCCATGCATTGTCCGAAAATGCTGAAATCTTCTTGGATCACCTCGTGGAGGAAATGCGCATGAGCACGGGTGGTGGGGAGGGTTCTACAGGCTCACGAAAACGCAATAGGAAGGGAATTGGTATGACATAATTCATCACCGGTTTTAAGGAAGCATCCGGGGTTATCAGTAATGCGATTGAGGAGGTCGCTTGCAAGATGTTGGAGCCGTCTGAGCGCCTGTTAGAGATAGTTGCAGCTGAATTGGATAAAATCCAAGAGTTTTCCCCTGCTGATCTGGACATAGTGCATGAATGGTTGAACAATAGTGCAGATAGTTCCACAGCATTTCTCCATTCAAAGGACAAGTCGGCCTGGATTTTCCGCCGCCTAGATCGCATGCATAGGGAGACTGGTTTCTGATAAATCCTCGGAATGGAAACCAGACAATTCGTTCCAAATGGCCTGGATTTTGTGTTGACAAACTTGTTGGAAATGTTTAACTAGATTGTTTAATTTGGCACTGTTTTGTATTAATAGGGACTTAGCTTTAACTCCTGCATCATCTCACATGTGGCAGTGAGGACAGTTGCAACAGGTTTTATATAACTCTATAGACGGTTTGTATGGTAGATGGCTGTATGAACCTGTTTTGTTACATGCATTCTATGCTGCATTGTTTTAATGTTCATTGTGCGTAAGGCGACGCACTTGCAATCTTCATACACATTATCAATTAAAAAGGTTGCATTCTTCATACACATTATCAATTTCGATGGTGTGTGTGCAGTTGCAGTCAACGCTATGTGAATTCTCCTTTTGTAAAATGTGTTGCAGGCAATGGGATGATGTGCTGGAGTCTAAATGTTGAATAGAAACTGATGTGGTTCTATCTTCAAAGAACGGGTTGGGTGATTTACATTATTTATATACAAGCAATGAGCATAGTTGACACCAGTTTCTTCCCTTTATAATAAATCTTTAGCCAAACGGCTTACAGGTTGCTGACTGGCGTGTCACTTGAATTTGTTGTTTTCCCTCCCATCATTCGTACAAAGATTGGGGCTATAAATAGGAAGGGTAAGGCGCCTTGACTGCTGCTTGTTCCTGTATTCCAGATTGGCTGCATAGTGGTGGCAAAACAGGCAAGTGCCCTGCCCCTTTCCTTTCTCACCCTTGTTCTCCTTTGCAAGCATTCTCCACACCTACCACCCCCTTCCCCTACAAATACTGTGTTGTTTATGTATTTATGCCACCCCTGTAGATTGAAAGAGATCCTTTCTAAAACCTCTATTCCCTTTCATCCAGTTATGATGACTCATCTAACATTTGTTGATTATGTCATACGTGTTTATAATATCCATAATGCGTAATTGCAGCATGTCACATTCCGGATCCTCAAGTGCTGGAGCAGTACCCAGGTGTCGTTGTGGAAATGGTGAGATGAGACTCTTCACATCACACACCAAGTCAAATCCAAATCGGAAGTTCTGGGGGTGTCCAAAATGGAGTGTAAGTGTGATATTTGCTGCTTTTTTTTTTTTTTTGAAACCAATGGAATTGGATAAAAATTTTCCAAGTATAATATCCTATTAAAGTCCTTTTGTAAAATTCATCTGTAGGAAGGATACGGATGTGGTGCTTTTCGATGGAAAGATAGAGGTTAGGTAGAGCACATGTCAGATGCGGATGTAACGGCATGTGAATGAGTTGACACACGTGTTGATATGCAGAGGCTATCATCCAACGTTGATGATTTGCTGACAGAGATTCAGACACAAACTCGACTTGCTCAATTGGCATTGGAAGGAAAAAAAGAGAAGAAAAAAATGGTGGATGCACAACATATGTACATTAAGCTGATTTTCTATGTTCTGTTGGTCATCGCCGTCCTTCAGTTTGTTGGATTAGCTATGTAAGAAACAGTAGTTGCTACTAGCAGTAGCAACTCATGTTAATATATGGGGATAGTACATGTATATTGGAACGAAATCCTCTAGGGGAGGTCATTTTGGAATCCATGTTCTGGGATATATGTAACATAAAGTTATAATGTGTTGAATTAAAGCTATTTGGCAGGTTCGCAGATACCACTTATAATTGTGCATTTGCTTTGAAAAATCACAATGTCATCCGAGATGTTCCAACTGAAAACGAATTGGCATCTAATTGTTGGAGACCAACTCATGTTAATATATGGGGATAGTACATGTATATTGGTATGAAATCCTCCCAAGGGAGGTCATTTTGGAATCCATGTTCTGGGATATATGTAACATATGGTTATAATATGTTGAATTAAAGCCATTTGGCAGGATCGCAGATACCTCTTATAATTGTGCTAAAGCCATTTGGCATGATTATAGATACCACTTATAATTGTGCATTTGCTTTGAAAAATCACAATGTCATCCAAAACATCAACTGAAAAGGAATTGACACTACACTTTTCACATGGAAACATGGAAAAACAATGGAAAACAGAACCATGTCTCGCTACAGCGAAAAGAAACCAGACCAAGGCCTCGCTAGTGCGTTGGATCGCTATACCGAGTCCAGGCCTGGCTAGTGCGTTGGATCGTTATACCAAGTCCAAGCCTCGTTGTATCGAGTGATCGTTATACCGAGTCCATGCCTCGCTGTATCGAGTGATCGCTACATCGAGCAACATCCAACGTGTCCAGTGCTGTAGCGCCATTCATGACAGGGATTCAAATAAGAAATTTGGTTTTTCTAATGGGTATTTTTGGAACACACTAAAATTTCTTTTATAAAAGAAGGGACCATGACTCAAGCTGCTGGAAAAGTACAGAAAGGGACGATTGCTGGGGCTCTCAAACTTCCAGGCTTGTGCTCGGAACACACTCAACACAGTGAAAGGGCAATTCATGCACATCTTCCGCGTATGTATTCAATTTCTGTTTATAAAAAGCCCATGTGTGTATAAAAGGAGTAGTTTCCAGCTATAAGGCTAAAATCATCCCTTGTTTTTTCCTTTGTGTGTGTGTTCCATTTTTTTAATATTTTTTAAACTTTTTTTTTGGCTTGTGGTGGGGGCGGCCAGCATCCAACGTATTTGATTACCTTTTGTTTCACTAAAAATTTGAACTGTCATGTAGTTCATGTGGCATTTTTACATATATGCTATATTACTTATTTGGTAACCATTTGGATGGATCAATTTTCTTTTTTAAGTGTTTACTGGTTCTCTTTAACTTTTCTTTGTTTCGATGGTTGAGATGATATGAATTCACAGACAGGGATGGATGTAGGAACTTCTTATATCAGCACTCTTGAATGTTGTGGATGTATACCTAGTGCATAGTAAGTGTTTGTACAAATGCCCAGGAGAAAACTTACACCTTTGTAACACTAAAATTTGAAATGTCATGTAGTTCATGTGGCATTTTTACATATATGCTATATTACTTCTTTGATAACCATTTGGATGGATTAATTTTTTTTCTTTTAAGTGTTTACTGGTTCACTTACTTTTCTTTGTTTCAATAGTTGGGATTATATGATTTCACCATATGAAGGCAGTTCTATAAAATTATGTCATGCACGTTGTGGATGTATACCCAGTGCACGGTAAGTGTTTTATGAATTGTCCAGGAGAAATCTTACACCTTTGTTTCACTATTTTATATATAATTTGACTTTTGATGGTACAGAATGCCTCCTAAGACTTACAAAGGGAAGCGACCGGCTGGGTCTTCCTCTAGATTCAATACTGAAAGGTTCAAGAATGATGCTTCTGCTCAACGGTTTGAAGCAAGATTAAAAAATCGCACAGTTATATTTGAGAGAATAGTGGTGCAGTCCGATCTAACAGCTATTCCATTTTTGCACTGGCTTCGTCTTAATCATTGCAACGGTCTATTGAACTTGATTGACGAATGCTTTGAGGACTGGGTGCGGGAGTTTTACTGCAATATATTTGATGTCTCAAGTAGTAGTTTCAAGACCTACGTCCGGGGAAAGACACTGCAATTGGATGCAAATAAGATTGCAGCTTTACTAAATCTTCGGAGACTTGCTCCACGATCGTATCCATTCGTTGAAGCAGATCACATTGATCAATATATGGATCAGGTGGCTACCGTTCTTTGTGGTGAACCCAAAGTATGGATTGGACCCATTCTGTCCATATCCGAGATAACAACTGATTACCGACTGTTCAACATGTTTGTCTGCTCAAACATTGAGCCTAGAAGCCATCAATCTGATCTTCTCTATTCTCAGGCTCTCTTTCTCTACTCTTTGAGCACGGGCACCTCAGTGGACATTCCACTGACTGTACTTGATTCGATGCTGCGAATCTACCATGAGCCACGGAAACTGTCTCTTCCATTTAGTGCAATGATATGCAAAATGATGATCGAAGAGGGTTGCGCAGCTTACACCATGAATTGCCCGTTTGTCGAAGACAGAAAATAGACAAGAGGACCATTGCAATGTCGGATACACATGTGCGTCGACGTCCTCGAGAAGGGCAAGCCCCAGTCCCAGATGATGATGCAGATGCATATTCGATTGAAAATCGGCTCGATGCGATTGAAAATGCTGCGTATGATCAGTCGATCCAGATTGAACAACTCTAGGAGCAGGTGTCGATCCAGATAGAACAACTCCAGGAGCAGGTGGCAACAGGTTTTGCTGAAATTCGTAATCAGATGAACGAAATGTTCAAACATCTTCGTCGAAAATGAAGCACCTTCTTTGTGAATTTTATTTTATGCTTTAATATTTGTTATCCATGTCTATGTGTTGCATGTATTAAAATTCTCTTGCTCCAGATTTCTCTGCTTTAGAATGTTGTTTGGTTTAACATTGTATACCCTATTATCTAATGAACTCGATCCATCCTAAAATATCGTGGCGTTCAAAGGTTTGACAAATTCTACTGTGCTACGACCTTAATTCCTGATGCTGTGTCTCCAACGTGTGCGGCTTAGAAAGCAGGCAAACGTGTTTTTATCTAAATTAAAATGATCAGATTTTAGGTTTATAATAAGGTCTTTGCAAAATCAAAATCTCAGCAGAAAAAGTCACCTGAGGTGTGCTACAAAGTGTTCTAAAGAAGGGTTCCCAGCTTGGTTGGGGCAGACTTTCGATCCATGAAGTCAGGGTCCATACTACAAATCGCTATAGTGAAGAAATCCCAGATTTCGTTGTAGAACCAAGTCTCGTTACAGGGAGAGCCATACTGGCCAAAGCGAGATATTACATAAAAATGCGGACACAAAAGGAGGTCTCGCGTCATCCAGACCCAGGCTCGTTGGAGTGCTTGATCACTTCAGCGATAACAGACCTTGCTGTAACGACTTCATGCTATAGCAGCATCTCCTCCTCATTCCTTGGGATATAGCGCCATTCAACGAAGGGTTGTTCGTCCATTTCACCCAAAATGGTTTATTTACCCATCAAAACCTCAATTCATCCAGCACTACTAAACGATGGAAACCAAATTCATTCCTTGGATTCCTATCACTATTTCTAACTCAATCAACAATTGACTTAAACCACCCACCAACATTATTATTTGTTTGTGATTGTCATGAAACCACCACCATGTAAATGATAAGAAAAGTGGACAGAAGTGAAAGAAGCTTTCTTTTATTCCATATCAGTGTTGATACATTTCCCCGAAGAAAAGTAGAAGAAGAAGAATACAAAAATGATCAAACCAGAAGCTGAAAGCGTGTAACAGCACCCACAACTTTTAGCTCTAATAAATGAATCAATCCAATCTAACTAGTCCAGATTTCACTAATCCGCAATAGGGTTTCTTGATTATCACTTTCTGCAATCTGGGGCAACTTCTCCTTGTTCTCTTTTGCATCCCCAAATGAAGAACATGTGCCTCTGTTTATAAGGTTGCTGTGATAGGTTGGGTGGTCTTCTTCGGCAATGATCAGAACTACGTTCAGATCCAAGGGTTGTGGTGTTTTGATAGATTCTGCCACACATGGCCACAAAATTGATCACTGCTTTGTATGGGGAGGGTGGGCCTTTATAAGTGGGGAAAGGAAAGGGTTTATGTGTGGAATTGGAAACAGTCTGGTTGACTCTCGTAGCATCATATACTTGTAGAAGATGGCGGGCCCAACTTTGTAAATGGGCGGGATGTGAATAGCTACTTTTAACTGATTGAAAAGGTGATAACTTCACGCCTTGGGAATAAAGGCCGCTGTTCGTCCAAACGCGGCGTGGTTAAAAAGATACGAACGACATTTTATCGCATGTCACACTATTTAACGTCACAGTATGAGGTATACTTAATTTTACTATGCTAGTGTTCATCCAAACGAGCCCTAAGTTTTATTGCTCAACTCTTTCATAATTTTTAGTTAGAGCCCGTTTGACCATGTGTTCAATTTCAAGCAAATAAATGTGCCCTTGGTTGGCAGTAAAATAGTTGTCATGAATTGAACATCTAATAGAATTTTTTTTTTGGTAAATGAATATCTAATAGATTGCTATTGCAATAAACTATACTTTAATCGGGCTGGGCCATTAATCCTTATAAAGGTTCTTCCACACGTTCTACTTTTCCTTGATTCGAGAGGATCGAGTCTCACGATGTTTCCTTGTCTCTCGATGAGTAATAGTACAAGCTTGTGTTGGGTCCTCTTGGCACTAGCAATGAACCACAAACCAACAATTCTCTAGTCCGGATCCTCCCTCGGCTACGACATAGAGGAAATCCTTAAAAATTTGTAATAGGGGAACTCCAAAGTAGATCCCAATTATTGAAAATTTGATATGTTCCAAATAAACTCTTTTCAACTTTAAGCGTATTTACAAATTTTAGTTTGATATAAGTTGATTTCATCCTATATATGTTTCACCGTTTGTCTACAAATGTGATTGACACGGTATTATGTATTATTCACTATCATTTTTTTTAAATCAAACGGCTAGTTTTACAACCCAATCAGCTACTGTTTGAGTAAAATTTAGTGATAGCTCGTGCAATGAAAGGATATCTAAAGAGGAAAAATTCCTCAAATAAGAGAAGTCACCAAGGATCTGTTTAACCTTCCATTCCTCAGCCTCATCCTTAAAAAAAGTTCCTTCAAATGCAATGCTGGAATTGGGCATAAAAAAGTGCCCCCTAGTCCCTTCCCCTCTCGAGTCCAGCGTCTGCACAGCACGTGATACACAGAGTAATGGACGTAGTTTGCAACTTTGAACTATAAAATCACTGCTTCGATCAAACTTTCTGCAAATTTTTTTTTTTTTTTTTTGCCACAGTTGCAACTAAAACATCTGAAATGACAAATGATTTAAACCACATCAAATTCCGTTGATGTCCCCCCAGTGGGACCCACGGCCCACCAAACCGAACCGAATGTCCCAAATTTGAACGGCGCAGATTTAAAACTGGGCCCCACTAGAGACCGTAATGAATGAGTTTGTCGTGTTACAAGGGGCAGGACTCGGACCAGGAGCCGATTCGATATGAACTCGTGCGTCTGTCTCGAACAAGGGGCCTCCTCTGCACTTTTCCTTTGAGCTTGGATGTTTAAAAAGATCCTAGCCGTTAATCTTCAAAATACAGGGACCCAGTTCTGATCATCGCAGCCGTCCATCATATTCTCTTAATAGTTTTTTTTCTGCTCTCTCAATCACAGCTTACCTACCCAAACCCAACAAACGACAAATACAAATGCAAGTTATACCGGAAGATCACGTAATTTCGTCCTCAAACTCGGGCCAATTTGGTAACTTTAGTTTCCAAAAGAGAGAAATCTCAACGACGGAGGTGCGATTGCGTGCTCCAGATCCAACCCTTATAACGCGAAGGAGAAAGAGGAAAAAAGGCGAACGAAGAGAAAAAACGAACATCATAATCTCGAAATCGAAAGCCAAAAAAAGGGCGAGGGAAAGGAAGGAAAACCAAAAAAAAGAAAAGAAAAAAAACCCTAGGTTTTTACGGGTTTTTGAACACCAGATGATCTTTCAGGGCTTTTTGAACACAAGGATATGACAAATCATGTCTAGAACGGAAGATCCGAACGCTAACTGGACTACTTGGGAGGAGCTTTTGCTCGCCTTTGCCGTCAATCGACACGGTACCAAGAGCTGGGATTCGATCGCCATAGAAATTCAAAATCGCACATCGTCTTCTCTCCTTCTCACTGCGAATAACTGTAAACAAAAATACCACGAACTTCAGCGCCGATTCAAGGCCGTAGATGACAAAACTAACGGTGTGGATGATGAATCTGACAACTGTGATGATAAGATGCCTTGGCTTGATGAGCTCCGAAAACTGCGTGTAGCAGAGCTCAGGCGCGAGGTTCAACGATACGATGTTTCGATCGTGTAAATCTCCATTTGTCTTTCTACTCTCCATGTTTTTTCTTCCAAGATCCGTGTTTTTGTTTTTGAACGAACGGTTTGATTGTTTGCGAATTTGAAATCTCTACCTGTTTGTTCTTTTGGCAGGTCTCTGCAATCGAAGGTGAAGAAATTGAAGGAAGATCGCGAGCAGAGCTCGAAAGAAACGGGCAATGACGATGGGAAACCAGATCTGGAGAAAGAGGGAGCGGAAAACGAAAGAGATGCTGAGAAACGGGATTACGAAGTAGAGGAGAGATCCAAGCCGTCTTCAGGCAACGATTCCGACCGCGAGAATCAGTCCTTCAACGAATCCAACTCGACCGACTCAAAGTACCGAAATCCAGAGATCGAGATCGGAACGGATGAGAATAACAGGAGAACGGAAGAGCGCTTTCCGAAGCCCGAACAAGAGGCGGAAGCCGAAGCCGGCAGTCGTAAGCCGACGGATCCGGACGTCCCCGGCGGCGAGTCTCCGGCAGATGAGGCGGCAGGAGAGGGCTCATACAACGGCAGCTCGGATACCATAGCAAAAGGCGCCGTGAAGTCTCCGGCGAAGGCGTCCGTGCCGGAGGTCGGCGAGTCGGCCGAGTTTCACGAATCGGTCGCCGAGTCGAAAGGAGGAGAGGAAGGGATGAAGGAGAACAGCGACGTGCAGAGCTCCGCCAGCCTCTCGAGGAAGAAGCGCCGGAAAGAGGATGCCACCGGTAGCAGCTCCGGTGATGAGCCGGAACCCGACGAGGTTTCACCGGTCAGCAAACGGATCTCTGTTAAATCCCATCCGTTGGTTGGTTTCCTCGAGATTATCCGATCTCACAAACATGGCTCCGTTTTCGAGCGCCGGCTCGAAAGCCAGGTAATTCCTTCTAATATCTCACGATATTTTCCCCATCTTACCGTTTTTCTTCACGATATTTTGAACCGCATTGAACTCTTCCGCTTTCTCACGATCTGACCGTGTTCGTATTTTTATTCTCCGATTTTCCTTCATTTCTTCGTGTATCATTTCCCATAAAACACTAAAAATACTAAAAACTTAAATCATGGAAAGTCATTTCCAGAAATTCTAATCATGGAAAGCCATTTCCGATATTTTGATTTGAATTATCCGAGCCGCGTCGTGGTGGGTTTTGTCGTAAAGTAGAGGCTCGTTGTTGTTGTTGTTGTGGGTGGGGTCCGCCAATGAAAAGGAAGAATAGGTTTTTTGGGGGAAAAAATATTTCGTACTCTTTTGTTTTCGCGCGAGAATTTTACAAATCCTTTCTCCATTTCCAAGTTCCAGCCAAAACTTAATTTAGTTTAAAAGGGTGTCAAAAAAGTATTATCAAGAAATCACCTTTCGTCTGTATTATTGAATTTTTAACCGGCTCCTTTTTTTTCAAAAATTTCATCAGTACTCGTCCCCTTTCTCATGTCCTGATGTCCTGGGTCCATCGTTTATATATAAAAGTTGTGGGTTTGAAACTGCATTATTATACTGGAGTTATGATTTGAAACTGAATTACCACACTGAAAGATCTCATCGGCAGAAATTATTCTGGTCCGGACCGTATGCGTTATCGAAAAAAAAATTATCCTGGGGTACATACAGACACATTGTAATGTAGTCGTACAAAAGTTGAAGATAATAACGGTAATAATAAAAATCCCACGCTGTTGACCGCGTGAGAGCTTTCCATGCTCGCACGTTACATGGGCACCTATTGATCCTCTCATTCATTACACACACCTATATACGGAATAGGTACTGGTTCAATTTTTTTTTTTTTTCACTCTAATCTCATTGATTTCTTCTATACGAAGGCATAAAAAACATGAGATGAGCTAATTGATGAAACTACCGCTACAAAGAGATCCAATGATGTGTTAATAATATCTATTGTGGAATTCAACTAACATTGTTGCAAAAGAATCCAATGGGGTGTAAGGACGGAGTGAAATATAAATGGATCGGGTCAATCAGTAAGAGCCCACGTTGGTCAAAAAGATTAAATACGGTCATCAGCAGCACCAGATACTCTTCTTTCTTTTTCAAATTGAACTTCTTTTTCCGTCTGATTGTAGCTTTTGCTAACGTCCCCTAACCAACACAATAACCTCTACTGAGACATTCCGCTTAAACGTGCAGCATCAGCCACTCGTGAGGGCGCTTATTTAGCACCTCCACCGGCGCACGTTAGAACCTCTTACGAAATGCTATTAAAAAAGAAAAGAAAAGAAAACCAGAGAGAGTCTAGGGCTTACGTGTAACAGAAAAGAAAAGAAAACTCTGGATCGTCGATTGCAGTACCCTCCAAATTTTCAAATCAAGACAGGTACGGCCGAATTGGATTTTTAGCCAAGTGGAAGTGTCACAATGGCCACGAAGTTGATGTGAACTTTTTTTTATTTATTTGAGTTGCTTACTTATGGCCTTAAATCAGAACCGTAGATTACAATCATGATAATGTTTCTGAACATGAGATTCTCTAGCTGTTCAGCGGGCTCCACATACTCCATAGCAGTAATCATTTTTCCTTTTAAAAATCCAATAATACCCTGATTCTTCCTTCCTGCGTAGGGTAGGGAAATGGGACGATCCTTACCGTCCATCTGCATGCATTTCCGTCGCTTACAGCCGTTGAAGATCGCTGAGATCGATTTCTTTCTGTCTGTGTGTGCAGGAAAGCGCCCGTTATAACAGCATCATCAGGCAGCACCTTGATCTTGAAATGGTGAGGACGAAGCTTGAAGAAGGCCTTTACTCCGATCGCAGCCCCGAATTCTACCGCGACCTGCTGCTGCTCTTCAACAACGCCATCGTCTTCTTCCCCAGGAACTCTCCCGAATCCGTAGCAGCTTCCAACCTTCGAGATATCGTCTCAAAGGAAGTTCGAATATCGTTCCCGAAACCCTCTCCTCCGTCCAAAGAACCCGCTCCCCCTTCCCTCTCTCTGCCGAAATCTGCTCCTGAGACCTCCAACTCCCTCCCGGCAAAGCCCAATTCGTCGGCTCCCACAACCGGCCTTGGCAAGCGCAGCTCCGCCTCCGCCAAGGCTCAGCCAATTGTCCAAACAGTATTAGTTGATGAGAAACATGAAGCCGTCGAGCCCAAGGAACCCGAACGTTCTTCTCCTGCGAACTTGGGAGCTGTCGAAGGCCGAGTCACAAAGAAGAGAACGAGGGAGAGATCGTCTTCTGTTGCGAGAGGAACTCGGACGAATAACACCACCCGGAGTAATAATAATCACAATTCCATTAGCACCACCAGGGTCACCAATCCTATCCCTAATCCCAGTTCTAATAGTAATTCTACTGTGAAAGCTGCCGCGCCGAACGAGAATTCAGAGGCCAAGTTGGAGAAGAAGAGCGCTGCTAATTCAGCTGTGGTTGCGAAGAAGCGGAGCGCTGCGAGTTTCTTGAATAGGATGAAGAGGAGCTTGTCATCGTCCACGACGACGGAGAGGACGCTGTTGGATTCATTGAAGAGTTCCATTAATAACGGCACGACGAGCGGCGGCGGGGGATCGGAGCAGAAGAAGAAAGGTGGTGGGAGTGGGAGGGGAGATGGACGGAGAGATTCGAGTCTAAGGCAGAGTTCTGTGAAACAGGTGGAGGAGCAGAAAAGTCAGGCTGGAAAGAGGAGTGTGGGTCGGCCGCCGAAGAGGGCGGCTCCTCCCGTTCAGACGTCATCGTCGAGGAGAGCGAAGGAGACGGAGGCGAAGCACCCTCCGCCGAGAAAGCGAGCGAGGAGATGACGGTGGGGTAGGTATTGTAAATTATTGTGCCTTGTAGGACTTATTCTGTAACCAATTATCTTTTTTTTTTTTCTTTTTCTTATTAAAACGCCTGTGTTTTTGGTGGTGTAAAAGTAGCTTGGGATTTAAACTAACTTAATTGATTTTTAATGATGCCTAGCGTGTGTATTATGTGGATTTTACTGTTGTTGCTTGTTCCTTTTTTTTTTATGCATATTTTTTTATTAAGTTCAATTTAACACCGATGATATGTATTAGCTATTTTTAGGGGTATTTATAATATTAATCTCCCTTAAATTTCACATCCCTAATTTCATGATTAAAATTCTATTAATATCATCAGAGTCGTGAATGAAAATTTATAAATGATATCATGGGATCTTGGATAGAAAAGTACCGTCATTTGACATTAATAGATTTCCTGTCGTGAAATTAGGAGAATAGGATATGAGAAAAAAAATTTAATATGTCAAATCCCGTATTTCCAGGTTGGGACCATTACTATACGTTAATTTTGTTAAAATGAACTCGTGATGGTTTTTTTTTTTTTTTTTCTCAATGGCGTCTTAGGTCATCTTTATCAGGTAGTCCAAAGACATTTCCTGCTTGTACATTTTGTGAGCCCAATTGTTGGAGCACAGCTGGCTCTGTTTAGATAAAGATGAAAGCAGTGACCTCAAGGGTATGTTGGGGAAATCTACACTATTCCGTCAACTCTCGCTTATTCTCTGGGTGGAAAAAATGATTCGGGGTTCTCACAAAAAATTGGCTTTTTTGGGGCATGCAAAGTATTAATAATTTTTGGTCACGTGTGGTGGTGACCGATGAGAAATCTGTCAAAAATCTAAAAAAGAATTATAGGATTTTTGTCACTAGGATTTTCCAAAAAAAACACTGCCTACCACCAAGTAGCCAAAGATGGGTTTGCTTCCTATGTTTTGTATTTTGAGTCTCACATTAGAATTAGGGGAATAGTACCATCGGATTAAAATACTATAGCGATATCAAAGATTGACAAGCAGAAAAGTTGCACAAATGCATCTTAACAAACAAAAACTAAGGGGTCATTTATGCAAGGGGATGTCCAGGTGATCCGAACTCTACCTTTCAAGTTCTGACTTAGGAAATCTTATTATTACTATTTCAGTTCAAACTTTCGTGCAGTGGAAGAGGAAACACATGCATCCTCAAAATAAAAAAAAAAATAAAAAAAAAAAAAAACAAAAAGCTTGACTACTACAGTGTTTTCCATTGTATGGGCTACTTGTAAGTATAGAATATACGCAGTCATTGTATCACTAAAATGTCAAAAGTGGGCGGAGGCCTTACAGGGAGAACTTGGATGGACTTATGGGGCACGTGTACATTGGGGGGGTTCATGGGCCAGCACGAGCTCAGGCAAGCATAGGCCCGGCCTGAATTTAAAAACACAGGCCCATATCTAGCCCAAGATGGGCTTTTTGTGAGTTGTATAGTCTTTCTAATAATTGTTTGGTCAAGTTATTATTGGATTTTAGGCATTCCATATTCAGCCTTGGCCAGGCTGGGGTTTGGGCTAACATCACTTAATCCAAGCAATCCAATCCAAGCCTGGCCCAAAGAGGACTGGGCCCCCAACCGTGCTCAAGCTGGCCCGTCCCATAATCACTCCTACCCGTGCACACTCTGTTCTTTTTCTTCTACACGGGTACAAGGAGTCCAGATCTTTGAGTCTTTGACTCACAGAAATCCTCACTCAAATGGAGTTGAACTCCATAGTATGGTCTATTTATTAAAACTATGAGCCGTTCAAAATAAAGGCCCTTATCCATCGGGGTATCTCCAAATTTTATCCCACCTGGAGTTGGTCTCATTGTATGATTAACCATTTTGAGAACGGCTCCTTACCAGAGTAGTAGTTTTGACAACACCATATCTTTCTGTGTGTGTGGGCGTCCTTCCCGCCTATGTGAGCTTTTTTTCCACGTATGCAGGCTCCTTTCCCACTTGAGTTGGTTGTTTTCCCCTGTGTGTGCAGGCTCTCACTTGGGTACCAGCCTCATTCGCTGGATTAAAAAAAAACAAAAAACCATTTTGATAGAAAAATAATAATTATGTTATTCATTATCTCGTCTTTGTCAAAAGACCAATCTTACAGCAGTATCAACTACAATTGGGATAAATCTTGGTGATTCCAGTACACCGAGGATGCTTTGGGGCTTCCATTTTCAATAGATAAGCGACTGTGGAGTTTTACTCTTTTAACACAGGATTTTCTCAAGAGTGATACTTCAACATGAGGAGAACCAGTGACACCACTGATTTATTTTGACCGCGTACAATCCATTTCGTCCCACCCATTGTCTCATTGTGGGGGTTAAAAGGACGAATTGGTGCGTCGGTATTGTGGCATGAGACTATTTTCACAGGGAGCTGAAACCCTAGAGTCGACTCCGCCCCAATAAGATTGCAGGGAAAATTTTTTCCTCCCAACATGGCTGGTCCCCTTGCCGGGACTGTGTCGGTAGGATAGCCAGATGGTCCTCCGGTTTCTCCCTTTATTTTAAATAGAAACTCAAACTTATGTTAAAAGAGAAAAAAAAAAAAAAATGTGCTGTGTGGGGGCCCCCATAGGGACCATTCCAAAGGCTGGACCCCACTGAATTTCACCTGCTCGCCCTTGACAAGTGGACCATAGAGTGCAGGCCTTCTATAATTTGATACAATTCAATTATTATATATAAAATATTTGAAAGGGTAGAGTCCAGTGCAAATATAGGCCCAATGCAATCCGTTCACTTCAGTACCCTAGCAGTATCCAGTAGGTGCTCATGGGAAATATTTCATGGATTATACAGGCACACATTCATTTCTAGGATAAACAATCTACAAAAAGTCTAAATGGACAAACTGTATGGGCCGAGTTTGGGACAAACTGTATAGACTTGATTTTCCTTTCTCCCGCTCTCTCAAAAGTTGAATGCATTTTTCACCTCACGTCAGCGCCACGTGGTGATCGATCCCAAATTTGGTCCAAAAAGTTTGTCCATTTAGACTTTTTGAACAATCTATATATGATGAGACTAATCTTCCATAATAAATTCCATTCAATCTGAGAAGGACAGATTGTGACAACAAAATGGGGACAGCTATCAAATTTGGTTAGTTGGTGGAGCTGTAAGATCTTAATGTGCGAAGGGGAATGTATATGGACAATTGCTAGCCAAGAGTGAGTTGTTCACTTAATTTATCTTAGCTGTACATTTCAACAAATTTGCATGAAATGGCCATCTTTGACTTACCAGCTTACTTTTGATGGAACTCCAATACTTCAATACAAATTTTATTTTCTTGCTATGTTGGGGCTATTAGTTATTAGTGATACTTTAAACTTGAAGACTCGCCGATGCATGTGAAACTAAAATGCTGCATTCCAGTATGGGTGCAAAGTGGGGCCCACCTTTTCAAGATCCATTACATTCATCAGTGTGTTGGGAAAATTCCAATACAAACTCTTCTTCTTCTATGTTTGCAGTGAGTTATATTGTTGGCAGGCCAAGCAAATATTGGTCTTTTCAATCATGATGTGCATATATATCTTGAATTAGTCTTGATACTTCTCCACATGATCAATCACTAGTTAATTTTTAAAATGGATCCTATGCCTATCTTTCGTGTTTATGTCCTCACCAAACACCATGCGTGAAAATCAATCCCATCTGCTCTCCAACACTAAAAGGCATGCAGCGACTGATTTTCACACATGAAGTCTCATGTTGTCCGCATGAGAAAATTTCACTGCCTCAAACAACTAGCAAAAAGTCCAAAAGATTCATTCCCATGCAATGGCCCCCTAAGAAAGACTAATACAACAAGTGATTGTCCCACACCGTTCCAAAGTGTCTTTAGAATGGAAAATGCTATTCACATATCAATGTACTAACTGAGAGCTTTCTAATGGCATAGGACAATTTAATCTGACGCATGAGGAAAGATATATATATCCTCCAGAGGCTAAAGAGTAAAGAGGTGGAAAGGAATCTCACAAGGGGGGACCAGGCCTTCCCATGACTCCTATGACACACTAGGCTACACCCAGTGCACCCGTCTCTGAGACACTAGAGATGTCTTCCACTCTTTCCTTGAGGCTTTATGCAAGATCAAGGGAGGCCCTTTTTCTTGGTCATATATGGTCTTCACGATCCTACCAACTTGTTTTTATATATTTGGCCGTCTTCTTACTTGGGACCTATGATGCACTAATACGTCATGGATACGGCGAGGACGCGCCATGGAAACGGCAGGGACATGGATTTTACACATAAAAAGTGAAGAATCGGATACGATACGACACGACACGATACGTTGCCTATTTTGAAGTATCCGTGCATCATAGCTTGAGACATCTACTTGTTCCCACTTTTCAGCCATGAATGAACCTCCTTGCCTCATAGAAAGTGACATGTTTCCACCAAATTAAATAAGTTGACTACACCATATATAATTTGTGCTCGATTTTAGAGGCACATCATTGGCCATTTAGATCGACCGACAGTTTAATATTTATGTATTAGAAAATTACTATTATTATTATTATTATTTTACCTCTACTTTCATCTTTTCCTCTGGTTAGATGTGCATCCTTGTCTTTGGATTTGATTCCGTGAGAACTTTTTCATGGGGCCCACTAAGGGTCTCATTTTGGGACCGGTTGGGATTGATTCATGTTGTTATTAGGGATTTGATCCCGTGAGAAATTTTTTATGGGGCCCATTAGGGGTCTCATTTTTGGATGGGACTGGTGGGGATTGAAAGATCTATATAGGATCGCTGAATATCAAGTTTGGCCTCAATCCCATCCTCCTAACCCCTTCATCCATGGCCGACAAGCCCAATCCATTTATATGGGTATATAGTCGCTCCAACGGTCCAATTCATTCACATTGATGTCAAACCCAGGGGCATGTGACGTCCCAATGGGTCCCCTACACAAGGTCTCACTTTGGAGGCCTTATCTACACTCCAACGAGGCACCAGTAACAAGACCGGATCCACTTATGGGGCAGGCTCCATCGTTTCTGGTCATGGCCCATCAGGAATGAGGGGTCGAGGAATTAGGTCCATTCGATTATAAAGTAGCTCCTCCAACAAGGGATCTCAGAAAAGATGGTCATGGAGAGAGAACCAAATATTATAATATGGTATTGTCTTCAGTAATTTATTTATAATCTTTGTCTTTCTCCAGCCTGGCCTAGTTATAATCCTTAATTTTAGCCTGTCAAACAATCTTTTAGGAAGTCCGTCCCAATTTCGACGGCCAAAAGTCAATTGAATGTTGAATGTTCGGTAAATCCACTCTTCCAAAAGGGCTCGAGAATAGGATTGGTGATGAGCCGCAATGCTTTAAGGGCACGCTCGAGTAACTGCTTTTTCATGAAAATATAGTGAAAAAGTGTGATTTTTTTTTTTTTTATAAATATTTTCCATCATTTAGTGTAACGTTCTTCTACTAGAAAAGGCCACAAAAGTGTTTCCTACCTTTTTATTTCTTTGTTTGTTTTTTCCTCTACCCCCAACTAATTAATTTACCTTATGCTGGTGAGGAAATGAGGAAAAGACTGAGTTGTCAAATAATTTGATAGATATGGGAAAAATCTCCATCAGCTTGGTTTGGAATGAATTAGATAAAATAAGTTTGCTACCTTTAATCTTGATATTACGAGGATTATCTTTTAACTATCAAACCTTCCAAATTTACTGCTACAAGCTCATATACTGCAAGTTATAACTAAGTATTAGTACTCGCGCACCCACACAAACAACCTGCACATGGTGCCTCACAACAAAGCTACTAGTGGGCTTTCTAACCTATTTAAGAAGTGTATCTAATTGGGTGGTCCCACACGACCATATAAATCAAGTACAATTAGGAATATATTATTTTGGTTTTCCTTGTTTGAGAGAGAAACTTTATCCAAAATCCTGTGAACGAGCAACTTGAAGTAAAGATTTAAAATAGGATGTCATGCGTTTTTCTTTTTTTTTTTTTAAAAGCCACCTTGGACCCTTCCAAGATGCATGAAAATTAAGAAGGCACATTTACCCAAAGGTTTGGATGTGGAATTCGTGAAAATAAAGTATCAATCGAATTAAGCAATCCCATCGTGTGATTTTCAATTTTAAAAGTTTTATGCTTATACCTAATGAATAGTAAATGTAATAAATTTTAATAGTGAATAATGTGGAATTAAGATCAATGCCAATTCAAAGAGCTTCTGTGTGAAGCGATCAAATTGATCATTAGAGAAGCGCCTATATGAAAACCTGAAAGGACAACTAAAATAGGTAAGTTATCTCGGGGAATTTATCCAACATGTAGAAACTTGGACCAATTTTTTTTATTTGGTTTAGAGTATCATGTTTTTGATAAATCTCAGATTTAAACCATATTTACATGAAAATCGAATTGAATACCTAGGCATTCATGATAAAACGAGTCCATCATGAGGGAGACGAATGATAGAAGGTAGAGATGTAGATGAAACCCTACTTTCTATGAGTTGATTTAGTAGGTTTATAGCTTTTGGGAAATTTAAAAATTCCATATACTTGAATTCTTTAAAAGGGTTTGCTAGTTTGGAAACCTTTAACCATGAGATAATCTTATCTTGTGACAAAAATTAAAATATTTTACCTCACATTCTCCACGCTAGGGAAATTAGGGCTGCACATGGGCGGTTCGGATCGGGTTAACACTAAAACCAACAACCAAACCGAACATGTCTGTTTTTTAATTAACCGATCCGATCCGACCGATGGAGTGAGCTTAAACCGAACTGAATCGAACCAAACGGTTCGGTTGGTTAAACCGTTATTTGTTATTTATTTATTTATTTTGAAAATCAGACATTGAAAATCTCAAAATGATGATACCACATCATTTGCATTTATTCCAATGTTTAGTGCAATCATAAAAATCCAACATTTCAGACTGAACTAAACATATATAAAAAATAATTCTACTCCAAAAAAAGAGTTTGGACTAAATGCAAGTGCACAAAGAAAAAAAAAAAAACCATTAACCAGCTTGCAGTGAAACATTCATTCCACATGCATTGATTAGGTGAGACCAAAACCAACCATCAAAAGGCTAGACTCTACTGGCTTTTCTGCTAGACTCTACTGGCTTTTCTGGCATTCTCAAGAGTGCAGCTTTCTGATAAAAACTTCATTGAAACGAGGTTGTAATTATGATGGAAGAAAAACACCCTGTACAGTAATCCCTCCATCTGCAATGAAGTATCAAAAAGTATTTGAGATATTAGAGGAGATGCACTGAGGCAGTGTTGACGGTCGAGTTCATGTAAAAATGGAGTTGTGGAATGTAACTTTGAAAGTAGTAAAAAACGAAACCCTAAGGCTAAAATAATAAAAAAAAAAGCAATAATAAGTTACTACATACGGTCGGTTTGGTTTAAGCAGTTAACCGTGGGCTCAAACCTATAACCGACTAATGTAAGCGGTTTTTATGATTTTCAAACCGTTAACCGAACCGATCTATTATAAACCGATCCGAACCGCCCGGTTCAGTCGGTTCGGTTCGGTTTTGTGATGATATCGGATTTTGGTTCAGATCGGTTCGGTTCGGTTTTGCGATGATATCGGATTTTTTGTGCAGCCCTAAGGGAAATGATAGAATCGCCCATATTTAAGCAATTTTGTAATTTCTTAAATATATGTTACATCACACAATCACAAGAGTTCCCCTTTTATTGGGTTAAAAAAAGAATATATCTTTGCGACACCGCACCAATATCTATGTGCAATTTAATATAGGAAAACTTTGGTCTTCTATAGTTATCCATGGTTAAAGGTTATTTTACGTGCAAAACCTTTTCTTTCAATTCTTTCAGATAAAAAAAAAAAAAAAAAAAGGAGAGGGGTGGGGGGGCTCAAAATTATTCAACACATGGAATTCATATGGAAATTAGATTTATGCAAAATAAAAGGACAAACAAGTGTCTTTCACAATGCACAATAGTCTTTTATCTCTACCCACAAGAGAAAGAAGAGGACGAAATCCAAAACAAAGGAGAAAACGACCTTGAGTGCCAGAGATCAGATCGGCCCTGGCACCAACGAAGCACAGTTGGAACATGTCAAGGCCAGGAAGAGCATATACATAGAACACAAAAGCACTCAAAACACTATTGTGAAAGTGGAGCACAGTGAAAGAATGGAGCACCCCAGGGTTAGACACTTGAGTATAGATTAGGCTGGTTTTGGACTAAAATACCTTAAAAGTTTGAGTATAGATTAGATTAGCTTAGGATTAAGAATAGTTTACACTTACTCTCATGTAATAAAATAAAAAACCAACAGCTCCAACCACCACACCACCAGTCCACCACGCAATGATAATGCCATTATATCATCCTTCTGCCATGCCCTATAAACCCAATCATTTCTCTGAATTTCCATTTCTGCATAATCTCTTCTACTCTTTCTCTTTCAATGGCGAGTACAGAAGCAGCAGGAGAAAGCTCTACTAGAGAGTCCTGCACAGTGGAGACGAGCGATGGCGTTAAGCTTTACACCCGACTCTTCAAACCCAAGGACCCCAACAACAATCTGGTCATTGTACTAGTGCATCCCTTCTCCATCCTCGGCGGCTGCCAGGGCCTTCTGAGAGGGATGGCCCTCGGATTGGCAGAGAGAGGATACACTGCTGTCACCTTCGACACCAGAGGAGCCGGAAGATCTTCGGGATGCCCTTCTCTCACGGGTTCTTCTGAAGTTGAAGACGTCATCGCGGTTTGCAGATGGGTTGTTGAAAACTTGTCTTGTGATCGGATTCTGCTGGTGGGTTCTTCTGCAGGTATTGGGCTTTCTTTTTTAGTTTCCTCTGAAATATTATGTGTTTGACATGCTTTGGTAATTGGGAAATGAGTTTGGTGACATGGGTTTTCTGTTCTTGCCAGCACTCTCACAAATGCACAGGAATCTATCCCTGGGTCGCTGTGTTGTTTTTATGTGATATCTGGGATGTTGAAATGACATGGGCATGGTGTAGGGAGGGTGATTTACGTTTTTTTTTTTTTTTTGTTTTAGTTCTGTCAAGACCTGAGTTTTTTTATTTTTTTTTTTTAAATAGGGTGTGTTTGATAGCAATAATTTGGGGAATGAACTTCATCATCTCTGTCAGAAACACTCAGTGAGAACTGAGAGGCATTTGGAATTCTGCACTTCGGAGGATTCCAAGACTATTTTGACCAAGTGTTTGATAGAATTCTCCCCGCCAAATGGAGAACTAGGAGAATACAAGCTTGCCTGGTTTGAAAGAAATTTGGAATTTCTCGCAGTGAATTCCCATCAGAAATCCCATTTATCAAACTAACTTTTGTTGAAATTCAAGGATTTCTTTAGGATGGGCTTCGAGCAAACAACCCAACCATCAATACATCCTCTCTTTGATAGAGAAATGGTTTCCTTCTATTTCCCCACAACCCCCTCATGATGTGGCTATCCCCATGGTATTTTTACCTGACAGAGCTATTCCCCAGGGCGCATGTACGTGCACCAATTAAGTATAGAGTGGGACTCGACCACAAGACGTGGGGAGCAAACCCATGCCTTATGCCAGTGAACCATCACCCAAGCGGGTAAAATAATCTATAATCAACTACATAATATGGAGGAAAAAAAACACTTCAAAATGGTTTTTAAGTTTTGGTTGATCATTCCCACAAAGCCCAGATTGTACAATTTGACCTGAATCAAACATAGCCTATGCAGATCCAATCATGTTTTTTGGTTCTCAGAAAGTTTTTCATGTTATACGTTAACTTAATTCAATTTCTTTTTTGGGTAAAGGATGTTCTTAAAGTCTTGCTCTTCAAATAAGTTGAATGAGGATTGTTTCTTGAGAGAGAGAGAGTTGCATTTTAAGGTTGTGCTGGTGACTATAAATGTGGTTTTGAGGGAAGCCTCAAATTTAGAATGACACTAATAATGGTTTGTACGTTTTTAGACACTAGTTAGTGGATTCTCACTTTCGGGTTATACTTGCTATTTCCTTCCTGTACTTCTATATTCATGTCTTCTGTGCTTTGAGTTATTTTCTTCTCTTCTTCTGGGTTTATGATCTGCATTGTCATTTGGTTTGCTATCTGTGGATTTAGTTATTCTGATTTGCATCAGTAGGCAGCTAACACAAATCTCTATTAGGTCCTAGAGATCCTTCTTTTTTTTTTTCTTTTCTTGTCACAGTGCCTTTTTAACCATATATTTGTAGTCAGAAGAAAGAACATGAGGTTAATTATCGATGTTATGATGCATGGATCCTGTAATTACTTGTCCATACAATTTTATGATGGGGCATTGTTGGGAAGATCCTCAAATACCAAACTGCAAAAGACCCCAATATCCAATGCTGAAAATCCAATTAAACTTCTGAGCACAAATGGTTAGGGAGAAATTCCAAATTTCATTTTCTTTCCTGGCCAGAGGAATCAAGTTTCTGAATGCAATTTGAGGCAGCAGAATCTGGAAATGCCCTTAGTATATTTATTTAGATGCTTAAGAATTTGTGTACTGCCTTCAACTATGCTATTCTGTGATGCATGTGAACATATTGGAGTTTTGTACTGTCATTTTGTTCTGCAACTGATTTATGATCCAGTCCTAGTCTAATTACAATTCAACTAATCTTAGATACACATGTAATCATATAATGAATCAATATTTAAAATGTACGGCTCTTAAGAACGGAAAAGTAGAACTCACAAACCTGATTCCAGATTGGTGGGATAAGGCTTCAGTGATGCTAATGGTGCTGACAATGATATGAAATATATCTTCTCTGTGTTTCTATACTGTGAAGCACCCATCCACTAGACATACTCGACACTTCGTAATGGCCCAATTAAAATTATTGATGGATGATGCAAACTACTCATCGCTAGGGATGCAAATGGGTCATCGATTCTCCGATTATGCAGAGGTTCCAACCCATTAAAAATAGGGTTTGGGTCCTTATTTAAGCCCCAATAAGTAAATCAGGTCCACTTTGGTTCCGACCCGTGGGCTCAAGACCTGGCATATTACCTCAAATTTTGAGAATTTCTCCTAACGGTTCCGACCTTGGTTCCGGTTCCCTCTTCTCATTAACAGTTCCGGTTCCAGTTCCGGAACCACCCAACTGGTTCTGGTTCTGGTTCCACATCCTCATTAACGGTTCCGGTGGTGTTCCCGGACCCGACCCGACCTATTTACATCCTTACTCATCGTGCAATCTAATTAGAGGAACTGGACACAGATCACTGAATTGCTTCACAACTGATCACTGTAAGCTGGAAGATGTTAGGGCATCTCTGTGTGGATTTTAGGTGATATGTCATGTCTCCAAGGCATTAATGTTCTTGATACATAGCCTGTTTTACTGTCCTTGTTATATCAATTAAAGATTTTTTTTTTTGGTGTGTGTGTGTGTGTTTGGATATTGCAAATTTGCAATACATACAGAAGAATGTCATAAGAGCATGAAGTCAATTGTGTGGTACATAGTGTAACTGGTCAGAACTTTAGAGCAAGTAGAGCAGGAGTAAGAATATGTTCTGAAACTGAAGGAATTTATTAGCAAATTACAATTGAAGGCATATTTTTTTAATTATCTGGATGTTTCTGTATTTAGGTCATTTGCATCTTGCAATTGAATGAGAGGAACATGAATCAAGGCAAGATTCAAAGTTTCTTCGCTCTTCTTGTAGTTCTGTTAGGATTTCCTGTGAGGCATGGGGGTTTGGTAGCTTCACACACTGTATTTCGCTCATGCTATTGAATGTAGTTTAAGAGGTCTTAAATATATTTTTTTGCATGTGGATATTTGTTCCATGTGGTTAAAAAGGCAAGTTGGTTACTTGATGCCAGTTATCTGGAGTAAATATCCTACCATTGTAGAAATGCTGGGATCAAATTACAGCTTGGATGGGTCCTAAAAATAACTTTTTAACCAGGAATCTCTATATTTCACAAGCACTTATTACCAATTGAGCAGTTTCCTAACCTTTATTTAATCACAATGAGTTTCTTTTACAATGTCCGAATGGTCACTACCATCATCAATATTTCAACAACTGCGCCGTCGTCTTCAAATGTGCAGCTGTCATCTATGAATAGGATGAATTAATTTCTGTTAATCCCTTGACGTGTCACTGAATCTTTATTATCACGAAATAAGAGCGCAAAACTGTGGATGCATTTAGAATGCCATGTTAAACCTCCATTTTTCTGGTTCAGGTGCAGCAATATCAGGTTCTGCAGTAGACCAGGTTGAACAAGTTGTGGGTTATGTGAGTTTAGGGTACCCTTTCGGTTTGATGGCTTCCATCCTTTTCGGGAGACATCAGAAAGCTATTTTAGAATCTACCAAACCGAAGCTCTTTGTAATGGGTACCAAAGATGGCTTCACAAGTGTAAAGCAGTTGGAGAACAAGCTACAGTCTGCAGCAGGCCGCGCTGAAACTCATTTACTTGAAGGTGTTTGCCACTTCCAAATGGAGGGACCTGCCTTTGATGCCAGAATGGTGGATCTTATCATAGAGTTCATTCAATCATTATAGGTGCAACATCCCATAAAAGCTTGGTATAACCCATTACATGTAAAAGCTACCTTGCTTGGTAGGAGATTGAAGGAAACAGTGTATGTCAAAACATCTTGGAGATCAATATTTATGCTCTGACTCTCTATATTGTCAAGCCCTGCCCCACATTTCATCAGTAGCCTCTCTGCAAATCCATTGTAACCTTTGTTTCAGGATAACCCAAATAAGTGTCCAAAGATGCAGAGGGGACAGCCTCTCCAAGCAGCAGGGGTCAATTTAATGTATATCTGGACTTCCAAAGAAAGTTGACTGCACCAGATGGAAGAACTGATTATGTGCATCAATGATTTATTTGTGCCTGTCCAACATTTCCATAGAATGGGGATAGGTGCAGACTTTGATGCACGGTGAATGGTGGTGGTGATCTACATGGCTCTGATTTCATTCCTAGGGAGTGTTTTAATATATTGATTTGCTGATAATTTATTGTTTCCAGAAATTGAGCATTCACTACATGATTTAACCACAGATGGCTCCATTGTTCTCACCGTCAACACCTCATCCCTCCATCTTCTGGTGGAACTGACAAAATATCTCAAGGATTGTTAAAAATCTACCGTTTGGAAGCAAATCCCACAATGGGTAAAAGCCATTCCTTAGCCTCACCCTACAAAGCTATCCACTCAAAAGCCCAACAGGGCTGGGACGCATGAGAGACCCATCCCTGGAAGATAATATCCGATCCTGCAGCAGAAACTCCTCGGACACAGGATATAATATCTGCTCTGCGGCGAGGAACTCCATCCTTGGAGATATGACACCCACTCCCACTGGGTGTCCAAGGTTTGATCCCTAGATACTTGGTGAGAAAGGGGTTCCCAACCATTTACACACTCCTTGTTGGATGGGACACTTGTTCTTGAAGGACCAGGGATCAATCCCCAAGCATATGTGAGTGATACTAAGGTGTCAACACCACTCAACCATGAATATATTGGCATATATACTTATATTTGATTGAATGGTTATAGACCTTGAAAGACGGAGTGCAGCCATAATCTGTTCCGGGTGACTACCTTCTAAACAGTTCTGGCAAATATCATATTCCCCCAGTGCTATTTTCTGTTTTTATCATTATTTCCAAAATCAATACAGTCCTCACACCATTTCAAGACTTGCTCCCTTAAAAAAGGTACTCTTACCATTCACAAACCAAACATTCAAATGCAATGTACAAGTAAAAAGATTAGTGTATCAGATGAAATGCGCAAAAGTGATAACTATAACTGGAAATTATATATATAGCAGCAAAGAAACCTTTCTGAGTCATAATCAGTATTAACAAGCTAGTTATAGCATACATGGATTCAAGCATTTTGTGCAATAACACAATAAGGAAAGCTAAAAAAAAATAAAAAATAAAAAAAGAAAAATAAAAAAACAACTGGGTGACTAATATGAAGTGGATGCAAAAATAATAAAATAAAAATAGGGGGTCACTTTCAAAACAAGTTACACGGTCAGTTAAGGGTTATATTCACTGCTCAATAATTATACAGAGGCATTCCAGCTTTCATAGCAAATTACTATTAAGATGTGGATAATTAAAAGACACCACCCCTCCTAAGATTCCCTGCTACTCACGAGAGCAATGCAAGGGAGCTGTTATTTTAATGTGGTGAATAATATAATCAGCACACATCATTGTACAAAGAGTGAGAATTTTCCCAATCCATTTGAAAGAGTGAGGAGCTACAGCTGGTATGGCTGGAGGCCCGTGATGTAGATACAATGAATCAATCAGATGTCCTCATCCCCGTCATCACCATCTTGCTGATCATCAGAAGCAACTCTGCCCCCTCTTGCCAAATGATCACCATCCGAGCCTTCTCCCCTGCCTTCTCCAGTCATGTCATCGTAGTCTGCACCACGGCCGTATTGTCGATTTCTCCACCCTCGTTCCCGATCCATGGACTGCCCATGTGAAAACCGGTGCTCGCCTTCCTCTGAGTACCAAACACCCTTTATCAGCACACATCATGCTTACTGCATTATGCATATCTAGTGCTATTGCATACATACTACACACACTCTCCATCACTTATTCAGGTAGAGTCCGTCCAAGTCCAAGCCCAAAATAAATAAATAACTAATAATAGGATGTGGTCGACCAAAGACCAAAGAGCATGTGGATGGATGCAATAGCAATAGATCTAAAGAAAAGCAACTCATCCAATGATTTCGCTCACGATAAATCAGAATGGAAAAATAAAATTCATGTAACCAACCCCAAGTTAGTTGGGACAAGGATTCCATGATGATGATGAATAATAAAAATACAGCATTACCACCTTCACTAGGTTCATATCCATCTAAAGGTTTAAGAGGATTAGCCTATGTAACACATTTTTCTTCTTTTTTGTTACCACATTAAAAACTTAGAACTCACGCACTATCTTTCCATGGTGTCGCTAAGCAGCTGAGCTACAACTGGGAAGAGTAGCACATTATTTGGATAGGATAGACAAGTAATTGATGGAATTATGAGTAGGTGTTGCAAGTTTCTTTGTAGAAGAGGGACCAAATATGTGTGAGGAAGGCGAATCTCTTCTTACCTCATTGTACATTTGTCTAATGAATCAACCTTGTTGCTAATTTACACTTCTATTTTTGGATAGAAAGAAGTCAAACAGATCTTTGATCTTTTCATTTTTAATTCAAATTGATTAATTCAATATTATATTATTGGAAACAGATGGTTATAGCTTGAGCTTCAATCCATACAAATCAATAGAAAATAAAAAACCACTTAAAGTAAGTACTTGTGAGGTCATCATTAATCAACTCCTCATCAATCTCAATATATTATGCACAATAGAACATTAAATAGGACCCGAAAGGAAAATTACTGTCATAACAACAAAAACAAAAGAGACTTTATTTTAGTTGAATTTGAATTTCTTCTTCTTCTTCGTTTTTGGGCTATTTCGAACTACTGGTCAGTAGTGATACTTTTAACTGGAGAACTCAGGGATCAACCCATGGGCAAGTGTGTGAAACTAAAGTGCCAGCACCACTCAACCATGAGTGTGTTGGCTTCTTTTTGAATCTCCAACCTAAAGCATCTATTATTTATTACCAATTGTGCCTATCAAAGCAACTAAAAAAATTATAGGAAAGGACGGTAAAAATCAAATGTCATACACAGTAATTCCAAATTGATGAATGTATTATACATGTCTTTACTTAGAGCATTACAACTATTTATTGAACAAATTGGATTGGTTGATATGAGTTGATTTTATGTTGAAATGGATGGAATAAACAATAGGCAGTCCAATAGCTGCTTCAATGGCTGCAATAGCTATAACAAATCAAAAATTGTTAAAAGAGTTATGTTAACATCATTCTGTATAAGTTCAAGTGCTCTAACCATGTTTCAGCTAGTGATCAAACAAAAAATATCAACAGAAAAAATTCGGAGGATCCTTAAATCTTATGGAGGTGGAGGAAGACCACTTTTATGCTATGCTTGCTCTCTTAAACTATGTGGATGGGGACGACAGATGATAGCTCCTCAGTCACATCATTCTATACAGCCATAAAGGGAGGATCTGCTCTTAACAATGTATCTTGCTTATGGAACACAAAGGCTTCCCCAAGGATCCTTGCTTTTACTTAGAGATGGTAATTCTAAGAGGAATTCTTATTATGAACAGCCTCCAGAGGTGTAAGGTCAATGTTAATGCTTGCCTACGTGCCTAACTGACTGGGGATATGTGGACCATTTATTGGTCAAGTCCGTGAAGGTCTCTATATCGTCGTTTGATTGTAGTCTGGTCCTTCCCAATAATCTTTCTCGGTTGTTCAATGCAAAGAAAAGGGAAGCGGGTCCATTAAGGGGAATAAAAATGTGGAAGACTTGGGTTGCTATAATTGGAAATCTTCTAATGAATACTCAACAGTGGACAAGGTGAAGTTTTATGTTGCTTCTTTGGTGAAGAGTGGGTGGGATTATTTGTGACAGTGCAAGTACAACTATCTTATCCTTCTCAATGCCAGTTGGTTGTTGTTTCTTCACTAACATGGAAGTGTTAACTTCAATGGCTGGTCTCCATTTGATGGGCACCTATCTCTGTATGGGGAATTTGCTGCTGAAAGATCCTGCCGCAAACCATTTGAGCGAAAACTGGTCATTGTACATATACAGTTCAAACTGCCTTATTAAGCATAAATATTTGGATACCGGTAGATGAGCAACAATGGGCTCTCCTTGCTTGAATGGGTTGAGTCCTTATTAAACAGATGGGGACCTATTTGCATCCACCACATAGTTAGGGTATATAATGACTTGAATTCCAGTAATTTATCAGCCTCCTAGTGTGAAATAATACTGCTTCAAGTAAGCTAATTTCTTTTTAAAATTAAGACTGCCTTCATCTATTACACTTCAAGCAGTTTGCTTCTCTGTGTCAGATGCTGCAATGTAAGCAACTTTTGGGTGCACTAGAACTTGGTCAAATAGCCAAATCTGGAAAGCACCAAATCCATAAGAGAATTTGGGAAAACAGATTAGATCTGATTTGTATAAAGCCAAACGGTACTTGATGTTTTTTTTGGTAAAACGGTACTTGACGATAGGAGTCAAAAGCTGCAAACAGATGAGTAAATATTAAATGTCGTGTAAACAATATATTACCACTTTCGCCATCCGATGCATCTGCAAGCCTCGCAATTGCATCAATTAAAGCTTGTTCGTGCTCCTGCCAACAAAAACAAAAGCATCTGATTTGCAGAACAGTAGGTTTAAGACGAGCAATGTCAAACAAGCAGCAATTGACAACACATCAGTAGTGAAGGCATTTCTTCACTGCGGAAGAGGTCATTGGATCGATCCGCAACAACCACAAGAAAAAGAAAAACAGCACTTCTTACTTTCAGCACTTTCTTTGCCTTCTCAATCTCAAGGGGGTCAGGATGGCTGGCACCAAAAACCCTTTCTACCTGCTTAAAATCACAATAGGAAAAATTGTCAATAAATTGAATTGGTGTGTTTAAATTCACAATATGGGTTAAGGTTGCATACGCATACTTCCTTAATTAATGTATCTGTGTGAAGTATTTCAATGTCATCTGAGTTTTTCTTTCCAATGCCGTTCTGTGATGGAGGAAAATCTTTCTTGGTCTGGTTCTTTGGGCCCCCTCGTCCTCTGCCTACACCTGGAGTGACACCACCCCGGCCTACAGGCTTCTTAACCCCACGCCCTGGTCCACCACGGCCTGTTCGACGAGAGATACCTGGATCTTCATCTTCCCATCGAATGTCTTCATGAGATATCTGCCAATTTTATATATCAAATAAATAATTAAATAAATAAATCAACACTGACTAGCACCCATCTAGTCTCTGAGGCATACATATATCATGACCATCTTGTGAAGTTGCCAAGTACAGATAGGCAAACAATGATAATCTCAGTAGAGCACAAAATGTGAAATTGAGTCGAGTGTTCCATGAGAAACCCCTAAAATAAAAGTTCTTTTTCGAAATGCTGACTTTATTAATAAAAAAAATAGAAGGATGTTAATTATGCTAATAGCTTCATGAAATGTGAAGTTCAGCAACAAGACCATCAATCCATCAACCAATCTCACACCGTTGCCACTAAGACCGGCTAAAAAGTTGCTACTTGATGGTTATTTGATATCACCAGTAAAACACCAGGGATTGTGAATAGCTTCTCCAAAGGCATGTTCTTATCCTTCAAATGGATGCATAAACACAAAAGGTCCACTATGTGCCCATCTTATTGGGATGATCAAGTGTTTCACCTTGAATATTGGAACATAGATATAGAAGACTAAAAAACTTTAGCTGACTTGTAATAATGCTTCCTAGGTATAAAAATTACGAAGTGGAGTGGATGAGAAGTTCTCCTAGTTGTTTTTTTTTTTTTTTTCTAAATGCTCTCCTAATTGTTATCAACTGTCACTTATTCATCCATCAGTCCAATCAAGAAGCCATGCAAATGCAGTTCGGCAGATAATTATCAACCCAGTTCAACATGAGAATTGATAAGTATGACTGATAGTAATCTAGTTGGAAAAGTGTAATTTCACTTGCTGGCGAATTCATCAAGCAATATGAAGACACCAAAAGGACCTGCAAGGGCAGGATCAAAGTGTGAACGGTTCAGATTAAAGACTAGGCTGAAGCAGTCCATAAAATTCATTAGTATACTATGTACGAGGGCCGTTTTAAAATATTCAGAAACAGCAGGGGTTTTCTGCAATTTACAGAAATCTGTAAAGCGTCAGAAAATAGTGAGCAAACAGGAATGTCAAGCCTAATTAATTGGGTTAATCCGGGCCCAAACTCAATTGGGACATATAACCCGGGTTGCCGAAGGGTACTCTTTAAAATGGTGGGGCACTCATCCCTAAATAGGACGCCATGTAGGACCCATAGCAGCAAAGCTGCAAGTTGTCCAGGGCATCCATCCACTTCCAGATTTCTTATGTTGTTGTTTATTTTAAGTTTAATGAAGATTAGGAATCTTGTTAGCCTTAGCAGGAAATTACAGATGTATTAGAAGTCTTAGGAAGTTTGTTAGGGTTTTATATTTATTTTTTAATGGCATTATACAAGTATTATCAGGGTTGTCTGGTTGTATTCAGTACATACAGTCTGAAGCAATAAAATTTTCTGAGTTTTCTTCTCTCCACGGTCCAGTTAGGCTCCCTTTGAATTGAGATATCTCTGCACCTAAGGTTAGTTGTAGTGTTGATTTTTACTTGTTGATATTTACAATTTCTGCAAATTTTCTGGATTTTCTCGTTTGCGAGTCCTCAAAAGTCAGATTGCATTAATTGGGACTGCATCAAGGGTAAAGTGGAGCTCAGCCTGAACAACTGCTCCGATGATCCTGATGGTGGCTTAGTTCCTGTAGATCTGCCAAATGGATCAGATGGAAGATTTCTCCCCTGAGATCTTTTAAGTCAAAATCCTATTGCACTTTTACATGAAAAAATTATTGTTTAAATACCAGAGATTAACTTTCAGGACAACATGGACTCGTAAAAATCATCTTGCATACATAATAATGATTTGACGGCATTTATTTTCCATGCTAACTTCAGATACAAAATTTTGTACATGTCAGCAAACTTAGAACATTAGTACAGAATAGTAGCGAATCAACACCAAATGAGCCTGTATTTGCTGACAACTACAGAATGGAACTAAAGCAACAATAGTAAGTGCGGAAAAAGAATGATATTAATCGTTAGGGGAAGTGCAAGCATTACTTCATTGAGATTGACCCACTCCCAAGTCTCATTTTCTGTATTGATGTCATAAACCAAAGCATGTCGGCCCTGACAAAGAACAGACGAGGGTGAAAAGATGACCAAGATAGAAGGCTAGAACTGAAGCGGTCAAAAGTACCACATACATCTGTAGGATTGTAATCTGTTATAACAGCCTCATAGAAGTTGTTATCTTCAGGCCACCTTGTCAGCACTTTTTTCCCAATATATGGATCAAAAGCTGCTGTTTCAGCAGGTTCATTTGTCACTAGGGCACCAGAAGAACCCCGATTTGCAGCTTGGGCCCTCCCAGGACCCGAGGAGGGATATTGTAAGGACTTCATTGAGGATACACCAGCCAATGCTTGACCCTACAAAAAAAAAATGGGAAAAAGAAAGAAAGAAAAGAAACCAGTTGCATATTAGTAAACTACCTTGGGTAAGTCAGCCATTTGAATATTCCAAACTTACTGATTTAGACTTCTTGCCCTTGGCTCCTACCGCAGCTCCTCTTTTCGCAACTGATGATGATGGCTGCATGGGAGGGACAATCGCTTGCGGGTGCAAAGCAGGGGATGGTGCACCTGCTGACATAGAAGGCATCGATTGTGATGTCTTCTGTTTCTTTCGAGAAGCAGAGACAGTTGGACTAGGTATTGCTTCTGGAACAGGTTGAGCACTACTGACAAAGCCCGTCTGGAGCCCCCCTGCTTGTCTCCACTCCCTATCACCAAGACATGGTTTTGGTTTAAAAGTAGTACCACATACAGCTTATAATAAAAGTAATAGGCCTTGAATAATAACTTCAGACCTTATCCTCCGGATGATGTCATCAGCATTGACTCTGCTAAGAAGCTCTCGGTGTTCCTCATCGGATACTCTAAGCTCCTTTCTTAGCTCAGTTATCAAACTCTCCTTTTCCTGAAGAGGTTATATTATGGTGGCCAATTGAGATGATGATCAGAAATAGATTAGACTTATGCAATGCTTAATGCACAAATGAAGTTTGGAAGGATACCCAAGTAATGGCATCAGATTGAGCTTTAAAAGCCCGAAGAACTGAACTGTATGCTTCTTGCTCAAGTCTGTGGATCTGAGTCTCCATATCATTTTGTACCCTAGGAAACGGGTGAGGGCCTACCACAGCAGGCCTTCCATTGCCACTGACACGGCTTCCTCTCACAACTCTATTATGGTGTGATGGAGGAAGATCATCATCTGTCCCTGCCATCATTTATGAAGAAGGGAATTGAACATAAATAAAACCGTAGGCATGGACAGCCAACAAATATTAACTTTGGCATAAAATCATTAAGCAATCAATCTTAGTCAAAGTGGCCCAGGATGACAAGCTCAAACAGTGAATCCATCAGATGCACTATAATATAGAGTAGGTTTAAAAAAAAGAACATTGCCTCTCAACCCAGGCAAGTTTACACAAAGCTTTAAAAATGAAAACATATAATAACAGTTAAGCTACCCTGGCAAAGTCGTGGAGTGTTCAACTTGACCTCTGTTAAAAATGCAATGCCTCAGCATCCACCCCCTCATCAGCAATTGATTTATTTTCAATGCAGTTTTGACTCTTAAGATGGTTTAGAATGACACCCTGAAGCAGTTGCAAGGTATTGCCATTTGCCATGCACAACTATAACACTTTTTTTTTTTTCTGTAACTTACAAACATTTATTAATTAAAAGAGACCAAATCCAACAAGGGTATAAGAGCATTATACCCCACACCCCATCAAAGCTATTACATAATTAGACCCACCCACAGAAAAGTTCTATCCACCTCCTGTTTGGCTAGATCATTCACTGTGCCATTGGCAGAACAAAACCCATGCTGAAAAGTTACATGCAAAGTTGAAGATTACTTAATCTCATTAAGATGAAACTAAAGTTTCAGAGTCTCAGATCAACTGTTTGAAGCCCACCCAACCACATTAAAATAATCACTTTACACCACCAGCATATCATGAAATGAGATGGAAAAAAAATCCAAATTGAATCCTATAATGCATGCATTCTTCAAAAAGGCAATCTGAACACAATGAATCCTATACAGCACTTTTACGAGTAAAAAATCCTCGCTACTAAAGACATGCCATTTTGGGACATCATATCCATGCCACTGCTGTGTCCATGCCATTTTAGGGCATCATAGATACACAAAAGGCACATCCTATACACCAGCATTAGATTATGTAGAGTTGCACTAGTGTGTCAATGTATTTCGTAAATATTCACAACTTACTAAAGATTTTCGCTCCATCTATCTATATTTACACACAAACAAGCAAAAATTAAGATTGAGAGTGCATGAGATAAGAGTCAACTCAACCAAGTGGACTCAGACTTGGCCAAATTTTAAAACAATGATAATAAATGCATATAATTATAATAAAAATATTTAAAAAGTAATCTATTCACCAGCCTAGTCGACCTGTTGGGTTCCCACTTTCCCGATCAGCTTGATCCTTTAAATGGCTGAGACTGGTCGACCCAATGGGTTAGCAAACTGGGCTTTGCACAATCATAGTAGATAATAGTTTTTGTTTTCAGGTGAAAAACATGAAAAGAAAAATCCTTAAAGGCTCCACAATTCCATTGAAAAAAAAAAAAAAAGAAGAAGAAGAAGCCCCCTAAAGGAGGTCATCCCTTCCTCCCTCCCTCTGTGTGTGTGCTGCCATCTGTACGTGGACTGTCTTGATTACAAATTTTACCACTGACTCCAGATTAATTGGTGAAAAAAGGCACCTCACTTCTTGGAATGTAAAAAACGCACAAGGACAGTATTGAGAATTTGATGGGGTATTTCCGTAAGGCCCCATTTGGTTATTGGAACTACATTGTCCTGCATTATGGTATGTGTAACAGTGAGAAAGAATGGAACAATTAGGCCTGTCAACAAGCTGAGATAGCTAGTGACTCTTCTTTTTGGGGCTAAGCTTAGTTTTGCTTGAGAGAACTCATTTTTCATAGGCTCAACCCTGAACCAAGCCAATTTTCAAAAAATGAGCCAAGTTAGAGACTGAATCCATGAACAACAGCAAAAGTTAGAGAAACTTCGATGATGGGTAGTCTTCTTTTCTTTTCTTTTTTTAATTGCATGCATTTCTTATTGATTTTTCAGATTGAGTTCATCTTTTTGAGGTGGGTTCCATGATCAAGAATCATATATCTAAGTCTTGGGTTGGAGTTGAGAATTAGCTGGAATTTGGCTTTAAAAGAAAATAGAAGAATTTTGATGATGGATAGTCTTTTTTTTATTGTATGTGTTTCTGATTGATTATTTCAGAATAAAAGGGAGTTTTCCACAATCAAATTGGTTAAACACCTCAATGTCGTTCGTCCTTTTGAGGCGAATTTCAAGATTAAAAATCATCTCTATATTATATGTATTTCTTTCTATTCAAAGTTATTTACACCTTGGGTTGGGGTTGGGAATTGGTTGGGTTTTTCTTTTTCTTTTTCCTTTTCCTTCAAATAAAATAGAGAAGCTTCGATGATGGGTAGTCTTTTTATTAATTGTATGAATTTCTTATTGATTTTTCAGATTAAGAGGGAGATGTCCCATATGACATTGGTTAAACACCCAAATGTGGTTCATCTCTTTAATGTAGGTTTCATGTTTAAAATTTTTTTGTCTATATTATTTGTATTTATTTGTATTTCAAAATTATTTAATATTTTTTATTTTTAGGATTATGTATTAAATAATATTGGGTTTATTTTTCAAGGTGATGGCAAGCAAGACCAAGATAGATTTTGTCTTCGAGTATGTGACAAGAGGATTGCTCTTCATTTAATTGTAACTCTCTCTCTTTCAAACATAATCATAAAAAGAAATACTTTTTTTAGAAATTATTTAATTAGTATTGGGTTTTTTTCTCAGGACACCCACATTTTATGAGAAAAACAGACCACTTACCTAATAATATCACACAAGAAAAACCTTAAATTTGAATATATCTATTATTTTAGTCAGCTAAAATAAATTTTTAAAACTTATAAAATATTAGTTTATTTTTAGGGCCCAGGATTAGCATGCCCTTTTCTGGTAGTATGAAGCTGATATCACTCTGAACCAACAATTTTATTCTGGTCAGTTTGACAAGTGGAACTTTTACTAGAACTGCACACAGTCTGCAAATTCCAAATTCCTGTTGGACCTAATCTCTTCTCTGGATGCCCCATTTGTAAAAAAGTTGCTAATGAGAAGAGGATGGCATGGAACACACCTAGGGATCAAATATGCTTCAACACACCTAGGGATCAAATTTGCTAATGAGACTAGATTGGTACAATCTGAAAAGTTGATGCTCTAGAAAACATGTGAAGGCAAATTGTGAAGAGGGTGGTATAGGTCATTGTGCAGTGCTCATCGGTAGATTTAGATCAGATTCCCAAGCCAAGAGAGTGATACAGGCTCATTAGTTTTCTCATTTAAAATGCTATGCGTTCTAAGTATTGCCTTGCTAGTAAAGGGGCAAAAATTGAAAACGCAAAGGTGAAGATTTACAAAGAGCCATCAAAAGTCTCTCCTAGGTAGGAATTGATTACCCAGCCATCACCTTAGCAAATAAAATTCCAGGAAAGTAAGGCTCTAATCTACATCTCCACCTCATATTCTTCACTCCTCACCTCTTTAATTTTCCTCCTTTAGACCTCAACTTATAGTGAATTCCTAGAAATTCAATATGAAGCAAACGAATGGCCCTAAATGTCAATGCCTTTTCAATACTTACGGCACCTTCAGGTCCTGCCTCCAATTTCAAAAAAACATGAGCACGTTTCAAACATGATTTTGCTGGAGTGGAACTTCAAGTGACCATGGGACCTAGGAGGGGAAGGATTATGTGGAATCTCTGTTTCTTGGCAAATATATGGTCTATTTGGAGAGAGAAAAATTCGCGGTGCTTTGAAGGGACATCTACTGAAGTTGGTAAATTGATTGACAAAGTAAAGTATTTAGTGGCCAGTTGGGCCGCTCCCCTTCATCCATTCAAAGTTATCTCAATGAACTCCAATGTTCAGAACCGGAAGGAAGTAGCTTTTTCAGAGCTCACCGCCAAAGGGTTTCCCCTAGATGGTGTCCTCCACCTCTTAAACTTAATTTTGATGGTAGTGCTACTGGGAATCCTGGCTCGGCAAGTCTGGGGGGTGTTATTCGTAATGAGGAAGGAACCATCATTCTTTCCTATTCGGGCCCAGCAGGTTTCTGTTCGATTAACAAAGCTGAGTTGCTAGCTCTTAACATCGGTCTTCGACAAGCTTCGAGCTTGTAGCCCTAACGGTTAATTGTGGAAGGGGATTCCTATTGCGTCATTCAATGGGTAACCTGGTCCTCTAATCCACCGTGGTACCTTCTAGATATCTTTGAAGAGGTGGTCCAACTTTCTGGAGTTTTGAACGTATCATTCTATCATATTAAGCAGTCGGACAACAAGGAAGTTGATAGGCGTGCCAAAGAGGGAGTCCAGAAAACTTCTCCTACCATTGACTCTTAATGGCTTTTGTACTTTCTTTTTTAGGGCTTGTTGCCCGTTTCTTATTTGGGGGATCATGTCCTATTGTTTTCTGTTTGCTCTCTCATCTTTTGGGCTCTGTATACAGTGTACCCCTCTTATACCGTACAGTTTCTTTCAAGCAATGAATTTCAGCCACCATTTTCCAAAAAAAAAACCCACTTTAAATGACCGTAAAAATATATAAATGCAGAAAGATAAGCAACAAGGTTGTTGTTAAGAATCTTTTTCCTGTATTTCAACTCAAATCTCGACCAACTACGACCTAGGAGGTAATATAACACCACCACCATGGTATGAAAATTTAAGCACCTGTCAGATGGTAGCACAGCCAGATTAAGAGGGCTGATATGTGGCTCTATTCACAATTCTGATAGTCGGTGTGATGCTAAAGAAAGGAATCGAACTGGTGGGACCATACTTGCAAAGTCATTTGATGCATCACAAACAAATAGGACACTAACATTCAACTAGTCGGTGTGATGCTAAAGAAAGGAGTCGAACTGGTGGGACGATACTTGCAAAGTCATTTGATGCATCACAAACAAATAGGACACTACAATTCAACATAAGCTGATCATTGATCCATTATAAAAGTGATTCAGGTGTGACCAGCAGACCTGCCCAGTGATGCCTAAGCAGTACAGCCTGATGGCCCTGATCAAAAGAGCAACAGCCGGAGTCGATAACAAGATGTTCAAACCAAATGTTCCTAAAACACATTTAAGGCTTAAAGCTCTAACTTTCTACTTAAACAGTAAATAACCTACAAGTTTCTCTACTTTAGGCATTCATTCTCAACAAAACGCCAAGCCTATGAGAAACTTTCCAATCTCATAGGCTTGGCTTTCGTTCTTGCGGTTACATAAGAAAAACAATGTCACTAAAAAGAAGAAATGGAGATACATATGAAGCTTCCTGAGCCCCATTTTTTCTCGGTGGCACAGAACTACAGAAAAGTCAAGTTCATTTCTTTCATGTTTAACATTGCATCTCAATCTCAACTTTAAAATAACAGTCAGATTTCTCCCCAAGAACCTCACAGTAGCCTACCCACCATCTAAAACCGTAGCATCTTCTCCGTTTCTCAAGTCCCACCAAACAATAGAAAATTGACCCAGATAAAAAATGAAAGTACCAAATCTGCATCGTGTTTCATCTCAACCAGTTCATCAAATCAAAGGCTCGGAGCTTCTTCAAGCCCCGCTACACCAAACCCAAATATGCTAGGGGCCAAAAAAAAAAAAAAACTTCAACTCAGACCCCAACCCTAATCACCCACTTTCCACTTCAAAAACCCTAATTCCTTCAGCTTCTTCCCAAGAACACCGCCAGCAAAACCCTAATTCCTTCAAATCTTTCTCCGAAACACGCTAACGGTCCTCAAATAGCCTCCACAAACAAAATGCTGGGAATCTCCAAACCCTAACCCTAGCAAAGAGAAAAGTAGAAAGAAGTTGGAAACAACGAGAATCAACAAAAGGATCCGACAAAAAACTCACCACTGCTGTCAGAAGAATTGTACATGTCAAATCCAAACCCTAGAATCCGCAGAAAATGCCCTGAGCCGAATAAGAGGAGAGATTCTTCAAGAAACGAAGCCGCGAGGGAGTAAAAACAACGTATTTGAGGCTCCTTTCGAGCTCTTTTTCCCTAAAATCGACGAAGATAAGGCATTGAGAGGCTGAAAAATGCGGGATTTGAAGCTCTGGAGGTGGAGAAAACTCGGGTAGGGTAGAGATGGAAGAAAGGAGAGAGCGCGAGAGGGAGAGGGAGAGGGAGGAAGGGAAGAAGAGAAAAAACACGGACCCCAAAGGCGATTCATGACACCTTTGTTTTTGGTTAATAGGTCATTTGAGTTCCGCCCAATCCCAACTCGTCTCGTACTCGAGGGTGGGTGTGTAATCAATCCATCCCACGTTGATATGGGTTTTGATTTGGGCTATTTTATAAATAACAACGTTTGTTTTTATGAAATTTGCTGAAAACCACCTGTTTCTTTTCTTAACCACCTCAAATATTTTGAGAGTTTTTACCTTCTATATCACCAAACCAATATTTTATGTTTGAGAGGTTACTTAGTTTCAATCATAATTCATGTAATAATATCACTTTTATATTTATAAAAAAAATAATTTTGAATCTCATTTATCAAATTATATTAAAATGATCTTAATCCACCTTATATCTTATTTTCGATTCAAATATTTTGATTCGAATATAAAACATGATATATATATATGAGATGCTTCTATGAGAGATATCTCTCACGTCCATATTTAATACTAACAACTTAAATGAGAGAAACCCCCATCTTATCTCGCATGGCAAGGTGAGAGTGTCTCTTACAAGAGCACTATATATATATATATATATATATATATATATATATGAGAAGTGCTCCTATGAGAGACACTCTCACCAACTTTATGAGAGATTGGTAGGGGCCATCACATTTAAGTTGGGGATCCTTCCATTTAAGTTGGTGAGAGTGTCTCTCATAAAAGTATTACAATATATATATATATATATATAAACTTAGGCTCGAATCCACCATGGTTTCATCCCCACATCCGAACCATTCCATACCTAGGTTTTCTCAAAGGATTATTATGTTTATTTACTTAACACCATTTACACATGAGTTAATGATATAGGTGGAAGAGAAGAAAAGAAAAGGAGCAAGAAATGATCTTTATCATTTTTTTTTTTTAAATAACGTGTTCAGCGGGCTCCATGAACAGAAACGTTTATAAATTGGAAATAATGGGTCTCAAGCACGGTCAATGGTTTGGTCCATGAATATTTGGGTCCATAGAAAGTGAAGAAAATTGGAAAGAGGAGATTAATTTATTTTTCTATTTTTTGCATTTTTCTCTTAGTCCAAGAGGATTTAAGATATTAAACTTCATGCATTGGGTTCGTCATACATATGAGCATATCGAGCACTTTGAATCATGATTTGGGGGCCATAAATGTGCAGATAACTAGAAAAATGGGAGTGAGATGTTTTTACGTCTTCTCATGTTTCTCAAACCCACAAGGATCTAAGATATGGAATTTCATCTCTTGGGTTTAGCATTTATATTAGAGCACTAACCGGTCCGGATCATGAATAGGAAGTCCAAAAGAATTGTAAAAAATAAAATATATATGATTAGATTTTTTTTGTTGCATTTTTCATACATTTCTCAAAGTACATGGAGTTTTGATATATGAAGCTATTCGATATGCGAAACAAAGCATCCTGGGAGTTTTAAGTTTAAGAAAAAATTTGAACAATTAAGTTTACAAATTTGGGGCCGAGCCCACAAAACTGCAAAGAAATATAAGATGGTTGATGGAATTTCATCCTCCAACCCATTGCAGGTAAACATGAGGTGGAGGTGTACCGGCACCTTTTGAAGTGTGATTGAGATTTTAAAATTTTGGGTTCTAAAAATACCCTATTTACCCATTATTTTCTCACCTCATTTGCACACCTGACTTTTAGAGGACCTTAAATAAAAGTGCACGCCTGTAAATAAACATCACACACTTCAAGAGGTGAAAGGTAAATGATACATAGTGGAACTGTAGATGGGGTCTCACTTGATTCATTTTTCAAAAAAAGAAAAATTATTTACTAGATAGTTATAGGTCTTCACCTTTTTTTTTTTTTTTTTCAATTTTAACAATATTTTAGAATGCATTTTCTAGAATTCCTGAAAATTTTCATACGTGGTTTAACTGTGAGAATAGCTTACTTGAATCACTAACTTAGAGCGGGTGGTACGGTCATGTTGCTAGCCATGATATTTTTTTTCTTTTTCGTACTGAGAAAATAGACCTGATCGAGTTTGTACTTAGTGGAGCACCTGTATACAAGAGTGTCATGTAATCTTTGCATCTACAAAATATTTGCACCATTGTTGTCGCCAAGTGTCAATCCAAGGTTATAAAATGAACAGAGAAACTTTGCCACCATCCATTTTAAGCAATTAGATCAATTTTTTTTTTTTTTTTTTTTGAACTTAGACGCATGCAATGTGACAAAAAGATACCGCTGAGGATGTGATGGCAAAGATCATCACAATCATATCATCAAAACTATTGATTCAGGGGCCTTATGATCGTTAAGTTATATATATTTTTAATGAAATTTAATCCAGGCCCCAATCTGAAAACTCTAAAATCCGTACAATTGAAGCATGATAGCCATACTAAACCAAAGGAAGTAAATCCAGATGGGTCATGAGCATGAATGGTAATGTGGAATCCACTTCATTCTTACACACGTTGCGTTTATGCCCATCACGCAGGAAGCTTCAGATCCAAACATTTCATCGATGGGCCTTCGTATGGATATTGCATATTGTTTTCAATACCTGCCGATGTGAATGTCATGAAGTTTGCTGCCTTTACTGAGACATCGAGGTCTTTTTTATAGGAATGGTTTGCTGCAGAAATTTAAAATTTATCAGTGCGGGATTTGTCGTTTTTGTAGAGCCCATGTGGCATGCTGTCCATAAAATCTTTTAGGCTTGCACATGAAGGGAAGTGTTGGAAAAGTCTCACATCCCAAATCGCCCTAGTAATGATGTTTGACATGGTTTCATATACCTATTTGAATCTTCCATTGTATGGTCTCGTTTGAATCTTCCGCTGTATAGTATCTTACATGCTATTAGAGCTAACCAGTCGTGAGTTCCCAAGAGGAACAACTAGGCACCAAAAAATAATATATGCCACCAAAAGAGTGACGACTGGGTTCCACCTTACGACTCAAGTGTTTGGTAGGAATGGTTAGCCGAAGAAATTTAAGAAAACTATCAATGTGATACCCAATTCACTATTTTTAGCCTCTTTTTGACTAAAAATGATATAACACAAACCATTATTGAATTTTGCAAATTTGCAATAATAACATAAGCAAGATCTTTACAGATAACCACTTACTGATTGTCCCAAACACCGAAGACCTTCACAGATGCTCTCTTTTTACCCTTTCAGGACATCAACATAACAAAAATAGCCAACAGTAAAACAAGTAAAGGAAAACAATGAATACCTTTGTTTCGTTTTCTTTTTTCATAATTCACACAAAAAGGGGCTTCAGAGAGATTCTGGTATAGGCTGAAAGTATTTTCTTACTAAATGGAACCTCCAAGTAAAGAGCTCAAAAACCAGCCCATCCAGCAGGCTGAGTAGACTTTTGCTTGTTCTCTACACTTCTCTTGTTGCTGAATTGCTGGGAGTTACTGCCTCGACCAGAAGATAGAGACATCTGAGAACTGGCAGGGATTGCTGTAAAAGTATCCTGGCTAAAACCCCATTTATCATCAGCACTAGAGTTCACAGGAGCCTTCTTATTCTTCTGGTGGCCATTCAATGTCCGTACAGATCTGGGCTGGCTGTTTGCAGATAAAGGCTGCACTTCTGGCTCGTCCGTGAAAGCTTTCCATGACTCAGAGGCTCGGCCAGGTGAGTTATTCGAAAGCATTCCCTCCTGAAGCTCCCATACAGATCCTTTTATGATTTCCCTTTGCTGTAGCAGGAGTGAAGGGCAGTTACTACTAGATAAGTGTGTATGAGTATGATGCAATAGAAAACTGGGTTTGAGCCAAGTGATGCAAACAGGGTTAGTGGCAAACAAATTCAGGTTAGTCGGAATCGTCTTGAGACACTCAGACTCAAGTTATTTCCATGGTATTTGAAACAAAAGATTATCTTCAGTGGTGCATGCCCAACTTCGTTATACTTAATATATAGTTTGGAACTTGAGCAAACCACATATTGGCTCCCAAGGGACACATGATTTTGCATCGAACAGTTCAGCAGAAAGACACAACTGACAGTACCAAGTCCCGTCCAAAAGTAATTTAAATAGAGCATCTCTAGGTTCTTTCAGCTAAGCAAACCTCACTCAAACAGCTCACTACTGGACTGCTAATATCAATTGTGTAGAAATTTCCGAAGTTTTTCAACCAGCTATTTGGTGCTGTTTCACATAGTAGAGCAGCCACTGCCCTGTGTTGGACCAGCCAATGGACTTGAGACAGCAGCCAAGCACTATGCCCAACTCAAGGTCTTCACAGCCAATGATGCATCAATATGGGACCAGAGTTGCTCCCAGGACTTAATCTTTGTTTACTCTCATATATTAGTTAATCAAATCACCACAACTGTTGCAAAGTTTTAAATGGCCACAAGAAAATTCTTAGGGCATGCTTGTGTGGGTTCTGTGGAAAAACTTTTGCTTTTCCCTGAAATGCTCCATATTTTTCCAACACCCACTAATCAGAAAGGCTTCTCTACAGACTCACAGCTCAAGCCAAAAAAGCTGCATTTTTCGTGGAAAACTGTTCACACCAAAAAAAAAAATGAAGTCCATGGATGGACCATCATTCCGCAGAAAATGCATTACACAAACGCACCCTCAAAATAATCCCATACGTGGATGCTAAAAGTATCTTATCTCCACCCTCTATATTAACAATAAAGGAGTCCTACTCTCATTTTCCTACTTAAGCCAAAAAAAAAAAAACTTACTACCTTAAAAAAAATTCAAATATTATTTTATTTGGAACCCTGGCTTGAACCCAAAACCTAAGGTTGCAACAGCAAGCACCTTCCACTTAGGCATAGGCCCTTGTCAAAAAATCTTCTAAATTGGAAAAATTCTATGAAACATTAACAACAACTTCCATTAAAGAAAAAACCGAGCATTTTAAAATTTCCATCTACTGCATGCTTCTTTACTTTCTAATAAATTTATATTTTTTAAATGGTTTCTAGATTAATTTAGAGTTAAAAAGAGAATGAAGACCACGGTAAATCACCTAGAAATTATATGAGCAGCTTGATGACAATACCTGTGAGGTATGTGAGCTTCCTGGAGAGCCCTGCTGCATCCTATAACCATCTTTATTTGGCAATGGGGGCCTCACAGCAAGGGCCTGCTTAAGCTCCTGGATCTCCTGCCGCTGGGAACGGCAGATGGCTGACAGCTTTTCGTATTTTGATGTTATTTCAGCCTTTTCCAGGTTAGCTTGCTTCAGCTGCTCCTTCAGCCTCTCCACCTCTGCCTCTAAAGCTTCCTTCCCTGTTCTGTTATTCCCTGAGTTGAGCTTAGTGCTATCAAATTCAGCAACAAAAGTATTAAAATCTTCATTCTTAAAGATTCCTACATTTGCGACAGTTGATGTTTTATTTTTCTCAGAATCATGATCTTTATCCTCTGAGAAAAATCTAATTTCAAAGTCCTCGGGACCCGCATCATATCTTTTCTGGGGGTTCCCATGCAAGCTCATCTTGTTCTGATGTCCAACTCGGACATTCTGACCTTTCGGAGGACTAGTACTGTCCATATGACAGAGATTTTCAGGATTTTGTTGAGTGCGATTAAATGTGGTTTCACCCCTTGGACCTTCATTGTCAAAAACAGGACCACTGTCTTCTAAAACAGGTGGATCCTTAGCATATTGGGTGGACCAAAAAGCACCTAAGGGAGCTCCCCCTCCAGTTGACTTTGGAGTACTACCCTGAGATGGTTTTGATTTCTGTGCTTCTTTTGAGGATAGGGATGGCGGTGAAGCATTTCGAGCTTGTTCTCTTGAAGAGGGTGGGGGCGGAGTAGTTCTTCGGGAAGCCCTCTTTGCATGCATTGGACCTACAAAATCCCAACATCATGTCAAGAATATGATTTGTGGCCATGTAGCATAGTCAACGTCAAGTAAACAATTTCAGCGGCTTATAGTAATGACGGCATTTCATTCTTAAATATAAGGATCACTGATGAACAGAAATCATAATTCAATACATGTTCTATGTTTTTACATATATATAATATACATGGTGATCTTCTGCTTAGAGAAAATTATATGCTAACCATGGGGGAACAAGATCATCGAAAGGTCCCAGAGAGGAAGAATCCATACTCCTAATTTAAGGTCCCATAAAGGGGCTGAAATACTTGTCACAAAATTCTGTGAGAAGTACCTCTTGGCAGAAGACTTTCATGTGTGTCTTTGTGCACAACCTACAAGCTAAGAGTATGACAGGTTATATACTGTTTTGTTCTGAATCCTCACCTTCATTATGTGCATCTGTAGTTGGTAGGTGTATGTCAGCTGCTACAGTTGATATCGGCCCATCAGGAGTCTCTTTCTGCAACTCTAGTGGCAATTGTTCATTGACACGAAACCAGACCTGTTACAAGAGCAATTTGATATCAGTTAGTGGAAGGCAAATGCCTTGGCATCCAGGACCATCATGACACAAACAATCTAGAACAAACCTAGATTCATGGAGATGAATGGCCAATCAAGCAAATCTCTTGCCTGCGTGATATCTGGTCTGGCGTCTGGAGAGGCCTGAAGCATGTCTTTGATCAAGTCTATTACAGAAGAACTGTATCTTGGTAAATCTGGAATGCGATAATTTCCATTCAAGATTTGTAGCTTTGATTCCCCGTCAAATGCAGATTTCAGGTAGCAGATCCGGTACAGAAGGCATCCAAGAGCCTACAGCATATTTTAAAGAAAGTCAGCTTGCAAGGAACAGATCCAGCTGTAAAGTTAAAGAAAACAGATGCACATATCAGCCTAATATCAGTTTAATGGACCAAAGCAACATATTTCATAAAATCCACTAAAAAGAGAAAGCTAGCCCATTTAAGCTACTCAGTAAATCTAGGCCATTGTCTTAAACAACTTTTGTATGAAGACCCATTGTTGGGAACAATAAAATAATTAATAACAAACTTACCCATATGTCCACCTTCTCACTTATGGTTTCTTTTCTGAACAGATCCCACATCTGAGGTTAAGCATAGAAAAGGGGGAAGCGTGAGTCGCCACTTTCAACATTATTTTTTTCTTAGCTATCATTTCAGTATCAAAACAAATGTACAAATAAGTGACAGGAGATTAGTCAATCATTAAACCTCAGGGGCTCGATAGGCAGGTGTTGTATGCTTTCTTATATTGTCTTCTTCAATACCCATCTCTTCAGGCCGGTCAAAACACTTATGATTGGTTGAAACACTACCAAAATCACACAATTTCCATGCACCGTCAGGTCCTAGTAGAACATTCTCAGCTTTGAGGTCTCTGCAGAACACCAACACATCAGCTTCAGCTTACGAGGGATAACAAGATGAATAAAACACTCAACAGAGTAGCTTCTGATATGATTAAAACAGCACCTCTCTAACACAGCTAAAGTTTATACTCTTCTAGTATTACATAAACTAGGAACAGAGAGTAAAGTTGGCTTTCTATACATTTAGAGTATACAAATGGTGTAAAGTTGGCTTTCTATACATTTAAAGTATAAAAATGGCAAATTCATGTTTCATTGTGAAAGATACAGTTCATCAGATTAGAAAGGAGCTTAGACTTTAAATATTTTTGCAACTTATCTTCCTATATGGGAACAAAAATACTAAGACATGAGCTACATTGAAATGATTGTAACAACTGTAAGAACAAATGTATTCAAATGGTTCCTACTAATCACATACCAAAATAAAATGAAAGACGCATTATTATGCATGAAGTGGTCAGTGATCCAGCATCTCCCTTTCCTTTTTTATCATATTTGAACACAAAACATATTTTTTTGAGAAAGAAAAGAGAAAAAAAAAAAAAGAGGAAAAAGTAGCAGCATTGTAGCAACCATGTCTTCCAGGCTTCTAGAAAATCTAATTATTATGTAAATTCAGAACCAAACTGAATATCCAAATGAAACAAACCAACTTGAAAAACGCAGAAATGCCCCCAACCCCCTCCCCCTGCCTGTGTATTGGCACAGGGCTGATGGTTATTAAGACTCATCGAACCTTTAATAAACAATTGAATTGAATAAAAAAAATGTATAGTTAAAAGGTACCTCAACCGAGTCTAATGCAATAAAGGGTTACAATAATGTGATAGAGCTAACTTTTGCCCTAACCAATCACTGATCAATGATGAGACTTTTCTAACCACACCTCACCAAAACTCAAAATCTAACTGATAGCATGCAGTCTGATCATAGACGAGAGTTATACAGGATTCCTTAAGCTTTCAGTAGAGAATATATTAACATCCATGCTGTAAGAACTCAAGAAGGCAATCATCTTGTCAAGAACTCATAATGGTTCTTCTGAGATTATTGAATATTTTTTCTAAATCTAGATAGACAAGATTGTGAGAAAAAAAAATCAACATAGAAGAAGTTAACAACAACAACGGCAAGTATTACCATCATTTACCTATGAGCAATGGGCGGTGACTGGCAATGCATTGCCAACACTGCATTGCAGATGTCCCTGAAAATCAAGAGGACCTGCTTCTCCTCAAAATACCCAGCTCCTCTGCTCTCCAGCACACTGACCAGCGACTTTTCGCAAAATTCCATCACAAGCAATGCTTCCTTCATCCGTCCCATATCAAAAATAGCCTGCGCCTGAAGTGCCACAACATTTGGATGCCCTTTAAGCAATTTCATCACTGAGATTTCCTTCTTCACCAGATCCAATGATTCCTCGTCGTTGCATATCATGTGCTTCAAAGCATACTGCTTCGATGAATGGACCGCATCACGTGCAAGATAAACACATGAGAATCCACCTTCCGCGATGGCGTTGCGGACGTGAATCTTCAGATTGCCGATCTCAACAGTCCGGCCTTCCATCCCAGTCGGTTCTTTAGGCATGAATTGCTTGATCCTCCACATGCTTCAAACAGTGCAACCGATCAACAGATCTAAAGGATCTGCAGTCTTTAAATATAACAGTGCCGCAATAAGATGCACAGCTTCACCAACGGCAGCTGATTTTCTCTTCTCAACTGCAGATCTATATGAAAACGCCCCAATTCGTGTATCTGACAAATCCAAAACCGCGAACTTCGTAAGTTTTGGATTCGAATAAAGATCAACTACCTTCTATCGCCTAAAACTCCGTCTATAGTTACAGATTCGTACAAACAAACCCTGGATCAAGTTTCTGCAGATCTTTCTCCTGAAAGCCAGTGGATTTACGGATCTAGGGCATTCGCAGATCTAAAACTTTCGTAAAACCAACTGTTTCTTACAACAAAAACGAGATCTCATCTCTTTCTAGCCCGATAATCGATTTTCCACGGTCGATTGGGATGAAAGTGCTTATATTTTAAGGATCGGAAGATAAAGAAGATACAGAATCCTAAGTTTAGAGGAAATCAGCTGCTGATCCGTCACAGAGCTTGAAATCTGTGTCTCGGAGAGCAGATTCGAAGGGGAGGAACATGGAAAAAGAAGAAGAGATATTCGTACCTGCGATGCGATATCCAAGCAATAGAGAAATCAACGGCGGTAGATTTGAACCAGAACGCTTGTTGAAGAAGGAAGATCTGAAGTCTTTTGTTTTCGCCCGGAAAAAGGAGATTGATTGAGCTTCGTAGAGCAGAGAGGTGTCTTCATTGGCACTACAGATGGAAAGGGAGTATTTATAGCGTTTGAGGAACGCGCGATGCGAAGCAGCCGTGGGTCACATGAGCACCGCGGGACCGTGTGAGAAATGTGTGGCTCGTGATTGGATGATCTTGACCGTTAATGTGAATGAGAATCATCATCATCATCACCACCGTAGAACCAGATTAGAAGATCAGAGCCGTCCAATATTTTTGGTGACTTCTATGGTTCTTTTTGTTGTTCTTTTAAAAGTGAGATGTCACTCATGTGTCGATTTTTAAGGGCCCGTAGTCTTGAATCTTTGAAGATTCTTGTTCTAATGTTTCAGGAATCCTCCAAATGTTGCCTCCACTTAAATTCATGAATAACTGAGGCCTGTTTTTTTTTTTTTTTTTTTCCTTTTTTGTGAAACTTCTATAGGAATTCACCCTGCCCAGGGATGACAAGTCGTCCCCTAGAATTTCTGAATCCCATGTTATTCAGTAGCATTTCTAGATTATAGCCACTTGAAATTTCTCTTTTGATATTTGGGAATATAGGAATTTCACTCTCTTTGTATTTTTTTTTAGAATTTCTGGGAATTTAGAAATTCCCCATACAGGAATTTACGAAATTCCAGCAGAGAAACATGAAGTATGATGTAATATTTTACAAATAACTAAGTATGATGTAACATTTTGAAAATCGGGATTTAAATAACTCTATAGACTACCTATTTGGAAGTATGATGAAGTGAAGTATGGTGAAGTGAAGCATCAAATTAAGAGAAAATAAAATATAAGGTGTTATGATGGTACTTTATTTTTAGTTGTTTAAGATGGAATCTTTTTTTTTACTTCTTGTATAGAAAATTTGAGGGTTTTTTTTTTTTTTTAGTGGAGAAAAGAAGTTGTTTTTTTTACTTTTAAAAAAAAATTGGAGGGATTTTTGAAATTTTGTACTTTTGATATGACCCCTTGTCATTTATTTTTTGAATTCACTTTACTTTAACTTAACTAGTTAATTGCCAAACACGCAAAAGGAGTTGTTTCGTAGAGATAAATTCTTATGGTTTAAATCAAAATTTCAAAATGAGAGCTATTAATGCCACAACTAGAGCTTATCCTTCCACGTCCCTTCGCTTTCCACATCTATCTCTTTTCAAAACTTCTCTTTGCACACCCTATTATTCCCAAAATATCATTTTTTCCCCCTTCTCAATTCACTACCTTTCTTCCCCCCTCCTTGCAACCGCCCTTCGCCCCCTCATCAGCCGCCGCCCTCTCTCCCTCTTCCTCTCCTTCTCCCTCTCCTTCTCTCTCCCTCCGCCGCCGCTCCCTCTTCTTACCGCCGCCCTCTAGCCCCATCCCTCTCTTCCTCTCATTCTCCTTCTCCTTCTCCCTCTCCCTCTCCCTCTTCGGCGGTGCAGCCGGAGGGGACCACTGCCACTGAAGGGGACGGGGGTGGCTAGGTTGGGGTGGGGGAGTGTAGAAAGATGGGGTTGTGTTGGATGTCCTTTTAGGTAATTTCACATACAGACATATTGGTCATGAAAAAAAGGGTTGTGAAAGGAGAAGCTCTAGCTGTGGCATTAACAGCTCTCTTTAAAATTCCTTGGGCGCGTTTGGACGTACGGTGAAGTGAAGCATCAAATCAAGAGAGAATAAAATATAAGGAGTTATGATAGTATTTTGTTTTTTATTATTTGGTATGGAATATTTTTGACTTTTTGTATAGAAAAGTAGAATTTTTTCGTCTTGTAGTGGAGAAAGGAGGTTGCTTTTTTTAACTTTTTTTTTTAAATTCGAGGGAATTTTGGAATTGGGTACTTTTGATAAGACCCCTTGTCATTTATTGTCCGAATTCACTCTATTTTCACTTAACTAGTTAATTGCCAAACATGCCTGAGGCCATAAACTGCTATTGCTCTCTTGACATGGAAAATTTCAGTAAAGAATATCCATGAACAAACTGGCCTCAATGCCATGAGTTTTCTTCCACCATCACCTTTTTCCACCATCTCTCAGCCGAAAAGAGAAAAAAAAAGAATATTTTTTCTTATATGTGCAGAAAAATTTAATACGATAAGGGGATGGAATCACTTTTCTAGAGATCATAGAAATCAAGCACACGAATGTGCACACGAAAGTGATATCTATAGTTAAACAAAAAAGATGAAAGTGAGCCCAAAAAATAGAGAAAGCGAAAGTGAAGATGCGAGTGGTGTTGAGCCTGTTAGGGTCAGAGAAAGCTTGTCAAAGCCACATAAACGATTGACATATCAGCCATATTTTGGAAAGGGTTGGTCCTACGCTCCTAAGAGTTGGGCCTTAAAAATTGCATATAACCAAGAAGGCAGGAACCAGCCATTTAACTACTGAAGCGGGAGAACGGCTGCGTACCTCATTGGTAGGTAGTGGCAATTTTCACCTAAGATTTGAACCTTGGGTACTTTACATTTTCCCACTTGCATGGGCTTTCTTCTCGTTTATGCAAGATGATTTTTTATGTGTGTGCGAGCTCTCTCTTGGGTAACAGCCTCCTTAACCGGGTTATACATATATGAGAAGTGCTCCTATGAGAGACACTCTCACCAATTTGGTGAGAAATGGGTGGGAGCCCTCACATTTAAATTGGGGTCCTTACATTTAAGTTGGTGAGAGTGGATATGAAAGTGAGGGCCCCCACCCATCTCTCACCAAATTACTGAAAGTATGTATCATATGAACACTTGGCTATATATACATATAGTAAATTCAGCCAAACTTGTAGGCTGGCCTAGCATGGCTTGCTCCACTAGCATCCTGACATGGTCTTTGAGAAAGTGTACATGGGAATGAAATCTTAGATGGTAAGAAAGAATAAAAAGTAGTCATCGGTCAAGGGATAGGGATGGGAGATCCACCGAAAGGACTTTTCATGATTATTGGCCATATGATTTTTCTCTTTAGTGGGCCTCTGTATATAGTATTTGGAGTGATTTACAAGCAGTCATTGTTTCAGTTGACCTAAGCCACTAGAGTGGGATCAGTTTTTTTTTTTTTTCTCTCTCTCTCTAAGCCACTAGAGTGGGATCAGTTTTTTTTTCTCTCTCTCTAAGCTACTAGAGTGGGATCAGTTGTATAGGCAAAAGAAAGGTGTCGTCACCAGTCAATACAAAAATACATCCAGTGATCGAGTGGCTCCTGAGCCATGTAACACGGTACAAAATTACATGAATTGCATATTTGGATGATATGGACCATCCAGTCTATGAACATTTTTGCCCATGGTTTGTGGAATACTTTAAAGATAGTGGCAATAAGATCCAAAACTTATTAACCCATTTGTTCTTATGGGCTAAGAGATGATTGGCAGAGTGGAGTAGCATAAAGGGTAAGGTGCTCATGCCTCATGGGCAGTCCAGATCCTACACTGATTGTAAGAAGGATGGCCCAAAACTTATTTTCAGGTGGGTGGTACAATGTTATGGTTTAATTAGTAAGCCTGATAATTAAATGAGGTGGGTTGAATAAAGTTTTGGTCCATCTCTTCCTGACTATGAACATAGAAACACTTTAGATGGTGGGAGTCACATTGAAAGCCTATGCTATCCTTTGTTTAGTTGGTGAGATGATCCGAACTTTCCATGATGATGGATGATGGTTTAGGCTCTTAATATACCACCACAAAAATAATTGAGATTTAATCCGATGGTAATAATTATTTAGATTAATGCCAAATTATGATGATAACTAATTCATGGGGGTTAGTGAGTGTGAGAGGGTTGAATTTGTCAGGAGGAATCCCATGCACTCATAAAAGATTAACTCATGCAAATCTGTCAGAGACGCCTTTTAGCAAAGTTATAAATTTTATATATAGATAGATGCAGACATATCCATATGAAAATCATTATTCTAAATAAGAATTGTCAGCACGGTCTTTATAAGTGGTTTGACTAATTTTGTGACCACCTAGCCCGTCCTTTCTCACAAATCACAACGCCCCAAATCTACCTCCTCTCACACACTTTCACCAACCCAAGAGTTGCCACAAGACCAAATCTAAGATTGTTAAAACCATCAAACTATTATTTATCATTGGAATAAAAAGAAAGTTATGTCTTTTGAAATTATTAATCTTGAGGGCCATAAATCAAGAGATTAGGATGATGAATTGGAGGTGATATCTTTCACTCCTTATCACTTTCAGATCTTTCCAACTCCCCACACTCTCCCTCATGATCAGCATGATGAAAGGTGGGCCCCATAGGTTAGTATGCATTATCTTATTTGCTAACACTATCCAAATAGGCCATTAAATGAAGGGGTAGGAGCATTGACTGACTTGAAATTTGATATTTGGGGCCTTTCGGGATCTTTCCATGCCCCATAGTCCCATGATTTGTAGGGACCAAGGTGGGACTCAGTATCATTTATCTCGCATGGTACTGTGAGAGATAGATATGCAGGAACATCTTCAATGTACATATATATATATATATATATAAAAGGGAGGTGCTCTAGTGAGAGACACTCTTACCAAATTGGTGAGAGATGGGTGGGGGCTCTCACATTTAAGTTGGGAGTCCTTGCATTTAAGTTAGTGAGAGTTGATATGGAAGTGAGGGCCTCCACCCATCTCTCATAAACTTGGTGAGAGTGTCTCTCATAGGAGCACCTCCCTATATAAAATTGACTTGAGTCAAGGCCTATCTTTAGAGCCGATGTGTTTGATTTCAGCCGATTTAAGTCCAATAACAGAAAGAGCTAGCCTTGACAAGAGCTTAGCCCAACCTGCCACATGAGCATCCTAGACACAAACCAAAGTATATATAGAGTATGTGCAAAGGCCAACCATTGGATCAAACGCTTTACACTCAATCAGTCTCAACTAGTTAGTTATGCACCATCATTGTCAATTTCATGCATAAATATATGTTCATTAACAAGGTAGGGTTGGGCTCACATAAATTGTCAACTTAATTAAGCCAAGTTCATCAATATTTTGTCACGATGTGTTCTGATATTTATCAAGTCAAATATTTCCTTCTACCAAAATTAATCAATAAATCAAAGTCAAATAACTCCAGCAAGTATGATCAGACATAAACATGTGATTAAATCTTATTGAGAGATAACCACATTCCTTTTTTTTTTTTCTCTAGTTTGATCAATTAAATGATTAGACTACAGGAGGGAGCCAGGTTCACCGATCCTCATTTAGTTATTAAAGATCCTCTTCATCATCATCAACGACGACAAAGCCTTGACCCAACTACAGGGGCGGACCTAGGGGGCCTGGAAGGGGCCATGGCCCCCTTACATCTAAAACGCCCCTCAAAGCAATGCTTGGCCCCTCCATTATGTGGCCATCCATTGTTTTGAACTCTTTTTAACATGATTTGACTCTTAAAAAAAGGACACAGAAATATTCCTGGTTTTGGGAAAAACATAAAATGAAATAAAGAAAGGAAAAGAAAGGAAAGGAAATAAAGGTAGGAAGAACAAATAAGGAAGGCTTGATGGAAATTGGAAAGGAGATTTTTCAATTTTCATTCTAACCTAAATCTTATGATTCAAGAGGGGTAGAGGAAAATGTAATTATTCTTATTGGAGATCTTGAAAAGAGTTGTAGGTTGCACACTTGTAAAGACTTTGAGGTAGGAATACAGAAGAGGCACAACAAACCCACTTTCTCTTTCTCTTTTATAGAATTGTTGTCTGCACATTACATAGATGTAGTGATTTACTACATGTCATTAGCTTATATTGAAATATAACCCACCTAAAATCAATGTCTATTTGTGTTTCATTATTATATTAATTTTTAACTCAATTAGAATTTTATCCATCATAGATAAAGAAATATAGTTGTATTTTTTATTATTATTTTATTATCATCCATGTCAGAATAATACGGTCAAAAAATTTTATTTTAAGGAGATTAAAATTTATGGAACTATGCTTTGGAATGATTTGAATTTTAGATATGAGATGTTATAATTACTTTTCTTTAAGTTTTAAAATAATAAAATCTTAAATTATAACTTACAAATTAAATGCATAAGAAAGGATTGGATCGGTACCCATTTTGAGATTTTTTTTATACTTTTTTTGTACCCTAGTCAAGGAGGTTGGGACTGAAGAGAGAGAGTCCCGTATATACAGGAAGACAACCCACTCAAGTGGAAGGGAGCCCGCACATGAGGGGAGTGGTAGTGTACCCAGGGTTTGAACTTTGGGCAACTTGGTAAGAACCACCACTCCTTACCAGTCAGGTAATTAAGGAGCCGTTCTCAAATACATATGGTAGATATATATATATATACACACACACACACACACTAATGCATTCTAAGCTCTAATGTTTGTTAAAACTACACTTCGTAACAGAATGAATGATGAGTTTCTCATAAATAATTTAATTGTATATATTGAAAAAAATTACAGAAAAATTCAGTATTGAACAATAATTGATTATTTTAACTCAATGAAAGAACGTTGAGAACAACTTTAATAATTTAATTATTTTGTGTTTTATTACTGAATCTTGTAATTGACCTAAAAGGGAGGAGAAACAAAGGTCAGAGCCCCTGGCTGCTGTCAGCCGAAGGCACTCCGACGCCTAAATTAGTGCAGTCACTGAACTAGGGTAAAGTGAGGAGGAAGAAGGCACAGGCCATAGTGTAGTGTATTGCACGGTGCATAAAGCGTACCTGTTATGGACTTACCATGCAGGTATATGTAGAGGAGTGTGAAAACTACCTGAGTGGAGGTAGGTGAGGGAGCTTGTCTCATCAGCCCATACCTAGGATCCACAGTGGGGGTAGGTGAGGGTACTGTCCCATCAGATCTCTCCTCAATCCACACATAAATGCGGACGTGATTGTCTGATAGGGACGACCCCTTATCAGTAATCGGCGGCCACCTTATCTGCCAGTACGTTCTGCAACGTAGCTGTTCCGTCACATAATGTGAATACGACGTTCAGTGTTCACCTCGGTTAACAGAGACGAACTGGAGAAGTCACCGGGGTTGTGGGCGCAAGCTCGGATACTGCTGTCGAGATGCGAGATGTCGAACTCAAGGGAACGGGCTCGATACTCTTACCGAGGTGGGCTTGGACTTGAAGCCAGCTGGCGTTGTCGCCGAGCTGAGCAAGGCCTGGCCCAAAGCAAGCCCAGTTGGTACTCTTACCTAAGACTGGGAGTAATTTCAGGATCACGGAAATACCCCGCACAATTGCCCCTAGCTCCTGACCTCGGGAGTTCCGCAACTCGGGGGTTAGGAGCTAAAAACTAGGGGTTATTCCTTGTGCCGAGCTCGTAGCTCTAGCGGTTGTTAATGTCCAATCTTTATTGCGTTGCTCTGCTGGCTGAAGGCGCTAACGTCGCTTCGTCTGCCCGAGATAATTGATTGCAAAGGCTGCACGGATGCGAAAGGTGTACCGTCTCATTACGTGTCACCGCTTGATCGGTTGTACGGCTAACCCGAAGCGACGCGTGTGGCTCCCGAAGCGACGTTCTGATAGCGTGCCCTAGAAACTCCAACGGGCGCCTCTGCTCTATAAAAACAGGACGTCTTCTCCATTCTCCTACTTTGGCATTTTGAGAAAAGAAAGGACCCTTGCAGTGAGAGCCTTCTGCGAAAGAGATCCTTGCTCGTTCTTGTAACCCTCCGTGCTTTCTTCAATCTTTGTGAGTCTCTCGTCGCCCTTTCTTCTTTGTGCTTCTCTTGCCCTTGCTAGGACTTTCGCTAGGGTTTTCTGTCTGCCTCTCTGTCTAGCCTTTTCTGCCCCGGATCTTGGAGATGGGAGCATATAGGCACTAGGTAGATACCCCACAAGCCCTGGAAAACTTTAGGAACATGTATAGGATACCAGAGGAGGTCCCTATTAGGATAGACGACCTGGAGGACGCCTTTGACGGCAGGATCTGCCAAAATGGCTGGATGCCGTTTCCCCTGGTGTCCATCGTGGAAGGAGGGGTCAGGTTCCCCATCCATCCACTTCTGAGGGAGTGCCTCCGGACGTGGAGACTCTGCTTGTGCCAGCTGATGCCCAATAGCTTTAAAATAATAATGGGCACGGCCGAGCTCAATAGAATATTAGGGATCAACCTTGGTGTCCACGACATCGAGGATGTATATGACTTGTGCAAGGCCACGGGGGTCGAGGACCATTATTACCTCCGTGGGAAGCCAAAAACAGAGCTCTTTGTCCATGATTAGAGGATTCGAGCCGGCATGCCGGGAACGACCGCCTGTTCGACTCCGGAGAATGGGAGTTCGCAGCATCTGAGCCTGCGGCGGCCAGATTCTTCAAGATACCCCGTCGTCTCGGGAAACCCCAAATTAAACGCCGAGCTCAATGATCTTTTATTTTATCCTTTCTTATTTTGCCGAACTCACAGGTTTTGCTTGCCGAGCAGGTCACAGCGAGAGAAAAAAGGAGGCGCTCAGGGTTGGGTGGAGACGGAACATTGAGTGGCTGAAAGCTATGAAGAAGTACCAAGGCCACAGTGGTCATGCGACTTGGGACCTTCTCGGATATCAGCCCGTCTACCGTTCGTTCATCCCTCGAAGGCCCGACAATCTCCCTCAGGTCGAAGAACCATAGGACGTGAAGCCGGTGTTCCCCTAGGAGTCGGGGCTTCCACCTCGGCATCCGCGCAGCAACCTGTCAACCCCCAACAAGCGGTGGACGCCTTCCCTTCAAGCTCGGAAGAAGATGAGGAAAAGGAAATGCCGCTGCAAAGGCGTCAGCCCACAATCGAGTTTGTGGACTTAGAGTCCCAGGCATTGGGTAACCCAGCTCCCCTGGCGTCGATGCCCCCGGTCTCCGGTGTCATGGGGTCTTCCACCGTGCCTGGCGCTCCATCAGGCGGCCCTGTAAAGCGCCCTGTCGAGGGCCCTCAAAAGCACCCCGCCGAGGGCAGCAAAAGGGGAGGCTCGGTAGAGAAGAGGCCCCGGCAGGAGGGGCCGACGGGGAAGGAGCCCGAGAAGGGGGGCGCTCCTTTTGGAGAAGAAGAGCACTCCTCTGGAGAAGGGGAGTACCCCACCGGCGAAGGAGAGCGTCCCGCCGGTGAAGGAAAGCATCCCTCTGGGGAAGGAGGACGTTTCTAAGGAGAAGGGCCCCAAGCTCGACCCGACGAAAAGGCTCATCTGTGGCCCGCCATTCCTGCTGAACTTGATGTTGGAGCCTAGGAGGCCCCTGACGATTCATGACAGGCTTTGTGACAACTCTACTGTGTTGGCCGCGATCACTAGAATTTTGTTTAAAACCCCCCCCCCCCCCCAAATTAAATAATGAAGAGAAACCAGTAGATTTAGGTAAGAAGCAACGTCAGATTTAATACCTAAATATTCAGTTTGTTAAACCTATTACTAATTCGTCCTTTGCTTCTGGTAAATCAAAAGGTAATCTTTCACATTTCACTAGGGAAGAGATTAGAAAAACTATAAACCCTATATAGGTTGACGCCACAAATTCCACCCCCAAAATCCATATTTTGACTGTGTCTCAACTATATCAATTGTACTTGAACTGTTAGATAATCACAGTTGATGATAACATCACTACCCCTAAATAAGATTCTTAGTTCCACCCTGCCCGACTATGTTGGTGTTGGTCGTATGAATTTTGTTTCTCCATTCCAATTTATTTTAAGTCAAATCCTCAGATATACTTTCATTCATGGCTCATGTATATTAAAGACGGACACAACATTGAAAACTAACTATATCCAGGACATTGATGCATATCCCATTCATGCCATACTATTTACATTCAAAATTCAATGGTTTTCAATTTTAAGCATGGTTGGATGCATAAGAAAACACAAAAAAATAATATTTTATAGAATATAATCTTACATTTTCTAAATAAGAAAATCTTGTTTGTTTGGTAACCCAAGACAAATTTAAAGAAAAGATTCTTTCATTTAAAACAACTCAATATTTTCTCCTCCAGCTTGTCCTCGTAGAAAACTTTGTACAAGATGAGAGTCTTTCAAAATGATTATTACAAAATGGTAGAGTAAAGTAAAGACTTTAGTTTACCAAATCCATCATGATGTGTTTGTTTACATATATGGTAAAGTAAAGTAAAAGTAAATGTCACATGTTGGTAAAGGTAGGGTAAAGTAAAGGTATGATAAAGTATATGGTGAAGTAAAGTCGGAATGAATGGTAAAGTAGTTCCGTTTGTTTACTTTACTTTATCACATTTTATCTTAGTTTTATATGATAAATAAAAAGTGACTTGCTTACAAGTGTGGTGAAGTATAATAAAGATTTATGTCATATCATGGTAAAAGGTGAAGTAAAGTAAGGTCAAATGAAGTATGTGGTAAAGCAAAGTAGGAGAGAGAGTTATTAAGTAGTTGTTTTTTTTTTTTTTTATTGACTTTATTTTACTATTCTTTACCATGGTTTTATATGATAAACGAAAAGTAACTTATGGTAAAAACATGACAGTTGAACTTTACTTTACCACATTACTTTTTTATCCAGACGTGATAAATTATATATATATTAAAATATTTAATAAAAAATTATTCTAATAATATAATTTACTTTTATCGTAGCACCTTCCAAACAGCTAAATTTAAAATCTGTAATATTATTAAAAAATTGTCAAACAGTAAAAATATTATACTATAATAATAATATTGCATTATTGCATTCTATACTATTTTATTCTTGCAATATGTAAATATTTTATTTTGTAAACATCCAAACGAGCCCTTAAACCTTTTAACTCCGGTAAGGAATAGAACCCAGATCAGGCGGGTGGTAGATATGCAAAGCATACAGATATATGCAAGAGATCGGAACTCCCATTCAACAACACAAAATTCAACAATATACCTTTCGATCATAAATGTATCTTATAAAATACTCAGAGGCCACGCTCAAACTACTGAATACCAGCCTCATGTGATCATTCCTAGTACTGTCACTATATACACATACAGTAATTGGTTTTATATGTTCAGGATCATGTCTTCAGCTTATACAGATATTCAGTTATCTGATGAGTACATCAAACTGATTAAGAGTTAATCATTCAACACTAAAAAGAACTTCTCTTAGTGCAATTGTCAAATGAACCATGACTTTCAAGGTCCATCCACTTTCAAGGTGTCGAGGAACCGAACGCTGCCAGCCTTCTGCTCAAAGTATGTACGAAAATATTCGGGCTGGCTTATGGCTTTGTAGATGGCAGGATAATCTGGCTTGATGAGATCTTGGGCCGGCTTGATTGTGGCATTTTTGTCTGGATAACAAAAGCAAATGATTGATATTCTTACCTTGGATTCGCTTACAACTGCTCTGTGCTCTGCAGATTTGTAAATCCCATTACTCATAACCTGAATAAAAAATTTAGGGTGGTGATCAAGTAAAAACTGAAGAGTGCATGTACTACATATATTTCAGACCAGTTTTTCTCATACCCAAGACAGCAGTGCTTGTCCAAACTCATTAAACAAACTGTATTTAAATTCATCATTGAACAAATTAAGAAAAAAAAAATCATAATTATTGTCATCTGAAGCCCTATCCTATCTATGTGATTTCAACTTGCATCTAAACCAAAATTTAATACCTGTTCAGATACAAGGTTGAATAAAATCTTCTTAGGTCCCAGGCTAAGTGATCAAGATTCAAGACTGAGGGCTTTAAAGAATCTTGGTAGGTCCCACCGGCCATGTGAAATAGAAGAGTAAGTAATCCAATCTGACATTTTTAGCCATCAGATCCAATGCTTTTAAATAAGAACAAAATTCATTTAACCACTCAAATTATTGCTTCAAATCAAAATGGCTAATCCACATCCCAACCCAATCATACTTTATGGGCCAGTGGGCCTCACCAACATTGCAAGTTTTTCCCTTGAATCTTACTTGTTCTAGTCAGGCAAGAGTTTTTATTTGAAGTATCACAATAATCAAAATGCTATCCCAACGTGATCCTCACTTCTAAGTCATATGATCAGAGTCAGTAAACCACATTGCAAATAACCCCTGTTCTAAAGTCTCTCTCCATGTGTGGTTTGAATGCATGGGCTTGAGAAGTCTGATTTGTTACCTCTGTAACATTGCCAATGATTACATCTATTGCACCAGGGACTGGTTTAACGGTGGCCCAGTGCCCATCCTTTTGTATCTGTAAGCCCGGAGTATCATCAAACTCGAGTAAGAGAGTGATACTTGTGAAGTCGGTATGCGGTGAAGACCCAATGACCTGCTCCGGTTGAGAACATGGCGGATAGTAATTCATCCTTACTTGAACTACTCCATCTTTACAAACCTCAGAGAATTCGCAGGCCTCTAAGCCAGTGGCCATGCCCAAGAAGCCCAATAGAGAAACTGCAAGCCTCTGCATCTCCTTTGAGTAAACATCTATAGTGTCCCTAGTAAAAACAAACAAACAAAAAGAAGGTTTCTACATTCAGGAAATCACTAGAGGTTTGATTCAAATAAGCTTCATTTGGTAGAGGACAACAGAGCAGAATCTAGTAAGAAATCCCACTGGTAAATTCCATCATCTTAAGAATCTTCATTTCATTCACCCTAGTTCTAGAATTCCTTCAAAAGGAAATAATTGATGACAACCAATTTACCCAAATGCAGAATCAACATTTAGAATTTTTGGTAAGTAGAGGGACTGCTCTGATTACCTGATGCCTTGAGGGTTTTCCGGCCAGAAGCTCAAATTCCGGTCTTCCACAGGAAGGGCATTGACAAACATCATGTCACTCCACTGGAGCTTTTGACTGATAATAAAGGGCTGACCATAACCTTCCAAGCTGCCTTCCTTATGTGAATAACGCAGCTTCTCTTCCAAGGGAAGATTGTAGAATTCTAGTGTTTGCTTCTTCATCTCTTTTATTAATTCCTCTAACACACCATGGTTAATCAACTGGAGAATTCCAAGGAATTTGAAGATTACTTTCCTAGTTATCACTTACCACTTTTTTCAAGGAAAAATGAAAAGAAGAGGAAAATTAAGTACCTGGAATGCCCCCCAGTCTCTGCAAGCTGAGTAAAGCTTGTGCAGCTCTTCCTCTCTAGACTCTCCTCCGTTGACCAGATTGGCCATGTTGACCAGGGGAACTTGGAGAGAAGGGTTGCAGCGATCGGCGACCGGATCGTCTGCCACGTCGCGCACGTAGCTCTGTGGGACTGAATCCAACGGCTCTCGTGCAAGCTCTTGCACGCTTGGGATCTGATTAGTAGCCCAGTTGATGCTGGACAGAAGAGCCATGGCCGTCTGTGCTTAGTTCTAGTTGTTCTGGAATCTGGACTGGAAGAAGACTAGTGCATAAAAAAGCTGTAAACAGAAGAAGCCTTCGTGACAGTACAAGATGTGGGTCCCACTGTAGACGGAAATGACGATGAGGAAGGAGTTAGGAGAGACCATTCAATTGAGGTCTGCTGATTGGACGATTGGGAAAAATCTGCCTTGGCAGTCAACATCCAATCCAACTAAGAGCAGTCTCCCACAGGCTCTCTGTAAGTGGGGGTGGTCTCATTCCCTCTAGTGACATTCATAGAGTTTAATTACATTGTAAATTTTACTACGGTGAAATTGAGCATATAATTGATAACTTGATTGATGCTAATCTCATTAGCAGTCATGTGCTTAATTTTACGGTGAAAACCAACTTCTATTTAAGTAAAATTTCAAAATGTGAGTCTCAACATTGGACTTTCATGCATAGCATACCACTCAAAAGGCGTCAATCTCGCTACCAAATGGCATCAGCGCAAATTCTTTTTGAAGCAAGATTGGTTGGGGCTGATGGTTATGGGCCACCAGCCCACTTAATGGTGGGCCCATGGTTCTTAATCAAATGCTATTCTATTCCCATATAAAACCGCAACTCTCCTTCTAATTAGAACAATTTCGATATATCATGTATAAAAGAGAGGTAAAAATAGATGTCCCATCCAATTTGGACTTACTCTTGAAATAACTAAAATTCAAACAGGAAAAACTAGATATCTCCCTCTATGCATTATAGTGTTAACCGTGTCTCTCGATTAGGGTGGAACCAACTCTTATTGGATTAAAATTTTACATTGGATACATTTATTTTGAGTTGGCTTAGCTTATACTACATACATTTATTTTGAGTTGGCTCGGCTTGAAAGGTCACTGAGTCACATCAGTGGAATGAGTTGGGGTCATGGGTTTGGGGCTGAGTGCTTGAGCTCCAGTCCACCTTATAGAGAAATAAATAAATAAGTAATAAATGGATGAAAAATATGTTTGTAAGCTATTGTGGGATGCCGATTCTCTATCCAATAAGTACAAATACTCTTTACATTCAACTTTTGTATACGTACTCAGAAACCTGACAAGGGGTGCAACTCAGATCAGGTTCCTCATCGGGTTGGGTCAACCCGACTCAACATCCCAACCCATGGGAAAAAACACCTGAAGTGTTCAACCAGAATAAACCTGAAGCCTCATTCAAAGGCAATGGCATAAATAGATTATCTGATATGTCTTTTCAATTGAAAAAAAAAAAAAAAACACACTTCCCATAATCTCAAAGTTACATGGGCAAGGTTGTATATGATAAAAGCAGGCCAAGTAAATTTGCCGGAAAATAGAAATACTATCGACAAACTTGTCATATGAAAAAACTTTTATGGGCAAACTTGTCAAGAACAAAGCAAAATATGTATGATTGAAAGGTGGATGACAAGAAGTTTCAATCAAAAGTTCAAATGAAGTTTACTACGACACTCTTAACATATGTTTGAATCAATTTTAAGTCAAATAGGCATATATATATATATATATATATATATATATATATATATATAACTAAGAAAAGAAGTCAAACGGACATAAAAACTACATTCACCAAATGGCACCTTGGAATCATCATCACAATAGGGCTGTGTTCACCTGCAAACTGGCTCGGCCGTTTATATGTATGCTATGAGTCATGCTCAAACTACGTACTGATAGGTTACTATTTCCATATCCATAACAGCCACATGTAATCACTCATATGACAATCACTCCACACACATACAATTATCTGACTCTATATATTCAGGATCAAGTACTCTTTGGCATATCCACAGATTCTGTTCTCTTTGACGAGTAAACCAAACTGATAAGATCTAATCACTTAACACTGGCATAACTTCTTTAAGTGCAATTCGGAGAGAAACCATGACTTTCAAGGTCCATGGACTTTCAAGGTGTCGATGAACTGCTGGTTGCCTTCAAGCTTCTGATCTAAGTATGTACGAAAATATTCTGGTTGGCTTATGGATTTGTAGATGGCAGGACAATCTGGCTTGACAAGATCTTGCACCGGCTCGATTGTGGCATTTTTTCCAGGATAACAAAAGCAAACGACGGATATTCTTACCTTTGATTCATTTACAACTGCTCTGTGCTCCGCAGCTTTGTAAATCCCATTACTCATGACCTGTATAATCCAACAATTAGCGGGTGATCAAGTGAAAATTGAACAAATGCATGTACTAAATTATTTATGATGGCAGAACTAGGAAAGTTTCCTAGGGGTTGTTTGCAGTGCAACATACGCGATTAACCCAACTTGGGCAACTTGAGATCATGACACCCATGGTGAAGGTGGGGGATGAAAAGTTCTCGATGAGACATATTGGTATGCAAAAGAATCATTCTAACCCCTTGATCCACGACTCTCGAGTTTAATGGTTTAATTGAGTGTATCATTTTTTTCAAAAAAATTCAGCCACACTTGGTTAATTGTAAAATTTAGGTTTGTTGCAAACAGGGAGGGGAAGTTGGTAGTGTGTGAAGGGAACACCTAATCATAGGTGGGCCAGGTCAGATCATTGCACCGGATCATTAATCCATATACATATATATCAGAACGTTTCCATTAAGCAAGACTGCAATGCTTGTCCAAACTCATTAAACAAATTAATGCATTCAAATTTATCATTATTATATCATCATTGAAGTCGTTCGCCTCTATCTGAAGTCAACTTGCATTTGCATCTAAATTAAATTTTAATATTTCTTTACATCCAAGGTTTAATCACGTGAGAATCTTGGTAGATCCCAGGCTAAATTATTATTATGACAGCTTTAAAAATGTTGGTAGATTCCACCAGCCACATGAAATACAATCTAAGGCTGTGAATTTTGTAGCAACCAAAAGTTAACTCCATCTTGCATTCATAGTCATCAAATCCAAAGCTTTGGAATAAAAAAATAAATAAATCAGTTTACAACCCAAAGAGTTGATTTTTGGTATATGACTAATCAATAGCGCACTCACACTTCTTGGGCCAGTAAGCACCTATGATGCAAGGATATTTCAAAATGGACAAGTATAACGCAATATGGTATCCGATGTATACTTTTTGTGTGTAAAATTCATGTCCTTGCAATATCCATGTCGTGTATGGGAATCATGGGTAGGTGTGGTGGCGCCAGTAACATGGCAAGTGTCACCTTGGTTGGCAAGTCAGGCTAATCATCAGACTTGCTTAGTCAGGGAAGAGTTTTCCCTAAAGTATAACAATGGTACGTAAAAATGCAATCTCAACATGATCCTCCCTCCTAGCAATAGGATCAAAGTAAACCTCATAGCACATAATTTTTGTTGTATGCCTCGCTTCACGTGGTTTGCATGCATGAGCTAGTGAAAATTTGTTTTTGTTACCTCTGTGATATGGCCAATAATTACATCAACTGCATCAGGGACTGGCTTGACTGTGGTCCAGTATCCATCCTTTCGGATCTGTAAGCCCGGCGTATCGTCGAACTCGAGCAAGAGTGAGATACTCGTGATGTCAGTATGTGGTGAACACCCAATGACCTGATCCGGTTGAGGACAGGGGGGATAGTAATTCATCCTGTAATGTTGTAATCCATCTTCACAAACCTCAGAGAATTCGCTGGCCTTTAAGCTAGTGGCCATGCCCATGAAGCCCAATAGTGAAACTGCAAGCTTCATCATCTCCTTTGTGTAACTGTCTATGTTTTCCCTAAGTAAAAAGAAAGAAGTTTCTTCCTTCAGGAATCGTTAAAAGAAATTTTATTATTGCAAGGTAAATTTGTTAGGGGAAAAAGCTAGAATTTTTCTGGGAGCTAGGTTCTTGGTCATATTAGTTTTTCATGTCAGAAACCTCATGTTTCCTGATAAATTCCATCGTCTGAAGAAATTTTCATTGGCCCTAGCTAGTTCTAGAACTTCTAAAGAAAATAATTTGATAAAAGTAAATTAAAAAATTGAGCAAAATATGAAGGAAATATCCTATAGTAGAGTGGCTGCTAAGATCATGGGCTCAGAGAACTTAAGCAATGGACCATTGCATTCCTAAGATAATTCCTCCCACAGGGGTCATGTTTCTACTTGTTTACCTCTATAAATGTTGCACATGCATGCATAACATTTAGACACATTCACATTTGTTTGTGTTTGCTTAATTAAGGTGTGAAAATGATGTGTAGATGAGGTCATTTTCATATAAAAACTTTTCACGCCTATGTACGCCTCCTTTGTTAAGAAGATGCCAATACAAAGGATTCCAAGCATGGGTCATGATATGTAATCCCTTCACAACGTTTGGTTTCAGATTTAAACATTGAAAGATTTCAAGAAATATGAAGATTAAACATAATATCAACCATTCAAAGTGTACTCAGATAAACTTCACGTATGCAAATTTTTACATACATAAATCCTATTTTCATATCTCATGCATAAAAGGTTGAAATGACCCCTTTTGGATATAATTAGAAAATATGCTCAAATATCACTTTGGTTAGAGTGATATTCGTCATTGCATTTATGAGCACATGTATGACACTCTCAAGCATGCTACCATTCATGGTCAAAAGAGCTCCAAAGTGTAATCAAAATTCCATCTACATTGCTACCTTATGTCTTTCACCTTTCATCTCGATCTTATCATTCACACCTCACCTAATAGTTTCTCAGTGGAGATTGGTTGAGGGTGAATTCCCGTGCATTCTACGCAAATAAACAACTTAATAAGCAGAGAGATTGGTGTAATTACTTGAAGCCATGAGGATTTTCTGGCCAGAAGCTAAAATTCCTGTCTTCTACAGGTAAGGAATTCAGAAACATCATGTCACTCCATTGGAGCTTCTGATTGTTAATAAAGGGCTGGCCATAACCTTCCAAGCTGGCTTCCTTATGCGCATAACGCATTTTCTCTTGCAAAGGGAGATCAAAGAACTCCCGTGTTTGCTTCTTCATTTCTTTTATCAATCTGTCTGACACTCCATGGTTTATCAACTGCACGATTCCACCGAATTTGAATATCAAATTACATAGATAGATATACTGGCTTTACTGAAAATTAAAAGGGAAAAAGATAGCACATTCAATTTTACAGATAATAATACAGGTGCATTTAAGTAATACTTACGACGATAACCTGTGCTTAGCACCGTATCCCCATGTATCGCAAAATAAATAATCATACATTAAATAGGCTATGAAAGTAGCTCCTTCCAATTCCATAGTGTAAATTGCATAAAATGGAAATGAGAAGATTGTGAGTGAAAAAGAATAGAATAGATGAGGGAGTTTTTACATAGAGGAGTAATTAAAACTTTAAGAAGTGGAAATAGACATGAATGGTTTGATGAGAAAAAGACATGAGTGGGTAGTTGCAAGAGGAGTCGGGATCACCTATCGCATTTGTTAAACTGTCACCGAGTGCACCAATAATACTCCGCCACGTCATCCAAAGATTTAGGCGATTCTCTTTAGGTGGAACATTTGAAAAAAAAGAAAAAAGGGCATAATTGCCAGTCAAAATTAAAACTTGCAATCAAAATTAAAGCCAAAACCATTGGCTTTAATATATTATAATTTGACTGGGATTAGATGCAACTATTAGTGCTAGTGTTATAAATGAGTGTCTTGTTATCTCTGTATCCAAAGTCTCTAATTTGGAAGATTATTGGACTGCCATTTTTCAATTTTCACATTTGTTAATTCAATTTTAGCAATACATTTTTCTAGATTTCCTAAAAATTCAATTCCATCCAAACAAATGGGCCCGGACTTCTAAGAAACCTTTGTTTGGTCCCCGTAGATTTTCCGCGGATTGGAAAACTAGTCCGAAAGAGAAAACAAACAGGGGATAAAGAATCAGATGATACATCGATTATTTTCCATGGAAAACTGAAAGAAATGAAAATACCTGGAATGCCCCCCATTCTTTGCAAGCTGAGTAAAGCTTTTGAAGCTCTTCCTCTTGAGATTCTCCTCCGTTGACCAGATTGGCCATGTTGACCAGGGGCACTTGGAGAGAAGGGTTGCAGCCATCGGCGACAGGATCGTCTGCCACGTCGCACACGTAGCTCTGTGGGACTGAATCCAACGGCTCTCGTGCAAGCTCTTGTACGATTGGGATCTGATTAGTAGCCCAGTTGATGGTGGACAGAAGAGCCATGGCCGTCTCCGCGCTGCTTCCTGTTCTTGACCGGAGTGGAGTAGACTCGGTGCAGGAATATAAAGCTGGAAACGAATATCCTTCTCTCATTCAGATGAAACAAAAATATCGGAATGCCGTGCACTTCATGATGTGGGACCCACTGCCAGTATAAATGACGCAGAGGATTGGCAAAAATATTCCTAGCGGTTTACAACAGACCGACGGTAGTTTCAACCGGAAAAAACAAAAAAACCAGACCGACGGTAGGTAGTAAAACATGGACTCCGATCCGGATAGGGTGAGGTAAATCCCAGAAACCTGTTTTTGCTAGTTCCAGACTCGATTTCAATAGGAAAATCCGGATCTGGTCACGGAATCGGGTCCACCGTCCACTTAGAGGACTGGGAACTAATTCCAAAACCGGTTCTAATTTATCTTTATTTTTTATTTTTCTTAAAATAAGCATATTATTCGACTTATGATAGTCAATCAAGTATACTACAGTCTGGATTATACATTGAAAAGTCCAAAAAATGTTGATTTTAAAGTGTACGTTTCAATATCAAAGATTCATATACCAGGTCTTGGGTCCATGGGTTGGATTCTATATGTATCCTGAACTGGACCCGTTTATCAATATGAAACTAAATTGGGTTCCAGACCGAACCCGTTTATGAATCGGAAGCTAAAATAGGTTCCAAACCCGGATTTTTCCCTTATTTTTTCGGGTTAGAACTTTCGGGTAATCGGATGTCTATTTGCAACCCTATCCCTGATGCGCGAAATTCTTCTTTGGACCCACTTATGGATGTGGACAGTTCAAAATGAACTCCAATGCCTCACTATTAAGACTGAGTATATGACTTCTAACATGATTAATAAGTCTTTTCCATTAATCTAGTTATAATTATATGCTCAATCTCACTATGAGACTTGCTCTTAGTTAATTACAATTAATGGATAAGTCGCTCGAGGGGATGGAATTCATTTTAAATGGCATGAATTGTCAATAAGTAGACCCCACAGTCAAGATCCACACAATCATTCACAAGAAGCATGTGGGTAAAAGTTGGGATTCGGATCGGCGTGACAAATGCGAAGGTGAGCATCATCTCATTGACACTTTTTTTTTTCACCAAAGAGAAATGAAGTGAGATAGTCATTTATACTTGAGCATCCATAAACTCAAAAAAAAAAAAAAAAGCAAATTGTATAGAATTTTGGGAATTCTAATGTCAATTTAGACCTTTTAGGTGGCTCCAATGTGAGAATCCTAATGCAGAAACATGAATTTTACAAATATTAGGAGAGGACTATCACATAATATCATGACTTTTTGAACGCACTAAATTCTTATAAGAAATTCTAGTAAATAAGAAATAGATAGTTTTTAATGACCAAAACAATAATTTAGAAGGTCAGGGAGTCAGGGACACAGTGTGTCCAGGAGCAATGAGAGAGTTTTCGTTTTCGAAAACAAGACCCCAAACATCTAGTTAGATTATGGGGGCAAATCTAAATATAACATATAGGTTTTCGGACATATCAGATTTCTCACGTGAGCTTCGGAGGTGGATTCAAGATTTCTATGGGTTTTTATCTTTTCGAATGTGGGCGACCGCATGCCTGACCGAGTTCAATTCCTAGTAAAGGGACAAAATTACAGTCAATGTCCCCATTTCACCACCATCCACCAGATGGTCTCAGCAGCACTAGATCTTTCTAGGCGAGGCTGGATAACTTTGTTATGCGCCACCGATGGTGTCAGCAGCACTAGATCTTTTTAGGCGAGGCTGGATAACTTTGTTATGCGCCACCAGCCCACTTAATGGTGGACCCACGGTTCAGTGCATGGGCAGCTTTAAAACCCCTGAGGTAGCAATATGGTTGTAAACGGATTCCGGTGCATGTCCATAGTGGACCCGAAAGCAGACCTATTAAGGAAAAGTGGAATCGGATCCGGATGCGGAACCTTCTCTTAACCGGTTTTTTGGTCATGGAATCGGAACCATAACCATAACTATATATGAGACGGATTTGGATCCCGGTCTACGGGTTCGAACTAAGGTGAAACTGGACTAGGACCCATTCACTTATCAGGGCCTAAGTAAGGAACCACTCCCGATTTTTAACGGGCAGAACCTTCATGTAATCAGAGAACCAGGGACCCATTTATCTCCCTAGGTAGCAATATATATATCAAATAGACATTAAAAGTCCATTCACCAAATGGCGCCTTGGAATCAATCACCTTGGCTGTGTTCACATGTAAACTGGCTCGGCCGTTTACATTTATGCTATGATCGAGTCATGCTCAAACTACTGATAAGTTACTGTTTACATATCATAGCAGCTTCATGTAATCACTTTTATGACTAATATCACTCCATGCACACACAATTATTGGCTTCATTTAGTGATGATTTTGTCTTCAGTTTATACAAATATCCTGTTCTTTCCTATGAGTAAATCAAGCTGATAAGATATAATCACTCTTAACACTGCCACAACTTCTTAAGTGCAATTCTGAGAGAAACCATGGGGTCCATGGACTTTCAAGGTGTCGATGAACCTGCTCGATTGTGGCATTTTCTTCAGGATAGCAGAAACAAATGATTGATATTCTTACCTTTGATTCATTTACAACTGCTCTGTGCTCTGCAGCTTTGTAAATCCCATTACTCATGATCTGTATAATCCAAAAATTAGGGTGGTAATCAAGTGAGATTTCAACAAATTAGTACCTGTACTGTATTAATTACAACGGCAGAACCAATAAAGTCTCATATGTGTCTGTGTGTGTTGGGTCTCCCCGGGTTTCATCTAGTGCAATGAATGGTAGGATGCGATGATGGCACAATGGCCCACCTGGGGCCATGGCAATCATCTTGAAGGTGGGGGTTGGAAAGATCTCAATGAGACCTATGGGTGTTTAAAATATCTTATGGTGCAACAAATGTGATCAACCCAACTTTGCCCCACTCGAGACCATGACACTCATGGTGGTGGGGATGTAAATAAATGCATTTAAACTCATCATAATTTTACTCATCTTACCGGCCGGCCGCATCTTATGCCAACTTGCATCTGAACTAAAATTCAATACTTGTTATGATCCGAGGTTGAATAATCAGCTGAAAATATTGTTAGGTCCAAGGATAAATTATTTATAATGTTGGTAGGTCCCAGCATCCACATGAAATAATACAATAGAAGGCTGTGAAGTATTTAGCTCCCAAAAATTAGCTCCATTTTGCAATCATATCCATCAAATACAAAAAAATAAGAATAAAAAATCAGTTAACAACTCAAATTTTATTTTGCACCAGATTGTAAGAGTTGATTAGTGGTTGATGGTTAATTCACAGCGCACTTATTCTTCCTGTGCCAGTGGGTGCAACCAAACATGGCAACTGTTGCCTCACTTGACAGCTCAAGCTACGGATCAAACTTACTTGGTGGGGAAAGGAATTTACCCATTTGATTACGTTTGGCAACCAAATCCTCGAAAACAATATTTTCCACATAGTTGTGTAAAATCCACATTTGGTAATTGTAACTCTTAAGGATTTTTTACTTATAGAAATCCTTATCTTGAGGATACTTAGATTCGACCTTTTTTTTATAGGATTTGGAAATCCTCACTTATATGGATTTGTGCACTTAAACAGATTTTTGTTATAGATACGTGTGTGCACGCGTGTGCACCGATGACAATGCAAAATCCTCAGTGAGGAATCCCTGTTCCCGGGACACTGAGGAATCGTTAAATATGCAGATTCCCCACCTATATATCCATCCTCTAAAGTATCACAAAGATGAAAATGCAATCTCAAACGTGATCCTCCCTCCTAGACATGTGGTCAAAGTGAACCTCACTACACATAATCCTTGTTGTATGGCTCTCTTCATGTGGTTTGTATGCATGGGCTTGTGAAATTTGTTTTGTTACCTCTGTGACATGGCCAATAATTACCTCAACTGCACCAGGGACTGGTTTGACTGTGGCCCAGTACCCATCCTTTCGGATCTGTAAGCCCGGAATATCGTCCAACTCGAGCAAGAGTGAGATACTTGTGATGTCAGTATGTGGTGAACACCCGATGACCTGATCTGGTTGAGGACAAGGCGGATAGTAATTCATCCTCAAATGCAGTATTCCATCTTTGCAAACCTCAGAGAATTCGCAGGCCTTTAAGCCTGTGGCCATGCTTATGAAACCCAATAGTGAAACTGCAAGCTTCCTCATCTCCTTTGTGTAACTATCTATGATTTCCCTGTTAAAATTAAAGAAGAAGAAGAAGGAGACGTTAATTTCTTTGTTCAGGAATCGCTAGAAGAATTTTATTATTGCAAGGTTATACGTTTGCTAGAGAGAGAAAAAAAATTGTCTGGAATTTTGCTTGGGGGTGTCAGAAATTTCATGTTTGGTGATAAGTTCCATCCTCTCAAGAAATTCTCATTGGCCCAGTTCTAGAATTTCTAAAGAAGATAATTTGATAAAAGTAAATAAAGGAATTGTAAAAAAAAAAAAAAAAAAAAACAATATGAAGGAAATATCCTATAGTAGAGTGACGAAGATGGGCTCTTATATCTTAAGTAATGAAGCATTGTATTTGTAAGACCCCGCTCCGAGTTAATCAAGATTAACCCTAATTAATTAAAGTTAACGCTAATTAATCATGTTTAATTAGACTAATGATGGCTAATGATCAAACTGGATGAGATTAGTCTCAAAGGATTGATTTAGGCTTAATGAAATGATAATAAAGGGAATTGAATGGATTGAATGAAGGTTTAGAATCAAACTAAGAAAACAAGACTTTTTTCGTAAATACGGATTTATACGTATTTTGTCGAATACGGAAACTCTTAGTGCCAACACGTGTATTTCGATGAGTACGTTAACTTTCGTATAGACTCGAAGTCATTTGACAGGGAATTGGCCGGTGAGCCTTCATTTGACTTGAATTGAAAATAGATGAGAAATGGTGGGTTTAGTTGCAAAAGGGAGCTTATATAAAGGAAATGAACTTCTTTGAGTTCATTCCACTCAACTTCATTGAAGAGAAACCCTAGACACCCTTTTTCTTCATTTCCTCTTCCATTTTTCCTTTATCAAGATGGAGTCTTGGATTGATTAGAGGGACTTTTGAAGGATTTCCATCATCTTCATCTTCTTCTTCAACTTGTCTTCTTCCTTGGAGTGTAGAAGCTTGGAAGAAAAGCTCAAGAATCCCTTTCTTGGAACTACAAGTAAGTAGTTGATCATTTAGTGAGTTTCCAAGTTGTAATAGGTGATTAGGCATGGATTCTAGTGTAAATAACTCATAGGAATGTGTTTTTCATGTTTTATGGAATTAGGGTTTGAAATTGGGGGTTTTTGTCTCAAGTCAAGCTAGACAAAGGATTCCCTACTAATAGACTTCAAGAGGCAAGTATAAATAGTGATTTATGGTTATATGCTAATACATATGGTCCTTCTTGAGTTTGTTATAGTTTTAGTTTCAAATCTATGCTTGAGATTTGATTTGTATGAGTATATGATTGATGTATTGGAGAAGATGATTGATGGAATGAGGGAATAGAAGTGTTGTTTTGTGTTTAAATGATGAATGAGGAGAGGACAGGAGGTCCTTATATGTGTATACAGATTGTGGTTTGGAATGGGAGTGAATGTTCAGAATTCCGGATTGGAATTCTGAACAGTTCGCTTGAGCAAACCATGGGTCCGCTAGAGCGAACTAGTTACTGTCTGACGTGAATTTTTCCTGTAAGTGTCCGCTCGAGCGAACAAGGTTCTGTCTGACATCGCTCGACAAAGTCATGTTGGTCGCTCGTGCGACCAACGTTCTGTGTTGAGTCCGCTCGAGCGAACATGGGTCCGCTCGAGCGAACATGAGTACAGGCCAAGTAATTATTGTCAGTGAATTTTGGAATTATGGGTGATAATTGTGGGAACTATAATGCACACGTTAAATATAAATGTGATGTCCATCGAAAATAACACGTACATTTAGTAACCAATGATTACACCTAGTAGTTGTCTAGATTTGAGATAGAGACGAGTATGACCATAAATAACTAATGATTCTTCTAACTCAATTGGAACTGTAATGACTGAATGTAATGAACCATTGAACAATGAATAAATGCAATGAACTAATGAATAATCCTGCTGCAGCAGATGATTGAGGTGTTCCGGAGATCCGTGGTGATGCCAGTGATCTTTGATCAAGACGCTGGTAGATCCCACATATTAGACGCAAAGTCAATGAATTGATAAGTCATGTAATGAAAAGTAATATATATTAGACTGAAAAGTCCCATAAGCCATCTAATAAATGTTCAATGTAATCAATGAATGATATGAACTAATGAGATGAACTGACTAACTACTTCCTCGAGAAGAAGCTGAATTGAATGAGGATAAAACTATATTAATTGTTAATTAGTCATTGATTATAAAGTGGCCACACTGTACAGGATGTTATTCTGTTCTAGTTTTAATTGTCTAAAGTTGTTATATTAATAAGTGGATATGTTTGGCACGAAATATCATAGATATATTTATACATTGCTGAACCGTTGTGTTCATAGTATTATTGATGGCATTACAGGCCCAGATGCCCGTCCCGGCCTTGCAGAGGCCGCGCCGCATTCGGAGGATTGATAGAATGGGTGTAGTATCGGAGGGTGTTGAATTCATGAATTTGCACATTTATGTATCATTTTAGGTTGAATTAGGGATTTAATTAGGTGAATTGCATCATTATTCATATAATTTCATCATTTCATGCATTTTCACCTAGAAATGTGAATTTTCATACTTTTCATATATTTTTTGCATTAACATAGAATGTTTTGCAAATTTTCTCCGCAGAGTCCCAGTTGGAGTAGAACTCTATCCGGGTGGGTCCTGCCTCAATATGGACTCTTCAGTATTTGATGTGTTGAATTAGAATGTGCAGAAAATGAGAATTACTGGCCTCTATCATGGAACCTACTTTTAAGCACACATTGTCATCCTGGGCCATGCATTATTGAATTGAAGTAAATTGAAGAATTCACCATATGGACCCCACACACAAGCCATATGCAAATTAATCAAAGGAAGGGTCCACTCATCATGTCAGTGAAGAGTCCTAACTATAGTAGAAGACTTCTCATAGGGCCCACTATTCAAGCAAATGAAATGTCCCAAATGGCAGGGTCCGCAGTAGTCGTAAATTTGAAATTATTAATGGATAATTCAAATAGTACAATTCTGATTGGAACAAAAGAAGAAGAGTTTGAGTCATCCACATCTGATGTCCTTTCAAAGATGAAAGTTGTACAGAGATAGAATTCATTGCAAATCTAAATTTACAAGTTAATCTCGTTTTTCTTAGGATAACTCATCTTCCAATAGCCATAACTTTCAATCTGACCGTCGGAACAATGGAATTTACCTACTGTTGGAAATCTTATTCAGAGTAGATATCCGTGGAGCCCAAGAACGTGCAAATAAGAGCTATATTGATAAAGTTATGGGCCCAGAGATTTTCATGTTCATTTTTAGATGAGATTGCATTTAAATCCACACTATTGATAATCAATTGCAACGCATCTCTTGTAGGACCCCATCTGAAGATTAGCAAAAAAAGAGGATCATCTCAAAGCCAAAAGTCTTTCCAAAATAAAAGTTAGCTTGGAGAACAAGAAAGAATCCCTACAAATAAGGAAAATAGAGACCTAAAAGGATGGTACTTCTTTACTAAAAGGAGTTTATAAAAAGCATAAAAGGAGACATGATGGAGACCTATAACATATTCCATACGTCCAAGGCTCTCCCTCTCTCCTATTCCTTTCTTTTTCTCTTCCTTTCTTCTTTTCCATTAGTTTATTTTTATTTTTGATAGCCTTGGGCCATGTCCAAGAATTTATTGTGAAGGAGAAAATTTGTGAAGGAAAAGTTGTAAAGATGCAATTTTTAACGATAAATCAAGAAGCATTTTTTGCAATGGCGGGCTAATTTTCTTGATTAAAGTTATTGATGAAGGTAAGTAATTGTCTTTTTATTTGTTTAGTAATTCTAATTTGTGTTCCATGATTATGTGCTTAATGATTAATAGGCTTGTTTTCGTGCCCTAGGCAAATGTCTATTTTTATTTCTAAAAATAAAAATTAGTTTTTTACTACTCATGCTTAGGTTTGATAGACCATGCTTAGGATTTAGATCTTTTGATGGTTTATGCTTACTTTTGATGGGGTGGTGCTTAAATTATTTTTATTCTTTTATGAGATGAAGGAAGTCTTGAGTTTTGAATTTTTATAATTAAAAAGGGATTTTAAAAGTTAGATTTTCCAAATTAAAAACATTGATTTGTCTTTGATTTGAAGTAAAAATTGGAACAAGTTAGGGTTACTTGATAAATAATTGGTGGATACTTATTGGATTCCTATGCTCTAATCACCTTCATTAATTGGTAGATTTCGAATTTCTAAATTAGTTGCTTATTTTTTTATCTAAAAACTCAAAACTTTTCTTAATTGTTAGTTAATTAGTTTTCTTAATTTAAAAGTTTCTTTAATTAGCTCCCTGTGGGTTCGATCCGTTCTTATCATTGTCTCATCTAGATACCCATGCACTTGCGGTATTTTATGATTTAATATTGATCACATCAGAGGGCGAAAGTACTAGAACATTTTGGAAACGTTTGAATGATATTTTGTATATTCATTCTTTGTGGAACTGTAAAGAATGATATTCCCTACATGATGTGTTGTATATGCAGTGGTAAACTTTATTATGATGTGAACATGTATATATGGATTTTTAATGCAAAGAACAGGTATCGTTTTAAATTGTTAGTCAATATATATATTCTGCAAATGTACATTGCCAGGTACGTATGTTAGATCCCTTGTGAGTCTCGTCTTAACTTCGGTTAATTCAGGATTTACGGAAATAAGTATGTGGATTCGCGACCCAGGGTTAAGCCCCGATTAGTCCGATCTCGGGCCCGGGTCGTGGCATTATTCCTGAGATATATCAACTGTAAGGTCCAAGAGGCGTTTGTTCTTACCCAGATGCCTTTCCTCCCTCTCTTACGTCTCTAAATGCTGCAAATGTTTAATAGATAAACATAGCCACATTTGTTTGTGCATGCTTAAATGATATGTGAAAATGACATGTAAATATCGAAAAGTATTTTTGTTGCCTCTACTAAAGCCTTGAGGTCTTGATAGGAATGGCTAACTAAAGAAATTCAAGATTATATTAGAGCCAACCGGTCGTGAGTTAGAATCCCAGAAGGAACGACTCAGTGAAAAAAAGTGTCGTCAAAAGTACGCTGGCCGGGTTCCACATGAGGGGGAGTATTGATGAGTAGGCTCCACCCGAGGGAAACTATTGAAAAGTATTTCCGCCGCTTTTACTAAAGCCTTGAGGTTTTGGTAGGAATGGCCGGCTAAAGAACTTCAATAGTAAATTAGGTCACTTTTATTATAAAAACGTCTTCATGCCTCTATATAGCTCATTGGTTAAGAAGATGTCGATACAAAGGGTGCCCAAAATAGTCGCAGTATTGAATCCCTTTGCCACATTAGTTAAACCCCCAAAACGTTTAGTTCCAAATTTTAAACATTAAAAAAAATCTAGAAAATATGAAAATTACATAATACCAGTAGTTCAACATTTACTAATTTAGAATTCACATATACAAATTTTATATAAGCAAATCCATTTTTCATATTTCATAAGTAAGAGACAAATGACCCCTTGGTGATTAGAAATATGCTCAAGAATATGGATGATACTCAAGCATGCTACTACTCATTTGGGAGGAGTTTAAAAAAGGTTATGAATTGGACAAGGTGGGTCCCATGTTGTAGAGCTTAATATCTCATGGTTTTCTCTTTTGTTCTCTAGCTAGTGACCACATCATTTTATTAAGAGTAAGTCTACATACAGTCATCTATAGACAGACGGCAGAAAGACACTATGCAAACTCAGCCATATTAAAAAAAAGAAAATCAGAAAAAGAGGGAAAAGCTATGATGTCTGTCTCCAGACGACTGTCCCCAGAGTTTTTCTTTTATTAAGGATGGCCAAAAGACCAAATGTAGATTGAGGTTGTATATGTTTGTATTAAAATGCATGAGAATTGATATTTAGAATTTATGGTCAAATCAACTCCACTAAAAAGGATGATCAAAATCCGATCTACATTGCTACGTACGTTATATCCTTTACCTCTCAACTCATTGCACTCACACTTCATCTCTTTATTAATTATCCAGTACAACTCATTTAACCATTAATTCCTAAGTATTTAATGCAAACAAACAAAACTTTTAACCTTTTAATAAGAAAGGAGATTGGTGAAATTACTTGAAGCCTTGAGGATTTTCTGGCCAGAAACTCAAATTCCTGTCTTGTACAGGGAGGGCATGTAGAAACATCATGTCACTCCATTGTGGGTTCCGATTGTTCATAAAGGGTTGACCATAACCTTCCAAGCTGCCTTCCTTATTTGCATAACGCATTTTCTCTTGCAAGGGGAGATCATAGAATCTCCTTGTTTGCTTCTTCATTTCTTCCATCAATTCATCCGACACTTCATGATTTATTAACTGCAAGATTCCACCGAATTTGAATATCAATTACGTAGATATCATTGGCTTTAGTTAAAATAAAAAAGGGAAGAAGATATCACATTTATGAATATCAATTACGTAGATATCATTGGCTTTAGTTAAAATAAAAAAAGGGAAGAAGATATCACATTTAATTTTACAAATAATAATACACATGCATTAAGTAATAGTTGACTGAGATTAGATGCAACCCAGTAGGGCTAGGGCTGTAAATGGACATCGAATTATCTGAGAATCCAAAGTTTCTAGCTTCGAATAAAGTAGGTATAGAACTTACCTTTTGGATCTCGGAGAGATTCAGATTCGCATCTAAATGATCCAAAATTGGACCCTTGGATGTTTTGACCCAAGGATCTTGATCCAGGAAAATTACATTCACACACACAGTACATGGGGCCTCCTCTCCTGTGCTCAAGATGCCCATGAGTTTAATGGTGTATAGTCCAGTTGCAGGGGTCAAAGTTGGTGGGACCCTTGAACTATTGGGGGTGGGGGTTTTGGTCTACTTGGATGGACTAAAGGTGGGTAGTCTGCTTGAGCTGAGATGCGCGCACACACACACATACTTACATGATACATACATACATACATATATATATATATACATACATATATATATATATACACACACACACACACATATACCTATGTGTGTGTGTATATATGTATATGTATCTATATATGTATGTACACGTATATGTATATATAAGGCCCTACATAGATTGAGTTATATTCATATTTAAGACTCCATTTAACTTTAATCATGTCTCATTTAATAGTCTCACTTGCATATTAAAAAAAAAGTTATTTTGAAATTTTTTAAATATAATTATACTAATGTACTTTGCATCTTATTTGGATTCAAATCCTTAATCAAATCTGTTATTTATAGCCGATGCCAAGTCTGAATAAGGTTATGTGTTGGATTCTGATCCAAAACTGCATCTAGAAAGGTGGGTCTAAATCTAAACCCACCATGGTTCGGCTAGGGATCTGATCTAATGCTGATCTGTTTGCATTCCTGCTTGGCTCCGGGTTTATTTTGTGTAATTGAATTCATAGGAATTATAAAACATATATATATATATATATATATGTCTCCAAGGTGGTTAAAAACGGAGATGTAAAGGGAGATGGGAAATAAATACTCGGCCATCACTCTAGAGAGTCAAGGTATCTTAAAAAAAAAACTCATCTATATATATATTAAAAAAAAAAAAAAAAAAAAAACTGGGGTTGAATTAAGTACCTGGAATGCCCCCCACTCTCTGCATGCTGAGGAAAGCTTGTGCAACTCTTCCTCTTGAGATTTTCCTCCCTTGACTAGATTGGCCATGTTGACCAGGGGAACTTGGAGAGAAGGGTTGCAGCAATGGGAGACTGAATCGTGTGCCACGTCCCGTACGTAGTTTTGTGGGACAACATCCAACAGTTTCCTTGCAAGCTCTTGTACACTTGATATCTGCTTAGTAGCCTTGATGCTGGACAGAAGAGCCATGGTGGTGTGTCAATGGAAAAAAGAGGAGAATGTGTTTGACTGTTTCAATACAAGGCCCCTCCCTCCCCTTCCCCTTTTTTAATGGAAAAATGCAAGTGTGCTTGCAATTGGGGTTGGTGGGACATTTATTTCTCAGAAAGAAACTCTTTGGAGTTTGGTACGTAGGTCTGGCTTAAACTATCAGCAGATGGCAGTTCTCGATTCCAAAAACGTCTACTTGTTCCGGGACTGGCCCGACTCCACATGGGAGGGGCATTTTGGGCACCATGTGGAGTCGGGCCAGTCCCGGGACAAGTAGCATGGCTCTTTGGATTCCAATCCTCCATCCCAAATATTGTAATTTGATAGTTTTTCTTGAATCACAGTTAAAGTAGAGGACATTATCAATTGAATCTTGATTTGGATGAAGTAATTCTACCGATCAAGATAGAAGGAAACTTGTACATGAACAAAACCCCACCAACCTCATCTCTGGTTACTTTTATTTTACATGTCAATTGTGTATTATTGCTTGCACTACTTGTCTATATCACATTATCACCCCATTTTTACGGTTACAGATCGAGAAGAGGGCACTTTCTCTTTGATTTAATCTGATTGAAACGGATCCAAAAGTTGGATAATTGTTGGGGGACCAGATCCCAAAAGTCATCATGGTGGCCCACCTGTAAAAGACATTTTGAAAACGATTTCCTCCCGTTCCATTGAGTATGACTTTACAGTTGGGTCGACTATGTACCCATTTTAGATGGCTGAAAATTGCGGGTATTTCATCAAGAAATTTGGATAATCACATGAGCCCCTGTCACCGAACTCAAGTAGATCCCTCCTAGATGCTTCAATCATGTTGATGGCGATATCTTCGGTGATTTGCTTGGCTGCATTAGAAAAGCCCATGAAGAATGACTTTGATAGGCTTCGTGTTTTGACCGACGCTTAAGAAGTAGTTTTTGCTTTGAAGGGAGGGCTTGATTGGTCCATTTATTGAATTATTCTAGACATTAAATCTTTAACTTCCTTATTTATTTTTGTAGACTTTAAATATATCCCTAGAGCTCTAAATGAGTAAGCTCATAGGCTTGCAAAGTTTTGCTTTTCTAGTAGACATGATGTAGACCGGAAATGGACCTCAAATATCCTTTTGTCTAGGGTTAAACTGTTCTCTTTTTTCTTTTTTCCCCCTTGTATTTCTTGTGCTTTTTTTAATGAAATATCTTTTTACCAAAAGAAAAAAAAACCGTGTCGATATTGTTATCCACATGACACGAATCACGAGCATGTCCCATGAACTCATGGTCTGGATCCTTGATTACTGGGCCATTGGACCTTAATTATACTTCCATGAAATTATAGACGCTCCCCTTAACAGATTAAATAGATGCTTCCTTTTGTTTTTATTAGCAGGTGAGTTCCACCATTGTTGGAGTAAAATTTGGCATGAGTTCCCCTAGTTCCGCCCGGGCTTGTCAAAAAAAAAATAAAAATAATAATAATAATAATTGATGTCTATCAAAATATGAGGTAACCCTTAGGGGTTGGTTGAGTGGTTAGGATCACGGTTGCTTTTTTTCTGAAGCTAGAGGTCTTGGCATCGACTCTCAGTTTTCCCTTCTTCAGAAATCGAAAGTTAAGTCTACTAACGCTACCACCTAGGGGCCACATGGGTATTTACCCGACTTCCCTCTGGCCCGGAAGGATTAGTGCAGCCCAAAAGATTAGAAACCCTCCAATAGCAAAAAAAAAAATCTATCAAAATATGAGGCACCTGACTTGAATATTGTAAAATCTGTATCAATCTTCACAACCGAACTGTCACTCCCTCTCTCTCTCTCTCTCTCTCTCTCTGAGGTATTGATTTCTGCTCCTCTTCTTTTTTACCATAAACAATTAAAATAAAAAGGAAAGGGATGGGTTGCAATCTTGTAACCCATGGTAGGATGCCGTGCTCACTTCACCTTATGGGGTCATGAAAGATAGGAAAAGGAAACAAGAGTGAAATTCTATATGCCACTCATACCGTCATACGCATACTATTTGCACTAAACTTTTGTATTTTTACTTGAAACCTTACCTATCATGAGGGATGCAACTCAGACCAGGTTTTAGTCAACAAAAACCCATCAACAAAAACCCAACATCCCAAGTCCCAAGTCATGGGATCAAAACCACGGAGGTGCTCCACCACAACCCAACCCAACCCAAAACCTCATGCAACTTAATTACAAACTAAAGCCTGTTTGACAAGTCTTATCTGTTTAAAGTAGAGCTGTTTCAACTAGATTTGCTTGAAATAGAGTCATTCCAAAGAAACTCTTTTTACCAATAGACTTTTTTGGTATGTCTTGTTCAACTGAAAAAATACAAACTCATCATTTTGTTAAAGTTATATAGACAAAATTGTTGTATAGTAATACTACAAGCAAATTTATCATATTAAAGAAGTTAAATGAGTAAAATTGGAAGAATACCTATAGTGTATTGTCAAATTGCTTTTGACATTCATGATTGCTCACTAAAGTAGCCTTTTTTGTTACTTTTTTAAGGGGGGAAATCATAAAAGTTGATTGAATGAGATATCCAAATAAATTTTTGAGTCTAAAGCACTATTAAGCGAATGCTGAATCAGTTTTAAGTCAAATATGCATAAAATGTAGATTCATCAAATGCAGGGGTGGACCCAAGTGTTGTCATGCGGGGTGAGGTCGCACCCGCGTGAGTTGAGAATCCCCTTATATGGTATCTTTAAATTTTTGATTTTATTATTTAATATCTTCATTTGAGCATATACCACACCACCCAAACGAAAATCCTGACTCCACGATTGATCAAATGGCATATGGAATCATCATCCCACTAGGGCTGTATTCACCTGCAAATCGGCTCGGGTTGTTTATATTCATGCTATGAGTCATGCTTAAACTACTGATAAGTTGCTATTTTAAATATCATAATGATAAGTCCTTAAAAATACATAATTTCATCATCATTTTAGAATTAATTAATGACTTAATCATCAAATTATGGACCATTTTAGTAAAAAAATCATGATTTTATGTTTATGGGCATCAAAGTTTGAATTCGAGTAAAAATTCATCCAAAAATTGCATTTTTCACATAAAATCATGAATTTCTCTATTTTAGGCATTGAAAGTCACAAATTTCTCATTACTTTTTATTTACACATGAAATGATGAATTTTATTTTACCATTGATTTAATTAAAGAAAATTTGATAAAATGGTGACATTTTATGCATCTATTTAATGTAAATTGGGCCTGGATCTTGCATCATTCCTTCCCTATATGAATAGATTATTCTTTGACATTTGTTTTTATTTTTGTGGGGAAAAACCATAATTTTGAGGCCTGTGTTGAAGAGAAATTAAGAAGGAATAGAAGAGAAGAAAGAAAACCAAGAAGATTAGTAAAAGTGCAAGGACGACCAAGCACGGGAGACTCCAAGGCTGCACACCCCATGTGGGGCCCATCTCTCTTGCAAACTTTGGGATTTCGTATTTGGATATTTTCTCAAATCAAAGTGGGCCCATACAAGATGATTTCAACCTATGAAGGGTCCAAAAAAAAATTCCAAGATGTCACCACAACTAGATCTCAATCAAACAAGTTTCCAAGATTCGAAAACTTTCAAATCAAAGAGAAATATGCAACAAGGCATGAACGTCCAAGACCTCTCACCAAAAGTCTCAAAATCCAAGTGGGGCCCAGTTGAAGACTAATTTCTGAAATTCAGAATTTAAATTTTTTTAGTGGACATGTGGGCCCATGTGGAGAATTGCAAGAGATAAAAAGATGCCTAACAGGTGGATGTACGAAGCAATTTTAAATTGGGGATAACTTCAAAAGAGTCCAAGTTTCCTAAGATCTCAACACTTTGGATTCCAATCAAGAAAAGATTACAAATTGGAAATCTTCCAAAGTAAGAAGATAACTCAATCCAAGGTGGTTCACTGCACATGCACGCCCATTGCTTGGTTTTATCCAAGTCATGCATTATCCAAATTGTGCCCATCCCACATGGACCACAGGCCATCAAAGGAATATAAAAAGAGCACAAAGGGCTGGACGTGAGAGAGGAGATCACCCATCCCTCTTGGACGACCAGTACAAAAAAATCCCTCCTTTTAATTATTTTCCTCCACCTCTCCCTACTTACATCACTATTTCATCCAAGGCCTTCCCTAAGGCTACCACCACTTGGATTTCTACGTCGTAGCGCCGCCGCCGTTGCTGCCGTCATTCCATCATCAACCAACCATCTACTTCTCCCTTGGTTAAGGATTGAAGACTTGAAGATGGGATTATGCGCAAGTCCTATTTTCTTGATGTGTTCAATCTAGGGTAAGGAAAGCCTTTTTTTTTAGCTTTGATTGATGTTGGGGAATTACTAGTTTATTGGTTTATTTTAATCTAAAAGACGTAATTAGTGAGGTCAAGGTATCCCGCCTTGGATCGGCATCGCGTGTTTATGGGTAGTGACGGTACGCACTTGGTGCGGTGTTTTTGTAGTCTTTTATTAATTTTGTCAATATAATGTTGTGATTTCCCATTATAAGAATATTTAGAATTTTTTTTTCCCTATTTCTAAATGATATTATTAATGGATTTTTATTTTAATGCATGATTGATTTGCTTTTATGCAATTGGTGGTTTGATGTATTTTATGTTTTTGCAAGTCTTTAGATTAGGATTCTTAGATTAGGATTTTTATTTGAACTTGTAATTTTTAATTTGGATTTGTAATAAAATTTCAATTTTAGTTTCGTAGAGATTTATTTATATAGATTTTTGATAGGCTAGATAAGTTTTTAAATAGAACAGGTTTTATGCGATTAATTACTCCCTTTGGATCGACTTAGTTTCACCGGTTATTACTACAATCGCGGCCTTGCACTTGGGGCTACAAGCACATAACACCCTCATGTAACTACTTCTTTGACTATCACTCCTACGCACAAAGTTATTGGCTTCACATATTCAGGATTATGTCTTCAGCTTATCAAACATATTCTGATCTCTTTGATGAGTAAATCAAACTGATAAGATCTACTCGGTAATCACTCAGCACTCACATAATTTCTTTAATTGCAAATCTGAGAGAAACCATGACTTTCAAGGTCCATGGACTTTCAAGGTATCGATGAACTGCCGGTTGCCGTCTAGCTTCTGGTCTAAGTATGCACGAAAATACTCAGGTTGGCTAATGGCTTTGTAGATGCATGGCAGGATAATCTGGCTTGATAAGATCTTGCGCCGGCTAGATTGTGGCATTTTTCTCAGGATAACAAAAGCAAATGATTGATATTCTTACCTTTGATTCATGTACAACTGCTCTGTGCTCTGCAGCTTTACAAACCCCATTACTCATAATCTGTATAATCCAAAAATTAGGGTGGTAATCAAGTGAGAATTGAACAAAGTGTCTGTAATAATTACAATGGCAACACCAGGAGTATTTCCAAAGTGGCCATATGCATGTGCATGTGTGTGTGACGTTTTGGTATTTTATTATATATATTATTTATTTTATTATTATTATATAATTGATTGTATTTTAATTAAATATGCGATTAGTCTAAGTGGGGACCACGCTAGACTTAGTAGGGCTGCACATGGGCGGTTCGGATCGGTTTAACACTAAAACCAACAACTAAACCGAACTTTTTGGTTTTTTAATTAACCGATCCGATCCGACCGATGGAGAGGGCTTAAACCAAACCGAACTGAACCGTTTGGTTCGGTTCGGTTCAGTCGGTTAAACCATTGTTTTTATTTTTTATTTTTTTGAAAATCAGACATTGAAAATTTTAAAATGATGATACCCCGTTCTTTGCATTTATTCCAATCTTTAGTGCAAACATAAAAATCCAACATTTCAGATTGGACTAATCGCATATAAAAAATAATTTTATTCCAAAAAGAGAGTTTGGACTAAATGCAAGAGCACAAAAAAATAAATAAATAAATAAATAAAACCAGCTTGCAGTGAAACATTCATTCTATATGATACCATTTGGAAGTACAATAGAATAATAGTTCATGTCAAGAAAAGTCACACACAAACGGAATCTGTATTAGAACCCACTGTATTTTTTAGAAATGAAGGTTTCTTAACGCATTGGTTAGGTGAGACAAAAACCAACCATCAAAAGGCTAAGCTCTACTGGCTTTTCTAGGATTCTCAAGAGTACAGCCTTTTGATAAAAACTTCATTGAAATGAAATAGGAATTATGATGGAAGAAAAACACCCCGTACAGTAATCTCTCCATCTGCAATGAAGTATCAAAAAGCATTTAAGAGATTAGAAGAGATTCACTAAGGCAGTGTTGACAGTTGAGTTCATGTAAGAATGGAGTTGTGGAATGTAACTTTGAAAGTAGTAAAAAACGAAACTCAAAGGCTAAAATAGTAAAAAATGAATATTAAGTTACTGCATACGGTCGGATCAGTTTGAGCGGTTAACCGTGGGATCAAACCGATAACCGACCAATATAAGTGGTTTTTATGATTTTCAAATCGTTAACCGAACTGATCTACTATAAACCGAACCGAACCGCTCGTCCGGTCGGTTCGGTTCGGTTTTACGGTGATACCAGATTTTTTGTACAGCCCTAAGACTTAGGTTGGTAAGTTAGGCTTGTTGGATAGGTATCTTGACCCATAGTTAATCCAGGCCCGATTTAGTGATATAATCCTTCTCTGATCCAAACTCCTATTTTTTAAAACCCAAACTCTTTTCTTTTTAAAATTTAAGTTACATTACAACTTCTATTCCTATTTCCTATTTATACACCACACACACTCTTTTATTTTCACACACAACTTTTTCCCTTTCTTCCAACTTTTCTCTGAGTTAGAGCTTTGAGCTTTTACAGTAGGAATTCTAGACAGTCTCCATCAACCGCGGACAACAGGCAAGTACCTAACCATAATTTATAGATTTAATACTTGTGTTATTCATTGATTTGCGTATTAATGCATGTAGAGGCCCTTCGATGCCCTTGTTACGATTGTTTAATATTTTAATAATATAAATCGGAGATGGAGATTATCGGATTGATTTTCTTTTTTTTTTTTTTGTTTTTACCACTGCTGTCGACCCACCAAATCACCCAAAGAGGATCGGACCTGTCACGTTTTTCTGAAAGCTGAACCATGAGACCCTTGTTACTGTGCATTGGGCTGCGGGACCATGTAGACCCCACTGATGTTTGATCAGGACCGTAGATCCGGTAGTGGACCCACGGGCGACCTCAAGGAGGCTGGATCCGTAGGAAGTGGACCCCGTTTGGGCCATCATCTTTGTAGACTGTTCAGCAGAGGGCGTGACAAAGGGGGAAGAATTAGTTTGGGGAACGGATGGCTGTGGGACCCAGGTGGGTCACCAATGGAAATCTGGACCATAGATCTTGTAGAGGGGTCTGAGGCGATCATGTTGATGAGGGCTGATCGTGTGCTTTTGATCGGTGGGACCACTATCCTAGTGGCCAGTTTCTGTTGTGCCGTGTCGAGTTCCATTACAAAACTCGGTTCTGTTTGCAAGTTTCAAGCGAGGAAGAGATAGGGGTAGGGGTGAAAATCTGGGCGGGCGGCCCAAGCCCAACACGGGCCTGGCACGAAAAAACTGTTCTTGGGCCGTGCTTGGGCCAGTTGACTTGGTCAACGGGCCGGCCCGGCCCGGCAGTCCCATTGGGCCGTGCTGGGCCAGGGCTCCCAGTGCCCCAAAGCTCACGGGCGGCGAGGCACAGCACGAGGCACGGCCCGCAGAGAGCCCAATGGCTCTTTTTATTTTAAATTGCACCCCCCCACTCAAAAAAGTGTCAAATGGGGTTTTTTTTACAGTTTTGACCCCTCCAGTAGCTATAAATGGTCAAATGCGGGGGGGGGGGGGGGGGGGGGGGGGGGGGGAGGGGATTAGTGTTATTATTTCAAGAAAATTTCAAGAAAATACAATCTATTTGATGTATTTTTTCAAAATATCATTAGTGTTATTATACTTGTTATTTCTCTTAATTTCTTTATTTTAATGAAATTGGTCCAAGTCTCCAAGACCAAGAGTGAAGAGTCTAACTGCCTAAATCTCTAAGACTTAAAGAACCTATAAAAAAAAGAGGAGGGGGATATGTGGGCTGCCCACGGGCTGCACGGCCTAAGCCCGACTGAGGCCCGGCACAGCATGGCATGACCAAAGTCGTGTCCTGGGCCGTGCTGGGCTGACCCCAGAGCCCTTGGGCCAGGCACGGCACGGCCTGCTTAATTACATGGGCCGTGCCGGCACAGCCCAGATTTTCACCCCTAGATAGGGGTGATGACGTGTAACATGTATATGTACATGAGATGAGGAGAGAGAATCACGTAGATATAAGAGAGAGATGATGATGTATGGATATAAGACCCAGTTTCAAAAGCACGATGTTGACGTGTGGACGGAGAGTAGTCACAGTATTGTTGTGACAGCACACCAATTTTGAAATTTAACCCTTAGCCCCATTGATTTGAGGAATTCGGAAAAAAAGACATTATTCTTTAATAAATTCTATTGGAACCTTAAGTTTTATATTCTTGAAAATACATTAAGATGGGACCCTAAGTTTTCTCAAATTATAAATTAAGGATTGTTATTTCTTATTTTTATTTACAAATTAATTTCAAATGATATCCTTGATTTTAATATATTAAATTTATATTTTTTGAACTTTATTAATTGAATCTTTGGACCAAGTAAATACCGTCCGGGCACACGGTATATTACTAATGTGGGGTTTATTACTCGTATGACTTCGGGGAAGTCCTAGTGGATTGAGCTCAACCCATCTCTATTGGAAAATCCTTAATTGGGTCTATGCACTATTAATTGAGAAGGGGTGCGTTGATCTTTTATCTATTAGAGATTCTTGTGGTTGTAGGGTATGAGACCTACATTTGACCTTAGGATTGGCTTGTGAATTATCCTTTGACCTTCGGGTTTGCATACATGATATTGGTCTATTAGTTGCATACCCTGTGTTGATTGGATATGAACCGTGATGTGGCGTGGCAATCGATTGAGATATTGTAGAGGTTAATTGAATGATTTGATTGATATTCAATTATAGATTGTTGTGCAGCCAACCCTTCACTTTGACTTAGGATTCTATGTCAGAGCTTTACAAATCATTAGGTCTATTATACTATGATATGTATATATATGTATATTGATTAGGTCATATTCAAACGACTGCAGTTGTAATTGGACGACTGATCACCGATGTGAGCGGACACTGTAATATCCGACTTGATTGATTGACCGGTATTCCGAATTATTGATCGGTTTATGACCGCCGACGTGATTGAAATAGTTAGGGCTGACCACCCAAAATAGTAGCAGTGCTTCTGTGTGATTATTGTATTGCTCTATTATGTAGAATGGATTTAGGTTTACATTCTTTTCATCATTATTCCATTGTTAATCTTTTATGATCATTACCTATCTTTATTCACATTGATCTTGTATTTTATTTATGAATTATGTTTTCGTACTTGCTGTTTACTTTGTTTATTGGTGCATAGGTACCGACCCCTACCCTACTGTGGAGATGGAGGATGCGTAAACGTTTCAAGCGTTTTAACCAATTGACGAACTTGAGTGGAGACCCGGAGATGGTTATGGAGCCGTCTGAGTCCACGCATGAGATATCGACACCTTAGATTCCTTAGTTGATTTAACTCCATAATATATTTTAGTTAGTTGTTTTATTTAAGTTATTTTGGAAACTTTAAAACTTAATATTTAGTAGTTATGTGTTGGTTTAATATTAGATATTGATACCAATTAGTTAATGCTTCCGCAAATGTTTTATTATGACTCATCATGTTTCGAAATTTTGTGGGTCCATATTTGGGAGCTTGTGTTGCATTAAACACAAGAAAATAATTATTTATTCATATTTTTCACGTTATCCATTGGTTGTATTTTGGGGACGTGACAGTTGGTATCAGAGCCAGCACGTTTCTCGGAACTTAAAAAATTGGATATAAACAACTAGGACGTGGTGAGGATTTCGATCTCGTTAGACAGGCTTTACCTACGCACGGTAAAGTCTATAATGTTGTTTGTTAGATTATTATTGGGAATCAATTATGAACACTCTGTTACAAGAAACGGCACACCAAGGAAGCCAATCACAGGATAATAATGTAGGTGGGTCGAGCTCTAATGACAATCGCTTCAACCGACTCGTGGAAGCCTTTTATGCAGTCGCAAACTAATCAGATTGAGCAACAAAAGAAGGCTAAAGAGGAGCGGGCTGCAGAGAGGCAGAGAGAAAAAGAAGAACGAGCAGCAGAAAGGGCACAGGCTGATTTAGATCGGGCAGAATTTCAAGCCCAAATTCTGGAATTGACAAATCCGGCAGCTCAGCCAGTGCAAGTAGTTATGCTTCCTAAAGAAGTGGATCCGAATGATCTTTATGAAAAATTTAGGAAGAGGTTTCCTCCAGAGTTTCATGGTTCAGAAGACCCCATGGTAGCATATGATTTCATAGAACAGCTTGAGCAGATATTCGGAGTTTTTCATTGCACGCAGAAGCAGAAAATTAATCTGTCAGCTTACATGTTTCGAGGAATAGCCCTTCAATGGTGGAATTCGGTTAAAGTAGTAATCCAAGCAGACACTGTGATAGAAGACGATGCATGGAAGACGTTCACTACAGAATTTATGGATAAATTTATTCCTAAATATGTCAAGAATCAGTGGAAGTTGGATTTTCAGAATCCAAAATAAGGTAATATGTCAGTGCCACAGTATGAACAACAGTTTATTAAGTTGGCTAAATATGCTCCTACACTCATTACACCAGAAGAAGAAAATATCAGACATTTCCTTGATGGTCTTTCAGCTGATATTTACTTGATGATTGGAGATAATCAGCGCCCACTATTTCAAGATGTTGTTAAGAGTGCATATTAGGCGGAAGGTGCGCTAAAGAAGAGAGCTATGGAACGACAGGCTAAAATGCAGCAGAATCAGTTAAGGCAGTTGGCAAGTCAGAATGATCAAAATAACTCAAAGCGACAAAAATTTCAAAGTCCACCCGCAGCTAGTCAGAATCAACAATGTGAGCGATGTGGTAAAAGGAATCACACAACAGAGCAGTGTTACAGACAGACTGGAGCATGCCTTCACTGCCGGCAGTTGGGACATAGAACTTCAAAGTGTATTTCTTGGGTTCTACCGTTAGATTGACACATGATTTAGTTAATCCAACGGCATGCATATTGCTGATTTAAATAATATTTCATATGTATATACGACAGCGAGTGTTGGAACCAATGAAAAGATTGGACTTCTTAAAGGTGGCCACACCTATGTCCATATGCATGGGCTGCATCATCTGTATTGTAGCTTTGCCCTACAATAGCAGGCCGTGAATTACTTTGCTACCAAAAATTAGCTCTATTTTGCATTCATAGCCATCAAATCCAAAGCTTTGAAATAAGAACAAAAACTAGTTAACACCAGATGATAAGACTTGATTTTGGTAGATGGCTTATTTGCATAGCAATTATACTTCCTAGGCCAGTAGGCGCCACCAACATGGCAAATGATACCTTGCTTGGCAGGTCAGGCTAAGGCTCCAACTTGCTTAGTGGAGAAAGAGTTTTGTTGGATCAAAATAAACACACATAATCCCTGTTGTATGCTTCTCTTCATGTGGATTTGATGCATGGGCTGGTGAAATTTATCTTGTAAATTTGTTACCTCAGTGATATGGCCAACGATTACATCAACTGCAGCAGGGACTGGTTTGATGGGGGTCCAGTACCCATCCTTTCAGACCTGTAAGCCCAGAGTATCGTCCAACTCGAGCAAGAGTGAGATACTAGTGATGTCAGTATGTGGGGAACACCCAATGACCTGATCCGGTTGGGGACAAGGTGGATAGTAATTCATCCCGAAATTTAGTACTCCATCTTCACGAACGTCAGACAATTCGTGGGCCTCTAAGCCAGTGGCCATGACCATGAAGCCCAATAGAGAAACTGCAAGCCTCCTCATCTCCTTAGTGTAACTGTCTATGGTTTCCCTATGAAAATTTAGAAAAAGGGGTGAAGGTTCTTCATTTAGGAGTCACTACAAGAAATTATATTATCATAAATTAAGTTCATTTGTTAGAGGAGAAAACTGACTAGAACTTTGTGTCGGTGGGCGGTTCTTGTTCATAGTTAGGAGTTTTGATCACCTTAGATTATGTTTTCCCAATTTCATGATTCGAATTTACATAATGTCACCTTAGTCCCATGATACCATGGGATTTATCAATTTCTGTTTCATATTTTTTTTTTTTTGCAACTAGTGAACAGATTTATTTTTTATAAAATACAAAAACTGACATTTTGTGAAAAATAAATACACATCTTATCATCATTTCTTAGGTTTTATCATTTGGAAAAAAATCTCCCTAAGATGCTGCATAAAAGCTATGATATTATGGGATCCAGAGCAAAAAAGTCAAAAAAAAAAAGTTGACCAAAGTCAAACGACTCTGGTGATATTATCCGAATTTTGGTCATGAAATTGAAACATCTCAATTTAAGGGGGACTAATATGTCAAAACCCCATTAATTTATCATGATTTCTCTTTTTATTGACAATTTAATGCTCTTAAAGATGACCAAATTGCCAAATGCAGGTTTTTTTTTTGGCTATCGGAGGGTTCCCAACCCTTTGGGCTGGGGCCTAGAGAAAAGCAAAGTAAACTCTCCTGTAATTCCAGTGTGGTAGTACAGTTTCGAATCTACAATCTTTGGGAGCAAATTATGGTCCTAGGGCAACTGATACCCCTCGAGGTTTATCCAAATGCAGGTTTAACATTTGAACAAGTAGAGGGACTGCTGGAATTATCTGAAGCCTTGGGGATTTTCTGGCCAGAAACTCAAATTTCTATCTTCTACGGGAAGGGCATTCAGAAACACCATGTCACTCCATTGGAGCTTTTGACTGTTAATAAAGGGCTGACCATAACCATCCAAGCTGTCCTCCTCATGCGCATAACGCATTTTCTCTTCCCAGGGAAGACTGTAGAATTCTAGTGTTTGCTTCTTCACTTCTTATATCAATTCGTCCGACACGCCATGGTTTATCAACTGTGTAATTCCACCAAATTTGAAGATTAATTACCTAGATACCACTTGGTTTAATGAAAATAAAAACACAGAGAGAGAAAAAGACAGTGCATTTAGTTTTACAAATAACAATACACAGGCATTCAAGAGGATAAAAATTTATGTCATGTATATTTCTACTTCTGCCCCTTCTCAAATTTTATTTTTATCAACCCTTCTACTTGGACAAACTTTTTGGCCAGAATTTGGGACAAACTCCCATGTGGCATAATCCTAGAGGTGCTTTTTCCCCCTCTCTCAAAAGTTGCACCTCTAGGATTGTGCCACATGGGAGTTTGTCCCAAATTCTGGCCAAAAAGTTTGTCCATTTAGACTTTTTGTATTTTTATTCATAAGAGAGGCAAAAATTATCAAAGATTAGGTGCATTTTCATCATTTTCTTCTCTCCAAGAGATATAATGAACTCAACATATCTATCCCTTAATTTTCTCCCTGAATTTTCTAGATTTGTCTCTCATCACACATGAATCAAGACAAAGGAACTCCAAAGTGGAGCCCCATCTAATGAAAACTCTGTTGAAAATTGAATTGTTCTAAATGAACATCCTCTAGTGGGGCTTTCCAAATTTTTAGGAGCTCGTCTCATCTTAAGATTAAGAATATAACTATTAACATAATTAATGTGGCTCAATTTGATGATGGAACAACTCTAGTGGAGTAAGTCTCGGGAATATCCTATAGATGAGATCCTCTTGGGCTCTTGGATAGAATTTTGCGATGGCCTTGAGTGAGGTCTAGCTAAGAAAAATATGAATAAGCTGCGAAGTCCTAATCATTTAGGTTTAGTAGGCCATTAAGAAAAATAAAAAAATAAAAAAAACTCTACACTCAAGAATCAAAATCTCATAAGAACTACCCCTTTTCTATGAAAATCTTAACTTAAAAACAACTTAGGCCCAACACCAGATATATCTATACAAAATATTAGTTTTTTTTTATAATATTTATTTAAGTATTTTAAAAGTTATCACTTACAAGGGGCTATTTGAGCGAAATCTGATGAGGAATACTCATTGATTTAGACTTTTCATGGTTGGGTCCACTAAGTGGTCTCCTGAAACTTTGGTGGTGATCTTTTGTAGTTTTTCATTTCGTTTTATTTTTTACTTGTCTCTAATGTGCAAATGATCTTGAAATCGTTAGCAGACAATGAAAGAAATGCCCTTTTTGAGAAATTTCACTCCAATATAATTTAGGGCCATTATCATATTTTCTTTTCTTTGTCATTTGGCCATCGCTTGTCTCCTCTGAAAGAGAAAATGCTCGCTCTGCCACTGCTCTTGGTCACGTCTGACAATCAAATCCTCGGATTTTTCACTGATTTTCCACTAAATCGTGAAAGATTCACATTTGAAATTTATAAATCCTTGAGGATTTGGGCCAACATTATACCCATGGGTTTTGAAAATCTTCTTTTCGTTGGTTTGCACACTAATACCACCTTTTCTCATCTTTACGCCTCAACATGCACTAATTTCAATGTAAACTCATCAGTGAGGAATTCCTACTCTAGGGGCCAGTCAAAGGATATCTCACCTTTTACCCGAGTGATTTGTCTGCATCAATTTGAGATCCTAAATTCCATGGTCAGACCGAAAAAGCGAGCAGTCGAACGATGTTGGGTAGAATGTAGATGGGACCATGACTTTCCTAAGTAGTTTATTTTCCATGGATGGAAGCTTGTAATCAATCACTTCCACAAGAGGGGGAAATTATCTAACATATATATATATATATATATATATATATATATATTATCTTTACCGTTGTCCATTGAATTCTAGTCACTTCAATAAGAATACATTTCTTCCATTTCTTAATTCTCCTTAGATTTGGAGAATCATTCAGAAAGAGAAAAACAAACAAGGGATAAAGACTTTAGCAAAAAAGAAAAAGAAAAAAAAAAGGAAAAGGATGGGGTTGTAGGTGGTGACAAAGACCACTGATTTTCCAAGAAAAATTAAACTGCCAGAGCAGGTGGGGTTGAAAACGGAAATTACATTTAGGACATGTTTGTGTAACACATTTCGGCCAAAAAATGAAAGCTTTTTTTTACGGAAAACCCATTTTTCATATGTTTGGTGAACAATTCAACGGAAACGCTTTCGTGCATTGTGAACATTTTCTTCGCTAATGTTGGAAATGAGTTTCTTGTGAGGGATATTGGAAGTGGATTTCCTTAGAAAACTTCTCCCTCCTATATAATCCCATTTCCTTACTCTTTTCCATTTCAACTCAAAACCTTACATTCTTTCATTTTTTTTTTTAAATAAATTATTATTTGATTTTGAATAAATTATACACATGTTATATTATTTTTCTTCAAAAAATTGTTGCACCAAACATAAAAGTTTGATTTTTTATAAGGAATCCATAGCCACACCAAGCAACATTAGCACCAAGTCAGTGAGGAAAAAAAAATCGCACCAAACGTGAATTTCTAAATTCCATGGAAATTCTTTTCCGAGGTATCCATTTCTATGGAATTTGATGGTGTGGCAATTTTTCGGAAAGGGTGTGTACACAAACGTTCCCTTAGAAAAGGTTAAGAAGCAGAAAACCCCACCGGGATTAAGATAATTCATCAATTTTCGAAGGAAAGCTAAAGAAATTGGTGTTGAATTAAGTACCTGGAATGCCCCCCACTCTCTGCAAGCTGAGTAAAGCTTTTGTAGCTCTTCCTCTCTAGATTCTCCTCTGTTAACCAGACTTGCCATGTTGACCACGGGAACTTGGAGAGAAGGGTTGCAGCGATCGGCGACCGGATCATCCACCACGTCCCATGGTAGCTCTGTGGGACTGCATCCAACGGCTCTCGTGAAAGCTCTTGTACACTTGGGATCTGCTTTGTAGCCCAGTTGATGCTGGAGAGAAGAGCCATGGGGGTCGAATGAAGAAAGAAAAAAAAAACACAGATGTGGGCTTGCTTGGTCTGGTGTCTGGTCTGGACTAAAATACAAAGCTGCTTACAGAAACCTACGCTGCAGATGGATTTTCGGGTGGGTGATGAGTGACAGCCTGCCAATTATAATTCTACTGATTGGTCGATCGGAAAAACAAAAAAATCTGAATAAAAGCAATGGGTGTCTCTCTCCATGTCCCAAGCATGCATGGTCTCACATTAGATATTTTTTCTACCATAGAGGAATTTTTTTACACCCTCATTGTCGTTATCCAAGAGTCCATGTCTTGAGGTTGTAACATTAGTTTTTTTTTTTTCTTTTCTTTCTTTTTTTTTTTTTGTGCCCACCTATTGACCAGGTATGTGGGGGTATCCTAAGATTTTAGGTCATCCAATCGAAGTTTATCTTCACCTTTGGATTGACTGTTCAATGAAAGAAACTCATACGAAGTTTCTTTTTTGGTGTTTGGATTTTGATAGATGAGCCTAATTTGGATTTCTACTGTCAACTCAGGGATGTAAATGGGTTCCCGATTTTCTAATTACTCGGAAGTTTCGGCCGGTTAAAAATCGAATCTAGGTCCTTATTTACTATTTAGGCCTTGATAGTATAAATGGGTCTTGGTCCGGTTCCACCTTGGTCCGGACCCAAGACCTGACATATTACCTAAAAATTTTAAAATCTCACCTCAAAACCATATTTTTAAATATAATTCTCTACCTATATTTGGAACCCGTCCCATATATGGTTGTGGTTCCGATTCTGAAGCCAAGAAACCAGTTCCAAAACGGTTTCGGTCCGAATCCGATTTTACCTTTTCCTTAATGGTTCCGACTGGAACCGACCCATTTACAACCCTACCCCAACTCAGTGTTTCTCCTAGTTATCTGGATTCCCTATCCTAATGTCACGAGCGTGTTCCACGAGCTGAGAGTCTAGATCCGTTGGTTTGTTGGCCATCGGCGCGCGTTGTTCTTAATCAAGTCATACTGCCATGAAACTATAACCTATTCCCTTATAGGAGATAAAATAGATATCTTCCTTATATGTATTAGTTCCTGGGTGGGTTCTTGTTGGAGTAAAATTTGGCCTGAGGCAATACAATAGAGATTTATTTTTGAGTAGTTTGAATTTAAATAAATGGATAGCATGAAAAAATATTAAGGCATTATTAAGGGGTTTCATTCTTGGGCTTCTAATTTAAGCCATTAGCCATTGATGTAGGCCACCATTCTCCTCACCCGTCACTCGGGTCATTTGATTGTACCCATTTATATGTGTAAATGATGCACATGCATAATGATCATGCCATCACACATGTTTGCACTAAGGTGCAAAAGTGGTACATAGACAAGGCCATTTTCATTATGAGACTTTACATGTAAATAGGTGACAAACTCACTTTCACATCACCCAGTTACAAAATGGCACTGGTAAAGTATTCGCATGGTAAGTGCAATTAGTTGTGCAATTGGTAACGGGAATACATCCCAACAACCACTTTTATTTGTCCATACATATGGGCTTTGTGTATGTAATTCGAAATGTAAAATCTTTTTTATTGAACTAATAAACCTTATACTTGTAATTTCAAGTTTTAAACTTTTATAGATTTTGAGAAATTTGTTCAAAATGTTAAAAAGTTCAAACCATAGATCGAATTTTCTGCACTTTTCTACGCCTCCAACTTCATAATCCATACCGTTCAATATTCTTATATTAATCATAAACACCAAGAAGATTAATTTCATATCTTAAATCTCCATAAACTTTGAAAAAGTTGTCAAGATTTTACATAAAGTCTAAATACATCTAAAACCATCGAATATACTAATTTACTTGTGAAAATGGTGATCTTAAAAAATATGATAATGTGTTTAACATATATGCAATGGGTTCTTTTTTCCGGAGAAAAAAAAACCCTTTAGACTCTTATTAGACCAAATTGAACTTCCAGCCACACTTTACCTATTTTTTTTGCACTTTTTTGCTGAGCAGCGATATGAGCAATATTGCTACTAAGAGAGTATTTAAACGACTTGAATTCCCTTTTCTCATTTGCCATCTTTTTCTTCCAATAATAGAATCTCTATAACCTTTCCCATCTCAGAACTCTCTTTTGGAATTTTCTCTTCCATTACCCTACAAAAGTGGAAGGTGGACTCCAATAAAGAGGTAGGAATCAAAGAGGAAAGCCAAACCTAGGCCCCGCACCCGTGGGCCACAAAGAGGAATAAGTAGACAAAAAATCCCATAAGTCTTTGGTAGAAATCAAATTAAAGGTTAGAAAGTTCTTATGATAGTTGATCTAGAGGAGCTTGAGACTACAGCAACAAAGAGGCGTCTCTGTTGATGGAAGAGGAAGGAAATAAGAGTGGAGAGCGTTTAAGTTTTTATCGCTATGAAGCAAGTAGCGATATCACTGCTCGTGGAAAACATTAGATAAAAAAAAAGGAACAAGCTCAGAGGACTACTCAAGGCCATAAGTTTTTTAGGGTTCCTTTTTTATATAGTAAGAGTCTAAGGGTTTTTTTTTCAAAAAAAATAAATAAAATAAAAATTCGCTAAATAATTAGGGATGTAAATGGGTCCCCAATTCTTTGATTACCCAAAGGTTCCGACTAGTTAAAAATCGGGTTTGGATCCTTATTTAGGCCCCGATAAGTAAATAGGTCTGAGTCTGGTTCCACCTTGGTTCGGACATGTGGACCCAAGACCCGACATATTATCTCATTTTTCTAAGATCTCTCTTAAAAATTATATTTTTTTTATCATATCATTCTCTATCTAGATCCGGACCTGGATCTAGACCAATTCCATATATGGTTCTACTACCGATTCCGGAACCAAAAAATCGGTTTCGGGTCCAGTTCTACCTTCTTTTTAACGGTTCCGGTTCCGGATCCACCATGGACCCGGACCGGAACCGACCTGTTTACAACCCTATATGTAATATTTGCATAATCCTTGGTTAAAAGGCAACTGACCCATAGGTGGGTCACAAAAGTTCTAACTCTTTATGTTTTCTTTTTCACACCAAAATAATAAATCTTTTTTAAGTGTAGGAGATACTTGGAAAATAATAGCACATAAGATGAGATTTTTCAGTCCCTGTAGATATACAAGTGTCTTCCTTCACAGCAAAACTAACCCTTCTGTTCTTTTGTTTTTTCAATTAAGGTACTGATAACTGATTTCTGCCTCTCTTATTTCTTCTTTTCACCCTGCTTTTGTCTTTACAATCCTCAATTTCTTTCTATTAAAACTCTGGTCTGATTTTGCACATGAAGTGTAAGCACCCATCAATCAAAGGATTCTGTAACCTTCCCCTCGACAGATATTTTTGAAGAGGCTCGTCTTTCTCAGTTGTGCGGATCAGTGATAACGGTTATAACCCTTGTGTACCTGCAACAAGCTCCTCCAATGGCTGCTTCTCGAGGTGAAACGCCCCTTCAGAATATCGAATACTCGGACCACTCAAGGGTCTCTTGATTTCCGAGGATTCAAACTCCAAGGTAAAAAGAAGCTACCCCCAACGGCTCTATTTCATTCCTTGAGTTCCGTTCTATCCTTCTATGTGCAAATCGTCATGACCCATCTCCAGAAATTCAAAGCATCGTCTGTTCTCAAATGGGTTTCTTCAGTTTCAGCAGAAAAACATCTGATATCATCAAAATCCCATCTTTTTCACACTAGCAGAGCTTTCCACCCTGTAAAGTTCCCATCTTGGCACGGTGGTAGAGCTCGCCTTTGTACAAAACCCTCTCTTTTGTATGGGGGCCATACGCCTGCTTCTCAAACCATGTCACAGAACTCCCGTAGCGCGCGAACCCAAGCGCAAGCTGCTCTCTTGGATTATCTTCACTGCACCAGATGCTTGCATTTCATTGATGCTGAGCAGATGAGCATGAACTCACCAACTTTCCTCAGAAAGCTTCTCAAACATGTCGAAAACGTGCAGGAAATTAGGCAATCCATGGTCAAGTTCCTTCAGTACCACCCCATTAATGAATTTGAGCCCTTCTTTGAGAGCTTGGGATTGAAACAGTCTCAGGTCTCTCAGCTTCTGCCTCAAAACTTGATGTTTCTCTGTGACAATCCATTGTTAGTTGAGAACGTCCGCACGCTCTGCGATTATGGAATTCCACGTAGTTATGTTGGTAAAATGTACATGGAAGAAAGAGAGATTTTTGGATATGAGAATGGGGTTTTGGGTTCAAAGCTTCTGGCTTACGAAGATGTGGGTCTTAGTAAGGCTGGTGTTGTCAAGCTTGTTGCCACTAGTCCTTCTCTTTTGACTGAGGATGTCAAAGGGGAGTTTGTCAAGGTAATAGAGGAATTGAAGAATTTGGGAATTGAGAGTGATTGGATTACTGGGCAGTTGTCTGAAAATAATACATATGACTGGAGTAGAATGCTTGGAGTGCTGCATTTCTTCGGAGAGATGGGGTACAGTAAAGAAGAACTAGGGGGACTATTCATAAGTCATCCAGAATTGTTGTTAGATGGTTCGGGGAACGCAGCTTTTTCATTAATTGCACTGTTGTTGAAATTGGGCTTTGCGAGGAATGAGATAATAACCTTGTTTCTGCAGTTTCCTGAAGTCATAATTGGGGATTTCATTGAGAACATGAGGCAGGGTTTGGCATTTCTTATTGAGATTGGAATGGAGACCGAACAGATTGTAAAGATTGTGCATTCTCACCTGCAAGTTTTGGGTTCGTGTTCTTTGAAGAGACCTAACAGTGTGCTTGCAAAACTAAATGTTGGGAAGAAGAGGTTGTGCGGTATCATAAAGGAGGATCCAAATCAGTTAAAGAACTGGGTTTTTGGATCAAAGATTAGCCCTTTGCCGAAGCCCAGTAGAGATGCAAGGTTGATGCAGAAGACTGCATTCTTGATGAATTTGGGTTTTACTGAGGGCTCAGATGACATGAAAAATGCCCTAAAGTTGTTTCGAGGCAGTAGTGTTGAATTGCAGGAGAGATTTGATTGTCTTGTGAGAGCAGGGCTGAAACCAACTGATGTCTCTAACATGATCAAAGACGCTCCACAGGTTCTAAATCAATCCAAAGATATGCTGCAGAAGAAGATTGATTTTTTTGTAAATAGCCTTGGTTTTCCCTTGGAGTCACTACTGGAATTTCCTAGGTATATGTCATATACCATTGAAAGAGTTAAGCTGAGGTTTTTAATGTATGAGTGGCTCAAGGATCAGGAAAAGGTGATCCCTACATTGGCTTTGAGCACTATCCTTGTATGTTCAGAAAAGGTTTTTGCTCTGCAGTATGTAAGTCGTCACCCAAAGGGGCCTGAGGTCTGGAAAACATTAAAAAAGGCATTATCTTTAAGCTAAACACCTTCTTTTTCTCAGTTTTTATTATTCAGATTGTTACTTAATTTTTACTTCCTTCCCTTTCAGGAACTTATTAGTCAGTAAATTAAAACTGATCTTTTTTCCTTTTCTTTTTTACTACATCTGTTGAAAGTGTAAGTGAATTTGACCTGTATAAAGCAAAACTGAGCTGCCAGTCAGCATTCAGCAATGTATCTTTGTTACTAACAAAAGAGGTAAAAAGGTAACATATCGATTTTGAATCATTTTTTTAACCAAGTTTATTTTAATTAGCTATTTAAACTTTAGACTTGAGTGCTCTTTATCCCATATGCATCAACAGGTAGTTATTGGCTTATTGCATGATGTTGGGCTTGATTGTATTACCAGTATCAGTTTCTTTAATGAATTTTCCTTCATGAGAAAGTAGCAAGGCTAGCAAGTCAGATTTTCAATGCAGAGAACACACAAACCATAGCGTGCATGGACTGTTGTGCAAAATTGAGTTCAGCTAGATAGATTTTATGCTTAAAGATTCCAGATTATAATCAAAGGTCATGATAAACTATCAGACCTAAATTCGCACCCGGAGGTTGAGGGTTCGAAACTGCACTACCACACTGGGGTCACAAGGGATTTATCCGGCTCCCTTTGGGCTCGTAGGGATTATTCTAGCACAAAGGGCTGGGACACCCTCCATTGTCCCAAAAAAAAAAAAAGAACTATCGGACCTAAATTCACAATGGAGTTGCCTGCTCCTTGAATTGGGACACGAACACGACATTAATTAACTAGCCTGCAGACATCCTCACTAATTACTTTGGCCGTACCATTTCCTTCCTATATGACAGTAGCAAAGAAACTGATAGATAATTTACCTGTGTATGTCACACTGCAGAGGTGAGTGCTGGATTTACCATCACAATAAGTGAACAGAGAGACACTCACCAACTTGCTGGTTTCTACCTGATAAAACATGTTCCAGCACATGGGAGCATCTGCATGAATGAACACAGGTCCGGTGACAGAAGTCCTATGCTCCAGAGAGATTAATCACTAATCAGAGAATGTGCAAGCATAAATGATACTCCCATTAAAGTTCTGCAGGCCGAAGTACAGCCAATAAGATCAGGTCAGAATACATTCTACAACTGCTGCACTCCTTAAACCTTGGTTTTCATTGTGAACAGATTATTTTATTTCATCTTGAAGTTTCACTTCTACTCTGAGAATTACCCTGTGTCTCTCAAAGATGCTCGCTCTTACATTCATGCCAATCTGGTTGACGAGATCCTGATAAAATGTCCCGCCTTTTTCCTAGAGTTCCTTACTCGAACGTGGTGAATTACTTCTTGGTTAAATCTTCTTTGTTATCTATGCATTGATGGAGTAGCACTGAATGCATTTGGAGTAGATTATGTCCAGATGTCCATCATTGTCAGAGAAGTAGGCTGGCCAACTTATGGTGACAATCATGCAATATGGATGACTCCAGAGAGATTTGACCTGGATGGTTTTACTGTATTCTTCTGGTGAACAAACCTTGTTTTTAGGCGGAAAGATCGTTGTGAATCTTTTTAGTCCAATTCACCAGGAAGTGTCAAGAGGCTCCTGGGGTTTTCAAGATGGATAGGAACTAAATGTGAATAAACATTTGAAGATGGCATCAATCAATTGGAATAGGCTTTTTCCTTCCCCTTGATGAGCTTAGTACTCAGTATCACTGAAGGAGGTGAAATGCATGTAGAAATGTTTGTTTTTATAGAGGATAAGAAAATAATAGTTTCAAGATGTTGATCCTCTTCACAGATCCAACCTTATTGAGAGCTTGCTAGATGGTAACATTTGAGTGGATGCGTTTCTAAGGATCTGCAAATTGATTGCTGTTCTCAATCAGTAAGCAAAATTGATATCATCTTCCCTTCCCTACATATCAATACATGGAACAGAATTAAGCTAGTCAATTCATCCTACTCATCAACTCGTATGCTTTCTCTTGGAGTTTTAATTTAGAGAATCTTAAACAAGGGACCTAGAAAGCTAAGAGTGCTGGAGATACTCCATCTGACTTGGGTGAGCGGGCATTGTTTTGACTGACTTTGCTCAAGCCTCACTGCTTTTGCCCTTGATTTGTTATTTTCTTGAGAGAGCCGACTAAGGGTTTACACCTTCTGCATTATTATCAGACAATTAAGGGTTGCATTTTGCGGATGGATACTGTTGAAAATTAATGAGTTAGAAAGACAGACCAGACGTCGTGGCTGTTGTCCTAGCAGTTTCTCTATTGGAGAACAAGACCACCTGATCAGATGAAGTAATAAGAAGTTTAAGACATGCTCATTTTCTCTCCAAGAAAATACTAGGATGACATTGATGACTTGTTAGTCTGCTTTGAGCGTATGAACTTAATAATGAGTTAAAACTATGATACTTTAGAAAATTTTCTGAAATTTTGACAGCTTCTGACTGACTGATATTTTACATTCATTCCCTTTAAAATTCTCGTTTCTTCTTTTCCTTATTGTGAGAAGAAAAGAGGAATCATAGGTTTTATGGAAGAGGTCTTGTTTGTATTACATGAGAGTTCCAAAGTTACATACTCCACAAGCTCCCACTGGGAGAAATAATGAACAGGCATATGTTCATCATGGATAGAAAAGGTAGCTGCATTTAATAACACTGCATTGTGTTATCATCCTATTTATGGTTGCATTGTTCTTCTGACAAAAGAACCAGGTATTAGAAAAGAAGGGGGAAAAGGGTGAGAGAGTTCATTTGTTGTCAGATGATTTTGACATGTATTACTTCCCTAACCAATATTTTAAATAATAAAATAGAAAAACGCTTCATGCATTCTCAACATTGCCCCATACAAAGACCAAAAGTGCTAAAATATATTTAGGGTAGAATCATACCTGCTATGTAACAGCATCGTACCCATGAGAACAGACATCTTATTCAAGCGGAAAAAGGGAATCATCCTAAGCATGTCGATGTGTGACGTAGAAAAAATCTTCTCTTCCATGTCAAGTAACACAACCAATTCCAGATGCAAAGAAAACTGTCTAACATAAACCCAAACTAATACAGAAAAACAAAAAAATTTATCATGAGTAATCTTCACTTAAAGTTTGTGAGAATTAGTTTCTACTTTGTACTACCCTCATGAATCTATGATCAATCTACTGCCTTCACACATACTAACCACACCACCACCCCAATTTTATACTCATCTAGCTTGTACTCACCATTGGATTGAAATATCCATTTTTTTGTGTGCATATGAGAGAGAGAGAGAGAGAGAGAGAGAGAGAGAGAGAGTTATGAACTGGCCACAGAAAGTAAATTTGCAAACCATGATGTAGTAGGGCCCACTTGATGCAAGCGAACCATGGGAAGGGTGGGATTGGAAGGTTTTAACATGGATTAAAGGCGGGTCAATTAACAATCAGATTATAGCCATGTATTCAAAGTTTATAGAACACTTAAAGCTTGTGCAGGTAATTCCAGCTGGGTTCAGAACACAGTTCCTTCTGATTAGGTACCCTGCGCATTGCAGAGCTTTGTTTTAGTCTTCATAGATTTAAGTTGTCCTTGTTTTAAACGGAATGCCAAAATTCCCTTGCTGCTTTTGAAGTTTCCAGTTGCACTGGTCTTTGCATCCTTTTCTCATCAACTAGGCTAAATAGATGCTCATTGATCTTCTCACTCAGCATGGGAAAGCAATCCCTAGCTGAATCTCTCAGCATTATCAATGTTTGTATCAACTTCTCCAGTGATGGTGGGCATGTATGGATAGCCCTTTTTCAGGGTCTAGATGAGGCTTCCAAAATTCCCTTGCTGCTTTTGAAGTTTCCAGTTGCACTGCTCTTTGCATCCTTTATTCCCTTTTCTCATCAACTAGGCTAAATAGATGCTCATTGATCTTCTCACTTAGCATGGGAAAGCAATCCCTAGCTGAATCTCTTAGGCATTATCAATGTTTGTACCAACTTCTCCAGTGATGGTGGGCATGTATGGATAGCCCTTTTTCAGGGTCTAGATGAGGCCTCTAAAGGTTTAAAGGTTGGCATCAAATACATTACAGTAGATTGCCACCCTATCCCTGATGGGACTGTCAATGCTGTCAGAAAATCCTCAGAGCCTACTGGGGAAGTAATCTTTGCCATAGACAGAGGAGGAATTGGCAGTGTCGATGTTGGAAGCAAATGGGGCATCATTTTCTCATAGGGATTCGCTGATTGGATTTTCAGGTCACAGAGCACCAGTTGGCAGTCTCTTTAACAGCATTCCATGGGAGAGATTTGCAAAAGTTGGCGCTGAAGGGTAGTGGCATTATTCCAGGTTCCTGGCCCAGCTTTGTTGAGGGCATGCTGATGCTTTACAGTGGTGGCATTTCGCCCTGAAGGTGCTGTTTAGGCCTGTAGGAAAGGCTTCCCTTGAAGCTAGAGCAATGTTTCTGCAAGTTGAGTGTTCACTCAATGAGCAACACTCATTGACTTTGTTTTCACAAAAGAATTTCAACATCTCAGGCCTTTCAGAACCCAATTTGACCCTTCGATTGTTCCAATAGAGCTTCAAATCTGGACCAGATACAGTCATCAAGATTGTTGGTCTTGCATATGCATCCAGCATCAGATTCAGCTGCTGGTTTTCTTCTAATTGTTCATCTTTCTTCAGATGAAGAGGAAAGTTCGGTGGTTGTTTGTAGACTTTGAGAGGAATTGTAGGACCTCTCAACAGATTTTATCCTGATGGCCAGCTAACAGATCTCTACAACAGCATCTTGTTGTGGGAAAGAAATCCCCTCTTACTGTTTCTAGTTCTGATTTCAATCCTTGGAAGCTTGAATCAATCAGGTTACCGAAAGTTCTTGTTTCTTGTGTGTTGGGGCTCAACTTTTTGCACCTTCCTCTTTTATACCCAAACAATTGTATCCATTTTGTACAAGAGTAGCCCATGGTTCAGTTATTTAGTTAATTGCATTCCAGTCTGAATGAGATTACTTCTTTGGCCTCTCTTCATACTTCTATTGGCTACACGTTTCCAAGCCACTGATAATACCTTGTTGGCAGGCACAGGTGGATGGTTTTGAACACAGCAAAGACAGGTTACTGCCAATATGATGGCCTGCAAGTCCCAATATAATTTGTTTCAAGTACATAGTCATTTCACAAACCTCTTTTTTAGGTGGGACAGTTGAGCTCCACCAAGATGCCACATTTCCACTTCGGACAGATGCATCTGGTCGACTCATCTATACCTGTCTCGTTAAGGTTTTATCCTCCTTACCATTTTTAGAACTAACTTGGGCGAATTTCATTGAGTACTAGATTGATTGAGTACTCAATTAGACTGACTTGGGCGAGTAAAAAAAAAAAAAATTCTTTCAGAAAAGAATGGTCCAAAAAGGGTGGATAAAATAATTAGAAACCCCCAATTGCTACACTCTAGAATTAGCCAAACCATGAGCTCATCAATTGGTCAAACCAAATGGTCAGCATTTATCAACCTCTCGTGTAAAACATACAACAAATCAACCAAACTGAATCTGCTAAATTCTTACATTCACAAGGCCAATTTCAGGCCCTTCCAAGGAAAAAGAGTTATATATAGACTTGGTATTCAAACTCAGGAACACCACCTTTTCTCTTGTCAAAAACAGAGCAACAAGTTCTTAAACCACTTTCTACCAAAAATAAAAAATAAAATCTTAAACCATAGGATCGTTAGTATCACTTGTATTTTCCTCTTTGAAACAAGTTTCTTCTGGCAAGCGGAAGCTTAAACAAATCATCACCTGCAACAAGAATGCATTTTTCAATGAAAACATAATTGCACAAAAATGATAGATGATCAGTTTCTTTTTATTTGTTGAACTCAAGTTGTGTTTCCATGTCTATACTACATATACGACTACTACCACAGAATTTTTTTTTAATAAAAATAGTACTCAGTTGACTAAATGTGAAATAAAAGCAATTCTGATTTAGTTCTTACCTTGTTTGGAGCAACATCCCTTACTCTGTGAAAAATTGGGTCATGAATTTTAGCATTCAAAGTAACCTCTGCCTCCTGCATTGAAATAGGAAAAGCTGTTAACATCCTGAAAAGCTGCATAGGAAAAAAAAAAAAACATTTTAATATGAGAATATGTGAGATGGTACAGAGTGATTATTAGCAGAATTATATTGTAAAAGTTGGATCTGGTTGGAAATTACAAAGATGGAGACAGATCAGTGGCCACAACTAAAAACCAGGTTGAAAACATGGTGTGTGTTCTTATCAGCCAATTATGCGAATTCAGAAGATACTATGGTTTTTTTCTTAGGTGTGCGCATGTGTAATCAGCTTTGTTTTAGGCGTGCGGGTGTGTAACCAGTATGAGACAATTATTCTTGCTGCAGTACAAAAAGTTCCAATTTTGTAATAGATATTTCCATGAAGTACAACACTGAAGTACAACACTAATTGAATTAAGAGAATCAGGGATAATTTAATTTTATTCATAAAAAAAAAAAAAAAAAAAAACAACATACAAGCTTATGCTACCTAAATGGCTATATTAGCCCAAGGATAGGTATCCGCAGATTATATGATAAGGACAAAGAGTACAATCTAGTTTGCATTGGGTACAGGTATAGGTGTCAGTTTATGGGACTCCTCGGAGTTCAATAATATTCAACCCTCAGAAAAAGGGTTTTTTTTCCTGTTTGGCTAAAACCCAACAATGACCAACATTTGAAGGAGTTTCAATTTGGCACACTTCATCAAGAATGGAGATATGCTGGTTAGCGCGCATTTCGTCGCTAAACAGCCAAATTCCTGGTCTGATCACGAGTTTTTAGTTCCATCCATTTGTTTCCAGATATTGAGGTCTGTTCTGTACTATTGTCTTTTTCTGTAAATCTTTGTCATAGGAAAAAAATTTACCATCTCGAGTAATATTGTAAATAGATGAACATAGTGAATTTTATACTAATCTTGGTTTTGGAGGCAATGGCACAACAGTGAAAGGGAATAAAATGGGAATCATCATAAAAGATGCTTTGATCTGACAAGGGAAATAGATAACTCAAAAAAAAAATGCAGCTCTTCATATGGATAGCAGGTAAAGAATAACAATCAAGAACTAGCAGTTTAAGAATAACAATCAAGAAGTTCAATAAATAAATGAAACAAATTGCACAAAATAAAGGAAATAAAAAAAGGTCACAAAATGAAACTTACAGTAATTATTGATTCTTTTGTTTCATTTGATCGCATGAAGCAATAACAATGAATCCAAGGTAAAGGCCCCTTCCAGTATTTTCTTTGGAGAAGTCCTTCGAAAACATCTGTTGGAATAATTTGTCAAGAAATTATCACTAGTGCTAAGCAAACCATACAAACAGGGTAAATCATGAAACTTTGAAAATGCCATAAGAGCCAAGTATCACTCAAAAGCAGCACTAAACATTGGTATATGAAAAGGAAACAAATCAGGACATCTGAATGCCACTGTCAGAAAGGGGAAAAAATATTGCCAGTTACTCTTATTGCAGGCTTCAATGTGCACGCTTAATGATCCCGACATGAAGATAGATCTATCATTGAATTATAGTGATTTCCCAACTCTGAGTAATTAATAAATAAATAAATAAAAACAGCAATAATCGAGGCAAATCAATGGCAGCTACTATTTATTTATAGATCAATCATCTCACAAGATCTGAGAAGACTTGTGATACATCACGTACCTTTAGTATCCAAACATTATATGAAATAGGGATGTGAACAGACCGGCTGATGACAAACCCAGGTATGGACTAAATATATAACGGGATGTGGGTCCAGCTGCGATGGAATCTACTGAAACCGGACCTGACTCCGAATCCAACTCAGAATCATATACTATAGCTTTTTTTTAGAAATATAAAAAAAATAGATGGCAATACTGGGATTCAAACACAAGACATCTGCAAGTTCAACATTTGGACCACAAGCATCTGCTGGTTAAATGCTGTATAAAATAATATAATATCTATATATAGTATTTATGCATATCACTCAGATAATCAGAATCTCGAGTGTGGACCCCACTGAACCCAGACATAGACCCGATTACGGATCAGGTCCAAAAAGGATCATACCAGATATTTTGGGTTGGAACTTTGGGTAACTGGGTGGTTGGAGGTCCATTGACATTCCTAATATGACTGAAGAAACAGGGAAAAAGAAGATCCCGGAAGCCAGAACCTGTTAGACAAGGGCGGAACCAGGATTTTTTTCTTGGGGGGGCCAAAATAAAAAAATATGTTAAAATAATATTGCAAAATTTAGTAATATAATACACAATAAATTAAAATATTGAAGCCAAACTCCACATTCTTTCATTAAGTTGAAATCTTGGAGGCGATTAATGAGATGAAGTATCGGGACCAAAGGGTAATATTGTTTTATCCTCTAGATTTTGAGTATTTTTCTCTTAAAAAATGCATCGATGGTAGATGAGTTAACTATGGTCAACACTCCTAGAAAAAAAATAATAAAAGTTACAAATATTAAAATTCTAAAAATGTATTTATAAAAACAAAAACTACAATAAATGGAAAAGCAAATGACACTCAAATCATTACTATAACATAAACGAATAATAATGCATGAATACCCAAGCCCAAAATCTATATTATATATTTAATGTCTATTATTTGGAAAAATCATAATCTAAGAAATTCAGTCATAGCACTTATCAAGTAGCACTCAAAGTGATGTCATGGATCATTAATTTTGATTAGCAAAGTATGCTCATTGACAGATATGTATGAGCGGGACCAATTTTAAAATATATACCGTTTAAAAGCATGGTCCCACTAGTTTTTATATCCTTAAAATAAATTTCTTCAATTGGATTTATGTTGACACGGACAATAATAATCAAAACACAAAAATACAACTACATTTCTTTACCCACGATGGATAGAACTCTAATTTAATTAAGATTTTATTTAATAGTAGAACACAAAGAGAATTTAATTTTGAGTGGGTTAGATTTCAATATGAGTCCCCGTGATTAAAAATACATAGTGGCCTATGGTGAAATAGTACATCTACCCAATGTAAACAAATAAAGTTTAGACGAGTAGGATTCTTCTCCCTGTTTGTTGTACATGTAGCACATGGATTCTGCAACTTGAAACTTCTATCCAAAATCTCCAACCCAGTCTCCTCTCTACCTCTCTTCAATCACGATCTTAGGAGGCAAGTTAGACAGCTCTTCAATCACAAGCTTAGGTAGGCAAGTTAGACAGGTTACAAAATCTTCTCCATCATTCCTTTCTCATTCGTTATTCTTTCATCCCTTTCCTTTTCTTTCCTTCTTTTCATTTGCTTCTTCATTCTATTTTTTTTTTCCAAAATCAGCTATGATTTGTTTCCTTTTTCTAAGAATCAAAGTTATGTTAACTATATTCCTAATAGATGGAGGTGCCATTCATTTATAATGGGGTGGCCAAACAACTAATTTGTAAGGGATCTCAAACCCCCCCCCCCCCCCCCCCCCCCACCCAAAAAAAAAAAAAAAAAAATCCGCCCCTGCTGTTAGAGAAACAGAAAGGAAAGGAAACCCAACTTCCTAAGAAATCATATGTAGGATGGCTAACTACTTTCTCAGTCACCAAAATATATAAAATGCGTACCAAGAAATTCCAAAGCAGAAGCAGGTAGATTCATAACGACATGATCAACATGCTCCCAGGGATTGCTAATGGATTTCATAGAGCCTCTCATTCTCTTGTTTGCACCTCCCTTTCTCCTACCCGTTGCAGTTACAGCATCATCATTCACAAATCTATCTGCATAAGTAAATGTGAAGAAAGAAAAGCAACATGAATTGAAAAAAAAAATAAAAAAAATCATAGCCTGATGCTTTCAGAACATAGGAACCATTGAAATTTTCAGATCGGTATTAAACATTTGTATGCAAATCAGAGATGGCGAAGTTCATCATCGCAAGAGGAATCATCATTCTTGCGGAACATACCATCAGCAAAATTTTCTGAGCGTCTTTTCGCAGCAGCATCTGAATTCAGACATGAACCTTGTAGAAGCTCTCGATCATTTGAACCACTAACAAGCAATTTTTTCGCTTCCACTGTGAAGCATGATAATGTCAACATACAGTTCAGCAAACAAAATATAATTATTGTTCTTGAATGAACATTTTTTATTGATTTGAGAACAATAGTTACCTGTTGACCTTTCAACTTCCGAATCTGTAGTTCCATTAGATGGCAATTTGTGTATGGTGCAAGCACTAGAGACAGCAAGCTCTGATTCCAGTGTATCCTCACAAATCAGTGTTTTCATTAACCGTCGCATGAACGCTCTTGCATCCATATTATACGTAAAAACACGATCCTCCACTTTGTTAATCTTTGCATTAATTATCAGATAATCAATGCTATTTGGATTCAAATCATTTGCATGCACAATACATCCTTTCTGTGCTGCTGGGATTGCGAAAGGCCCAATGCCAGCAAACATATCACAAATTGTGTCTCCTTCATTGAACTGAGAAACCAGACGCATGTGTTCATGTTCAAGTCTTGAGTTCCAATAAACCAAGCCATAATCAAGCTTGAAAGTAGCTCCATACTGCTTCACTTCAGTAACCATATCATTTTTCCCTGCAAGGATTTCAAACTTTGGCACTCTGAACTCATTCGTAATGGTCCCAACTTTATTCACCACAGTTTGGATCCTTGGCCGGTTTTTCTGTGAAAGAAAATTATAATGATGAATTAAAGAAAATCATTCGATCACACATTAAATATTCTATGAGTGATGGATTGGATAGCTCGATGTTAAACACTAGAGCAACCCAACAGGTATCAACACTGAGTGGATAATGCTTCACTGCATATCTCAAAGGTCTAATCTAATGCCAAGGCTGCATTCTTTCAAGCGTTCAAAACCTGGTCCAAACCTACAAGGTGATGCTTCAAAACTTTTTCTAAACATGGTGCCTGAGTAAACAGGGTCAGACATGACCATTAACAAAACTAGTAGCAGGGATACCAAGTCTGTTTATAAAACAGGCCTTGAAGTAAAACCCTTTTTCTTTTGTTTTTTCTGATGTGGTAACTTGAAGTAAAACCTATTCCTGATCCATGATCTAAAAAGAATGCACTATGCCCATGTACAGAATGTTAAGGCCGAGCCTGACCAGACCTGTAACAGATTGTTCACTATTCCAATATAATCGCAGAAAGAGAAACACAAGTAAAATGACTGCCATCATTTATAAAATATGGTAACTTGAAGTAAACCCTGTTCCTGATCCATGATCTAAAAGGAATGCACTATGCCCATGTACAGAATGTAAAGGCCGAGCCTGACCAGACCTGTAACAGATTGCTCTCTTTTCCAATATTATCGCAGAAAGAGAAACACAAGTAAAATGACCGCCATCATTTATAATCATAGGATCAGTTTGGGCGGCTGGAGATCAACCTGTTTGATCAAATGGCTCAAATACAGTCCTGAACCCAATCAATGGATTATGAAATAGCCCAAACTCCTAAGAAGCAGATCACTTCACATGGGCCATGGGCTGACGCAACCCACAGCAAACCCTAAGGAGTACCCCTACCATTCTACAGCAAGCATGAAAACTCATTGTCCTCTCAGCACTATAGCCAAGCTCCAGCTTTATGAACTTCAACATTTTAGTTATTGTACCAAATTAAACAACAGAGCAGTGAACACCGTGATGCTACTAATTGTAAAAAAACAGGGTGCCTAAAAGAATTGCATACAGTTACTGAAAGGGAAGGATGATGTATTAAGCATAAAATGACAAAAGCTGAAGGGAATGAAAAGCTACAGCTCAAACAAAAAGGCTATATCATTGCAAACTTTTCAGTGTGGAGGCATTCTACTCATTTCCATTCTTATTACTAGTCCAACAAATCAAGGTAAGAAAGCATGAAAGATTGAAATAACTGTAAACATACATCATAGATAACCCTTGCAATAACATCCTTGTAGGGAAGTAGTTCACCAGTTATATTTAGATGAGCAATATGACCTGTGAATAAATATGATCATTGTTAATACAGTAGCCCGACCAATAAAAATAACACAAAATCAAAACATTGTTGCAAGCAAACAAGGTGATGCTGCAACCCAAAGTGGGTATCCAAATTAAATAGGAAAATGGCTAGAATTGGTTAGATAATATTTCAGCCTAGCAAGTGGAGTCATGTTAGGCCCATAGATCGATTCAACAGTTCTTCACATCATGCCGTGACAATGAGGTTATTTACTGAATACCATCATCAAAGAGAAGAGAAAGTGAGACCAGAACCCACTTAAATGGCAACAAGTATGAGTTGATCAATGTAGACGGGCCAAGTTAAAGACCATATCAAGATGGTAACAATTTGCAATACAAAACAAACAGGAAAGGATAAAGAAGAATATAAAAAAATAAAGAGAAAGAATATGGCTGCTTAACTATTGTTTCAAAGGAAGAAGGTACTTCCACTCCCGGGGGTAGTATCTGCTTCAAAATATAGTCTGAAGATATAACAAGAGGCAGGTGATTAAATAACCTTCTCATTATAAATGGTACAGGCAGGTATTATTAAAATAAATAAATGACAGCATTACGCAGAACTTTTTCCAAAACAAATATAAACTCATAAGCATGGTAGAGACTTTGCATTCATCAATTTTCTTAATAAGGTAGAATTCATCAACTTAAGAACTTTTTCTTTTTTGCTAGTCGTGTCACTTACCTCATGGGCAGCCTTTTTGACATCGTCTTAATATCTAAGTACTTCAAGTGTGTAAATGTGTCAAATAGCATATGCTCCATATTATTAATCAAGCCCAGAAAAAATTCCAATGCTAGGCTCAAGGCTGACAGCAGGTCCCAAAATGTACATTGTTTTCACTAATGCAAGATGGGGTGCTCTCCCTCAAGGTATGAGAGTTTATGCCTTTCTTTCATTATAACTGATAAACAATAAAGAGTAGCTTCTACAAAATTCATAACCTAAACCTAGTACTGCTAATGCATTAATGTTTGACCTGAATTGTAAAAGAACAGTGATACGAAGTTTTGCACATCATGATATCAAATCCTGGTGCTCGTGTGCGACTTGGTCACTGCCAGTACCGGTACAACTCGCCCAAGTTGCATACCAACTCACCCAAATTGCATGTCGTAGGTTGTATATTTAAAAATAAGGAATTTATCTACACACACACACACTTCAAAACAAGAAAACTAGTAGTACATCATAAGTCGAGTAGACTGATTCATAAGCATCTAACAGGATTTCATTCCGATTGCACATGGTTAAAAACAGAGCTGGTAAATACTCTCACACATGCACACGCCACCCAAGTCCCTAACCATCAGACCTACAACCGGGGATTGATTCCCAGTTGTTTCTGTGGAGAGGAAGATGCCTCACCACCGAGATATCGGTGGATTGGTACATAATTAATAACCTCTAAGCATTCACTATGAAGCTCAACAAGATCTAGGCAAGTCACTTGGGCATGCATCAAATTCAAGTTGAACTGTAGTTTTCAGACCATGCATAAAAAGTGAAACTGTTGATGCAGTTATGCAGAGTATGCTGCTTAATCCTCTACCACCACATCCTATATATCAAAAAAGAACCAACCGGATGAGGGAACGCAAGCATCTGTATATGCTTTTTACGAGAATTGTAACTAACCTGCACCCCAATAGGAATATCCAAGAGTCAGTGAGTAAGGAACTACTTCAAGCTCGCATAATTTCTTCAAATCATCAAGTTTTTGCTCTGGAATCTCAGATAAGTCTGTTTCAGATCAGAAAGTTCAATAGTAAACTAACAAACAGAAATGGTTAGGATGCAAATTTTACATTCATTTTTTAATATCAGTAGGACTCAAAGTTGTGTGCTGGATGAAATTATAACTCGACAATACAAAAGTGACACCAATCCCAACAAGAAAAAAGAAAAAAGAACTGAACAAAAAAAATGTGTCATTAAAAAAATTAATAATAACAATAATAATACAAAGTGTTAGCTAAAAAGCGTAAGCGTCCGGAAGTCCAAACACAATAAAGACGCCTAATCAATGGGACATATCTGGTGTGTCCATATTTAAATAACTGGTCTTGTCTGGATGAACTAGAATGGCAAGAAAAGTTACTAGCAATCACATTTCAAATGCAAAAGCAAGTATGAAAAGATCCTTGATTGTTGAACCGAAAAAAAAAGAAAAAAAAATTCTTAACACTTAAATGTAGCTTCTTAAATACTCTAGTCAGTTCTTGCAACTTAAAAAGAATGGCATAGAAAAAAAAAAGCAAATAAAGGAATTTCTTTCTAGAAACTTTTTAAAAACATACATATAAAAGATTTTACTCTAATTACTATGCCATAATCTTTTTATTCCTATGTTTTCCCTGATGAACTGAAAAAACTTTCAATGCATACGACAAAACCAACATAGGTTGATCTGTCAATGGATGAATGTAGAAGCATGATTATAGGTTATAGTTGGAAGATGTTTTTCTCAAGAGTGTTTGGCATTTTTTAAAGGTTCTGACCACCATTCTGATTTCACCCCTTATTGGCTGCTTACCACTGTGTACAAAAAAAAGTGAAAGTATGTCACTCTTACCAGGATTTTGAATCCTTTCGGATAAAATCATATATCGATTCTTCTCACATGATGGATCTTCAGAAATGGGTTTGACACGGGCCTTATCGAGCAAGTATCTGCAAAACAGAAAACGCACCATTACATGGGTAAATTGAAAATAAATAAAAGCTCTGAAAGATCCACATAAGAGAGTTTACAAACATAAAACTCCTCAAAAACAAAAACCCGAATCAGAGTCCAATTGCAAATGATAGTGTTAATCAACTGCATAACGTACACAAATATTCCTGCACAATTATACACACTTGGTTTATTATTACCAAATCCTCTCATCATCACAAGCAGAAAATTCTTGGTTATGATCTAACAATCCAAATATCACCAATATAGAACTGACATTCAATTTCTGCCCAATGCCCATGTCATAAATGGTGAGAGGCGAGTGGAAAACCTACACAATGTAACACAAGTGCTTAAGAGCAAATTCAATCTTTTCACATGACTAATCAAGGGCCCTGTTTGGATCATTGGAACTCGGTTGGTTGCCCTGAACTCAGCTTACCCGCAACTCTAATTCCCTGTAACTCTATTCGCCTATGATTGGTTTTGGCAAAGAACAAAGCAACTGTCACTAACAGGTTAACTTAAAAGTTTTCTCTTTTTATTTATTTCTTGTTGATAACCCAAGCATCCATCCAAGGGGCCAAAGTTGATGTAATAATACACTGGAGAAATGCAAGAACAGAACATACCCATGGAGTATGCTACCAACGCGCTTGCAGAGCTCACGAGGAACGCGTAGAGCCCACAGCTCAAGCTTTACATCGAACTTGCTCTTGTCCAATTCCAACATTGTCATTGCATGATTTCTGGGTCTACCTGCATCAATCAAGAAGAGGATGAGACAAAAAAGTTTCGAGAATTTCATGTATTACTCGGATACAATCCTTCATCAAAACTGGAATCTAACCTACACTCAAGTAAAAAAAGAAAAACCCTAGCTTGAATTGAATTAGTCCTACCTAGTTCAGTGATTCATATAAAAGCACTAACAATGAATCAGATGCTACTAAGCTGATGATGCACCTCGAACAATCAATTAAGCATTAGAAGATCAAAACATGAAAGGAGTAAGTTAGGGTTTCTGCTAATTCGGAGTCGGAGACGATGCATGTTTTGAACACGGACGGAATGAATAATCCAAAGTGTTTACGAAGAAAGCTCTGCTAGGGTTTTGTAGAAGACAGATGGTTTAGAATATCGGCTGATATGAATCGGGTACCGGTAACTATCCAACCGAGTGATTCGGTATTGGCCCGTATTGTGAAAATGCTGTCAAAATATCGAACGTAACAGCCAATACTGACGTTTTTTTTTTTTTCTTTTATCTTTTATGTCGTAACGGTGCAGAGAAAGTAAAGCCCAAAGGTTTAATCTCATGGGTAGCTCAGTTCAGTTGGTATTGGAGCACGGTTTGCACCCGGATATTGTAAGCTAAAAATTGAACTATCATAGTAGGACTACAAAGGAATTTACTCTAACTTTCCTTTGGACCCGAAAGGATTAGTTCAGCCCTAGCAAGAAGGATGGGTTTAGCTCGTGCGCTCCGGTCAGGTCTAGACTGGAAGTGCTCGAAGGGAAGTGGCGGCAAGTGGGCTCCAAAGTGGAACCTAACTAGGGTTGGCAATTGGGCTCTCTTTGCGATGACTTAAGGCATGGATCATCATATAAACCACTTATACTTGGTCAACGGCTTATAAGTTCTCACCATTTACCTGAAAGTTGACTTAACGGTCCAATTCATTCGTATCTAACCTTCGACTTCGATGGTAGGACAGGGCCCAAGATAGTCTAGGCCGTTAAGGATCTTGGCCCACCTTGGGCTCGACGTGCTTATATCTTGTAAAGGGTATGACAAACAACCGTGGGCCTGACCCTTTGAACCTATTTGTTAAAACTTAAGAAGTCATGAAATTTAGGTTCAGCAAACTCTAGTGAGACCCTGGTAACTCAAAATGCAATATATACGGGTCAGGAAAAACGTGATCTGCTTTTAAATGGGTCCACATAGTATCAACGCACTCAACCCAAAAACTGGGGTCAATATGTAATTCCAAAGTCGAGGATTTCCAAATCCCATGGGGAGGGTCTGACCTGAAAATCTTAAGCAATGAGGACTTTCAGTAGTCTATAAATCCACTAAGATTTCCAAATGTTGATTTTCCAAATCCTAATAAAAAAAGAGGATAATGAACCCATGAGAATTTGGTTGCCAAAGATAAAGGGCACGTTCGTGTACACACCCTTTTCGCGGAAAGGGAAAGCAATGAGAATTTTCACCAGTCTATAAATCCACTAAGATTTCCAAACGTTGATTTTCCAAATCCTAACAAAAAAAGGGGATAATGAACCCATGAGAATTTGGTTGCCAAAGATAAAGGGCACATTCGTTTACACACCCTTTTCGCGGAAAGGGGAAATTGCTACGTCAGCAAATTCCATAGAAATGAAAATCTCGGAAAAGGATATCCGTAAGATTTAGAAATTTATGTTTGGTGCAAAAAAAAAAAAAAAAAAAAACTTCTCTTTAAATTGGTACTAATGTTGTTTGGTGCGGCTGTAAATTCCTTATAGAAAATCAAAATTTCTTATTTGTTAAAATAATTTTTTAAAGAAAAATAACATAATATGTATATTATTTATTCAACATCAAATAATAATTTATTTAAAGAAATAAAAAATAAAAGAGTTATAGGATTTTGGGTTGAAATGGACAAGAGTGAGGAAAAGAAGGAGAAGTTTTCCGAGGAAATCCATTTCCTATACCCTCCATAGAAAATCCATTTCTATCATTATCAAGAAAAATGCTGACGAGGCAGAAAAACGTTTCCGCGGGATTGTTCCGCACCAAACCCCGAAAAATGGGTTTTTTGGAAAAAACCGTCCACTTTTTCGCAAAAAGTGTTACACAAATATGCCCAAAATCTTTCACAATAACAAGGAAAACCATTTCCAGGGAAAGGGGTGGAGCCGTGGAGAGTATGATATTATTTTCAGCGGAACTCAGCGTTGCACAACTGTGGCCTTAGAAGGAATGGTCCAGGTGACTTCATATAATAGTTAAATGACAGAGATGTGTGAAGAGTAATACACTTGGCTTAGCTGCACTATATATATTATATTTCAACTGGGAAAGATCCTTACAGCCTGTTAAAATATTTGGAGTGCAGTGGGCTGCTAACTCGTAACTAACAAGTAGAAGAAAATAAAAGGCCCTGATATTCAATACTCCATGGAAGCAGTGATGTTCTACTTTCCCAATTTGCCATCTATATCTTAGAACTCAACCTCCATGCGATTGGTACCACTGCAAATGGGCTATGAGTAAATAAAACCTTCCCTTCAAGATTATCAAGTGATTTACTCAATGGACAATGTCAGCATAAAATGCAGGGGTGGATCCAGGAAACTCAACTTGGAGGGCTTTATGTAAAAAAAATTATTGGAGAACGGGTAAATCTAATAGAACTGCATATTAATTATCAAGATTTATAGGGGGTTGTTAGAAATTTAAAAAAAAAATTTAGATATGGGGTGGGGGCTTCAATCGTGAGACCCTACTACCTGGCTCCGCCACTGAAAAGTACTCATGAAAATTTCCCTTTCCCTTGAGGGGCCACAATAAATAAATAAATACAAAATTATGAGGGAGCCAATTGTAAAGAAATAAACAGAAAGATTTTCAAGAATCTTTGCGGGGCTGTGACTTCACCAAGTTCCGTAAATGTTGAAATTGTGGATGACTTGAACATTTGGTTTTTGTGTCCATTTTTATTTTCAATTTTAGATTGATTAGATGGCTTTGCCCACAAACCATCTACACTAACAAGTAAGGAATCTTAGAGGAATTCATAGATTCGAGAACTCCTTACTACCCCTACAATAGGGTTTCCTCACTGAGGATTTTATATCAATATTAGCATATATGCATATATAGCTGAGAAGAATTGACAATGAGTGCGTTTTATTATGTAAAAATTAGGATTTTCAAGTCCTATGGGGGATGGTGGGATATGAAAAGCCTAGAAAATTAAGATTTTCAACCGCCCAAATCTTAGAGAATTGACCATTGCCAACTATTGATTTCCACGGCTTTGTGGAAAAACCGATGAGGAACCAACCAGTTAAGGTGTCTCACAGCATCAAATGTGGGTCATCAGGGGTAGAACTGAGATGGGTTGTGCTGACAAGTCGGCCAGCAAGTATAGGCCCAACCCAAGCACAACTTTTTTGTACTATGAGTCAAAAATGTTTTAACTCAAACCGCACCAAAATGTCAAATGATCAAACCAAACCCTAATTACCATGCCAAGCTCATGCCAGCTTGGTAGGTCAAAGTGCAAATAGTAGGGTTGTTTTAACTTCAACTCGGATAGCTAGTCAATATTAGATATGAACCGAACCCAAATCCAAACTAACTATTCATGATCAATAACATTAAGGAACCCTAACTTATCATGTCAGGCTGTGAGTTGATGTGGAGGGTTACCCAAGTGTGCACTTTTCCGAGTAGGAGTTCTTTTGAGTAGCCCATATAGACTACCTTACCTTCTTCTAGGAGAAAAATGGGCATAAAAAGATAGCCACCTGTTCCTAAATTTATATTAAATTATAAGAAACGTCCCTCCAATCACAGTTAGGTTTGATTAATTGGAAAACCTGTACTCATGTGACCAAATTCTCAAGTCAAACCTTGCTTACCTATTTAATGGAAAAGGTCACACATTGGTCTTCCTAAAAAACGCGTACACTGCTGAAACACTTAATTACCACACCAGTGATCTCTTTCCTCTTTGGCTAGAAGGTAGTAAATGGAGGATTTTCACCAGCAAGCAGACAACACTATGGGGTCCATCCTGTGGGGCCCAGTAGATGCATTTCTATCATCCAAGGTAGGATAAAAGGAAAGGTCTCTTTACAAACGAGGGCCAGGCAGAAAATTCAACCTCGTTATATCATCCTAGCTATTAATTAAAGTTTAATGATAGTTTAACCATAGATTTTTTCTCTTTTAGATTCAAGCCAATGGTGAGTAAAGATCATGCGCATAAAATTTGACATGGTGTCTGATCATAGAGTGTTAAAAGTGTGAAAGGAGCTACATAGATCATGTGGACGAGAAAGCAATGTTTTTATAACCACATAAGAAATCAATTTGCTTGATTGGACGATCTAAATCAGCTTGATCACTCCTTTGATAGACTCTGATCAGGATGTCATAATTTAGCAAACAAAATAAATATCAAAAAGGTGAGAGGGGTTTTAATTTTGACTGGTTCTGTGGCCCCTTGAAGGGTTAGGCAGATTGTGCTGGACCCAACCAGGAGGTCCAGTCTTGTTTTTGGAAACACTATACTAGAGGTATTGGATTCATGGGGAAGAGCGGACCCAGAAACAGTGGGCACAAACAGCCCATGGACCACAGAAAAGAAGGCAGAAGACTATGTCTTAGCTTTCGTTGAATCCATTGTACGCAAGCTTATGGCAGCCTATGTTAGTTAGCAAAAGAAAACCTACAAAGATAATTGAGTTTTCCACGCCCTCGAGTGGGGAAAAACAAAAAAAAAAAAACGATTTTGAGGTGAAGGGAGAAGAACATAAGGCAGCGACAGAAATAGGACCTTAACTTTCTTAGATATTAAATTAACAAGTGATGACTAAAGAATAGTTTATCTGATGGTTACTTTTAAATATCTACTTTTAGTTTTTCATTTTTAACCACTCATAGAAATACAATATTGAGTATTCAATTACATGAAATAAATAGTTATTTTTAATGAAAGAGGAGTTTATTTGATGGTCACTTTTAAATATTCACCTTTAGTTTTTCATTTTTAACCACTCATAGAAATATAGTACTAAGTATTCAATTACATGAAATAAATAGTCATTTTTAATTACATAGGAGTTTATTTGATGGTCACTTTTAAATATCCGCATTTAGTTTTTCATTTTTAACCATTCATAGAAATACAGTACTGAGTATTCAATTACATGAAATAACTAGTGTCGTGATGTGAATATTGTCATCTTAAGTTTTGTTTCTAATTGAAAAAAAATGAAATCCTTGTAATTTTTGAAACTCCTAAAGTGTCTTTTCACTTATTAATTTTTTGCTTGACTTTTCCACTTACTCTAATGATGATATAATATCAATTTTTTTTTTTTTTTTTATGAAAAAGTAGAGAAATATGATGGGTGGTCACAAACACTTCATAATGACGATAGATGACCACTATTCCATGATATCATGGCATAACTCGACATCCCATTATATTATGGGATAATGTGACAAGCAAATGCCCTGGTTCCAAGATATCATGAAATGCTTAATTGTTCCATGATATCATAGATTATACCTTTTTCTGGTTAGATTTGCAATTTTGCATGTAGGTTTTTTCACGATATCATGGAATAGGGGTCATTTGCCATCTTTAAGGTTTTTTTCTCTCTCTCTCTCTCTCTATATATATATATATATATATATTATCACTATGAAATGAGTTCCATGAGAAGATTTCTTGTGGCCTGAGATAAATCCATTTTATTCCATTTCACTAATTCCTTGATCAGTTCTTTCTTCTGATGTAATATTCAGGTGTCTAATTTCATGTACACGTTCCTTTTTACAAACAAAAAATATAAATGAAGTGCTTATACTTCCTGAGGGCTTCCCAAATTTTCTTTTATAATCATATGCATTATTTGCATAATGGCCCTCTGGAAAATTTACCCTGTGGCCCAAAATAAAGATTTTCTTGCTCCACCGTTTGCACATTGGCCACCAATCAAAGGTTTAAACTAGAAGATTATTAGAAAATCTTATCCAATATGTATGTTACCGATTGGTCTCAACTTCACAAAAAACTAGGAAGCCCCAAATCTCATATTGAGGATTCTATACTATTTACCCACTTGGTGGCGCGGCATAAGGTGTGGGTTATGCTTGTATTCAACACCCACTTAAATTTGTTGGGTTTACATTTTTGTGAATTTAGGGGGAGCCACCCAAGAAAACGATCATGTTGGGTCAAAGACATCAAGAATACCCGTGCCATTTAAAAAAAACTTTCTATCCTCTTTGGATAATCTAATATGGCTTAAAATTTTTTATTTTCTCATAATATTTCATTTCTCGTCATATGATAAGAAAATTGTTGATTAGGAAACAGAAAATTAGACTAAGCATTGCTTGCAAGTATAATTATTTCCGATAGTTTTAGAAACCATCGTGAAGAAAAGGACAGCATTTCAAATGGATATTTTTTGGATCAATGTATTTTTCTATTAAACTAAAATATATTATATAAATTTAAAATATCAACCACATTTACTCAAATAGTGTGCACTAATATGAAACTTGAAACGTGCTAGCACAAAAACCCATGCTAAGCACAGTTATGTATGAAGAGATCGGATCCTATCCTTTTTTTTTTTTGGCATCCTAGCTTAGAGGGGTTGGGGCCCGTAGCCATCGGGTGAGGGGAGTAAACCTTGGGTGAGTTAAGGCAATCCTCTAGTGAGGGGAGGTGACTTCTGGTGAAGTGGTATATCTTTGGGTGAGGAAAGATGAACGGGCACCTCTTACCGCTAGGGTTAGGGGGCTTCTTAGATTCTATGCATGTTAAAAACCGGGTAGATTGAGAAGCACATTAGAGAAAGCGAAAAGATAGTAAGTTAAAGGCCGCAGAAACCATAGGTAATGTCTTGTTAAAACTAAAAAGCATGGTTAAAATTAAATAGGAAACCCTCCACTTTAAATTATGATAATTGAAAAGACTTTTTAAATCCATTTTATATAAAAATGTTCACATCCAAACTACTTTAAATTTAATTTGAAAAAAAATGAAGACATGTAATTAATAATTAATATTACTAAAAGAGGTTGAAATAAACTGCCTCATATTAAAATAAGCTAAAGTCTTCAGAAAAAGCAAATGACAATACAACCTCCATTGCTCACGGCAAGAATAAATGCTGCAGATAAAAGCCACAAAGGTAACAAATGGTGTCATTTATCCGTCCAAACCACCTCAACCGTTGGATTGGTGCAGCCCACAGAGTCCCATTCATTCCAAGCCGTGGGCCACTTTTACCATGTACCCATGGCCAAGATATCCAACGGCTATCTCGATATCATCGTATATCAATGAATTTTATTTGAGATTCAAGACTATCTTGTGTTTTGGGCATCCTAGATTTTATCTCAAAAAGCCATCAAGCAACAGATGTCCTGTGATCAATACTTTGATCTGTGGCCCACCCCAGATCAATTGACATGAGATGTCATACAATGCACTTGGGTTAATAATCCACTTATCTAGTCGTTCCTCTTAATCAAAGCTGGAGTCTTTCAGTGTTTTTTTAGAAAGATGACAGTGCTGAGTTTGTTGTGACCATACAAATTAAAGTCATCAGTGTTTATAAGCTTCTACAAATATCCCATTCTCTCTCTCTCTCTCTCTCTCTCTCTCTCTCTCCCCCCAGTCTCCCTCAGCTCTTGAAGCTCATATTGTTGAGATTCATTTCCTTGAGTCTCTCTATTTTCTTGCTGAGATTTCCCATTCTTTTTCTTCATCTCTGATTTGGGTTTTCAGTATTTTCAACCCAGATCACATATTTATCCTATTAAATCTCTGTTCCTACACCCAAGCAAGTACCCCTTTTGCCTGAATGAAACCAGTGAAAAGATAGCACCTTTTCCTTGATCTAAACCATTTCCTTGATTTTGGATCCTAGTTTCTACAGTTTTATTTCTTTTTGCATCAGATTCAGAGGAATTGGTCTCCTGAGATTGTTGCAGATGAAGGTGCATACATATGGAGTTAGTTTCTGACTCTCCCTTCTTTTCTGCATATGTTTGTAATATATGGTTTGGTCTTCCTATTGTGAAAGGGTTCAGACGTCTGGTTAACAATTTCTGTCTTAATTTTTAAAGCATGGATGATACAATAGGCATGGATTATGTTCTTTTGCTTATAAAGATGAAATCTTTTTTGCTATAGTTTTTGTGTTTTTGTTTGGGTGTAGGAACTTATGTAGCTATTTCTTTGATGGGTATTTGTAGAAGTTTGTATGGTTTCTTGAAGCTTGTGATTTTCGGGTCTGATTTTCAGTTTTTTACTCGACTGCTGCAAACAATTCTGGGATCTTTATTTGACTTTCCACAGGGTCTTGTTGTTTTTATTTGTTGGGCTTTATTGGAGATTGTCTGTTCTTTTTAGCCAATAGTTTTAGTGGTCTGATTATCAGTTTTTACTTGTATCTTCTATGTTTTTCATGTTGAAAGTGAAGCTACCATGGATCCGTATTTGCTTTTGTGTTGTCTTGTTTATATATATATATGTAACATGGATCTGTGTTCCTATTGTTATAAAAAGCACAATTTTTCTCTTAGAGTTTTTTTTTTTTTTTTTTTGAACTTTTCCCCTGGTTTTGTAGGGGCCATGGTTGAATATTTTCTTTAACTTTTCCTTTTCATTTAGTTATTTATTTTAGGTCTAGGAGTGAAGAAGTGTTGTTGCTTTTAGTGATGAAAATGGAGTTTTTCTGGTGTGTTATGAAGTGTATTTTATTGGGTTTCCTTGGTTAGCAAACAGAGACCTTTTCTGATAGGTAAAGTTATTTGGACTATCTCCTTTTATTTGATTTTAAATTATGGAAATGGATTCGTTCTCTTCTTGGTTTAAGTAGAATATGTATTTATATGAATTTCTTGGATAAAACTGCTTTTTCATTTTGGTTAATATCTTGTTAGTAGTCTCTTTCTTTTGTGGTTTTCTTTTAATGGAATGTATCTGTTTCTTTGTTATTGCAGCAATTCCTGGTAGTGTTTCTTTTCTGAAGTGTTCTGGAGTTATGGGTAGAGGTAGAGTAAAGGGGAAGAAGCCAACTGTTTCTGCTGGCAATGAGGACCCTGGAAGTGGCGAGGAAGAAACGCTTCCTTCCAGTAAGAGAAGAGGACGGCCACAGAAACCTCTGAAAGAAGAGGTCGACCAAGAAGAGGCTGAAAAAATTGAAGAGGAAGATGCAGACAATTCAGCCACTTCCAATTCAGGTAAAGAAATCAAAAGCCCTGCAGCAGCAGAGAATGGAAAGAAGCGGAAGAGGCACACACAGGTAAAAGAGAACACTGATTCGGTCAAAGAAGAAAATGGCGTTGCAGTAAGTTCCAGCAATGATGCACCGATGAAATCAAATGGATTTCGACCAAATGGAAGTAGGCGCAAGAGCAAGCCTCGCCGGGCTGCTGAAGCAGGCGTAGAGTGCAAGTAAGAATCAGGATAGTGGTTGAAAAGGTTCTGTTTCTTACTATTACCAGTTAAATCGTGCGTCTGAGAGACTTTATTAGTTAACATCTTAAAACTTATTGTTTTAACTTTCGCTTTTACCATCTTTTTACTCATTCATGGATGAGTTTAGCTGGAGACTATGGACAGGTTATACCCTGAATCATTTCTAAAATCTAATATCAATCTTGGATGTTTTGCTAGTATTCTCTTATCATCTTATTTGATATAGAAGTCATTGTGTTTTGCTGCATTGTTTCCTCTATTACAGGCAATGCTTTATTCTTCAGGTGAGATTAATTTTCAAGTTCTCTTCTGACACCTGTAAGACTTCCGGTTCTGAAACTACTCAAAATCTAATAGTCTGAGTGTGTTAATCATAGAGGGACTGATGATTACCAATAGGCCATTTCACACATACATATGTTTTGAGTTTTGAGGTTTCTATAAAGAAGATGTAATTTGTATATAGTGGAGCTCTGCTATATTTTCAGTAAGCTTTACGCTGTCAATCTTCATTTATTTCTGTTTCTAATTTAATGCAGAACATAGTTTGAATATCTATTTCTCATTTTGTTCCATCAACATGTACATTAGTTTTAGCGTGTGTTTCTGATTGGGTTTGCGCCAGTTTTCAACTGTTTCTTTTGGAACTTTAACTATTCTTGTGTTTGTTTACAAATGTTTTATGATTCTGGTTGGTTTCACATGGATTTCTGATAAGCCTCAGTCACTTCCGACTAGTTCGTATATTTCTGCTATTTTCTTCCTTTGTTTTCCCCCCTACTTTATAACCTTCTGTAAAATTCCAAATTGTTTCACAAGCATTTCAACAGTTTCAGAGTTAAATGGTTTCCGCTTCTTGAGTGCATGTTGGAAATCGGCTTCACATGCTTCTTGCCAGCAGCTGTGTTCTATATAGATGTGCAAATTTGTTCTTTATAATCTTATCATTTCATTCTCTTAGAGGAGCACTATTCTGTACAAAAATGTCTGAATAGTGGGAACTTTAATATATTGAAAATTTCAGAACTTGTCGGTTGTCACAATGAAAGGAATTAAAATAAAAAATCTTTGGCACTTTCCAGTCCAACATCCTAAGTTCTATATTACTCAAATCTTTTTGAAAAATTTCCAATTTATTTTGGTATTTGGATCCAAGATTTTAACTTGCAATTGATCCTGTCACTTCAAAGATGTTGTGTCAATGATCTAAAACAATTGTCAAGTGAACTTTTAGTCTTGAACTGCATGAGTTGGAAGTTAAGCAACTTAAAAATGACCATATCACTTTTCTCTCAATTTAGAAAGATGCAATTGTGTATATATGCATGGATGTTCATTGGTAAAGCATGCTTCTGTATAATCAGCTCTAAAGCACATATTGAACTTTTTGGGATCATTGATTTTACAAATTACTAAGGTGGCGCCTTAATGTTTACCCCTGGATTCTTGGTTTTGGTACCCATCCCTAGGTTTAATTGCCTTCCAAGTTTAGTTTCTGTCTGTTTTCACTGCACCATACATGGACTTGTCAGCCACTAATCATAATCTTGGTATCTCCATCATCAGTCTTTTGTCTTTTCTCACTGATTTATATGGTGGATAGTTTTCCAGTTAGGGTGCATTATTATATGGTTCTAAGGGAATTTTGTTGCTCTTCAAGAAATACTTGTTTTAAGTCTTTTCTCTTTTGTTTTGCTTTTCTGTTGATGAGATTGCTTGTCAAAAGGCCAAAGTTGTCCACGGAAAGATAAATCATGAGCTGTTTTTAGTGAAAGACTCTTGCTGCCACTGATGGTTTCAAAAGTTATTTACTAGAATATAGGAGTTATCTTATTTACTGGTAGTGTTTATAGAAACTTTGGATTAGATCTAGAAATGAAAGGGACTAAAAGTAGTGGCTTGAATGATAGGAGATTCCTAAGCAGGAGTGTCACCTCAGGTGGAAGATTCATGACTAAGCCCCAAACATCAAAGGTGAATGGGCAATGGAGGTTAATTTGGTCTACTAACCCTGTAGTATGGACAAAAAGCAGCCAATAAATTGAAAGACCTGGCTTACCGACTTTATTATTTCCCCTTGCAAGCATCCCCATGTAGTATCGTAAAGGAGAAGTGATAGATTCATGATGAGAGATTGCCCAAACAAACCTCAAAGGAAGGTTCGAGTATATTCTACCACTAATTCACCTCTAGTAGGATCATAGAAACTTTTTATTTTTTAATTTTTTTTTACTAAATTTCATAAATAAAGCTAAAATTTTGTAGAAACAAACCCTCCATCATGAGTATGGATGGTGGAAAAGAAGACTCATTCACAAAAAACATAAAATATTAATCCATTAACAATCAAGATACTTTGCCTGTCAGATCCTGATGTAGCTAAAATATCTGCATCTTCATTGAGGTCTCTTGGGATGTGATGGATTGTGGCATTGGGTGTCCTTCAACAGTTCCTTAATATCCTTGATAATGTAGAAGCTCCAAGCTGCTTGTACTTCTCCACTAGCCTAGGTGTTAGTATTTCTCGAGTTCCCCTCCCCTAGATAAGGACCGTGAGAATGCGACCTCACTAATTCAAGATCTTCTATTGTCAAGATTTCGCCTCTATTTGAATTGCCATAACCTGTTGGCTTGGAAAAGATAACACTGTTTAGTGATCATTTTTAAACCTCATCCCTCCTCCTAGCTACCCTATGGGCCTCGGTTTACTTTGGAGCGTCCATCTACAATTAGCTTAAATCCTCCTGCAGGAGGATTCATTGCTAGTTGCTTGGGGGAGACTAGCATCAGATGCCCGTTTACTGACTCCATCCAATTTGTTCATATATCTGATGCATATATGCCCATAAATTCCTTTGCTTGAAGGGCCCAAGCTATAAGGGGAGACTTAATTCTCAATACCATGGGTGCCCATGATGATCCTTGCCATCAAAAGAATGTTCTGTTGCACCCATTCCATTACACCAAGCTATAGCTAGTGGAATCATTTTCCTAGTAATTTTACCCCGTGTTCTGAATGGGCACCAAGAGCAAATGAAAGGACTCTGGTGCAAGATTGTCTTCTTGGAAACTTAGTGCATGAGCATGTAATGCCTCTCGGATGTTAGTGAACCTAGTTCCTTAGTTGAAGTTGACAGTATTTCAAGGATCCTCTGGGTTGTTAACTTAAGCCAGTCTATCATTATTTGGGTGAAAATGATTTTATTCAAAACAGCAACCAGGATACAACCAAAGGCAAACATAGAGCCTGTATGCTACCCCATGACATCAGCCCCTATGAAAATATCACCAATATTCCCGACAAATTTAAAATTTTCCCAACATCAATAATTGTAACATTGCCTATGAAATCCCTATTCCAGGGGAAACAGTTGCAAAACTCACTTACACTACTACTACGAACCCTTTCTCCTTAATATCTAAAGGTCTATCTTATTTTATGGAGCTATGAAGATTCTTTTGGGTTTTTTGTTCCTTGGCATATTGTTAACTTATTGTATCCAGCAGTATATTTATCCATGCATGATTCCCTAAAATCTCATCTGGAATTTCCCTATCTCATAAAATAAATTTTATGAATTTAAGATACATCCAGGCACCAGGACTTTTGAACCTACTGTAGTGGCTTCAAACCACAGAGCTATGAAAGCCACTGTTGAAAAATATAGATGATCCTGTCCTAGTTGGCTTCTTTCTTGTCAACTCAGTTCATTTCACATTAAAAAGAAAACTATTACGATATCAACTGATGAAACAGAACATAAAACTAGGCTACTGGTGAGCTTATTTTTATTTGGCTGAAGCAAGTTTTGAAGTAATGGACACCGATATAAGTTTTGTGGTTATGAGTTGTGGCCGTACGAGCATTGTTTGTGGTCATCTAATATGGAAGAAAGTGGTCATTAAGGTGACAGCAGCAGAACATAACCCACATGAGCAAGTTCTTTTATCTTAAAAATACTTTAATATATCACTTATAGTTCTCAATTTTTTGAGTGGCAAAAAATAAATAAATTATCTGTTATTAATCCACTTTTCAGAATTGCATGTTCTCTTTCTGTATCTTATGAATATACGATCAATGTGTATCTGGGAATTTCAGGAGCAAACAATAATTTAAAGCCAAATAGTTTGATGATTGGTATTACTATCTGAAACAACTTCATATACCCCCACCTCTGTTTTTACACAAGATTTGGCTACTTTTGAAGTGAGTATGAAGTCTGTTTTACTACTCCATTCCAACCAATGTCTCAATGTTTTGTTAGGAATGACCCAATGCTTGGTTTTATGGCCTTCCCTGATTTCATTTATTGTCTTTTTTAATATTGTTGGTTTAGGGCTTACTTGGGATGAAGTATGAGGGATAAGCATAATGCTTCACTGTGTCGGTGTGGGTCCCACAACTTATCTTTTTTTTTTAGTATGCCTTGTCGTTTTGCACTGCCATATTTAAAAGAAAATTTTGACCCATGGTTGATTTTTTACCTTCTTCCAGTGTCAGCTGTAATCTGCACCATACTCGCATCCCACAATTTTCAATGCTAAGTCAGTCCTTGACGGGCTTTCAGAAGTCAGAACCATGTTATCATTTTCTTCAGCCTCTATATGTAAAAAAGGGGTACTTCTTTGTGCTTTTCTTGGAACATTTTTGTCCCTTATGTAGTGCGTCATAGATCTCACAGCTTTTTTTGTAAATACAGTTCCAAACAGACCTGGATTCCATGCTGTGACTTTCTTTCTAGATTCAGGTTGATGAATTTGTCCAGATTCCCATGTTGAGCTTTATCAATCATCCATTTCCACATCCACAGATAATTCAACCTTTGTCCTCTCATTTTATTCCTGTTCAGAGAAATCTGAGACTAACCAACTACAAATGACCATTTCGCATAGTTAAGCTGGTAACTTCTAGAGGCAGCAAAGCTTTTACTATGCTGGTAACTTCTAGAGGTGGCAAAGCTTTTAAAGCAGATGTCTTATATCCCCTACATCTTTAGACGGGGTTTTGCTTGTTCACAAGTCATGTAGTCTGCATTCTTGTCCAAGTCTGCTTTTGCTAGTATTTTGAGTTCTTGCTATCTCTCCACCCTTGGAAGTTTCCACTATCACTATTCTGAACTTGTTTATGCCATGCCCTGTAAGCGAATAATATTTCAGTTTCCCTTACCGCCTGTTTAGCTTTCTGCGGTTTTCACCATAATACCATGACTATGGTTTTTGAGGCGGATTCTGGGGCTTCTTTTATGTTGATTGAAGTTGGGAGTCCAATTTATTCATTGTAATCTTTGTGAACATTATGCTTCCGCTGGGTGTGTCTCTCTGGTATGTGCTGATCCCAAGCTTGAATAAAGAAGGGCTATGCCAAATCAGTCTCAGGCACTGAGCTACAAAAAAGTATCTCCACGCTTTCTTTATCAACTGCCTAGTCTCTGGGATAATGCTAAGATGATAACAATGATCTTTATGAACCATTGAATTTCCTGACCCAAGTCAAATGCAGTTTCTTCTATTCTTGCCTGAAAGTCTGCTTCTCCATTTTAAGCTCTGTGATTAGTACCATTCATGAAATCAGAATCCTCAAATTGTTCATCCAGTGTCCACTGCAGATGGGTTTTTTCATAAGAGGTCATAGAGGATCAGACCAATCTAACCGGTGGGTATTACTCTGATCGGAGTCAAATTTGGCCCAAGGTAATACAAGGTGGGGCAGTGGTTTTGAGTGTTTGAATTTAAGAGTTGGGCTCCATTCATGGATTGAAAGCATGGTCCTCAAGAGGATTTGGATCATTAATTATATGGGTCTTAGCTGTGTTTTCTTTCTTTAACTATTTATATCTTGCCCTTTATCTGAAGAGTCATTAACATTAGAGGAAACTACGAAAAAAGGACCCTAGATGACCACTAACCGAAAAAGATGCCACTAGTCAATATTATACGGAAGTGGTCCCCTGTGACCAATTTCATTTTTTTTTATTAAAGATTTAAACGTGTGACGACGTCGTCGCTTAATATCCCATCTAAACATGTAACGACGTTGTCGCTTAATCGCCTGAAACACTATTTTTCCCATTTTCCCCTTCTTACTCTCATCGTTTTTCCCATTCCTCCCGCTGTGTAGTTGCCCTTGTGCTTGATGGGATCATTTTCTGAGGAGTAGATGAGGGCTACAAACATAACGCCTGGAAATATTATGTACTCAGAGATTATTGCAAGCTTCAAGACCAAAGGCTCGCCTCTCCCAAACACCTTGAGAAGATAAAGAAAATCCCTTGAGTTTCTGGTTTCTGTGGTTGCAGTGTAGATTTGTTGCAGGCCTTGTTGCAGAAACATGAAGAACAAAGAGACAAAGAGGGCTGGGCTCTGTCGAGGTTGCACAGGCTTCGTCGTTGTAGAAGACGACTGGAAAATGGTTGACCTTGTGCGGTGTTTACAGATTAGAGAGAACTGGGCAGGGGATTTGGGCCACTGCATGCATGTGCAACAATGGGATTTAGGTATACAAGGCGATTTCTATGATCTATGAGAGATGAATTGTGATAGGGAGGAAGAAGGGGAAAATGGCGAAAATGGGGTTTCAGGCAATTAAGCGACGACGTCGTCACACATTTAAATGGGATATTAAGCGACAATGTCGTCACACGTTTAAATCTTTAATAAAAAAAACGGAAGTGGTCACAGGGGACCACTTCCGTATAATATTGACTAGTGGCCTCTTTTTCGGTTAGTGGCCATCTAGGGTCCTTTTTTCGGTAGTTTCCTCTTAACATTATGTGGTGGGCTCATGATGGTAGCAGTTTGGACTGGAGCATGTGAAGTTTTCAGCAAACGATGATCCTAATGTATCGGATTTTGCTCGCTAAATGCGGATGGAAGGCTGTGATTATCCATTTGTGAACCAGCAATATGAGATTAAGGGGCCTATCTCATGGGCTTATCATCACAAAACAGGCTTAGATCACTAGTCCTCCTATTAGACTGTGGTCCATGTCTTACGGAGCTGTAAAAGACTGTCATTAGTCTTAGACTGACAGTGGGCCAGGTTGGCCCATCAGGCCTTTTAAGCTTAGCTCAATCCTCTTCAAGAAAAATAAAAAGCAAACAAACAATGAAAAAGCCCAAGCCCAAGATTTAGCTCAGCTTGTTAATCTACCCAAACACACACAGACACACAAAAAAGGAGTGTGCATGATAAAGACAAGCCGATTCCACGCCTGACTCAAGCTTGAGCTGTTGATGAGCCAGTCAAGCTCAAGCTTGGCTAGTCTTGGCTCAAATCGGCTACTTCCCACCTCTATTGACACTCCAAATATTTATTAGTTCATCAGATTTAGCTAGAATCTTAAGCCCACTTTTATTGCTTGTGTTTCTGGTGTGTGGTTACTTTTCTATTCTAGGTTTCAAATTGAAGAGATACGATGTTAGTCTGATCATGATCTGTCTGGTAAAGATAGCCAAAGTGGACACACTTCATTTATGAGGTGGGCCATCGTGTAGTAGGTCCATGATGTAGGTCGGCCATTTTATGTATTTGGTCCTGGGCTGTAGGCCCACAAAACGTAATTTCCTTATAAACAAGAACATGATACCTCTTTACAACGACTTTCTTTCCATGGGGCCCTTGTCATCAATAAGAACATGCTACTTGGACCAATCTTATTCACAACTTTGGACGCTGTCACTCGCGCATGTGATGGATAGACAGGTTTTGAATTGGTGACACAAGATATGTTGATTAGTTCACTTATTATACAATCTACAACAGTGTTTGGGGATTTTATCCAAAAAAGAGAGAATGTCTAGACTTACTCAAGTTTGTTCAGCAAGATCTGGGTTTTTTTTTCCTACTTCTCATGATGGGGGTGAGTGGCTAGTAAAACAACAACAAAAAGAAAACGAAAAAAAAAAAGAAGAAATGAGTGGCGATATTCCTAATCAGGGTCTTTTTGGTCGATATTGAAATTTGATAGCATTTTTTCTTTTCACTAAATCAAAGGGAATTTTTTTTTTTTTGATAAAATCCCCAAAATGTTTTATGATTGTTCAATAAATAAATAAATAACGTAGCATTGAATTACATTTTTAGTTATCCAATCCTGTTTGTAATTGTTTGCCATGCAATAGAATAAAGATAGATTAAGCTATCTTTATTCTACGCCATGGCAAACAAACAGGTCCTAAATTAGGATTTAAAATGGTTGAAATAAAATTAAGTGAAATGCACTTACTAGACTCAACCAAGTAACTGTAGATGACTAAATAAGGGCTGCCAATGACTTTAGAATTTATGGTGAAATGAGCTCAACTAAAGAATTATTATTAGGGTGAAGGATATGGGGTGGATGTAGATGGGACCTTGACTATATTAGGTAATGAATTATTCGGATGATGGCTAGGTATCTATTTCCCATCTTCTATTGACTAAATTTCCATTACAGGGAAGGTTATTTAATGGTCATTTCACTTTTGATTCTTCATTTTTTTTATCACTTAGGGCCAATTTGTTTGCATTATAATACATAGTAATTGAATACATAGATTTCATATCATAGGTAGTTAAAAGTAAAGATTAATCTTGAATTCTTAAAAAAACGCATCAAACAACCTTTCCTCTTATGAAAATGAAATTAAAACAAAATGGGAAATGAATACACTGGTCATCACCCTTGTAGTTCATTTTCTATCTTTTTTTGTATTCTATTTTTCTAAAAGAAAAAATTATTTGCTGCTCATTTTCTGAAATTAACCTTTAACCTTTACCCTAATGATATGAATCCTATGAATTCAATTTTTATGTATTTTAATATAAAAAAATGCCTTTCAAAGATATGATCATAAGTATTGAAGTATATGAAGCAAATAGGTCCCAAGTAATTTTGATGAGATGCGGGTAAGCTAGAATGTGAGGAAAGTAGGGAGAGGTTCTTTAAAAATTGAGTTTGTTGTTGTACCCAAAAACCATTGTCATATGTTGGATGTTCCAACTGTTTTAGATCACTCCCACTGGAATGGAATATGGTGATTCCATGATCCATGGGATTAATGCCCCTTAAATAGTAAACCTACTGGTGGCTAGGAAGCTTGGCAGATGTGTCAGTAGGATAATGAATGTTAAAACTGAAACAATGGGAAAAACTTGTTTCCCAAAATAAAGGAAATGGATCCCTTGTTTAGTCCATACAGAAAAACCCTGTTTGGACCAATGGGGGTGCCACATGGGGAAAGAAATTTCTTTTTTGAGGAGATGAAATGTCATTGATTTGACATCTCTCCCACACATGACACCCCCTGTTTGGACTAAACAGGAAATCCTTTTCCCCAAATAAATTGTTGAGAGGGCTATAAGCCATAGTTGTTAATATCGTTTCGGACCTCATTTCGCTCTGGCCTATAAAATGAAAAGTTTCAGCCGATTCGGGATTTCGGCGAAACTTTTCGGAATTACATTTCGGGGAAAAATAACAAAATATATATACATATATAAGTAAAAAAAAATAGAAAAAGTAATAAATATAGACTTAATCCATTATAGTAATTTTTTTGGAATTATATTTTGTGAAAATACAAGAAATACAAAAAATATATGTGTAAAAAAAGTTTTAAAAAATTAATTATATAAAATTCCATTTCGGCCGAAATCCCGAATTTCGGCCGAAATTGACCGAAATTTAGACCGAAAAGTTTTGAATGGAATTTCTTTCGGCCACTTGACCGAAACGAAAAATTTCGGCCATTTCGGCCCATACGAAACGACATTGATAACTATGCTATAAGCAGCTTTCACATCACTTCTCCTGCAATGCTGCAATGTACAGTGTCATCCACATAGTAAGTACATCATTTTTTCTATGCAGTACTGACCTCAATTTTACCTCTCTTTCTTTTGGGAGCTATGCTACTTGTCCCGGGTTTCATGTCCCGGGACAAGCCCCACTCCATAGGGGAGGGGTATTTTGGTCATTTGGCAAATCACCAAAATACCCCTCTCCTATGGCGCCAAATGACCAAAATACCCCTCCTCTATGGAGTCGGGCTTGTCCCGGGACATGAAACCCGGGACAAGTAGACTTTTTGTTCTTTTGGAGGTATGTCATCATGCTTCTTTGTTCCATTCCAACAGGACCCTTTTGTCCACAATATGAGTAGAAGAATGGAATCCAGTGGGGTGCTTACAGGAATTTCTTGCCCTCTTGTGAAAGAGGCTGTTCATGTTGTAGAATGCTTGCCCTGTTTTGCCAATTATAAACAATGGTATTTTCTACGGCTAGGATGACTGTGTGGGAATGAAAATTTTCAAATATGAAAAATAGAAAGAAAAATAGTACTTCATGTAAGCTTTTACTATGGGGGCACTTCCATTACTCGTTCATCTAATTAGTAACACTCATGAATGAATAGTGAGATACATTGGATTGGGTGATGACGATAATGATGATGCCGAAGACAATGATGATGGTGAATGAACTTTGCATGTTTCTCCTCTCCAGAATCTGATGCAACAATTATTGTCAAGACCATTTAATATCTCATTTTGATGATCATGTGTTATTCTTCAACATCTGCCAAATTCAAACCTAAGTAAATAATAAAATAAGACAACAATTGTAATATGAAATCTTGCAAACACTGTAACACCTTCAATGAAATAAATCTATGGCAACCCTGTTGATAAGTCCATGATGCTGCAATGAAAGTAGGTTCATGATGCAGGTCGGCCATTTTGGGTCTTTGGTTCTGGTATGTAGGCCCACGAGTTGAGCAAGGACATGATGCCTCTTTACAACATCTCTCTTTGCATGGGGCCCTTGTCATCAATAAGCACATGCTACTTGGACCAATCTTATTAACTAATTTGACTGGAACAGTCACACATGTGAAGGATACCAGTTTTTAAAATTGGTGCCAGAAGATAAGCTGATGAGTTCATTTATCATACAACCTAGAAAAAGTGTTCCATGGTAGTTCCATACATAAAAAATAAAAAAACAAGCACTATGTTACATTTTTATCTATCCAATCTAAGGATTTAAAATGATTCAAATAAAGGTAAGTGTGATATTTATAGTGCCTGTAAATAAAATACATTGAAATTGAATACATGAGAATCCACGGTGAAATGAGCTCCACTAAAGGATTATTAAAAAGGAGATGGGTGAAGGATATAAGTTGAGGAGTGAAAGATATGAGGTGGAGATGTAGATGTGACCTCGTCTTTTTTAGGTACTGAATTACTAGGGTTATGGTTGGGTATTCAATTAGTCAATTCTCATGTTCCCTTGATTCAATTTCCATTAAAAGGAAGGTTATTTGATGGTTATTTTTTAATATTCACTCTTGGTTCTTCATTTTAAACTACTTATAATTATAATCCAAGCTATTCAATTATGTGAAACAAACAGCCCCAGATGTGAGGCCAGCAGGGAGGGGTTCTTTAACAATTTATTTTATAGTACCCAAAAACCACTGTTCTCTATGTTCAACTGTTAAGCTTATTGGAGTGGAATTGGGTCATTTCATGATCTAAGGATTAATGCTCTTTGGATTGGAACCCTACTGATGCAGAATGAGGCAGAGGCAAATGTGTCAGTAGGTTAATATATATTAAAACTGAAATAATGGGGAGAAACTATTTTCCAAAGTAAATAAATCTGGTGAGAGAGAATAAACAGCAAGTACATCATTTTGTATGCATTACTGAGTAATGACCTCAATTTTCCCTCTCTTTCCTTTTGAAGGTGTGTCATCATGCTTCTTTGTTTCATTCAAACGGTCCCTTTTTGCCCAGACAATGAGAAAAAGAGTGGAATCCAGTGGGGTGCTTTCCAGTATACACTTGTAAGATTTTCTTGCCCTCTTCTAAAAGAGGCTGTTCATGCTGTAGAATTATTGCCTTATTTTACCCTTTGAAAAAAAATTATTGCCTTGTTTTGCCAATTATAACATTGATATTTTTCTATGGGTCAGGATGATTGCATATTTGCATGGGAATGAAATTTGAATAACTCTCACTTCACGTTGTCTCCCTAGGTCCCCATCTCACTTAGGACCCAATGGCCCAGGTGGCACACTGACACAGCCCTTGCAAATGATGAGAATCTTTCCTTTTAAAAAGAAAAGTTTCATTGAAAAAAATAAATAGAAAGAAACAAGGTGAATTGTTCTTCTTGTATGGGTGTATTTTTAGAAAGCCCAATCCATTAGGACTCTTGTTTGACCGATGAATGAGGGAATTAAGTATGTTGCGATCTAATAAGACTTCTTTCATGGAAAGAGATTTCTCTAGGGTTATCCCTATGAATAGCTTTTTTATTTTCTCTTTACCTATGTTATATTGAAAAATACCCATTAACTCCCATGCATTTTGGAGTAAGTGTAAAGGGAGATAAAAGAAAATCATGTTTGATCAAGACCGTTGATCACAAGGCAGGATAAGCCATCGATCATATCCGAATCACGTATCATCAAGATCATGATGTATATATGGTATGCTTTTAATGTATTGAATTATCCATTGTTTAATACATAAGTCTCGATCCGTAAGTTTGATTTATGTTGCATACTACATTAGATCAAGCACATGGGCCTAACTACTATATGGTTGACCTTAGCCTTGTCTTGCATTAGGCTGGATGCCTTGGAACTACTTTACTAAGTTGATGGTTATATGGGATAGGTCCTTTGCTCTTTCATATAATTAGTGACACACATAAATGAATGAATGAATGATTGGTGAAATACATTGTGTGATGAATGAACATTACTTGTTTCTCCTCTTAAGATTTATTGCAACAACCATTGCAAAGATCTATCCAATATCTCATTTTGGTGACTACTTTTGATCATTTCCTTCACTTTCTTGAGTCATGTATCATTTTTGAACATGTGCCATCTTCAAACCTCGAGAAATAAATAAGCATCTGTCCAACCAAATCTTGCAAGCACTCCACCACCTTCAATGAAATAAATCCATGGCAGTGGTGGTGATGATGGCAACGAAGATGATGAGGGTGAAGTGGGTCCTCTTTAGACACAAAAGGAAGAGACTCAAGAGAGGATAAAGATTCCTGAGAGGATTAAAAAAGAGGGCACAAGTGATGGAAGAGAATCCAAACCGTCATATTCCCAAGGATCTTTGTTTCAACAATTCAACCCCACCACCTTGGACTCTAAAAACAGATGCCGACAATCTAAACCAGAAGCAAAACCTTAGACAAGAAGATATGTTAAAAGAAGGCAAAAGCGACCCCAAACCAACCCAAATAAAGCAAGTGAGCAAGTAAAAGTAACCCCCCAACTAAATAAAGTACAAGTAAAAAGAAGCCTTCCCATTCATAGTCCTAAAGTAAGATTTATGAAACTTTTGTCGCTTCTCTTTTGCTCTTTTAAGATCAACTGCCCACATTTACGTAAAAGGGACCAGGCATTGTTAGGAGCACTGAACTCAGCCATATTGACATATACTGGTGGTCACCACACAGAGAGTAAATAGACCTGACATTAGTAGGCCACATGGGGTATTTGGATCAGAAACCATTTTATAAAGTTACAGATTCCCAGTTGGACGACAGTGAGTAGTGCTCGTGTGAGCCCCAAAAATAGACCAATCTCAGGGCATATTTGAAGTAATCTAGTCACTATGAAATAATAAAGTAATGTAAAGTAAATGTTAAATCAATGTTAAAGATAATGATAGATAATCTAAAAGAGAAGTATATAAAGTTCCATAGCTAAAGTGTTTTTCTTTTTTGGTAAAGTAAATTAAGTACTTTGAGCTGAGATGAGAAACCAATAAGTCAAAAGTAACTATAGAGTAAAATGTTTTGATGGCTAAAAAAGTAGAAGTAAAATTTTTTGGCGCCTAAGAGTTTACTTTCTTACTTGTGATTAACAAAACATGAGTAAGAGTAGAATTTCTAACTATTGGAATTACTTTCTCATAGATTTTACATTACCTCTTGAAAAAAAAAATGCCTTTGACTATACTTCTAAATATGATGTTAGTATACAAGTAAGGCTGTTAAGAAAATGATATGACTCAAGCTCGGTCTTTATGAGTTAGTTATGGGCTTGAATTCTGATCTTCTCAATGTTTTTTTTTAAAAAAATTTTCATACTCGTATTTTGTTTAGACAATAAGAATCAAACCAGACATTCGCAATTTAGATAATCAGATACCCATTGACCTGCCTAATTTTAACTTTTGAATTTCATTTACCATGGTGTTAAAATTACAAAATCAATTGGGCATATTCATTTACTAGAATTTTTTTTTATAGGAGTTCCTGATGTTGGAAATTCTTTTCACCAATACTTGACTGTTGTCCGTTGGATGTCCCCACTTCATTTCTGAATGCAATATATATATATATATATATAATATTGCAAGAATTCCAAATCCCAACCACATGAAATGTCTAATTTAACTTTTGGAGTTCCCTAAATTCTAATTTCTCGATATCTACTTCAATCTATGAGGATTATAAGATTCCACCAAATGGGACAACCTTTGGAGAATTTCGAAATTCTTTCTATATGAATTCCTTAGATCCTAATAAAGAAACACGACCTAAATTGACTGGCCAAAGTATGGATGAAGAGCAAGTAATCTGGTCCATACTGCACCAGACCTACACCTGAATAACTAATATAGGCTTCATATAGGGATCCAGGCCTTATTGGAATCCAAATCGAGCCCAAACCAAAACACAAATAAACTGTTTGGACCCGGTCATGAATAAAGACCAAAATATTTATATAGGATAATATTCAAGTGCATTCATCCCTCACCATTTGTGGTGAGGGCTTTTGGAGAAATTTCAAGTACAAAAGAGAGGTACCATTTTCTTTTGTACTTAAAACTTTTCCAAAAGGGGTATCCCTCACCAAAAATGGTGAGGGATAGATGCACTTGAAGATCCCTCATTTATATATTTATAAAGTGCAATTGTTTTTGTCTTCTTTAAAAAAATTAACAAGTAGGGGGTGGGGTTGCTTTAAATCTTTAGATAGAGAAAGTACAATGTATTGCTTCATCACGTTAGACACATATACAGCAAATTGGCATTGTCTTTGCTTATAGAACTCATGGACTTGACTTTGTTTTTGTCCACGCAACAGACCTGCAGTCTAATCAGATTTAAAAGTGGGAGCACATTTGAATTTATCTTCTTTCAGTTATTCAGATAAAAGTAAAACACCAAATTTACTGGGATTAAGGAAGATGAAGATGATAAAATGGTTGGGGCCAGTGCGGAGTAGTTTACAAATCACAAGTGAAGTACCAGTATTTCAATGGTAGATGCCTAGAGAGAGAGAGTGTTTGTCTGAGTGTGTGTGCCTGTTTAAACTTTAAAGTAGACTGAGTATGTGAGGCTCCAATTCACATGTGAAATTATTGAGTATGATGATGGTATGCTTTGGAAGGAGAAAAAGAGTCAGAAAAACCAAAAGCTCCAGACTGCAGCCTAAGTACTGCTGCTGCTTTCTCTTTCTCTCTCTACCTTTCTCTGTCCCTTTCAGTACTATAAGTAGAGCTGGCATGGCCCAAATGGGTGGTGTCTGCTTTATACTGCAACACCAACAGCACTACATAAAAGCCCACAGAGCTGTAAATAGCCAAACCCACCAGTGCCTTTTTCTCTTGGATCTTAAATCACCTTCCCTTTTATCTTCAAGAATCCACATCTCCAGTTCTCCGTATCTCTCTTCTGCACCACCCCAAATCAGGCCATGGATGGAATGTAGGGAGAGAGAGATGGAGATGGGGTCGAGCTCTTTGGCAACTTCAGGGGCGTCTGCTTCAACTGATTCTCTAAATGGATTGAAGTTCGGCAAAAAAATCTATTTTGAGGATGTGGGTGTTGGAGTTCCCGCCAAAGCTGGCACTCTTTCTGGGTTTTCTTCGTCTTCTTCTTCTTCTACTTCTTCATCTCCGGCAACGGCGCCGGAGGCGGCTAAAATGGTGCCCAGGAAGGGGAGAGGCGTGGTTCAGGGAGGGCAGCCACCCAGATGTCAGGTGGAGGGCTGCAAGGTGGATTTGACTGGTGCAAAGCCTTATTACTGCAAGCACAAGGTCTGTGGAATGCACTCAAAGTCTCCTAAGGTAACTGTTAATGGCCAGGAGCAGAGGTTCTGTCAGCAGTGCAGCAGGTCAGATGGGCTTTTTTTTTTTTCCTTTCTGTTTTTCTATGCAGACTTGGATTCTGCTCTTGGGGTTTGGATTGTTTGTTGTTGGACTTTTGTTGCTTGGGTGACGGTTTATGTTTTTGAATTATTTTTCTGATCATCTATCTGGCTTGTAATAGTTTTGTGGCGATTGTTAGTCATCCTTTTTGTTTTGAATTTGGTTATTGTTGTCTAGATTTGGAGATTTGAGTTGTAGGCTTGATTTTGATTTGGGATCCTTTTGAGTTCTCCTCTTTTCCTTGGTTCCTGTTGTGTTTTTTGTTGTTATTAATCTTTATTATGTTAGGAGTCTTGTTTATGTTTTAGTACTTTGACTTTGTTGTTGGGCTTTGGTTGTCTTGAAGGGTCTGGTTGATATCTTTCTGTTAGAAATGTTTGGGCGTATCCGGTATTCCAGTTTATATTTGAATTTGATGTGCCCTGGCATGTGGATTTGAAATGTATGTTTGATTTTGATGGGAAGTTGAGTTTGTGATTTTCTTTTGTAAGTAAGGTTTGAGCTATTCCCCCTATAATCGATCTTGAATTGGGTTTCTCAACTTGGTTAATGATTATGATCTTTGTATTTAGAGGATTTATTAGAGAGATGGTGATTCATAAATTTAGAGCTATATAAGGATGATTGATATGCAGCTGCGTTGGAGTGTGGAAGGTATGATTAACAGAGGTGCAATAATCAGTCTATTTTGATTCTGTATACTTCAACTGGTTGATCCCTGGAATGTTAAAAAGAATGGGAAAGATTCTCCTTTTTGGATTCATAGGAGGACTGGCTGTGAACTAATGAAATTTAGAAAAAATTTTAAAAAATCACACAGTAAAACTCACTGCATCCCGTTGGTGTAACAAGTGAAATGAGAAAAGCAGCTGCCTTTTGGTGATATGGTGCTTCTACAATTCCTCAATCGCGTGGGAAAGGTGGCTGAAAAAAGGAGGGGAACTTGTTTTCTTAGGAATGCAGAACTGCTTGTCTTCCAGACCTTCTAGGTATGCTATGCTGCCACCAGAACCTGTTTGAACCTTCCATAGAGCCGCAAGAAGGGGACTGTAATCCTCTTCTCTTGATTAGATTTTGGTTAGCAGATACTTTATCAAAATTACCACATTGAGCTCCTTGTATTTTCATTTGCAAAAAGTCAGCTATACTTAGTTGGGAGTCCAGAGGTGGAACCTGCAGCAAAATACAGGACACTTGACATGTTTGGTAGGACCCAGTACCCCATGAATTTAGGATTTGAATTGTTGTGGAGTAGCCATTTAACAATGATTAGCTTCATGTACATCACCAGCCATGTGGGTGTTTGGTTGGTAAATTTCTATTTTGACGGTCTATTTCAAAGCCTTAGATCAAATGAGTAGCCCCATCTAATACAGCATAATTCATACTCATTTTGGAAAATTTTTGAAGTCGGTCCATGTTGCTATTATACTTGCTTCCATCACTTTACTTACCGTTTAGAATTCTGTTTCTTTTTAAATTTCACATATCATTCTGCGGCATGTAGTTTCATGCATTATTGTTTCTCTCATGTGTGGAAATGTTCTTGCCTTTGAGAACCGGACTAAAGATTGTGTGTTCTCTTGTGTTGTCTAGAGTAGATCAATCAATATTTGGTGTTGATCTTCTATCTTTCCTTATACTAACTTTGTAGATTTTCTAATATTACTCGTTGAAACACTATCATTGTTTACACCTATTCTTATGTGGGAATTGCTTGGTCTAAATGCATAAAAAATCCATCAAGATGCAGATGCTATTTTAATGTCTATTGTTCCCATTTGGTGCAAGCCCAATGCATCAGGACCCTACACATCCTCATTTTTTGTGAGGGGCGGTTGAAGATTGGGGCTTGGGCATTTTATTCTTTACATAGTTGATCTTTATCCATATACAATATGAACATTTCTATTATATGTAAATTGTTACTTGATGAAGTGGCTTCCTTTCATCTACTTGTGTAAAAACATGGCATTTAGATTCTACTATCGAAATAGATTGGAGCTAATTGAATGCTAAGATCAGCTCAGGTCCAGTTTGTTTGTTGATTGAACAGCGTCAAAATGTGAATTGTAGGGATTCTCCCCTCCTCATTTTCTATTCATCCAAATCGGGCCTTGGGATGCACTACATGTGAAAATCATTTTGCAAAGTCTAAGAGATGACTCATTCATGGTGTAGCAAGATGTCGAACTATAATTCTTGAGAAAAAAAAAGTATACCTCCATTCTATAATAGATGATTTTCCACAGATGTTCATTGTTCAGCCTTAAACTACCTGATCATAATACAAATAAAGTTGTGTTTCTGATTCATGTGATTATCGAAGCCAGTGACTTTTTGAATAGTTTCCCCACAGATTTCATCAGCTACCTGAATTTGACCAAGGAAAACGCAGTTGTCGTAGACGTCTGGCTGGTCACAATGAGCGTCGAAGGAAGCCACCCCTTATGTCTTTTACATCACGTAATGGACGGCTATCGTCATCCTTCCCTGGTCAGAAATCATAAAATAGAATGCTTTACACTTGCTTGACTTTGCTACACAATTGTCAACTAGTTCCAAATCTTCCATCATTTTTTTTATTCAGTGGGCGTAAAATCTTATAGCACTTCATTGACAGAAGATATCAGCAGAGTTGGAGGCTTCCCCATGGACTTCACTTACATAAGATCTGCAGGAAGAGAAGTATGGCCTTCTGTTCGGGTTGGTGAGCCAGTATCAGGCAATCAATCTCCAGCATTGGGAAGGATTCCTCTGCCCTTTTGGAAGGGCCACATAGAGGTTCCTCCTGCCAATTTCTCCACCCACGGACCCGAGCAGTATCTGCAAGGTTTGGCGGGTGTGAATGCTTTTGCGAATTTGGATATTCCCTCAAGCGAGTGTTTCGCAGGAATCTCCAACTCCAGTTGTGCTCTCTCTCTTCTGTCATCGCAGCCATGGGGCCCCAGAAACCGAGCTTCAGGTAGTATCACAGCCAATGACTTCATGAATCATGAAGGATCCACAGTGGCTCCACCAAGTCACAGTGCCATGGCAAATAATTTCATGAGCAGCGCGGGGAGTTTCAAGGGCCAAGAAGCCAGCAGCAGCTCACATGGAGTTACACGTGAGTTGGGACTTGGCGAGACTGTCAGTACTGAGTTCTCAGGTCAGCTCTACTCCACTCGGCAAGGGAGCAAGCAATACATGGATGACCACGAGCAGCACAGACAGTATGGTTCATCCAGCAATCAAATCCACTGGTCTCTTTGAAGTCTCATTTAGAGTTTGGAAGCTGTATTCTTCTTCGCTCTTTTCTCCAGTTCTGCATGGTTATCTTCAGTTACATCTTAATTTTCTTTGTATCCATGGATTTCTGTAGCATCCCAATTTCTGTTTGGTCATGGATTTCTTTATCTATCTAGTACTACTGGTTGAGGGACATGGTATAAATTCATTAGATGGTTTTTGCTACTTGTAGCTTTTATAGACGTGGACAAGTAAGTATCTTGGCAGATGCTAAATTGGCAATGAACTTAGAATGTGGGTCCTTTGTGTTCAGCCATTTAAAACAATTAAGGGGGCCCACCTCAAATCCGAACAGCTCAGAATAATATTCTTCCCCTTTATTTGTCAGGGCACAGGGCCAAATTCTACTCCAATTGGAGTAGTGGCTGCAGTCACATTTGATCAGGTGTGTAAACGTATCACTAAAATACAGTGAATGACCAATAAATCATGTTTATTTTTAATTTGAATTGCTGCAGTATGCAGACTGCAGAGAGTAAGCAGGCTTTTGAACTTGGAGATCTTCCATTCAGTCATTCCATTTTGTTAGCAAAGCAAAATACTGTTGCTACTTTGTGCAGTGCTTAATTACATGTGGCTCGTGCTTACAGATTGGAGTTCCAAATGATCAAAAATCTTCCACGTGAGAGGAAAATCTTAATAATCAAATTGGTACTCTATTAGTCAATTTCAATCGAGCTACTTTTATCATGGGTTTAATTATGATGAATCCTAGTTTTTACACACACTTTCACTTCTTCTCTATTTGCATTTGCCTCAATTTGACACTCCCTGTTACGTGTTCTGACTTCTGATTACATACCCAAATAATACTGTGTTCTATTCGAGTATGGTCCACAGCGCATGACCAGGCTACTCACATTCTTTTGGCGTAATCAGAGGTTGATTCCTCATTTAGAAATAGGTGGAGATCCTTTGCTTTTTAGAAAACACCTCTTTTCCTTACCAATAAAAAGGAGAAAAGCACTACTTTTCCTTGTAGAGACCACTGGTAGAGGCTATAATTTTGATGATTCAGACCAATGATCTGATAATTAAGGTGTCACTGTATGGATGAATCATTCCAAAAGACTCCCACATTTAATCTTTGTTTTCAGATGAATTTGGATGCATAACTTCACGACTACCCCAAGGTGTCCATGTAAATAACATGAATCGCATGGTTGCAATTTTCCAAATATCGCTGAATAACCAAGGGCTCTAAGATAGTTGATTGAAGTGGATGTCATTTTTACCAAGTAAAATACCTACTGAAATACCATTGGTCCTACAGTCATCGACAGAAGCAGGTGGCATTTTTTACAGAGTCAAAACTGCCTGAGAACTGATTTTCCACATAATTTATCGTAAAAGATACAAAACCATGTAAACTGAGAAAAGTCTCTCTATGAACTTTATGCACTAATGCTACTGTTTAACAATGTGTTGATCTCTCCAAGAATATTAACAGGCCGTCCATTGAACATGGATGATAATGTAGTCTCACACAGCTTCTTCAGCTCCCTGGTTTTTGCTAGGGCTGCCTCCTGCAATACACAGAGAAAATGTTTTAAATGGATTTGAGATCCATACTTGCAGGCCTTCTATACAGATCAAATTTCATGTATCAACTTTTGGACAGCAACAATATGGGCAAATGGATGCAGCACCAAATTTTGCATACTACAAGGCATATTGTTCATAGGTGATTTTTGCAGTGTCATTAGATCCACCAAGAAAATATCTGTAAAATATCCAAGTGGTCCTTTCCCAGACAAAATCTGGTGCAATATGCAAGAGCAATGATAAGAAATACAGGCCTTATCATCTCATCTTCATATTATTGATTTGGATAGATGACAGTGCAATGCATTTTATGGATTTGGAATGTTTGATCTCTTACTCCAAAATAATGCGATTTTTTAAAAGCTACAATGACGTGAATGTTTCATTATAAAATAACAAAAGCAGCAAATATTTCATGTCAATATGGGTCTGGAATCCAGTTCCAAAAGATTAATATATACCTAGTTCATGACTGCCACTGTGACCCTACAGCAAGATCCCCCTCCTAAATTTAAATAACAAAAAATGAAATCGGCAGAGAATGATTTACCTGCTTTGGCCAAGATGAGGACAATGCGTTTTGCAGCTCCATTCGTCTTGCAGATAAATCCTTTAGGCTTTCTTTCAACTTCACTTCGTGATGCTTCTTTTCCTCTATAGTGGATACTAATCTATCTAGAAATCTACAATTCCAACAGATTTGGGTTATAAATCAAATGTTATGGCAAAATATTCCAATACTAGGAATAAGACTGTAAATGGACCCCTAATACCCAGGTAGACCCCACCTGGGAAATATGGGTGTGGGCCGTGTGGCACATACCTGAATACCCATTTACCCAAGTATATTATATAGAAAAATGTAATACAAAATATATATTGTATGGTACTGTACATAAAAATATGCATTACATATTGTAATTATATTTACCTCTGAGTCCAAGTATGAGTCTAAGTACGGGTCTGGATCTAGAATATCAGACAGGTCCAGATACACCATGGACCTGTCCCAGACCAGGATCATTTACAGCCAAGGGTCCGATTGGTTCAGGAATTATAAACTTCAGGAATGGAATTGCCCTATGTGGCAAAAATTAGAACCATGTGCTGCTGTGAATTGTTCCATCTCACAATTCTTTATTTGGTTGATAGAATGGAATTCTCAGAATTTTGTAGATTCTAAAAAGTGCATTTTAACTTGCCTTCTCCCCCATTCCCAGAGTCAGGTCAATGATGACATCATATCACCATGGAATGGATTCGACAATAAATTTCCAATTTCTCACAGCATGGGATAATGCAAATTCCATTTTTTTTATAACAATAATTCAAATTCTATTCCATTCCATTCTACTAAATCCTTAACCAAACCAACCCAGGAAATACGATAACAAACAAGAATGAACATTACCCAATTTAGTAACAGCGAAGAAGCAAAATGAAGCTCTTAGACAAAAGATTGTCACAAGATCTAAATCTTCAGATTTCATAGGAAATTATAACATCTTTTCAAACAAACAAACAAGAGTAAAAATAAAACTTAAAAGTTAAAAAATACAAAATCTATGTTATAGTAAAAATCAACCATAACCTAGCAGTTCATGTCAAGTTTTAACATTCAGCCAACGGTGCAACTAGCACATTGATTATGACTTTGTCCCTCTAGAGCACAACCCGCAGGATCCTACTAGAGGCTGTTGTACTGGTTTCAGTCTGGCCTTAACAGATTATTAGTTATCAAAACAAAAAAAGTTTAAAGCATTCTTTTATTGATAAAAGCCTTTTTAACATTCCATATCCAAAAAACATGGCTGTATATGATTCATGCAATTTAATTTCATAATACTTTCTTCCATTCTTAAAATAAAAACAAGCACAAAATATATATCTCAGGCAAAGAAATCCTAGACTGTTCCAAGATGAATAATATGATCCCAGTTAAATTAAGCAAAGCTGAATCATAAATCATTCCCTAGGGATTCTAAAGCTCTCTTGCATGTTGGATGGGCAAGATGGCTTACCCTAAAAAATCCTACACTGTTGCACTAAGTTTCTGTCATTGCAGTTTAGTTTAGGCATAAAAGGTGGAAAAGCACAGCCGAAACAATCCGATTTCCACTTTCCATGCTGTACTTAACTGATTCGAGTCAAGGTGATCTCACAATGTCAGACCAACCCACAAACTAAAGATACACTTTAACATTCCCTAATATAAATGTTCATATGAAAGGAAGTTGACTATTACATAGCCTGGTTATTGATAAAACCAAAGCATTGAAAATTAGCACTTCAAAAAATTGCAACCCACATGCCAGGGTCTCATGTAATTGGATCTCTATATTATTGTGCAAACTAAAGTCAAGCAGATTCAAAACAAAAGAGAACAAGATATAAGCATCAAGCATCACCTTTTGGAGTTCAGAATCATGATTAACTCGCGCGTCTTCCTATTGGTAAGCATGGAAATGGCCAGGGATACATCCAATAGCATTTTTTGGATTGAATCAGAAGTGTACTGTTGAAGCACAAATGGGGCAACTGCCTGAACTTGGTGTTGCAAAGATGAAGTCTCTTCACTACCCATCTCCACTATCCGTTGATTTAGAAATGATTTCATCTACACAAGAATTCTTATTAAGCTAAACATATATCACAATCATATATCAATGCACAACAAATACCGGCGAAACTGAAAGTATAGATCTTGACCATTACCCAAGCAATTGTAAAGAAATGTGTACCATCAAGAACAAGAACAATATTGCACCCAAAGATGGGAACTAAAAGAAGGAAACTTCTAATCAATATAGGAACTGATGTTCTTGTATACTGAGATGAACTAAAAGAAGGAAACTTTGTTAATATAGGAGCCAGTTTTCTTGCATATTGAGATCTTTATTGTATGCATGTCAACCGACAGAAAAGCGTGTTCCATTAAGAACAAGTGCTCAGACCAACAGTATATGGTTCTGACAAAGCAGCCAAACCAACATGAGAACTATCTGCATGAACAAACTTAATGAAGCTTTTCAATTGCAAAACCCTCCAATTCAACATGTTTCATAAACTCTTATTGTTAGAATAATTCCAATATGAATGCAAAGTAAGAAAGCAAGAGGCATATAAACCACAAAACAAGGAGCACACACAACTAAAAGAAAGACAAAATCATAGGATACCTCAAATAAATCGTCAAGAATCTTATTCCGATACTCAGTATCCAAAAGCTGGCTTCTTTCTTCTTCAATGTCCTCATTTGGCAACAATGAATTTGGGACAGACAATTCTGAGTTTGGATCCGGTACACCAGCATCTTCAACCATGTCAACTTGAGGATTTTCAATGCTAATATCCCAGCATACCTCAGATGTAGGAATCTCCAAGATAGGGCCATCTTCTGCTTTATTTAACATAGTATGATCAGTTGCTGTACCATTATCTGCTACAGGAGCCTTTAGCTCTTCATTAGTATTGACTATCTCATAAGAACCAAATTCATCGCCCGGTTCATTAGCTTGTTCAATGGTTCCAATTTCCCAATCAATTTCAGTGTTATCAACAGAGATATTCCAATCAATGTTATCTGTTGCTTCGACAATGGCATCTGATAACATATTGCCATTGCTATTTGAAGATGGATTTGCTTTTGATGGATCCTTTAGAGACTCAAGGACATCAGGACCCACAGAAACAGTGATAGAAGGGGGATTTTCAAAGAGCTCCCTCAGATTTGGAAGCACAGTGCCCGAAGTTTTCTGCAATCACCATGACAAACAATTATTATTAACGTGAGTGGTAGTCTCAAACTACTTGTGGTGGCAACCTAAGCAATGTGATTGCAATGTATAGTGGACATGGAAATTCTAACATTTTTGGTCTGTTTCCATGCCAATCCATGTTGCACTGACAATCATGTCGATGTCAATGCACATAGCCTCTAGAAAGTGGAAAATAATGGGAAAAATTTAAAGGCTCTCATATTCCTTTAATTTTATAATGTTTTTCATATACAAAATTACCTCTTAAGAGAGATGACCTGATACAACTAATTTTTTTAATCATTGACAACAGTATGGAAAATGCAGAAAATAAAACAGTTATACAGTATAAGAGATGCATACTGCATACATAAATAAAACAAAAAATTGTCAATCCAGCCCTGCGCATAATTAGTTAGCTATAATTTAGGACTTAGTATAGTCATAATACATGTAGTATAGTCATAATACATGTACACTTTCTTCTGTATTAAGTAGCTATGATTTAGGATCTTGATTGTAATCAAGATCCTAAAAAATCACTCGAAGCAGATAAGCAGGCAATTAGTCATCTAGGTAATCTTAGAGTGTTTGATGGATGACATAACCATATGGTGCAGTAATTTCTAGATAATTATTCCTTCTATTAAAACGTTAGTTCTGAGTAGACTTTTCAGGGGATAATGCTTCCTGAGGTCAGCGTTTCATTCAATATCCATATCCAGTGGCAACACATTCAGTCAAGAAGTAATCGATGCACAAAATGAGTGCAACAAAGATTAGAATGTTGGGATGAATGTGTGGTAAAACAATGAACAATGAAATCAGAAATGAGTGCTTTCTGGAGTATTTAGGGGTAGCAACTAGCATCAATAAATGATGAATTAAGAGAAACTAATTTGAGATTGTTTGGACATGTCGAATGCAAGCCAGCAACAGCACCGTTGAGGAAAGTTTTTCTATTCATGTTGATAGCTCACCAAGGAGAAGGTGTAGGTCGATGAGAACATGGATGGAAGTAGTAAGGACAAATATGAAGAAGTGCAACCTATCCAGGATTTGGCTCAGGATAGGTCAGAATGAAGAAACAAAATTCATGTAGCCAACCCCAACATGGTTGGCAGTTGGGACAAGGCTTTGATGATGATCTAGTGGCAATATATGTTTCCATATCAAAGTATCAAAAATTGTAAGTGTAAACGCCACTACCAGCACAGGGTTCTAATAAAGATATATCATTCAAAATTTCATCTATTATTAGCCTACCTCTTTGTCAGTATGAGCATCTCTAGCAAAGTCTGCATAATACTTTATTGCCTGTGATACAGATTCGCCATTTAAGAGTTCCAAAATCTTGCTGAATGTGGTTGGAAGAGATTTTGCTGTCTCCAGAAGTTCCAATCTCACATTTTTCCCCTATGGAAGTATATTACCAAGATTGAAAATAGTTGCATTAATTTTAAGCAGCTTCACAGAAATGCTGAATAAATGATTCAAAAGTCAAGCATCCCAATAAAAACCCCAGATTGAAAGCAACAAACAACCTGCAACCCAAGCTCTTGACAAGATTCTGCATATTTGGCTGCTGATACAGCTGCATTTCTCTTAATATCAGCCTCTCTACGATCCAATTCTGTTAGTTGTTGCTGAATCTTCTGCACCTGCTTTTTCTGATAAGGACTTCAAAGTTTTTTTTTTTTTTTTCAACATGAAAAATAAAAATATTAGTTACATTACATATGTTACATCATCTTGTCTTAAACAAAGTGATGTATTTTTCTGAAAGGACTGGCTTACATTTCATAGTTAACATTTTGAACCATTATCTGAGCAGCCTCACCAAGATAAATGTAATCCTTCTCAAATGCTTTAACAATGGACTCCCACTGACCCTGCCGAAATACCAAAGAAACATATGATCAACAATTAAAGAAAAAGGTGGAAAGCATAAGGAAGCATAGAAAAGCTTGAAGAGGGGTAAAGGTTAAGATGTGTCTTCACACTTCACAGTTCTTACAGCAGAGCCTGAGAGCCGACCAAAAAAATTCCGACTTTCAGAAGTCGATCTCAGAAGAATTTCATATATTTGTTTTGCTTCTGTGTACCCAATTGCTGAAAACAGTAGAAGGCCATAAAAAAGTATGCAATAACAAATAAAAACAAATACAAATGAGACTCGCAATATATTGCAATAAAAAAAGTATGATCAATTCACATATTATGGACTGAAATTCAGTTTTCATTATGTTCTTGAGAGAACAACTTGTTCCAGGAGAGGTTTCCTAGTAACCGTGCACAAATCTGAGTCAAATCACAAAACCCAAAACCCAAATATTTGATCAACTGGACACAACCAGTGAACAAAGTAAATCCTATCAAATGCACAACTAAGGTTACATTCAGAAGTCCCAACTTATATGACGTGGATGGATGCCAATTGCCCAAACAAAAATCTGCTATTTTCGGGTACACAAAGAAATGGCCCTTCTCTTGATTTGAGGCAAGGAAAGTGGAGAAATAATACCCAGTAGAATGTGGTTCCCTTTTCTACCACTCCAACCACATAGCAGAATAAAAAGCCCTTTGTTCCGCGCATAAGAACATACCAATCTCGCATGCATATGTGGGCATATGTGTGGCAACATACACCTTACATATCCTAATTGTCATCAGATCTCTCCCTCTTTACAATCTAACATGTCACTTCTAACTACTTCATTTGATTACTTAGTTTCAAGTCATCTAAGGATATAGCCAAACCATCATAGACATGAATCCTTCATTTTCCCTTTTATTGCAGACACCGATAGATTTTTCTCCAATACTCTCGTTTGTAAAATTACCCTTTATTGGTATGTCAATATGTGACACACCTTATGATTACAATTGTAGACACTAAAAAGGTCATCATAGACCATCAAAGTACTCTGTGACAGTAGTGGAGCCAAGATCTTCTTGTAGAGGGGCAAGCGACAGTTAACTGGTAATATTTATATTAATTATTTTTTCCCTGAATATATTTATTCATTTGTTACTAATTATTTAATTATATTTCTCTTTTTGCTGACTCTTTTAATATATCATCATCAAAGCCTTATCTCAGTTCTTGGGATCCGCTTTGTGAATTATGTTTCTCTCGGAATTTATGTTTGGACTGTGACAATTTTACGCCAGCTCTCTTACAAATTTTATTGCACATGTGAAATTAAAATTGCCTTGTTCAATCAATTATCAATAAAAATCAAACTGGAAGGTCCTCTTCAGATCATGGGCATAGACGCATTCCCGAACCACATAAATTTTGTTATTCTTGTGTTGTGCAAATGCTTGATTGAGTGATCTTCTCTATCTCTCTAGTTTTTTTTTTTTTTTCTAAACATCTAAACAAAGAATTTGTTCCCATATCAACCAAAGGCGAATGAATTGGTGGGTGCTTTGTTTATTGTCGCGGTTTGTTAAATCTAGAATCGCTTCACATTTTTTTTTTAAAGGTAAGTAGTCACAGACCAACACTCATCAAGTCCCGCACCATCACCACTACAGCTAGGGATTGATCCCTAGTCGTTTCAGTGGAAGGGAGATGCCTCACCAACTGAGCTACCAGTGGATTGGCTGGAATCGCTTCACCTTATAAATTACATGAGCAAGTAAGTATGAAAAATCAGTTCTTTTAGCATACCATCAGGATCTAGGGTTTGGAAGAAAGGATCCATGTTCTTAGGCAGAGACGAGAAAGCCGAAGAGATCCGCAGTCTAATTGAATTCAGACGCTTTCGCCAATCTGATGGGATCTTCTTCCGATCCACAAGCCATTCTACGATCCGATAATTTCAACACAACAAGTACAGAGATCAAATTAACAAGAAAAACTGAAACTTTCTATAGGATCAAGATCAAAGACGACATAGATAGAGAATTGGTCTCGATAAGAGATACCAAAGAGAGAATCAAATACCTCCGAGACGAGAGAATGCTATGTCGATTGGAAGATTCTGAATATCTGAGGGTTCTTGCATTTTCCCCAAATATCGCTGCTGCTGAAGCAGAAGAACAACAACTGACGAGTGTTTTTGGTGCTGCTTAGGGCAAGGCAAGCAAACGGACTGCAGACCCGTTTTGGTGGATCCAAGTCCGACACCCTGGCAGTGAGCGGGTCGGGTTTGGGTTGATGAGCAAACATACAGGTCGGGTATTTCCAATCCACTCCAAACTACGGGTTCTCGTCAGTTGGGCTAGCCGGGGGCCGACCATTTTCTGATGGGTTCGGGTCTTGGGTTTTAGAAATTGAGCCCAATCTTTATTTAAAATTTGGGCCCTTTTATATTTAAGCCCATACTTGGATTAAGTGGTAGAAAGCCTGAAGCCTGGCCAGGTTGGGCCAAATAAATATGCTGATAGTTTAGTGACTGAAAGCCTTGCGCGGCGCTGCCCCGCTCAGTTGACTAAACGGGCAGGCTTGGGCCTAGCATTATTGAGGCATGGTGGCTTTGTTAGGTTGTAAATGGATCAGTTCCAGTGTGGGTCCATAGTGGACCCGGACTCGGAACCATTATTGAGGAGGTGGACCTAGACCCGGACCTGGTTCAGAATTAGGAAACTGGCTCTGAAACTAGAACCGTCTGTGGGACGGGTCTGGATCCAGTTCTGGGTATAGTATGAAGAAATGCAACTATAGACCCATTTGTTAGCTTAATAAGAAATCATGCTGAATAGCAAAATAAGCAGAACCCCGATTGAAATCTCTATAAAAACATACTCTTCTAATTTTAAGAACCTTGAATACAAAAACTTCTTTTGGGTTTGACTAGAATAGTAGAAAGAAATTGAAAACCAACAAGAAACACCCTCTAGCTAAACTCATGAGAAATGGATCTTGAAATGCTTCTGCTGAAATTTCAGTTTAGAAAACCATCAAAATTAAGTAACAAAGGCCTTGAGACTACAAAGCCCACTTCCCTCCTCTTTCTTGAAAACAAGGAAAAACAATATCTTTCAAGAGGTAAAGATAAAAAACCCCACTTCTTTGAAGGCCCCAGGTCCCAAAAAAGGATTTGGAACTGGACCCTTTAACTTATCGGGTCCTAAATAAGGACCTAGACATGATTTTCTATGGGTCGGAACCTCCGGGTAATCGGAGAATCGGGGACCCATTTACATCCCTAATGGCTTGGGCTAATAACCTATACCCGTGTTTCAAAAACCGGGCTAGACCTGGATATGCCTTAGTCCAGCGGACCCGGCTGAATCCACCCAACTTAGATTGATCTGCCAACCCAAGCAGGAGGACCTAACCAGAGATTTCAGAGTTCTGGAGTTAATAGACAGGTCGAGTTCAAATGGGGTGCAAGTACAATCACCTAGGCTGCACTAAGCCCCAAGCCCCAATGTCCCATTCCAAACAACAACTCAGTTTGGGCCAGGGTTGTTCATGCTTAGGCAAATACTCAGGCCTCAAATTCTAAAATTGAGCCCTCTAATGCGTACGAGTAGTAAGTAATCACCAAGCGCAACATCACCACTCAAAATTGATACATTAGAAGGATGATAATTAGTAGTACGAATTAGGATAAATTGGATCAAATAAAGATAGGTTTAGCACCAAACAATTCTTGCCAAACAAATAAAAACATGGGCTGAGTTACTTGAGTTAGGGCTCAAGTGAGCTCATAGGCTGGGCTTGAACTGTTCGAATCTAGGCCAAGCCCAAGTTGCACCCATGGGTTCAGTTGGAACACATGCCCATTACCATTGAAGGTGAACCCAACCCGGCTTGACCCAGTGCCATCTCTACCTGCCCGGCTGTTGGTTTGTAGTCAACTGAGACAAATGGAATTGCATGCATATCTGGATATGGCCATATGGGTCTATCAAAATTAATATTATAGATATTACTAGTCATCTGATTAAAGTCAATTATGTGGACAGCCAGAATTATTTCATTGTGGCCATTAATTTCATATTTGTATATGTAGCCACCAAATCAGCAGGTGACACAAAGAGGCCCTTGACCTAGCCCAGGCTGGAGATTTTTGTCCATGGTTGAATGGGCTCGATGCGGCCAAACCCTACAAATTCATTCAAGTGCGACAAGTATTTTAGGCTGTAAATCGTGTAATTCGGGTTAAAATCACCTCAATCCGTACACGACCCATTAATTTAACGGGTCAAAAAATCCAACTCGAACACGACCCGTTAATTTAACGGGTTACACGACCCAACCTGCTAACCCGTTAAATAATTAAGTCATTTCGAAAATTAAAAAAAAAATTATACAAAAATTGAAGGAGAAAAATATATAAGCCATATGAAGCTGTAAGTGAGGATATCGAGTGGATCCCACCTAAAACCCCACTATAAAACAATAAATCTCAATTTCTTATTTATGAATATAAATTAATTTTAGTTACATTTAGGCAGTTAAAAAAAATTAACGGGCTAAGCGGGTCATTAACAGGTTACTGGTTTAATTCATACACGACCCGTTAACTCATTGAGTTAACGGGTTTGACCCATTAATGATCCGAACCCATTAAGAGCCCATCCGAACCCGTTAATATCGTATGGGTTCATGTCGTGTTAACGGATCGTGTGGCATTTTGACAGCCCAAAGTATTTCCCATATTCCCTTGGGCCCATCCTTGACTTTTAAGCCCATGGGCGAGCCCAACCTTAAATTCAATAGCCAGCTGAACATGTCCAGTCCTGGCCTTTTATTGAATTTGGATGCCAGCCATTGTAGTCATTTGTCTGACCACGGAAAACTCATATTGGATGAATGGATGGTTATTCATAGGAAATATTGTAAACAAGGTTGGATATGAAATGGATAAGTTCATTTTAGATTAGTGTACATATTAGGATGTGTTTACTATTATTATGTGATTTGGTATACTGATAAGAGTTGTGATTTAAGTTTACTAGTTTCACATAGTTTCACTATTTTGAGTTGTTATATTGTTATAAATAGCCAATAGAACTTAAATTACCATAGACTTTGGTAAGATGTAATCTCTAATTTCTGACTTATGGTGCTCTTTGGTCATGGACTAAGCTTTTTTTTTTTTTCCTTTGTTACCAAACCAAGCGGGCAGAGACCCATAGGGAGATAATAAGTGAGCTCATTGCGTGACACGTTGAGAAAAAACTAGAGATCAATCACAGGACAGTTGGATGATAAATAGGATATCCAAGTGACTAATCTATCCAAATATTCTCCTGCAAGGACTAGCTTGAATGAATACGTTTGCTTTTCCATTTAATGCTCCACCTTTCCTACCCACCATCAAAAAAGCTTTTCCACAAGTTTACAAAAAATAAAGGAAAAAATGTTCATCTACAGGTGAAGATTAGTCCGCACCAAATGATTGAAAATTAAGTATGGGTGAAATTGAAACACACTTTTTCAAATTTTTTTTTTTTTGGCAAAAAAAAAATAAAAAAACGCCGTTACCAAAATCAAAACCTAATTTTAGCTAAATAATTGGCTACCCCATTATAATCTCTAGAGATATTAGAAAAGTCAATCCTGACAAAAAGCTCTAGACTCCACCAAGATATATCCAAAATAGCACAGCAAATTGGCCACTCTGCCTAGACAAACACATCCAATGGTCAAGGACCGAAATAGTCTACCAAGAGATGAATGTCGTGCGATTTACTCCATACGATCCAAGAGCTAGAATAGAGTCCCTAGACGTGGAAGATGATGATGGATGGTTCAGATCTGACGTGAAACAGAATGGAACAGCTTTATACAAGGATTTTCTCTCTTCATGACTTTTCTCTAATTTTTTTCCTCTCAGTCAGTATCCAACGAGTCCTCTCATTGTCTTTATAAAGGCCCTGTCAACCCACCAATCAAGGACTGATTTGGATTGTGATTGGAATCACAATCCTAATCATTTAGAGGTGGTAAGGGAAGGGGTTAATGGGTGAGAGAATTTAAGAGATTTTTTCAACCCTTTCCTACAAGGCCAGGAAATAATACATATCCGCGTGAAGGGGAGTAATTATCTGTGGTTGGGGCCCACCCACCAGTGATTGATTACATATGGGTCCATCCACATATGTCAACAAATATAGGCCCAAATCAATTTATAGTTGGTTTCTTCAACCTGGACCCAAAGCCATTGACATCATTAGGTTGGGAATGAGACCTGAAAGACCCATATTCATATCTAGACCCCAATTTACAATACTTTCTTGTAATTTGAGTATAGGCACTGTGCTAAATCTGACCCAAACTCGACCAATATCCATCCAAGATAAATTAAGGTACCAGTCCTCTCACCTGTGAGTGCAAGAGTTTGGGAAATTCAGATTTCTTAAGAAAACTTTTTCTTCCTTTTTTTTTTTTTTTTTTCCATAACGGAAGGTTTCCATTCTTTTTGGCTGGACTAATCCCTCAAGGCCCAGAGAGAAGCCGGGTAAAACCCCTGTAGTCCCCAGGTGATAGCACTAGTGGACTCAATCTTCGGTTCTTTGGAGGGATCGATGTCAAGACCTCTAGCACTGAAAAAAAGAGAAACCGTGGTCCTTACCACTCAGCCACTAAAGCTAACTTCTAAAATAATAACTAAATAAAAGATTCAAATGCATTTTGAAATTCTTTTCATTCAACAGAAAACATAGAGAATTCAAGGAGAAAACACCAAACAAAAACTTGAAGTTTCCCAATTTATACACACCAAAGATTCCCCTTACCAAACAATCCTATATCATTGTTTAAGAAAGACAAAAAGACCTTATATTCTTTTTTCACAGAAGAAACACTAGTCTCTTTATTATTGCATCTGCATTATTGGATCGAAATAGAAGTTGTATGCACACCCAATCTTTCCAACATTAAATAAATAGGGGTACCCTACCCACTACCCAACCATTACATACTGATGATGCAATAGGAAATGGAGTTAGTTGATCGCAACATCTCACATCACCCCACGTGAAGAAAACCCAACCAAGATGTCTATGCCACAGTTATGGAAAGGAAGATGGTGCAGTTGTTCTAAACATTTTGTGTCTTGTCATCCCATGTGTGTGTTTTGATGATTGCAGTAGACCCTTGAATTGCCATTGGGAACATGGGACGTGAGAGTGGAGACGAGGACTTGGGAAAAGCTGCTGCCAAGGAGAGAGAGATGCACATGGCAGAGAGACAGTAGTCACATGTTGCAGACAAGAGGAGCTTGTCATGTTTCTTCATTTTCCACCAGTGTTCTGAGCCCAACTTAAGTTTGTTTATGTGGATCATTGGCATTCATGTCTTATCTTCTTGGCCAATCCAAATTCTCTCGTACACTTTTGTTGTATTCATCAAGCATTGTTCCACCCCCACCATCTTTATTTTATTTAATTAATCTGTGGAAAACACATGAATCACAGTTTATCCAAAACGAAGAGTTACCTACACTACACCAAGTTTAAGAACAAATAGGCCTATAAAGGATTGGAGCTAAATATGTCTTTAGAACATAATTAACAATAAACTCATATGAACCATCCAATGTATTAGTTCAAATTGAGATTATTTCAGTGTGACCCTGCTTCTGATGCATACCCCTTACACCCTGACACTGTATGCTTGGCAAAGGGAGATTGGATTATTACTGTCCAGTGTCCACCTAGTGGCCATGGGACCACAGTTTAGAGCCACATTAGAAGGTCCTGTCTCTTTAGGTACTGTCCTTCAATCACACAGTATATAAATAATAGCTATAATAGATTGGCCGTGTCCGAATCAGGGGTTAAGCTTACAACCCAATTTTGACCCAGTTTTAAACCGTAAATGTGATTGTCTTCTGCCCTTTTCTTTGGCGGTTATCTGAGAGATCATGTTGTGGGGGATATGTGAATTTCCAAAGTGTTGTCTCCTAGCTAAATTCACGAGTGTTCATATACCACAACATTTTTTAAGCTAGAATTTAGATAATTCTATTAGCCAAAAATGACAATCCACTTTGCTGAATTTTTGAAATCTCGGTAATCAAATAAGAAATCTGAAATGCAGAAGGACAGTAACTAATATTGCTTTCAGAAATCCCCAATGTATGGAATTTCTTCAAACAAACACTCCCCTATTTTACCATCACAATCTATTTGACTCAACTTGATTAGTCAAGTCAATCTTATATATAATTTTTAGTAAGTTGTAACCAATGGTAGACTTTCTGCTCTTGGTACCAACCCACAATCATCACAAATTAAAAAAAAATCACATTGCATCCATCATCTGTGTATAATTATTTTCTTTCTCCCAAAGCTCCCCTCAGCCTCCTTAGACTTTAGTGCGTGTTTTGTGGGCACATCTACAAACCAGAGAATCTGCTGCTAGAATTCCTTGCTCAGCTGGATTTCCCGGCCAACAATGAAACCAAAAACCCGCCCATGGACAAGTGAGTGGACCTTTTTTCTTCTTAACTATCCATTCAATGGGCTCAACTTGAATGGTCACGATCACCAGATCAGCGTGGTTTGGGCAATCTGGATTCATCAACATGTGTTCCTCTTTCTCAATTAATCAATTGCTACAAAGTCTTGTTAGGATGAAAATTAGAGTTTGAAGCGTTCAAGGTGGGTCATCCCTGCAAGTGGATGCTGCCATGGTTTAATGTTTCTTCTTCTTCTTCTTTTGTTGGATAATTGAATATAGCTGTTGGTAGGGTCTTGAGTCTTAATCCCTTTGAGCCTAGATGATGTCTAGCACTTCAATGTTTGTGAGGTTGTGGGGTTCAAAGCACATCAGTTTTGGGTTCCACATCGCATCACTATCTGACCATTATAAAGGAAGACACTGACTATGTCTCCTTTTTTACCATTTAGCAGGTAGAAGGCAGACTCCTTTAATGGCTCGTACGTGGCGAAGTTCCTAATTTTTACCATTTACTATACTTGAACAAGAGGTCAAAGATTTGCTAGAGGATGGTTTCAGCGTCAAATTCTTCTAGGGGCCTTGTTTGGTAGAGAAGGATATATGTTAAATATACTTTTTTATATCGTTGAAGGTTTTTCACAAATCTCTCAAGACCCACGAGGTGTCAAGTCTTGAAAATTGACCCATGACTGTGTTCAGCCTTCCAAAGAGATCTAACAATTTGAATCTTGTGTTTAGGACCCACATATATAATCCAAAAGGTATTATCAAATGGCTCATATTTTTTGCTCATCTCTCGAGATTGGTGATGATCCAATGGCGGTAATTTAGACGCATAGCAATGGTTTGGATCGCAATCTATTATGTCATAAATAATAATGAAAAATAAAAGAACTTTACTGCTCATGGACAAATCCAAAATTGAGCATGGTACATCAATGGTTGACATTATTTTGCAAATATCTTGAGATCCACAAGGTATCAAGCCTTGAAAATTGACCATATAGCTGTTTTTAGCTTTCCAAGAGATTTAACAGTTTGGATCTTATGTTTGGGCCCCACATATTCTAGAAAATTGCTTACAATCGTTTACTTTTTTGTACATATCTTGAGTTTCGTGATAATCCAACGGTCGAAATTTGGTTTCATGACCATGTTTGATCCTGTGAACATTTCCAACGGTTTATAACTTGATTTACACTCTTAGATTCTTGAAACACAATCAGAAAATCAAATTGGGTGTTGTTACACTAAATTCACTGTTTACCTGCCACTATTTTTTTTTTTTTTCCTTTGGTTTCTACATGCATCCAATGATGGGTTGTAGAAAAAAGAGACACTGCCTCTACTTTTTTACACTATTTAGAGGGTGAAACGTGCTACGAAACGCATCTATTTTCAAAACCTCTATATGCTCTCAAGATTTAGAGCAGTGAGGCAAAAAGTAGTGATGCCAAACTGGGGCTAACTCTAGTAAGAGTTACTGAGAGGTGGATTTTCTCCTTGGAGTTGGAGTCTTGCAATATTAGGTGCTGGATTTAGTCCCAACCTTTAATTGGGTTCCATTTTGTGGACAGTAGGAATTAGAATTCTCAACCACCCTTGTAAGAGACTCCTGCATGTGAGAAAAGTACAAAATTGGGATGCCAGATTGAATAATGTCATTACCTCAAATCTTGTTTTGCTTAAAAGAGTAGAATAGTTGCAACTAAATTTCTGTAGAAAAGAGAAAAAGAATTAACAGCAAACAAAAATATAGACCTTATCTTACATGTAAAAGAGGGAAGAAGAAGAGGGAAAACTCTCTCCAGCAATTTATTTTAGTCTTCTTGACAATACTGATATAACATAAGTTGTTTTACTTGAAGAAAAATACATATATCTGGAACAAAGAAAGTAAGGTGTTCCAAATAAGTCAAGAGTCCTAAACTAGCAATGATTTTAACAAGCCAAGCCAACCAGTTTTTTTAAGTTTATATCTAAGTAGTAGGTGCACATAAACAATAAGAAAAGATCACCTACTCTCGTAAAATTAGTTAAACTTGGGACTTTCTGTAGAAAATGGAAAAGAAATCCTAGAATTTAGAGAAAAAATATGTGATGAATTTAGTTGAAATTTGCTCACCATGTAAGAAATAAGTACTCATAGCCCAAAGTTAAAGCATATCTTGTTTGTTTGCACAAAACATTCAGAAACTTATAGTTAAATGAGCTCCATCAAAGGATTATTTAAGAGATGAGGGGTGAAGATTGCAGAATATAACGTGAGGGGTGAAGAATAAAGGTAGTGTAGAAGCTTAATTTTTCTAGAACTTAAATTACTAAGATGATGGTTGGGTATTCGTTTTCCATTTTACTTTGATTCAATTTCCATTAAAAAGGAAGTTATTTGATTGTCATTTTTTGATAGTTGCCTTTGATTCTTCGTTTTTAACAACTTGCAGAAAAAAAAAAGTAATAGAATTCTTAAGGATTCAATTACAAGAAACAAATGAGCCCTTAAGTACAATGAAGCATATAATTATATTGTTCCACAGTAATTCAAGAAATTTATAAATCTAAAGTTGACTAGAGAAAAATGTATATATTATATCACTTACCATTCAATTATATCACAATAAATTTGCACCGTATATAATTATTGAACTTTGAGGGCATAAAATTAAAGCATAGGATCCCCTGATTGGCCTGATATTGTATTATTGCACCTAAACCTGATCCACTTCCAAACCCATGTATCACTCTCCCTCCCACATCCATTCAGGTGGGATTAGGGGTGCACAAAAAATCCGTCGATCCGTAAATCCGATCCAATCCAATTCGATCCGCGGATTTTTATCTGATCCGAAAGTAAATGGATCGGTGGCGGATTGAAAATTTTGTAATCCGTTACCAACGGATCGGTGGCGGATTTCACCCTCAATCCGCAGATTCAATCCGATCCGATCCGTTGACATTAAATATAAAATATATATATCCATGTATCTGAAAGGCCTCAACCCAATTTTAAATTAAAGACCTCAAACTTGGACCCATACTAACATAAATAACCTGAATTGAGGTCCAAATCCAAGTTATTTATATATAAATAAACTTAACATGTATGAATGATATGATCTTGGGGCATCGATATGCACAATTCATATACCAAAACAAGAACCTTCATTAAAAATGGGTCCAGATGTTGGACCCATACATCCATATCTATTTATTTGTTTTATTTGGGCCATCTGGGTAGTAGTATCACTATGAGTTATTAGGAGGTCTGATATCATCCATTGACCCAACTTGAAGAATCTGAGTACTGATCCCTTTTTAGTAATTCATAATTCTGCCCGGGTCACTCTAAGCCCACTTTATTAGTTGGATTGGAGTCTAGGCCAAGTTGGATCGACGTAATTGACACCACCCATCCTGCTCATTTTAGTGGTCATAATCAACAATGAATCCTGCAAATTTGTACCTCCCTCAGTTAGATGTTTACATTAAATATAAAATATATAAGGGGTCTAAATATAAATTAAGATGTCTAAATTTAAAATAAGGAAAAAAATTAAGGGGTCAAAATGTAATTTTTTTACAACATATTTGATATTTTTCTTTTAACATTTGATGGAACGGATTGAACGGATTAATCCGATCCGATCCGGTCCTCCACGGATCGGATCGGATCGGATTTCAACAGCAACGGATTGGTGACGGATTCAAAATCCGTCAATCCATAGGTAACGGATTGGTGACGGATTTGGCCCAATCCGCACCAATCCGATCCGTGTACACCCCTAGGTGGGATGCACGGCTAGAGGAGGTGCGCTTTTTGCCTTTTTCCAAGGGGACATGGTGTAGGCTCCTATTAAATTGCTGCTGCAACTTTGAGGAGTTCAAAAGGCATAAAAAATGAAGCTCCAGTCTCTTCAGGCGTTCTTTTGGTAACCCTTTAACCACAGAAATGCAAGCAATGGTCTGTGGACTGCTGTCAGCTGCTGGTGGGTTTTGGTCCCGCAGACATTACCAGATATGGACAGGTTGAATGAGGAATTATTGATTAAGGAGGTCTACCACTCCATCACCTTTGTATAAAAGCATTGAATCCAAGCCCCACTGTCATATGCAGATATGCTCCATCACCTTTGAGATTGACTGTGTGTTTCGATTTAGGGGTTGATTGGAGATTCTCTATAGGTTGTTTTGGCTTTGATTAAAGTTGATTAGGGGTTTTCACTTAGGTTAATTTGGATTATATATCACCTTGTTCACCGAAATCTTTGAACAAATGACTTAAGTGTTGTTTGTTTAGATAGAATAGATAGGAATCCTTGGTTAAATGAATTTGATCTTTAAGATCATTAAAGAGGTATAGGGTGCACAATACGAGGCAAGGAGTGAAGGATACGAGCTAGCATTGTGACTATTGAAGGACGTTGACTTTTATAGGATTTGAATTACTAGATGATAACTAGTATTCATTTCCCACCTTCTCCTCCATTAAAATTTCATGAAAGGAGATATCAATGAATGATCACTTTTGGACATTTACCTTTGATCTTCATTTTCAATTACTTAATTAGGACATAAACTTTTATGTATATAATATAAACAAACAGGCCCCGAATCATCCTCACCTGTAGATCAACTGGTTAGAGACATAACTTTAAGTGCTAGAACTCCAATCATAAAAAAAAAAAAAAAGAAAAATACTTTACTATTTCTTGTCAACTCTTCCCTTCTTGTGAAGGCGTGGCCACCTCTTGAAAATCCAATCATCGGAAGAACTCTATTCTCATATGATCAATCCAAACTACACTGATCCTCTGTGTGGAGTCATGTTTTTCTAGAGAAGAGACTAAACCTGCCGAATACAACCCAAAAGCCTAGGTAACTTTTAGGTGCTCAGTGGGGCCTCTGTAAGCCACAACACATGGAGCCATATCTTTTAACAAAGAAAAATTATATAAAGTGAGCAACCACTAACAAGGCCTGTCCATATCTATGGTATGTGAAAGGACCCAATAGATGAATGTCCAGATGACTGCTGGGCCAGCAAGGCAATATGCCCCCAATACATTGCCCTCATAATCCACATTCAATAAATTAGATTACCAGGCTGTCTGGGAATATTTAATTGACTCGAGCATATCACATGAGCAGAGCAAAGAGACAGCTGGACACAATTGGCAAATGCCGGTGTCATTTGCATCTATTCCAGTTGTGGACCACCAATTATAGTATCTCCATCTAAGGACAACCTGGCTTCTAATCTACGCCCACCCAATCGACTGTCCAGATATTATTATTATGACCAAACCATGGGCACTGGTCAAAAAGGTTTGGCTTTCATTCTCGAGTACCATTTGAACATAAAAAAGAAAGGTCTTATTTTAAAAGAAAGTTTACCAGGTTGAAAACGAGGCTGCACTAGTGAGTGGTAGATATTATATTAGAATTTTACAAGGTTGATTGAAAACGAGGCTGCATTGGGTAGTCTTTCTGGTATGGATTAAAGGGTGTTCTTATCACGAGGAATTTAATTACCCAGTTGTTGCTTCTCAGCTGCCCATTTCCAGAAGCTTCATCAGGGTGCATATGCAGTTTCCAAGCAACAATGGTGAATTGGTGATGTCAATAAAATAACCAGCACGACCTGTTGTTTTATTTAATGAAACCATCTACACTTAACAAAGAATATGTTATGGTCCAACATTGATCAATTCAAACTCTTGAAGATAAAATTTTTCCAACCATGTTAGCGCCATGGTTGAGTGGTGTTGGCATGGCCGGCTTGAGATAATTTGAATTCTAAAGCAATAATCCTTAATAATGCATTTTCTATGTTTTAATATAATTATAAATATTTTATTTAAAATTTATTTTTATTTCTTTTTTGTGATGTAAAATTACTAATTAAGTTTTATATTCAAGTTTTGCTAACCTATCTTAAGTTTGCCTTCAAAACCCACATGAAAGTTCTGGGCCCATCCCCAAAACTCACATGGAAAACATGGGTTACAAAATCCAACTACATATTTGGGCTCGGAGCATTTCCACCTGCGCACGGTATGCATATGCACAGTGAGTTAGGACCATCTAAGATAGACTTTAGACGTGTGCCCAATATATTGGAAGGTTTATATGCACGATGCTCATATGCATTGTGGGCAAGTGAATAAATTATGGCGGGCCCATTGTTTATCTTAAATTTTAAGATCTATTATTATGGCTGAAATCCCAAGCCATGTATCTATTACAACCACATCATAGATCAAATATGAATGAGCCCCTATTAAAATAGGTTACACAAAAATAATGAGAAGGACTTGTGTAACAAATTCATGACTGAATGTATGGATGAGATTTGATACACACGTTAGAAATATAATGGTATGCTAAAGTCAATTGGACTCCTAGCAATAGAAATACAAGGGACGGATTTGGAAATATAATAGGCCATAATTGACACTTGATGGCCCCATAAAGTTTTTTTTAGTATCTTCTCAAGAGAGAGTTATTACGGGGCTTTATATTTTGGGAAGAAAAAAAAAGGGATTACAATTGGCAAATTTGCTTTTTTGGAATTTCAAAAGACGTCAGTTGCTATTATGGGGCCTTTTTTTTAAGCCTTATTTTTTTGGAGCCTAAAGCAATGGCTTTTGTTGGCTCACACACGTCTACAATCAGTAAGTCATCACGTTGAAGTATTACTCTTGGGTAGCCTAATATAGTGTAAATAAATATTAAACATTCTTAATGAGCTCTTTTATTTTTTTCTCTAACTTATCCAATATGGAGTATCAATGAGAGAAACCGCTCTTACCGCCATTGATATGGTGTTGATTTTCAATTTTAAAATATGTGTGTGTGTGTGTGTGTGTGTGTGTGTGTGTGTGGAGATGCTCCTGTGAGAGATATCTCTCTCCTTATGTAAGAGAGATAGGAGTGGAGGCCCTCACATTTGAGTTGTTGGTATTGGATATGGATGTAAGGGCCCCCACCCAATCTCTCATATAAATATATATATATGGAGGTACTCTCGTGAAAGACACTCTCACCTTAGTGTGAGAGATAAAGGTGGGGCCCCTCACCTTATTGTGACATCCATATACAATGTTAACAACTTAAATGTGAGCCTCGCCCGCCCGCTCGCCCCTTTATCCCTCATAGTAAGGTGTCACCTTACTATAAGAGATTACACCTTACTATGAGAGATAAAAGTGGGGGCCGTCACATTTAAGTTGTTGACATTAGAAATATATATATATACACAAAAAATAAAAATAAAAATAAACAACAGAGAAGTTAGAGGCTGATCATGAGTCAATTGGAAGATTTTAACAGTTACATCAATCATGGACAATTACTTGGGTCTCGCTTGGTTACAATAATTCTGATAATTCTTAGCTAAGATAATTATAAATTCTCCAAATATTTGTCTTCCTATATAACTTATAAAATGCTCAAGTAAACTTTAGCACCGTAAAATGCCACATTTGCAAATGTTAGGTAGTTGTCCTTGCACATAACTCTTAAATTCCCTTCAACTAAATATGTCCGAAAAGCAATAACACTTTGGACAATACATTGGTGAGAATAGACTTAGAAAGCTATGACTCATTGTAATTTTTATACTAACCCTAAGAGGTAGTTCAGTTGACCTAGGACCATGGTTTGCACCCGGAGATTGTGGGTTCGAAACTGCACTACTATACTAGGGCTACATGAGAGTTTACCCAGCCCTGGCTTGTCCCTAGGCTCGGAGGGATTAGTCCATCCCAAAGGGTTGAGAATCCTCTAATAGTAAAAAAAATATATAATTTTTATACCTTTCACTACTTTTTTAAAAGCACCATTTTCTCAAAATTTCTACATAACTTCCATCAATGAAATCTCTAAACTTCCATCACGCGTTTTTATTTAAATTAATAATAAAAGGCAAAAATATCACACGCCTGAAGCCTCCACACACGTGTGAAAGTTGTCACTCGTGACATTTTTAGTTTAGTAGGTAAATGAGTTTGGTGCGAATTGAAGTTGCGTTGGCAACATTTCAAAAATTCACAATTTTTCTCCCTTTGATGAGTAAGTCAAAGACGCGGACTCTGCACAGAAACAAACCAACACACATAGCCGTCTCCACATAAATAAAAATCCTCTCTCTCTCTCTCTCCACATCAAATGCTCCATTGCATTGCAGAAGAAGAAGTAGAAGAAGTAGAAGAAGATCAAGATCAAGATCAAGAAGTAGAAGAAGAAGGAAGAGATTCGAAAACCATATCCAATGGCGAAGCTGAAGAAGAAGGTCTCATACATCTCAGTCCCTTCAGAGATAATCACATCCCTCTCCTCCTCCTCCCTCCAATCCCTCCTTCTCTCCCCCAGAAAATCCTCCAAATCCTACTCCAGATTCATCTCCCCCTTCAAAAACCCTAGATTCTGGTTCTTCTTCCTCATCTTCTTATCCCTCCTCGGAATCGCCCGAATCGGATTCTGTCTGGACCCTCTCCTCACTTTCTCGTCCTCGAGACCGTGCTCGGGGCCCGGAGATGCGCCTCCGTCGATCGCAGCTGTTGGTTCTGGTGTTTCGGTCTTGAAGAATGGATCTGATGATGGGGAGGCGGAGTTTTGGAAGCAGCCGGAGGGGTTGGGGTACCGGCCGTGTTTGGATTTTAGCAGGGAGTATCGGAGGTGGAGCGTGACGGTGGCGAAGGAGAGGAAGAAGTATTTGATGGTTGTGGTTTCGGGAGGGTTGAATCAGCAGAGGAATCAGATTGCTGATGCGGTCGTGATTGCCAGGATTTTGGGGGCTGCTCTTGTCGTTCCAATCTTGCAAGTGAATGTGATTTGGGGAGATGATAGGTAAAAACTGAAAAGCAATTTCTCTCTGTTTGTAAAGTTTCTGCACCTGAAGTGATGATAGTTTAAATTGTCATTTGCCTTTTTCTTTGGTGCAATCTTTGGTTGCAGAAGGAAAAGACTGGAAAAGAAAAAGAGAGAAAAATCTGGGTTCTCTTTGGTTGGTAGATTTCAGATAGATTTTCTATTTGAGCTATCTCATTCTTTGTTATAGTCAGTAATGGAGTTGGAGAAAACTGTCCACAGTTCCAGTTTGTACTCTTAAGACAGTTTTCTCAATCTGTTTCTCCACACCCAGAAAGAGAACAAGGGTCTCTAAGTGGAGAAAATGGAGATTGGAGAAAACCACCCATAGTTCAAATATGTAGTGATATGTCAACAAAAATCTATTCTTTTTCCCTCAATGATATTTGCTCTTTGCCATTTGAAGTAGGAAAATGTGGCAAGTGTCATTCTACGCTTTCCCTCAGGAAAGAACTGCCTTTAAGATTCTTTTTCACCCTCTTGTTACTTGTTTTGTTGAGTAAATGATGTCATTAGGTCATGAACTGATAATCCTAACCACGCATAAACTAGTGAGCAACTGGGAGGGAGAAGGGACAAGATTGCACTGATTATCAGCTGAGAACCAACTGATATGATTCATTGATCAGTCCAATTTTGGTTCTCTAGACCATTCAAAAAGTTAGTCAGCGATTGGCTGGTCTTGATAAATCAACATTTTTCCCAATTGGATGTTTTTTTTTTTTTTTTTTCATCAAGTCCTAGTAATATAATGTGCATACCGGTTTGTATGTGGTTTTCTTCTATAATAGGACTAACTTTTTCATCTATTCTTTTGTTTCATCAGTGAATTTTCTGATATTTTTGACTTGGAGCACTTCAAGAAGACTCTTGCAAAGGATGTGCGGATAGTTTCTTCCCTTCCTTCTACGCATCTAATGTCCAGGCCAGTTGAAGAGAAGCGGACCCCTCTCCATGTGAGCGCCCAATGGATTCGTGGAAGGTACCTGAAACGGGTAAACTTCTTAAAACCCATTTTCAAGCTGGTATCTTAAGTTCTCTCTCTCATGAATATTGCCCGTTTTCTGAGTATTTTTTGGATGGGAAAATGAATAAATGATCTTGATATCCATTGCTTTTGGGAGTATCTTTACATGTGTCTTTAACCCTGTTTTCACTGAACTTCTTAAACTCATTTTCAAGCTGGTATCTTATCTTAGTAATGAATATTGCCCCTTCTCTGAGTATGTTTTTGATAGGAAAATGATCTTGATATCCATTGTTTTTTGTGAGCATCTTTACATGCGTCTGCCCCAAGCTTATACCGATGACTTTCTGTCTCTTTTCCTCTTTTGCAGCTCAACAGGGAAGGAGTTTTACTTTTAAGGGGATTGGATTCCAGGCTCTCCAAGGATCTTCCTTCTGATCTTCAGAAACTGCGATGCAAGGTAACTATATGGTCAACCATTGATAATCTTTTGCTTCGTTCTTACTAATAGATTGACCACATTAATCTTAGTTTCCAGGCTTTATAGCCTTCCCAAAATTTTAGACCCAAATCTGACTTCTTCTACTGGTATTAACTCACTTATCAGAACATCTATAATTATCTCAACTGAGTATATTTCAGCCACCATAGTTGTAATTGGTCATGTCCATCCACTCTTAGTTCTTTCCCACTTTGGTACTCTGAATGATGGTACTCTGAATGATACAATCTTTATATTTTACTTTCTAATTGTTGTAGGTGGCATTTCATGCATTGAGATTCTCAGCTCCTATCCTGGAGTTAGGAAACAAGCTTGCAGAGAGGATGCAAAGCAAGGGTCCATATATTTCTCTGCATCTACGATTGGAAAAGGATGTTTGGGTGAGGACTGGTTGTCTTCCTGGGTTGAGCCATGAGTATGATGAGATCATCCACAATGAGAGGAAGTTACGACCAGAGCTTCTTACTGCAAGGTCTAACATGACTTATCATGACCGGAAGCTTGCAGGACTTTGTCCCTTAAATGCCTTCGATGTTACAAGGTGTGTGTTGTAATTCTGTTCCTGTAGCTTTTTCCTAATAAATAAATTCTATCATATACCAACCTCAACTTTTTTCTCTTTCTTCGTTATGGTGTTTCAGGCTGCTTAAAGCACTAGGCGCCCCCAGAAATGCACAGATATACTGGGCGGGAGGAACTCCTTTTGGTGGACAGGATGCCTTGCTACCTCTGACCAAAGAGTTTCCCCATTTTCACAATAAGGATAGTCTATCATTGCCAGGTGAACTGGAGCCATTTTCCAATAAAGCCTCCCTTCTTGCAGCCATTGATTACATAGTGGCAGAGAACAGTGACGTTTTCATGCCATCTCACGGTGGCAACATGGGCCATGTTATCCAGGTATTTCATCAGGGTTCTAGCTACTTCCCACTCTCATTTAGCTAATTCTGCAATTAAATTGAACGACCCATAAATACCATTTTAGGGCTTTTGGGTATCTGGATACCTGGTAGAGATCTCAAAAAACTTGCTGCATCGACTCCAATAGAGTCCAGTCAAGTTTCTCTAGAACCCCAAAGAACTTGATCAACTTCTTGAAAAAAATGAGCAAGTTCTTTGAGAATCTGTCTAGTACCAGGAGGGTCTTAATTGGTTTCTTGAAGGCTTGGTAAAAGTTTTTTTAGATGACTTGGACAATCTTTGTTAGCTGAACCCAATATTCCAAGCTTGAGGCAGTTTAATCTTGATTTGGAATCTTAACTAGTAAACAGGAGCCTGCATCCAATGATTTGTCACATGGGTCAGGGTAGTTGATCTGAGCAAATGAAAGGCATAACACTGGTTGAATGTACCAATCTTGGATGCCTGTGGGCTCTATCAATGAAAAGGGTGCGTTATCCTTTTTGTCATCTTATTTGCATATGAGGCTTGTGGTTCTCTTTGAATGAGGAGAAGAACATTTGGCCTTTTTCTAAATGAAATAGGTTGCATCTTATTTCCACGAGGAAATGGCAGAACTTGAATTGGAGCATCAATCTTATCACTGGAAAATGTTGGTGCAGGGGCACAGGGCCTATGCAGGCCACAAGAAGCACATAACACCAAACAAGAGAGAGATGCTGCCTTACTTTCTGAATTTTTCTCTTCCGGAGTCTGAGTTCAACAGGATCATAAAAGAGCTGCACCAGGGTTCACTTGGACAACCGGAGATCAGGACCAGCAAGGCTGGGAGGGATGTTATAGCATATCCAGTCCCCGAGTGCATGTGTAATGACTCAAGAACAGAGCACCTCTTGTAATCTTACACTGCGGAGGCCTCTCGTGCAGCCTGGCTATATGATCATTTTGGGATCCAGCCATTAAATTTGCCCATCTAGAATGGCCAAAATCTTGTTATTTTCAAGGGTCCCTTGGCTCCCCATGAAAACAACATTGGAGGGCATCTCTTCATGTAAATACATACGAGTAGCATGCATTATACGCACGTAGATACTGCAGACATATATTTCTATGTATAGCATGCATGGCTTATTCTTTTTGATCATTATTCTTTTTAATTTTGGGAAAGTAGATCTAGGAGACAGTAGATCTAGGATTTATTCTTTTATTCTTTTATATTGTAGTGCATTAATAGACAAATTGTATTTGTACTAATATCCGAATAAAGGATGTTTCGTTAATGTTGTGCTGCATTAACTAGCACTCATAAGTAAATTTCAGACTGATGTTGGCACACTCATCTCATGGTTTTTTCTGTACCCTATGGATCAGATGGTTAATTTTCATCCTACTAATTTGGTTTAGAGCATTGAGAATTCATAATGTTGTCAACAAGATTCCTGAAGAGTGACGAGTGTGACTTTGATGCCTATGGCACATAATGTGCTGATCAATCAGGTGCATGGTTAGACTGGCCTGGGCTGTGAAAGATGTGGTCTAAGATGTAGTTGTACTTGCACCAAATCATCAGTAATATACTTTTCGCTCATCATCATGATGTAACTTATGAATTTGGCTTGGCCCAAAGAGTCTCTACTACTTTATTATGAGGAGGATATGATACAACCATTACCTGAGGCTAGTATCATTCTGTGATATGAAGTGTAAAAGAAGGATGAGACATGAAGATATGGAGTTTTCCATTTAAGTGCAAGCAATCTATCTTCATCCTGTCTCCTGCATCTCTACCATTTATCATTGATTTTCATGTTGGAATGTCTTGAGTGCTACTACACTACAATCATGGTTGGTTCCTTGAATACTGTCTGAGGAGTGGATATTCAATTTACTGTCGACCACCAAACTAGGGAAAACTTAGCTCTAATAACAACCGGCCTAGTGGAAGGTGTGAAATGATTAATGAAGAAGATTATCTCCTCAACTTAATAGCAGAACCCTAAATTCACGGAAAGAACTAGGGAAGACCTAAAAGAGAAACTTGACTTCTTATTCTAATAGTGGTATAACAAGATCTTATATATAACTCCAAAATCCAAACTTTTTTGTAAAAAAAAAAACTTAATTACATAAAACCTTCAAACCAAATTCTAAATTACTTTTCATGGCCTCCTATGCAAATCCAAACTCAAACGGAATAAAAAAAAACCCCTTCAATAAGTATAATGGAAATTACTATGAATAGTAAGTTTTGCGCGGAAATTATATTTTGACCTTCAAAATGGCCTCTTTTTACCATGCAAACAGCAACAGCCTATTGGGAGTCGACCATGTCGTACACGCGGATAGCTTCAAAACGAACTCGTTCCGCTCAATTTGGATTTAGAGCGAGAGACCCACCCATGACCAAAGCATTGATCCAATCCATCTTGTATCTAAACTTTAGGTTTTCTTTCTCTTTTATTTTAGGTTATTTTGGATTAAGGACATGTGTTTCAGATTTGTGATTACTATGGAATTAGAACCCGGTCTTTATGATCTATTTCATGATTCCTTGCTTCTCTAGCTTTTAGAGTGGGTATAAAAAAGGAGGGTTGTACTAGGTAGGTTTGTTTGACTGTCAATGTGAAATTTCGTCACAACTCAAACATAAATTTTGAGAAAACAACATTCCATGAGTAGATTGGAATGAAAAAACAAAATTCATGCAGCTAATCCAATATAGTTGAAATAAGGCATTGATGATGGATGCTCGTTCGTGCCCAACCCAAGCGAAGGGCTTTATTGTATATTGTTTGTGCCTGGGCTGTGGTCCTTTTATTTTGCTTGTGCCCAAGCTGTGGGCAATTTTTTATTTGTGTCCCTTGTTCTTTATGGATGATTTTTCTAGGTCCTCTTTCTTTTTTTTATTTTTTTTTTCTCCCTAGCTCAAGTGCTGCAGGAGGCCATGTACTTTGGAATAGCTAGTATCCTTACTGGCATTGGGTAGTAAGAGTAGGGGTTCTTTCTAGAGGAAACAGCTCAATCTCTCCTTCATCTGATTACATAATAATCATAGACATCAAAATATGTCTATAAAGCTAGGGGCATGAGAACAAAAGCTAGTTTTGGAAGAGATTGATGTTCTTGCACAATTCCATAGGTTATCTTGAAAAACAGCATCTGGGCCACTTGAGTAAGGATCCTTCAGTGAAAGATAAGAGGCTCTTCACTTCTTAATCGTTTAGTCTCAAATGGAGATGCTGTTAGGAACGCCCATCGCTGTCACCCCTGGCTTAGAAGAGGGCTTCAAGAGTTCATATGGAACAATGCCAGCTCCGGTTCTATTCTTTAGTTTAGGATCAGCATTACGAGCATCTATAATTCCTTCAATCTCCTTCAACCTGCCACTGAACTTCTCATACTCAGCTTTTAGGAGTGGATTATCCGTCCAAGCGGATTCCGGCAATTCACCCAGATACTCCTCATCAGGGGAGTGGGACGACAACACATCCAAGATTGACATCACAGTGGTGGCTTGAATTTGAGAAGGGAAGCACTCCATCATTGCAGACTCAGGCTTGCTCCAAAACCTTTTGAACTCCTCGGTCGACTCATCCTCCACTGGCATGTTCGTGCGGGTGATTGTTGGGCGATTTGGGAAGTAGCCTCCATAGGTGTACTGTCCAAAGTTGACGGCGGCATGATGACCCGAGGTGACCCAGATGATGGTGGTTAAGACTTGTATCACATCGTCAGTGGTATTTAACACAGGCCACCATGGCTCATCTTTCTTGTCTTCATGGCCTTTGGTTTGGACTTCAGTCCACCATGCCTGCAGCTCCGTATCTGAAGTAACCTGGCCGTTGTCAGGGTAGTGGTAGGTGACATACTCAGTGACCCACTGCTTTAAAGCTGACCAGAGAAGGAGACCGTCGTTAGCGAAAGGGTAGTCCTCAATTGTCAATTTCAGGCCATGCTCAGCTGTTGGATCCTCAACTGCCATGCCCCTGTCAAGTCAATGAAATGCAAGTTCAGTAGTAGCTCAATCAATGGAAAACTAAAATGACCACTGGTAGAAGTAAGACACTGATCAGATGCTCCTGAAACTCCAGTCAATGACCTACTTTTAAATGTTCAATCTTCAAAGCTATCATACTCGTGCTTCAAAGTAGACAATGTACGTATTATTTCATATTGTATGTGATACTTCAGTTTCATGTGTAAAATCCAGTGTCTTGGCATCATAGCTCCAGAGTATATCTATCCTGATGAATTGAATTGGCTCACCAACATGGTTGACACTTGATATTGACTATGTTGGTGTATCCTTCACATGTAACATACATCTTACTTGGCTAAACAATGGAGGAGATATTGTTTCAACCAAGCCACATTTTCCCTATGTACAATTGAATTACCTATGGATCAAGTCAGCTGGCAGGGCCTGCAAGTCGAATCTCCAAAGCTTGTCATAGGCCACAGAGCTCAACTCGATGGATTAACTTTTTGGCGAGAAGCAGCTCTCGATGATTCCTCCGGCATTGATGAGGGCCTCACGAGCAAGTGCATTGATCTCCATAGTGTATCGGAAATGGGGGTGAAGTAACTTATAAATTGGATGCAGTACACTTAATTGCCGATTCGCTGCGATGATGTAAGGCTCTGTGCAACAATGAGTTCTTAGCCTGCAATGACAGATATATTAGCCCCTTTGAGACATTAAGCAATAATCTTTTAGTTACACTGTATGGGGTCTAACACTTGAGCAGTACTTAAACACCAGTTAATTGTTGAGCCTGGAAACTACTGGCATTGGGACTCAGACTCAACGATGGTGATCAAGGTTGCATAAGATTTGAGATTTGTAATATAGTGCTGTTGATTAGCACTTGAGACATTTTCCTTGTTTTAAATGCCATGTATCCTGGATGTATGCTTCCTTAGTTTCAGTTATGGTAGCCACGACACTAGTCTCCTGCATTAGGCTTTGATAAACCAGTGCTACTTCAGTGAAGGTCCTGAAGAAAAACACATCCACCCAACTAATGACTCTTACCAGTGGATGACGAGCTGGTGGTAGCCAGCGTCATGAGCGCAAACATGAGCCTTAGCAAGCTTCCAGAGCCAGCAACTGGTGGCATCAATTCCGGCAGTAAAGACTTGCTTCCACTGGGGCTTGGTTGGTGAAGCGGGCCGAGTGAGCTCAATGGCAATAGGCATCAGTGTCCCTTCATGGGTGAGGAAGAAAAGCGACCGCGACCCATATAAGGTGGTTCCTTCCAACTCTCTTACCTTGTGCACATATGGTAGATATAAATCATGGTAATCTATGATGAAGAGCTTCTTGAGTTTGATGGCCTGCGCAAATTGGACACGTTTAGTGACCATTTCTTCATTATCACAACTTACATTACTGAAAGGGCCTCAGCTTGGACAATTTCACTGGCCTAACCATAGGCTTTATAGATTGAAGAATTTTAAGATTGGACCATTGCCTTAGGCCAGCCCAAGAGGGGGCCGTGACCTGTGCTTGCACCAGTAGTGCTAGCACCAGAACTGGCACTAGCAGTAGCAGTAGTAAATGGAAGCATCGGCCGTTTTTTATGTAAACAATTCTTGATACAAGAGAAAACAAGATGGCCTTTTATCTTTACCTCTTCCACAGTCATAATCCCCTTTATTTCTCTTTCCACTATTTCTTTCGTGATTGCAGATTCAGGTGGACCATAGATCTTAGGATCAAGTTTGCTCTTGAATGGAAATTCCTGCACAAGTTTGTATTTAATTTAGAATTGTAAGATGGAAGAAATGTAATAAATGTGATAGATGAAAGCATTTTTCGTAAATTGTATACATATATACGTGCATAGAGTTGCATATATAATATAGATGTAGGTAAATCAATAATAGGGTTTCATTGTAGAACTCCTCAAGCCTACCTCAGTTTTGATGGAACAAGGCTGTGGCCATTTCGTCAAAGGGTTTCGGTTTTTTCTTTTTCTTTTTTTTTAAATGATGTGGGTATCGATAAGGTCTTTAACCTAACAAGACTAATCTCTCGTGCGGCGCCCGCTAAACCCACACAAACGCACATCAAACAAATTTAAAGTGGATTTCAAACACAAGATATGATGAGCAAACTCATGCCTAAACACCTTATGCCACTCCACCAACTCCCTGGTGGGCAAATGGTTTCCAAGTTAATAATAAGTTAATGTAATAAAAGACTATTATGGTATGTTCGTGCATTGCCAGCCTTGTTTTTAAAAGAAGAGGTGAGGTGAAGAGTTTGCCCAAGGGGAGAGAGGGAGAAAGGGGATCGAGTAGAGATATAAATTGTCTGATTTCGTTTTGAAGGTGGAAATTTATATTCTGCCTGACAATTTAGGATCCACATATTGATTAAACCATCACCCCTCTTCCATCAGCAAGCAGGTCAGAAAGAGGAAACATGGCCCTAGTGTCTAACTAAATGCACCTAGTGCCACATTCTTTTTTTTTTTTTTTATGATAAATGACATCCATTTTTCGCATTCATTGCATTGACCAACATGCTTGATTCAATTTCATGCATGCAATTTGTTGCATTACTAGTAATGTGGTTTGATTTATGCATGCATGTCCAGCATTAGACCTTCCCATGTTGTCATTAGTGCTGACCGTGTGCAATTCACCTTACATTGATCCAGTCATTTCATTCCACGCGCCCTTCCATAGATGGATCTAAATTTCTCTCCAATTAGAGTGATACATGACATTTTTTAAGGGATTGAAACACATGTACTCTTGTTCCCTAAGGGCCCGTTTGGCACTTTATTAATACAATCAAAGTTAAGTAAAGCCTCCATTTCTCAGACAAAATGTCACATCAAATGCACTTTATTCAAAACTCCCTCCATCTTTTTCATACAAAAAGTAAAAAAAAACTCCCTTTATCCACTAAAATACAAAAAAAACTCCACTTTTCCATACAAAAAATCAAAAAGATTCCATAACAAACAACTAAAAATAAAATACCATCATAACCCACTTATATTTTATTCTTTCTTTAAAATCAACTTTACTTGACTTGATTATATTAGTAGAGTTGCCGAACTAGCCCTAAGGAAACGTATGTTGTCTCTTACAATGGAAGCTACAACTCTAGATGGCTATACAACATTAAGTTGATCAATGTTTGAAAAGGCCCTGCTTGTTTGCACTAAAATACATATAAAATGAATGCATATGGTGGTTAAAAATGAAGCTCAAAGGTGAATTTTAAAAAATGAACATCAAATAGCATTTTCTATTGATTCTATTTCCCTAAAAGAAATTAGTATTTGATGTTATTTTTGAAAATCCACTTGTAATCTTCATTTTTAAGTGCCCCATATATTCAATTCTCATGTATTCTAATAATAAAAAAAAAGAGGCCAAAATGAGAATTTAATTCTAATTTAATCACATTTTTCATGCATTGATCAATCAATTCATGAACTGTGTATACGTACAAATCCAATTGAACTGAAACTATCATGGAAATTGCATATACACAGAACTTGTAATATGAACAGCTTCGATCAAAACAAAAGGCAGACCCCAATCGTGGGTCAACAAAAAGGTGGCATCAAGAGATGCTTTAAAATTTTATATGTTCCATACCGTAACCAACTCAATGCTCATAGGATTGAGGCCTGCAAGAGTCTGACGACCAAACTCCTCGTCCCTAAACCAAGAGAACTTGTCCCCTACATCACTCAAAGCATAGAACAAAAAATAATGAGAGATAGCTAGATAGAGAGGGAGAGATGGGAAATGGTTATATGTTATCATAATCTTACTCTCAATCAAGTCTGGGGACTCAAAGAGCAGGATCTGATCACCACTATCGGCAATGGCTTTAATGAGCCTGGGAAGGAGGAGCTTGAAGACGCCTGCGGGCTCCTTGGGCTTTGGCAAGGTGACGCCTTCGTCGAAGAGGGAATCAATGGCTGTGAAGAAAGGGAACCCCAGATTGGGATCAACAAGGGCCGTCTCGATGGAAGGGATGAGAGCGTGGATGACCGACCTCAGCGTTTTGGTTGAGAAGGTCACCTGTTTCACTTCTGAGAAGGCTTCATCTCTCGGCACGTACACTGAGCTGCTCCTTGTCTCCGATAGAGGATCTGCACCATATTTCCCGGTATGTATATAGGTCTGTTATTTTAGAGCAACTATAGCACTATTCATTGGTGGTGGGCGTTGATATACATTCGTTCACTAACAACTTTAGTTTTTAGTTTGGTTATTAATCATTCACTAACGGCTCGAACTTTTGGTGTTACTGGTTATTAATAAGGTGGCCCCACTGTTGATGCGATTGTGTTTGGGATCGATGGCCGACTTTCTAGCCAAATGGCTCACCCTGCAATATTCCATGTGGCACTTCAGGATCGGGGCCTGAATCTGATGACCTGTCATGTTAATTCAGAGTTTTTGAGATCGACCCTTTTTTTAATTTCCTATTTAGATTCTGGTATTCCTAATATTCAATCCTATTGATAAGTGGGTCATGTTCAGATTGGGACAACCCAACTGATCATTGCACTCAAACCTGCCGACCTAACCCAAATCTGACTGGATGGGATGAGGGTTGAAGACGTACACTTTTTTGGGTCCCTTTGTCTGCATGGGTTTGATTATATAGGAATTCATGGTCAGGAAGCTCCAACTGATGATTATTAAAGAGGTGATTAGGAAAAGATAATTGAGAAGATGTAGATGGGACCTTGACTTTCCTAAATTTTATTAATTTACTAGAGTTATGGCAGTATTCATTCTTCATTTATTTGGCATTTATGAGTGACTATTTTGAATCTTCACCTAATTTGTTCCTCATTAAACGGGCCTTAACTTCAAATTTCTAGGTTTAACAATTCCACCCAATTGATAGGTAAGTCAGGTCGACCCATATATCCTATATTCTATGTATGCATTGTGAATTGCCATATACCCATGAAACATGAAGGGTTAAGATGGAGATGATAATGCAAATACATGGTGCATTTTCACCTTCTTTGCATCTAGGGTGATAACCAGGTGTTCACTTCCCACCTCCCCCTTAATTCATTTTCCATTTTTTCTGAGATTATTTTAGGTTTCTTCAACTTTAGCCACCTTTATAAATGCATTTCTTTTAAAATTATTAGTGATTTAAATTAACAATGCCTTTAACTTTCAAGTTGGACTTTTAACAATTTAAACCCAAGTAAAAACAAGTCAGGTCGGGTTGAACCCATATCTATTGTATCTATATGGTGTTGAGGTGAGCTCAACTCAAACCCAACCCGTCCAATTTCTAATCAGGGTGGCGAGTAACCACATGCACATGCAACAGACATGTTAGATAAGGATGAAGATGAGAAATCAATATGGAGTGCTGTGCATTTCAACCTGTTTTGGATCTAGCGCGGCCCGTCCTGCAACGCCTGGGATAAGGGTGATCCTTCCCACCAAGAACTGGCCTCGCCAAGGAAGGCTTACTGTCAGGATCTCCAAGATCATTGTAGGTGTCATAGTCATATATCCTGTCAATACTCTTCCTCTCTCCTTGCCCATTGCCTCTTATAAGTTCAAGTTCCTTGGTCCTCAACCGCTTTAGGCCGTCTGGAGTTTGTGATGGTAAATAGCTCTGCAAACACATACACATGCATATAATTTTTTTTTTCCTTCTATGGATTAATGTACTTTCTATAAAATAATGACTAAATTTGTTTTTATTTTATTTTATTCGGTTACTCAATAGATAATGAGAGAACGAGAGAAAGCAAAAGTATAGGTTGTGAGATGCGCACATATTAAAATGGATGAATCTTTGGAGTTAATTCAAATTAGAAATGAGCACTTAAGAGGAAACTCTCGAAATACTCATCTAGAAGAGAAAATTAGAAAATGTCATTTAAAATAGTTAAGACATTTGTATGGAGCAGAGAATTAGAAGTAACTTGTCCATAATACTTTGAAGGGTCACATGTTCAATAAAATGGAAGAATTAAGATGAATAATGAAACTTCAAATGAAGTAACAAGGGCCTATGTGGTTAGAGGATATTGTCTAGAAATCCTGTTTGGGGATATTTGAATCCCTAAAAGCTATTCCCCAATTGGATCACAAATGTTTCATAGCTCTTGAACGTTTTAAAAGCTAAATGTATGAGAATTTGGAGAATTCTTTAAGCCAAATAAAAATACTTTAAGAAATTCTTGCAAACAAATCGGCTCCACGAATTTTGAACTTTTCAAACACAAATATTAAATAAAATCAAATTGAAAAGTTGAATTTTGTGTAAAATGAAGAAACTGAGATGAGAGTCGTAAGACTTCAATGACAATAATGACATGTGATGAAGACAACACCACATGCATGCACATGCTAGCGAGAAATCTCAGAGAAAGAAAAAGAGAGAGAGTTATTACCAACCTTGTTAACAAAGAAGATCCTTTTCTCAGGGTTGTCACTCTTGGCATGGACCCATGAATTGCACATGATGTTGATTGGGCCATTGACAAAGCCATTGAGTACAATGTCTACCAGGTGCATCTCCTTGTGGTGCTCGTTTGTCACCAACAATCCTCCCACCACTCCAAAATCCTCCCCTATCACTAGATTGGCCTCGTATTTCACCATATCCCCATCTCTGCTTGACGGCCCTGCAAACGCCTGGACAGTCATCCTCTCCATTCCCGTTTCTGCAGATTAAGAAACATGCATACACACATTAAATCATCTCCGCGAAATATAATCATACGTACAATCCCAACGTAGTTTAGACAAGACTTTGATAATGATGATTATTAAGTTGTAGCAATCAATTCCATTTTGTCTCGGCCGGAACGGGGTCCTTACGCATATCAAGAAACATGCGTAATTTATCTTTTTTCTATATTTTCACATATATATATTTTAATTTTTATTATCCCAAAGAGTTATTCCAAAAAGTTTTACCGAAATTTTGAAATACCAAAATATTTCACTTTTGAGACTAGACCGAAAAGATGACCAAAATGGAATGGACAACTATGAATTGAACAATTACGGTCTTGGTCGAGTATTGAGTAAAATTGTACTCATGGCTGGATAAGTAGGAAGCATTTGTCCAACGTTCCTTATTAATTCATTAAAACAAGTTCAACACTTAGTGTGTCAACAAAGCACTTATCCATATTTAAAACAATGAATTTCAAGTGTACGAAACAAGCCATTTCTATGTTCTTATCTATTGTCTGATTTTGTTGAAAGAGGAAGTGCAAAAGAAAATTGAATATTTGTTACAGTTCTAGGATAGAGACCACCAAAGAAAACTTTGAATCCAAAAGCACATCATTTTCACCTTCTGTCTTTGCTACTTCCCACAAAAATCCAAACTATCACTGTAATCTGTTATATTGTGAACCTTGAAATGTGAGTCTACTCACTAGGGAGGACCACCTGGGCACAATCACGGAAGAAAGAGAAGGCAAAAAAAAAAAAAAATGGAAATGAGACGTGGGAGGCCTGTGTCAAAATAACAATCTCTTTAGATCATTACTCCTCAGTTTATGACCATTAATTTTAATGGTTTTATAAAGGATCTTTTTTTATTTTGAATTTCAATCTGTTGGTAAAGGTAAATAATAGTTGGATGAGTATCAAATTTGGGCATTTGATGATTCAAGAAGACAGGGGCACCAAGGTGGGCTTGGGGTTGACCATGGCCTCGAGGAAATACCAATAGTTTTAGAAATTTTATGCCCCCCATGAATTTATATATTTTAGTATTTCCTGTGGTTTCGATTTCTAGTGTTTAGTGCTATGAAATATTTTCTTTTACCTCTTGTATAATACTGCTAAAAACAATTCTGTACTTTTTAAAAAAAATATCAGAATCTGCTTTCTGAAAAACTTATAAAAAAAAATTGTACCTTTGAATATAAAAATATGAGCTCGAAACAATTAGAAGTCATTCTCTCTTGAACATAATTTTCTTTTTCTGTAAAATATGCTCAACACAATAAGATTTAATTAACAACCACAAGTAGTTTATAAATTAGTATAAGGAAATGTCTCGGCTTGTTGGTCAGCTAGTAAGAGAGATGTGTTGTGTGTGGGAGTGCGTAAGTTTAGTCCCTTTTAAAATGAAAGAAAAGCATAGAGAAATAATTAGATTAAATTAATAGGATTAATTATTGATAGAATAAGACGAATATGAGATAATGACAATGATGATGATGTTGATTAACATAGTAAAGTAACTGTCTGGTGGTCCACTGCCCATACAAAATACAAACTAAGTTTGTAGATTGACATCAACCAATATTACATTTTTAGCTAGGTAACGATTTTGAGCCATTCTCTCTCTCTCTCTTTTCTTACCATCTAGCTATTTTAAAACTTAATATTGATGGATAAAAATTTCAATTAAAATAATATATTATAATATCTAGGTTGTGTTGATCAACATCATTATTAGAGATGTAAATGGGTCATCGATTCTTCGATTATCCGAAAGTTCCGACCCGTTAAAAACCGGGTCTAAATCCTTATTTAGGCCCCGCTAAGTAAATAGGTCTGGATCCGGTTTTACCTTTGTTCGGACTCATAGACTCGACATATTACCTCATTTTTCAAAAATATCTCTTAAAAATTATATTTTTTAAAATATAGTTTTCTATTTAAATCCAGTATCATCCCATATATAATTTTGATTCCATCTCCCACTAAAAATTCGGTTCCAAAGCCCTGTCACAACCTTTTGTGCCGCCCCGATCCGTTGAAAGTTGAAACAGGGATCCGGATCCAAGAATGACACCCTTAGTGGTGTCCAGTCTCAAAAAGGTTTACTGAATGGCTCCCAAAAAGATGACAGATGACTGAGGTGACAGCCACAAATTTGAGATTACATATGACAAGCATGTGTAGGGCAAAGCTCCCGTACAGCAGCGCTGCATCCTACCTGATATATGTAAGTGGGTGGAGACCACTTTTAAAAAATCCGATCCATTCATTGGATCTAACACCTACCCTGGGATATACATATAAAATATTATTCAAATCAACAATATGCACATTATTGGATTAATTAAATCTTGAACACATGATTTAACTTTATTAATTTTTTCTCTCTTTCCTTATGGAAATAGAAATTGGGCATATATTTAAAATCAACAGGTTAATCTAACGGTAGGCCCCACAAAATACACTTTGAAGTTATTTTTGCAATGAACAGGATGTGTGTAAAAGACGATGGATGGATTGAATTTTCTTAAGGGTGGGTCTCACCCACTTGCATATGCCAGGCGCTGCATCATACTAAGATGGAGAGCTGCTGTATGGTAGATTTGCCCGCATGGGTATCTCTAACCAAAGCCATGACAGTAAACTCACCTTTTCTTTTCCTTTTGTTTTTTTAAGATTTCAAAGAAATATAAAAGGGACAGTCTGGGCAACTCTATTAATATAGTCAAGTGAAGTAAAATTAATTTTGAAGAAAAAATTCAATAAAAGTGGGTGACGTTTGTATTTTATTTTTAGTTGTTTGTTATGGAATCTTTTTGACATTTTGTATGGAAAAGTGAAATTTTTTTTTGTATTTTAGTGGATAAAAGTGGTTTTTTTTTTTTTACTTTTTTTGAAAAAGATAAAGGAAATTTTGAATTAAAATGCTTTTGATATGACATCTTGTCTAAAAAATAAAGACTTTACTTGACTTTTACTATATTAGTAAAGTGCCAAAATAGCCTCTGTTTTAGCTCATTTTTTAAAAAAATACGCAAAGAATTGAATATTTCAAAAGAGTATAAAAGTTTTTCATGTTTCTTTCAATTAAGTCCTTTCCATAAAAAATCAAAAATGATAAAAATACCCTTATAATGTTTTGATCTTTTCCTCTCCGTCTTTCCTCCTCAAAACACACTACCTTTCTTCTCCCTCCTTCCTTCTCGAAAACCCATGGCCCTTGTTTGAATGTTGGATTGAAAACTATCTTTTTCATATTTATGTCCCACTTTTAATTTGAGAAATTCTCAAAGGCTCTAAGAAACCCATTGGCTGGATAGTTCAATGCTTCCAAAATCCAGTCATTCAATTAAATAGTATCTTGAGTGGCTAAAGCTCACAAATCATAAATAATTTAATGCCACTGATATACCACAAAGTGTGGTGTATATACACAATAGAACTGCACTATGGCCCATTCTGCGCAATTAAGTCAGCTCAAAAGGCAAATAAAATCATGTTAAAAGAAGCAGCAAAAAAGACTTTGGGGCCACTTGGAAACTCTAATCTAATCAATAAGAGCTAATTAGATTAAGATCTAAAATAAAATCTTAAATTTTTAAGTTTTAATTTATAATTAGTGTCGTTGATAAAATTATAAAAAGAGTAACGATTCTAGGGCTGTTCGTATAAAAAAGGAAGATGATGAAAAACTTCTGAATTTGATCTACAATATCACACAAAATAAGTTAAAGATAAAATTGTAATTTTTTAGAACGTCCTCTCTTGTCCAAACAGCTCAATAAATTATATTCGATGAGCTTGGGACAATTGTCCCGTATAATAGAAGTCATACAAACATTATCCGTTATCCCTTGTATATTTTTTTGAAAATTTTCCTTCCTCACACGGCATATTCCACGGTCACTCTCTCACTACACTGGATATATTTGGGGTGTAAAAGTTCCAACCTCACGATGATTTAGGCTTTATGTTGGTATTGGGAGTTGGGACAGCTAAACAAAGCCATGGAAGTAGGGATTTGCGTTAAGCATGGACCACAGGGAAAAAGGACATCTAGTCATGTAGTGTGTGGAGTGTGGACCACTGTTGGAAATATTTATGGTAAGGAAGAAGTAGTAAAAACCAGTAACTCATTAATATCATGGGGGGCACTTAAAAAGATTGTAGAAATTTGAAAAAATGAAATATTAGTAGGATGGCTTTGCCTAGAGAAGAAAATACAAAACTTCCAAAATCAATAGTTTTGAGTTTTACATTTGTTGTGCACGTGACAGCCATACAAATTACTTACACAAAGCAAGTAATAATATAAATAGGGATGTAAAAGGTTTCGATTCTCCGATTAGCTATATGTTAAAAATCAGATTTGGATCATTATTTAGGCTCCGATAAATAAATAGGTTCGGATCCGTATCCTATTTTAGGACCCGTGACCTAAACAAGCACGGATATGATTCCACTTTGGTTTTAACACGTGGACTCGATACCCAACCTATTACCTCAATTTTAAGAATCCATCCTAAAAACTAATTTTTTTTTCATATTATTTTCTACTTAGACCCAAGTACGTCCCACACACAAAACTGTTTCCAGTTCCAATTCCATCTTCTGATTAACAGTTCTAGTTTCGGTTCCACCCTCTCATTAATGGCTCCGATTCCGGGTCCATTGTGCACCTGGATCGGAACCGACATATTTACATCCCAACATATAAAGGATTTTTATGGTTCGGCTATCTAGAAGAAAACCTCTATCATTTTCCCTTTTTTTTTCTTAAACTTAGGGTTTACAGGTCACACTGTGGACAGGTCACACTGTGGACCACTATTATAAACATATATATATATATATTATGATTCTCCGATTATCCAAAGGTTTCGATCTATAAGTAAATGGGTCCTGGTCCAGATCCGATTTCACCTTAGTTTTTACCTGTAAACCCGATACCCAATATATTATCTCAATTTTTAAGAATCCATTCTAAAAACTAGATTTTTTTTCCATATCATTTGCTACCTAGATCCATGTATGTCCCATACACAGAACCAATTATGGTTCTGATACCATCTTTTGATTAACAGTTTCGGTTTTGGTTCCACCCTCTCATTAACGGCTCCAATTCCGAGTCCATGTTGGACTTTGGTCACTTGTAAGAAAGTGAGTGACCACTTAGGGATGGAATAAGAGGAATCGAAATATCTCCCTCCTGCTTATTTGTGGCCGGCGATAGAAGCTCATATGATTATCCTTATCATTTGATCAATAGTCTATCAATTCTCACTGCTCAATGAGTGTAAAATTGGCCCACTGGCCTAGTCCACTCAGATGGTTCCAAACATAGGAATAGGTGACTATCAGGCGGGGTTCTTATTTAGTCCACTCATACGGATCATCGGGTGAGCCTCACCATCTCATATATAAATTGAGCTGATGAGTGCGTGAGCAGAGGTTCCTCACCGTGATAAAAAAAAAAAAAAACGAAGCCTGAAAAAGTGAAAAGATCAGAACCCATTAAAAGGTATCAATCTCATGCTTTATAAGATGCTTTAAATGTAACAAAAAGAAAAAGAAAAGAGCTTCCAAAAAGTAGGATGATCTGACCATGGTCTTTTAATCCAAAAGTGTTAGATCCAATAAAAACCAACCTGATTACCACTAAAATGGACATAATAATAATTAATTAATGATGCACACCATTTTAAAACCACAGTTACAACTTACAACCGCCAGATAATATTCAAGTGCATCCATCCCTCACTATTTGTTGTGAGGGACACCACTTCTGGGAAAGTTTAAGTGTATTTCTCTTTTATACTTAAAACTTCCCCAAAAAAGGTGTGAGGGATAGATGCACTTGAAGATCTCCCCGTCACAAATATCAGTAAAACTATAAATTCATCATAGGTTTTACCTGAAATGATATTTGCAATATCATCCAACATGAAAATATTACAAGAAAATTGTAGTAATATCGGATTAAAATCGAAGAAAATCAAGAAGGCTATAAAAAAATTAATTCATAACAGAAAAATTAGTTTCTTTTGGTATCTGTTTATAACTTTTAATTACTTAAATACCAATCCATTCTTATGTAGTTTTCCAATCATTTAAAATTACCTAAACAGTTTGCTGAGTTCTAAACCAAAAAGAAAAAAAAAAAAACGCAGTTTGCTGAGACTGATTCTTAATTTTAAACTATAGAAAGTAAAGATCTCTATATTCTTCTCCAAAAACAAGACACGCGTAAAACGAAAGAAGAAGAAAGAAAGGAGGAGGAAGAAGAATAAGAAGGAAAGAAGGAAGATCCGAGTTGGTAGTGAGTGAGTTGAGTCCCACTTACTGGGGTCGAGTTCGGCGCTAACAAGCTCGAGAAGAAGAGATTTGCCAACCAAGTCGGCCAGATCGTCGAGTCCACGACCCAGTCCAATGTTGGAGAACAACCCTCCAACCGTCAGTTTAACGGTAACAGTGGCCTTAACGGCAACCGTCTTCTTCGTTCTGCTGCTAACGGCTGCCCGAATATTATTATTAGTCGGAGTGGAGGAGATCCGACAGCCCGAGGCTCTGTCACTCCGCCGGGAATGGGGAGTGTAGCGGGCCGGGAGCAGCAGGAAGCATTCATGGCCTGGGGTTGGAATTAGGGACTTGGGAAAGGCCGTGAATGAGGGAGCACGGTAAGTTTGGCAGACCTGAGGCCTCAACATCTCTTCTTTTGTTCCTCTCTCTCTCTCTCTCTCTCTCTCGACAGTCGTTGGTGCACAAGGGCTGTTGTGTACAGGATTCCTGAGTGATGTGTGTGGGAAGGGGGAGACTTCTTTATATAAACTTTATTCGTTTCCACCATTGAGTTTTGCTGGTCTTGTTTCTTTTGTTTCTTAGAAAGAAGATGCACGTTTGGACCACGTGAAAGTAGACAACTGTGTCTTATCTATCTTGTTGTTGCTTGGAATGAATTCAGCACATTAACCATGTTTTTGTAGTTTGATCCTATTGTTCGCTTTCGTGCTCATGCTCAAGATTCCATCTGGCCTTTATTTTTCCGTTTTTTTTCTCGCCACACATCATCATATAGCTGATATTTCACCACACATCATTATATAGCTGATTTTTCCGCTACGCATCCGCATTTACTTTATCATATTGGGATATCACACGGGAGAATTTGTGTAATATCCTACTGCTTAGGATATCACGATCTAATGTGTGCAATATTGCATGAATTTATAATATGGCATGAGCGGCTTTTGCAAAAGTATTTAAAGTTCAACCGTTCATAGGGGAATTTAGGTCCAAAGGACCGTTGTAGGGGCAATATCCCTATTATATTTTATATTTACCTTTTCCATTATGTCACATTCACTTCACCTTCACTATATCTCACATGTAAATAAACTTGCCCTGGAATCGAAATTTTAAATTTTATAGGCGATCAAATGTGCTTAGCCCTTTTTTTTTTCTTCCTTTTTTTGGAAAACACATTGTGATCTTATTCAAATTGTAATCAAATGTACCTAAGTTACCATCCCACCCTGTAAATTGTGTTCTCTGTCAAAGCAAACTAGATCTATTCCAATTCACTTTGGGTTCAAAATATCATATCTTTTTTAATATTTTGTTTTGCAGTTACATTCGTTGATGGGTGTTCACGCTTGTGGGCGTTGAATCTAACGAGAACTGGATATACGGTGGTACATAAGTCCCACATCAGAAACATGCTAATCCTGGTATTATGTATATATGTGTGATCAAGTTTTAACTCCACATGAGATATTTTAAAATCGTGGGACAAGATTGAATTGAGATCTAATGAGCCATTGAGGCAAGACTATATCAACTAATTCTTTACAACTTTGTAAGGTATCTTTATATAAGCGTCACAACTACAGCCTATGTCTAAAATAATATAAATTATAACTCAATATACTAAGAGCCAATCATCTCACATTAGTGGGACCCGTATTTCATAATATAACAAATTGCATAGATGTCATACTTGTGGGTCGTCGTGTCCATAGCATTAAATGTTAGATTTAAAAAAATGCATTTTTATTGGAAGCGAATCCTGTTTGGTCCAAAGCAGATCCTGTTTGGACCACCCACAAGGTGTACCACATGTGGAGGAGATGTCATACTCATCTCTTCCACCTAAAAAAAGAAAAAAATATTTTGCTTCCCTCGTAACACCTTTAATCCTGTTTGGACCAAATAGAGGATTCTGACCAAAAGGGGGATTCACTTCCATTTTTATTTCTCCTTAGTTAGCACGGTTGGAGGAACAGGGCACGAAGTGCCGGCGACCGTGCAAAAGGAAGATACATCAATGATCAAATCACGATACATCAATGATCAACCCGAGTGGAGTCAGGGCCTGCGCAGCCTAAACGGCATAGGAAATAAAAAGTCGATCCACTAACGGCATCCATTTCTTCTATACGAGAACCATTATAATATATTAAGCTAGGAGGTTTTGGATCCAATTTCGACCGACGGTTATGATTTTGACCGGAAGTTACATCAACTATATTATTTATCTCTTTATCATAACCAATCAATAACCACTCATAACTGCTTTCCACTTTTATTTAATTTTATTTCTCATAGACTTTGTTTCAATCCAAATTCTATCATTCTCCTTATATTCTAATTCTCATTTTTTCATTCTATGATACCAATTCTTCAATTATATAAATACATATTTATAATTTTCTTCTTTTGCTTTCTTTCTAAAAAATTTTATGAATTTTTTATACATGAATATTCAAATTGCAATGTTTGCCATATCCGTGCTTAGCACGGGTAATTTCGCTAGTCTTATATTTATATTTGGATTGGATGGTTGTTTTTTTAGAAAAAATGCTCACCTAATGTGGGGCCCACTTGAAATAACTTCATGCAGGGCAGTCGGATTCCTCTCTTGTTGCAGGTGAATGAGTTTAGGGGTCTATATCCTCGACATCATGAATTTGTGGATCCGGATACCCCGATTCGTCCAAACAGGATTCATTTTCTGAATTTATTTAGTTTCAGTTTATATTTTCTCCAACCGGCAAGTGAATTCATTTTTCACACAACACAAAAAAATGGTAATTAGTAAAAGGTAAATATACATCTTACCACCATTTCTTAGGTTCAATCATTCATGAATTTTCCTCCTAAGATGTTGCATGAAAGTCATGACATAAGGGATAGTCTCATGATATTATGAAATTCATTAGTTTCTATGACATACATTGTTCGTATGAGATTATGAATATGGGACAAAAGAGTTTAAAACAAGGGTAAATTAGCGATACATCCCTGATTAATGGGCTATAAAGTCTCCACTACAGAGCATAGTTGTTTAATGCCTAAGGTCCCTTGCGCATGGGATTAGTTTGGGCGGTGGTCCCTTGCGTGACACGTCATATTTTGTTATGACTGATCTGCCCTTCTAACTGTTTGTATAGTTGTCATCCAATCTTCTCCTTGTTTATAGCTCCAGCTCATCGTCGTCTTCTTCTTCTTCCTCTTCTTCTTCTTCTTGTTCTGACGTTGCTACAAAGTACAGATAAACACAAAAAGACAGATAAATTCATATAAATACAGAGATAATTTTATTTTAAAGTCAGATAACTTCATGCCAAAATTAGATAACATATACAAAAACTCAGATAAAATAATAGCAAACTTAGAAAAACAGCAAATTTATCTGAGTTTTCTCAAACTTATCTTAACCTCTCAGAAAACTCAGACAAATTTATCTGAGTTTTGAACAACCTCTCTGAGTTGTAAACAAATTTATCTGAGTCTAGACCTAAGTAAATTTGTCCGGTCAGATAAATTAATAGCAAACTCAGAGAAATATCAAATTTATATGAGTTTTCTGAAAACTTATCTTAACGTCTTGCAAAACTCAGACAAATTTATCTGAGTTTTGAAGAACTTCTTTGAATTGCGAATAAATTTATCTGAGCCTAGACCAACACAAATTTGACTGAGCAGATAAAATAACAGCAAACTCAGAATTTATCTGAGTTTTCTGAAACTTATCTTAACCTCTCAGAAAACTCAGACAAATTTATCTGAGTTTTGAAGAACCTCTCTTTGTTGCGAACAAATTTATCTGAGTCTGGACCAACACAAAATTGACTGAGCAGATAAAATAACAGCAAACTCAGAATTTATCTGAGTTTTCTGAAACTTATCTTAACCTCTCAAAAAACTCAGACAAATTTATCTGAGTTTTGAAGAACCTCTATTTGTTGTGAACAAATTTATCTGAGTCTGGACAAACACAAAATTGACTGAGCAGATAAAATAACAGCAAACTCAGAATTTATCTGAGTTCTCTGAAACTTATCTTAACCTCTCAGAAAACTCAGATAAATTTATCTGAGTTTTGAAGAACCTCTCTTTGTTGCGAACAAATTTATCTGAGTCTGGACAAACACAAAATTGACTGAGCAGATAAAATAACAGCAAACTCAGAATTTATCTGAGTTTTCTGAAACTTATCTTAACCTCTCAGAAAACTCAGACAAATTTATCTGAGTTTTGAAGAACCTCTCTTTGCTGCGAAAAAATTTATCTGAGTCTGGACCAAAGCAAATTTATCCGGGGCAGATAAATTAACAGCAAACTCAAAGAAATATCAAATTTATCTGAGTTTTCTGAAAACTTATCTTAACATCTTGCAAAGCTCGGATAAATTTATCTGAGTTTTGAAGAACTTCTTGAGTTGCAAACAAATTTATCTGAGTCTGGACCGAGTTTGAAAGAAATAAACTGATTTGAAGTCCTTTTTTATTTGATAGATTTGAAAGTGAGATAAAATGGTTTAAAACTGAGAAAACCCTATCTGTTTCTTGATTGACTTTGTTCTTGCTTTGGTTGTACTGTCGATTGTTTTTTCCTTTGGCTTGAGGTAAGTGAGGAAGAAGTAGAGGATGAGCGTTTTTACCGACATATATGCCGACGTGTGCAGGGAGGGGCATTTTGGTCTTTGTTGCTGAGTCATTTTCATGGAGGACCGCTGCCGTTACGAAAAGATGTCCAGGACCTTAGGCTTTAAAATCAAATGATGCGGGACCTATGGCCAAAATCCCCTTAAAACAATGTTGACTAAATTCAAAAAACTCTTGTGACATTATTGAATTTCAGTCAAAAAATCAAAAAAACCATATTTATAGAGGACTAATATGTTAAAATCCCATAATATTATATTTATCGTATACAATATCATCCGGATCTTCTAAGGGCTGACTTGGAGAAATCCTGAGTCTAAGGACCTATTGAAAGTTCAAGTAGCTTAAAATGAACACCTCTTTGGGGTATAAGCTATCTAAAAATTTTAATTGGTCAAACCTTAAATTGATCATTTGATTAAAATGTGATTAATTGATATGATTAGTAAAGCATAAGATTGTATTAATCATTATTTAAACAACTGGTCCGTCTTATGGTGAGACAAACTCCCGTCGCATTAAAATATGAAGACATCCCATAAAATGGATAGGTGTTCTATCTTGAGAAGTTTGGATTTTCAATAGATAAGCTCAATTGTGGAACTCAACTCTTTTAAGTTAGAATTTCTCTAACTCAAATCCGGACGGGAATGAACTCCAATCATCTCCTTCTCTATTGATATAGTGATTGTTTCAAAGAGATTTCTTTCCTCCCCAAAGAAAGGATCGAAAGAGGATCCCTCTATATTCTTACTGTGATGTGGACTCGAGAATTTCCAATAGAGGATATGGACTAAAATGGTTAAAAAGGAGTTTGGGTCTTACTTGGCCTTTACTTAAAAGGCAAATCCTGAGTTGGTGTTGTGAGATTCTATAGTGGGGCTCCTCTATTAAATATCTAAACTACTCAAAATAAATGCCCTTTTTAATGAATAGGGTATCTTCAAATTCTACCCAATAGGAGGAGGTGGTCCCACCATAAAAATTTACCATTTGCTAAAAATATTATTGATAAGTATGCAAAGATTATACTAATTATATTTTTAATCAAACAGTCAATTGAATGTGACCAACTCTTAGTGGGTTAAATTTACACATTCTTTCTCCTAAAAGGTAAGAAACGGTTGGTAAAGTTAAGATATATTACCAATCTTACTTGTGTCTCACTAGTTGCATGATTAAGAGTACGTACAAGAGGTCTAGGGTTCAAGGATTGGTATATCATCCTCTCTTCATCTAAAAGTCAAGATATATTATTTTAGCGTAAATCAATCTACTGTAAGCCACATCAACATATGGGAGCCTCTCAAGTTCGAAATTTAAAGAAAACCTCATCTTCTAATTGAAATGACTCATTGAACCGACTCTATCTTTTAATCCTCTTCAAAACTCTAAGCCTGTCTCTCATTTCTCTCCCTCTAACCTCATTTCCTCTCTCTCTCTCTCTAATGTCCACTGCCCTCTATGTTTCTCAAATATTTGCCACCTTGATCATTAGCATCAGTCTCTCATATAATTGGACCTCCTTAGGATCTCTCATATCAGCAAGTAGAAAAGCAACTACAAAGTTATGCAAAATTCAAATTCTTTTTCTTGAAAGTTGAGAAATTGGTGGTAATCAAATCCTTTTTTAGCCAAACTTATATAAGTACAGAAATTGGGGTTTTTTGTCGGTTGTATTTTATTTTGAGATTTTCACCATAACGCATGAATAATGATGTTTTAGACCATATTTATATAATTTACAGTCAAGCAATTACATTAGAAAAAATTATGAGTTCTTTTTTCAGTAATTTATTTTAATTAATTTTCTTACTAATATAAAAGTAAAATGCCAAATAGACCCTTTTTACCCGTCACTTGCCGGTTACCAAATAAATTGGTCCCACACTAAAGTTCCCCTCTTATTTAGCTAGGTCTGTCCCATCAGGGCTAGAGTATAGTACATGTCCTTTCAAATTGTATAGTCGGTGTCCGTCTTGCCTCTCAAAGGTCAAGAAAATTCAAAAGTTGTGGGGGCAGCCTGGCACTTGGCTGGCTCCGAATCACATGTGACACGTTACTTGTCTCACATGACTTTATGAGTTTTCAGATGTAAATTTGAAAGAGGGCTCATTTGAAATTTCTGAGATGGCCACGTGGAACTGCACTGTGGGAACACATATTGAAATATCAACACTTCGAAAAATGTTTAAAACAAAAAAAACCCTTCAAAAACACACACACACCCATCTTTCATGGGATAACCCTCAATGGAGGTTTGCTCCTTAGGAGGATTGACAGTTTGATAAAAGTAATTATTATTATGAGCTTATAATATTTACTATTATATATATTTTTTATTATCAAATACTTGATTTAACAGTGGAAAATTTTGGATTGACATACTAGTTGATGATATCCCATGCACCCATCGGGAGTTTATTTTTAATGATTTGAATTTTGATAGGTATGCCCAACTTTGGAATTTTACTTCTTTAATTTAGGATTTTCCTAGATTAACATCTCCATGATCAGGATATTTTTCATAAATAAAATAAAATTTTTTTCATCTTTCGATTTTGTTCATGTTTTTCTTCAAATAAAATTCTAAAAAGTAAATTAATTTATGTATAATAAAAATAACATTAAATCTTCTTTTTTTTTTATAGTTTTGTCTTCTTTAATGCTGATAATATAGTTGTTTCAATTTCCAAATAACCTTTACATTCTATGTAGGGGTGACAAACGGATCGGTTTGACTTGGAATTTAACAATTGAAGGGCCAACCTGCATCCAACAAATTTTTAAAATGGGTTAGATAATTTCAACCTGCACTTGCTACAAGTCAAACAGACCCGACCCACATAACCCCGCCCTAAACCAAAGGAGGAAGAGAAAAGGGAGAGAAGAAAATAAAAGATGAAGAAGAAGAAGGATCTGGCAAAATATAAAAGTAGGCGGAGAGGAAGTAAATGTGATGCATCTCGGCCAATAAACTATCCTCACATGTGAGTTACAATCTTCGAAAATTTATTATAAAAAAAAATATAACTATTAAATTTTATTTTACTCTATTTTTATTGTCTTGCACTCTTGCCAGCCAAAGTCAAAACAAATGTAGAGCATGACTTTTGTACCCCTTCTTTTATCGTTTTCTAGACTCCCCCATCTCTGTGACCAGTGCAAATCACCATGACCACGAAGCTAGCTCGAGACTTTCCTCCGGATAGGACGAGGCCGGAGGCCCGGAACTACCTAGACCCAGGAGTACTTATGTTAGCCAGATGAAGAAGAGGAAGAACGATGGTAGTAGATTAGTAGCATGAGACTACTGCTGTGGTGATTTCTAGTACCAATGGTACTAGTACTGTAATAGTGTAATCCGGTAAACCATGACTGCAACTCTGTAAGGTAAAATCAGCTTTAAAAAAAAAAGAAGGGAAATTTTCTATACGGTAACCTAGCGTCTTTAATTTCTCTTCCCCTTTGAATCAAAGTTGACCATTTTATCCATACATTCTCCTTTCAGGCTGTACCGTTGCGAAGACCAAAAGACTTGTTTTTAATTGTGATATCACAACAAATGTTGTGATATCACAATTCAAGTTCCGATATCGCAAGTTATAAGTTGTGATGTTGCAATTTATGTTGTGATATCGCAATTTATATTGTGATAGAACAACTCGAAAAGCCATTTTCATTCGTTTATCTTTCATGTTCGACTATTCCTCATTTTCACCTGGCTTTAGCAAGCTTGAATATCTCTCTTTCGCCTTCCTTAGTGTCAAGTCGCCTATATAGCTCCTCAAATGCCTTTGCCTTGGCCTCACTAACTGCCTTTTTGGTTTCTCTTTTTGCTTCTTTATACTTTTCCCAGTTTGCTGCATTTCGATCCTTTTGCCAAGTTTTAAAACTCTCTCTTTTAACTCTTATCTTGTCTTGAACGGCCTTGCTCCACCACCATGCCTCCTTCTGTGCCGGAGCACCCCCTTTTGATTCTCCTAAGACTTCTTTCCCAACCCTCCTAATACACTCTGCTACCTTATCCCACATATTATTTGCACTCTCATTTATCGCCCAAACGTCTTCCTCTAGTACTCTATCCCTAAATGCTAGTTGCTTATCACCTTTCAAGTTCCACCATTTAGTCTTTGAGCATCTATACAACTTCTTTTTTGTAGTCCACCTTTGTAGCTGCACATCTATGATCAACAACCTATGTTGGGAAGTCAAGCTCTCCCCCGGTATCACCTTGCAATCTTTACAAGCTAAGCGGTCTCTTTTCCTAATTAAGAAGAAGTCAATCTGTGTCCTTGAGGGGCCACTCTTATAAGTCACCAAATGCTCCTCTCTCTTCCTAAAAAAGGTGTTAGTCACCATGAGATCATAAGCCACTGAAAAGTCCAAAATATCCTTCCCTTCTTCATTTCTATTACCGTATCCAAGTCCCCCATGTACTCCTATATATCCATCTACGTCGCGTCCTACATGGCCATTCAAATCTCCTCCTATGAAGACCATCTCGCCTTGGGGTATCTCTAGTAGCACTCCTTCCAAGTCTTCCCAAAACTTCTCCTTATGTCCATCTCCTAAGCCCACCTGGGGGGCATAAGCACTAATTACGTTCACTATCTCTTCTCCTAACACTAACTTAATTGCAATAATCTTATCTCCACAACGCTTTACATTAACTATATCTTCCTTTACGTCCTTGCTCACTACTATGCCAACCCCATTCCTCGCTCTATTAAGTCCCGTATACCATAACTTATTCCCAGTCCTCTCGATCTCTTTAGCTTTCTGTCCCACCCACCTTGTCTCTTGCAAGCAGGCAATTGCGATTCGTCTCCTTTCCATTGTATCCACCACTTCCATAAGTTTCCCAGTTAGGCTCCCAATGTTCCAAGTACCTAATCTCAGCCTTCTATTTTGGGCTAGCTTCCTTACCCCCCACACTCGTCCAATAAAGTGTGGGGACCCTTGCCTATTTAGCACTGCACCCGGGCGCTGATGCAGCGGTCCTTGCTCACTTATCACTGTACTCGGACTATACAGCGCGTCGCTAAGTAGGGGACGCCCCAACGAAATATCATTAGGTCTCAAATCCATAAAGAAATCCGACTGAGTATTGTGCTGGCTGTCGGCTACCTAACGCACAACCCTCCTCCTTTGTCCGGGCTTGGGACCGGCTATGTCAAGGATACCCCAACATAGGCGGAGTTATCTTATCAATATGACATTATTATAGGAAAAATCCAATTCAAAGGTAATATTAGGATGATTACAATATTTTTAGATATTTGTAACAAACTTCTAGGCCAGGGTGGTAACTCCTAACCCAACCTACCAACCAAGACTAAATCACAACTGACAATTGGATGTTTGGATTGGCTCTTTTATTTAAAGAAGTTGGAAGAAAGGCCTTTGTGTTAGATTGGTCCTTGATCCCAGTCTCCAATTGCTTATGACATCGCATTTTGTTTCAGCACTCTCGTGGATCTTTTAATCAAGTTGCGAACTCAGTAGCCCAAAGGGCCATGAAAGGATCAATCACTCTGCGAGGTTTGATATCACTCCAAAAAAGATTAGGTTGTCATTTATAAGTTTCTATTATTTGCTTCTTTTTGTTTTTTCAATGAGAATGAACTTATTTAGAAAAAAAAAAAAAAAAGACTTATAAATCTTCAGAGTGTTAAACACGCAATCCAAGTAACAATGTTTAGATTGATTTGGAGTATGGATTTAAAAACTTGGTCAAGTCTCATTTAGGGGTGTACTAAAGAAATTCTTCTTGGGAGACTCTATGTAAAAAGAAAATCTTGGAGGAGGGGGCAAATGTAAATATACATAACTTTTAGAAATTGTAGGCCTTTTTAAACAAAATTTGGACCTTTTTTCATCTGGGTGGGGGCTCTATTTGGGTCCCCCTCTTACCTCTCATTCAGGCTTGATCTTCTAGTGTCAAGTCAGCCTCCACTCCTACTCGAAAGCAGGTTAATAAATAAAATGATGAACATGCATGATGACATTGTTCAAATATAATTCTCAGCTCGAAATTTGCATACTATCTAAAAGCCCGAAATAAGATGACAGAAGCCTATTCGTTCAATGTTTACTATTTTGATTTTCATTTCAATTGATGAAAAAGGTCTTTCTATCACCCAATTTTTAACCGATAACCCTTAATGACTAGGGGTTGCTCCACTTGTTGGCAATCCTGACTTTTCAATGATTAATCTGTGGGTGTGGGTGTCGGTGTGGGTGTGGGTGTGCCACTCTTTTCATTAGCGTGGGCTCTTTATTTTGGTAGGCGCAGCAGGCCCCTCGGCAGGGAAATTAAAGAAAATTCTATCAACCATGTAATGTCCTGCTCGTATCAGTATCAAAGAAAAACATAATCTCTCTCAGATGCCATGTCCTAATCTTATCACGTATGCTGGTTAATATGTCACTTCGATTGTGGGCGCATGCATGGCAGGGCCATGCCATAGCGTCGTTAACCTGAACATGGACATTTCTGAGGAGTCAGAAATCTAATTTTTGGTGGTCCTCATTGCTCTGTCCACCAGTTAAATGCATTTGGACCACACCAGGTTTTATTTTTATCATGAAATGATCTGTCACCAAGGAAACTTTCAGCGTCCCAAGAACTATAGCATCCACAATCACCCAAACTCTTTTTTTTTTTTTTTTTTACCCAAACCAAGTAAATTTTTTTGTTAGAATTAGAGTAAAAGAAAAAAAAAAACCATTTACTAGTGATTAAATTATAACAAACGCCAAAGTTGGTATGGTCCACCGGCGAAGTGATAGAAGAGTGGCTTCAAAGTAGCCATTCACAAATCATAGATCAAATTCCTATCAATTATTGTAAGGATGGTGTGCGAAGTTCCTATTTCTAATGTCTATCTAAACATCTTTGGTAGGATAGCAAGTAACATCCAACATTCGATGGACTTTATTTATTTTATATATGGATAAATTGTAAGGTTCTGCCATCAAAGAGACCCACAATTTCTTTGATGTGTTTGAAATACTGATAGAATATGTGGGGAGTTTGTGTACACACTAACCCACTCAGGGCGGAATCAAGAATTTTATTTAAGGTGGGCCAAAGTAAAAAAAAAAATGACTATTATTAAAATTGCAATGTAAAAAATTTTATAAAAGAGAAAGTGGGTTTGTCATTCTTCTTCTTTGTTCATGCCTTAATATTTGTTAGGTAAACGCCGTGGAAGAGGAAACGGTCTGCTGAATCGATTTCCTAACACTCTAGGTGGGAAGCGCGGATCCACACCATCGTGAAATTGAAGCACAAATGGAGGAAAAAATCGGGACATTTCGTCGCTGAACCAAATGCATACCGGCTCCTTGTCTCCTCCTCTTTCCACGGCAAACTTCTTTGTGCAAATCCATAGGTTTTTTGTTCTCCAGCTTTGGTTTCCGATGGGGGTAGATGGGATTTTCGGAATCTCTCTAGCAAGAAAAGATAATGTAAAATTTTGAAATTCCTTGCATTTTCGCCGCTGTGCCAAATAAGAAGAAGAAATCTTCAGATTTTATTAAGCCTTTTCCGTTGTAACATTGCTTGTCCAAATTAAACTTTAAAGTTTATGCAAGATATGCTTTCTTCCTCTTCCTCTTCCTCTCTTGGATTATAAGATTTAGGGCAATAGTAGATGGTTAGAATGAATATTAAAAAAATATATTCCCAACTCCATTAAGCCTTATTTATTTATTCTTCTTTTCTTCATTTCCTTTCCTTTCCTTTAATTTTTTTTTATTTCCAGTTTTTCTTAAAATTAGCAATTTTTTTGTTTCTATTTTTTTCTAAGATTCAAACCATATTCAAAGAAGGGATTTTTACCAAATAATTAAGCTTATATTGCAAATAATCGATTTTATAAAGAATAATAATAAAATCACCATTTAGTCGTTCGTACCTATTTTTTTGACGAAATTACCCCAGTTGACGATATCGCCAACTGAGTTGGCGATATCGTCAACTTTCTGTATAAAAATCCACGAGTTTTCTTCTTCTTTTTTATAAAAGAGTCTTTTCTCTTTCTCCCATTCATCCGTTTTATGGGTTCCCTACTACCATTTCTCATATATTTTTCTTAAAACTAGTTTATGAAATTAATCTTAAACAACAGGTATGTTCATTTTCATATATTTTCTTATTTTTTGTACTTTCTCCTTATTCTTATTAGATAAATGAGGGATTCTCAGGCAACAAGGTGAATTTGTTCTACTTCATTTATTCTTCTAAAATATTACTAGTGCATTGTTACTGATGCTCACTACAACGTTGGCATAGTGCCATGTTAATTCAATGCAGAGGCAAACTTTGCTGAGGAATCTAATTGTTAAGCACTTATCATGATCTATTCATTTAGCAAGTGATCTTAGGTGGAGAAGGCTAGAGGAGACTTGGAGTTGGGAGTTTATGAAATGGTGCTACTATGCGTGATTTTTTTATTTTTTATTTTTGTAAATGTACATGCTGCATTGCAGTTAATTACTTGTTCTCCTTTTCCTTAGAAAACAAATGTTAATTGCCACATATTGGCTCTTTTCATCTCTATCTCTAGCTTTGCCAAAGGTGTTTTTTTGAAGTGTTTGTGCACTTTTCAAGCCTCTAAAATAGTTGTGTAGGAAAGAATGACTATAATTTCCTTTTGTTGCTAATTTAGCCTGACAAAGTATCTTTAGTCAATAGGTTGGATGGTATCATTGCTCATACTAATGGGCTTATTGTGAATTTGGAATGCACTATATTTTGGAAGTTTGAATAGTTGCCACACTTTTTTTCCTTGAATTTCCTAAGTTTTGTGTTGCCATAAACCACCACTTGTTTCATGCTACAGTAGGCATCCGTGGATAGTGACATGCTCTAAATGGGGTGGGTTTTAGACTTTTTATTTGTTTGTTAGTGCTCACGGTTTTCTGCACAATTGTCTTATAATTTCTAATAAAAGTTGTTTTTCAATTGACATGTCCAATGCTTGAAGGCGGGCTAAACCCAAGTCAAGCAACTGTTTGGTTAAGGGCCTAGATTTTCATTTGATAGACAGTTAAAACAATGAGAAAATTGATACTAATTGTCAATGAGTTTAGTTAAGTTGATGATACAGAAGTTGAATGTTGGAAGCTTTAGAGGAAAATAAGTCCAATCAAGAATCAATACTCCATATATTTCAAAAATCCAATCATACAACCCATAAATCTTGAACTGTATTTAAAAAAAAACCCCCGAACTATAGCAGTCTATAACCTATTAATTGAACAACAAAATGCAGCTCTAAATCCATAGTAAAGAGTCAATATATTCCCATTTGGACAACTAATCCATATGACCATATGAACAAAACATACAAGTGTCATTGTGTGCATATGTATCACATAAGCAACCAATTAATGAGTTGCACTATTAAATATTATAACAGCCCAAAAAATGGGTTCATTTCCAACAATTGGATCCAATTTTTTTATTTGTCAATTGGATTTAGTTCGCTTCATGTATATAAATTGGATGCATGTTTTAGTTCATTTTCGTATTTTGACTTTGTTTAAACTTCGAGACTTCTAGTTCATTTTCGTATTTTGATTTGCTTAAACTTCTAAACTTCTAGTTCCCCTAAAGTTTTTTATCATTTGCGTATTACAGTTCTAAACTTTATGATTTTTTTTTTATTCTTATGTTTATTAGGGTTTCAAATGTGGTAGTTGTAGATGGAAAGACATAAGATTAGGATGTAGAATGGTCTTTCATCTTCCTACGTATTGGAATAGTATGTCTATGGATGTATATTAGAATTACTTAAATTCCTTTAACTGCAATGCAACATGTACATTTACAAAAATAAAAAATAAAAAAATCACCCATAGTACCACCGTTTCATAAACTCCCAACTCCAAGTCTCCTCTAACCTTCTCTATCTAAGATCACTTGCTAAATGAATAGATCATGATAAGTGCACTAATGTACAAGAATCCCAAGTGCTCAACAATTGGATTCCTCAACAAAGGATGCCCTCTACATTGAATTAACATGGCACTATGCCAACGTTGTAGTGGGCATCAGTAACAATGCATTAGTAATATTTTAGAAGAATAAATGAAGTAGAACAAATTCACCTTGTTGCCTGAGAATCCCTCATTTATCTAATAAGAATGAGGGGAAAGTACAAAAAATAAGAAAATATATGAAAATAAACATACCTGTTGTTTAAAATTAATTTCATAAACTAGTTTTAAGAAAAATTTATGAGAAATGGTAGTAGGGAACCCATAAAACGGATAAATGAGAGAAAGAGAAAAGACTCTTTTATAAAAAAGAAGAAGAAAATTCGTGGATTCTTATACAGGAAGTTGGCGATATCGTCAACTAGGGTAATTTCGTCAAAAAAATAGGTGCCAACAACTAAATGGTGATTTTGTTATTACTTCAGAAAATCGATTATTTGTAATATAAACTTAATTATTTGGTAAAATTCCCTTCAAAGAATCACAAACGGGGGGTTTTGGGTTTTGTCATCCATTAATGAATGGCCAAACCCCATCCGCCAAGTCCACCCGTGAACCCACCGTATATGACAGGATCTTGAATCCTACCACCTAAAAAAAAGTTGATGTCAGTTGGGTATTTATATTCGATTGACTAAAATTAATATAAAAAAAAAAAGTTAGATGAAGTTTTAAAAGAGTAAATAGTGACAATTATAATTTATATATTTATTTTGCCCTATGATAAGTCTGAATAGCCTAACTCCAAGGGGTAGCTCAGTTGGTTTAGGACCACGGTTTGTACCTAGAGGTTATGGGTTCGAAACTGCACTACCATACTGGGGCTACAGGGGAATTTACCCGGCTTCCCTCTAGGCCCGGAGGGATTAATCCAGTCCAAAGGGTTGGAACCCTCCGATCCCTAAAAAAAACAGAAAAAAAGTCTGAATAGCCTAACTGGTTTATGTATTTTGTCATATTAAAATTGGTCCATGTGACTGAATAGGATGTGCTGGATAATGCATGTGGAACACCCATATCAGAATGTACCTGCTCCCATCCAACTATGGTTTCTTAAAGCATTGATTTATTATTATCTGTCTGTTTCAGAAATCAGAACCTCAACAGCCATGAACATAAATAAAAAAATAAAAAAAGGTTGTTGATCTATATACGCAAAACCCAATCCCACCACAAAAACATCTATACACACAAACAAGATTCGAAAGACCAACAAGTCATGTTTCACGTGTAGCTCGTGTGGATTGTGAATATCACTTTCATGATAGTTGAAAATAAATAAGTTGCTATTAAAATTAAAATTTATAATATTTTATTATGATCTTATCCCTAATTTGATTTCTTTGTGCACTTTCATTTTCATGATAATTTCAAAAGATCGCAATAATTTTTTAAGAAGTCGTTGTTTCTTGATGGGATCGTGATAATATCATGCATTGGGATACTGGTTGCAAATATTATTGGTGATACTGGTTCCATTAGTAAATTAGTACCATCACGGCATCACCTAACCATGCTATTCACCATTGGGTTTGGGTCTAAACGAGTGAAAATGGTAGGTTCAAGACAAGACAAGAAGAGCAGCCAAGGTCACCAATATATATCAACTGTATTTTGAAAATAAGGGTGATTTTCATCTATAAAACTGCCGCATGGCTGGCTGCTGCCTTTAATTCAAGGGAGTCTCACTTACAGCCTGTTTGGGAAGGCAGGAAAAGGGGGAGAAGGAAAAAAAGGAGGGGAAAGTGGGGGGAAGGAAAGGAGGGAGTGTGTTTGGGAAGGGGAGGAAAATGGGGGGAGGGGGAAGGGGGGGAATTTTTGTCTTTTAGTGACAAAAATTTTCCCCCCAAAAATGAGGGGAAAGTGAGGGAGAAAGAGGGGAAAGGGGAGGAAATTACAATATTGCCCTTGAATGTCCAAATGGGGGGAAAGTGAGGGAGAAAGAGGGGTAAGGGTAAAACGGTCTTTTTTTTCCTACCTCACAAACAAACAAAATTATACTTTTTCCCTTTCCTTCCCCTACTTTTTCACTTCCCAAACAAGATGAGGGAAAATTAATTTTCCCTCCCTTTCATTTTCCTTCCCCCTCAAATTTTCCCTCCCCTCCCCTCCCCTCCCCTCCCCTCCTCCCTTCCCAAACACAGCATTAGTGGCGAACGCGGGAAATTTGCCTGAGGGCCACTATGTAAAATAAAATACTCCTCCCTTCCCAAACACAGCATTAGTGGCGAACGCGGGAAATTTGCCTGAGGGCCACTATGTAAAATAAAATAATTATATATAACATTTTGTCGAATCTCTATATAATTGATTACCGAAGCCAAAGTAAAAAAAGAAAGCACAAATCTTTCTTTCATCACATTCTAATGTATTTATTTATTTTATTTTGTATTATATTTATTATCTTAACTTTCTTCCTTTTTTTTTGGTAATATTTTAAAAAAAAAAAAACCCAATTTTAAGAACATTACCGCATTTTCTGAGATCTTTTTTTGGATAAGTAAGTAACTCTTATTGAGGCCAGAAAGAAACAAAATAGAGAGAAAAAAGAGTAAACTTTTGATGTGATGTCAGCATTTAATCATCTCAAGATTAAGATGAAGGTGGATGGTGTGAGAAGGTAAAAAACAATAATGAGTTCATTGAGATAGAGGTGTTGTGGGTAGTGAGTTGAGCGAGAAATAGAGTGCAAGACATGGAGAAAGAGGAGGGAGAAAAAGAAAAAAGGGACATGAGTGATGATATCGTTGCTCAACTAAAATGAGCAATGATATCGTCACTCGGTCTAAAAGGTAAGAAAAAAGGTTAAAATTAACGGGAGGGTCTTTTTGTGCAGTGATAACTATGAGGTCCTTTTCTATACACATGCCATCTTAGGAGTTTTCCTCATGAAATCCTCTCCCTTGTACAAATGGCAAGGGCGGTTGCAGCTCTTGCATTTACTTTTTTCTTGTTCTTCTTTTTTTAATGATTAGTTAGCTTATTGATTTGAATCCTTTTTGTATTTTAGTTCAATGATACTGTTGGAAGTAGGTGGGCCTCGTGGATAGATTTTCAAAAACTTTTGACCCACTTGACTCAGGGATCAAGTATCCATAAGGCCAGAAACCCAATTCAGGATGCAAACCCTCAATCTCACATATCAAGATTAGTAAAACATCTATCTAGAAGATAAAATCAGCAACATAAAAGCTTCAAATAAATCTACAACATGCAAGGAAGTAGATTATACCTTCGGAGTTCGATTGTGCTCTAATGGAGAAGTTGTTACTTTCTTTGATGTCGAACTCTTTCGCAAATCAAATCAAGATCTCCAAGACCCAATTATCTTCCACACTATGTCCCTTATCAGATTTCTTTTCTCAAGGAGATGGGTGGGATCTCCTAAAGAAAACTACTAGAGAACAACTAGAGAAGGAACTAGAAGAGATGTGCAACAACTTGCACAAAAGAGGAGAAGAGAGAGAGAGATTGCCTTGCACAACTTTTGCATAATGATGCATGAGACGTCCAAAGGGGGGTGCTTTCCTTTTTTATAACCTCTTGCAACTCCTCTCTTTCTAATTAAAATAGAAGTCCTACTTCCATTAATTAGTAACCTTCTCTTTCTAATTAAAATAGAAGTCCTACTTTCATTAATTAGTAACCTTCTCTTTCTAATTAAAATAGAAGTCCTACTTCCATTAATTAGTAACCTTCTCTTTCTAATTAAAATAGAAGTCCTACTTCCATTAATAATTAGTATCTTATTATTACCACTATTAGAAGTCTCACTTCAAATAGAAATAGTAATTCTCTAATTCCTTTCCATCTAGAGTTCTACTAGAATTAGTATCTATCCAATACTTGGGCCAGTGTGGGGACCACTAGGGATTCCTTAGAAAGCTGGCTCCAACTGGGACACACGACCCCACATCTCATGTGCAATCTGGGCCCACAGTTAATTGCAAATAACTCCACTATATAAATGCAATTGAACTCCAGTCTTAGGAATAAATTACATAGAAGACCCTAAACTTCCCTATGACCACAAGTAGGCCCCTCCATCTATATCCATGGATCAATTGGATCTGTCCACCAAATTAGATCCATATCTTATTATCCTTGAGCCCCAATTAATTATAATAATCGATTGGTACCTATCCAATTAACTCTTAATCAGAATGGGTGCGCACTTACCAATGATAAATCAATTAATTGGCACAAGGGGATAATCAAGATAGATTTCATCTTGACCATTAAATGTTCTCACAGCTCTACTACCACTCACCCAAATCACCGAGGTCTTGACCTACAATTGGCCTCACTCATTGGTGACTCAAAGCAAATGAATAGGTAGAAACTTGAGTTTATTAATGTCTCAGGATTGAGAGCCTATTGTTAGGGAATTATGAGAGCAGACCTTAAAGTAAAGACAGTATTCTTAAGGTGCCTCTCATGGTCCTTCAATACATCCAATATACCAGCACATTGATCCAGAATCTTCCATTCTGATGATCGAGACAAATCACACTATCTCATAGTGATCAAAGTGTTGCAACCTTATCAGATTAGATGCTCAGTCTCATCACTGGTTGTGAAGAACTTTTAAGTATAAGATTTGTGACATATATCTTTCGTGTGTGGATCTCATCCATACACATATATCACATCTAATATACTAATGGGACCCGGTTCAACTCATGAACCATTATGTCATTCGTATTAGTTATGTGCAAACAAGTAATAAATCACCATTCATCTCATGAAAGGAAAGCAAGAATATATTGATAAATAAATAAAGAAATTAATCAATATATTCATCATCTAATGGATTGAGACCATAAAACTAACAGATACTCCTCCATCTCCTAGCCAAATAAAGAAAAATGAAAAAAGGAGACAAAAGAAAGGCCTCACCAAGGGTAGCAAAGGGTAGATGGTTGCAATAGGAGGTGGAGGATGTTATAGATTTAAAAGAAAAATCAAAATATTTTTGTTTCTATTTTCAATGATAGTATCTAAAATCTCCATCTAATAGTCAAAACTAGAGAAAAAAAAAAAAAAAAAAAAAAAGATGGACAATCAGAAAAGGGCGGTAGATGGTGGGTTAGGTTCAAGTAGAGATATCCTGCTGGTTTTGGAGGGTGACTGAACCTAATTTGGCTCATTATTAATTTAGGTTGGAAACTTCAATCAAAACCCTAAATTCACATTCTCGAATAAAAGTGCAATAATTGGGTTGAGCCGGGTATAGGGCTAATCTTAAACCATACCCAAATTCAAACCTTGGATCTTAATTCCCTTGAAAAATGACAATTTTTAACCGACCTACCTACCTAGATACATGATAACATGGTCTAAAATTTCGGCCGATATTGGTTCATATTAGCCGATATGAACCGGTATCGGTTCATACCGTGACGATATTTTGCCGCGATACGAGTCAGGCAAAATATCGGCCAATCTCGGCCGATATGGTCAAAATATCGCTTTAATTGATATCTCGGCCGATATTTTGAAAATATCGGCCGAGATGGAGTAATGGTCAAAAACCCTAATTTTTTGTAACTTTTTCCCTATTTTCTCATTTTCTTCTCCTCTCCCCTCATTTCCTTAGGGCAACTATGTCTCCATAGCTCATTCTCTTACATATTTTCAAATTCCAACACTATTTCTTGAAGAAATCATTTTATTTAGTAAGAGAAAATCAACTAAACTCCCTTATTTTTACTATTATGCGTTTTTTATTTTTTATTTTTATATAAAGCATAGAAATGAATGGAAAGATCATTTTTGGGTTTGTGTTGTGTTGTTCACTTAGATCTTCACACTTTCATGCTAGATCTACTTATAAACATGATTTTGGGTATAAAAAATAATTTTTTTTAAATCTTCTACTTTTTAAAAAAAAATTGTTGGAGTATTTATGATACTAAATAGTAAATACTAATAGCTTATTAATGGTGTATAGATAATTATTATGTTATCTTTATTTTCTTATATTTTACACTAATAAATTGACCATGAGCCAAAATAATAGTTGCATTATATGAAATACTGGAGAAGATAGTGAACCGTGACATAGACAGGACTCATAACTTAAGAAGACCGAGATTTTGATTTATTTTGTTACTAATGGAAAAAAATATTGTTTTCCAGCATTTTCTAATATTCTGGATTTTTTGGATATTTTTGTGATTTTTTTTTATTAAAAAAAACTCACACTGCGACGACTGCAACGAACCGATATCCGCGACCGATAGCGATATCATATCGGTTTTTCGGCCTAGCCGATACTACGACCGAGACCGAGATTTTAAACCATGCATGACGATGAAAGAAAGCATATAAATAAAAACGTTTGACTGTGCAAAAAAAGGGAATATGAGATACATTAAAAAACCCGTTTTTGGTTTGGGGTTTTTCAGAATTATTGTAATAAAACTAAATGGTGATCACTGTCCAAAACAATATAAAAATGAGGACCATTATCAGCTAAAATTGGGTCTATGTAAAGGGATTGGATTGATCAAAGTTGGATAACCCCTTATATGATCACCCCTGAAAGTAGGTTAAGAATTGCTATAGTTTGTAAGAGTGCAATTAGTTGGGTTTGCCACTCTAATAGCTAGAATGGACTCAACCAAACTTCAACCCATTCATTAAGCAGGTTCATAAATAAAAAAGGTTGATCACCCAAACCCTGATTATGTGATTGGGGTGACTGGCTGGCTCAGGAACTGCACCCCATCTTGTGGTAAGTGTTATTGGAAGATTAGAAGCTATGGTGCACTGCTCTTGCAACAACGTGCATTGTCAGCATCAAGGTCACAGACTCAAAATGTATCAGTGGTGTGCTCACTGGGAGAACTTTCACTTCCAAGATTCCAGTACAAGGATGGTGCTGGGCTTTTTAAAAAGTTGCTCCATTGATGGAATCACGGAGGGCTCCTAGTCTTTCCAACTCGATATGATTTGACGTTTGGTTCCTCAGTGTACCCGTTTGATTTCTCAGTGTACTCTTTAGTCTAAATTGAGAGACTAAATTGAGAACAAAAAGTCTATTCGGACAAATTCCAGGGAAAGAATTTGAGATAAACTGTCCACGTGGCGCAACGTGATTGGACTCTCTCAAAAGTTTAAATGCATTGTCTCAATCACGTTGCACCACGTAGACAGTTTGTCCCAAATTCTGTCCATATAGACAAACTGGAGAGAGAGAGAGACGGAGAGAAGATGGCAAAGTCCTTGGCACATCTACAATGCACTGTTATCTATTTAGTTATAAAACTTGGTGGAAACCAAATTCTATCACCCAAGGTTTCTGCCTACGCCGATTTTATGGATCAATTCCAATATGAAAACTGTATGGGATTGTCTTCTTCGCCGTTTTTTTTTTTTTTTTGGTTTTGTTTACACTTAAAGCACTATAAAATTCACTCAAAATTAAAGTAGTACTTTAGAAAAAAAGTTCCAAAACAAAGTAAAATACCAATGGTTTGCTGATATATTAACCAATTCGTAAACATTGGCAGATACAATTTATAAAACCATGTTTTGAACTTTCATTGCCAGAGTTAAAATATAATTGCTCAGTTTGTGTGACAAGAGTATCCCATAATAGAGAGAATAATCATTCTAATTTTTCGTGCAACTCACTTTTTTGTTATTTAGTGCAATGCATCTTCCTTACAAAAAATTTTAAAAATGAATTGATTTTATTTGACAGAGTGGGTTTCAATTTTCTATGAGATAGGTAAGAATGCAAGAGTTCCTTTTAGGTAAGAATGCAAGAGTTCCTTTGATAAGAATGCAAGATTTCCTTCTCATACTAATAGAAATCCACAGAAGCATGGATCCTATCATTGCACAAACAAGTACTATAGCGAACTAAGCGAAGGAACTAAAATGAAAAGGCGAAGGTGAAATACTAAAAAAATGGCCATCAAATAGTCTTTCATTTCGTAGGAATTGATTATCCAGCCATCACCCCAATAAGTCAATTCCTAAAAGAATAATTCCATCTACATCTCAATCCCATATTCTTCATATTTCATGGCTTGAGTTTTTCCTTCTTTACAATATAGTATATTCCAAGAGATTCATTACTGACCAATCCAATGGGAAATGGCTTTTTTTTTTTTCGTGTTCTTAAATAAAGGGCTATATCTAGAAATGTTTTATTCTTAAAACTATCAAGTTCTTCTCAATGTATTCTTGTTCTTGAACATGAGTACAAACTAATTCCAAGGTGTAGCTCAATTGGCCTAGGACCACGGTTTGCACTTGATGGTTGTAGGTTGGAACCTGCATTACCACACTGGGGCTACAAGGGAGTTTACTCAGCTTCCATCTTGGTTTGGATGGATTAGTCATGCCCAAAGGGTTAGGAACCCTCCGATAGCAAAAAGAAAAAACGAAATGAGTACAAACCATAGTTTAAGATTGTGCTGAGTGCTCCTGGGAATGTAAATGGATCGAATCTGAGGCGAACCACAGTGGATTTGTACCATAATACATCTTTATTGATTAGATCCAATCTGACAAGGAACTTATGTGCTGTATATGGATCCAACTTCTAACTGGGAAAAGGGGTTCGGCTTGGAATCTAGATCCAAAATAAGATGTGGAGTATTAGTATAATTGGGCAAATGGGCTTCCAAAATAAAAAATTTAGAATTTTATAAGTTGAGATATTAAATGGTGTATGATTAAAGTTAAGTAAACACTCAAATATCTATATGTGTATGACTCAAGCTATGTGGGTTATTAAAATCTATTTATATTTTTAATATGTAGATAAAATCATCTTGGATTTGAATCCTTGGGTTGGAACAAATAGGTATCTAGATTCGGATATGCATGTTCCGGATCCTATATGCATGGGCCCAATTCAAATTAGAATCTCCCAAATCCAAAAAAAGGCTCTCTCTATGCCTGCTTCATTTGAAACCGCGGACTTTGGATACTCTGATAATCAATCTGATGATATAACGGTAAGGGCATGTTAGTTTGTATAGAATACATAGGAATTCATATTATAAGTGGTTAAAAATAAAGGTCAAAAGTAAATATAAAAAAATGGACATCAAATAGCTTCTCCTTTTAAGGAAATCGAATCAAGCGCCGATAGGGAATGAAACCCAGCCATCACTCTAGTAATTCAAATCCTAGGATGGTCAAAGTCCCTAATATACATTGCTACCTTATATCCTTGTGCTATATTCTCATATCATTCACACCTCACCTCTTTAATAATCCTTCAATGGTGGTCAGTCGACCATAAATCCCTATGCATTCTAATGCAAACAAGTAGGCCCCGACCACTTCCCTCATGGTGATTGCAAGTGTGATTATGGGCTGTAAGCATGAGTCCCAGTTCGTCCCTTGCAAAAACATGTGACTGGGATTTAATTTAGCTGCTATGTCTCATGTACCCATCCCACGCTCGCTTGTGATCCTAGGAATTGAGGGTATAACTGCAATGACAACTATACCAACTACAGAACTAGGAATATTAATGGGCTGTAACTTACTGAAGCCCAGAGAATTTAGCTATTGGGCCCAATATTCCGGTCTGAACCCAGCCTACCAGTTTGAAAATCTGGTCCAGTCCGAGCCCTCCCCTTTGAGCTAAATAAGTTGGGCCTCGCTTGGCTTTACACTATGAATGGTTTTAAACCCTGACTATCTAACTATAGAGCCAGAAAGCCAGGCCTGAATTCAACTCACGGGCCTGAAAATGCATTCGGAAGTTAGCCCAATGGCGGTCTAGGTCAGACTGGCTAGGTGGCCTGTTAATGTAGAATGCCTTTTGGAGAATCTGCCCTCGAGGAGGATCCATATCTTTAAGTAGGAGTCAAATTCACAATAGTGGTCCTGTTCAAGTACCCTCTTTACTTTTTACTGGTATCGCACATTGGACCTGTGTTGACAAGTATTATCAATACAATCACATAAATGGGCCTACTTATTATCAATACAAATCCTTTTGACATATACCTCTTTGTATTTAGACAACAAGCTCGTATTAAAAATAGTTGTTAAAGTTTGAGTGTATACAAGAATGAGACTGTCTAATTCCTATCTAAGGGATATCTAAACTCCAATTGCTATCTCCCTACTAAATTCACAAATTTTCGAAAAAAAGGTCCTACATTTTGAAAGCTTGATATATGAGAATTTTGATCATCTTAAAAGCTAAAAAAGCCAATTCATCAATTCACACTGGGGTCAAGAATTCCAAGTGCTTTGTAACTGTGAATGTTCGTTTGAACTCATTTATGTATGCATAATAATATGACAACCCTTCTACATGGACAAACTTTTTGGCATGAATTTGTGACAAACTCCCATGTGGCACAATCCTAGAGGTGCTTTTTCCCCCTCTCTCAAAAGTTACACCTCTAAGATTGTGCCACATGGGAGTTTGTCACAAATTCATGCCAAAAAGTTTGTCCATTTAGACTTTTTGATAATATGAACACGTCAATGTTTGTTTGTACTCATTTATACACGTCACTGATTCATAACTGCAGTTTTTAGTGCATGAATGACCTGCGCGTTCGTCTCACATGAGACAGTTTACCACAATTATATTTTGCCCCTTTTCATCTGGACATGGAATTGGGATATATGGAAATTTGTTGTCAGATATGCCGAAAAGTGTATATGGAATGGAACAACATAGGAAGTAATTTATTCAAATGAGCCTTTTCATTTGCATTGAATTGAAATAAAAGGAAAATAATCAATTCAAAAAAATCCTATTTGTTTGCATGGAATTGGATTTTTTTTCTTTTTGCTTAAACAAACTGAATACATACTTAGAATTGAGATTTGAAGGAATTCATTGTTAAAAAAATTGTTATTTTGCATAAAATTGAATCCACATATATATCAAGCTGAAAAACATGGATATTTATTTAATCTAATTATAAAAATTAACTTCATCTATATATATATCCAATGCCAACAACTTTAATGTGAGGGCCCTCACCCCTATCTCTCATATTTATCTATAATAATAGCATCTCCCATATATATATATATATATATATATATATATATATATATATATATATGAGCTAGGCTCTCCTAAGCTCAAGCTTATGATAAAATTTTGTAAGCTCCTACTTGTGGGGCGCACCTTTGGTCCATCCAAATGGACTAAACACATGACCTTCCTAAATTGCACATGTCTACCAACTTTCGGTCAAATCCGAATTTACTAGACCGTTGGATTGACTATGTATCAATTCGAATGGACTATTGACCATTAAACTTTTAGGCCCATATGGAGTTGATAAAAATCACGGTTGGGGCTAATTTTTTGCGAAGAGGAGGATTCCAGGAAGTCCTTGAAATTCCCCCTATCTCCATCCCCATGAGGGTCTCTAAGTAGACCCCACCATACACTTAAGCTTACCTTATCCTAAGCTTGAGCTTAGGAGAGCTAGCCCTTACATATATACTAGTCATTGCCCGCGCCTGAAGGCATAGCGCACCACGCTTTGAGCACAACTAAATCTAATTACTCTTCTTTTGACCACCTAACAACTAACACCGCCCATAATTTAACAAATTTAACTCAAATTTTTCTATGTGGCCCATTGGATCAATCAACTTCAAATCAAGCCCAGCCGGATTTTATTTTTTTAGGTAAAACAGCCCAGCCAATTGGACCCTTGTTTAACCACCATTGAATACCAGAAGTGGCCCACTACTATAAGCAGTCTAGTTTAATTGCATGCAAGCCACGTTTGCATCTGTTACCAAAACAATCGAAGTTAGCCCAGATTCCACAATCCGTGAAAAACAACATATATATGTGAAGGGGCAAACTGGTAAGTTGTGGGCCCAAATTCCACACTGTTCAATCACTCAATTGCAATCATAGCCGTGTATTTAATCATGTCTTTACTTGCAAGGAAGTTTTGAAAAGATAATGGCACGTTTCGTAATTTCACAGAAAACCAAGGACACTCCCATATCCTATGGGAAAAGATAATGGCAGGTTTCGTAATTTTACAGAAAATCAATGGCACTCCCGAATCCTCTTGTCCTTAGTAAAAAGTTACTGCCCCTTTGTTTTCAAATAATTACAAAATTACCAAGCTCTTGAATCCCTTCTCAGCCCTAGGATTTATGTACAAAAATATGTACATAAATCCAAAGGTCCAAAATGTCCAGGGATTCAAATACTGCTCTCCCTTATTATATAGATATATATATATAGAGAGAGAGAGCAAGGCTCTCCTAAACTCAAGCTTAAGATAAAATTTCGTAAGCTCATGCTTGTGGGGCTCACCTTTGGTCCATCCAAATGGACCAAACACATGACCCTCCTAAATTGCACATGTCCACCAACTTTCCCTCAGATCTGAATTTACTAGACCGTTGGATCGACCATGTATCGATCCAAAGGGACTGTTGACCATTAAACTTTTGAGCTCATATAGAGATGATAGAAATTATGGTTGGAGCTGATTTTTTGCATAGAGAAAGATCCCAAGGAGTCCTTAAAATCCCCCCATCCCCACCCCCATGTGGGTCCCTAGGTGGGCCCCACCACACACTTGAGCTTACATTATCTTAGGCTTAAGTATAGGAGAGCTAGCCCCATAAATATATATGAGAAATTCTAAAAAACTCCCCTATCTCAAAAGGAGAGTTTTTGCCCCGATCTATTCGCCAATGATTTAAGAGAATCTATAAAATATCCACGGTTTTATGAGAATATTTAGGAGAGAGAATGGATAAGTGTACCATTGATGACACGTGTCATGCTTTCGTTGGCTAAAAGAGAGGCGTTTTCCTCGTTACTCATATATATATATATATCATATGCATCCATCCCTCACCATATTTGGTGAGGGACACCCCAAAAAGGGGAGTTTCAAGTACAAAAGTATACTTTTGTACCTCACATCAAGTACACTTTTGTACTTGAAACTTTCCCTTTTGGGGTGTCCCTCACCAAAAATGGTGAGGGATAGATGCATATGAATATTACCCATATATATATATATATATATATAGAAAAAGTCTACTTGTTCCGGGATTTTCACTCGGGACGAGCCTGACTCCACATGGGAGGGGCAGGGGCAAATGACTTTTTTGCCCCTCCCATGTGGAGTCGGGACAAGTCCCGGGTGAAAATCCCGGGACAAGTAGCATGTCCCATATATATATATATATATATATATTTAACAAAGGGCTTTGTCTAATCCTGGCGCTTAAGATTGGAGGCTTTTCAAAATCAAGCCCTACAATAGCAGGCCGGGCCAGCACGGATCGGCAGGTATACTTATAATACAATAATAAAAAAATTCTCAACACTCTTTGGTGTCGTAGCGGTGAAGAGGTAGAGGAAACCGTCCTCCTGCTGTGACTTGTGAGTCTCTCTCTCTCTCTCTCTATCTCTTCGTTTACTTGGAACACTTTGATTGTTACTTACTTTACTATCAATTTGCAATATCTTCTTCCTAGGGATATCATCTTTCAATCAATCTCCAGTATTTCTGCTATCCCAATTCTACCAATCTTTTCAAAATTCACTCCCATCTTTCCTCGAGTCCAAACGATCCACGTTGAGTTGAAACTGATTGCTTACACTGTATTTCTCATGACCCCAAATTGGAACAGCACCTGAAATCTGATATTGAGAACAACAACTCAGTTTTCAATTGCTGCTGATTTTGAGAAACTTGTCGTGGCGGAGAATTCCAACTCCCTCTCCTTCATGTGAAGTTTGTTCCACTGTTAAAAGCCATTTCTGGATGAAAGGCTTGAATTTGAAGCTGGCTCTAAGAAAGAATTAATCTTTCAAGAACAAACCAGCAAGGAAAGATCACCCCCACCGAAACTGATAAAAGGCAACTGAAATTTAAGTAATTGTGATGTCCGTGAAGCTGATGGTATGTATGTATGGTTTTTGGGGGGTGTGCAGTCTGTGATTCTGATCATGCCAAATAATTGATATCATAGTTTACATGTAGCATCTTGATCCGCAATGATAATTCTGATTGGTAGCATGTGGGCTATAGATCCTAGTCTCGAGATTGTTATTTCTACTAATCAAACCATGTCAAGGCAGGAGATCATAGATAAGGATATTGCTGGAGAAACTGAAATGACAATCCTCTCTTAATGCTGCATGGAAATTCGATTTGTTTACTTTTGGGAGGTTCTGCTTTTTTATAATTTCTTTGGTTTTCTGGACCTCACTGTCCATGGACCCTGACCCAAAGATCATCTGGACGATATATACCTACTTCACCTGATGATTATTGGCTAAAGAAGATGTTGTGTGTGTTTGCTAGATTGGTTTACATTATGTAGTAGATTTAGGATGGGTCAACTTGGTTTTGTAAAGGTCCTGGATGTGCTTCCGAGTTCCAACTTTGCTGCATATCTAGTAACATCTCTCTCATATTTAAACCTTGATTCTGGACATAAAAGCGGGAAGCTGGTTATTGCTTGTAAAGTGGATTTTGAAAAGCATATGACATGGACTGGGGCTTTTCAAATCCAATGAGTTTGCATAGTTGATTGGAATGGGAAAAACTTCTCGTCTAATGAATTGGGCATACCTCTTCGCCTTCTTGGGAAGCCTTTACTAACAAACATATAGTTCTTAAATTTTCCTGTATGGACCTGTCATAAATTGGTAAACAAATCTTAGCCTTAGACTCTTTTTTGCCAAAATGAAACACAAAAGTAGACTCATCCAAGTTTCTTTTGAAAAAATATTTTTTAGCTGCTCTAATAAAACAATTTAAACATGAATGTGAAGTTTTTGTTTAGGCCTTGGGTATCAAAACATGACAAAGGTGGGGTCCATGGTAAAAGATCCAATCTAAATGTTGAGGAATTGGAAGTGTGATGGATCTCAGGCTGACCTTCATGAACCCAACCTGATTAAGCAATGGATCTTGAAATCCCTACCCAGCCAACCTGACAGGTTCAAAAATAGGTCCTCGACCCTGCCCTAACTTGGGTTGTTTCAGGTGGGCTAATGGAACCCATTGACAATTAACTTGCTTTGGCTTCTTAGTAGGTTCCATATTCTACAACAGTCAGTCTTTATGTTCTCTATTCTTCTTTGCCTGCAATAATTTAGTGTGTGAATTGACTTCGAAGAAATGTTATTTCCAAATTGTACACTGTTACTCGGAGACTGATTGGCCCAAGCATTTTCATTCACATTTAAGAGATTTGATTGTTATGTTATGATATGGGTTTGGTTAGAATAAAGCATGGATCCTTCAGAACGTAGATACTTAGAAGATGATGATACTCCAATCATGAAGACAATTAAAGGTGCAACTACTGGTCTGGCAGCTGGAACCATGTGGGGCACAATTGTTGCCTCATGGTATGATTTGCCGCGTGTTGAGAGGAATGTTGCACTTCCAGGTTTGATCAGAACTGTCAAGTTGATGGGTAACTATGGTCTTACCTTTGCTGCAATTGGAGGAATTTACATAGGAGTAGAGCAGTTGACGCAGCAATACAGGATGAAGAGAGATTTCATTAACGGTGCCGTGGGTGGTTTTGCTGCCGGGGCCACTGTTTTGGGCTACAAAGGTATGGTTTCTTTGTCCCATCCTTTGGTATTGTTGTTGTTAAGAACAGAATTGGACTATTTAGAGAAGGACGAGTGTCAAAGAACATGCATGATTTTTGAAAAAAAAAAAATTTCTGAGATTGCATATTTGAGCAGTATGATAAAATGACTTGTCACGTATCGGATTTTGATTCTTTTTATTGGCAAATATCATTTAAATTAAGTTGCCAACAACTAACTGATTTCCCTCATAATAAGAGCATAGTCAAATGGTTCTGTCCCGGATTCCGCAGAATGGGCATCATTGAAGACTTTTGAAAAAGGAAGAAGGACGAAGGGGCATGGTAGAGATTTACATGGATCTGGTTTCATATTCATAGAGGGAGGGTAGAGATCTTTTTTCTTTTTTTCCCCTTTTTGCAGAAAGTTGGTCATCCACACCATTTTCTAACCATGGCATGCCAATTCTCTCATCATTAAGTTTAATTCCTGCTCTCTGTGGAAACCAAGTGGAAATGCATACACTCTAATTCTTTTGTTGTTTAAAAGGTTTTCTGGTGATAGAACCGATATTTGGCAGTTAGCTTTTAGGAAATGAATATTTGAAGCAAATTGAACCACTATTGGTATGTACTTTGTAATTGATGAATACACTACTGCCACCACTTCTGTTGTAGAATACTCTGGAATTTGCAGAAGAATCACCCACCCATTGTCTCTAGTGGAATTATAGGGAGCAGGATACAAATTCTAATTTTTCTTGTTTTGGTAGCGAACCCACACTGGCCAGCATATTCAGGTAGGATCATTTAGCTTAGCGACATGCTTGAAACCAGGTCACCTCTTTTAAAAGCGAGGGTGTCTTAAGTAACCAACTCACCTATGAGTGGAAAGTGTTCTTTTGAGGACTGTCAGTTTGTTTGACAAATCCCTATAAGGGCTAGCAACAATTAGTAATGTCGAATTCCTAAGTATGCTCCTCATTTTCCATTCAATTACTTCGTAAGCTTATATGGCAATCCCTGTGAATGTGAGTGGTGGGCAAGCTTTTATTACAGTTAATAAATTATTGAATTTCTCATCAAGAAATGAGGTCACTACAGGATGAGGACAGCTCTCATTTTGAACATTGCAATATATTAGCAATAGTCTATAGATTTGTAGAAAGTAATGCTCTGGTTATGATGTTACCTATTGGACAAGGGTTTACATCATACCATAAAGTGTGTTTATGGTAGTATGGAAATGAGAAAAGGATTGCCTGTGATGGCTTTGTTGCCAAAAATGTGTAATAGCCCATCAGGTTTAGGAATTCAGTTGCCATTCAAAAAAAAAAAAGAAGAAGAAGAAGAAAATGTATCGATCCTGTGTGACTTCCATTTTTAGTGTAATTGTGTTCGTTCATTAGGTTCTGAAATTTATATTTTTAGTCATGGAATTCATATATGTTGTCTGAAACCAGAAGAATTTATTGTCATTGTGCTCTGCTGCCCATATTACAGGGAGGAGCATTACAACTGCCATTTCTGCTGGAGCGGCTTTGGCTTTTACTTCCGCTATTCTGGATATTGGTGGGCAGACTACAAGAATTGACAATGGTAAGGAGTACGCTGCATACACTACCCAGAAAAGGCCTTCATCTAGTTGACCACTTCTCTGTCCTTGTAAAAACAGTCAGCTCTTGGGATGGCCTTGTTATGCTCATCCTTTGTATTACTGTATTTACACCTGTTCAGAGTTTTAAAAGTATCAAACCTTTCCTCCAGTTGGTGTCTCCAAACTTCATGTTTGCAGACTGGAAAAGGGGGGAAAGGAAAAACGAAAAGGAACTTCTTATCTATCTGTAGTTTATACTTCGGCGGCATTCTGGAAATGGCACTTTTCTTCAGGCAGTTAGTGTTTCTGGAACTTCCAAAGTAGAGGATTTGTAATAAATCTTATTCTAACCTTTTATCTTGTTAATGTCTTGTTGTACATTAGTTGTTGCCTTTTGTGAGTGCGAAATGCAATGCCTCGTGAACATTTATAAAATCCTGGGGCTTTGGATAACATGAGGCAGCCAACAAACAATGTATTGCACTTACTGAAGTGCGACTACCCTGTCACTGGTGCCATGGGTTTCAAGGAGCTGGTGTAAACCTTCTCGCACCTTCAGGAGCAGGCAAAACCTGAATCCGATTCATGTCTGCTTAAAATCCATAAGCCCATACCTGCTTGGATCCCAAAAAATTCATTGCCATTTGCCCGACCACAGCCACCCTTGATTGGATGAATTTGGAAAGATAACCCACAAAGAGAGATTATTGCCATCCCTGAGAACTGGGTTCGTCTAGGACCTTTGCCTTTGATGGTCCAGTTGGGCCGCACTCAAATCATTTGATTGTTCGAAACGGGCGAAAAAGTTGAGAGAGGAAAAAAAAACAGACCTCTTGATTTTATCTTTTTGACATAAGATTACTCTGCTAGTTTAGCACTTTACTAACATAGTAAAAGTCAAGTAAAGCCTTCATTTTAAACAAGATGTCACATCAAAAGCACTTTAATTCAAAATTTTCTCCGTTTAAAATAAAAAAAAAAGTTAAAAAGCTTACCTTTATCTACTCAAAAAAAAAAAAAAAAAAAAAAAAACCCTCCACTTTTCTATAAAAAAAAGTCAAAAAGATTTCATAACAAACAACTAAAAATAAAATACCATCATAACCCACTTATATTTTATTCTTTCTTCAAAATCAACTTTACTTCACTTAACTCTATTAGAAGAGTTGCCAAACTGGCCCTGAATTTGGTTATGCTTAGTCACATAGCTGTACGGAAACTATGCCTGCCATAAGAAGCTTAGTGAGCATCGGAGAATAACCAAACTCTCTGGTTTTAAGAGAGAACGTGTAGTGAATCCTGTAAGGACCAAATTCGGCGTTAGCCTCCTCTGCCTCATGGGTCATGCTATAGGTCATGGATCAAGGCTGCAACATACTGATCTTTAAACATTTTGGTTACTACTCATAATTGAAGCACCACTAACAACATGCTCATAAATATCATGCACATGTTACATAATGGCAAAGTTATTCTAGCAAGATTTTAAAAACTTTAGTTTATCCTTCAGGGTATCAACAGAAAAAAAAAAAAAAAAAAGAGAGAGAGAAAAAATAATTAAAAACACAAGGATAAAAAAATTTTAAATATTAAAACTTTAACAGATTGTTTGTTTGTACTTGCTTACATATATAACCATGATACTTCCAACATGTATAAACTCATTTACGCATCACATGTATAAACTTTGTTGTGAAAATGATGTTTAAATGGGCCATTTTTCAGATATCTAGGTGTGAAACCATTACACACCTCCCTCGTCAAAGAGGACACCATATGCTCGGACAGTTTATTGGACATGGTATCAAAACCCATCATCGTGTTGCATTATTGTTTGCAACTCCGAGCCCCAGATTTTTTTTAACTGAATCATTCAAATTTTTATTGACCATTAAATCCCAAACCGTTTAGTTTCATGCCTGAAGTCATTTTAGATTTTGAGGGGATAAATGCTAAATTAATGCAGAACATTCAATATATTGGAGATATTAAGAGCAGTGAAAAACAAATCTGTAGTGACCATTTCATGCAAATCTGCTGTAAGGAAATCTTTGTGGTATCAAATTTACACATAAGAGAAGTCAACCATCACACATACCAAAAGTGAGACAGCTGTCAACTGAAACTTCGCTTTCGAATCAGAAAGGGCTGAAAATTCTTCCAGAAAAGCCATACACTGTACTTTTACTTTTACTATACATCTGTACATGTCACAACATTCAGTAAATCCAATTTCTACAGCCGAACTAACTATTGCTGGAGCAGCCAGGCAAATGAAGCAATGGCTCCCTGAATCAGAAAAAAGTACATGATGAAACTCACACCCCAAGTCATCCACCCGGCATTGAAAACAGTAAAAGGAAAAAAGAACCGAATGAAACCTCACTCAAGGTACCAAAGTGATGTCATCAAATACAGGAAGATTATCATCACATTCACAATGCTTTCCATTCATCTGTTAATAGAGGTGTGTTAATGTGTGTCCCCATATGATACAAGAGCCTCTGCAGGCTCGGTAGTCTTGTGAGAGAAACTTGGAAAATGCTGGAAGAGAAAGATTGCTAGGGATCCATTTTTGCAGAGGGAACAGAGCATAGCACAACATGAATTCATTCACGTCGGAGACAGTAAAGCTGACGGATATTTCCAGAAGCTGTTACATAGCATAAAATCAATTCAGTTAAAGCCACTTTCTACCTTCTGCCATGAAGCAGGTAGTTTAGGCTGGTTGAAGGTAATATTGGTAATATTTGAAATATAGGACTACAGGTTTTAGGTACACCAAATACTTATTTCAGTCATGTAAATAGAGATGTTACAATCAATAAGCTTGTATAGTTGTAAACAATTTTCAAATTTTATACAGTGGAGCTGTCATCTGTCAATAAATAACTAAAAAGCACATTTAAATGCAAGAGAGATACTGTATTGTCTAGTTTCATGGAATAAATTTGAAGTTGTTTTTACTGGAAGAAGAAAAATCAATGTGTATCACTCAAAGTTGTGTCTGTTAACATTTGTCATAGGTCTCAATTTTCACTGGGCATGCATCCATGCTATCAGTCTCACAATCAAAATTTTAAGCATACAAAACAGAGAAAGTTTGCAAAACATATCGTAAATGTGCATTTTATGAATCAGTATACAGTATTTGTCTTCAGCACAAGAATCTTCTAAACAAAAGCGTGTTAGAATACATGAAAGCAGTATCTGGAAAAACAAATGAAATTTTCTGTTCTTACTGTCCTTAAGAGTCCTCGCCAGTGACTGAAGCTAAGGCAGGGACCATGTAGATTGGCAGGACAGTATTACATGCAACAATTTGTATATACCATAACTGGTAGCTGCACTAGATGAGCCACTTTCAGGTTTTTAGTTGGTAATTTAATAAACATCTCCTTACCATCCTACTAAGTTTTATACAGTAATTGTTCTGCCTCTTAAATAGAAAATGAGGCAATTGAATAGGGAAAGATTGATGACAACGACCTAAAGCAGCCATTAACAGAGCGTCAGTATCTTCCAATTTGGACTTTCTTCCACCCTGTTTGTAGGGCTGCTAAAGAGACCACCTCTTAAATAGAAAATGAGAGGCTTGAAACAGGGAATTATTGATGAGAACGACCTAAAGCAGTCATTTAACAGACTGAATAGCCACTATCTCCCAATTTGAACTTTCTTCCACCTTGTTTGTATAGCTGCTAATGAAGATGCAGCATAAGTTGGTGAAGGAGGGTGTAAATAGAGATAACTGCTACATCAGCAATGTCTTTCCTCCCTGATTCATATTTATTTGTGTACTTCTAAAAGTTCAATATATTTATAATGTATGTTTATGTGTATCAGGCTTGTTCTAGAACAGTCTAGCTCAAGAGCAAAAACGGGTCTCCCACTAATTTATTTTCCTTTCTTTTTGGGTGGGGGGTAGTTACTATATGTTTTAATGGATGAAAGCCTATTTCATCAAGTGTTCAAGTTCTCATTAATTGGTCAACTCATGGATATTAACAGAAGTTTAAGCTTTACAATATCTTCCTCGTCTGAAATCATGAAAAAGAAAATGAAATTCACTAGAGTTTGTAGCATGGTTGGAAGGTGCTCATTGTTGCAAGTCGTAACCATGAGGTTGGGGGTTCAAGTCATCTTACCAGTTAAAAAAAAAATTACAGTAAACAGGACATAATGGTGATTACCATATAGCCAATCTTTGAAGTGAACGTGAAGGGCAGATATTATTTCGCGTTTCTGATTTTCGTCAAGTGGTGCGTCCCTCAAGGCTTGTTTGATTTCTTTTGAAACCAGATTCTGAAAAGTACAGTGTACTCAATGACTATGAAAGTGGTGATTGTCAAGGTAAGCAATATGCAGGCAAATGGACAGCAGTATCATTGCAAATAGAAGTGTATCAAGAGCTTAAGCATATTCAAGAAAGAAACCTTATGAACTAACAAAGGAAACATATATGACATCAATTAAACTGGAGGAGCACTAGAGAGCCTGCAACTATCTGCATGGTTCTATGTTTCTGTGTACATACATTTTTCATCTGTGCTGACTTATAAATCTCAGGCAATGGAAATGGATTATGTTTTTCAGACTGGATTGATTCGCCTCCCAACCAGTTAGGAATCTGCAATAAACAAGTAAAGTATGCAATAAAATTCTGTATGTAGTGATTATTTGTAACCTAAAAATTGAAGAAAAACTAGTACAACCTCAGTAAAAAGTTCAAAGTTCATGTAGGATTCACTTAAAATATACTACACTTTCATGCTGGCACAGAATATTGAATGGGTTGCAAAGGCAAAGAAGAAAATGGTATGACACTGGTGGCAACATTTAGGAAGTATGAAATAGCCCTCAAAGCAATGTTTCTGTGTTCAGTAAACAACTTATTGCGGGATTTCCATTTTGTATAACAGCAGGCTCCTGCACTATTATTAGTTTAGAACATCAAGTGCAGCCCCAAAGCTTCACACCGATGGGAGCCTACAGGAAATTATATGCAGCCTACCAACCTTTTTTCAGACATTACCCTAACAAAAATGAGTATTACCAAAAAATTGGTGAACCGTGAAGGATCAAGGCATGTAGCAGACGGGGCTTCAACATCAGAGGCCCTTGCAAAACAGGATAATGAACCATGTGGATCAACCATTCCCATTGCCAGAGGCTCATCCCATCTGTTAACCGTGCAATCAATGCCAACTTGATTCATGTGTTCCTCCAACTGTGAATAGAAAGTGTTGTGTGGTGCCACCTGATGAACAAAATATAATAAAATAAAAACTAAAAAATGCAATATGTTCCAGTACCCACAGAGAATACACATGATTATATCCAATTTGATTTGCACTATGATACAAAAGTACACCTAAAAGAGTCATTTCTGGTGTAATTAAAGATTCAGCACAAAATTAAGTGTTAATTATATCAATTGTGTTCTGTGGACCTGAAGACCATCTATTGGAACATGGATCATATCACAAGGTCACAGGTAGTGGGGACATTAATGGACCTCCGATTACAATGTTAGGTAAAGGTCCGGACCCCACAAAACTGCATACAGACACTTTTTTGGACCTGATTCAATTGGGTCTAGGTCCAGCAGGGTCCACACTCCACACCCAAATGTGTAATATCTGAGTAATATGTATAACAATAAGATCATCATCATCAGCATCATCAGCATCATCAAAATTCAAAGCCTTGTCCCAACTATGTTGGTATAACAATAAGATATATTAGATAAAAAAAATATTATAGATAGTATATTAATACTATTATATTTGAATATTGAACCATCAACAGCTTGCGGCAAAGTTGGTGGGGTGCTCTGTGGTTCTAATGCTAGGTCATTGCTTCAAACTTGTTAAGAACCTCTCAAATCAAAAATTTTAGTAGATTTTAATTCAAATCGAGCCTGAATTGGGAGCTGGATGTAATTAGAACCATCAGGTAAGGTCAGGTTTGAGTTCAGTCATATAAACCTAACGGCAGTCAGGTCCAGGTCCAGGTCCAGGTCCACCATTGACCCAACCTGAACCCAACACATCTACATCCCTAACTGGTAGCTACATGAACAACTGAACCAATGAAAACTACCAAAAAGAAAAACTGCATGATCGGAGCCCATAGCATAGTTGGAAGCTCTTCAGTCATATCACAGGCTCTTGTCATGTTAACTTCAGGAAAAGGTCATTCAAAATGCACAACACATCCACAAACTGAACAAGCATTGTAATTAACATGGCCAAACACATTACATGAAAAGGGTAAAAGCATATAATATGTTACTGAACAATCAATGGAACCCAAACAAAAGGATTAAACTGATTGTTCCTGAACAATATCACCTCAGTTATAACCTGAGAAGCATAGTTACAGATGAAAGAACAAGATATATACAACTTTTGTATTTGAAGATGGATATGATGTCATAATCATTTTCCAGCAATTGGATAGAGATAATAGAGAAGGACTAAAAACAGCACAGCATTGCAGGAAAGCAAAGTCAAAGCACACAAACAAAATGAAAACCATCACAGTTCTCACCTGCAGCATATGGTTATCCCCCAGAAGAACTGGTCGTTGATTAACCCCCAAGAAAAACACACATTCACGGCAATTTGAAATAGAGATGCGTTTTGCAGCTGCAATCAGTTGTACCCTTTCACAGTGATCCACTCTTACAGACTGTAAAATCAAGAATGAAATAGATTGAGCATTCAGATTAAACATAAACCTAACTAATGGCAACATGCATCCCACACCACATACTCTGCCTGCTTTAAGATAATAGCCAATAGCAAGCTCTACCACATTAGTAACAAACAGCAGCTGAATATGAATATCAAATGAGAAGAGAATCCTCAAAGCTACATAAAAATCAGGAAGTACACAAACCAAACCCACACAAGTTACAGAAGAACAATTCATTTAGCTACAGATCATTGTAAAGCAATAGTGAATTATGAATCATACAATTGGAATAGTGGTTACGTGATGATAGAAACTAAAGTCAGCCTCTCTCTCCATGTCAACCATTTAACTTCTATCTATAAGAAATCAACACCAAATATCTTGAAACTAAATACAACTGATGCAAAGACTATGGGCCGACAGCTAGGCCCATGCCCCACAAGTGGGACCCATAGAAAGGAGTCTAATGAGCAAACCCAAAAGACAAGGGATTTCTTCCTCCATAGTTTAGTATCTTTATTTATTTCTCCGATTAGGGCTTCTTAAAAGAAGTTGGATTAGGGTAGTAGCAGTAGTTTCCCCCTAGAAGGGAATTTTTTGAGATTAGGAGTCGTTTCCCATATCCATCAAAATATTTTGAGTGTGGGTTTTTTTTTTTCTTTATATAGGGCAAGAAGGAAGACAGTTTTGGAGATTGATAAAATTTTCCTTCATGGATGGAGTTTTCTCTAAGGTTCACTCCTCTTTGTAAGAGTCTCTCAAAGACATCTTTTCTATGCTTCAGCACTTCATTCGAAACCCTTCTAGGGTTTGCATCAACAAGACAACAACCGACAAAAGGTACAGATACTTGAGACTGCAAGTTCATACGGAAACATGAATGATATTTTCTTTTCTCAGTGTTTAATAGGGGGGACTTCCATAGGTTGGACCCATGGAGCCCTAATTTGAGCTTATGAAGACAGTAAGACACAAGCTTTTTGGAAACACTGTTGTACATGAGTTGTAGCAAATAGATAACATGGGCAGGGACAAGCTCCTGTCGAACTGTTTGAAGGTACTCACTGCCAACACCTCATGGTTATAGGCTCAAATCATGTCACTTATCAAAGAAAAAAAATGAAAATGACTGGAATTTTGGAATCTCTCTCTTATATTTTATTGTCATTAGATCCTGAGGTTCTTGAAGTGCCATATTGCCATTCCATAGATCTATTTGCATCTAACTGTTGTATTGTTGATGTAAAACAAGAATAGAACCCATTGGATGCAGGAGAATACTTATATATTTGTTCACAATGAAAAGCCCGTCACACACATCCTATGAAGATAGAATCACCAAAGAAAATATCAAAGGCAGATGTCGCATAAGAAGTGCTTCAAGTACTATAAAGGAAACCAAATAGAACTTGAATTTGTGGTCGAACTCTCCAACAACCCGGGAAGAATGATGTAAAGCCAATGAACCATTGCAATTAGACGTGTGGCCCAAGTGAGGGAACCAAGAAAGTTTAGGAAATTTTTTTGTTTTGTTTTCCTACTGAGTTGTAATTAGGATTAGCCTTCTAGTTCCAAATAGGAGTCTTTATTTGGGTTTTATTTCCCTAATGAGTGGTAGTTAGGATTAGCTCTCTAATTCTATTTAGTTTCCTACTTTGGTTAGGACTTAGGAGTCCTTTGATCATTGGGTTTGATCTCCTATTTATATGAGCATTGTATAAAGTTAAAGATGGTCAACAGTTTAATAAAAAAAATTCTTTTGTGGGTTTATGATGCAATCCTAGGGTTAGGATGCAAGTGCCGGGGCACAATTGGGGTTCCCAGCACGTGGAAGACACTCTCCAACGATAAACCCACAAAATGGAATTCTATTAATCTCAAAATCTCTGAGATCATTGATCTCTACAATGCTATATTTATAATAAAATAAACTTAAACCCTAATAAAGCATTCCTAATCATACTAGGAAACAACTAACAATCCTATCCAAGTTAGAAACTATTCTTAAATGCAACTTCTTAAATAAAATTAGAAACTAATAACAATTAATAAAAAATTCCTAATCTTGCTTGGGTCCCACAATTGGACCATGAGTCTTGCCCCAACGGCTAGATAGTGTTGCTGCATCAATTTATCTTTTGGCATTTTTCCTCCTTGTGAGTCTCTTTGGAAACATTGTTTTACGTGCCTCGGAGCTTTTGACCCAAACCCTCTAAGGTTTGCTTTGGCAATATATCAAATATCTGCTCCCTAGGGGGAACAAGACTTGCACACAACTTGACTTTTTGTATGTTATATGGGGCCTCACTTGCAGATCACGATTCACGGGTGCATCATTCAGTATGTAGCCCGGAAATCTAAGATGATTGTAGTCAGATATGAAGGATAAAGATATAGAAATTAATATAGACCCAATAAACTGTAAATTATCAGACAAAGAACATTCAAATAAAATCATCGTTTAATTCTGTGACCTCATGAAAACAATCATAAATAGGTATAGAAAAGTCATGAAATCATGCATACCTTACCAATGGCTCCAAGAACAATAGTTGCATCAGAACATCCATAAACAGTAGCATATCTAAGAGGTGCTAGTATGTAAATCATCGAATCATGACAATTAAGAATCTGCATTGAAACAATTAAACATGGGAAAAGAAATAATAAGTAACATGAGTATGATTCATGAAGCAAAGCTTTCATGCTCTAGACATATGCATGTAGCATTTCAGACAGTGATCGTGGAGAAGTTCATATCTGTCATTCAAGCTACCTCAAAATTCATGGCATGTCTAGGCTTATCGAGGAAAATTTTCAAATTTTATCTAATTACTTAAAGTTTTGATACTAAAATACTCACCTTTACTGAGCATCCTTTGATATCACATGCCTGCTTTACAATACAAGCTTTAGAAAATCCCTCCACAAAAGTTTGACTCCTAGAATATGCCGCATTACTAATTGAGGGGGTCCTACTCGGTGGGGAACTATTTTGCCCCCCCGAATGACTTGTGTTGGCGTCATCCATAGTGACATCCAGATCAAAGGCTCTGGGAGGGGCACTTTCTTCTGTTGAAACCTTCTTAGCAATATGTACCAAAGAAGTGCCTATGTTTTGCAAAAGCCAGTAAAGAACTTGTGCTGCAGGAAAAGGAACAGGAGGCATGACTGGATCTGAATTTGCAAAAAGGGTTGCTGCCTGGCTCAATGGAACCACTTCCGACCCATTTTCACCAAACTGAATGAGAAACCCAAGGCGCTCAAACTTTTCTAAGGTCAAAACCTACATGAAAGAACAGATAAACACTTTATATTTGCATAGGACTGGCATATGAGAGAGAGAGAGAGAGAGAGAGCTGCATATAGTCTAAACAGTAAGAAGAAAACTTCTCTTTCAATGTAAGAAAATGTATAGAAGCAAATATTTCCACTAACAGTATTGCGGTTAAAAGAAATCATTACTTATTAAGATAGAAATGCATGAGATAGGCAACCCCTCAAACAGAATCATGATATGAATATCTTCATCCTACCTAAACCATATTAATCCATGTCCAATCCATCCTCATGAACCAAAAAAATAAAGAGCCTAATGAAGTTACAATCCATATAGGGATTGAATTGTCTCCAACGTAATTGGAAACAGCACAGATAGCAAACATAAAATTAGAAATACATCCTTTTATCAGAAATGTCCAAATAAATGAGACAGCTCCAAGAATTTTCTTTTTGTGAGGACAAGGAGATGAACACAAGAAATCTTTGTGGTAACAAATTTTCAGTTTGCAGCTTCCTCTCCCTGATAGGATTGAAATTTTGCACAAGCTACCTATCAAAAAAATAAAAATAAAAATTTGCACAAGCTGGGTTGGGCCTTTTGGACAATCGACAGAAGGTAAGAATTAAGATTTGGCTTGAATTAAATGGGGGGCTTTTAAAGATGTAAGGGGATGGGTTTGTGGGCTGGTTCAGGGACTGCAATAATACAGTTCCTGTAACTGGAAAAATCTAGACACAATTGGTTTAGTCAAAAGGTTTGGTGGGGCTGATTTGTGCTGGCTTTGAAAAGCATATCGTAGAGTTACGTTTTAGGATTTAATATGAATCCAAAAATAGTTTAGGCAAAATTATAGCAGGAGAAGTTCACCAATCAAAACAATAAAAAACAAAATTGCGACACAAACTTGAATGGAATTGAAAGTAAAAACAGGGAACTATTCAGATGATTATTTTTTCTCTGGGAAAAACCATAGGAAACCCTAATCTAAGATAAGGGAATCAAAACAAGACAAACCATAGGACCTTATTTGCTATGGTATCAAAATTAATTAATGGAGGATGGATCAAAGTGGAGTCTTCACATACATCTTGGAGCCATGCCAATGGAGTCCATGCAAGGAAAAGTTGATTCTCATACGATAAAACTTCCTAAAATACAAATTGGGCATGTGAGATGACCATAATACCCTCATTCAACATGTGACCAGTTAAAACACTTCAGTCATGGGCCGCTTTTGGTTGACTGGACCGATACTTGTCTTTAGGATGATTTTTGCCCATGGCCTGCACCAGCCCCCACTGCTGGATCAATTGTGTATAAGTAGGACAACGGCAATATAACATTTTGTGGAGCTTTTTAGAGACCCCTTTATCTAATTTTTTTTGTTTATGTAGATCAGTGCATTACAACTTTTGAGCAAAACTAAAATAGTCTAATTAGATTTCATAATCCCTAGGATTTTGGGTCAAATTCTACAAGTAGAGATGCTTGTGGCCTGGGCCCAGCCTCTTTGGGCTGGTCCTGAATATATATAACAGTTTAATATTTGGGCCGAGCTTGGATTTAGGACAGAAAGCCCAAAGCCCGGCCCGGCACGGCCCACTTGTAGTTCAGTGATATTTTGTCCAAATAATTGCTAGAAAACCCATACAATTGTAAAAACCTGGATCCGCTCAGCCCAGCCCGATTGACTAAATGGGTGGGCTTAGGCCTGACGTTAATGGTCGGTGTCAAGCTTGAGCCAGATAGGGGCCTGTGTTTCTAAGTTGGGCCAGGCCTGGATTCAGCCTGGCCCAACCCGGCCCATGAACACTCCTATCTACGATGACTGAGATGATCCCTATGACCTCTGATAGGGGAAAATGTTCTATTTAGGAGGAATTTTGTCAGTTTTGGTTGGAGAACAGTATGGACACTCCTATCCTTTCTGGTGATCCTGCTCTCTAAGTATTTTTTGGATATGACCTAATTTAACGCAATTTCATTTCTATTTGACTTTGATCTGACTAACATTTTTTAGAATACTCTTGTTTAAAGATTGTCTGAACTTTTCTTTTAAAATACTTGATACTTTCCTATGACTACCGGCTATTGCGTACTGGAATGGAACTTGAACACCACATTTTATAGATTAAACTTCTATATCCTGTGAAGATTATTCTTGTATATCCTGTGAAGGCTGAGATTCAATTTGAAGGATATTGTTCTTGGCATTTCTTCTGTTGAGAACTTTCTTCCATAGACTAATCATTGATATTCAATATGAGAATCTGAAGGATCTCCTTTTCAAGATGAATAAAACTGAACCTAACTCTGTTAGATTTGATGAGAAAGAAAAAGGGGGGAAAACACAGGCAATGGCCCTATCACTTAAAACATTTTGTTGAAGCAAAACAACCAAAACTTTTGAGGAGCCAAAACTTAAAGCCGAATGGCTTCAAAATCATTTAAAGGTAGTCACTTGGGTATTGAATTCCATTTACCAAAATATAGGACTGACTAAACAGTCACAGGAAATGCCGGCTTATCTTAAAATGTCATATTAAAAGTGAACAAGGCAAGGAGATTGTCTCAACTTGGAATTGCTATAATGGTATTCAGGACATATGGAGCAGAAAATACTATGCTTCTTCAATCGGTGCCAAAGGGTATGTTAGCGGTGATGGAATCACTTGAAATACATAAAGAACCACGTCTAACAGTCTGTTATGAATTTGTATCTAGAGATTGAATCAGCTAGAGCTGAAAGTAGGAACAGATAGACTCAACTCGCATCCAGGTACATGTATCTCGGAACCGCATAAAGAAGAGCTAAGAGTATCATCCTAGCATAAAGAAAGAAACTTAATCCCAAGCTTTCCTGGTTCCTACCATTGGATCTGAGAATAACACTGCTTCAGGACAAAGGAAAATAAAGGGATAAGGAGATGCAGTGAGTCATATTAATTGAAAGAAGAAGAGTCAATATGCCATTGTGAAAGAACAGATCAAATTTCTATTTGAGAGCACCTGATGACCCAGGAAGATCTAACAAAATGATTTGAGCCTGTTACTTATTTAGTTGCCTCAGCTTTTTCTGTCGGGTATTTTTTAGTGAAATGCTTCCTTCCATATTTGTTGATTCTACTTCTGCTTGGTTTGTAGACTCAGTTGCTTTCAATCACAGCTGGAACTTAATGATCTAAATAATTCTCAACTTTAAAATAAAGAACAACGGGTCCTTCTTGCCAATGATAAGAAACTATCAATCTAAAACACTGGGCCTATCAACCGATCAAAAAAAGACACTGGGCCTATCAAGTTTTTTACTATCGACAAATTTATCTTTCTGGTGTTTATTTTGTTTCCAATTCTCCACCAACCTAAGTTTTGTGTGTTAGGTTAGGTGAAAATAACAGTTCCATACTCATTCATCTACTGAGTGTGTAGTGCAGTATCAGAAAATTACTCGTTGTGGCAGAGCATTTGGATCATTTTAAATTATTCATAATTATTCATTGGGGGCAGCATTTGGATCATTATAAATCATACATGTTTGCTGTGTTCATTTCATTTAGGACACACTTTTAATGAACATGATGTATGAAACAGCCAAGAATCACAATTTCCACATCACCGAAATGTCAATAATTGGAAAGTGTATTGATGACGATGACGACAGACATGTTTACAAGGAATTGTAATAGTGGACTACCTTTATTGAGGCAATACCATAAGGAATATATAGAACAGACATGTTCATAAAACAGTTGATGATCTCCCTTACAAATGCACAAGATTGAAACTAGAACAAGCTAGCATTTTGTTTCCCAATAATATTTGAGATACAACTACCTAGAGTATGAAATGGCCAAAATATCTTCTCATCACCATCGTGGATTGCAATTTACATCCAATCTCAAACAAAAGGAATATGAACTCTCATTCTTCTCCATTGATGTTGGTTTCACTCAAGTGTCAAGATTAATCATCTCTCTCAAAACTTAACAGCCAAATAAACTTCAGTTTTAAGACCATATTAAGCTACGATGAAGGGGCAAAAGAAATAAATAAATAAATAAACCTATGCAAGTTCAAAGTATACTAACCAGGGATTGCTCATCTTCACCACCGGCAGGCTCCGCCAAGAGAGCAATTATGTTAGCCAGGTGCTTCTTCAGATAAGATAGCTGATAGGCCTCTTCTTCGGCTTCTGATGGCACAACCCGCCTGCCATTGCTGTGCACAAGCTGAGAATTGACAAGAGGTCATGCATATATTGAAAACTGATTTGATAAAGATCTATATAATTCGGCCTGAATGTTTAGATCAGCATCTCTTTTGCACCTTTTGGTCAAAGAGGCTTTAGGATTAAAGTTGAAGATCCACAAGGGACCATCCAATAATCTCCAAATGATTACCCTAGTAAAATAAATCCTAGGAAAGTGATGGTCCCATCTCCATCCCCACCTTAGACATTGCACTCCTCACATCTTCAATACTTTGATAAAAAATAAAAATTAAAAAACTAAAAAAACTCTTTTACTGTGAATTTCGATAAATCCAGTACCAAGAAGGCAAAAGAGCAGAAAATCTTGAACTAGAATTGAAATTCACTTATTCACACAACTTTTCAGGCATTCCACTCCTCATCTCTTCAATACTTTGATAAAGTTAAACTTCATTTACAATGAATTCCTAAGAATTCAATACCAAGAAGGCATAAAAGCACCAAATCTTGAACTATAATTGAAATTTACACAACTTTCCAGGCATTTCACTTCCACTTCTTCAATACTCTGATAAGGCCTCTTTTGAATTCCTATGAATCCAACGGCAAGAAGGCAAAAGAGGACAATATCTTGAACTAACATTAAAATTGACACAACTTTTCAGGCATTCCACTCCTCACCTATAAAACATCACTTACCATCACTTACCATATGAATTCCTAGGAATTCAATACCAAGAAGACAAAAAGTCCCAAAATCTTGAACTAGAACTGAAACTTACACAACTTTTCAGGCATTCCGCTCCTCACCTCTCCAATACTCTGATAAAACCTCATTTACTATGAATTCTTATGAATTCAATACCAAGAAGGCAAAAGAGCCCAAAATCTTGAAGTAGACGACAACAGAAAAGAGAAGTAAAACTCAAAGCAACAAAAGTAAAGTAAGGAAGAAAAACAAAACCTGAGTTGATGAGAGGAGGGAGAGACATTCATCGAAGGCAGACGTCGAGGGCATGGGCATAACATCTGCGACCGAAGCAGAGTCCTTGTGCGACTGCGGCCTTGGCAAGAGCCTCCTGTAGGATTGAAGGTAGAAGAAGAGAATGAGATCGTCGACGTCGGCGCTGATCTCGTCATTCCGATTGGCAGCAGCAAGCGGATCGGAATCGGAGGGGAGAACGGCGGCGAGGGTTTCGAGGATGAGGAGGGCGTGGTCGAGGGCGATCTCGAGGGTTTTAGAGATGGCGAGGGCGTCGACGCGAGGCGGAGAGGAGGCGGCGCTGAGGAGCTTGGCCTTGAGAGGGGCTAGGTTTTGGGTTCCGCCGGAGAAGACGAGGTTCGAGAGGGGGAGGAGGAGGCCGTGTTCGAAGGTTTCTCTTCTCGGGTGGAGGAGAAGAAGAAGCGGTTCTTGCGGTGCAGGTGCTGTCGAGAGTTCGATTTCGTCGCCCATTTCCGCGCGAGAAGGGAAGCGAAATGATGGGAGAGGATCTTGGGAAATGGCGGAGAGGGAGGAGAGTCAAAAGAAAAATGGGAGGGAAAAGAGAGAGAGTGAAGTGTATGGGAACTGTGAAGTGTTTGTTATGACTATATGAGTCAAGGGATCAGGACGGTTAGTGAATGAGTAGGGATTCTCTGCATTTATCACTTGTAAAAATCCAGAGTTTATTGAATTGAAACTCTAGAGTGGGGCTTGTTTATTAAAAATCCGAGACATTCAAAATGATTGTCATTGTCATAGATGAGATGTGCCTGAGTTCTTACCATGATAAAAGTTGAACTCACCGTTAGATTGATTATGTGAGGAATAATGTGATTAATATAGCTTTTTATACAATGTTAATGATACTTATTAATGATGGTATTCATCTTATGGTGAATAAAGCTAGCATAAGTACCAATATAAGCACACTTAGAGTGAGGGGAATCCTCCAAAAACTCCTTGAGCGTTTTGCAAAGAAAAACTCCCCTTTTTTAACCTATAAGTTTAACACATGTCATCAATATCATATCTTTGTCTTTATCTCTATACATACACGTTAAGGTCATGTTTGGCAATCAAATCTTTAGAGAAAAGATTTTCGATTTCCCTTGTATTGTGGTAAATCAATGTTTGGCAATTGTAAATTCCCGAAGATTTTGACGAATCGAAATCTTTATTTGTTAGGATTTTTAGATCCGACCATCCCCCATGAGACTTGAAAATCCTTATTTAAGTGGATTTGCACTCTCAACCATATTTTTCTCAGCTATATGTATCGATACACACCAATATCAACGAGGAATCCTCAACTATACAAATCCCCAACGAGGAATCCTTATTCCCGTAGTAGTGAATAATCATCAGATCTATGGATTCTTCGCCTATTACCAAACATGCTCTAAAGAAAGATAGAAAGGAAGGCCATGTGAATGTGGTGCTCCATACAAAGGGACGAGTTTTTTGGTTCCCAATTAATTCTCCTAAAAACTAGCTAATCTATCCTCTCTTTTTTTTTATCTTTTCCTTCAAACATGGAGAATTGTAGTCATAATTCATAACTTAACAATATGAATAAAGTGAGGCCTTACCCGTTGGATTTTCTTTGATGACAATCATCATAGGCCCCACACGTGAGCCTATGATGACATTCTTTGATGACAACCATCCTGTAATCATAGAATTGTTCATGTTTTTCTTAAATAAATTTATTTATATAAGAAAGAATACATGATGGTACTGATTCGGAGTATCATCTTGATGTGCGTCGGCATGATAAAATATAAAGGAGGAAACAAGCGGAGAGAAAATAGGGATTGGACGCACATAAAGAGAGGAGAGAAATCAGGGGTGTAAGAATATCTCCTAAAAATGTGTATTCAAAATAAGTTGATTGATGTGAGGTGGCATCATTTAATTGGACAAGTCTAAATGGGAAAAAACACCCCATTTTAGATGGGGAGTTTTTGAGAATTTCATATATATATATAGATATATATATATAGGTAGATGCTCGAAAAATAAGGTGAGAGTCCTCCAATGCCAACAACTTAAATATAAAGCCCCCACCTTTATGTCTGATAATAAAGTGAGAGATGCTCCTATGAGAGCATCTCCCTATATATATACATGAGAAATTATAAAAAATAATCAATTTTAAAAAATGCCATTTTTGCTCTCCTATTTTTTAGAGTGTGAAGCCCGCCTTGAGTCTATTTGGTATTTTCAAACACACTATCCCACCATAAATTAACACAAGTCCAAATTTGACACTCATACAGTTTTTACTCCTCATTGAATTAAACTCCTAATAAAATGATGCCTCTAAAACTGTTAAACTTGATAGTTACGGATTAAAGGGGTTAGAATGTTCTAATGGAGTTGAGATTCTACATTTAAGTAATTCTAATCTAGATCTTTTCATCCAATGATATTCCATGATTGTCATGCACCGTAATGGGCCCCACATAAAGTTTTTGTTTTTAAATCTTCGTGGGAGTTTTCTAGCGAGGATCTTATCTATGTGGTATTTTACCTTTACACGTACCATTAAATGGAATTGTCATTTTCGAGGATGGGAGTTGAAATTGAATCCTGAATTTGCCCTTCATGTTAGAAGTTGAGTTGGCACAAATGAATCTTTTGCTATTTGCCTCGTTTGTGAATTTAGCTGCGTGAAAAATTCTAGATTTTTTTACCTATGGGGTAATTTCTTTTTCTCTGTTTCTACTAGTTTCTCAATCAAATGGACCTAAATCATCCAAACTCTCAATAAATTAGTACAAACATAGTAAAATAAAATGGATAGACGTGAAATGAAGAAATATAATTCATGTAATGACAAAACCTTGACGACGACGACGACGACGACCACAATACCCCGAATGTAAAACCGAATGAACTGAAATCTATCTGTGAAAATCCAAATAGGTTCACAGGTGCCAATTCCACATGCATGGATCCATGTTTCGGCTCCCAAACCATGCGAGATTGGACGATCACAGCAGGAGGATACAAACACCATCTCTTTTGCTGCCTTCTTTATAGATTTCTTGTTTCAGTATCATGCTGATTCCTTCTTTCTTTATTGCATAATTTAAGGACACTTCCACTGTATTGGCTACCAAAATTACGTTTGGTTCAAGCTATCCCACATAGTAATGATTTCCTTTCTTAAGAAATACAGAAGACTGTCTTTGAACAGTTATGGGATTGTAGCTCTTCACATTATTAAGTTTGGCCTACTTTATGAAGAGGCTTCTCCTTTCTTCATTGAGCATGATTAGAGTAAAATTTTATTTTTAATAGGTCTAACATTCAAGATAGGAATGAGGGGAGAGTTGAAACATAGAGTAGGTGGTAGTTAGGATTTAAAAAGAACTGTGATGAGAAAGACAAGACAGGAGAGACTGCAAAGGGAAGGAAAATTTGGCTATTCCCCAAACCTGCACACGCCTAACTCTATAACCAACTCCCTGTTTTCACAACCACTGTTGAATTTTGAGGCGCAAGGGCAGTGATGGAACGCGCTCCGAGGCGCCGTGGGGCGGCTACCGGGGTCGGCGGAACGTGGGAGTCCGTCTGGTCCGGCCCTTTCGCGCCCTGGCGGGCCCTGAAGCGTGCATCAACATTTTTTTTGTGTGGGTGTGCCAGATTTTCTATTTTACTTGGAATTGCAAGTGGTAATCCGGAGATCAACCTTCGCAAGTAAAAAGGAAATCAACTTCTTTCAAGTTTTCCATTGCACAAATATTTAAGAAAAGAGACATTTTCTTAATTTGCCGTGAAAGGCGATTTTGTTTGGCATTTATAGCCGATTTTGGCGTTTATAGCCGATTTACAATTCTTATCAATAATGAAAGACAAGAGTTGTGATTTTTGTCTCTTTAGAAAAATACAAACTACAATGAAAAGCAAGAAAAGGAAGATCTAACTTTTCAGGAGATTGTGGGGGACTCGTTCAGATTGACGGTCGCAAGCCATGTATGGGCTTCGCCATCATCCATGCAGATGAGAACAGAAGATGCTCTTGATTCGCTTGGCTTGGCTATAACTTCAGGTTTTTAGAGGACAAAGACCAAGAGAAGGTCCTATGTCCAATAAAAAGCTAAGTAGACGGGCTGAAAAGCCACGTCTAAGCCATTGGAGGCAGCAGGAGAAGGCAAGGACCTTGGGGGGGTGCCCCCCAAGGGACTTTTGTCACCTTGTAGTGGTGGCCGGTGCAGAACTTCAGCAGAGTTTTTCTCTCTTTTTCTTTCTCTCAGATCTCTTTCTGATCTTTTTTTCTGATCCTCTGATTTTCTCCTCTTTTTTCTGATCTTTTTTCGATCTCCATTTCAATGGAATGCTCTCCTATTTATAGGCCTTTGGTAGCCATTTAGGAGGGTTTATGAGCCTTAATGGCTTTAATGGGAGGAGTTACAAGATTTATTTCTTGATTTTGTAACTCCTTTTTCCTTGAATCTGATTGGCCGATGGAGATTAAGGGCTTTTAATCACCTTAATTACCATAATGGGAGGAGTTTCATGGTTTAAATGCCATGAATCAATTGACTTGTAACTCCCAAATGCTTGCTTCTGATTGGGCCGTCCAAAGAAATGAATTAATGACTGCAATAAAGCTAGTCAATTAACCACATTAATTGGTCGCCGAGCAGTCGAAGAGTCGCGGGCCGTGCCGTGTCTTCTGGAATTCTTCTGGCGATAATCATCGATGGATCTACATGCTGATCGACATCGGATGAACATGTAACTTCAGACATTGATAGCTAAGAGTGGGCCGGTGACATCTGTCTTGTCGATTTCATGATCGGTCGGACAGAAAGTGCACTTTCTTGGTCGACCGGTTGGCGATCTTAGAGCGATCAATGATGATTTTATGCTTTTGGAGGTTGACCCGTGATTTTGACGGATGTCAGAGGATATGAGTCAATTTCAAGCACTAAAAATCACATTTTCAGGAAACCACAGGGGCCAAAGTGCGCGAAACTCCGGTGACCCGGACCTCCATGGTCGCAGGGGTCTGCGACCCTGGGGGATTTTTCCCCTTCGGAGCCCGTTTTGCGGTCGTTTTGAGGTCTTTTTCGTCGCCGTTTTCTTCTGTATTTTTCTTGACATTTCTTCTCATTTATTGGCTTGATTTCCCTGTAGAAAACTTAATGAGAATCCTTGCATTTTTAGAGTGCAAAGTTTCCAATTTTCCGGGAAAGCCGAAGACTTTGTCGCGTAGAGCTGCTGATTTTCCGCCAGAAGCTGAAACTTGGTCAAACGATGTCGGAATGACCTGAAATTTGAGGTGAAGCCTCCTGAGCAATAAATAAGACCAACCATAGGCTTTTGTTTGAGTTTTGAAGCCGTTTGGGGTCCCGTCGATGCTTCACTTGATTTTACTGCGGGGAAAATGCCGAGCTTTGATATGTGGTCAAACGATGTCCGATTGACCTGAAATTTGACGGGGAGCCTATTGGAGTCATTTTGAGACGTTCCATGGGCTCCGTTTTGGATGTCATGGTCCCGGGTTGCTCCGCCGCCGGTAGGCTTGATTTTCTCTCGGAGCATCGAAACCTGGTCAAATGTTGTCGGAATGACCTGAAATTCGACGTACAGCCTTTTGGAAGCATGTTGAAGCCACTCATGCACTTGGTTTGATGAGCGAAGGCTTCGGTGGTTCCCGCCGCCGGGAGGCTTGATTTTGCTGCTTGAGCATTGATGGAGGGTCAAACGTTGTCGGTTTGACTTGAAATTTGGCATGGAGCCCTTTTGAGACATGCTGGAGTCATCTGTAGGCTCTGATCGAAGTTTTGACGTCTCCGATGATGTCGCCGCCGGGAGCACCATTTTAGCTGTCGGAGAAGCGAAGTTAGGCCAAATGATTCTGAAATGGCCCGAAACTTCATGTGTACTCTTCTCTTGGCTATCTTGAAGGATCTTGCAGTTTTTGTTTGGTTCTGACAAGATTTGATTTTTTGGAGAAATTGCATTGCCTATTTATGGCAGGTTGCGACTTCATGCAGCTTTCTTGATTTGGAGAGGCAAAGTGACATTTTTGGTGTCAACAAATGCCCCCTCGAGGTACAGCGACGAGTTGCTTGACTTTTGTAGTCGATGTGCCTCGAATAGATTTTTTAAGGAGAGCTTGTGTCTTGACCAAGAGTCTTTGAGCAATCCTTCCTTTGGTAGAGTAGCCTTTGAGCTTCCAGGGGAATTTTATGGTAGTGAAAGGAATCACACACCATCTCGAGGCAAAGTTTTGAAGATGACATCAGGGATGTGGATTTGGGTTTCTGTTTTTGATCTTGTGACCTAACCAGCTATATATGGCAGGTTAGGGGATCGGGTTTTGGTTTTGACCTTGTGACCCAACAAGCTGTATGTGGCAAGTTGGGGGATCATGATTTGGTTTTTGGTCACTCTTTGGGACTGTGTGGGTCCATTGGAGTGGTTTGGATTTTTGTGGAATGTCAATTTCAAGATTTTGGCTCAATTTGGTATATGAGGCTGGATGGTTTGATTTTTGGAAGCTCATGGGGCTTGGAATTTTTTGTATGGTTCAATCAACTCAGAAGAGGCATGGAACCATTTTTGTATGCTCTTGGTAAGAGGGATTTTTTCTGACTAAAAGCCCATTTTTTTTTTTTTTTTTTTTTAGTGCCTAGGTGGTCAAACCTGGCTCATATGGGCTAGCCCATGGGACCTTAAGCTTTTTAGGATGGCTTTGATCTCATGTGGGGCCATTTTTGTAAAGAATATCTAAAGATATCTCATTTGGATAGAGAATATCTAAAAATATCTTTATGGGAGAGAATCTCTCATCTTCCCTTAATTTGGGAGAGAATATCTCAATGTATCTTTCTTTTTGGGAAAGAATCTCCAATCTCCTATTTTGTTGGAGAGAATCTCTCATTGATTGATTTTGGGAGAAAATCTCTCAAAGACATCTTTCTTTTTGGGAAAGAATCTTTCTAATTCCTTCTCTTTTGGTAAGGTTACTAATTAGTAACACTTACCTTTCTTTTTTGTTTCCTTCTTTGATTTGCTCTCTTCTATAAAAGCAAGGAGGGTAGGATCTCTTGCCCTTATTGCTTTCTTTTGCAACAATCTCAAGAGAGCTCCAAGGCCAAGAGTTTTTCTTCTTCAAGGATCTTCAAGCTTTTTCCTTCTTCTTCTCCATCAATGGCTTCAAGTAAGTTTTCTCTCTTTTTCTTTCAAGAAAACTTTATGTAGAGAATAGGATGGTAAAAAAAAGTTTCTCTTCTTTTTTTTTTTCTTTCTTCTTTTTTTCTTTCTTTCTTTTCTTTCTATTCTTCTTCTTTTTTTTTTTCTCTTCTCCACGTGATTTCTTCTTTTGTTTTTTTTTTTTTTTTTTTTTTTTCTTTCTTTTTTTTTTCACACGTTTTTTTTCTTCTTTTTTTTTTTTGTGGGCCGTACGGACAGATCCGTACGGATCTGGTCCGTACGGCCACGTAGCCTGATTTTTTTTTTTTTTTTTTTTTTTTTTGAGAAAGTTTCTTTTTTTTTTCTTTTCTTTCTCCCCTTTTTTTTTTGAGAAAGCTTCTTTTTTTTTTCTTTCTTTCTCCCTCTTTTTTTTTGAGAAAGTTTCTTTTTTTTTTTTTTTTTTTTTTTTTTTTTTTGCTCATCATGATAATGCGTTTTTATGCAAATCTAGATGTTCATGCATGTACTTTTTGTAAATTGAATTGAGTAGCATGATGTGATAGCATACCTGAAAATCTTTGCAAATTTGGGAATTTGGAGCTCGCAGCGATGTTGAGCCCTTCTTGATTTTGCGGAGATTTTGAGGTTTCGAAAGTTTGGAGTTTCGGAGCCCGCAGCAATGTTGAGCCCATCTCCAAACTTTCTATTTCCGTCGAGGTATTTCCTTTTTCTTTGGAATTGCCCCGGAGTCATGCCAAAATTTCGCCAGATTTTTGGTGGGACAAAGTGACCCTTTTTTTTTTTAGCGAAATCCTGTCATTTTGATGACGATCTTTTTCTTTTCCAACCTTTGCAGGTGGTTCCTCCAGAGCGAACAAGGGTAAAGAGCCTGCTACAAGCGTACCTCGTCGATCTGCTAGATCTTCCAATGTGGCCGTTCAGCAGGCCTGGGAGAAGGTCCAGTTTGTTGAGAAGAACTTGGAAGAGTGCGATTCCCTCAATCGCGATGAGATGAGACAGCGATTGATCGCTCTCAAGAATGAGGAATTCTATAAGATCATGGTAAGCAACCGTCCTTGGGTTATGGACGATCTGAGGGTTTTACCCAAGCCTACCTTCTTCTTTGGAGATGCAGTCCCTGACGTCTTGACATACCAAAGGAGATGTTTTCAGTTCTCTTACACAACTGATGGTGAAGAGAGAACTATTTCTACCCGGTGGTCTTTTGACCGGACCATCTCGATCCTGAGCCTTTCTCCCACGTGCCCTAAGAGGGAAGATCCTCCGAGCTGGGTGAAGAGGACCAGTGTGATCAAGACCGGGGTTTTTGTTGGTGGACCTTCCGGTTTTGCAGAGAAGCCACCTGTCCGTATGGACATGTTGATGCCAGCCAGCGGCTACCAGGGCTCTGATTATCCGTCGGTCGATTTGAGACCGGTGGGCCATGGCGTTTTCAACGGTGACGGCAGTACTTGGGTGAAGCCTTTTCGACTTCGTGGCCGTTTCAATGCTGACTCCGATTGGAAGTCATGGACTGACCACACCTTGCTGATTGGGGGCGCCGTTTTGAAGGAAGCCGGGATTTTTGACGCGGTCCGCACTTTTAGGGAGACCGTGACTTTTTCCGATGATGCCTTCATGGCTATGTTGGAGTCTTTCCTCCCTCAGACCAATACCTTCGTTGTCACGAATGGTGAGGTTGGTTTTTCTCTGAAGGAGTTGAGTGCTATTACTGGACTGCCCATCCTTGGCAAACTCTACGAGGAGTTCATGCCGATTGACAGCGTCCTTGAGGAGCAGTCAGAGGAATTCAGGCTCCTATACTTTCAGCTCGTCGCCTTCTATGATTTTTTGAAGGAGGGCTCGAAAGTGAGATCCAGCAGTTGGAAGAGTTATGGCTCTTCATTCTTCAACTTCTTTGACAGCAAAGAGTCTTCTGATAGCATGACCCGGGAAGACAGGAAGAAGACTTCGGTCATGCAGGAAGAGTTGAAGGGTTTCTTCGCGAGCACAGATGCCATTTGTTCTGACATTGCATTGCGGAGAGATCTTGCTTTTTACCTCACTTATTGGCTAGGTGAGGCTGTGTTTGCTGGTGGAGATGGGACGCACATCAGGCCGCATTGTATTTTTCCGGCTTGTCAGATGGCGTTTGGAGAGCGGCTTGCTTTGGTGCCCGCTCTTTACTCCTACCTGTGTACCGAACTGCAGGCTGCTGCTTTCTTGGTTCGGCTTGGGCTCCCTATGAATAGGGTATTTTCAGCCCATATCTTTTATTCGTGGTTTGTATACCACTGTCCTGGCTTCCACCAGCTGGGTGCTGCACAGGATGAGGATCCTCTGATGATTCGATTGGCTAAGGGAAAAGCCGTATCCGAATCACTTTTGTTTGCCCGCATGAGGATCCGACGATTCAGGGACGTCGAGATGGGGCAGTCTTCAGTTAAGCTTTCTCCGGAGTTGCGGAAGAAGGCTTTTGATTTTGGTGCCTCCCGAGACTCTACCAGAGCAGGGTCGGGAAGGCATTACTCTTTGACCAATGCAGAGAAAGAGTGGCTTTTCAGCATACGAGTCGGCACGATGGTGTACCGTAGACATCTTTTCGTCGACATCCAGCCGTATGTACCTTCTCGCTTTGCGCTTCAGTTGGGCTTCTCTCAAGGCGTTGTTGGGGCGCCTTCGAGTATGGTGAAGCGTTTTGGGGGTTTGCAGGATGGCAGAAATGCATGGGCTTTTTATAGTGCTGAAGACACTACTGCCACGATCTCTTATCCTGAGCTGTCGACTTTCCGAACTGCCGGCTTCACGAAGTGGTTCGCGGAGAGCTTTTTGGCATATCGGGGGCTTTCCAAGAAGGAGCTTGATGTAAAGCTGTCTTCTGGAAAAGGCATTGGGAAGTCGGATGGCGTCCGGCGAGAGGAAGTTTGGGCCTTCCTTTCTGGAGAGAAGCACAAGATAGGCTTTCTCGGTGACCAGGGCGTCATTGGTTCTGAAGCTGTTCGGGAAGTACCTGATGAGGCTTTGGAGCAGCTAGAACAGGAGGAAGCTGAGCTCGACGCTTGGATGCAAGCGGCACAGAGACGAGCTTCCGTGGAGTCTACTGGCGAAAGCAGACCATCCAGTGAGGAGTCAAGTGAGAAACCTGACTCTGATAGTGAGGCGGGTTCTTCTAGGAAGCGAACCCGTAGAGGTAAGAAGAGGAGGAGGAGTCAGCGTCACACGGGGCGGGACGAAGACTCTCCTAATGTGGAAGTCCCTCTCACTGTCAATGAGGAGGTGCCAGGGGAAGTTGACGAACCTCCGGAGAAGAGGATTCGGGAAGAAGAGACCATCGGTGAAGGTATGATTCCTCCTTTTCCTTTTTCTACTTCTTTCATGGGGCTTTCCATGTTCTGATTTGTTTTCTCACCCTGCTGCTGCTTTTTTCTTTTTTTTTTTTTTTTAGCAGAGGATGAAGACTTGCCGATGCCTGAGGTTCCGACCGATGAGGCGGTGATGGAGCCGGTTATGGCATCTGAAGAAGAACCGAGGGACTCTAGAATGACTCCGGAATCTCCAATTGGTATAACTTCTTTCGCTTTCTCTTTTTTTTTTTTTTTTTTTTTTGCCTGCGACTTGATTTGCTAACAGTTTTTTCTTGTCAGCTGACTTGCCACAAGATTCCGATGACTTTGAACCATCAATGGACGCAAATGTCGATGATGCTTCTGATGAGTTCATGGAGGAAGAGAGTGTTCCGCCAGTCGTCGAAGAAGGTACTTGGTAGTGATGACCCTGATGATTTTTTTTTGAACAGGATCATATCATACCTTTTTGTGTTTCATTTGCAGGTTTTGAAGTGACAGAAGAGAGTCCATCGCCTCCTTCAGAACCAGAGCAAGGGATGCCAGAGGTCGATCCGGAGGTAGAGACCAGTTCAGACATGATTGAGGAGATGCCTCGTGTTGAGATTCCCTCTCCAGTGGCTCCAAGTGGAAAGAGTTCTTTTGTTACTCTTCCAATGGGACATGACATGAGCAGCCGATCAGCGGAGAAGGTTGAATCTTCATCCAGTTCGTCTCTTCAATTTGCGAAGAAGGTGCTGGCTCGGGTTTTGAGTTCTTGGGTCAAGACTCTCCTTTCTGGACACTTGGAGGCAGGATTTGGCATGATCCCACATGTACAGGAGATTCTGACTGACACCGAAGAGGTTGGTCTGGATGTCACAGGTGCCAAGGCGATCGTTGATAGGATCATTGCACTGGGTGACAAGTGGTTTGAGACCATGGGTTTCCCTGACGACCAATTCTTCAAGGAGATGTTCTTGGACCCTGCTGATAAGGCTAAGTCTGACCTGAATGAGGCTACACAAAGCAAGAAGCAGCTAGTTCGGGAGAAGAACAAGGAAGAGCTAGCCATCATCGGATTGAGGCATGACCTTAACGTCCTTGATAGGGAAGTTGAGGAGGTCAGGAAACGTCTTGAGCATTTGAAGGCACAAGTCGATGCGAAGTGGGCTGCTATAACAGAGGCTCGTGACAGGGAGAGTACTCTGATCCGCAGGGTTGTAGATGCCGGTCAAGTTCTCGAGAGGAGGACTCTAGAAAACGAACGATGGCAAACTGCTGGGGAAGAGCTTCCCGGTGTAAAAGAAGGGTTACGGCATTCGCCAGCATCTCATGGCAAGTTCCTGAAGAAGCGTGCCTTGGAAACTCTGACGGCTGAGGCCAAAAGTTTGCTTGAGGAGCTGAAGCTTTGGCTGGAGACCATTTTTGGCTGAGCTCCCTGATTTTTTATAGCAGAAACCATTCTTCTTTTTTTTTTGGTACCACATGTATTTTTTGGTACTCTTTTTTTTTGTAGTGCTTGTGAACACTTTCTTTTTTTTTTTTGGTACCACATGTATTTTTTTGGTACTTTTCTTTTCTTTTTTTTTTGTAGTGCTTGTGAACACTTTCTTTTTTTTCTTTTTGGTACCACATGTATTTTTGGTACTTCCTTTTTTTTTTTTTTCCCTACGCTCACTCAAATCTTTTTGTGATGAAAGCAATTGCTAAATGGGATTTGATCAAAAGCTTTGTCTTTTTGTGAAAATCTTTTGTCAAATGGTTGTTTTGGTAGGGGAAACGAATTTGGCATGAAAGCCGGATTTTTGTGGCATTTACAGCCAGTTTGGTGGCATTGATAGCCAATTGGTGGCATTTATAGCCGGTTTGGTGGCATTGATAGCCAATTTGTGGCATTTGTAGCCGGTTTGGTGGCATTGATAGCCAATTTGTGAAAGCCAAGTTTTGGTTTGTCGGCGTGAAAGCCAATTTTTCGTGGCATTGATAGCCGGTTTGTGGCATTTATAGCCGGTTTTGACATGAGAGTCAGGTTTTTTTTTGTGTGGCATTTGTAGCCGAGTTTTTTGAAAACCAAGTTTTGTTTTATTGGCATGAAAGCCGATTTTGGCGTTTATAGCCGGAAATTTTTGTTTTGGCATTCATAGCCGGATTTTGGCATTTATAGCCGAGTTTTGGTTTTCAAAATGCAGGTATCGACTAAATGTCGCCTCCCCGCTGAATGGTCTTGCAAGTATCGATGGAATGTCGCTTCCTTGCTCATTCGGTTTTGCGAGTATTGATGGAATGTCACTTCCTCGCGGGTTAGGTTTTGCGAGTATCGATGGAATGTCGCTTCCTCGCGAATTGGGGTGCAAATATCGACTAAGCGTCGCTTCCCTGCTTTTCCCAACACTTTTGGTTTTGCGGGTACTGACTTGATGTCGTTTCTCCGCGATTTTTGAAATTTGAGGTTTTCTCGAACCATTTGAAATTTGGGTTATGGATAGCAACTGGTATGTTGCATCTCCAAAATTTTTGAAATTTGGGTTGTGGATATCAACTGGTCTGTTGCTTCTCCACGATTTTTGGATTTTGCAAGTATCGACGAAATGTCGCTTCCCTGCGATTTTGGGTGCAAGTATCGATGGAATGTCGCATCCTTGCTTTTTTTCAAAATTTTTGTTTTGTGGGTACTGACTTTGATGTCGTTTCCCCACGATTTTTGAAAAACCATTTTTTTTTTTTTTTGTTTAAAGACACGAGGGTCGTAAATTTTGACCTAGAACCATTTGGCGGTAAAAGGTAAGGTGGACTAGGGTGGAAATCCCTGAATCCGGATTTTTGTTTCAAACCATGAATTTTGGTTCAAGGATCGAAAGTTTTGGTCAAGTCAGGGAGAGGCTCCTAAACTTGGATTTTTTTTGTTTTTGAACAATGAAACAATGAAAGTAAGCATTGTTTTTGAATCTCTAGAAATTTTGACATTTGATATGAAAATTCTAAAGAGAGTGGGTTTGACGAGCGAGTACCTGAGAATAGGTTTTGGCCATACAGGCATTGCTCTTACCCAGTTGGGTAAGTCTTCAAGGGTAGTACCGCTTCAAGAACTTGCCGTTGATAGGCAGCATACATCTGTCGCCTTCCATGTTTAGGAGGGCATATGCGCCGTTGGAGAAGACTTTGTCGATGACGTAGGGTCCCTCCCATTTTGGTTCAAATTTGCCTTTGGATTTGTGTGCGAAGACCATTGGTCTTTTTACCGCAAGAACCAAGTCACCCTTTTTGTAGGCGCGTTGCCGGACCCTTTTGTCAAAAGATCCTGCCATGCGTGCTTGGTAAAGTTCAATGCTTTGTCGAGCTTCGAGCCGTCTCTCGTCGAGATTGTCCAGCTCATGGAGTCGCAATTTGACATTGCTTTCTTGAGTCATGTCATTTTGTAGAGATACCCTCAGAGAAGGAATTTGTACCTCTAGGGGCACGACAGCTTCTCATCCATAGACCAAGGAGAATGGTGTGCTATGAGTTGGTCCTCGAACGGTGGTTCGATAGGCCCACAAAGCTTCAGACAGTTTATCGCTCCAGTCTCTTTTGTGACTAGAGACCATTTTCTTGAGGATTTTGCAGAGTGTCTTGTTGAAGGCTTCTGCTAATCCGTTTGCTGCCGGATTGTATGGAGTCGAAGAACAGCTTTGGATTTTGTATTTGTCGCAAAACCTGTAGAATCGATGATCCCGGAATTGTGGTCCGTTATCATGGACGAATCTCTTGGGTATGCCGAAACGACAAATGATGTTGGTGCGTAGGAATTGAAGAACTGATGAGGTCTTCATTTCGTTGAACGCAAATGCTTCTGACCACTTGGAGAAATAATCCGTTGCGGCGAAGATGAAGCGATGACCTTTGCTTGAAGGGGGAGAGATAGGACCTATGATGTCCATGCACCATGCTTCAAAAGGCCATGAGATTGCTGTAGGATGCAGCCATTCCGGAGGCATGTGAATGTAATCTCCGTGAACTTGGCATAGCTGGCAGCGTTTGGCAAATTGCATTGCATCAGCAACCATGGTAGGCCAATAGTAACCTAACCTTTTTATCTGATCATAGAGCTTAGGACCTGCCTGATGGGCTCCACAAAGACCAGCATGAACTTCTTTAAGTGTTTCTTCGGCCTCTTGTTGTGACAAGCAGCGTAGAAGTACTCCGTTGAAGGATTTCCTGTAGAGGATTTTTGAAGGAATATCCAAATGAAAGTTTGGGGCTCGCCTTTGTATGCTTACCCGTTCTTTTGGATCTTCAGGTAGGATTCCGAACATAGTGTAATCAATGAACGGATCCCTCCAGTCGACGATTGAAGGTTGAAGGATAGAGATCCGACTTCCAACCACTCGGTGGCATTCGGCAACTGCTTGGTGTGTGTTAAGAGGAGGGAGGATCCTTCTCTCGCACACTGTAATTTGCATGTTTTCCCCTTCCTGGATCGCCATTGATGCGGCAAGTCCGGCCAGGGCATCTGCACGGATATTTTCACCTCTACGAATGTGGGTGATGTTGCAGATGTCAAACTTTTGCAGAAGCGATTGTGCCTTGTTGTAATAAGGCAGCAGATCGGGCTTCCTGACTTCATATTTCTGATTCATCTGGTTGACGATCAGTTGAGAGTCTCCAAAGACTTCCAGCATAGTGATACCGGATTCGATGGCGAGTTCCAATCCTAGGATCAGAGCTTGGTATTCAGCTGCATTGTTTGTGCATGGTTCCAGTAGCGAGAAAGCGTGTGGAATCATGCATTTGTCGGGGCTAACAAAGAGGATGCCAACTCCCGAGATCAGCTTTCTGTTTTCATTTGTCCTGGTTGCACCGTCAAAATACATGTCCCAGGAGGCATTTGGTGAGGAAGTCTCCACGTTGTAGACAGGTTCGTCTGGGAGATCATCTCTGAGTGGTGAATCTTTAGGCAATGGATGCTCTGCGAGGAAATCTGCTAGAGCTTGGCCTTTGATTGCTTTTTGTGGCACATACCTAATATCAAATTGTGACAAGAGGATGGACCATTTTGCCAGTCGGGCATTGAGAGAACCGGCCTTCGTGATAAGGACCTTCAAGAGGTTGATCCTCGAGACCAGGTAGACTGTGTTGGAAAGCAAGTAGTGACGTAGCTTTTGTACTGCGAACATCACTGCAAGGCATTCTTTTTCGACTGGAGAGTAGCGATGCTCTGCACCTACTAGCATGCGGCTGAGGTAGTATAGAGCAGCTTCTTTTCCCTCACCATTCTCTTGTGCAAGCAGAGCGCCTAGAGAGTGATCAAGGGCTCTTGTGTACAAGATGAATGGTTTTCCAGTGGCAGGAGCAGCTAACACTGGAGGTTTGGTCAGGTATGACTTGATATCTTGAAATGCGGCTTCACAGTCGACATCCCAGACAAAGTCTACACCCTTTTTCATCAATCGAGAGAATGGACGGCATTTCCCCGAAAGATTGGAGATGAACCGTCTGATGTAGGCCAATCTCCCTTGAAGCCCTTTTAGTTCCCTTAGGGTTCTTGGAGAAGGCATTTCTAGAATAGCCTTGACTTTTATGGGGTCAAGTTCTATTCCAGCTTTCCGAACAAGGAATCCGAGAAACTTACCCGACGAGACGCCGAAGAAGCATTTTAGAGGATTCATCCGCAGTTTGTGTTTGCGGAGTCGGAGGAAGACTTCCCGAAGATCTTTGAGATGGTCTTCTTTTCTTCTGCTTTTGACGGCGAGGTCATCAACGTAACATTCGACCGTCTTGTGCTGCATATCTTGGAATATTTTTATCATAGCCCTCTGATATGTGGCACCAGCATTTTTCAGACCAAATGGCATGACAGTGTAGCAATACACGCCAAATGGAGTCCGAAATGAAGTGTGTTTTTCATCCTCGGGATGCATCTTTATCTGATTGTAACCAGAGAAGCCATCCATGAATGTCATTCGCTCGAATCCGCAGGTATTGTCAATCATCACCTCCGGTATGGGGAGCGGGAATTCATCTTTAGGGCAAGCGCCATTCAAGTCTCTATAGTCAATACAGACTCTGATCTGCCCATTTTTCTTTGTCACGGGGACAATGTTGGCCAACCATTCTGGATGTTGTTCCTCACGGATGAAGCCAACGCTTTTGAGTTTTTGAACTTCTTGTTCAATTTTATCCATCACATCTGGACGGAATCTTCTTTGGCTTTGTTTGACAGGCTTAATGTCTTCTTGAAGATTGAGTTTGTGGACTGCTACTTTGGGGTCTAAACCAGGCATTTCAGCATAGGACCATGCAAAGCAATCAACGAACTCACGAAGAAAAGCGATATACTCGGGTAACTCATCATCCTTTATATTCTTGCTTATGAATACAGGACGTGGGTTATCAGGTGTTCCCAAGTTTATCTTTTGAACAGGATCTTCTGTCGGAAGGTTCGAAGGTGGTTCCTCCACAATATTTTCGGAGGCTTCCAACTCAACGAAACCTTCTGGAGTTTCAACTGCATTACCAGACCAAGGCTCTGTTCCTTTCCATGGATTTTCTTGATTGGTGATCTCCTCAAGGCTTGCTATGAGATAGTCCCAATCGCCTGTTGAGTCTGGTATTTCTTTTGGAGACGAGGGTTCTTCTGGGTCAGGATGCCACAAGTCTGTATTATCGGACGATTCCTCTTTATCATCAGAGAAATCATACCAATTGGATGAGCTTCCTGGATTTTTGTCAGGTAACTCTTTAAAGAGATATCCAGGGAGATCGATGTCTTCATGGACTTGAGATGTTGAGGCTTGGTCGGTAAAACGACTTTTAAGCCTTTGTGTCAACTGTCTCAGAGGAGTATCAGGATCATACCCTAACCCATATGAAGACTTTTCTACATGACCGTAGAGTCTCCAATCTTCCAGCTGGCTTTTGGTCAAGGCGGGCTCCAATGGCGTGAGAATACCGCGTCTTTCTCCCAAACCGACTGGGTTTTGAACGTCAAAGCCCATTTTCTTCATAATTGCTTGTGCCACAGGACTATATAGAGATAGCTGAGGCATACCTTCATTTTGAAAAGGTTCCAGCATGGAGTTTGATGAAGAAGCGTCCGATCTATGGAAGAAGATCGGCCTTTGCTTTGGTGATGTTGCCGGAACAACAAAGGTAGCTGACGTAGGATCTTCTACATCAGCAGGTGTCTCCATCGGAGTGAGAGAAGGCTGAACTTGCTGAGTGTTAGCTTGGCTTGACGATGCATCGTCTTCTGGCTCTGAGTCCGAGTCTGTGTCTTGCATGATAAACACGAGAGAAACAACAAATTTGCCCCCAGGCTTTTGTTTCGCCTTCTTCACTTTAGTCGTGATGACCAAAGGTTTTAAATTCTTGAGGGAGATAACGAAGGGAGATTGACTACTCTCTTCTAATTTGCCGGAGGGTTTGTTTTCTTCCTGTGATTTTTGAGGAGCCTTGCCTTTATCTTTCTGGAGATTTTCAGCAGGGGGTGCTATTTCCTCTTCTTCTTTTTCTCCTTCATACATCTGGGAGTCTGCGAAGTGGACTTCTTTACCTTTGAAGGGTTTTCTGTCCGCAAAGACTCGATGTACCATGCCGTCGTCGCCGACAAACTTGATGCATTGATGTAGAGTTGAAGGAACAACACCATTCTCGTGTATCCAAGGACGTCCGAGAAGGATGTTGTAGCATGAGGGGGTTTTTATTGCATACACAGTGACCTCAGAGATAAGATCACCGATTTGCAATTTGAACCTGATTTTGCCGATAGGCCTTTGAGTGCTCCCATCGTATCCAAAGATAGATACAGATGTGTGGCTTAGCTTGCTGGGTGGGATGCCCAACTCTTCAAGAGCCGAAGTTGAGATAAGGTTGAGTGCAGAACCTGGGTCGATCTGAACTCTATGTATCGGCATTTCTTTGATGTACCCTGTGAAGTACAGGGGTCGGTTGTGCCTTGCTTCGCCAAGTAGGAGGTCTTCCTTAGTGAAGGCGATGGTTGCATTGGCTGCCTTTTGAACCGAGAGGCATTGGATGCATGATCCCTCGCTTTTCTCTTTTTCTTCTTTTAAGGAGGTTTCTGAGTTTTTGACCCGGTAGTCCATTTCAATTTGGAGGACTTGTGGGGCATGTTTGTCGACATCCTCATTCAGTTTTTGTAATTCTGATATGAGATTATCACGAGTGCGTGGAGACATTCGCAATAAGTCTAGGATGTGAAGACGTGCAGGTATGTGTTTGAAGTGCTCAACCAAGTCATACTTGAAAGCCTCCTTAGGGCCTGCATGTTCATCATTGTTGCCACTGGGGGCGCTTACAACATCTTTTCCCGAAGGATTTACATAAGTAAAGGAAGATTGGTTGTAATTTTTGTGGTAGTCCCGGCCCGAGCGGGTGCCTCTACCAACTTCGAGAGCTTCTTGAGAAGGATATTCGTTTGGAAGATTGTCTTCAGGATCAAGAGGCTGTCGTTTTTCATCTACTGGGGATGTATCTGCAGCAGAGTTGCCATCCTCAGTGATTGTGTTGCACGGAGCATTTTCCGGGAGCAAGTCCTGAACAGCATCCAGCAGCTTTTCTTCTTCGTTGACCCATCCATCACCCCAAGTTGGGTTTTCTTCATGATGATGAGTCGGGAAGAATGTGTATCCTGAAGTCACAGTCTCAGGAGAAGAAACCTGAGAGGGTGTCATCTCTGTGAAAGTCACGTGAGACGAGGTAGCTCCAGAGGATACATTGCTAGGCGTCGTCGGAGTGTAGTAATCTCATCAGACGACGCTTCAGAAGAGCTATAATCCTGATATATTACATTACAGGAAGCTCTGATAGAAGATGTTGCCTGCTCGGAGACAGACTCATCCTCGGATGTAAGAGGATCGTCAATCCAGCAATGTTCTCCATTTTCAGGAGTTGAGGGAGGAGGTACCTGATGGGCTTCAGGGACTTCCGGCTCTGGATTGTGAGGAATCTCGTTGACGCGGTCTTGCTCTTGTTCTAGAGCGAGACGCTGCAAGATCCTTGTATATTCTTCAAGATCAGGCATGGGAGCCAGATCCTCTTCTTCGTCTTCTCCGTGTGGCTCAACATAGTTGATTTCCACTGGAGCAATGACAGGTACTGGGTTAACAGCATCTTCTTGTGCAGCCTCTTGGTCTTCTTCATCATCAGACCAGGATCCTTGTGGTTGCAAGGGGTTATACCAGATTACTGGCATAAGGTGAGTTTCAGGAACCCATTCTTCATCGGAGAGATATTCTCCTGTTTTAAGAGATTCCTCCCACTCATCGGTGTAGTTGGGCTCGAATCCATCGTCGGTGTCGCTGGACTCGTATCCATCAATGGAGAATCCAACTACCGAGTTGCAAGAGTATGATGCCCCCTGCATGGCTTCTTTTTTGAATTGAGGTGGCATGAAATCACTAAGAGTGAAGTTTCTTACCGCCTTTGAAGTCTCTGGAAGGGACGTTTCTGTTGCCCCGAGTGAAGTGGTAGAGGAGGCCTCTGCCTTTTCATGGACTTCTTGTTTTGGCTGGGTCTTCTCTTGCCGTTTGAGCCTGAGGAGATGTTTCCTAGCCTGCCTTCGCTGTTGAGCTGTCGGCTTTGTTTTGACGATCTCCCAGTTTTCATCTTCCAGGAGATCGGGATGTACTCATATAGGTTGTCCGTCTGGTGTCGGGCAAGGAACCAACACTTCGGACGTTTGAATTCTTTTTATCACCTTGAAGGAAGTAGTGATCTTCTTCTTCGGTGATTTTGGTGTTTGTCCACATGACACTATGTTGACGGAGGCAGTCCCATAGTTTTTGTCAAAGGTGATGACTCCGTTTTTCCACATCTCGTTTATCTTCTCTCTCACAACAAAGCATTGATTGAGAGGATGCGAGACCATCTGGTGGTATGGACAGTACCGAGGGTCATTGGTTTTGCCAACGTCTCCAGGTCTTTTGGGCTCTGGCAAAATGAGTTTGCCATTTGCTAGGAGAGCCTCAAAGATTTCTTCGACGTCTTCATCGAACGGATATTTCTTTTCTACTCGCTCTTTGAAGGCATCAGAGAGTTCAGGTCTCTTACCTGCAGCTCTATTTTCAGCTTTCTTTGGCTGCTGAGGAGCTGACTTAGTCTGCACATTGAGAACCTCCTTCTTCTTTGGTTTAGAGGTTGCAACAGCAGTCGGCTCTTTCTTTGATGATTTCTGACTGTTGAGGTCTTTGATCACCGTTTCAGCTTCCATGGAAGCTTCCAGGAGTTCCCCCAGGTTCTTTGATTTATTGCCGATGATCATGGAGCGGATTTTAGCTCTCATGTTGTTTCGGCAGATGTCGACTAGCGACGCTTGTGGCAGTACATCTGAGCATTTGTACGCCATTGCTTTCCACTTGTGAATGAAGTCATAAGTTGACTCATTCTCTCCCTGTTTTAGGCTGCAGAGCTGAGCCATAGTAACAGGATGATCCTCACCTTGGAAGTGGGTCAGGAAGCGTGTCTCCAGCATAGCCCAGTTCTGAATGGAGTTCTCCGGCAGAGTGGAGTACCAATCGAAGGCCGTACCTTTTAGGGTACTTGCAAAGAGGCGGATCTTGAGTGCATCTTGATCTGCGATAGCTCCCGTCAAGATCTTGAAGTGGATGACGTGCTGTCTGGCTGATCCTTTCCCCGTATATGTTTGGAGAGTAGGATGCTTGAATTTTGTGGGGAACGGGACCGAGTCCATCCATAAAGGATATGGTGGCTTGATCCCATGCTCTTTGAGTATATCCTCTTCTTTAGCTTTGGCGAGGATACTGTCTACGTCCTTTTTGGTGAGGGCGCGTGACTCATTTTCTTCTCCATTTCCCTCGTTATTGCTATGATTTGGAGGAGGCTCATTGTTCACCTGATTTTGGACGACAAGGAGAAGGTTTTCCATCAGAGTTTCAATCCTCTGCTGGCCTTGTTCCAACTGCTGGATGCGTGTGAGCGCATCATCTCGAGGTGGATTCTGAGGTGGCGGCTCAGAACTTGTAGCCAAGACGTTCATCCCTCGGGATTCGAACGAAGAAATCGTCCTGGTGACCGAGCTGGGGCTCATTCTTTTTGATGAAGAGCTTGATGAAGGATTACTCTCCCGTCCTTGGCTGGAAGGGGCGGGAGATTCTTCGGGATGTCTTTGTGTCCTGGTGATGCTACGTGTCACCGGACGTCGGACATGGATTTTTGATGCTGACCTTTGGCGTCTTCTGGTTTTTCCAACCATATGGACGGCAGCAACTTGGTCGGGTCTTTCTTTTTCGACCCATTTGTGGGAGACTTGAAGTGTAGGAGGCTGGGTCCTTTGCTTCTCTAGTCTCTTTTGTCGATATGACGCACGGCGGCGTGCTCGACGAGCGATTTGAGCTTTGGTCAGCTCCGGCTGGGCTCTGACGATGAAGGATGTGCTCCCTCGGGCGCAGCAGCCGAGCTTGTCTTCTTTGTGGTTGGGCAAGGACAGGATGCGGACCCGGTCCTTTGCCTGTTGCAGCGAAGCTTTAAACCTTTCGAGTTCGGCCCATGTAGAGATGAAGGGTCGAACTGAAGGAGTGTAGGCCTTAGCAGGTGCTTGGAGAGGCCTGGTGATGCATGATCTGATTTTGGGCCTGTAGGAACAAGCCGGCTCATGCTGGGTTGACTTGGGAGTCAGGTTGGAGATGGGTCTCTCCTCTTTCATGTAGGCAAGAGGGTAGAACTGGTTTTCTTTGAGTGGGGCCAGGTATGCTGGCTTGGTGGAAATTTGAGACCTTCTTTGTTTTGGGGAAGGTCTTGGAGACCAAGTCTTGGGATAGACCTGGTTGTTTGTGGGTCGAGGCTTCGCGGGGGTGCCGCGGGCTTCAGGCTTTTGGGCGCTCGCCTTTGGTGTCACGGGAGTGACACGTTGAGAGGCGATCTTCTGCCTTTTGGCAGGCGCAGTTTGTTCTTCGGGAAGTGGGAATGGTCCCAGTGTCCCGAAGACGATGGTCCGGGGAGTCGAGGTCGACCCGGAGTTCAGAGAGTTGCCGAGGGAGTTAACGCTTCGGCAGCTGACAGGGCGCTTATGAGTGCGCGCGCTTTGCTTCTGTTGAAGCATGAGTTGGTACTTGTTCTCATCGAAGATAATGGTTAAGGCTGCCATTGTTAGTTTCGAAAAAGTTCTGAAAACAAGACCACATCCATTAGTAATCACAAGAATATAATGATCATAAATGGGAATTTCTATGGTTGTCTTTTCAAATCGCTTAAGGGATATGACCCAAGCGACATGAAGAAGGCAAAAAGCCATAGATGGTACAATTGTTCTGACAGCAAGTATGGTGAGCCCAGAATGAGCGTTCCAGTGACTGCTAGAAGCAATTGTAAACCTAAATTCGACTTATCGAGAAGCAGGGCTTGCTCGAGATAAGAAGAATATAAGGTAGGAGTTACAAATGTGCCGGTCACAGATACAGTAGACCCTGAAAGGGCGTACCAGTATTGCTATGCACAAATGTTGGAGATCGCATCCATGAGATGGGATTCTTTGTTTTGAAATGTCAGAAATGGATTCGTCAAAGAGAGCAGGTGACATTCCGATTCAAATACGGGCTCAACGATTTCCGCGAGCGCCAGTACTCAGAAGGGAAGAGACCACAATTTCTCGAATCTGAATCCAAAAAGTGACGAGTTTTTGGAGATTTTTTTTTGAAATGATTTTTTTTTATTTTATTTTTATTTTATTTTTTTTATTTTTTATTTTTTTTTTAAATATTTTTTTTATTTTTTTATTTTATTTTTTTTTTGAAAATTTTTTGTTTTTTTTTTTTAAGATTTTTTTTTGAAAATCTTTTTTTTTATTTTTATTTTTTTTTAATTTTTTAAGATTTAAAGACGAGAGAGTACACATAGGCCTCCTAACCCGGTCTTATGAAACCTCAATTGATAGAATTGCCCCCAGGTAAGGGTAGGATTACTTAATGAACCCGTTTGGAGGACCCTTGCCTAGAACAGTCAAGCTGTCTCCACACTCTGGACAAGGCTTTTCTTGAATCAATCGTGATCAAAGAACGCAATTGGTTTAACCTTAGTGGTCTATGTCCCCTTTTTTTTTTATAAAAATCCCAAATAGACTCATCGAAGAGAAACGATGGCCCAAAACCTTAGTCGAACGGGCTCAACATTTCTGCAAGCACCAAAGAACGATAGGATAGGAACAAAGTTTCTCAATTTTGAATCCAAACTAAGAAAACTAAATTTTTTTTTATTTTATTTTTTTTAATATTTTTTTTTTGAAATCTCTAATGAACTCATCGGAGAGAAACGATGGTCCAAAACCTTAGTCGAACGGGCTCAACATTTCTGCAAGCACCAAAGAACGATAGGATAGGATCAAAGTTTCTCAATTTTGAATTCAAACCAAGAAAACTGATTTTTTTTATTTTTTTTATTTTTTTATTTTTTGAAATCTCTAATGAACTCATCGAAGAGAAACGATGGCCCAAAACCTTAGTCGAACGGGCTCAACATTTCTGCAAGCACCAAAGAACGATAGGATAGGATCAAAGTTTCTCAATTTTGAATTCAAACTAAGAAAACTGATTATTTTTTATTTTTTTATTTTTTTTTTTGAAATCTCTAATGAACTCATCGAAGAGAAACGATGGCCCAAAACCTTAGTCGAACGGGCTCAACATTTCTGCAAGCACCAAAGAACGATAGGATAGGATCAAAGTTTCTCAATTTTGAATTCAAACTAAGAAAACTGATTTTTTTTTTGAAAAGAGAAAGAATGGAAACAAACTCAAAGAAATAGAAATTTCCAAAAAAATCCCATCTCATGTTTTTTTTTAGGATGCAAAATCCAACATAGGCTACCAGCTAGAAAGTAGCCAAGGAATCCGGAAAAGAAGTATAAGCATAGAGCAAAAAGTATGATATGCAAATATTTCATTTCCAAGCACCGTGTTCTCAAATGAACGAGTCCCACCGGGTGTGCCAGCTTGATGGAACGCGCTCCGAGGCGCCGTGGGGCGGCTACCGGGGTCGGCGGAACGTGGGAGTCCGTCGGGTCCGGCCCTTTTGCGCCCTGGCGGGCCCTGAAGCGTGCATCAACATTTTTTTTGTGTGGGTGTGCCAGATTTTCTATTTTACTTGGAATTGCAAGTGGTAATCCGGAGATCAACCTTCGCAAGTAAAAAGGAAATCAACTTCTTTCAAGTTTTCCATTGCACAAATATTTAAGAAAAGAGACATTTTCTTAATTTGCCGTGAAAGGCGATTTTGTTTGGCATTTATAGCCGATTTTGGCGTTTATAGCCGATTTACAATTCTTATCAATAATGAAAGACAAGAGTTGTGATTTTTGTCTCTTTAGAAAAATACAAACAACAATGAAAAGCAAGAAAAGGAAGATCTAACTTTTCAGGAGATTGTGGGGGACTCGTTCAGATTGACGGTCGCAAGCCATGTATGGGCTTCGCCATCATCCATGCAGATGAGAACAGAAGATGCTCTTGATTCGCTTGGCTTGGCTATAACTTCAGGTTTTTAGAGGACAAAGACCAAGAGAAGGTCCTATGTCCAATAAAAAGCTAAGTAGACGGGCTGAAAAGCCACGTCTAAGCCATTGGAGGCAGCAGGAGAAGGCAAGGACCTTGGGGGGGGTGCCCCCCAAGGGACTTTTGTCACCTTGTAGTGGTGGCCGGTGCAGAACTTCAGCAGAGTTTTTCTCTCTTTTTCTTTCTCTCAGATCTCTTTCTGATCTTTTTTTCTGATCCTCTGATTTTCTCCTCTTTTTTCTGATCTTTTTTCGATCTCCATTTCAATGGAATGCTCTCCTATTTATAGGCCTTTGGTAGCCATTTAGGAGGGTTTATGAGCCTTAATGGCTTTAATGGGAGGAGTTACAAGATTTATTTCTTGATTTTGTAACTCCTTTTTCCTTGAATCTGATTGGCCGATGGAGATTAAGGGCTTTTAATCACCTTAATTACCATAATGGGAGGAGTTTCATGGTTTAAATGCCATGAATCAATTTGACTTGTAACTCCCAAATGCTTGCTTCTGATTGGGCCGTCCAAAGAAATGAATTAATGACTGCAATAAAGCTAGTCAATTAACCACATTAATTGGTCGCCGAGCAGTCGAAGAGTCGCGGGCCGTGCCGTGTCTTCTGGAATTCTTCTGGCGATGATCATCGATGGATCTACATGCTGATCGACATCGGATGAACATGTAACTTCAGACATTGATAGCTAAGAGTGGGCCGGTGACATCTGTCTTGTCGATTTCACGATCGGTCGGACAGAAAGTGCACTTTCTTGGTCGACCGGTTGGCGATCTTAGAGCGATCAATGATGATTTTATGCTTTTGGAGGTTGACCCGTGATTTTGACGGATGTCAGAGGATATGAGTCAATTTCAAGCACTAAAAATCACATTTTCAGGAAACCACAGGGGCCAAAGTGCGCGAAACGCGAAAAAAGACGGAAAAACGGGTCACCGGCGGAAAATCCGGTGACCCGGACCTCCATGGTCGCCGGCGACCATGGACCGGCGACCATGGGCCATGGTCGCAGGGGCCTGCGACCATGGGGGATTTTTCCCCTTCGGAGCCCGTTTTGCGGTCGTTTTGAGGTCTTTTTCGTCGCCGTTTTCTTCTGTATTTTTCTTGACATTTCTTCTCATTTATTGGCTTGATTTCCCTGTAGAAAACTTAATGAGAATCCTTGCATTTTTAGAGTGCAAAGTTTCCAATTTTCAGGGAAAGCCGAAGACTTTGTCGCGTAGAGCTGCTGATTTTCCGCCAGAAGTTGAAACTTGGTCAAACGATGTCGGAATGACCTGAAATTTGAGGTGAAGCCTCCTGAGCAATAAATAAGACCAACCATAGGCTTTTGTTTGAGTTTTGAAGCCGTTTGGGGTCCCGTCGATGCTTCACTTGATTTTGCTGCGGGGAAAATGCCGAGCTTTGATATGTGGTCAAACGATGTCCGATTGACCTGAAATTTGACGGGGAGCCTATTGGAGTCATTTTGAGACGTTCCATGGGCTCCGTTTTGGATGTCATGGTCCCGGGTTGCTCCGCCGCCGGTAGGCTTGATTTTCTCTCGGAGCATCGAAACCTGGTCAAACGTTGTCGGAATGACCTGAAATTCGACGTGCAGCCTTTTGGAAGCATGTTGAAGCCACTCATGCACTTGGTTTGATGAGCGAAGGCTTCGGTGGTTCCCGCCGCCGGGAGGCTTGATTTTGCTGCTCGAGCATTGATGGAGGGTCAAACGTTGTCGGTTTGACTTGAAATTTGGCATGGAGCCCTTTTGAGACATGCTGGAGTCATCTGTAGGCTCTGATCGAAGTTTTGACGTCTCCGATGATGTCGCCGCCGGGAGCACCATTTTAGCTGTCGGAGAAGCGAAGTTAGGCCAAATGATTCTGAAATAGCCCGAAACTTCATGTGTACTCTTCTCTTGGCTATCTTGAAGGATCTTGCAGTTTTTGTTTGATTCTGACAAGATTTGATTTTTTGGAGAAATTGCATTGCCTATTTATGGCAGGTTGCGACTTCATGCAGCTTTCTTGATTTGGAGAGGCAAAGTGACATTTTTGGTGTCAACAGGCAGTTTCTTTAAACTCCTTGTTCATGGAAACTTAAGATTTTGGCAAGTTGGAGATTAGATAAAAGGGGCGTGCTCAGGTGCAGATGTCTCGCATCCGATCCGAGAAGTCATATGGGACCCACTTGATGCTTTCGAATGATGGATGAAGTGGGGAATGAAAACATTAAAGTGGGACCAACCCTCCATATATATATATATATATATATATAAGTTTGGGAAACTCTAAAAAACACCCTCCTTTAAAAATGACCTTTTATCCGCCCTTTTTTTTTCCTAGGGACTATGTTGATTCAATCTAGTCTTTCTACACATACAAACCCCCTTGAATAGTCATTAGTTCAAGTTTGACACTCATCTAATTTTTCCTCACCGTTGGATTGGAATCATGCTAAAAAGATCCTCTAAACCATTAAATGTTAGTGTCATGGATCAAATGGTTAAGATGATCTTATGAATTCAAGATTTTACATATAAGTAAGCTTCATATAAATCTTTTTATCCAATGGACTTCCATTATCATCATGCATTCCAGTAGGCCCAACTAGGAGGGGCGTTTTTTCGGGTGTTGTGTAGCACTCTGTTTAAGCAAATGCCCCCTTGATTACTAACCCTCGAAGTTTAATAGTTCCAAAAATGCACATTTGCTTTTATTTTGATCTAATGATCTAGTACACTGAGATTGGCATAAAACCCATGGGACCCATGACTCTAGGTGGGCTCCATAGCATATCTCATGCAAGATAACTATTGAGATATAATTATTTGATGGCTCTATGTGGATCTCTCTTTAGTTTCTTTAATTTTTGAAAAATTTTAAAATATATTTTTTAAAATTCCTAAAAATTAAATTCCATGTAAACAAGTGGGTATAAGGTCACACAAACGGCGGTTAGTTTATCATTTGATTAATAGCTATCCAATGAGCCCATTATACTATATAAAATTATGAGGTTTTGGCTTCAATTTTGACTGTCGGTTATAGTTTTGACCGAGGGTTATGTAACTACTCATACAACTACCCACTCATTTTCCCATCAAACCACTAATGTTTAGTTGTTCCTATGTAAGTATAGTACTATTTTTGCTCTAATTTCTTTATTTCTATTTTATCCAACTTATTCTATTGATATATAATTATTTATTTTGCAGTACAGAGAGAAATCATGCTAGGCACGCGTTATTGGGCTAGTTAACTTTTATTACACAAGCAATTCCTATTAGTGATAATCTAAATGGATGGCAAGATGTGTCTCACTTTAGATGCTATACATTAGGCTTGTCAACCGTGCGAGGAAAACCCGCCGACCCGGTTGACCCGACCAGGTCGGGTCATAAATTACCCGCCCCGTTCGGGTCAATGGGGCGGGTTGACCCGGACCCGGTCAAAGAGCTGATTGGGTCAGGGGCGGGTACGGGGACAGCCGACCCGCCCCATACCCGCCCCGGATATATATACATATAAATAATATTATATGTAAATTTATGCATATTATATATGTAAATATATAGTAATTATTATAATTCTTCTAAAAAAAATTATAATTAATTCTTATAGAAAAATTAATTATAATTAATTATATGTAATATGTAATGATTTGTAAATAAGTAATATATTATCTAATATGGGTAATTTATTTGTATTTCTAATAAGTATATCAAATTGACAAGTGTCAACATTAGAAAATTAGAATAAAAGATTTCACATAAATATATGATAAATTGATTAGTTACATGAAACTTAAACTCTAAACTCTAAACCCTAAACCCTAATCCATAAACATTAAAGCCTAAACCTTATACCCTAGTAGTCCTTAAGGCTTAAACCCTATTGTATATTTCATGTTTGTAATTCATCTAATATAGTAATATGAGTAATCTATTAGTATTTCTAATAAGTATTTGAAATTAACAATTGACATTTGACACAAAGTATATTAGAATAAAAGATTTCATATGAAATTCTAAACCCCAAACCCTAAACTATCCAACTTAATGTAATATTTGTCAGTGTTTGTCATGTGTCTTGTGTTGTGTTTGTGGCTTGAAGGATTATATTATTTGAAGGATTATATTAATTGTAGCTTCTGACCTTTGCAAAATTAACAAAAAAAAAATAAAATGCTAAGAAACTTTTTTAGTCTTCATTGGTTATTAAAATTGAGAATATGGCAGGGTTTGAATACCGGGTCAACGGAGCGGGACGGATTGTCCGTGACCCGTTTGGAAAACAAGTACTTGCAGCCGGGTCAGCGGGGCGGGGTAGGTTTCCCCGTGACCCGAATCCCCATACCCGTCCCATACCCGTCCGAGTTATGGGACAGGTATGGGGATTGGGAATTTATTTCGCCATGCCCCATCCGCGCCCCATGGACAAGCCTACTATATATAAGAGCATAAAAATCTATGTATGCCAAAAGCGGTCTACACCCTCACTCAATTTGTCTCAGGAAATGAACAGCGTGGCAGCTGCAATGTTTGCAGTATCAGAAGTTGGACATGAAACGTCAACCTGCTGCTGGACACCTGCGTCATGGAAAGAACACGGGTCGAATCCTAGTAAAGGAAAACAAGCATGCGAGTCAAGTGGCACTCCTTATTATAAATCGACACTGCCATCTTAAAAACAATAGAACAGAAAAACAGTAGAAGAGAGAGGAAGAAATAGTTATATTTTGAACAACCAACTATCCAAGGTAATGAGAACTGCTTCTTTGTGATTGTGGTCCAAATATATCCCCAAGTGGGTAAGACTCTTTGGAAAATCATCTCGCACGATCAATGACAGAGAAAAATTATTTCAAACAAAATCTTATTGGAAAACTAATGGCCCAAGGATCCATATCATACTAATCACCACCTTTGTGGGCTTTTTTTTGGGGTCTCAGTGGCTGGGATTAAGGAAATAAAACTATCTTTATATCTGAAATTTGTCCATGAATGTTGAAGTTTAAGTATTTTAACAGAATTGTTCATTCTAGTGATATTTACGACGGCGCCATATCACGCCTTTATTATATAATCAACTCTTTTTTTTTTTTTTGCTGACAGAGGTGTCATAGAATTTTAGGTTGAACTAGTCCCTCCAGGCTTAGAAGGAAGTTAGGTAAATCCACTGTGACCCCAAGGAGAGAGCACCGTCGGACTGAACCTTCAATTCTTAAAAAGAGGGGAACTAAAAGGGTAAATACCAAGACCTCTTGTTGCAAAAGAGAGAGGAATCATGGTCGAGAATTGTCGGCCAACCCTACGAGGTTATTATATGAAGGGGCTTTTTGCGGTAGGTCCTTCATCATTTGTTTTTATAGTCTAAGGTCCACGATATTTTATCGTACCGACGGAAGTCCTCTCATAAAAATGAGACAGTGAAAAAAGACAAAAAAGCCCCTGTACACGTCAGCAAAAGCAGATCTCAGACAAATTTATTTGAGTTTTGACAAATTATAAGCTATGAAACTCACATCTTGTAGTAAAAAACAGTTGATTCTCCAGAGCCAGAAGAAGATATCAGATGCTTATCTATAATAGTCAGGATGTCATGGCACATTTTGGATAGCTCTTCCTCTACCTTCTGGCAATAACCCTCGATTAATTTAACATTGTGCTCATTCCCCTTTGATTCTTCTTTCTGCTCAATTAATGAAATAATGCGTCATGATGCTCGGCGAGCACCAATGACATTTTTATAACCCACCGAGAGGAGATTTCTCTACTCTACTGTCAGTTCCAAATCAAGTTTGGCAACCTTTTTCATGCATTCCACCATTTTTGTAGTAGCAAACATAGCAAAATTAGGACAAAGACATGACTTATAAAAATGGTGGAAAATTATAAAAAGAAATAACTCTTTTTAACAAAATATTTGAAAATGAACCCAAAAACTTTCCAAACCATCAAAATAGCACTAGTAAACCAATAACTGTATTTTTGAGAAAAGTAACACTTAGCACACTATAACTAGATAAGTTGTTGTTTATAAAGATGGATGATGATGACTCAAAACCTGTACTCCTTTTATATTGATAATTTCAGAAATAAACTCAAATGATGCTTTGTATTGTTTAATGTGAAAGACGTAAACGCATACCAAAACTTTTAACATCTTGCATCCTTCCTTCATTAAAAGGTACAGCCAAAAACTCAAATAAATTTGCCAAAACTTAGATAAATTTATCTGAGTTTTGCCAGAAGTTCAGGTAATTTTGCCGAAAACTCAGATAAATTTGCCAAAACTCAAATAAATTTATTTGAGTTTTGCAAGAAGTTTAGATACAGATAAATTTATCTGAGTTTTTGGCAAATTTATCTAAATTTTTGTTCAGTTTATTAGAGTTTTTGGAAAATTTATCTGAGCTCGGCGACACCAAAAGTCAGAATACGGAAAATCAGATTCTAATAAAAATCAACATCTAAAACAAGAACACTTGATGACCATGATCTAATCGAGAAAAGAGAGAGGGAAAATAAGCAAAAGAGCAAACTGCTCTCTTTCAAATCAGTTGTAGAGAGAGATGTGGATAGAGAGAGATTTCAAAACCGCTTCTATCTTTGAAGAAATGAAAGAGAGATAATTGGAAGTCATGGTGGCGACGAAAGATGATCTGCAACGATACTCCATAACCATGGAAAGGAATGGAAAATGTAAAATGAAAGAGAAGAAGGAATGAAGGAGTTCTTTGGGACAAAAGAGAATAAGAGAGAAATTGGTCTAAGAATGATGGTTGAAAGGGGTAAATTAGTCATGAAAATATATGACGTGGCATATTAGGGACCTCTCACCAAAATATCTCCAGCTATCTAGACTATAAACATTAGAGAAAAAATTATTGGATTGGATGCCTTAGAAGACCGTACTCAATTACTGTTGGCAAATTTACCCTTATACGAACAACTTAGCAAATAATATTTAAATTTTAACTATTTTGAAACAAAATATCAAAGGGGTCAAGATGCAGAAAGGAAAAGAAACATTAGGTTCAGCACCGACAGAAAATAATGATACTACATTGCTTTAGATCAAGACGAATGGTTCAGATTATCTCTGTCGCTCAAAAGAACGACATCTGATCATTAGTCTGAAAATCCCGCGAAATACTTTTCAAAGCTCATCACGACGAAAAACTAGAAAATCGCGCGAGATTTCGTCGTCGAAAAGACAACAGCGGTCCTCACACGTGCGAGCCCGACCACAGTCTTGCCACGTGCGACTCCGTACCCGCTCCCAACCTTTTCCAAAAGGTCGAAAAAGAAGCGTCGGGTAGGTTCTTGTGCATCCATCCGGATTCAGATCTTTTACTCTTTCTCCTTTTGGCCTTTTACTCCCACCGTTTTTCCCTTCTTCATCAAAAGGAGATCTTTTTAGAGCAAGATGATCGAATGAAATGGAGATTCTCCATTGTCGCTTCGTCAAGCTCTGATCGAAGATCTAGGGTTTGTAGCAGTCTTTTTTAGGCTCCAGGTCTGGAACTTACCGCTGTATTCTATTTCTCATCTGTGTTGTTACATTTCGATTTTTCCCGTATCTGGTACTGATGTTTGGGAAATCGAGAATTCTGCTTGTTTTCTAGGGTTATAGATGAAGATCATCTGAAACTTGGAAGTGCAGTGGAATTCCGTTTTTAAATCTTCTCTGCGTGAGAAATGCTCGGATTGCCATTGCCTGAGTTTTCAAGGTCTTGTCTAGCGATTTAGGTTTTGGTTTTGTTACTGTTTTCCCAAAGGATTTTGTTGTTCGAGTTTTTGTTTGTTGAAGCATATGAACTTTTGTTATATCTTGGATGGAGTTTCTAGGTTTTCTAATCATCTGAAACTTTTTAATGGCTGTAATGATCCTATTATCTGTAGCTTTCGATCTTCAAAAGTTTGGGAATTAGAGTGCGCAGATTTCGTGCATTTTCTGTGTAGGTGGACATGGAAATTTGCTGTTATGGCCTGTTTGGATGTCGATAAAAATGGAGAAAATGGAGGTGGTGGAAATGGTCACTGTTTTACATTTGTGCCGTGGACAGTTTTCTCCACATCCAAACGGGCCCTTAGCTTTTCAAAGCGTTTATAAGTTTCTTCTTGTGATTCAGAACTGTGGAAGGGTTCATTTTTGTTAAAGAGGGTACAAACTGTCCACATATATATATTTCTGCTGTAACGATCGAGGATCTGAGAAGTTGAAAGAGGTTAGATTTCAAAGAGTCTGTTTTTTTTCTCCTCCTCCTTTGCATATTGTTGCTAAATATTCGAAGAAGTGCATGAGTATATCTTTCGAGGCATTTGGGTGTTTTAAGATTCAGGAGTTGGGGTTTGTATCTGAATCTAATGGTTTATTTTTCTCCCCTTTCAGAGGATATCTAGATGCGTCAGATGACTTTTTCTCAGTTCCCCACGGTTCCAAATCTCTTTGGAGGTTTTAGCAGTTGAGGTCTTAAAGTCTCACTTAAGCTGGGGTATATCACCCCTCTTTTCTGTTTCTCTAGTTCCCAATTTCGTCTCTCTTGAATTTCCTTGTTCCATGAAAGGATGAAATATGTGAAACTTATTAGGCCGTTTTCTTTTCTTGCTTTCCATGGGTGAGGAAATCCTGATCTTCAATGAATTTTCTATGTATTTGCAGTTCTAACAGCTCAGTGCACACAATTCCTCTTCTGCAACGCTCCTTGGACTTTGGGTCACCTTTGTTTGGAGAAAATGCAGCGGCCTCCACCAGAAGAGTTCCGTTTGAAAGAGACCTCGCCCAACCTTGGTGGCAGCGGGGTCACAGGCGACAAGCTCACAAGCACCTATGACCTTGTAGAGCAGATGCAATACCTCTATGTGCGTGTTGTCAAAGCGAGGCACCTTCCAGCCAAGGATATCACTGGAAGCTGTGACCCTTACGTTGAAGTAAAGCTTGGGAATTACAAGGCTACAACTCGCCATTTCGAGAAGACTGCAGATCCTGTATGGAACCAGGTCTTTGCTTTCTCAAAAGACAGATTACAATCTTCTGTGATTGATGTTGTGGTGAAGGATAAGGATGTTGTGAAAGATGATTTCATTGGCATGGTCCCGTTTGATGTGAATGAAGTCCCTAAACGTGTACCCCCAGACAGCCCCTTAGCACCACAGTGGTATATGTTGGAAGATCACAAGGGGAATAAGAATAAAGGGGAGCTCATGCTAGCTATTTGGATGGGCACCCAAGCAGATGAAGCATTTCCGGAGGCATGGCATTCTGATGCTGCAGGAGTTCACCCCGATGCCCTGGCTAACATACGATCGAAGGTATATCTCTCTCCCAGGCTTTGGTATGTCAGGGTCAATGTGATTGAAGCGCAAGACTTGCAACCCAGTGATAAGGGCAGGTATCCAGAAGTTTATGTTAAGGTTATACTTGGAAACCAGGCATTGAGAACAAGAGTTTCTCCGAGTAAGACAGTTAATCCCTTGTGGAATGAGGATCTGATATTTGTAGCAGCAGAACCGTTTGAGGAACCCTTGATTTTGAGTGTGGAAGATAGGGTTGGGCCAAACAAGGATGAGGTTTTAGGAAGGGTTCCCATAGCTTTGCAGCATGTGCCAAAAAGGCTGGACCATAAGCCTGTGATCTCTAAGTGGTATAATCTCGAGAAGCATGTGGTTGTAGAGGGTGATCAGAAGACGAAGGAGACGAAGTTTTATAGTAGGCTTCATTTGAGGATCTGTCTGGAGGGTGGTTATCATGTTCTAGATGAGTCAACACATTACAGTAGTGATCTTCGGCCAACAGCAAGGCAGTTGTGGAAGACTAGTATTGGTGTTCTGGAATTGGGGATTCTGAGTGCTCAGGGGTTGTCGCCTATGAAGACCAAGGATGGGAGGGGGACAACAGATGCTTACTGTGTGGCAAAATATGCACAGAAGTGGGTACGGACGAGGACAATCATCGATAGTTCTACTCCAAAATGGAATGAACAATACACTTGGGAGGTTTTTGATCCATGTACTGTGATTACAATTGGAGTATTTGATAATGGTCATTTGCACGGGGATAAGGCGTCCGGGGCAAAAGACTCCAGGATTGGGAAGGTAAGGATTCGTCTGTCGACACTTGAGACTGATCGTGTTTATACACTCTCATACCCGCTTGTGGTTTTGCATCCTTCAGGAGTGAAGAAGATGGGAGAGGTGCAGTTGGCCGTTAGGTTCACATCCTCCTCTTTGCTTAATGTGTTACATATTTATTCACAACCATTGTTGCCAAAAATGCATTACCTTCATCCCCTGTCTGTAGTTCAACTCGATAGCTTGAGGCACCATGCGACTCAAATTGTGTCGATGAGGTTGAGCCGTGCAGAACCACCATTGAGAAGAGAAGTTGTTGAGTATATGCTGGATGTGGATTCTCATATGTGGAGCATGCGAAAAAGCAAGGCTAACTTTTTCCGTATCATGACTGTCTTCAGTGGGTTGATTGCGGTTGGGAAATGGTTTGATCAGATATGTAATTGGAAGAACCCTTTGACGACAGTTCTGATTCACATCCTATTTATAATACTGGTTTTGTATCCTGAGCTTATTCTGCCAACTATCTTCCTTTACTTATTCTTGATTGGGGTTTGGTACTACCGATGGAGGCAGAGGAGTCCTCCACACATGGACACGCGGCTGTCTCATGCAGACAACGCTCATCCTGATGAATTAGATGAAGAGTTTGATACTTTCCCGACTTCTCGACCAGCTGATATTGTGAGAATGAGATATGATCGGCTGAGAAGTGTTGCAGGAAGGATACAGACAGTGGTCGGTGACTTGGCTACGCAGGGAGAGAGGCTACAGAATCTTCTCAGCTGGCGAGACCCAAGAGCAACTGCCTTATTTGTGACATTCTGTTTGATTGCTGCTATCGTGCTTTATGTGACTCCATTCCAAGTTGTGGCCCTTGTCACTGGTTTTTATGTATTGAGGCATCCAAGATTCCGGCATAAGCTTCCTTCTGTGCCGCTTAACTTCTTCAGAAGGCTGCCTGCGAGAACTGACAGTATGTTATGAGTAGAAGCCAACAGGGTTGCTATGGTTTTGTGCTTCTTGTTGTCTTTTGTTGGTCAGGTAGCTCCGAGATTCATCAAGTTGCCTTCTGTCTTTGAAGGCATTGCAGCTAGTGATGGAGCAGCTTCCATTTCATCTGCAATGGAATGGTCATGGATCCTAGTCCTCGTGGTTAAGTAAGTGGTGTGTACACTGTATCTGCGTACACTGTGTAATTGTGAATTTGTTTTTGTTTTTTTTTTTTTTTTTTTTTTTTGTTTTTACTTTAATAATTCTCATTTTCCATATCTATCTTATCAATGAATCAGCTCATTCAGTTCATGGGTTTGGGGCCTTGCTAGAGTATCTTGAGGCCCCGTGCAGAGTGAGCCAAATGCAATCTGTTAGTGTGGTGTTGTCTTCTTTCTGGGCCAACTTGGGATCACGACCAATCGGTAATCACATGTGCGGTGAGAACGAGCATGAGGTTTAGCCTGAAATGATAGTTATTGATGATGGAAAATCAGTGATAGTTCCCCAGATAATTTTTTGTTACACTCCTTGTGATTTAGCACTCTGATTGTTCCAAAAACTCTGTGAATCCACCAATAGAGAATCCGTCTCATCGTCTCATGAACATACTTCAGATAAGTTATACAATGAGATAAAAATTAATTTGAAATATGTTGACGATTGAGTAAAAGATACTTGGATACTAGGGAATTTTTAGGTGCATGCATAAATATTATGGAATTCTTCTAAAATACTGTGCTATTGGATTATTTGGTAGTGTTTTGAAATGTTGATGGATTTCTCATGCTTCACACCCACACCCAAGAATAAAGAGCAAAGAAACAGAGGTGCTTCACTCTCTTTTTCCAGGTTATATTTTTGTATGGACTGTAGAATCCAAGGCACATGTTAAATTGAGAGCAATTTTCATGACCCACCTGGTTGTATGCTACTCACATACTTTGGATAGAAGGAGATGAAGGCCTTCGAATGGATTACAGGTGGGGCTTAAAATTAGCCTGAACTTGTGAGCCATTCAAGGGCTTTAAAATGCTTAATGGTCATTAAGATTTAATTTTTGTGTATAAAATTTAATGGTAGATAAAAGTTGGGTCAGCGTCAAATTGGGTTGAATTCTGATGCTCAAGGAAGAAGCGGGCTAGACAATTTGATAAAGTTGTGGTTCTCAGGTATGCAGAGGTACCATTGACATTATCCTTCGACTTTCTCATAAACAATGCCGGGATCAGGACTAGCTATTTAGGGCTTTTATCTGTAACATTTGATTTTGTGCATTGCAAAATTTAGTGGCAAACCTCTGGTTAAAGACCGATTTCTTATCCGGAATCCATAAATTTCGTTATGGTTGAAAGTTCTGAGACAGGAAAAATTGCAGGGTAAAAACTGGAAATTCAAATACTGGGTTCACTTCTAGGGGAACCTTTTCACACACGAAAGTGAAATTTGAATAGGAAAAATACTCGTTGCCTTCTGTCATTGATTCGTATTTGAAGATTACATGATAACAACCATCCCTTTTCTTGACCAGTACAATCTGGACAAATGAACACATCTGATCAATACAAATTAAAGACAGCAACTGACATGTATAAACTACAAAAAAAAAAAAAAACACTAACTGAACTAACTTGAGGAAATAAGCAGTGACTACTACACACTCATACAGTATGCCTCACTGCTGTCAAGTTACACCTGCCTATGTAGTCTCCCTGCGTGTGTATGCATCAAATTTTGCATTTGCTGGTGGAAAATCTGAGCTGCTTTTATGGCTCACTGCTGTCAAGTTACACCTGCCTGTGTTAGTCTCCCTGCGTGTGTATGCATCAAATTTTGCATTTGCTGGTGGAAAATCTGAGCTGCTTTTATGGATATCGCGGAAGTTTCCGTTGAACAAGCTCAAGGCTATAGATTCTAATGAAGCAGAGGTATTAGCCATTTTAGAAGGTTTTTGTTGTTTCTCTAGAAACTTCAATAGTGTTCTTACTGTGGAGAGTGACTCCTCTAATGCAATCGCTTGGATGACTAATCGGAAGAGCAATCCATGAAAAATTCAATTCCTCTTTAGTGAAATTCGGGCTTATCTTTCACAATCAATGTTCATTTCTGCCGTGAGCTTAGATCAACCAACTACTTCTTCGATGCTTTAGCTAAACAAGGGTTGAGAGGATGTCTCCTTGGGAGGGTATTATCTTGTAGTTTGCTTATGTTGGGGTGCAATACTAATGTACTTGTTGCTCTTTTCTCTTTTTATGTATCCTTTTTCTTTTTTGTTTTGTTTTGTTTTTTTTTTTAATCTTATCTTCCTTTTCTGTAACCGCGCGCACACACACAAAAGCTCATGGCCTTGAGGTGAGTGAGTGCCGTGGTGGGCGTGGCCTCAGGCATCTATTCGTTTCTGTGGTCCATGGGCACTAGTACACATATTCGTTAGACCCTATAGAAGAGGAAACATCATGGCACTGGTACACTTTTGAGGTGGACCCCACTCCAGTGATCTCCACCTGTTGAATGAAGAAGATTCTTCATCCACAAGGGTTTGTTTCTTTACTAAGAATTCAAGGGGTTCCTATCCGAGGAATTTTTGAATTTTCAGACGTAGTGAATTTCACAAGTGAATTATCCAATTAAGATTTTTATTTGTTTCCGAGTTTGGGTAAGTGGTACAAGACGAGAAACCATCTACCTGCACATGGATTGATCTCTGGTCAGCCATGCGAGATGGGATCCACTTACCACGGGGCCGTCCCACATTTATCGTCTTTTGTTGTTTGCACCAGGAACCAAGAAGGATTTTGGGGTGGGGCGAGTGCAGTTATTTATCGATCACATGCATAATTTTTAGGAATTGACTTCAAATGGTCTGGCCTTCTAAAGGTGTATCATGCTTCATGCGTGCAAAAAGTGAAAACCACCCCATTAGGGAGGCACTGTTTTGAGAGCCTAAAAGCTTTAGCAATTAGATAAAGTGAGATGGATGTTAATTTTATGCCTTTCAGTGCTAGTTCTTGTTTCATTGGAGGGAAGAGATTGTGTTAGTTAGCAAGTGTGAAGGGCTTAGAATGACAATATGGTAGAGGCAAGGTGGGCTTAATAAACTAAAAAAGACCAATCAAAGCAACATTGTATTTGTAGCGTTGACAGTGAGAAAAGTTGATCCCGAGCTACCGAACGGAACCAGTTTAGTTATCAAACTTGCAAATCCTTTTATGGGTCGACAACATTTGCCGCATAACATTACAATGTCCAAATATAAAATTGGATAAAATATCAATCAACAGTTATGGTTACGATTGATTGCAGTATCCTATCAATTATCAATCCATTTAAAGCCCTCAAATCTTAGTAGTCATGACAGAGTGACCTTGCAAAATCTTTAGAACTGATGGTGCTAACCATAGCAAAGCACAAGTGGGTAAAGGGTAATTCATTCATTGGCTAGTCACGAGTCAGGAGTCACGACCACTTGCAGACTATTTTTAAATTGATAATAATCACCGCTCAACTACTTTGTCCGGTAAACCTGCTGTGGGACCCATCTGTATGCACGACCACTCGAAGGAGTGCATGATGGACGAGATTTAGACGTATGGTTGTAAATGGGTCGGTTACGGTCTGGGTCCACCTACTGGAATAGTTAGGGAGAAGCTGGAACTGGATCTGGATTCAAAACTAATTTCTTGGCACTGGAACCATGACCATATATGGGACGGATTTAGATCCGAGTCCGGGTTTAGATAGATATTGATATTTTAAAAAAAATAAAAACTTTAGGAGAGATTTTTGAAAATTGAGGTAATATATCGGGTCTCAGATCTATAGGTCTGAACTAAGGCGGAACCGGATCCGGACCCATTTACTTATCGAGGCCTATATAAGGACCTAAACTCGGATTTTAACTGATCGGAACTTCCGAATAAATCAAGGAAAATCGAGAACCCTTTTACATCCCTATTTTGACGGATATAGGCATAGGCAGGCCCATTATCAATCCGATCAAATAAGTCTAAACCTTTTTTACTTACGTGGCATCGCTGGACACTTGCTGTTAATGGAAGGACAGATAAGAATGCCGTAAGTCACTTTCTCTTCCCAAAAGGATGCAATGAACGTAGGCCACTTCCACAAGCATGAGAGGGTAGTTTGGGCACAACCATAGCTCTTGGGGTCAACCTTGGGCACTTTTAAAAATGAAGAGATGCATGAACACCCTCCAATTGAAGGACGAGTGATCCGAACCCTCTATCAGTGGACGGCCCAGATGATGGGCCATATCAAACTGTTCATCGTAGCACAATCCAAACCGTTTATTCCGCTTCCTACGGTGGGGCCCACGGCCTTTAGATTGACCCTCGGATATCGAACCGCTTTTAGGCTGCGAAGGCTCGACGGAGGAGCAACTCGCGCTTTCTTCTCTCTGTCTCCTCTCCGAAGTGGATCGTTTCCTCCCTCTCTTTTGCAGAAACCCGAAAGAACGGAAGAAGAGCAAAATCTTAGGGTTTTGCAAATCGACTGCAAATGAAAGATGGAAAGAGAAGATTTAAGGTATGGGGGAAGTTTTGAAGCTGAAACTAAAATCTGGTATGGGCTTTGATTCTTTCGCATGTAAGAGTTTTCTGTAGTTGTTCCCTTCGATTGTCGTGGCCTTTTAGAAATCTTGTGTTTTGGGTTCTTCTGGTTTGAAGAGATAAGGAAATTATCTTTTGTGGATGATTCGAAACGGTTTGATCAGGGAAGTGATATTCGATTTCTCCAGATTTTTACTGCTTGGTGTAGAAATCGGATTGCTTTCGTCCATATCGATTCGGATTTCTTAATCCCGTATCAAAGGTGGGATTTTGAGAACTGGGTTCTTTCTTTTCTGTCGGTTGAATAGAAGTTGTGGTAGAAATTTCTTGAAATGGTTTAGGAAAGTATTTTAGAGATCGAGGGAGCAGCTGCTTGATGGGGTTCTTAAGATTTTTGGGCAAAAATCTTTGGAATTCCAATTGAAATTGGAGAAGGGGGGGTTTGGTTGTGAGAATTCCAAGGTTTGTTTTCGTTCGTTGGTATTTTCGAAATGGATCAACTAGCCATGATTGTGAATGAATTGGGGGATGGTTCGGATTTCGAAGTTGATGACTTTGGATGTGGAAATCTGGGGGAGAATGATGTCAGTGATGAAGAAATCGAGCCAGAGGAATTGAAGAGGCGAATGTGGAAAGATCGGATCAAGCTGAAGAGAATCAAGGAGCAGCAGAAACTCGCAGCGCAGCAAGCTGCTGAGAAACAGAAGAACAAGCCCACCACTGATCAGGCCCGGAGGAAAAAGATGTCGCGAGCCCAAGATGGAATTCTCAAATACATGCTGAAGTTGATGGAAGTATGCAATGCGCGTGGTTTTGTCTATGGGATCATACCTGAAAAGGGGAAGCCAGTAAGCGGTGCCTCAGATAACATAAGAGCTTGGTGGAAAGAAAAGGTGAAATTCGACAAGAATGGACCAGCTGCTATAGATAAGTATGAAGTTGAGAATGTTGCCATAAAAAATAGTGAGAACAAGGGAAATGGGAACTTCCATACTCTTCAGAATCTCCAAGATGCTACTTTAGGATCCCTTTTGTCTGCACTAATGCAGCATTGCAACCCACCACAGCGTAAGTGTCCTCTAGAGAAGGGTGTCCCTCCGCCGTGGTGGCCTTCGGGAAATGAAGATTGGTGGGTCAGTATGGGGCTTCCTCAAGGTCAAGTTCCACCTTATAAGAAGCCCCATGATCTGAAGAAAGTATGGAAAGTTGGGGTTTTAACCGCAGTGATCAAGCACATGTCTCCTGATATCGCAAAGATCAGAAGGCATGTCCGGCAGTCAAAGTGTTTGCAGGATAAGATGACTGCCAAGGAGAGCTTGATTTGGTTGGGAGTGTTAAACAAAGAGGAGTCAATGGTACAGCAGGGCAGCAATGAGAATGGGGTATTGGGTGCAACTAAAATGCGACCCAGAAGTCGTAAAGGAAGAAGAGAGGCTACAACGAGCAGTAGTAGCGATTATGATGTTGAAGGTTTTGAAGATGGTAGGGATTCTGTTTCTTCCAAAGATGATGGGAGAAACCTGCAGGTGGATTTGGGTACTCGTTCAGAAAATGTGGAATCGACAGTGAGGACAGGCCATACACAAGAAAACACGGATCAACTTGCCCAGGAAAAAGAAAAAGTAGAAGAGCAACCCAAGAAGAAAAGACCCCGCCAAAGCTCTGTGCATGCTGAGCAGCTGGCCTCGTTGCCTCACAATGTACAACAGCATGGGGATTCAAGAAACAGTCTCCCTGATATGAACCATACGGCCTTGCAATCTAACAAATATCAAATACATGCTAGTCAACAGGATCCATCAATGAGATGCCAAGAAGAAGATTTACGAAACCAAAACCAGTTAACTGGATCTGGGATAAGCTACTTTTCACTCTCTCCTGATAATATTGCTGCACAAAGACTGAATGAAGGTGGCCAGCCCTTATTGTATTCAAGTGTCCAAAATGCTGATTTGCCTCCTGGAACTGCTTTTGATTTCTACAGCTCATCTGAGGGTTATAGGATATCTGATAATAGACAGCAACTGCTTCAAATTCCCATGGTTGATCACCAGATTAGGCCTGAGGATACAGGAGTTCCCGGTGAAAATCATGTCTTTGGGCATGCGGTGTTGTTAGATGCAAACTCAAATGCTATCAGAGGACATGTAACAAACTTGGCAAAGGAGACATTCCAAAATGGCGAAGCTAAACTTGTTGAAAGTCACTGTGGATCTCCAATCGATGGCATTTCCTTAGATTTTGGATTCAGTAGTCTCTTTAATCTTGGAATCAATGACACTAGTTCATTAGATGCAGCTGATCTAGACTTCACAATGGATATGGATGACGACTTAATTCAATATTTTGGAGCATAGAGTGAGTCATCTTGCCTGAAACTTGTTAATTTGTTTCATTATTTCTATGATAATATTCCCATAGAGGCTGAGTTTTCTGCTTGTGAGTAGTAGGGAAGTTCCCTGTTAGGCACACTGCACACCAACAGTACAATTAGGCTCATAGTTTGCAAATACTGGACGACTAGGATTGTCCTATCTGTTAAACTTTTGAAGCATGGTCCATATATTGCATGCCCAATCAGTTTAAATGTCTAGATCGTTAAACAATGTGCCTCACTTTCTCTACCTGTCGGGTAGGGAGTTTCCTACTAGTCACAAAGAGAGAGCATAATGTCATTTTATAACATAGACAAGCTTCTGATTTGTTATTTTTATTAATTGCAGAGGTGCTTTGCTGGGAGTGGGCCTCAGATTTCTTTGCGGTGAATGGTGATGTGGTATTCCACAACCTAGGCAGGTCATCTTCTTCATCTTTTGATACTTCTGAGGCTGTAAAATGTGCATAGATGTTTGGCCTCACATTCTTCTGTATGGGATTAGTGCCTTTTTTTTTTTAGTATTTTGGTTTGGTCGATTCTGTTTTGCAACGAAGATAGAAATAGAGAGGGATCAATGAAAAACAGAATGAATAAACAAGTTCACAGATTTGGATTTTGATCAGGTACAATATTGGTGCCAACTGCCAATCATTTGGTTTGATACACACAATAATGTGGGATTATTGTATACTACTTAAGTTCCAAGATTTGGATTTTGATCAGATACAAATACAATATTGGTGCCAACTGCCAATCATTTGGTTGGATACACAATAATGTCGAATTATTGTATACTACTTTTTTCTTTCTTTTTTTTTTTTCTGTCAAATAAGATTAGTAAATTACCATTAAAAAGAAAAAAGAAAAAAAGATTGGTAGATCATCATCTCTTTTAGCCTTATTGACTAATCTGGAGTTGGTGTTAGGAGAGTCCTACTATAAAATTATCGAAAAACTGTCTGACTATGGAGAGGGGCTTCGCAGCAGTTTCTCGTTGTGCATTTATCATTTTTAATATGTTACTTTGACTGTTTGGTTGGAGAGAATTAGCTAATTTAACCCCATCACCTTTTTTTCATTTGTGGTTTCAGCTTGTATTCCTCTCCTCTTTTTTTTTTTTTAATTTAATTCTTGTTCCTGCTAGAGAGAGAGAGAGAGAGGATAAAATCAAAGGGGTGGTGCATTTGCCAAAGCAAGATTCAAATTCGTGAGGTTGATACATGCAGAGAAGTTACTGGAGGTGGAAGGTATCCTTTACAACCGCAGTCGCAGGTGTTCTGGATGACTTCTTGCATGTTTATATCTAGTATTTATCTTCTTCCAGAGTGTGGTTATGTGAATTGATATTACTTGGGGACAGTTAGGAAGTGCAATATCGAACAGGTCTAAGGGAATTAATAGATAGATTCTATACAAATCCACTACTATGATTATGAAGATCTCATCTTTTAGAGTTATCTCTCTTCGGCTAATCCTTAGCACTAAAGGTAGTTGCTTATAGCCACATATCAATGGGAATGTAGTTATAATTTATATTATCATTTTGTCAAGTATTTGGGATGATCTATAAAATTGGAAGTTGGTTGCTGAGGGGCATGATCACGTGGAAGGCTTCCTTCATTGTTGTGATTTGGGTAATATGGAAAGAGAGGAATAGCTAATGTTTTGAAGGGAAGACCTCTAGTGTGGAACGGTTGGTGGTGGTGGTTAAGTCCTTTGTAGCAGCTTGGGTCTCTTACCTTCCTCAGTTCCTTGACATCTCTACAGTGACTGTTGTTCGGTGTTGCAAAGAGATTGCCTTCTCTTTCCCAATGGTTCTTTCTTTAGATCCTCTTGGCCTTCTCTTCCCCATCTGTGATAGTGATTCCAGATGCCTTATCTCATTTTCTGGCCAAGCCGGTTCTTGTACCATTAACTTGGCTGAATTGTTGGCTCTTCATATTGACCTCCAGGAAGCTCATTGTCAAAATTTTCAGCATATTGTAGTGGAGGTAGATTCATTATTTGTAATTAGATGGGCTCTGTGTACCTCTTAGTCTTAAGGTACCTTGGATGATGGCGGATGCTTTAGAGGAGGTGGTGAATTTGGCTCGTCATCTCAATGCATAGTATCCGCATATAAAGCGGAGTTCTAATTCCATGGCAGTTGCGCTGGCCAAGGAAGGAGTAGGAAGTCGAAGCCTAGTTTTTGGCCATGGGGATCACTCATTTGCATTGCAGGTGTGTTTGGTTTTTCTGTTTTCTTTCTCAGTATCTCTCTTGTACTATATGCTTTCGTATTATTAATAAAGTTTTCTGTCAAAAAGACAACTATATGATGTGGAAGGAAAGGTGGGGCTTTGGTCTTCAGTTTCTTCTAATTCGGACTGTCAAGTGGACTGTCTTTGATTGATTGAACCTGACTTTTTAACTTTTTGGTTCCATTATAAGAATGACCTAAAAGGGGAAAGAAAGGCTGAGAGTAAGGGAGACTCGGTAGAAAATCTGTGAGTGATTTCAATCATTGTTCCTTTTCAATTCATTTATTATATTTTCATTTTCAGATACAATAGCTTCCCTTCTTTATTAATGGTTATAAAGTTTTCAGGGTTTAGTGTGTTTTCTTTGTTTTGAAACAAACATATTGATTTCTTAATATTCTAAGCTGTGTTCCTATGAAAGATCCTATAACTTCCTCCGAAAATGCTATAAAGTGAAGGACTGAAGGTGAAGATCCACACGGAGCATCAAATTATCTTTCCCTAGAATGTAATGATTGGTTGCAAATGTCATGGTTCAGAAGGTTCGACCTTACCTTTGGATATTATAATTAGAACGTACTGACCAGTCTTGTATGAGGGCTGTAATAGTGCCACAGGTAAAAAAACCTTGCTCATCTCAGCACCTATTTTATCATTTGTGTCGCTACTCAGAAAATGTTGTTCATCAGTCCATCCATTGAGCAAGGGGCTACACTTGGTAATCAGAACGATTAATGCAACTGACCCGGCGTTGATAATAAATCCAATCTTGCTTGTTCAACACAAACCATCAGCCTTGTTATCGTTATAAGATATGGATTATCTGAACTGGATTTTCCTGCGAGGGTGGACTGTAGGCCCGGTGTGGTGGTGTAAATTAGCTAGACATTTCGTACATCTCAACCAATGAAAGAGGCCCATCAATTTAAATTCAAACCGTTCAAATCACATTCCTTAGATGAAGTGGCCCCTCCCAAAGAGTCGCAAGTTGTAGTGATGTGTTTTTTACCCTCTATTTTTTCTTTTTTCTTTTTTTTTTTGGTGGGGGGGGCCCGCCAAGCCCCAATACAGAGGGGAGACCACTCATCACTTTTGATCTGCCGAATGTAGAGATTCTCTACTTTTGAAAAGCAGTGGCGACGAGGCAGGCACACCCAACAAACGTGAAAAAGGCCCTTTCACACATACTCAAATTGTTCACCTACACGACTACACTTAAAATGTTCTACTGGTTAGAAAGACCAGCAACGAGGTCCTTGGGGCTTACCTGATATACAGTGCTAACAAGTGGTGTTGTGTGGGTTTTACCCTGATTAACCCTAGGGGTTGGCGGGTGCCTCATCATTAGAAAAAAAAAAAAACCATAAAAAGGTGGTGAATTAATGTTCCTAGAAAGACAGCAAAAGTGTCCATGGCCCCATCCAGGATTTTGATTCAGGGAAGCCCATGTGATGGTTTATATTAATACCCCCTTTCCTAGAGTATTTTAAACCTGCAAGTCTCGTAGCTCCTTGTTTCGGAGAATCCCCCCAACCTCACTCTCGCTTCTATCAGCCTCAACCCAGTCAGATTCAATTCTCAATGAGGATTCCCTGCCCAACCTCGTTTTCCTTTATTGGCTAATACATGTAACATCAAACAACTCCACATGGACTTGTTAATGTTCCTCATGTCCCTTCCTCTGCTTATCTTCATGTCCTGAGAAATTTAGAGCTCATTCACGCCAGTGAGGCAAGGTTTGGTTAAGAAACTCGTCTTTACCTACCACCCTTGACTCTGGTGAGCCTGGACATTCCTCTTCATGGTTGTGACTTGTGAGCCCCACTGATTGTAAACCCTTCGACCAGGATCCAGTAGTAGCAGATGGCATTCGAATTGGGCTATTTCGGTTAATGGAGTCAGGATCATGGGTTCAGCCCCTATCAGTGAGTCGAGCAATCAATACCTATCTTCAATGGGGCTGAATATCTTAACCTACGAGCATACTACATAGTGGTCCACTATGCAGTTTAGCTTGTGGAGAGAGGAGACTACTTGGAAATATTCCTATAAATTGGGGTGGGATAGATGGAGAGGTCTCTCTGCGCATAGGAGTCGTGCAGAAAAAAAAAAAAAAAAAAACCGGCCCAATTAGATTACTTAGTCTAGCGTTTATAAGTTTAATGGTCTTTTAACCTCACATTTTTCGGACGTGGTGACAAATCATGGGAAGTAAGAGTGTGAAATAAGCCACACTGATCAATGGTGAGCTCAAGTGGACTCCATAGAGCTGGACTGTACATACCATCCGCTCCAACGAGAAGATTCTTCCCAGTGTAGCTAGTATCTGTTATTGTATCAGCTACATCAGCATAATTTCATTCTTGGCTAAAAAGGTCAAAATAATGGTCCATACTAGCCTGTATTGGCCAGAACAATTAATAAATTTTGGTGTCTTGTTGCAACATGCATGCAGGGATCAGGTCAAGTATTTTGTATCCATTCTTTGTAAAACTGATTCCTATCAGTCAAAACAGTTTACATTAGCTGACATCTAAAACCATAGTCAGTCTTTTCTTTTCTTTTCTTTCTTTTTTTTTTTTTTTTTGGCTTAATATTTACACACTCAATGACTATGCAGGTCCCTCAACATCAGCGCTATACATTCTGGTGTTTTTTTTTTTTTAATTATTATAATTCTTATGTTGGATCTTGTATTACTAGTTAATACCTGCAATGAAAAGATGGGTATCATACATTTCTCACATGAAGAATAATAACCTATAGGCGAGGTACATTTGGGGAAAAGAAGCATGATGAATTGTGGAGGCATTGAAAAAAAGGACTCCAAATAAAGTATGATAGAAAGTTACAACAATCAAACCAGCACCTACACCTAATCAGATGAGATACTAAACCTGCTTTGTGAATTGTGATGATGGTACGTACAGGAGGGTGGAGTTTGATCCCAGTCATCTTTTATTTTTTATTTTAAATATTAAAATATGAAAATGGATTTTATTTTATTCTCTGCACCTAAAAGGACTCAAAAACTATAACTTCCTAACCAATAAAACCATTTCTTTTAATCTAATGAAAACATCCCACCCAACTGTGCTCAGTCGACTTTGTATATTATTTCCTGTTAACAATAACTTAATCATATATACATGGAGAGTAATGAGTTGGGACACCCAAAACTCCGACCCTCATTTTCAATCCTAAGTACTCGTCATAGTGAAAAGAAGAAGTTAGAAGCAGGAGACGGATCTGAATTTGGAGGGCTTTTTCCCATTTGAGAGCCCTATATGTCGCTCACAAGGATCCGACGGTCCAAATCAGACTTCTCACATAGCAGGTGAGAACTGTTTTCACCCCATCATTTTTCATTTTACATAGGGCATCCTATATAAAATAGGGTGCTTATGAATAATCCATACAACCCTCTTTTATCCAGTTGGAACTCGTCTCTCACTCAGCTACCAAAGGACCAATCCCTATACATGTACATGTATGTGGATGTCTCATTTCATGTAATGTGGCTCTCCCCACCTGTGTGCTTCGTGCTCTCATGGGTCCCACCTCTCTTGGCTTAGTATTCTTTCTATGTTTTTTTTTTTACGGTGGTAGCCATTGATCCATTATTTAAAAAGGTTAGATAAACCATCACTCAAACCTCGTCTTATTTGGTGTTTTCAACCATCTGCTCTAAGATAATAAAATAGATGATCAAAATGACTTTTTTCTATTAATTGAATGGTACGTAACAATAGGTTTGACTGATTTTTCTTATCATATGGTTATAAATAACCATCTAGATTGACTTTTAACATAAGCGATTAAGTATAATGGAATTTTATGCTTGGTTGGGTCGTCATGCTGACTGCAAGAATTTTCCAGTCACGAATGTAGGAGTCCGGAAGGCATTAATTAGCTCGAGAAAATCTTGTATTGAAGGGGTGGAATTCCAAAATAGGGCCCGCCTATTAAAGATACGATCCACTTAAAATAAATGCCATCCGCCGGTTTATAAGATCCTGATTCCACCATAATACGAGTTAGTCTCACAGAAGATTGAACAATATTGATTAGAAAAAAAAAACATGATTAATGAATACGTGTAAGATTGTTAGGTCACGTTTTTAATCAAATGATCAATCTCGCAGTGGGATTAACTCTTCTTAAAATAAAATGTGGAGACATCGCATATACACAGCGAGGGAGTTTAATATTTTGAGCGGATTGAATTTAAATAGGTGTCCCTAGTGCGACTCCTTCAACACAAGATTTCTCTCAGTCAAAGCCTTGTAGGAACCGGACTCTGAAAGCAGAGGGTCCAGAGTCCAGCGTCCAGACTCCAGACCATCTGTTCAGGAATTAAGGGGCATTCTAGAATTTCCATGGGTTCATTTTCTAGATTATCCACACCGTTGGAATGATTTAAATAAGGCAAGTCTGTGGATAGAAAATTGTTCCATTGACAAAGAGACAAATGACAGTGATATTACTATCTGCAATAGCGGTGGATTCTAATCAGTAGTGGCCCATATTATCAAAACTACACACATAGGTCCAAGTCCTGACACTTCCAGTTCATTCTGAAAGGGCCCAATCCTCTAAATCCAAACCACTTAGAAAAACTATCCCTGCATGTATTGATACTAGCCCAAAATTCACACCCCCTACATTCATTTCCACCGTTGGATTGATCATGCTTTCCACCTTCATCAATTCAATGGTATGCCTAGATCGTTTTCTATGCAATTTAAAAGGATTACAATAGGAGAGGGGTTGGTGACTGTGAACGGCTTCGATTAAGAAAAGTCAGTGGTCAGGTCTCTAATTCCACTCTTGCATTGAATTGTGTTCCTTATTCTCCTGTTAGTCTTTTTTATTTTATTCATTTGTTGATCGATGATAAAAAACCGACTCCAGTTTGACAGATGCACTACTTGTTTATCCTCGTGAGAAAACAGAAGTCGGTTTTTTCATTAATGGATTCCTTTCAGGACCTTTGAAGCAGAAAGGAAAGGGAAGGCTTTTGGAGCTCTTTCAATATGGAAACCAAAGAGAAAGAGAATCAAACCCCACATCAGATTTCTTCTGGGATGATGCAGTCTCAATCGGCCAACTTTGAGAATTTCTTGTAATCAAGCAATCAAACGCTGTATAGTGCAAAAACATCTCAAAGTATGATTTCTAGAGCAGACGCTCATCTTTTTTTCTTTTTTGGCTGACAGAAGTAAAGGGTCAGGAGATTATGAGTTGGGAGAATTAGAACAGGCACTTATCTTGTATTTGGAGGAACAAGATCATTCATCAGTTGATCAACCAAAGCGTAAGTTTCATTTCTTCTTCTTTCTCTCTATTTGGTAAGTACATGATCAGAGGCTGGAAAAGAGATTTTTGGTCTGTGAGGGAGGGGGGAGTCTGAGAAGGCTGTTGAGATTCCGTCCAAAGAGCTTTCTGGGTCATGACTCATGACAGAAACAGAAGCGTGCAGAGCTATTGAGTTTGACCGGAGGAGGGGGAGAGAGAGAGAGAGAGAGAGATCCGGATTTCAGGAAATATCTTTTCCTGGTGGTTTTAGATCGTGACATGTAACAAACTACTCATGAGTTCTTTGCAAATTCCTGTAGCTGGAAAGGTCTCTCTCTTCCCCCCCCCCCCTTCTCTCTCTAGGTGGGAGCAACAAATGCATGGGAATCTCAAATTGGAGGATGCTTCCTATGGTTTATATGCATCATTTGTTTTTTCTCTCATCTTCTTGTGATGGGCTCTTCTAGCATGATAATGTCTGGAAGAAGAGACACCTCGCTCTCATATTGGGGTTGTTTTATCCACTGTTCTTTTCTGCGAGTCCAAACATCTCCTTCAGATAGTTAATGCTTAATGTAATTTCGTGTGTGCAGAAAGCTTAGGAATACAGTCTCCAACTTTGAACATTTTTCCTTCTCAACCTATTCTTGCTGAGCCTACTGCAAAGGTACTGGTTTAAAAGAAGAAGGTTTTCTCTTTCTGACCGCTGAGAGATGTGAGATTTTTTTGTTGTTTCTTGTTCCTTGTAGTGTGGAGTCAGTTTAGTTTATTCCACAACTGGTGCCTGTAGTAGACCACCAGAGGCGTCCATGGAAGTAGCCAATCCAAGAAAAGGTCCAGCAACTGTACCTCAACCTGCAGGGAAAGATGTTAATCTGGGGTTGAAGGTATTCAGCAGTGGGGAAAGGCATTAGGAAATATTAAGTTTCTCTTCTATCTCTCTCTAATTTCAAATTGCACTGCTAAAGGAAGAAATAGTGATGATGATCTATATAAGTCTCTCTCTCTCTCTCGACGTTTTGGTTCTCTGATATTTGTCTTAACAATTTGTGCAGCAGCGTGAGGGAAACCGAAAGGGCCCAACTTCTAGTTCAGAACATGAAGGACCCAAAACTCCAGATGCCAAAGTAAATCACTTTACGTTATTTCTACATACAAAAGCGATCTACCCTTTTCTCTTCTGAGAGTTAGTTTCATGTCTATGCTATTTTATGTATGGGCAGACTCTTCGAAGGCTTGCACAGAATAGAGAAGCAGCTCGGAAAAGCAGGCTCAGGAAAAAGGCCAGTCCAATACACATACTTACACTCCCTCTATGGCTCTATCTATATATACATGTGGGTGTTGAGATTAAACCTTTTATATTTTCCTTTCTTTTGATCTTCAACAGGCTTATGTACAACAGCTCGAGTCTAGTAGGATGAAATTAGCTCAGCTAGAACAGGAGCTTCAAAGGGCTAGAAGTCAGGTGACCCTTGTTTGTTTTAGATGAGAAAATCATTGAAGTGAATGATAGAGAGAAATGACAGCTGGGACCTATTATATTCTTGAATTTGATCTCTCTTAATTTTACATAAATCATACACTACACTTCCCAATTCATGGACCTTGGAAGTGTTATATAATGCTGGGGTTTATTGGTTTTAGGGTGTGGTTTTCGGCTGCGGGGGTGGAGGAGCCCTTTTGGGAGATCAAAGTATTCCCACAAGCGCGGCTAGTCTGAGCTCAGGTATCTCTCTAATCTTAAATTGCACTAGTTCATACTTCATACCAATATTTCAAGTCATTTCCAGGAAGTTTTAAGTTCTTTCCATGATGCAGAGACGGCAATTTTTGACATGGAATACCGGCGGTGGCTCGACGAACACCACCTGCTCATGTCTGAGCTCCGGGCTGCAGTTCAAGAAGACCTTCCAGAAAATGATCTAAGCCTATTTGTTCACAACTGCCTGGTTCACTACGACGAGATGACGAGCTTGAAGAGCATGGCGGTGAAATCCGACGTCTTTCATCTCATCTCTGGCGTGTGGAAGACGCCGGCGGAACGTTGCTTTATGTGGATGGGTGGATTTCGTCCATCGGAGCTTATCAAGGTGCAAAACCCATATCTTGGAAGTTTTTATTTTCAAGTAAATTTACTTCTGAAGCTTTTTTTTTTTTTTTCTAGTAAATTTACTTGATACTTGGATCTTCTTATTCTTCTTCCTTGGTGGTTGTTTGGGCCACCAGTCACCACTGAACCAACAAAGCAAAAATTCTTCAAGTAAATTTACTTCTGAAGCTTTTTTTTTTTTCTAGTAAATTTACTTGATACTTGGATCTTCTTATTCTTCTTCCTTGGTGGTTGTTTGGGCCACCAGTCACCACTGAACCAACAAAGCAAAAATTCTACAAATTCAACATTTTAGTCACCCTATAAGCTCCAAGAAGAAAGAATTGAAAGAGATTTTGTAGTCACAAAGTATAACTGGGATTTAGTTTTTAATGTTGAGACATGTTCACTTAACCCTGATAGAATGAACCATCTTGTGGTGCCAACTGCCAACTGCACTTGGTCAAACTGCAATGATGAAATGCTCATTATATTTGGCCAAAGATTTTAATGTGCTCATAATTACCATCAAGTCAAAAACATGCAAAATGAGGGTGGGACCCAATATATTTGCTGCTGCACCATTGAAATCATCACTTATCATGCTACATGATGATAAACGTGCATGGCTTAGCACTGTTGGCCCCATGGTTCCATGGTAGGTGCACCGAATAACTTCACCTGTCTGCTAGTGAATTTCACCATTGCCATATATAGACAAACTTTATCTATTATCTTAATTAGCAGCTTCTAGTCTTCTACTACTAAGAAAGTTTTGAAAGAGGACAAACGACTTGCTCAATTTGGGTGTTCTTGTAGGTTCTTCTGGGCCACATAGAGCCATTAACAGAGCCGCAGATAGTGGGAATTTGTAGTCTCCAGCAGTCCACCCAAGAGGCCGAGGATGCTCTGAGTCAGGGTCTGGAAGCTCTCCACCATTCCCTGTCGGAAACCATTGCATCTGGTGCGTTAAGTTGCCCTCCTGATAACATGGCCCAGTACATGGGCCAGATGGCCATAGCCCTCAACAAGCTCTCCACCCTCCAAGGTTTCGTTGAACAGGTAAATACTTCTTCTTGCATTCCTCTAATTCTTTTATATGTGTGAGGTTGATTAGGTGTAGAACCATGTACACTTTCTTATGCAGTACTGTTTTCTAATATAAAATTTTGAGAAACATCGTTTCTTATTTTCTCATATCTAATGACATCGTTGAATAAATGGGCCCCTTATATAATGGTTTGTATCATGATGAAATAGAATGGAAGGATGATCGATCATGGGTTTCATCAGTTTTGATGGTATGCAAAACTGAAACGAAACTCATTACACAGCTCTCGGCCATAACCTTGAACCCTTTTGATCGTACCGCAGTGTATCGGCCCGATTCTGTGAAGTTGAATAAATCATAATTAGAGGAATACTAGGATGCTTTTTGGGGCCAAGTCAAAACAATTTAATTTCTATTATGGCCTACTTTGGGTAATTTACTTATAACGTGAATTAAAATAAAGCATTACTTTAAGATACATTAAAAAGAAAAGGGGCCATTTTCAAAAATACAAAATCACAAAATTTATCTCTTCCTTTCCGGAAAGAAAGAGTCAAAAAGCTAATTCTCTCGTTCTTTCTTTTCTATCCAGAAAGTCAAAAAAGTTTCTTCTATATTACAAAAATGACAAAAAGTTGATTTTTTTAGATTTTATACCTTTTGATATGACCCTCTCTTTTTTAATGACCCATACTTTTTTTTTTTTTTTCACTTTACAAGTTATTTACTCAGACGGTACCTATGATTGTTGAGGAAAAAGAAAAAAATATGGCCATACCACCTGGGGGAACTTTGACAATACAACAACATTCAAACTAAAATAGAATTAAAAGACTTTCATAGTATAATTACTCTTAGACCTGACATATTTCTTCAAAATAGTTGAAGTTTAAATAACTTCAATAAAATAATATGTATAATAACGGTGCCATATCACATGACATTAAGTCTTAAGATTTTCATGAACAACTTTGTGGGAGCCACATATATCAAGTCTAAGGGTAGTTGGATGGCAAAATCCCTAAAATCAAGCGCTATGCATTAGAGCCACATATAAGGTGTACTTGGACCTATTTTATTTATTTGCCTTTTTAATCATTCTACTCTTTTAACACTCACTGACAACATTTGGGTTGGCACAGGGACCAGTTTGACCCACATTTAAACTTTCATTATCACAGTTAGAATGGATCTATAAAAAAATATTGTATTTGGCTGGTTGTTAAATTCTGAGCCATATTAAATGAAGGGTCAGGATATTTCACAGGGTTTACTTTTTTACCCTTATTTATGAAAAAAAAAAAAGTAGAAATTCAACATCAAACCAACCCAAACACCCCTCCTCCTCTCCACCCACTCAGTGCATAGAAAGTCAACTGTGGTATGACTTGAGTAATAAGATAAGAGGCTAATCCTGGTATTAGTTGAATTTTCACCACTAGGATTGAAAATAATGTCATTTCTCTACAGTCGCACCAAATTCAGTTGCTGGTATGTCCTATCCAACCCCCCTGTTGCCTTTTCCACCTTCAATTGAATTACGTTTTGCCGATCTTCTAACAGTGAATTATTAAAAATGAAGAACCACAAGGAGCATCAAATAATCTGTCCTTTAGTAGGAAATGATTAATCACCCATTTCATCCTATTAAATTAAATCCTAGGTTCCAAGTGTTGGTCTCATATGCATAATCCGCCCCCCCCCCCCCCCCCCAAAAAAAAAAAAAACTCCTTTCACGAACCCTCTTCTAGAAATTCATAGGAATTCGACGTGAATTAGGCAAATGAGGTGACACGAATCCCTATGATCATAAACTATGGATTAAGTTTCCTTACCTAACCATTCCTGCCAAAGTCTCCATGTGTCAGTAGAAATTGTGGAAGTACTTTTCAATATTTTGTATATATGTGACCGATTAGCAGTAAATTATCTTATCGGCTTGATTGGAAGAAAAGGGCGAAGGTTCTCAGCTAATCTAAGAAAGATCCTTTTTTTTACACCAATTGTGGCTCATCCCTTTGGACAGCATGTGATTCCCAGGTCCTTTCCATCTTCTTCAAGAATTTATAGTATAGAAAATCATAGTATGTGTGTGTATATAATATGTTTGGAATTTTTTTTTTTTTCTGAAAATATGTATGGTTATCTAAGAAAGGATGATGCATGAAAGATCTATATACAGTAAAGTTAAAAGTCTGATAATTATAAGGTGAGTTTCTCTGACAGGCAGATAACCTGAGGCAGCAGACCTTTCATCGGCTCCACCAGATTCTCACCGCGCATCAGGCGGCTCGTTGCTTCTTAGCCATTGCCGACTATTTCCACAGGCTCCGAGCTCTCAGTAGTTTGTGGTTGGCTCGGCCAAGACAAGAACAACAGTGCTAGATATAGTCAATAACCTTGAAAAGAAAAAAATTGCAAAAGAGAGAGAGAGGAATATTGGCTACCTCATTTCACCACCTTCATTGTTTATGGCGCATAGGAATGTACAGATAGTCACGCTTTAATGGATAATTAAAGATGGCTTGAAGCCATGTTTCTCATTCTTTTGGTTGGTCTGCTTTTCTTGCATGAAAAAGATTTGCCAGTCTCCTCTCTGTAGAAGGAGTAGTTGTAGAAGAAGAAGAATCTCATTGTTTGAAATGGCAGACGGCTGAGGTGGGGTGGAAGCCGAGTGTTGAAGTCATGCGACCATGTGGCCTTCGGTCCCTTGCATTCTTCTGGGTTATCTTAGGAAGGTGGCAAAGGGCCTTTTATTTTGGCTTGGCCGGTTTTTAGCCTATTTAGTAGGATCTGAGTTGGTTTGGCTAAACCTTAACCCGCATGGTTAACCCAGCGAATGGGTGGTGGAAAACAGTTGTGTGCCCGATGGAAAACAGTTGTGAGTCCGACATTTATACCCTTTTTTGATATGGGTCAGGGCTAATGTCCATGAATCTTATACCTATCGACCCCTATACTCGATGCATATGGTAAGAACTCTTCTCACGGAGTCATTGTGGGAACTTTTTACGGCCCTGTGCAAAACAAATGTGAGTCCGATATTTAGACCCTTTTTTGATATGGGTCGGGGCTAATGTCCATGAATCTTATACCTATCGACCCATATACCCAATGCATATAGTGAGAACTCTTCTAACAGAGTCACCGTGGGAACTTTTTATGGGCCCCATTGGGATCCCATTCTGGAATGGAACCGGTGGGGTTTGAAAGATCTATATGGAGCCATCCTGAATATCAAGTTTGGTCCCAATTTCATGCTCCTAACTTTTTCATCCATGGTCGATAAGTCTAGTCCATTTGTATGGGTATATATATAAACACATAGGTCACTGACATATATAAGGTGTAGGTTTGCTGCCTACATCTCGTGCCAAAGTGCTATAGTCTTATCTTAGACTTACGTGGTGCATATGTGTTTTAGGGTCGTGCTTGTGCTTGGGAATTGGATAAAAATACGGTGATACCCATATCATTAAAATAAAGAGATACATAGTTCACAATTTAGTCCCAGGGACAAGCCCTTTTCCAGTTCTGGTCTGGGTTGCAGCCTTGAATTTAAATTCTGGTATAGGTGTGGTTCCTGTAAGATAAACCCAAGCCAACTATGAATTTTTACTACTAATTCGGGTTCGGGCATGGGTACCTATTAGCAGTTTGGGTTGAGTCCAGAATCCAGATACACTAAGGAACCAGTCCAAATGTACCCATTTACATCCCAACTAGCCATAAGTGAAATTGCTTTCGGGCTTCCTAGCTTTGGGTCAGGTGAGAGACAGATGCTACTCAATCCGATCACAATTCACAAGTATCTCATGATCATGGCCCAAATGGTGTATATGATGGATCACACGCAAATTACTCTTCAGGGTGGGATTTGGAAATTTTTGTGACTGCAACCTGTTAACTTAGTTAGGACAGCTATCTCTTTTCAAATCTCAAATCTAACAAAATTTCTAATTAGTTTTGGAATTGTAACAAGATATTAGTGAATGAGGAGGAGGAAGATCCAATCTCAGGGCATCCTCTTGGATTGGTTCTCAAAATCTTAGTTTTTCTCAAAATCCAACAGTAAAGTGGAGCTAGATTTTAAGCCACCATTGAACTTAATTACAAGAAATGTACACTGCATATAAAATAATTTAACTGTGAGACTCTTATAAATGTAATCTCATTATTTTAAGGAAATTGTTCTCCTATGAGCAAGTACAGGTACAGCAGAGCACTATGAGGCTCACTTGAGCCTGCCTTTCATCAATACAGCTGCTTTGATACTATTTTCTGCTATGATTTGGCTTCAAGCTCAATTTCTCACTAAAATGTCACTGACTGTTGGACTGAATCTCAAAAAAATCAATGATTAAGATGTCATTAAATTTTAGGCTATTAAATCAAGAGCTAGTATAATTTGATGAGGCTGATTTTTTGGTCCCTATCATCCATGAAGATACCTTTCAATCTGCCCTCTTTGCTTTATAAACTTGCATTTAAGTGAGCCCCACTAGTAGGATTGTTTATAAGCTATATCCAGTCTGTTAGGAGAAGAACATCTTTGTTCAAAAGGTTAGAATTATTTGATCTAGGATCCATCTCACCTTTTTATCATGAATCCTTCTCCTTGGTTTGTCAAGCATTCATGTGAGATCCAAGAGAGGCCAAGGCACCATCATATTTAAGTTCTAAGGTTTTCTTTTTTTTTTTTTTTTTGGGGGGGGGCTAATGTATGTGCTTGGTGAACTCCTAAATAAAATTGTTCGTTTGCAAGCAACTAGACTGGCTAAGACAAATTTGTGACTTTTTTTTTTTTGTAATCCAGCTAAGGGGGCTGGGACCACTCGAGTAAGGAGTCGTTCTTGACGACACGGTAACTTAAAGTTCATGGGACTCTCAAATTAAATTCAAACTTTACTTGATCTCAAAATGTTTTATGTACCTAACACATGGTTGTGCACCTGAATATCCATGCACATATTCTCATGGAATTAAGGGCAACAAAGGGGTTGGATTGAGGAAAATGGATTGCATTAACTAAAAGTATTACATGTTAAAGCCCAATTCTTATTGGACCTATTTTAAAAACGGATCACATAATCTTTAGCTACAGCTAATGCAGGTTAGCCTATGGATGCAAACAAGTATCTCATTCTCTGATTGTCCGGAGGTTTCGGCCCATAAAAAATCAAGTTTAGAATCTCTTTTATGTTCCAATTCATAAAGTGGGTGATCTATAATCCAATTAAAACTTCAATTGATAAACGGGTCTAGTTCCAAACATACATATAGATTTCAACTAGTGGACTTAGGATTCAGGCCGTTTGCTCCTACCTTTCTCATCTCTCAAATACTCTGTTTGATAATTCTATATTTAAAATAAGTTGTATGCCAGAAAACCCCAAAATAAGCATAGTTATTCCATATAGAATAGCCTATTCAAAGTAATAAAAGGTTAAACCACTAAATTGTTTAAACGGATCTAAATTTGAGCCAACCCTAATCTTTATCTAATTCTTTTAAACTGGTAAGGTAGTTTGAGAGGGTGACCTTAACTCGACCCGATTAAATACAAGTCAGGTTTTTTTAACCCATTTCAACACCTGTATATCAAGGGTCAAGCACAGGTTAGGTTAACGGGTGGGTATATATTCAGGGGCGGACCCACATGTATTCACCTGGGTGCACCTGAAAACCCTTTTGGAGGGATATTGGTCATGCACCCCTGCCCCACTTAAAAATCCATCTTGCACCCCCCATTTAAATCCCATCCTTAAAATGCACCCACCCACATCAACAATGGAGAAATCCTCTCTCTCACTTCCCCTAAATTGAAAACCCTTGTATTTCTCCAACCCTTCTCCTTCTCCTTCTCCAATGTTTATTGGAAACTCTTCATCAATGCACCAAATTAACAGTTCTTCTCCCTCCCTCCCTCTATGTTTCTCTTGCGTGCGGTTTCAAGTCGACGACTGACGAGGTTCAAAACTTACAGTCGTACAGATGTAGAGACATAGAAGAGGAGAACATAGACCCAACTCCAAGTAATACTCCATGCTTCGTATTTTTTTTATTTTACTATTTATTTGATGCAATCACTGTCGAGTTAACAATGATTTGTTCTGATTTTTCCCCTTAAAATAGTGGATCTGGAATGGATTAAGCTTCATTTATTTTATTTTTTATTTTTTTTTTAACTTATGAGCTCTCATGTGTTTCCTCACTTTTTTTTTTTAAAGCTTTGTTTTGGATTATGTGAAAAGTGGTTTGATTTTCACATGTACGCAGTGTATAGTCATTTTGATATCAAATGCACTTGATTTTTAAGTAATCTTTTTGTCGATGGGGCTGGTTGTTGTTTGGCAATGTTATATTAACCCAAAAACAAGCCCCTCAAAAACCAGAATTGTAAAATATGGTTGGTGCTAGTATTTTGAAATCTTTGTTTTTGGGAGTACTGCATTCGTCATCTGCTAATGGGCCCTAATATTTATGCAATCACTCAGGGGACCAACTTTCTGTACATTATCTGTTTCTTTAGGAATAGAAACTAAATTTATGGAAGGAAAAAAAAAAAAAAAACACCTAACTTTCTGAAGCCTGAGATCTTCTTAGTATTATCTATGAAACAAATGATGGGACTTATGTGAAGAAAGTATTAATGTGAAAAAAACCTAACTAAATTTTGTAATCATTTAAATATTGCAATACATTTTCTCTTTTGTCATTATTAATGTGAAGAAAGTATCACAAAAATAATATTTTTGAACCTTTTCAATTACCATCGTTCTGCACCCCTCAAATGAAAATCCTGGGTCCGCCACTATATATATTTTGCCACGCTAGACGTTACCCATTTCTTCTCCCTCTTCCTTTTTAAATACTTTATCTCCTTTATATGTATTATATGCGAGTGAATTCTAATTAAATCTATTTTAGATCAGATGATACTGGTTAGGTCAAGTGGGTCAAATCTGTTCGGGTTGTTAGTTAGTTAGTTGGGTCAGATTTTGCCGCCCGAACCTCCAAACCCAATACCTTACTTAGGTTAACAATTTACTTTGCTCCCGCGGATCACCAAATCATACACAATTTTTGCATATAAAGAGTAGTAGAGAGGGATTAGGGTTTCCATTGGGTTCATTTCTAAGGTTTTTGAGCAGCAGCAGAAGAAGAAGAAGCAGAGAGCAGCCATGGCAGCAGGAAAAGAGAGGACGCCGAGGACGGGCAGCAGGAACCCTGATCTGATTCGAGGTGTGGGCAAGTTCTCTCGGTCGAAGATGTACCACAAGCGAGGCCTCTGGGCAATCAAGGCCAAGAACGGCGGCGTCTTCCCTCGCCACGACCCAAAGCCCTCGGCCCCGAAACCCCAGGAAAAACCCCCCAAGTTCTACCCTGCAGACGACGTCAAGAAGCCCATCCTCAATCACCGCAAGCACAAACCCACCAAGCTCAGGTTTTTTTTTGTTTCTCTTCTCTCTTCTATACTCTAATCCAATTCTTTGGGTTTTGTTTTCTGCTTCTCAATGTGTTTGTTTTGTGTGATTTTTAGGGCAAGCATCACTCCTGGAACGGTTCTGATCATACTTGCAGGGCGATTCATGGGAAAGAGAGTCGTTTTTCTGAAACAGCTTCCCTCTGGTTTGCTTCTTGTTACTGGTGAGATCTCTTTTGCTTTCTGTTCCTTTATCCTTTTTTCTCTTTCTGTTGTTTATGGATTATGAAATGATTATTAGATCGAGTAGGAGATCAAAAAGATCTGATCCATCTGTTTATTTTATTGTCTCTGGATGATGGTCTGTTTCAGATTAATGAGCTTGCTAGGAATCTGAAAAAAACAGTGGTTAAGAATTGAATGAAATGCCTATTGTTCCTGTATAGGGATATGATTACGAGCCCTATACGGGGATCTTCAGGATAAGACTCTGTACTCTAATGCGACCGCCCTAAATTTTTCTTTAGAACATCTCTCAATTGATGGAAATGTTAAAAGAACTATATGAAATGAGAGTTGGATTATGCTAAACTTTTACCCCAATTGAGTATCAGTGCAGTATTGGTCCGACATGGATTTATGCTGCAGATGTTATAAAGTCAGAAACCCTAAGGATTGGGAAATATTTGATAACTGCAATGACATACTTCAAGTAACAGTTGAATTTCAGAATTGGTTTTTTTATTATCATGTGTCTCCAACTCTTGTAACCAACCACAATGAAGATATGTGCATTGTATGGCATTCATTGAGATCTGAATTGGTAATGTGCTAGAGCCCACCCATTGATCCTCTCTCTTGTTGGGTCACTGTTCTTATCGAGTGGTAGAGCTGTTGAAACTTGAAATTGCAGTTATTTGGTCTGGTTAGTTTCCTCATTCTGTACTGACCAAGGAAACATTGGTAAGTAGGAGCTCTTGTTTGTATGTCACCGGCTTGGTTTCCGAGAAAGGGGAGGAATGGATCTTAATGGTGAGAGCAAAAGAGAAAAGAGGCATGGTTAACAAAGCAATTAACTGACTGAAATTTATACGAAAACTAGATCATATCTGATCCATGTAGCTGAAATTTCCATCCTTCTCATTTATCAAATCCTTTACCTCTTCCTTTTCTATGGAAATTGGTATGAAGAGTTCAAACATGGCATGGCCCAAGGAACCAAGTATTTACCCCTTTTTTTTCTTTTTTCTTTTTTGTATTTTATCTGCTTTTTTTTATGAGTTAGTCCTAATTGCTGTTTTAAATAGATGTTGGCACTAGCAATTTAGTGTGGTTAATTAGGTAGAGTTTTTTATATAATGTGCATGCCATTTTATGTATAAGCTTTCTGAACGATGCTGCTTACCTTTTTTCCCCACCTGGTCAGCGTTGTCAATCGACCAGAATCAGGCAAGGTTCACTTTGCTTAAGCTCAGCTCGCACTTAAACTATCAAGCTTTTGACTCAGAAACTTTTGGTTGAGCCTGAGCTTGTCTTAAATAAAATTGAGCCAATGCCTAGGTTAAATCTATGTAATTCTAGCAACAATACAAGGATGAAATAGGCTGAGCAGGGCCTTGCTCAAGCTTAGAACATTCTTGACCAATCCTATAAAATAGGCTCTGCGCAAGCTCTTGCTTATAAAAAATGTACTAATATGAGACTAAAAACCTCACGGGCTAATTCAGTTTATTGATAGTCCTACCTGGTAATAACACCTGGTCTTTTCTTCCCTATGTTTCCCATTTTATATGTGTCGGTAATTTTAAATTGTCAATTGTTTGTATTGGACAGGGCCATTTAAGGTCAATGGTGTCCCTCTGCGACGTGTCAATCAAGCTTATGTGATTGCAACATCTACCAAGGTTGACATATCTTGTGTAGATGTTGAAAAATTTGATGACAAGTATTTCACCAAGGAAAGGAAGAAGAAGCAGAAGAAGGGAGAGGGCGAGTTTTTTGAAGCAGAGAAAGAGGTATTTTTTGTTGTCATTAAAATTTTAAGATTATTCTTCCACTAATGTGTCCCAGGATTATTCTCTTCTCATGTATGGTATTTTGGTTGTATACCAAGTTCATATCCCTTTTTTTATTCACAATTTCCTTTGATCTCAAATTGTAGGAAACCAAGGCCCTCCCACAGGAAAAAAAAGATGATCAAAAGGCCATTGATTCCCAGTTGCTTAAGTCCATCGAGGCAGTTCCAGAATTGAAGGCTTACTTGGCTGCCAGATTCTCTCTTAGGTCAGGGATGAAGCCTCACGAGCTTGTTTTCTAGAAGTTAGCCTATCAGGGAGTTAAGACTCTTTTTCTGGGTTTACATTTGATGTTTGTCATGTTTGCAGTTTTGACTGATAGCAGCTGTCTGAATTTTATTTTACAAAGACTTGTTCAATGCTTGAGGTTTATGGAATTTATTTAGTCCTATGAAGTAGCCTCTCACAGATTAAGGCTTTGCATTTCTTTTTAGTTTTTGAAGGCTGCTCCATCATCTCATCTTTCTAGGTATTGTCCATGCATATGATGAATCAAGGAAGTCTATATGTCCATCTATATTGACGGAAGATGAATTTTGTTTGAGAATGGTAAACTTCCATCATAATGGGAAGGTCATAATTTCGTCTATATATCCATCTATATTGACGGAAATGAATTTTGTTTGAGACTGGTAAACTTCCATCACAATGGGGTCATAATTTCTGAACACCAAAGCCACCACACCCTCCTATTGCAACTGAGTGGGAAGGTTTGATGAGCAAGTCCAAAACCAGTTGGTAGAATGAGCTTTAAGGAAAGCATTGCCACTTTTGGGAAAATGGCTTTCTTTGGTTGGTATAAATGTATGGCCATATGCTGCTGAAATCGTTGTTTAAGATATCAGCAGTGGAAATTATCTATGCCATTATTGTTATTCTTTATCTCTGTTGTGTGGGTTGGTCTAATCAGCTGTCTTCTGGGAAGACAAACTAGCATAAATCATTTCAGAAAAAAAAACCACGACATTAGCCAATATTGAAACCTATGAAAAAGAAGAAAAGACCCCATTAACTATTTCAAAAGTAAATAACAATATTAGTTATTATGGGTTGGAGGGAAAATAACAAAAAAACACCCAATCAAAACAACAATGTTGCAAGTGTCCTTTCCTATATTGGGCTTAGAACCCCACAAGTGTTGCCAATGGACCTCACACCTTACATTGAAATTTTACATTTTCGATAGTAAATTACAAACCTGTAACAAGAAGAATAAAAACACCGAATTAAAAAGCTGGTAGCCATTGAATGGCTCAAACAAGGAACCGCACAATCTTGCATATACGCAATTGAAATCCTGATGTCAAAGTAGGCTGTCAACCCTAGCTGGCAATCTCTTGAAGAAATTGCTGGGAACTGAAGGCAGTTTGCTCCTGAATCTTGGGTGACGAAGCATGTATAGGCCTTTGATCAGGGCCACCACTTTGAAAGGAGTTACATACAGCACCACAGCTGCAATCAGGCAGAACAATATGAATAGACTGGTAGCTCGCGGGTCTCTCCATGCGAGCAGAGACTGGAATCTTTCCCCCTGCGTTGCAATGTCACCCACCACTGTCTGTATCCTCCCTGCTACACTCCGAAGCCTATCATACCTCATGTGGACCAGATCATGGGACTTGGATGTTGGGAAAGTGTCAAACTCCTCATCCAGCTCATCAGGGTGGACTGCCTCGGCCCATGATAATTTGGTGTCCATATGCGGTGGATGCTTCGGGCGGAACCTGTAGTTCCATATTCCAATGAGGAACATGTATAGAAATACTGTTGGTAGTATCAGTTCTGGATATGATATCAAAATCAAGAGAAGGATATGAACCAGAACAGATGTTACTGGGTTCTTCCAATGGCAAACATCACCAAACCATTTGGTGATGGCTATTAACCCTGTCAACAGTGACATGATCCTGAAGAAGTTAGCTTTGCTTCGTCTCATACTCCACATATGAGAATCGACATCTAACATGTACTCTACAACCTCTTTCCTCAGCGGCGGCTCAGCCCTACCTAACCTGACTGCTACCATGTTCATGGCCTGGTACCTCAGATTCTCTAGTTGGTTCACCGTGAATGGGTGAACGTAATGCATCTTTGGTAATAGGGGTTGACCATAGCGGTGTATCATGTTAACCAGTGACAAGCAAGTGAAACGAACTGCTAGCTGAAGTTCCCCCATCTTCTTCACACCGGATGGGTGGAGAACAAGAAGAGGGTAAGAGTGTGTGTACATCCTATCTGTTTCCATGGTTGATAGGCGGATTCTTACCTTTCCGATCCTGGTATCTCTAGCAGGGCTGCCGCCGGTGCTGGGTTTCTCACTGCTGCCTAGATGACAATTGTCAAAAACTGCGAGCGTGATGACGGTGGAGGGATCGTACACCTCCCATGTGTATTGCTCGTTCCATTTGGGACTGAAGCTATCAATTATGGTTCTGGTTCGCACCCACTTCTGCCCATATTTGGCTACACAGTAAGCATCAGTTGTGCCCCTTGTACCCTTCATTTTCATGGGTAGCAGCCCTTGTGCACTCAAGATACCCACTTCCAAGATGCCAACTGAAGGTTTCCACAGCTGCCGTGCAGTGGGGCGTAGGTCGCTTGCATACATGGTGGATTCATCATGTACATGATATGCACCATCAAGACAGACTCTGAGGTGGATCCTGCTTGAAAACTTGAGTTCTTTCCTCCGGTCGGCTTCCAAGATGCCGAACCCAAACTTCTCAAGGTTGAACCAACGAGAATGAACTGGTCTGTGATCCAGTCGTTTCTCGAACATGGAAATTGGCAAGGTGATCCTCCCAAGCACCTCATCTTTTGTTGGGTGCACTCGATCTTCAACTGTCAGAACCAATGCTTCTTCGAAGGGCTCAGCTGCTACGAAGACTAAATCCTCATTCCAGAATGGATTTATGGTTTGTGTGGGGCAGATCTTTGTCCTCAACACCTGGTTGCCAACTTGAGCTTTGACCAAAGCGTCAGGGGCTCGGCTTTTGTCGTTGGGCTGTATATCCTGGGCTTCAATCACGTTGACCCTGAGGTACCAGAGCTTGGGAGAGATGTAAACTTTTGATCGGATGTTGAACACACCCTCACCATGAACAGAGGAAGCATCTGCATGCCATGCTTCTGGGAAGGCCTCATCTGCTTGTGTTCCCATCCAAACTGCAAGCATAATCTCGCCCCTCACCTTAGCATCACCTCGCCGATTCTCCAATCTATACCACTGTGGTGCCAAGGGGCTATCAGGTGGAACCCTTGTCGGCACCTCATTCATGTCAAACACTACCTTTCCAAGCCAGTCGTCTCGTCCGATCATTTCCTTGTCCTTGACTAAAACCTCAACCAGCGATGACTGGATCTTGTCTTTCGAGAATGCAAACACCTGGTTCCACTCGGGGTTGTGCTTCTTTTCGAAGTGCTTCGAGGTTCCTTTGTAGTTGCCAAGCTTCACCTCTACATACGGGTCGCAGCTTCCAGTGATGGAGTTGGGAGGTAGATCTTTGGCCTTCACCACCCTCACATAAAGGTAGTACATCTGTTCCACAAGGTCGAATGCACCGGTGAATTTATCACCGTTCGTCCATCCTCCACCACCGTGTCCTCCAATTGGCCATCGATGTCCAAGGTTGGGATGTGTGTCCTTCACACTGTTATCATCCTGGTGGTCAGGATGGGACTGTGAGTTGGTCCGGCGCATCTTCAATGGATGCCTTCTGGTTCTGCTCCACTGGTATCTCTGTTCACTGAGAAACCTGCTGGTTGTTTATGTTGGGCTGTCTCAAATTTCCTTCCTCTGATTCTTTAGCTGCAGTAGTGGCTGTACTTCGAGAAACCACTGCAGCAGCAGAAGCAATAGTCAAGTTATAAGCAACTGTCGCTGTTAGAGAAACAACTGTCGCTGTTAGAGAAACACTAGTAAAGATGTAGGTGCAATGCTATACTTAGGCAGAAATTTGTGTTGGGCTGAAATATAAATTCACAGGTTGATATTGTTGGACATATGAGAAACTCTCACTTCCAACATCTCTAGAAAACGTCTCTTCTATGACTCTAGATTGAAGCCAAGAATTGTTACCTTTTCAAGCAATTTACACCAGGGGATTCTGTGGCTATGAAGGCTTTTCGGGTCGTCAAGGTGCAAAACGAGCTTGGGCTGGGTGATCCACCAGTCTCTGGGCACAAGGTTGTGTGCTTTCACTAGGTCCACCACCATCTTTATCCCAATCCTTTTCGTCCCTGCTGCAAGAAGCTTACTAGAATCATTCCCTTTGCAAGAAAACCGAAGCTCCATTCGGAAGCAAAGGTTTTGTTCTGCTTGAATTCTTGGAAAGCAAAAGGTAGAAGGAAGGAATAATTAGGGACCTAGATCTCTTCCTTTTCACAGATGGGCCGACTTTGTTCTGGTGGGAAGGAAAAGATCTCTTTGATTGAGAAGCTGCATGCAGATTGGGCTTCCAAAGGTTGGGGACTATGTATAGATACTATAGAAAGCCCATAGGTACTTAGGTAGAGAATTGAAGGTTAAATTACTAACCCAAAAATTCTAGATTATTGTCTGGAGGTCTAGGCACATTCATAAATAGAAGAGAGTTTTAGAATGAAGCATTTAAGGGGAAGCCAAGTTCTTGATCATAGTTCCCAGATTTGGAAATAGATCAAACTGAAGTGTTAAGATTATTAGTAGTGGTGGGCAATGAAGCTCTAAAAATTCTTATTGGAAGCTACCAACAGTAGCCTTAGTTTTGTGGTTAGTTAATTAACAAGAATCCTTATTTTGTTAAAATTCTTTTCTTTTGTGACAGAGTAGACCAACCTTAACAAGAAGAAATGTCTTTGATCTGTTTAATAGTGTTTGATTCCCTTGCCATTTGAAAGGTGTTCTGAGCAAAGCAGTAAAAATAGGTCCAAGTCAGTAGTACGCTTAGAATCCCATGGAACAAAGCTTTGTGCTCTTTTGTTTGGATCTGGTGCTCAAGTACATTTGAGGTTCCCAGAATGAGTATTACATAGGCAACCTTTAAAAATTACCATAGCAATTTAGGCCTTTGTCCTAATTTCTACTGAATTACAAGAATTCATAGGACCCTTTTAAGAAGTGGTATTGAGGGTTTGAATGGGGAAAAAATTACTGATCATGAACCCTTCATTTCCTATAAAACTGCAGATATTTTGATTTGGTGCTTCATGAACTGAGAGGGCTTATTGTTTCGTTTGGCAGTACTTGTGGGGACGACTGCTCATGGGCCAAGCTAGCCCGGGCCTAGTCCCCTTCACCAAAGTTTGGGCCATAGGTTTGAGATTTCAGTCCAGACCTGAATCTAAATTTGGCTTTTGAATTAAGTGATAGAAAGCCTGAAGCCCAGTCCAAACAAGAAACTTCAAGACATTATCGTTTTTTCTTTTTTCTTTTTTTCTTTTTTTTTATTCTGTTATCTGTATAGTTGTGTTTCAATTTAAGACTTTCATATTTAATTTAAGAGCTTTTGTTTTTCTTTTATTGTTATTACTAATCAGGCTTTAGTCGAGTTTGGGCCAGCACCTGACAAACTAAATGGACGGGCTTAGGCTGACATACTTAAGGCAGGCCGGGCTCAGACCAAGCACTCACAATCCATGTTGGGCTTGGGCTGGTTATGGGCCTGTGTTCTGAAGTTGAATTGAGCCTGGATATGTCTTTAGCCCAGCCCGACCCGGTCGATGAACACTCTCGTCTCGTGGGAGGCTTGATTGCTCAAGCCAAATGTTAATTCTTTCTCCATGTGTGTTCTGGAAGTTGGTCAGTATGAACAGTCTGCAGTCGGCTCATTGGGGAAAATTCCTCTCTAACCAATAGCTATTCACAAATTCCCGAAAGGGTAGAGAAATCTAGTTTTTTTTTTTTTTTTTACTAAGTACGTGATATATATATATATATATATATAGGGAAGTGCTCCTATGAGAGACACTCTTACAAACTTGGTGAGAGATGGGTGGGGGCCATCACATTTAAGTTGGGGTTCTTGCATTTAAGTTGGTGAGAGTGGATATGGAAGTGAGGGCCCCCACCCATCTCTCATAAAGTTGGTGAGAGTGTCTCTCATAGAAGCATTTCCCTATATATATATACCTCTAATTCAAAGCAAAGCAACATAAGACTTTGGCTTATCATTATGAACCCTCAGTAGCTGATATATCAATGCCACATAAAAGGAAAAAAAAAAAAAAATCCTTTGAATGGAAGAAAATTTTATTTATCATTAAATTAAGCAACAGAGCATATCCTCAGATTACAGTTGCTTATTTACCTCTACATGCTTGAACTATATGATTTGGTACCAAAATCAAAAGAAAAAAAATAATAATAATAATAGCACTATATTTTAATGCCGCAAATGAAATGCACATTATAAAGAAGATTGCATTGTCAAACAATGCCTTCTTTAAGTCATCTGGTTAGATCAGAACATGAATTTGTAGATGGGATCCATCTTATTTTTCCTGAGCGAAATCTTGGGATCTTCCCCACCCACCCCTTTAAAATTCTCACTAATATGAATCCTCAAAAATGTTCCATGTTAAAAATGATTGGACCAATAAATATAAAAGAAAGACAGTGGCTCACCACTTGATGCGAACAATTACCACTTCTCCCATTGGTAAACTCTTCGTGAGGACCGAAGCTCAAAGACAAATCTAATGGTCGATCTCTCAGCATATCAAGTCATGGCCTTTGGTTTTCAGTTTCTGCTTCTTGGAATCCAAAGATGCTAAACTATTGCCCAATCCAACAGGAGCCTCGCCCTCTTGGTTTCCAGCAGATCCATTTTCTTTAGCAGTTTCTTTCCTGTTTTCAGTGGAGCTATCTGCCTCCTTGTTTGGTTCGTTCCCTTGTGCATCAGGTGGAGCATCTGGTGCGACCCCAGAATTGATGGTGTTACGGAGTTGTGTGAGTGATGGGACTGCTTGGACTGGAACCAAATGTGGACGTACAAGGAGGCCCCTGGCTGCTGCTTTCTTTCTTAACTTCAGCTGTTGCTCGGGCAGCCCTCTCATCGACCCCTCTTCCCCAAGTATGGGTCTCGCCCATTATCACTGGATTAATGGATTTGTTAACTGAGGATCCAGAAGCCCCATATCCCCCAGCTGCAGCCTGGAATACCTGTACGAGGTCGGGGTGTGCCTGTAATGCAAAGCATTAGAGAATTGCTTAATAGTACGGATTATCATCCATCATAATCTGATCAAACATAAAGGTCTCTCTGGGTGTGTGATTGTGTTTCATTGAGCAAAAGATTGAGTTAATGATGAGATCATTCAAAGAGGTCAGGAAAGCGAGTACTCGAAGAAGGCGAAGTGGCAGCGCTCTAAAAAATTAATAATATTCTAAATCTAGAGTGATAAAAGCAAGTCCGGCTCTACCATGAAGCAAGAAAAGCTCTTACTTTAGGCCCCAAAAATGCAAAACATAATAGCAACCGGCATCTTTTCAAATTCCAAAACAACAACTGACATTCTTTTATTTCTCCTTAAAAATAAGGCCCCATGATAACTTTCTCTCAAAAAGATAAAATTAAGATCTTCATAATTTCCTCTTGCCCAACCAATTCTCCATATCACCTCTTTGGGCCCTTACTCTCTCTCTATGTATATTTTTGCCGCTCTCTGTCCACTTTTAAAAGGTTTGACTAATGCTTAGCTTCTGAGAGAGTTGTGATTTAATTACTAATAGCAAAACATAAGGCCCCACAATAGCAACTGCAATCTTTTCAAATTCCAAAGAAGAAAAAAACACAATTGACTTAATTAGTAATTATGCATCACGAAAATCAAGAAAAATAGATTTTAAATAAATATTTATAATAATATTAAAAAATAAAAAAAGCCTCACTTAGGATTTTTGCTTCAGGCCTCAAATTTGTCTTGAGCTGGACCCGATAAAAAGTATCTCTAGTCCCAGATTGTGATATATCAATTTGATAAGTCAACCCAACTTTTTGCAGCAAGACCTTTCCTCTAGTAGGCAACATAACATGTGGTCATAACCAGAATTTTCTGCACAGAATTTAATTGTCCAATTCCATTGCCTGGAAATGATATCCAGTGGTCCACATGATATCCAGTGGAAATGCAACAGGAAAGAGTTTAAGCATCTGGTTGCACAGAATTTCTCATGGAAAAGATTTTGGGGTATGATCCTTTCGTGATAATCCAGCAACTGAACTGCCTAACTTGGGTGGGCCTCACCTGCACCATTTCTTCCAAAAATTATAAACCCCATTTTCATTAGGTTGAGCACATGGTACATATGACTTGTGAAATTTATTGTAAAAATAGGTCAACAACATGTATGATATTCTACATACTAATAGTCAGGTTGCCCAGCGTTGACCCATGCCTGCAGATAGAACCTAATTCATTTATCATTATTGAGAAAAACATCAATTTGGAATGGCTGACCACCAATTGACCCAACAAAATTTCTACTTGAACTTAAAGCATAGAAATCCAAAAGTGGGATTAAAAAGGAAACAAGATTCAGAGGCACCTTTAAAATTTCAATAGCCTTTTGAGTGGAAATTGCATTCACTGCTTCCCCTTTCTGGATCTGTGCATTCACCTTCCCAGAAAAGTTCACCTTGTCAGAAATTAAGTTTACGCACACTTAAGGGCCAGTTTGGTAACTCTACTAATATAGTCAAGTCAAGTAAACTTGATTTTGAAGAAAGAATAAAATATAAGTGGGTTATGATGGTATTTTGTTTTTAGTTGTTTGTGAGTGGAATCTTTTGACTTTTTGTATGGAAAAGTGGAGTTTTTTTGTATTTTAGTGGATAAAGGTAGTTGCTTTTTGACTTTTTGTATGAAAAAGATGGGGAGAGCTTTGAATAAAGTGTATTTGATGTGACATCTTGTCTAGAAAATTGAGGCTTTACTTGACTTATATTGAATTAGTAAAGTGCCAAACGGGCCCTAAAGAATATTATTACACTATCACTAACACAAATATAGATTTCACAGTAACCAGGGCTACTAGGGACTAGCACCTACTCTGAGACCTCAATCCGCCTGAGTTATCCCTCGAGGCAAGACCAGGTCAAGCAATCCTGTGAGCCAAGAAAGGGTACTCCGCAGCCCACAGGAGTAAGGGTGGAGTACTTCGGTAGTACCGCGAGGCTTAGTCCAAGACCCACATTGGAAATATCCAAGTCCTAGCCCTAGGCTCAGCATGATGCATTTTAAAGCCGTGCAGTCCCGAAAACCAAAAGAACTTAGTTAAGCGTGCTTGGGAGGGAGCAGTACTGAGATGGGTGATCGCCCAAGAAGTCCTAGCGTCTGCACGTGGGCTAAAGCGGACAATAACATGCTGAGTTGGGGGGGACTGTGACACTTCTAAGGCACATAGAGCATTTCAGGCCTATTTATGAGCATAAGCAAATACTAATACCATATTGCTATAAGATTGTAAATTAATCTAACCCAATTTGTAGTTCTTGCTATGGAGACTGCATGGAATATATTATTAATTATTCTATTTGCTCACAAATGTTTCTGCAATAAACTGCAATGTTCTGATATAACCAAACTGTCTCATAAAATCATGACAGATAAAACCATGAATTGAGGCGTGGGGGCCACACTGTGAGCCCCACTTTGGATCCCATACAACTATCCCTATTCTGTAATCTCCCACACCAGATCAAACTTGACACTGATTCAGGACTGCCCTCCCATTGGATTAAAATCATCAAAATATAACTCTCAAACTCGGTGTACACATGGACCGGGCCAGCCCGAGACCATCAGGCTTTGGGCTGGGTCAGATCAGGCTTGAGCCTTAGGATTTGGTACATGAGCTGGGCTTGGATTCAGTGGTAGAGAGCCCAAGCCCGGCCTGGCCCAAAGGACACAATTTAAGCAAAAACAATTTTTTTTGTTGGAATGCGGTCTCAAAGTTCCTAGTCAGTAATCCCAAAACCAATTGGTGATAGAAAACTGCACAAACAACTACTTAACATGTAGGATTCAAACACATGCACTTTCATGAATGCACACACAACCCAACCACCGAAGCTACAAGTTGGTGCAATCTGTAAATGCCTCTTTATTTTTTTTATAAAAATCACTATTACCTAGGCTAGGGCTTAACCCTTTTCAGGCGGGCTAAGCTTGGGCCATGCACTTCTGGCCCGAGTCGGGCCAGGACCAGGCTTGGGCCAATGCTTTAAAGTCGGTCCCCATGAACACCCCTGCCTCAAACTACACCCCCTCTCTTCAAACGTACATCAATCCGTTAGCATCACCCCCTCTCTTCAAACCTGGAGCCCTTTCTTGTGTCTTCTCACGCTGCAATGCTAGTGATGTTGATAGTGAAGCATGAAGAGTGGATAGAGAAAGCAATTCTCTGGCACGGCGGACATGAGACCTTATAGATCTGTCAGCGTACAATGCTGAAAATGTGCATCCCCATGAGGGCCACAAATTACTGACAAATCATGCTAAATAAAGGTATTAATCACGCTAATTGGATCGGTTGAACATACCAGCTACCATCTCCAAAGAGCAACCACCAGCAGTAATATCTGCAACTTCAGAAATTTCCTTGTAGTCCACTAGACGATGAACTGAACCATCTTTGGCATGCAGTATCAAATCATAATATGATAAGAAACATGTCTCTGGAGCTTCGAGAAGGAACTGCCTCAAATCCATAACAGAATCTCCTGGATTTAACTGCAAATTCCAAACCAGTCTATACATTTCAGCAGAAGCACAGGGCCTTTGGCATATTAAGTTTCTTGAGCTAACCATTGCTACTAAAAGCTCGAGGCGTTAGTAGAGGCTAGTGAAAAGTATTTTCGCTGCTTCTACTAACGTCTCGAGGTTTTGTTAGCAATGGTTAGCTAAAGAAATTTAATATGGTATCAGAGCTAATTGGTCGTGAGTTCGAATCCCAAGAGAAACAACTCAGGGCAAAAAAAAAAAAAAATACGTGTCGCCAAAAGTATGCTGGCCGGATTCCACCTAAGGGTGAGTATTGAGGAGTGGGCTCCACCCAGTATTTACTTAACATGAAACAAACTCAGGGCTGGCTCGAGACAATTTAAGGCCTAAAGCGACAAAATCCTAGATGAGGCCTCAAATTATCTATTATTTATTTTTCTTTTTTCTTTTTTTAAGTTTTGAGCATCTGAATTCGTATTTTCTAATAGATACATTTATCATTTATAAATTACAACTATTAATCTTTATAAATAAAACGATCACTAACTATAATAAACATACAATACAAGCATGGAATTAAAAAAATATTAAAATCATAAAACAATAGAACCTGATTTAGTGATTTAGCATTGTTGGTCATAAAGATTGTAGATGTAGATGAATTTCTAATTTGATCCATTTTTTTATTATGAAAAAAATGGATTATATTTGAGTTAGTGGGTTATGATTAACATATATTATCAGAACTATCCACATATATTATTGAAAAGAAGACAAAACCAAATCAATAAATCTTTAAAAAAGATTGCTTTAGAAATAAAAAAAAGTAATTATAGAGAAAGGCAATATATAAGAGAGACAGGGTGAGGGAGTAAAGAGTATGTGACATGAAAAAGCGTTGGGTTTGAGATTTATTGGGATTTAAAAAGACACTGTGTAGAGAAAAAGAAAGATAATACTTACTTTAATGATTTGTTTGAATGTGAAAACATGGTTTTAATGAGATGTGATACTTATTATTATAATGGGGCCTTGGGAGAACAAAAAAACTATGATAGTTGCTTGAATGCTTTTTTTAAAATTTGAAAAGATGATTTTTATGGGCCTTATTTTTTGGAGGGCCTAAAGCAAGGGCTTTTCTTGCCCAATGGTCGAGCTAGCCCTGAACAAACTAGTTCTATATCAATTTGAAGTTTTACACACACACACACACACACACACATATATATATATATATATATATAGTTTTTAGTTAGTACAGTCCAGATAAATTTTATCAAACCAAAAAGAAAATGTCCCGATAAAATTAGACCACAGCCACTTAATTCTTCAGAGCATAACAAATCGATTTCCGCTGCGCCGTATTATGAAATCAGCATTGCCATTAATCACATTGAACTAACCTGAAACTCTAGCTTTTCCCTCAGATTGAGTCTTGACAGATGTAGGATAGAGACCAAGATCCCCTGTTACTCGTAAGAAAAATGTCAAAGTTGCTATTGATATAGTATTCCCTAAATTAACTTTTTTTCCCTCTTTACCATCTGCCTGTTTGGGTCCAATGCTTGACAGCACAGTTGTATAATCCAACGCCTCCTTGGTTGACCCATGCATACTAGAAACCTTATCATCTAAATTTGAGTTTTGTGCTCCATTAGCATCAGCTTTTAAGGACTCTACAGCCTTGGAGTTACCATTGGATGTTGCAGATGAATCAACAGAGTTCACAGGCTCTAACGACCTCGTAGAGTTTGTCCCTCTTCCTCTGTTGTTCCCACTGCTAGATTTCCCAGCCATTTTGTCCCTATCTACAAAGACCAAAACAATATACATCATAATATGTTAAGGAAAGTTTGTTAAAAAAAACATGAGAAAACAGAATCCATGGAAACTGATTGCTTTGAATAAAGGCTTGTGGATAGAAGCATAACTGAGCTCAGGATGCGCATGATAGCTATAGGCAGTAGCTAAGGACTAAACAACGCAAAGGGAGTAAAAAAAAATAGAGTAGTGAGCAGTGAAACGAGATTCTTCGATTTGTATGAAAAGATGGAAAGGAAGGAAAGAGAGAGCAGAGGCGGACTGACATTGTAATGACCTGGGGTGACCGCCCCAGGTCAAATTTTAAATTCCTCTTCAAACAGTATTGGGCCTTGGCCCACGCCCCATATCCACAATATCCACGCCCTAGGTCAAAAGGGAAGAACGAAAGGAAAATGCCTCTTTTTGATTACTAACCTCCTCCTTATGACGGACCTTCTTCGTCCAAGATCTTTAAGAAGCGCAAGGAGTTTCTCAGCCCTTTCATGTTCCACTTCTACCACAATCATGTCCGTGATCTTTGTCTCTTTCTCTCGTCTTAGTTTTATTTATTTATTTATTTATTTTCTTAGTAGTAAAACGATTTTCCCTACTTTTTTGGGAAAGCTTATTCGCACCCAAGAATTGTTTTCCACTGACTTTGTTCGAGTGGTTGTGATTTTACTTTGGAAAGATATTTCATTTTCTGAGGAAGATGAGATCATTTGTGTGGAAATGAAATGTGGGGCGCGGAAAAAAAAAAAAAAAAAAGGCCCTAAATGTAGATCTGATATGGGAGCGAGTATAACTCGATTTGGGTGATATGTTGATATGAAAGGTTGATCTTTGGGACAAGTGGGCCCCACAGTGGAGAGATTTATTTGGAAATGTATGCTGGGTTTTATGTGGGGGTGTTTTTTAGAAGGAATGTTTTGAGCAAGGTAATTTGATAATCATAACCGTTGAGCTTGGAAATAACATTAATCGACCGAATGTTTAAATGGGGTTCGATCTCTTTTTTAAAAGAAAACTCCAGGGTGAAAAAGATCTTTGCTTTATGACATACTTCTAAGTTGGAGAGCATTTTGTGGTGAACTAGACTCGTTTATGTATTTGATTTGATTTCTGGCCATGGTCTATCCATGTAACGGTCTAGATTATCTTATGTGTTTCTTGAATGATGAAGTGTGTGATTTTACTCACACTAGCAATTTCGGAAAGAAAATGTAAAACACTTTACTGATATCTGATTTTCTGTTTATGTTTACAAAAAAGTCATCTCAACCCAAAATGAACTTTTGATGAGAGAAGTTTATATTAATGGATGTTCAATCGTTAATATGTACTTCTTTCTTTGGGTTGATGTCTGAATTTTTTGGAGGTTATGAACCTTTTCTTTTTGGGGATGATTGGTTTGCCTTCATTTTTTTGGGAGACATTTTTGTTTTCAGTATACTTCTCTTATACTGTAAATTTTGGATAAATGAATAGTTATCATTTCTAACAAGAAATATATTAAGTTGATCTTGTTAAATATTTTGCGTCTATTTACATGGAATACATATTTTCTTTTGTTATTGTTGATGTGAAAAAATTCTAGCAAAAGTTCCACCCCACCTAAACGAAAATCCTAGGTCCGCCTCTGAGAGAGAGGGTGGAAAATGGAATGCCTGAAAGAGAGAGTTTGGTTTGAAGGAGAAAGGGAAAGAGAGTGATGATATATGAGAGAAAACGAGGCTGGAGCTCAGAGGAATCCATTTAAAGAGCTGGCTTGCTTCAACTTTCCAGTTTCTCAGCTTGTTAGGGCTTTGGCTTACCCACGTTAGCATCACTGGAGGGAAATGTCCGGGTCGGGTAAAAGTAAAAACACTTGGAAATTATATATATATATATATATATATATATATAACAATTCATCAAAGCACTGCAATTTTCTACAGATCCATTGGAGGGTGGTATATATAGAATATACAATTTTCCATGGAAAAAAGTGGAAGTCCATTTGGAGTGGAGTAAACTTTGAATGAATAAGCGCATATTTGTGGAGCGTCAATGATAAAGGAGGTTACCCTAATCAAAATCTCATCCATAAATTGATCCCTTGTCGAAGTAAAATGGTAGGCTTAATCCTCTAACTAAATGTGATTGATCCAACATTAATTTAGAACGACGATCCACTATGAAAGATCCAAATATGACCAACTACGATCAGCACCAATTGTAGCCATCAAATCCAATGTCAATGGTTGGTTTTCGATTTATGTCGGGGGAATTCATGACTTGCCAGGGCTGCCTGCAGGGTGAAGTTTGATCAAGTGACCAAGAGATTATGGGACATTTCGACAGAAAGGTGAGAGGTAATAATCATGAACTCCATGCACTTGAGGGTGATGAAAGTATTGTGGTTGGTAGGTCAGGCGAGAACTAGAAGGGAGGTATGAAGAAATATAAAGGATACGAGGAGGGAGACCCAAAATTTTCTGGACGACACTATCGTCCCTCATAAAAAGTATAAAAAAATTGGTGGGAATACCAATGTTGTACTGTGCAGTCTACAGGGACCCTTCGCGGTGAATGGCCAAATTCCGGGATTTTTCCCATAAAATCTTCTTATTCTTATTTTCAAAGACAATTCCATATTCCTTTCTAGTGTGCAAACTTCAAATTTGAATTGGGCATTGTATCATAGGGAAATAAATTCATCAAAATTAGGAAAGCATCCCGGTCTTGTCCATTTTTCTATCGCTGTTTTATTCAATTTCTCACTTTCACCTTTATTCGCTAGTTATTTATTTATTTTATCGGTTACACATTCTTCATACGTAATTTCCCTAACAAGCACTTATGCCGAATTTGTGGAGTGTTTGTGCAACCCATCAGGCCCAGCTCATTGTCTAGTGAAAATGTGTGCGGTGGGTCCATTTAAGAAGGCTTCGATGGAATGTGCCATTTGTGGAGAGGGTGTTTCCATTCCCATTTTTGTGCACCTTCACTTTTTTTTTTTTTGGTAAAATCATTTAAACAAAATTTAAACTCAACAATTTTATAAAAAAAAAAATTTGATTTTTTTAAGAGAATATTTTTCTTTAGAGGTTTTTCCCTTTAGCTAACCTCCTCCTTCCCAAAAATCTTCTCCATGTCAGGGGAAATGACAAAACTGCGCAAACTTTCTTCTTTTTCCCTATTAGTATGATTTCTATTTTCCTCTTCCTTTATCAAACATATGGGCATTGCTCCCCATGTGGCCCACCTCTGTGTGTGCAATCTACCTTTATATATTAAAGTGAGATTTGATACAATGAATATATTGGGAGTGGTTGTTCATATAGTCAACTTTAAACAATGAAAGGTGGGCCTTGAACTCCATTTCTTATTTTATACTAACTTGGCCTTTTTTTTCATGATCCGAAAAATGTACATTTTATATGTTCTATCACCAAAAACCACATCGATGGTAAGAATAAATAGTAAGAATGGAAGACTCGTGAAATTTTAGCTTCTTATCTTGCTTAGGGCTGATTTTATTGCATAAAAATAGTTCTTATAAATGATAAAGAACCACTTTACCACATTTTTTTATCCCGAACATATAACAAGGCTTGCTTATTTGCATGGAATTTAATTCTCAATGATTTAAAGAAATGAGTCCATTATTGTTAAAATATAATTTTAGTAGTATGGATCTGAATTTCTAATAATTCAAAAGAACCCATTATGCTGTGAAATATAGAACCTATTTGTTTACATGAAATTGAATCCCTACAAATTTAGAAACTTATTTTACCATAAAATCCCCTTATCTTGAAATTTTATAAGATGTTTGTTTGCATGAATCTAATTTATAAAAAATCAAAGATTCTCATTTTACCATGGATTCCTTATATTGAAAATATAATTGGAGATTCTTATTTTCATAGATTTGAATTCCTAGGAAATATTGTTGCCGTCTTGTCCTTTAAAAAAATATCGAAACATAATTATAAAGTTATTGACTATATATTTCATTTAAAAACTAAGGTCAATATTGAATTTAGCGTATATCATAGTATGGGATAATTGTCAAATTTCTTAGTTCAAAGTTTATTGAATGTTTCGGAAACTATCAAACAACAATAATATTGAAGTATCTTAATATTAAAATTTTTTATTATGTAATATTTTATTTTGCTATTATTTAAATCTATATTTATTTTATTCTGTACATATCCAAACATTCCCTAAGATCTAAAAGAATCAATGAAAATGTATATTAGATCACTACTTTTCAATTGCATAATAATGTTATATATTTTCCTTTTTCTTTTTTTTTTTTTTTTTGCTTGAAAGGATATCATATATTAAGTTAACATAGTTGGTATAAAAGATTGGCTCTGAGGCCCAGTGTCATTACAAAAGTAGGATACTGAGTTGGTATTAACCTGAGAGGAATTAGCCAAAATGATTGTAGCCTGATCTCTAAAAGTAGCTCCATCCAGAACCAGTGACTAACTTCGTCTCCTTAGCTCTTCCTGGTACCTCCATCTGCCTTCATGCACATGTAATTCTTGAGAGTAAATAGCCTGAATATGTATGGGCAAGGAGACAGTGAAAAAGATTTCTTGTGGTGGTCCTAGTTTAGCAAGCGCGTCAGCAATCCTATTAGCATTCCGGCGGACGAGGGTAACTTGCTAGTGGTTGAATTGAAGTAGGGTCATCCTGAGTTTTTTCCAAATTGGCATTAGTCTCCAAGGTATACCCAAGTAAGAATTAAGGTTATTGCACACCAAGAAGGAGTCTCCTTCAAAAATAACCTTATGGATTCCTAATTGCAGACAATCCATTTACACCATTCACTTTTAACTCACAATTTCAATAATACAAATTTGAGTGCTTTCATTGACCAAAATTCCAACCCATTTATAAGAATGCACTGTATTATGTTATAGCCCACACTATGGGTATTTTAGTTTTAAAATGGTGTAGTTGTAGTTGTGGAAAAATACTCAAAATTTGGAAAGGTCAAGGGAAATGTCATCTCTTGAAGTAAGCTACAGAGAAAAACCTCTTTTCTTTAAGCTTATAGATTTTGAGGATTTTATGAAAAAGATCTCCTTAGACTTTGTGAAGACAAAAAAAGTCTTCAGACTTTTATATTAACGAAAGAAGCCTTAACGGGGAAATCTCCACTCGTGTACAGTTGAGAGAAAAAAGCATCAATATCCCCGCTCATACAGGCGAGCTGCGATACAAAATAACAAGAATATCCCTATTCAGGGCCTATTTGGTCGATATTAAAATTTAAAGATTTTTTTTTTTTTTTTGGTCTTCGTCAAGTCTAAAGGAATTTTTCTAATAAGATCCTCTAGAAATTTTTTTTTTCCACATGCATTTAAACGAGCCACGGGCCCCTGCCAGTTAAAAATTAAAATTAAAATAAAATAAAAATTGAAGATGCTGTTGCTGCCAGTAAAAAGGTTAAAAATTGCAGATACATACACCCACGAGTTTAACCCGACAAAAAACCTCCCACCCACACCATGCGCACGTTAGCCAGCCATTTCCCATTCCATCTATTAAAAACCCAACCGCTTTTCCACATCAACCCCCAATCCACTCTTCCAATAAAAAGCCCATGAGAAGATGACACCTCCCCACACCAAGCCACCACCGCTACCACCACCCTCCTCTTCTCCCATGGAGCTCCTCCAGACGCCGACCTTAGACGCCGAGCGATCCAATCTCCTGCAGCGGATCTCCGAAGAAGGGGGCTTTGCCTACGTCAACGTGGCGGTCCTGGCTGCCGCCGGCGACTTCCAGGCGGCAGAGGCGGCGCGGGAGATGGCTTGGGAGCAGCTGCACTCAGGTCCGTGGCACTCGGTGCTGCCGGTGTGGAGGGATGCATACTCGATGGCGTGCCTCCACGTGGCGGCCTTCCACCACCGCGCCGGCCAGTTCCGGGAGGCGCTCAAGGTTCTCGACATGGGCCTCATCATGGGAGGAATGCTCCTCCGGCGAGATCTCGATTCCTCCATCGAGAGGATTATCCTCAGATCGACGGCTGAAAAGGGTTTGGATGGAGATGGGGGCGAGAAAGGGAGCTTATGTGATTCGAAAACCGAAACTGACTGCGACCCTCACTGTGTTGATCAGGACAAGGTGAAAGTCCGTTTCAAGCTTCAACTCGGAAAAAAAAAATTCTTTATTTTATTTGTTTCTTTTCTCAGTATGGATGTTGTTTTGGTGATTTAATTTAGTGGACTTAATGAGAAATTTGAAGATGTGAAAGAGGAATTGCAAAGTTTGTTTTTTTTTGGTTTTGGTGGGAAGAATTTAAAGAAATTAAGCTTGACTCTAGGGATTATCATGGGAAAAGAGTGACTATTATTGTTAACACTATCTAAATTTCTTCAATGATATTGATACATTTATATTATTCAATCCAAATGTGTCCAGTAATCAGTATGTTGTCATCATGAACTTTAAATCATAGGAAACCCCCACTTGAATTCTGCGGTTTGGGAGTTTCTTCCTCCCCATTTTCCTTGGGTATGCTAGTTGAGGGAGACAGAAAAAAAAAAGATCAATCCGAGGTCGAGCAATTTCGAAGGTACTATATAGGGGTCTCTCTATTTGATTATGTAAAGGGGTTTTCCTCTTTGATTCTAGTGTTTGGCTGCAAGGGAGAAATATGGTTCGCACACATGTGGGTGTGTATGTTAGATTCAGTTGCAGCCTAGCCCTCTGGGATAGTTTTTCATTAATTAGCTTCATCGTTGTTTCAGCCATTTCTACCGCCGCTCACACATTGCTTGCATTGCATGTTGGTTTCAGTAGTTGCTTAATGCCATACTCTTTCACTATTTTTCCATAATCAGTAAGAAAAGAATTAAGAGTGGAATCCTCATCAACTTGCAGTGCAACTCTTGTTACATTTAATTGATTTTGATTTCCCATTGTATGTTTCTTCATTTTTATGGGGATTGCAACATCTCTTCGATGCATTAGATCAAGTATTCAATTGGTTTATCAGTGATGTCCGTAACATAAAGTTTCTCAGTGAGATATTGTTGCCTTCCTTTTTGCTGCAAAGCTGTCATTGGAGTAGATCATAGTTATATCAATATGGATCCTGCATACAGTGCTCACAGTGAAACCCTGGTACTGAAATGGTTCGCAACTATCTATTGAGGTTGCTAAGCAGTTGCAACTTGGCCATTCCAGCTACTCAATCCCACTATCAATAGGGAAGCAAAAGTAACAAACTCCAATATCAATATAAAGAGTTCCATTCTAGACGCAGTGAAGTATGTGAATATGAGTGTATTATGTATATAGCAGCTATACTAAATTTTCTGTCGATGCGAGGTAGGTCTAAAATAGAATGGAATATGAATAATACAGATTAAAATGAGCCTAGTTGATGAAAACCTGAAAAAACCATGGAAACATTTGCAAAGTTGAAGAAAATAAAATTTTTAGAGTTCACAATATCTACTGTAGGGGCTTGAACTGCAAGGAAACTGCTTAGTTTTATTTATTTTTCCTTTTTAACATTGAATTGTGTGTGTGTACAAAAGAAAAGAGATTAAAGCTCAAGAGGTACCGTGAAGAGATCCATTCTGATACCTTGGCTTGATAATTAGTAAGGATGGAGAGTTTGAGAAAGATATCAAATGTAGGCTAAAAATGAGATTGTTGAAGTGGAGACATGGTTTTGGAGTGCTTTGTGATCAGTGCATACCAACAAGAATGGGAAAATAAATTTACCGGACAACGATTAGACCGGCTATGATATATGGAGAAGATTGTTGAAATGCATTTGTGGTAAAACTAGGAAAGATGGAATTAGAAATGAGTGCTTTCGAGAGCATTTAGGGGTAACATCAATAGGTGATAAACTAAGAGAGATTTGTTTGAGACGGTTTGGACATGTCCAACACAGACCATCAATAGCTATGTTGAGAAAAAGTTTTTTTTTGTGCAGGGTCCACCAAGGAAAGGGGTAGGCCAAAGAGGAAGTCGGAAACTGACCTCGACGTAGTTGGGACAAGACTTTGATGATGATTAATTCACGAGTGGGTCTTATAGGTGTTTGATTCTCTCACATAGGGGGGCATTGACTGTCTGTCTACCACCCTCTTCCCATTTCTGGATTAATTTATTGTCATTTTGGTTAGTTTCTCCTTTTTAATGTACTATGCATCTTTTAAGAAGGCATGAAAGAAATGATAGGAATATTATGATAATTTATAAATGTTGTTTGGTTGTCACCTTGTTTCCATCTTTTTGCTGATTTTGAGGACATTAACCAGGGCTATTTGTTTTCAGGTCAATATTGACGAATACCACCTTTGTATCTCTATGTTTCTTAGGTGCTTCAAGTTCTTCCAAACAGGTCACTGTCTTCCAAGATAGTTGAAAGGAGGTCTTCTCTTTCTTTGGAGAGTTTCTTGCGTGATTATTTTCTATCTGGTCATCCAGTTATAATCAGTGACTGCATGTTTCATTGGCCTGCACGGACTAAGTGGAAAGACATGGAGTATTTGAAAAAGGTTGCAGGTGATCGAACAGTTCCTGTTGAGGTGATTGGTTCTTCCCATTCTTTGATTCTATATTAGTATATTTTTCAAGTTTGAGGCAAAGTTTCAAAAGAAGTTGAGGTGATCTATTACCTTGATGAACTGTTTTACTGTTGCACAGTCAAAATCATTTCATCGTTGCTTATCCAAAGAAGGCGCATGTTATCATGTTCAAATTTGATAGATACTAATATTTGATTTCTGTAAGAAGATAGATGCAATTATGGATTAATGCTCTTAAACGAGAGAGATCACAAAAAAAACAATTATCCATGCTTCTTTACAGGCTGCATTTGCAGCAGATAAAACCTAGTTTCTTTTCATTTTTTGCTTCTTGCTTTACATTCCCGCATTCATTTCATGCACCTGAGTATCTACAGATCTACAAGAATGGGAGTTGTGAAAAGAGAAGTTTTCTGCATTCATTTCTTATTTTGGCAATATGGTTTGAGCTTTGAACTTTGAAGTGACTTTCTGTTGTAAACTGGTAAATTTCTAATATCTTGCAGGTTGGAAAAAACTATTTGTCCTCGGAGTGGAAGCAAGAGTTGATCACCTTCTCTGAGTTTCTTGAGAGGATTCAGTCTGCTGAGGGTTGCTCTGAAGTCCCAACATATCTTGCCCAGCATCAGTTGTTCGATCAGGTCTCTCACCCCTTTTTCCTTGAAAACTATCCTTTTGGAACAACAATTGTACCATTACTATGTTAGGAGTTTGGACTTTGGAGTTTTACCAACCTACCAAGCATTTATTTATTTATTCTCATTGTTAGATACAACAGCTACGCAATGATATTTTTATTCCAGACTACTGTTTTACTGGTGGTGGGGAGCTTCAGTCTCTTAATGCTTGGTTTGGTCCAGCTGGGACAGTGACACCATTGCACCATGATCCGCACCATAATCTTTTTGCTCAGGTATTTCAAAGATCTATGATGTGCTTTGACAATTCATTTCATTTGAGAACTAACTTCTTTTTTTTCCTATAAATTCTTTCTACGTCTTTGGCCTAAGCTTATTTTTGTCTTTTTATGATTAGTTTAGCTTTGAAACTCATACTGTGACAATTATGCCTAAAGTGAATATTTCTTAACTGGAAATTCCTATTGCTCTATACCATTTTTAAAATTTTCATTGCCTTGTTCCTTTTGTGACTGGAGGTATATGCTATTGAATGGCAACAACGTCACATATCTCGTTGGAAAATTTTATGCTTTGGGGTTTTCTTGGATGGCTTCAGGAAACTACTGCTGAAAAAAAATTAAATACAAGAAACCGGTAAAAGGGTAAGTCAAATATAGATAAATTTGATTTTAAATATGGTCGAATTGAAACATAGAGCCAATTGGAGTTGCACACTTGCTTTCACTGCTGAATTGAACCAACAACTTTTTTATGGTTAGATCTTTTAGGCCATGAAAATCCATAGGTACCCTGACCTAATCAGGATAATTTCTGGACTGTTCCTAATCAGATCTAAGACTTTCCTTTTGTCCCTCCCCTTAATTTGCAATTTTGCATGACTCACAGTAAAACCGAGATGTACGGTTTGTAAGGGATCATTTCCCTAGAGTCATTTGAGAATTGAAAACTAGGATGTGCTCCAGTATGTATGGGCAGTTAAAAAGTTGTTAGTGCAGGGTGCTAAAGCAGATACAAGCTAGGCAAGATTGTGATCATCGTGTGTTACATTGATTTTATGGACATTTTTCTACAAAAACAATTAGGCGTGCAATGCTATGTTGAGTTGAGTATTGGACAAGGACACTACAGTAAGATAAATTACACATGGTTGTCTGGTTGAGATGCATATGCTAAGATCCATATGCAGAGTGACAAGGATGGATAAAATGAGAGCCAATACATTGGAGGAAATTTATTGGTGGCTCTAATAGAAAAGAAAATTAAGGAATGTTGTTTGAGATGGTTTAGGCATGTGCTTAGAAGACATAACAACTGCCATATGAAAGTCAAAGTGTTGCAATTACAAGCAGGAGAAGTGGGAGGCCAATAAAGACTTGGAAGATATGACGTGTTAAATTGTGGATTGAGAAATAACAGAGCCTTCTTAAACAGGGATTTTTAGTGAAGTAAAATTCATAGAACTTACTGGATAAATGGGATAAGGCTTCTGTGATGATATATGTTAGGCCTTGTTCACATGCAAACTTTACTGCATTGTTCGACTGTTTAACATTCTATGGGGCCAATCTGGGAAGTCCACTTGCATAAGGGAACAGAATTGACAGCTGAAGATCCATCACATGCTTGATGAGGTTGAGCTAAAATAACTAGTTTATTTTAAATCTTTATTGCAAACTACTTTATGCTACACTAATTTGTTTCGGTATATATTTTTTTCCAAAGACTGTTGGTACATTTTGTTTTAAAAGCCTGGCAGACATCTTTATAAATTTTTTCTGTATATTCAAATTTTCCTGTTCTCAGGTTGTCGGCAGAAAATATGTAAGACTTTATCCTGCTTCAGTGTCAGAACAACTGTACCCTTACTCTGAGTCCATGCTGAGTAACTCCAGTCAGGTTCGCACTACTGAAGTCTAGCCATTTTTGGGAGAGCATATAATAAAATACAGTTAATTCAAATAAGTTGGAAGTTGGTATGGCATGCATAGAAGGTGTTCTTCAGGGTGCATGCATTTACATGGATTTGCCAGTTACATATCATTAATGATTATTCTATTTGTCATTTCTTTGATGGCTTTGATATTGACCTCCACTAGAGTGCTATCTTGCAAGTTCAATAGTTAGCTATTGTTGCCTGATGGTATTCTGATAATTCTTTCCACTGACATTGGATATTTGCTATTATATTATTCATGAAAAAAAATTGCTATTATATTCCACGCGGGCTGCGGCTTTGAATGAAAGCATGAACTAAAAAAAAAAAAAAAAGGATTTACAATCTCATTTTGTGGCTTCTTAATTATCTTTGTTAGGGAATTGTGGAGAGGTGGGTCGAATATTTGGCAATTTGCATGTGGGTACCCACTTATGTTTCATAAACAAGCCGAAGGAAGGTTATACCCCATTTGTCCCCTTCCTAAGTGGTCACAAGGCCAGCCTATAGTCTGTTTCTCCAGATGATCCTGAACATGCTGGACTCAGAGAGATGAAATAGCAATTCAGTTGGGGTGTGTATTTATGTGGGTAAAAAAGTATATCGAACAGTCCCTTCTAGACATGAATGCTAAATTTTAAGTGTAGGAGCTGGCATGTTACACGTAGGAATTATCCAGTATTAACCCTACAAACTTCTGTTTTTGCACTTTGCTTTGTATATGGGCTGTTGAATTGTGGATCACCTCTTTGGTGAGCCTTCCTTGAAAATAGTAGTGCTCTGAAGTTCATAACTGTTCTATACATCATTTTCAGATGGTTAAAAAAACAGAGCAAGGGCCAGTCCTCAACTCTGAGTTGTCTAACCTCCATATATTAGCTCAAGATATGTGCATATCATGATTCTAGGGATCTTTTAACCCTCTTCAACATGTGATATGTTCCGAAAAGATATTTGACCTTTTATTCTTTACACTGCAAATTGGATCTTCCTTGAAAGCAGTTCGACTTTCAAAAAATTCACAAAAGAGAGTTAATTTTAGCATTTACCATCCAATTCCAAGGGCAAGCAGAGACTGTATTTTAGGGAAGTAGCACATTGTCTATCATCACCTCGCAGTTTGCGTTAAAAGAAATTGTATTTCCATGTGTTTGTTTTGCCTTCTTATGTACCTTTTAATATGTCTAGATAAGTATGTGGAATTGTTAAATTTGGGTATTATAATGCATTCATGGTTGCAGGTGGATCTTGACAATCTTGACGTGAAAGAGTTTCCAATGGCACGAGACCTTGATTTTATTGATTGCATCATAGAGGAAGGCGAAATGCTTTACATTCCACCCAAATGGTGGCATTTTGTGAGGTCGCTTACCAAAAGTTTCTCTGTTAGTTTTTGGTGGGGTGAGGGCAGCAAATCTGTTTCCTGATGACACATTGTGTGAAAAATTATTAATTCCTGTAACACTTGTTGCATGTAGAGAGCAGAAAGTAATAGAAGTACCAATTGTATCCCATGATTTTGGGATCAATCTTACAAAAATGTGATTTTTATATTGTTTATAATATACAGAGCAAAACAATAATATTAGTATCAAGTGGTACTCCATTGACGTCTTACGTAATGCTGGTGTTTTTAAAAGCTCTGTGAACTGATAAGTGCAACTCATTAAATTAGCATATGACAGCTGAATTTCCATTTGAGCTCTATTTCATAGTTTTCTTAGGCTTGAGCTGTTTGGTGTGGAAATATTTTTGTAGGTGTGTTTGTAGAAAAAATTCATGCATGTTTGTGTCGCCCATTTCCACGGAAATAGATGTTGTTTTATGTGGAAAACTCTTTTTTCATGTGTTTGATGCGGTAGTTTTCTATTGAACTGCTTTTTCGCAATGTCAGCTTTTTCCTTCCTAGGCATGGAAATGGTTTTTTTTTTTTTTTGGGGGGGGGGGAGCAGGGGGGAGTTCATTTCCATGGAAAACTGACCCCCCATTTCCTCACTCTCACCCCTACTCCACCCAACCTCCCTCTTTATTCTCCCTTTCCTTCCAACCACAACCCATGCACATACCGACCCACCCACCTAGTACTTTTTACTAAACAGTAGTTTTCAACAAAAGAAATTTGCAGCTGTACCAAACAATATTAGTATCAATTCACTAAGGAAAAACTTTTGCACCAAACATTAATTTCTAACTTCTTTGTAAAACCTTTTCTGAGGTATTTAAAAACAATCTCTCTTGCGCTACATCGGCTTGTGTTTTTCCTGCTAATTTACAATCTCTCTTGCACTACACCAAATGAAACTTGTATGGCCTTTGGAATTTATAGTAAAGGGCATGTTCCACAAACTTTGTCCGCATGAATTCAAATTGTCCACTGCATAAGCATGTTAAGAATCCACGACTGTTTCGGATGTGCCATGATAATAATAATAATTATTATTATTATTATTTGTGTGTGAACTAGTTTAATACATTGCGAATTGGCAATCAACCTAATTTGATAACGTCTCACCATTAATTTCTGGATTAAACTACTACAGCAGTTGCATGTAAAGATAAATTTTGAATAGACGAGTAATAGGAACATTAGGATAGAGTTAAAAAAAGAGTGGATTGAGATAAATGAATAAATAAATTACTTTTTATGTATTTGGATGAATGGCGTAAAGTAAAAGGAGTTAAATTTACATTCGGTTGGATAAATGGATAAATAAAATGGGGAATGAGTTATTCCACCTCCAACTTAATAATTTATATCTGAGTAACCATGAGAGAATAAAAGTGGGGTTGGAGTAACTGCTATATTTACTTGTATGAGTCGATGCAACAAACAAACACCTAATGCTAAAGAATCCCACTGTTGGGATTTATTTCAACCCTCCTTCATTTTATTCTTTTTGTAAACAAATAAGTCCTAGAAAAAGTCTACTTGTCCCGGATTTCATGTCCCGGGACAAGCACGACTCCACAGGCAGGGGCATTTTGGTCATTTTGAAAATGACCAAAATGCCCCTGCCTGTGGAGTCGTGCTTGTCCCGGGACATGAAATCCGGGACAAGTAGCATGGCTGTAAGTCCTAAGGAACGGTCCCTATAGCTCTTTGGGTTCGTCCTTTTCAATCCATCAATCCTATCATATCTAAAATCCAACCTGCTCAAAGTGACTATCATTCCTTATATTAGTCCTATGATTCTTTTTTGGCAATTAGAATTCTTTCTTCTTTTTTTGTTAAAAGGATTTTATCCGAAAAACCAAATTAGGTGACCACTATACCGAAAATGTAATTTTAAATGCTCCAGCACCAAATTAGTTATTTTGCCTGAAAATGTAATTTTAATTTTTTTTTTAACATTTTCTACGACCTTTTTAACATTAAAAAAAAGTCGATAGGGACCCTCGTAGAGAATGTTAAAAAAAATTACGTTTTCAGGCAAAATCACTGATTTTGTGCAAGGACACTTAAAATTACCTTTTCAGTATGGTGACCACCTAATCTGTTTTTTTTTTTTTTTTTTTTTTTGTTAAATTTCCCTTCTTTAATCAGGATTTTTACTAATAAAGTAATCTAAAAATACTGATTAAATAAATTGATTATGAAAAACACATAATTAACGAATTAGAATACATTATATCTTTTGATAAAATTACCCTCGTAATGATCATATGTCCCACTCCATTAGAATCGATGTTTTAGTTTATCTATCTCCATTTTCAATGAAGTTTCCCTAGATAACAAATACTAGGGGAAGAAATACTAGCTCGGAAGGGATGAACACATCAAATCCTTCAAGATAATATGTGTTTAAAAAGGTTCATTCTCCTCTGTTTTCAATATTCCAACGTAGAGACAATTCTTTGCTTTCCGTGAAATGAAAACCGTCATTTTCTCCACGCTCCTTGATGTCTTTGGTAGTTGTAATATTAATTAATTCTCCTTTTTTAATATCTTAGAAGCCCTATTTTGCATTCAACAAATCCAACTATTTTTTGAAAAGATTACATAGTTAATGATTATCAATGTTGAGATTAACTAATCTAAAATGGGATTGGCCAATGGTATTGTTGAAGCTAGTGGCCTATTTGCCTTTTTCCTTTTCATTTTGTGCTATCGCAACACTTGTCTTGCTTTTAAGCTTTCATGCCTCTTTTTTTTTTTTTCTTTTTAAAGAGTTACATTTGTTAACGCGTTCGTCCCTTCTAAGCGTGTGTTTCTTCTATTACTCTTTGATGTTAATAGAAACTTCATTAAAAATGGAGACATCGATTCCGGTGGATTGGTGGATAGAATATATCCAAAATGAGCATCAGGTGAATAACAATACTTGTGAATTCTGTATTTTCATAATTAATTCGTCTTATTAGTATTTAGGGCTTTTTTTTTTAAACCTTTTTTAAATATAAAAGTATGTTGCCCTCAGCTTAGATGGAGTGAAAAAAGAACAAAAAAAGTGCGATCCATGGAGATGGAAGAGAATGTAGGGTAGGTAGGGAGAAACTAACAACAACGAGGACTGCGATCCGCGTGAAGACCCTCGTACTCAATCCTAACCGTTCATTCAGCTCTAATCTAACGGTTGAGAAGCCTCTCTCCCGTTCCACCCAAAACCACTCAAAATCTCAGACTCCCGCTAACTCCCCCTTCCCCTTCAAATACTCCCAAATTCACCAAACCCTCATCTCATTCAATCCCCTTCTCCAATCCTACCAAAACCAAATCTCTCTCTCAGGCTCTCTTCATCAAAAGATCAAATGGCTCGCACGAAGCAGACGGCCAGGAAATCGACGGGCGGGAAGGCGCCACGCAAGCAGCTGGCGACGAAGGCCGCTCGGAAATCAGCTCCGGCAACGGGAGGCGTGAAGAAGCCCCACCGCTTCAGGCCGGGGACGGTGGCGCTGAGGGAGATCCGAAAGTACCAGAAGAGCACGGAGCTGCTGATCAGGAAGCTCCCCTTCCAGCGCCTGGTGAGAGAAATCGCTCAGGACTTCAAGACCGATCTCAGGTTCCAGAGCACCGCTGTGGCCGCCCTGCAGGAAGCCGCCGAGGCCTACCTGGTGGGCCTCTTCGAGGACACCAATCTCTGCGCGATCCATGCGAAGAGGGTGACCATCATGCCCAAGGACATCCAGCTCGCCCGCAGGATCAGAGGCGAGAGGGCATAGAATTCCCACATCTAATGCTTCTCTTTGAATTGGGGTTTTTGTAAATCAAGTTGTTGTCTTTACCTTCGTTTTGAAAGAAATGATTCTCAGCCCTGATTCGAAACTGATGAGTTGAATATGTTGGTCATTGTAATGGGACGTTTTGAGTTAAATGTATCTTGGGCTTGTTTATGGTGATTCTGAAACGAAGATATTTCATTTTGGAAGAATTTGATGGGGTCCTCTTCTTTGATCTTTCATAATTCTCTAAATTTTAGATTTACTATTCTTCTTTGAAAGTTTGCATTTGAGAACTGAAGGAGAAGATGGAATTTATGAAATTAAAATTTGTTACATTCTACCAATGAAGAAAAATCCACATTTCTTGGCTTGACTCTTAGATCTGCTTTTAATCACACCCATAGTAAATTTAGTAGGCATTCTCAACTACTTAATTTGAGTTGTGTAGTCAGAGAAATCTTAATAGTGATAGGACTTTAACATACCTAATTGTATGCATCTAAAAAATGATCATAGGAAAATAAAATTAGTCATTCTTAACTTTTTCTTATAATAGCACACAGTGTTTAGGGATCCAAATTTTCTTTGTGATTTATTTATTGTAAAATATTTGTCCAAGTTGTAGATTAGTTGGTTGGAACATGAGAATCACTCTTCCCCCTTTCCCATGGTTGTCTTCGATGCCTCCAAGCTGCTTCATCTTTTCCTCTTTTCTTTCTTCTTTGACGGTCGTCTTCTTCTTCCTCAAATGTGCTCCACCGCGACCCTAATTCCTTTAGCCCAAATCCTACCTTCTCATCTCACAATCTTCATCACACCCATAATTCTTTGTAGGTTGTAAGGTTCTAAATATGATGAACGTAATTTTGAAAGAAACTGGAAATTGTCTAATGGCCTTAAGTGAATTGAATGAATTTTCGTATTGATAGGAATGTCTGGGTGAATTGATTGAGTGGAGTGTTGAGTGTTATATGATTGAATCAAGGTGAATGTCTGGATGAGTTCCTTGCAAGGGATGTTCTTGTCTCCAGAATCCTTATGTGATTGTGGAAGTCAATCTCAGTGAGATGGAGTTGAGATAATTCTTAATGGCCGATTCTTTTCAAACTCAATGGCTGATTCTTAGTGTTAATTACTAAACAAATTGGGCTTACACAATACACAGGTGCACATTTTTTGCAAACGGTATGTGGATCCAGATCTGTTTATAAATAATGGTTCCGATTTTGGATTTGGATTCGATTTTGACTCAACTTATTTTGTTGATTTCAGACCAGGATCCAATTTCGAAACCAGGTCCACATAGAGGTTTGAAATTTAGTTTCAAAATCGATTATAATTTCTCTTTGTTCTTCATTTTTCTTAAAATAAGCATATCATTTAATTTATAACAGCGTATCAAATCTATTACCTCCAATATTTATACATAAATATGTCTTAAAAAAATTAATTTTGATGTACAATTTGCAATATCAAAGGTTCATGTCAATTCCCGCTATATGGACTTGGAACCAGACCGGTTTATAAATCAGAGCCTAAAATAGGTTATAGACCTGATTTTTTGCGAGTCGAAACTTCTAGGTAATTAGAAAATCGAATACCTGTTTGCAATCCTAAGTACTAGTCTAAATGATCATTGATCCCACTAAAGGTTTTCCCTCCACATTTCCATCTTTTCAATAGAAGGATTAAACCACAACAATCATGGTTATTTATTTATTTATTTTTTACCTAGCCAAGGGGGTTAGGACCCAAGGCCAAGAAAGAATCCGCACACACAAGAAGATGGCCCACTCACATGGGACAGGAGTCCATACACATGGGAAGAAAGCCCACACAAGTAAGATGAAGCCTACACATATAGGAAAAAGTGGCATACCCAAAGTTTGAATCCTAGGTAGCCAGGTGTACCATGTGAGTAGTAAGGAGCTCTTCTCACCATTATGTGCTTCTTACATTAACCAAACTTTGGTTGGTTCTTAAATTTGTCTATCTTTGGTCCTTAATCTTCAAACTAATATGTGCTTCTTACAGCTTAAGTGGTAAGGAGCTTTTCTCACCATTATGGTTGATAAAGCATTTTAGGGTAGAAAGATGCCCCGGCACAGAATCCTTTCCTGTCATAAGAAAAACAATTGGGGATTGGAGACCACATGGTTAAGAGCACATCTCAGATTATCCTTTTTAGCCCGGTAATCCATCCTCTAATGTTTGTGCAATGAACCATCTGAAATTTACAGGTAAAGGAGTTTGATGATTTAGATGTACAAAAGGGGAAACCCACATCTCACCACCCAAATATCTCTACAACCACAAATGTTACACCCTGACCCGAACTAATCGTGATTAAGGCTAATTAATTAAGATTAATGCTAATTAAGCACGAATAATTAAGATAATGAAGATTAAGGACCAAAGAGAGAGAAATTAGTCTCAATCGATGCATTAAGCGTAGTGGAATGAATTTGAACGGAATTGAGTTAAATGAAATGAGTGTAGACTCAAATAAGGTAGGCTAAGGACTTTTACGTAAATACGGGTTTTCGCATATTTCGCCGAATACGGAAATTCTTGATACCAACGTGTGTATCTCGAATAGTACGTTAACTTTCATAATATGTACGATTTCATTTGACCTCAAATGGGCCAAGTGAGACAACATTTGACTCAAAATGTAATAATGATAATGGGATGGGGGTTTTAGAGTGAAAGACACTTATAATAGAATGAAATGAGTCATTCCCTCATCTCACCTCATCAAAAACCCTAGCCTCGTTCTTCTCTATCTTCTCTTTTTTTCTCTTTCATTCTCCTTCATCGAGAGTAAGATTAGGAGAGATTCAAGGAGGTTCTTGAGGAGTGTAACACCATCTTCATCTTCTTCCTCAAGCCATTCCTCCATTTGTGAAGTGTGAAGCTCGAAAGAGAACCCAAACTCCCTTTGCTTGGAGCTACAAGTAAGTAGTTGGCATTCTCTTAGGATTTCCAAGTTATATGGAGTAATGAGGAGAGGTTCCTAACATGAGTAGCTTATGAGTGGTGTTTTTGGTGTTTTCTTGTATTAGGGTTTGAGATTTGGAAGTCTCCATCTCAAAAGCAAGCTAGTAAAGAGGGCATTGAATGCATTGACTTCAAGAGGCAAGTATAAACATCTTCTTGCGTTTAGTATTAATCCTTATAGAAGTCTACATAATTTCTATGAATTGATTGGAAATGATTGATGGATATTAGAAGTATTGTTGTGAATGGATGGTGTGTGAAGAGGGGACAGGAGGTTCCCATATTAATTCCAAATGTGTATACTTTCTAGGATTTTGTAGAGTATTGGAGAGATTGGAGTTCTAGGAACTCATTGTCAAAAATCTGCTTCAGAAGCTCTGAAGCTCGAAAATAGAGTTCTGGGCAAATTTCGGTTAACCGTCAGGCTAACCGTCGAGATTCACAAAATGAGTGAGCTTTTGGAAAGCCAACCGCTAAAATTCGGTTAGCCGAAATTTCAAGGTAACCGTAAGGTGACCGCAAAATCGAGTCAGAAATATCAGCTTCTGGAAAACTGACCGTGAGTTGACCGCTGAAATTTCGGCTAGCCGCCAGTCAAATTTCGGCTAGCCGCCAAGTAGATTTCGGCTAGCCGCCAACCTAGTTTCGGCTAACCGCCAAGTGAACTTGATACTGGCCAACACATTAATTGTGAGTAAAAATTTGGCCAATCGATCGGATCGGTAAATTTTGGATTTTTGCATAAGCTTGGAGCACTCCTTCTGAGTATAAATGCTCCCTAAATTAGCTTTAAGACTAATTATGGTGTAAAGTGAGACCAATAAGAATTATGGATAATAAAGGAGGAATCTCATAGATAATTTATTGCGGACTAAACTTCCATGGGTGATAATTATGGGAACTAGAATGCACACATTAAATTACTAATGTGATGTCCATCAAGAATAACACGTGCATTTGGTGACCAATGGTTACACTTATATGGTTGTTAGATTTGAGAAAGAATTAAATAGAATCATATTTGATTATAGATTCCCTCATTGTAACATTGTGTCCCGATCTAATGAGATTGGTATTACTGTTATTCCCTTTCCTTGTTATGAAGGGAACTATAGAATTGAATTGAATCCAGAAATGGATCACTTATTGAAAAGTATTGACCCCGAGTCTGGCACTACCTAGCTATTATATTAGAACTCTAAATGAATTCAATGAATGAATAAATGAGACAAATGTCTAATCTTACTGCAGTAGATGGGTTTGGGGGCGTTCCGGAGCTCCGTGGTGATGCTAGTTGTCCCTGACCCGGATACTAGTAAGTCCCATTAAATTCCGATCGTATCTATGGGTATTGATCGATGCCTTTCATTTGGAAAAAGAATCATTCCTTTGAGGGAAAATGGTAATGATGAATCATTCCTTTGAGGGAAAATGGTAAATGAAATGAAATGAATGCTATGGTAGTGGCCAACCTATACATGTCCACATGATTGACTTTTATGTCTGCTTATTGTTATTGTAGGAACTTTCTAGACTTATCTAGAATTGGAACTATTACTGATAGATTGAATAAGTGTAACTCATGGATTAATATGCTATTGCAAGATTTGTTTATACATTGTTGAACCGTCGTATTCATTACTATTATTGATGGCATTACAGGCCCGTTTGCCCTTGCCGGTGCAGCAGCGCCTCAGGCAGGAGCGAAGGAAACCGCTCAGGTTCCTCTAGGAGGACTGAACGAGTGGAATGGCTGGGATACCGTTTGATGTGGGTATCCGAGAGCGAAATAGAGATTGGAACATTTTGAGAGAATGTTAAGAAAAAATGTTTTGAGAGGTTATTTTTTTGTATAATCATTTTGGTATGTAATTAATTGACATTGTACAATGTTTGGATATGTACTGATTGACAAGTAGTCGATGGAAATGATACATGTATAAGGAACATTATTTTGTATACATGTAAATCGTAAATTGATATTGTCAAATATAAATATTTCCGCAAGTTGTGTATTTGACAGGTTTATTGAGATTGTCATCCCTTGTGGATTTCGTTTTAACTTCGGTTAATTCGGGATTTACGGGAGTAAGTATGGGCTTACGGCTTTGGGTTTCTGGATCTCGGGCCCTGGTCATGACCTTTTTACACATCCAACTTTATGAATCTAAAAGTTTATCAACCACCTTTGGATAATAAAAGGCCTAATACTCTTTATGTAAAGAATCAAAAGATCTAACATGCTCACATGATTTAGGTTTTTTTTTTTTTTTTCCCTTTTAACATCAGAGACAGGATTCAAATTAAATTAATGAGATTAACTATGACAACTAAAAATGAGATTACACCATCTAAGAAAATCCCTAACCTTTTCTAAAGTGGGTTTTGTCACTTGATTGATTATTACAACAGCTATTGACTCCCAAATGAAGGCAATTAGCAATTGGACAAAAGGGTAGTTTAATAATTTTAAATAAATTCCCCTCTTTACCCCTTATTTTTCACCTACTTTTGAGGGAAAAATTTTAGAGTGGGCCCCACACTCATTTTCCCCCTACTTTCCCTCCCCCCTTTCCAAACACCCTCTTAAAGAAATGACAAGGGGTCATATCAAAAGTACACAATTTCAAAATTCCTTCCGAATTTTTTAAAAAAAGTAAAAAAAAAAACCAATCTTTTTTCTCCATTAAAAGACAAAGAAACTCCAATTTTTTATATAAAAAGTTAAAAAGATTTCATAACAATAACTAAAAACAAAACACCATCACAATACCTGTGAGTGCTTAAATATTATGGACTTGGTTAAGAGAGTAAAAAACTCTTAATATTGTTGTTAAACTTCTTTCGGGGTAGATGGGATGCATGAAGACCTGAAAGGGAAGGAAGGAAATGAAGGTCAAAGACCCTGGCTGCAGCCAGCCGAAGGCACTCCGATGCCTAAGTTAGTGATATCACTAAACAAAGGAAGAGTGAATGGAGGAGAGAGGAGAGCTACGGGTATTAGTTTTTCCGTGTGCGCACCTTGCCATGGGTCTTACCTATGCATATATAGGGGGAAGCCCATCAGATCGTACCCTTAGTAGAGGTAGGTGGAAATGGAAGTCTTATCAACCCATACCTTGTATCCTCAGTGGGGGTAGGTGGAGATGGAAGTCTAATCAGCCCATTCCTCGATCTCTTACATGGCTGCGAATGTGACCGTTATATAAGCTCAACCTCTTATCAGGAGCATACCCTATTTGACAGCTTGTCTTGCAACGCTGCTGCACTATCGTAATAGCATATTTATGACTGATTCACACCCAATACTGATACCGAGGTCAGTCATATGCACGTCCTAGCACTGTTCCCGAGGTGTGCAGGCCGAGACTAGCTCAGCCGGTACTCTTACCGAGGCTAGCTCGAGCTCGGTACGAGTTGTCACCGCTGCCGAACTGCATGAAGCCGAGATTAGGGTAGGTCTGGTTGGTACTTTTACCTAAACCAAGGCTCGTCTCAGTATTATAGAAAATCCACCACACAATACCTTATATTTTATTCTCTCTTGATTTGATGCTTTACCTCACCATACTTTAATTTACCATACATCCAAACATAGTAAATTTTGTAGGCATTCTCAACTCTTTATTGGCTCACTACTTAATTTGAGTTGTTTAGTGAGAGAACTCTTAATAGTGATAGGACTTTAACATACCTAATTGGATGCAAATGATAATAGTAAAATAAAAATAGTCATTAACTATTTTCTTATAATAGCAGTGTTTAGGGATCCAAATTTTCTGTGATTCGTTTATTGTCAAATATTTGTCTAAGTTGTATATTAGTTGGTTGGGGTATGATTATGTAAGTGTGCGATGATAGTGCAATATTGTAAGCACTCTGCAAAATACCATAGAACACGGATTGTAGTTTGAAGGAAAAGTCTTGTTAAGCATCCAATTAGTGAGGATTCAATTACTTTTTTGTGTTTTATTTTTTAAGTAAATAAAACTATATCTATATAAAATAACACATGGATGCTTCTTTTGAATGATTTGGATTACTGGATCGTGGTAAAGGAGTGTTACTGTTACTCAACATGAGGAAACTTTTTTTTTTTTACTTGAATCTTTGCCACTGGAATATTTAGTGGTTTGACAATGATTTTGGATGTTTTAGTCGGCTTTTTCCTCCCATCTTCAAGATCCAAATTGTTTGAATTCATTTGATCTTAATACCATACTTTTCAGTCGGCCTTTTCCTCCCATCTCCAGACTCTTTTATGTGATCGTGGGAGTCAATCTCAGTGAGATGGATTCAAGATGATTCTTAAGGCCCTGTTTCTTTTCTGGAATTCCTGTCAGAAATCCAGCGTTTCTTGGCGAGAATTCCTGGCATTCCCAAATTTCAGCATTTACAAATGCTAGAAAGGAAGCATTTGCAAAACCCACCTCAGCATCAGGCATTCCCAAAACCCAGCGACGCAGGAATTTCGAGAGGGATCTCCGGTGCTCCAACGGTCGAAAAGGATCTGGCTTTTCCGGCCACGGCAAGGAGAAAAAAGGTCAGTTTCTTCTTCTTCTTTAAGCTTTCAGATGATTGCTGTGATTTTTTTCCCCTCTTCTCTCCTCTGTTTTGGTATTTTTTTAGAGGGTTTGGACTTTGGAGATGAAAATGGAGAATGATTGGAAACTAGATCTGGAGATGAAAGTGGGTATAGAGATTATTGCAGAAGTATTCTTGTTTGGAAACCAGATCTGGACTTTGGAGTTGAGAGTGATTGGAAACCAGATCTGGACTTCGGAGATGAAAGTGGGTATGGAGATTGTTGAAAAAGTGTTCCTGTTTTTGTTCATTGTCCAAGCTGAAGTGTTCCTGTTGATGTTGGTTTTGTTTCGGTTTGTTTTAAACTGTGATTGGAGTAAGAAGACAATAATGCTATTAATGATGGATATTTCTGTGTTATCTTCATGCTTGGAAATTGTTGATCGCTGTTTTTGTTGTTTTGACTGTGTGGGTTTTTTAAAGCAGTTTCTTCTCTGCTATTTATTGGTGATCTAACATAGCTGCCGATGCTGTTGCTGCTTCTTCTCTGCTTACTTTTAATCATCATGACTATCTTCCTATCTACCTCTCTCAAACATACAGATGTACAAGAGGCTGTGATGATGCTATTTATTGGTGGATTTTTGCTTCTTGATATCAGACAGAGATGGGTAATAAGTGTCTTTCTCTTTGCATATCTTGGCTTGGCAACATTGGAGGGTCTGTGTCTCTTGTATTACTTAGGCAACCAACTGATGCTGCAGAGAAAAGGCACCCACCCACCATATGTTTGATAAAAGGCGACTATGAGCCTCAGTCATTATTTTTCTTTTCTTTACTCATCTTTTCTTTAGTTTATCTTCTTTAGCTGCTTTCACAACATGCACCCATAAAGAAATTATATTTTATCCATAGCCATAGGAACTTGATTAAAGCTGCATACAGACCAGATTGTAATAGCAAAACTTCCTATTGTTGTTTCTTTGTTTCATTTCATAGGCCTATAAATCAGAGATCTATAAATCAATTGAAACCCAACCAACCCAGAGAATAATTGAATTAGCTCATAACTGGACAACCAGAGGGTTATCCTATGTGGGGGTGGGGGTGGGGGTGCGGGTCACATGGTGAGTGCATGAGTTGAGTCCCCAATGTAGCAAGATTGCACTTATTGTTTTTTTTTCTTTTTTTGAATCAAGATTGCACTTATTAAGCTCCATTGTAATTGATCTACTGATGGCTCCACCATGGATGGATTTTGCTTTAAAAAATGGCAATGTTTAGGTGATTCTAGTCAACTCATTACTGCTTTCTCCTGATGTTTGATGTGGGTGTTTGTAAAGTCCTTACAAGGCCACAAATTGATGGTCAAGATTGCTTACAAGCACCTTTTCTTTCTACTGTAGACAATCCACAATCAACAGCACGGCCCATCAAAGATCAACATAAATGACTTGTTTTAGATTGAATAGATAGTTCACAAGCCGAAAAACATCAGATAGAATTGCAACTCTCAGCAATTTAAATGTAAGTAATATAGCCAAAAACATATGCAAACTAGCAAGAAGGTAATTTTTAAATGCAATTTATGTTTTGGACTAAACCCATATAAAACCTGTTTAGATCGCAAGCGAAACCTATACAAATTAGGCATAAAAATCGGTTTAATCCTAAGTTACAAAGTAATGGCATTAGGGCACCCCTTTCTCAATGAGGCAGGCCAAAACTCTCCTCATAGCTGATGCATAAACTGGTCCATATACTTTAACCACCATCTTTCTCCTCTATATAATTTGTATGCACTGAAATGTGCTGCAGCTGCAACTGCAATTGCATAAAATTCTAGTCAGAAATCATTTTAGCAATGAAACAGGGAATTCAGGAATTCTCGGCTAGGAATTCAGGCATACGTTAAACAGGGAATTCAGAAATGACAGAATTCAGTAGCATTTCAGAATTCCAGCATTTGAAAATCCCAGACAGCCACCAGACATGAATTCCAAAAAAGAAATGGGCCCTAAATGTCATTTCAAACTCATGGCGATTCACTAAATATGTTAGGCTCACACAATGTACGGATGCACTTTTTTTCTTTCAAACAATATGATTCCGATCAAAACCATAGTGGATTCGGATCCAAACTCGTTTGTAAATAATGGTTCCAGATTCAATTTTGACTTGAAACTTGTTTCAAGGCCTAGTTCTGATTTCGAAATCGGATTCACCTAGAGGATTGGAATTTAATTCCAAAATTAATTCTATTTTCTCTTTATTTTTTATTTTCTTAAAAATAAGTATATCATTCAACTTATTAATAGTGCATCAAATTTACTACCTCCAGCATTATACATAAAAATATTTAAAAAATGTTAATTTTGAGGTGCAATTTGCAATATCAAAGCCTCACATGTCAAGTCCGAGGTCCACAACGGAACCTATATGGACCAAAAACTAAATTTGTGTTTATGAATAGGAACTTAAAATAGAAAAGCCTATACAAGTGAAAAGGAAGCCTACACATAAGAAGAGGTAGCATACCCAAGGTTTAGGCCTGTCAATGGGATGGGATGAAACGGGCAAAAAGCCCGGCCCGACCTGTCCCAAGCCCGAAAATACAAGGCTTTTAAAAAATTTTAAGCCCAATGGGACTGGGTTTGAACAATACATTTTAAAACCCGGCCAAAATGAGACTGGGACTGGGCAGAAACAACCCAGCCCGTTCAAGCCCGACCCGGCCCGCTACAAAGCCCTTTAACAATAATTATATATATTGAGGAACAGTTCTAGGGGTCGTTCTTACAAAAATACAATAGGGAAGGAGGAGAATATTGAGAAACAATTATGGGGTTCACTGGTATATGGTTAATAAAGCGGAGTCTCAACTGCTCTTGTGTCCATTGTGGCTCACATGCCAATACCCTCTTTCAAAGGCACCATTCTTTATCCACCTGAAACTTGAAAGTATTTTTCGATTCAACCAACCAACTCATAACTTAAATGATGATCACATAAGCTACCACTTAACATATATGGTTGATAGACACCATTCCTTGCATCCAATTGAGAGGAAAATAATACTAAACTAGCATTGTGATCTAAATCTCCCATCCATAGAGGGTGTTGATGCTACAGGACAACAATCGTTGAATGAGAAAGAATCGGTAGATTAAAGAATTAGGATCATCAAAAGCAAGGCCTATTATGATAGATGATATTTCTCTTGGTATAAAATAGCTGCTTGAGGCATCAACTCACGAACATCTAAAGGTCCCAATTATACCATCTCTCTGTTCAAGTGTCCCAACAAAGGTGTTTACCACTATGGCCTTGAGTATATGATGCAGATTGCTTGTAAGACGACCTCTAAAAAATCTCCCAAATGTAGCAATCATATACCATTACAGTTGACCTGAATATAGAAAAGTCCAGATGATGGATTCATAGAATATTACAAACTACTAAAGCATAGAATTGATTTTGCTTACAAATCTAAAAGTCACAATTAGAGAATGTTTTGTTTATCTCAAGGATTGGACTAATCCCAGGCCCAGCCCTATCCCAATCCGGGCCCGTACAGGATGGGATTAGATGTAGGCCCGTACATGATGGGATTAGATGTAGGCCCGTTCAATTTAAAACCGGGATTGAGCAACACCTGGCAAGTCCGTCCTATTTTTTGGACGGGATTGGACAACCCAAGCCCAAACCCGGCCCGTCCCATTGGCAGGCCTACCAAGGTTTGAGTACCGTGAAAATTATTGCTTCTTACAACTTAAGAGTGGTAAGGAGCTGTTCTCAAAAATTATGGTTGATTGAGCATTTTAGGGTAAAAAGATGCCCCGGCATAGAATACTTACCCCAAAGAAAGGAAATTGGGGACTGGAGACCACATGGTTAGGAGCTCATCTCAGATTATCCTTTTCAGCCCGGTGCTCCATCCTCTAATGTTTGTGCACCTCACATGGTTAATGAATGCTGGATTGAGGACCACTGATGAGTATTAGGAGTTTAGGACCTTATAATCATTGAAATTTACAGATTGACAAGCTTGATGATTTAGATGTACAGAAGAGGAAATCCACATCTCACCACCCAAATATCTCTACAACCACAAAACGCTACCGATTCTAATTTTTACACATCCAACTTTATGAAAGGCCTGATACTCTTATGTAAGGAATCAAAAGATGTAACATGATTCAGATTTTTTTCCCTTTTTAACATCAGAGACGGGATTCAAATTAAATTAAACTAATGAGATTAACTATGACAACTAAAAATGAGATTACACTATGTAAGAAAATCCCTAACCTTTTCTGAAGTGGGATTTGTCACTTGATTGATTATAACAACAGCTATTGACTACCAATGAAGGCAATTGGCATAGACCTATACACATTGCTGACCCACTTGCACTAAATTATGTGTCTAATCAGCAGTTTTAGCAATATTGGTAAAGATTAATCAATAAACATGCTTCTCTACCATGTCCATTTCACAGAAGAAATGGAAATGAGCCACACAACTTTTGATGATAAAAAAAAAAAAAAAGAAGAAGAGGAGAAACACAGTTCTTAGTTGAAGAAGAAAAAGAGGAATAGTAATATTAAAGATCACTACTTCAATTCTATCCATTAGAAACCCAAACATCAGAAAGAATGCAAGTAAAGCATCCATTGCATAGAAACCTAAAGATTTACATAGCTTCCTAGTTAGACCAAAAAACAAGTAAGAAAAGCAGCAGAGAGCAGATAGCATTAGCTTCTTTTGATCAGAGAGAGTTCTATGCCCTCTCGCCTCTGATCCTGCGGGCAAGCTGGATGTCCTTGGGCATGATGGTCACCCTCTTGGCATGGATCGCGCAGAGATTGGTGTCCTCGAAGAGGCCCACGAGGTAGGCCTCGGCGGCTTCCTGCAGGGCGGCAACAGCGGTGCTCTGGAACCTGAGATCGGTCTTGAAGTCCTGAGCGATTTCTCTCACCAGACGCTGGAAGGGGAGCTTCCTGATCAGCAGCTCCGTGCTCTTCTGGTACTTTCGGATCTCCCTCAGCGCCACCGTTCCCGGCCTGAAGCGGTGGGGCTTCTTCACGCCTCCCGTCGCCGGAGCTGATTTCCGAGCGGCCTTCGTCGCCAGCTGCTTGCGTGGCGCCTTCCCGCCCGTCGATTTCCTGGCCGTCTGCTTCGTGCGAGCCATTTGATCTTTTGATGAAGAGTCTGAGAGAGAGAGAGAGAGAGATTTGGTTTTGGTGGGAATGGGATTGAATAAGATGAAGATTAGGGTTTTATGGATTAGGGGTATTTGAAGAGGGGAGATGGCGGGAGCAGGGGAATTTGGAGATGTGGAGAGAGGCTTATCAACCGTTGGATTTGAGTTGAATGAACGCTTGGGATTGAGTACGAGGGTCTTCACGCGGATCGCAGTTCTCTTTGAATTGAAGCGGGACATGTGGCAAATCTTTTTGCCCTGCTAGTCTGCTACGCAAGTACGTTTCAATTATGCCAATCTCGACCTTGAGCGGGAAAGTTACACCGGATCCATGTTCCCATTTAATAATTGGAGCCCACCATAGTATTATATTTCAAAATTCCACTATGTTTCGTAAATATAACTGGGAAAAAGTCAGAGATCATGGAGATTTAATATTTTATTTTATAAGAAAAAAAAATATTGTGCATTTGATAACCTAAGAAAAATACGAAGAAAATGATAAATTTCTTTCAAAAACTTTCTACAATATAAAGATATTTCAAAATAATGTTTACAAAGTGGTAGAGTAAAGTGATGACTTAACATCACCAAATCTATAATGATGTATTTATTTATATGTATGGTAAAGTAAAATAAAATAAAGGTAAATGTCACTTCACGATAAAGGTGAGATAAAGTACCATATGGTGAAGTAAAGTGGGAGAGAGTGGTTAAGTAATAAAGTTTATGGTAAAATGACGGCTGGACTTTACTTTACGACACTGCCTTCTCTTGTAAATATGGTGAATGGATAATATATCGCATCTATGTCAATGTATATTTTTTTACACTTGTGGTAAAATAATATAGAGGCCTATGTCACATCTTGGTAAATGGTGAGGTGAAGTAAAATGGGAGAGAGAGTATTAAAATAGTTGCCTTTTGTATTGACTTTACTTTACTATAGTTTATAATGATGTTATGCGATGAAGAAAAGTGGGTTCTCGTAAAAAAAAATGTGATAGTTATACTTTACTATGATCAATGACATTAATTTATTGTTATCGTGAATTACATATATATATATATATATAAATTATTGCACATTCCAAACAACTCAATTTAAAATTTTTGATATTATTCCAAAATTGCCTAACAACAAAGGTATTACAATATTTTAATATTTTCTATATTTATCCTGTACTATTTTATTCTTACAATATTTAAATTTGTAAATATTTTGTTCTTTAAACATCCAAATGGGCCTTTAAATGGCAGTAGATCCACATGATTGGATCCAACTAATCTATTCACCATGAGTGGTGGTGGTCATGGCCCAGGCTAGGCTCTGTCCATGAGCACTCCGACCGATTGGATTCATTTGTGGATAAGTCCCATGCATGTGGAGATATTAAAGGATGGGTTTGATAAGCTTGTGGTGGATCCTATCTGAGCGGATATTCTATTGGTAGGGTCCTAGTCATTTGAGTTGACATTGCAGACAATAACTCTTTGCTGTTGCCCCCATTTTTTTTCACTCCAACAAGATATAAGAATTATGCATTATATAGATGCCACGCAGGCCTGAATTTTTAACCTTAAATCAAAGGGCTCAACAACATCTAGTGAATTTTACCCCTGCTTTCTCGGTCTTCAAAGAATTTTACTTCTTAAAACACAACTAAATTGATAAATTTATCGATTGTTAACTTCCCATCTCCCCACAAAGTACTTTAACTCAAGACAAAATAAGTGTAGGTATAATTTATAGGAAAATATACTACTACTTTGCACAACATAACCTTTATTATTGATTTGACATTTACTTCTAGCATGATAAGTTATTGGAACATTACCACTTGAATGTGAGCACAAGCCACGCTTAGTAAACAATAAACAACAGTCTCTTGTATGTATATACAATTGCAGAGAGAAAGAACAAGAAAAGAAGAGAAAATTTACACCCAATTATCACCAAGTGATGAGTCGTGGAACCTGAAAGACAAATCTCCAACCGCGTCTCCGTCGAGCCTTGGCCCAGATGCCGCACTCAGAAGTCGTGGGTGCTGAGTTAAGAGAGGTGGAGGAGATGAGGATCTCCAGCCGGCAATGCCTTCATTGGGGAGAGGCAGTGTTCGATCCCACATGAAGAGGTGGATGAGGATGGGTCGCAGCGCGTGCCGGTGCAGTGAGAGTTTATGACTCAGGGAAACAGTGTCAAAACATCGGATAGCACCTGATGAAGAAACTATCCATGGAAGGACTTTCTCATTTGAAAGCCTTGATATCACCAAGAGCTTGGATGCGCTTCTTGCTCCCCTGTACAGTTGTCTAAGCCCAGAGCGGGTGGATGCTGTTTCATTGTTGTCATCATCAATCACAGAAGATATGTAGATGAAGCCCTGTCAACGAGTGGAAGAAGTTAAAGAGGTAAAAAATATATATAGTGGTGGTGGTGATGATGATGATGATGATGATGATGATGATGATGATGATGGATTTTTTACACATTAGTACCTTTTAAATTTGATTTCCATGACAAAAGACATAAAATGTCACAAGAGTGGCTTGACTGCTGGCAAAAATAAGACCTCCCAGAAACGCAATCCACAGAAGAAAATCATTCAATTCTGCAAATGGCATACATGAGAAGCAGAGAAGGGCCATCCCCCTTTGCCAAGAAGTTGATGGGGTGACCTCTCCACTTTTGGCTTGCAGCTCTCATACTACTCCCTTACATCGAGGCTGCTTCTGCTGCTCTCTGGCACTACCATATTCATGTTTTAGATGAAAAAGGAGGTGGAATTACTGATATGGGAGCCTCTTGAATGATAGAAATGAGGAGAGGCAAAGACACGAGGAGGTGAAGAAGATGAGGAGATGGGGAACGGATGTCAAAAGTGAAGCTTGAGGCTAGATATCCAATAATATTGTGGGTTAGGCATATGACGGTAAAAAAAAAAAGTACAGTTAAGGCACTCTTGTGACATTTTTTATATTTTTTGTCACTAGTATGTGAAAATCAAGTTAAAGAGGAAATGATGCATAAAAATCTCCAATAATAATAATAATAATAATGATATAATGAGATATTACTCTTGACTGACGGACCGATGGACCTTAGGGCGTGATGGCTACCTTTTGGTTGGACCCAAGCTACTAAAAATAAATGCCTATTACAAATTATACTCCGAATAAGCATTAAGGCTACTGCAAGATTGATTACTATAAAAAGCCTGAATCAACTGTTATGGAAGATCCAAGTGATTATAGGGATAAACATGACAGTGGCCCCAACTGTTCTTTTTGTGAATTTTTGGGAAGGCTTATACAAGAGTTCAGATTTTTCATAGGTGAACCCAAAGGTATACCAGAGACTCACGAATTGTGTCCTATTTGGAGCCTATTGGGAGCCTGGTGGAGTTCAGTCTCCCAAAAGAGAGATGAAAATCAACAGAGGGGAAGTGAAAGAGACCTCTTCTGTCCGACTAATGGCAAAACCAAGCTTGGAATCGCCTTCTTGTAGCGTGATCTCCACTGCAACTTCTCCTGCGATGGGAGCATACCACAGACGAACTGCTCTCATGACTCCAATGTCAAGACCATGGTAATCTTCAAACCCATAAAGACTGACATTTGCGAGATTCCCAAGGTCAGACAATGACCCTGCATTGACAGTTGAAGAAGCCGTTTCTCCCGATATCTGGTTACATGAGTGTAGTGTACTGTAAATTTATACAATCACTTGAAGACTGGCCTGAACCAGATTATAAAAAATCGACAAAAGAAATAATTTAGAATTGGTTTAAAACCTTTACCAACAGATTGTATGATATCCCCTATGTATTCTATTTGTTTGCACATAATACATAGGAATTATTGCAGTAAGTGGTTATTCCTTTTATGGAAATTGAATCTAGGGAAGATTCAAAATGAATATCTAGCCATCACCCTAATAATTCAAATCCTAGGTCCCTTCACCCATCACCTCTTTAATAATCATAAAAAATGGAGCTTATTTAACCATGAGTCCCTATGCATTTGAGTTGGATGTATCATATGTATACAAATAGGCCCTTAAACTGTTTCCATTAACCACCGAAGACATTCCCTTAATTGGATGCCTACGATTGTTGCAATCTCAAGCTTTGGTCCACCCATCAAAGAGGTGGCATGTTTGGATCATTGGTAATATGATCCATATGTTGGTATAGAAAGGTGATACCAGTGTGAAGACAGTATGTACAAGGCACTTCATTGACAAGGCAAATGCATTTACATGGTGGCCCATCGTGATTAACCATAATCCCATGGATATGTTTCCCATCCGCTTAATACCCTCCTATGGTTGCCCACCTTTTTTTTTTTTTCCTTTTCTTTTTAACTTAAATGATTTTTTTACTTAATGTAACAAAAGTTTGTTTACCTTAGTAAGAAGGGCCTCGGTTTGAACGTTCATGAAGACAATAGGGACCCCAGATGCTTGAGAAGCTTGGAGCCAAGCATTGGCCCTGGTCAATGTGTCTTCCTGGTCATTGTAGCGAGAAGCAGTATGATCCGATGCCTGTGGGAGGAGAAGGATAGAAAGGAAACAGCTCGAATTACAGACAGGCAGTATCTCCTTCATCTTCTTCTCCCACGGGTAAGATACATATCCATCTTGAAGCTGAGCTCTGCTTAGAGCACAAACCACCCGCGAGCTTCTAGAACCTGTGGATAAATTGTGCTTGTTAAAACAAAAGTTACGAAGCATTTATTTGTGTAGGAAAATTGGAAAAATAGATCTGGTGTAAGAATGCCAGCATGTGGGTTCCATGCCAAGGTTCCACACAACCACGTGTAAAATCATAGTTGCGGAGAATTAAGGATGCCTTCCTGCATGATGGGGTCACAGGAGGATTCTAGGTGTCGTAGAAAAGACTCTGATTTTCCTCATTTCCACATTTTCGGAATTTGCTGCAGCATTTTTTCACGCAAAAAAGGAGGAGCTTCAAATTGATTTCCCCCTAGTCCAAAACCATTTTTATGATACTAAAAAAAAATTATGGAGACAGAATTTCGGTTTACATAAATGTGCTCCAGCTAACATTTAGATGCAGAGAAAACGGAAAAAATAAGTGGGGAAAACTGTTTTATAGTTAATAAATGTAAAGCATGTAATTTTTTCTGCCTTTTCTCTGCATCCAATTAATACGGAGTTGAGTGGATTTAGTTTTTAGTCTTGAAAACTTAAGAAGACTTGATTTTGAAGGCATTATGTAAATCCATTCAAACATGGTTTGTGCTCAGGTACAGGGCTACAGGCACAGCAGCAACATAGCTGGGTACTTTGCATTCTGTTCTTGTAGGACCCATTTCCCACTTCAATAAATAAATAAATATATATATATATATATTTTTTTATATGAGCATTCCTTCTAAGCCCAAATGATACAGAAAAGAACAGGATTATGCATCAATTCGTATCTGGTAAAAAGTTAAGCTACGTGCACCACACACTAGATTCACGGTCCAAGGTTACATCTTTCAAAAGAGAAGATGATTATGTGTGGGTCCAAACTCCAAAGGCCACCAAAAAAAAGGTCATTCAAAGACTTGAAAATTTCTAGCAACCAAGAAGGAACCGCAAGAGAACAGGTCTCTTGTTCTGTAGCGTCCAGGCAAAAAGGGGAACCATACAGAAGAAGTTTGTGCAAGCGGAAAGGTGCACTGAATAAAGCTTTATTCATTCAATTCAGAAGATTGAAGGAGACATCTCCATCCACAGTTAGCCCGATACATCAATGGTTAGGATTGCAAACAGTAAAAGCTCAAAAGTAACTTTCGAAACGACTTCTGTTGCTTCTTAGGGACATTTGGTTGATAGTATTTTCCGGAAATGAACAAAGAAAAACTTGTTTTCTAGAGGCATTCTCTCTCTCTCTCTCTAGATTTCTCTCTCACAAAAATACATTCCCAAACAAGTGTTTCTTCATCCTCCCAATGGTTTCCTTTCCAAATTCCCAAATCTCACATCACATGCCCCACAACATCCAACATCCAGGATGATAAACCTTGGAGAATTTGAATTCTAAAAGTGACATTCCAAGGACTACATTTAATAAAAAGTTCCACTAATAAAATCAAGAATCTCATCGATAACTACTAACATTGTTGTCAGAAATGCCTAACACAAAATTTTAATTTTGGGCCTTTCCGCAACTTCATTGTTGGAATTTAGATTTCTCAAGTGCTGGGTACACTCTAATAACATCTAAGATGCTGAGATTTAGAGAATTTAAAAGGTCAAAGTAGACCTGCAACAGTTGCAAATTTGAAACTCCACTTATAATTCAAGGAATTTAACAAAAAAATGCCCAAACACAGAAAAAGAGGGAGAAGTTGGGAACAGAAGAAGAAGCTTACCTTGGAGAGCAAAGCACTCCCCCTCCGTCCGATCAACGAACCCCACGTTGTAGTTGGGATCATGGATGGAACGCAGCACGTACTGCTTCTTCTTCTCGAACGGCACGATGCAGGCCTGCAGCTCCACCAGCTCCTCCTCTCCGCGCCGCACTCGAACCACCACCAACGTCTCCTTCTTCTTGAAGGAGCCGTGGAGAAGCTTCTGGATCCCGCTCTTCCCGTTCTTGAAGGGCGATCGGACGATCGAGGAACTCCCGATCTTGATCTCCTCCACGATATCTCCCGTCTGGAGCATTTTCTCGCTCCATTCCTCTGCTTTCGAGCTACCTGTCAAGCACTCGATCGCCACCACCGTAGATCCTCTTCGATCCATTCACATCTTCCTCCTTCGATTCCCGAGATTTCCACACTATTTGAATAATATTTCAATTCCCTTCTTCAACTCTCACTAGTTATATCGATCAAAACCTGCAAAATCAAGGAAATTCAAACGTCGAACAACAACAATCAGGCAAAAACTGAGAGACAGAGAGATGATCTTACTGCAGAATCAGATCTCAAATTCCTCAATATCTTCCCTAATAAGGCATCGAGATCTTGAAAGGAACTGCTGATTTCTGTATATTTGGACCGTTTTAGGGCGAGGAGCTTCTGGAAATCTGAAAACAAGAACGAAACTCATGTGGTTAGCGATTGATCACGGAAGAAAAGCTGATTGGAAAAAGTCTGAAAAAAAGAACGAAACTCATGTGGTTAGCGATTGATTACGGAAGAAAAGCTGATTGGAAAACGCGATTCTGGAAAGTTTTGGATAGTGATTGGGGGTGGAAACTCACCTGAAGAGTCGATTGCTGAGAAGAGATGCAATCGCTTTTCCAAAGTAGCGAAGGAAATTATGGAGGATTTTTCGTTAGTTCTTAGCTGATACTAAGAATCGAATCTGTGGATCAGGTCAGATTACGAAATGGGAAGGGTTTTGAACAAGAGCAGAAAATGGGGGGACGAGTGGAGAGCAATGGACGAAGGCATGATGCGTTGGACTGAGAGAGACTGAATATGGTTAAATAATAACGAGTCCGCTGGAGCGCGGGCGCCCACAGGAGGGATCCTCTGAGGCTTTCAGCCTGGGCGGAGTTAACAGAAGAGAGTCTCTCTATTCAAAATGCGGCTCAAAGAGTCAAAGTGCATGGAGTGTCCCAAAAAATTGGATTATAATGGTTGATAGCCCTTCAATGAAAATGAGTAGGACAAAGAGACTTAGGCATTGTTTGGTAGGGTATCTATTCTACCTAATGAAAGCTAATTAAATTAAAGTCTAAAAACAAAAGGTCTAATTGTTAAGTTTAAAATTTTAATTAGACTGTTTAGTAAAATTATAAAAAAAGGTTCTTATTTTTGTAATTAAGTGTTTGATAACCATCTAAATAAATTGTTCTCATCGTCTTTCTTGGGATGATCGTGTCAAGAGAAAATAAGCAGAGAAAGAAATCGTGAAATGACTTTCCCGACTTTAGAAAAAAAGATTACGAAAAAAAAGCTACTCAAAGCAGGTTAGGTTTAAGAGCTTAAAATTTCTAAATATAAGTTCTAATTTTAAATCATGATTAGAGTTTTATCAAACACTCTAAATTTTAATAAGCTCTAAATCATTTAATAAGTGCTTATTTTTAGAATTACCAAAAAGGCCCTTAGATAGTTAGAGTGAGAGAGTAAAAATAGATTTGAAAAATTACAACTTACTTAAGAATTTAGCTAAAAATCAATTAAAATGAAGAAACATAATGACCCCAACATGGTTAAAAAGAAGGTTTTAATTATGATAATGAGATTTTACAGTGGACCAACTCCTGACAATAAGGATTTAGGAGAGTTTAATTTGTGGGCTTCATATTTTTAAATAAGTGGGCTCACTGTGGATTTCCACTAAGTCCGGATCCTTTGAGGATTCCCCTCATGGTAACTGTGAGTAGATCATTCAAGATCCGCCGCCACATCAATGCGAACAGTCTGCCATAAATATGGACAACCTACCATGTATCTGGACATCTTTGCTCATAGTAACGTGGCGGGCCGTGATCCACTCATGGTCACCTTGGGGAAATCCTCATATGATCCCCATTCATTTCCACTCTTGTGCTTTGGATTAGTCCAAGTCAAAGCCAGAGAGGAGATGGAATCATTTTGTAGATTCTCCAATGGAAAACTGCGACGCGTGCGAAGGAAGGTCCACGGACAGTCCGATCAATGACCACATCGAAGAGAAAATTCTTTGTCGGGGATCCGCGTAAATCAAAGGTGGGCTCAAGAGGATTTTGTCCCGTCAGGATTCTCAATACTTGATAATCTTTGGTCAACAACTTTGACCGTCGGACTGCCTATTTTCAGTAGATTGATGAAACCTACTGTAATTCGTCCTACGAGCACAAACATTTTCTTAAACAGACATATTCAGATTAAATTCCAAGTGATGACACACAAAGACCATTAAATCAAATTCAGTGTTAAGGTAGGATTCCCACTCTCAGTTAGTTCAATCTAAGAAAAACTTCTTAACATGTCAGATTTCATCAATGGTAAAAAAATTGGACTTCGATTACAAGTCAAGGTGGGCAGAGAGTTTTAGATGGGGGAAGATGCTGATATTTTAAAGTAAAAAGGAAGATGGCTGCCAATAATTGTAAAAAGTGGAGTTGGGTATATGTAAAAACCACTAATGTATTTCGTACCATGGTTACCCTTTCTGTTGACAGGCATTTCAAGGCAAGATATGTGGAAGTCCAAGAGGCATGGTTAAAAGGGAGGGTGATGAACCCTGTAACCAAGTCAATATCTCCAGCCAAGATGGAGGTCAGTGGTTTCTATCCAGATCAATTAGTCATTAGATCCAAAATGTCATCTATCTATGATGATAGTCTCATAGGCAGATTTTTTTTCCAGTGGCAAGATATAGGAACGGCCAGAGATGAGCATGTCATGGGTCTGGTCATCCCTATGATCTTTAATTCTATAGATGATTGCCGGGTCAAGCTCAATCAAAGTTGGCAATTGCTGCCACCCTTTCCCTTCCGCACCCCCAACCACTTTAATGGACATCAAAGTCTTGTTGGAAAATTATTCCTTTTTTTTTCCTTTCATATTCTCTCCGCCAAATGAATAATTTTTACCAAAAATCCACCAACAGCATTTTGGATTTGTCCATTGACAGTAATTTGGATGTGTTAAAATCTTAAATAACTAACACCATTAATAATTTGGCGCCGGAGCATCCAACTTTTACCTAGCTGGTTAGGGACATGTAGCGTGCTGCTGTAAATGGTGTAATCCACTACCCTAGCCTCCATCTTTTGCTCAACTGGCTAGGGACATAGTGTGCGCATGTGCATCAGTTCAAATCTCTTGCAAAAAGAAGGGACATAGTGTGCGCATGTGCATCAGTTCAAATCTCTTGCAAAAAGAAGGAAAACCCCGAACCCCACCACCCCCCCCAAGGTTGAATCCATGACCCTAGTCATCTTCCCTGTCATCCTATTCAATAGTTCCAACTTTCAGTAGCCGCACCAAGTTAAACAATTCCTTGGAATACCCATACTTCATCTATTGCTTCTACAATGTGAATACTTTCAACTATAGATCAGATAAAGTCATAAAACTGATAATTTAAGTAATCCACCTGGATTAATAGGTCCCACAATTGATCATTCAGTAAAACTTAACTTAATACAGTTCCGTTTCTGCAATTTCCATTGGTTTATTAGTAGAATAGAAGGAAAAATAACCTCCATGACAGGAGATTTTTGGATTTTTCAGCTCATGCCTCTTTTTTATTTTTATTTATTTTTATCCCCTAATCTCTATTCCAATATTCTAAGTTTGACATAAGAAGCAGTAAAAATAGAAACTGCTTGATCTCACATGACCAAACCAACAAAGAAAGATACTTCCTTACCATTTGCACCTGAAAAATATCAAAAACCTTCTGAACTTTTGAATTCTCATTCTTTAATCATACTACAAGCTTTCACAACAACTCAATGAAAATAAGCTCCTCTTGAGAAAGAGAAAAGTTCATTTTAAAGGGGAAAAAAAGGAGTAAAGGATTTTATAAGACAGTCATTACAGTGAGTTTTCCTACGTGGATGAGCAACACATGGACTTGCTACCTACCACATTCTGCTCCTGGGTAGGGACAGCAATATTCGTTCCCTTGAGAAGTGCCGATTTACCTCCATCCTGTTCCTCATTGGCAATCAAGGATTTCTTGCCGACTATTCGGTAGATCTCTGTTAAGATGGTTACGAAGGCAGACTCTACATTGGTAGCTTCTAGGGCAGAAGTCTCCATGAAGAAGAGGTTTTCTTTCTGTGCAAACTCCTTGGCATCCTCTGTAGGAACTGCCCGCAGGGACCCCAGGTCCGACTTGTTTCCAATCAGCATGATAACGATATTCTTATCAGCATGTCCTCGGAGCTCCTCCAGCCATCTAGCCACATGGTCAAAAGATTGGCGCTTGGTTATGTCATATACCACCATTGCCCCAACTGCTCCTCTGTAGTAAGCACTAGTCACTGCACGGTACCTGAAGCGATCATCAAGGTGCCAATAAATGACTGGTGAAAGCTAAAACTATTTGTGCAACTAATATGAAGGTTAGCGTCAATTCTCAGAGAACCCTAACAATGAACTAAATAAACAGGATTCTGGTTTTGATAGCCAATCAAATGAAACAGATTAGTTACAGAAAATAAAGCCAGGGGTATTTCATATGAATTAGCCATGCCAGGTTAATCCCTCTATTTAAGATTTTCACATTCTAGACACATCATGTTTGGAAGGCTGTTTATTTTGGGGTTGCAGGCTAAAAAATATGTACTTGTTTCATTTGGTGTTTCTATTCTATTTAAGACAGACAGACATTCAGACACTAAAAGGCTAAACTTCTGTGTTGAATACTGACGCAGATTACACACCAGAGATGGGGTCGGCCAAACTACTGAAAAGATGACCAGTTAAGATTAGATTTTGAGGATATTATTATCTTCACAAAAAGCTGAAAGTCACAAATGATTTTTCCTATACGTTTTTTTTTCCTTGAAGAATTTATATATATATAAATATTATTTTTTAAAAATGAAGAATATCTATCCTTGGATTGGACAAATGAGAATGGAGGCCTTACTTTTGCAAGAGTACTTTAATCAAATTAATTCAATATATTTTCTACTAGCCCAGTACTTAAAAGTAAGCAAAACAAAAGCTAAAGATGAAGCTGTTAGGAGGTCTAAATTCATGCACAGTGACTTTTGCAAAAACACCATAGCTTGGTGACTATGGCTGCAATCAAAGACAGACTTAAAAATAATATCTCAGTTTGCTGTTGGATAAATTGTCATTAGTCTGGAGAACAAAAGATTCAATCCATTCAAAATCTACAGAATATAGATTAATTGACAAAAAGGTACTAGGAAAAGGGATCGACCTCCTTGGAAGGAAGTAGTTATACACAATATGTTATATTGCAGGGCAAAAAGAATTTAGCACTAAATACGGATGACTGAAGAAGTAGCACTGATGGAATCCTAGGGTTAGGATGCAAGTGCCGGAGCACAATTAGGGTTCCCACTAGAATAATCACTTGATGAAGACAATCTCCACGATAAACCAATGCAGGGAAATTTTTATTAACTCCAAAATCTTTGAGATTATTAATCTCTACAATGTCATATATATATTATATATATAATAAAAGAAACGTAGAGACTAAGAAATCAATTCTAATTAAACTAGGAAACTAAATAATATTCTTATCCAAATTAGAAACTAATCCTAAATGCAACTTCTTAAATAAAAATTAGAAACTAATAGCAATTAATAAAGAATTCCTAAACTTGCTCGGGTCCCACAATTGGACCACGAGTCTTGTCCCAAGGGATAGATCGTACTGCCGCATCAAGCACACACAAAGCCTACCCCGGATTAGATATGTGTTACAAGGCTTTAAACAAGATGCCGGCAGATCAATTGAGATGCATGATGCCCATGAGCATACTTAGCCAGTTATTGCCAACTAAAGTTCTCTGAAGCTAGCTCAAGAAGAAAAATGTAATCCAACAAGTGAGACAGTAATCATACTTAAAGAATGTGCAGTTTGTGGGTACTTTAGCTTTAAATCTATTTTTACTAACAAATGAGTGAGAAATCGTTTTCTTTTTTAGAGGAAGATTAATTGTATATCAGCTTGCTAGATTCGGCACCATATTCTGATGATCTACAATAAGGTTTCTCCATGATTAAGAAGGAATCTAAGCACAAACTATATCAAGGATCTATCTAGCGAACTTGGAGTATCAAATTCTTTTCGTTATACAATAATAATTCTTGTAAAAGAGGAGATCTCCAAAAAGCATTAAAAAGAAGCAATAACCAGTCCACTTCAGATTACAGAACTAAAGAGATCTGAATTTACAGAAACTGAACCTGTTCAATTCTTTCAAATACTAACATGTAGCACGTTTGCACCAACAATATGGTTTCATTTGCGAATATGCTATTCTACACCAATGACAAGAGTAATTAATATAGCTAAAGTAAAATATGATTGATCTTGGGCAAAAGTGCAACTAAAGCACACATCATCATCATCAAAGCCTTGTCCAAAGTACATTTGGATAAATAAATTCTGGTTCTCTATTCCGATCTATCCTGAGCCATCACAGTTCATTCTTGCATTATCACAAAGGTTTTAAACCGCCTGTCAGCCTATCAATTTTACTGGAGAATCCATCCATAATACAGGGTAGTCCTCAGTCATTAAGACAAAAGATATCCAATCTAAAGTCATGAAATTTAAACATTTACTGAAGCCTCAATATGATTCAAACACCAATTCAAGAAAATCACTCATTACAATAAGCAATTCACCTAATTCATTGACTGTATTATCATCATCACCATATAATCATCATCTGAGCCATATGCCATTAATTTGGGGATCTGGGGTCATCTAAGAAAGACTTGTGCTAATCTATACAAAAAACTAGGAATAACACAGATGAAAATATTGAGAAATCATCGAAACAATCACATGAACACATTTCTATTTGAAATTCAATGCCCAGGATCTAATCAAAATGGCATGTAGTTGGAAGCAAAAAAGAAGATACCTTTCTTGACCAGCTGTATCCCAAATCTGGGCTTTGATGTTCTTGTGATCGATGAGGAGGGTCCTCGTCTGGAATTCGACACCGATCGTTGCTTTGGAATCGACACTGAATTCGTTCCTTGAAAACCGAGCAAGGAGCTGAGATTTCCCGACCGCCGAATCACCAATCAAGATAACTTTGAATACGTAATCGATCTTCTGATTGAAGTCTCCATATGACCTCGACATCTCTCTCCGATTCAGTCCAGATCAGATCCGATCCTCGTTCGGTCTCCTGAGGAGGAGGAAGAGAAACCCTAGAAAATCCGGCGATCGGTCAACACGGAAAGGGAGAGAGGGAGAAAAGGTTGAAAAGGTATCAATCAGGTCAGGTCGATCATGATTTTGCTCCACAACGACCACCCAATAACCTAGTTTTTATACAATTATTATGTAATGGGACTGGTTTTCCTTTCTCTTTCTTTATAGAATTTTTTTTAGTACGTGTACCACTACCATGTAGATCGATGGATCCCAATCGGATTGCATGTTGTGATACATTTTTATTTGCAAAAAAAAAGCCAATTGATTTTTTTTCAAGGAAAGATTTTGATTTCTCATGAAAGGGGTAGAAATGTAAGATTTCACTTTCTTGTGAAATAGAAATTCACATAATGCACATTCCTTTTAGTGTACAAACGAGTCCAATAGAGAAGAAAGATCATGAGATTTTCCCAATAGCTCGCTGTTATTTTGATTGATGCGATAAATTTTTATTGCATAAAAGAGAGAAAAACTAAATTTCTTTTATAGAAAAAGCTTCAATACTCTATAAAAAGGGTGGAAATGTAGGGAGGAAATCTCTTATTGCACAAACAAGTTTTTAGTTTTTGTTCAAGGCATTTCTTCCAAGAATCTAGGTGGTTGGAGATTTTTTACGCTAGTTTTATATTTGTCCCTTGTTAATTCCAAATGCAATGTTCGGTTTTAGATTTCTAAATATTTGCATACAGAAATTCACTTTTTAACCTTTTGAATTCTCAGAATTCAAATGTTAGAGGGGACCTAAGCGTTTGGACTTTTCTATGTGGGACAACATTTGGAAAATTCCAAATTTCCAAACTAAATGTCCCAAATACCAGCAGCCAAATAGGCCTTTGGTAAAACCCCAAGGGGTAGTTCAGTTGGCCTAGGACTACGGTTTGCATCCGGAGGTTGTGGGTTCGAAACTGCACTACCACACTGGGGCTACAGGGGAATTTACCCGGCTTTCCTCTGGGCCCGGAGGGATTAGTCCATGCCGATATCAAAAAAAAAAAATGGCCTTCTATATCGGTTTGCTTGTGTGGTGAGAAGATCCCACACAATTTCGATTCGAGTGCCACATCAGCAGAAGAAGAAAAACATGTGCGGGTGCGGGTAGTTCTGCATTAAGAAGATTCAATTCACTTGGTAAGCTTGTGAGCTTGTCAATGGGTAAAAATAAAATGAACGTGTTCATGGATCATGGATCATTGAAAATTTTTACTCCAGCAGAAGAAGACGTGAAAAATAGAGAAACCAGTTTTTTTTTGCCTGCGACGTTTCACCCTTTTTTTATAGAACCATTTTACCTGCTTCCACTTAAAATGCCCGCAAGTTGAGGAGTTCCTCACAACCCATTGCAAAGAAGCTTCTAATTTCCTTAGGCCTGGGGGTGGGGGGGGGGGGGGGGGTTGGAGGTTTTGGATTAGGGGTAGCTCAGTTGGCCTAGGACTACGGTTTGGACCCGGAGGTTGTAGGTTCGAAACTGCACTACCACACTGGGGCTACAGGAGAGTTTACCCGCTTCCCTTTGGGCCCGGAGGGATTAGTCCAGCCCAAAGGGTTGGGAACCCTCCGATAGCAAAAAAAAAAGGCCTGGGGGGTATTCTTTTAATGAGCAGTCATAACCCGAGATATGAAGTTTGAAGTTATATTAACGCTTTCAACTTCTTGATTTATGGTTCACAAGTTCAACACCTTTAAATTAGAAAAGGAAAAAAATTAACATTTGATTCAATGGTCCAATTCACTTAGATTATTTCACACTCATGAGAACAGGTGACTATCGGGGGAGGCGGGTTGGGACGACTATTAGGTGGTGCACATGATCAGATATACAAGAATATTGTTTGGCTGATGGGGCCTCATGGATCATGGTACATGGGTAGTGTGGGAAGATATGAAGTTTCAAGTCAATCTGATTTTACTAGTCTCTTGATTTTATGTACCACAACTTGAATTCCTTTATATTAAAATAATGACCCCATAATCCAAAAGTCTAATCCATTCAAATCAAAACAAATCCATGAAATCTGTGTGACTATTAGAGGAGGTTGTGTGCGCGCTCCACTTGGATCAGTGATAAAATGGGCCCCAGTAGGTGGTGTCCCATGTAGAGGATTGTTGGCAATGCAGGAGAAGCCATCGAGAAACTACCAAACATGGTAAATATTTTTGGCACTGGGATAGCTATTCCTCCCATTTCGTCGAGATGAAAAAGGCATAATTCTATGGTAACTCGTTTCTGCCAAGAAAAAAGTGCAACACCAATAAATCCACGAGAGATTATTTGAAAAATGGGGTTCAATCCGCTTGCATGGGCGCGAACTCTTTGGATTCCGTGTACTACAGGGGAGTCCCCGTGTTTAGTCCACTTGGATGAATCCACAATTTGGCCATGCCCAGACGTGCACCATACGCCTGTTGTACTAGGTGAGCACTGGTGTGCGTAGGGTGCTAGTGGTGGAGATCTTTTTCACTGGAGACATTTCTCCATATATCAATGCTTCCGGTGCTCATTTACACAGGATTAGATCACACAGCTAATACTAAACCAGCTAATCTCCATCGTCAGTTTGGAGCGAGACCAAACTAGATATCTAATTACCAATTTTTTTTTTTTGTATCTCAACTTAGGGGGGCTGGGGCCCCAAGCCCTCTAACGAGGGAGCCCTCGGGTGAGGAGAGTAAACGTCGGCTGAGGTGAGGAAATCCTCACTCTTGTGAGAAGAGTTGACCTCTCACCAGCACAACCTCAGGGGTGGAAAGGTGTATGTCTAGGTTCGAAACCTTAGTCGGCAGGTAAGAACTGACACCTCTTACCACTAGCTAGGGTAAGAGGTCATAGGTGTGAATGATTTTAGATATCGATATCGGATTAGTATTGATTTCCCAAAAAATAGATGTTTGCCATAATGGTGATATGCATAGGTGTGAATGATTTAGAAAAAAAATTTAAAAATCTCCAAAAAAAAGAAAAAGAAAAAAGGTCTGAAAGTCCAAAAAAGATAAATCTTCGTATTTGCATTTTATATAGATTATCTGCCACATTTTGCATGCCTATCAATCCTCATTGTTACAAGATGTTTTTAACCAGTCTATATTCTGCAAAATTTTGAAGGGTTTGTTTGGATAGGCAAAAAATAAAGTAGAGTGAAGTTAAATGGGTCATAACAGTCTAAAATTTTAACTTTACCCCGTTTGGATGAGTCTGGCTCAATAAATGAAGTAATGTTGTGAGCCACATGTACTTCATTTCATTTCAACTCTAAATACTTCCATTTCTTTGAGTAAAAGTGGATTCTCCATTTCTTTGAGTAAAAGTGGATTTTACTCCAAACATTAACTTCAAAATAAGCATCCAAATAGAGTAAAGTGAAGTACTCTACTTTAATTTCAGCCTACTTCTCTTCACTCCACTCCACATGTGAAATCCACTTCATTTTAGTCCACTTCTCATTTATCCAAATAGGTTCGAAGGCTATAGATTCTTTTCCATAAAATTTTATTTTTCTATAGTTAGGTGCATTAGTTTGTAGTTTAACGTTATAATATTTTTTGTTCTTTTGTGGTTATAAAATATAATATTAGAATGTTCAAGTGAATGTAGTGTTTCTTTTTGAGATTAAGAAAACCAAAACAATTGATCAACCATACCAATGGAGAAGGCATAGGTCTTTAACGTGGTGAATCAAGAAAGTTGGACGTCACATGTACAAATTCAAACAATGAAGGGACGACATTTGCTGGCGCTTCCAATATTAGTCAAATTAAATAATCATAGATATTGGTTTTAGCTCTTCAACTCTTACATCTTTTAAAATTTGTTGTAATAAAATACAATGGTTATTTAATAGTATTATTAGTAGTTCAAAGAACAAGAGAATAGACGTTGGTGAGAAGATTGGATTAAACAAGAAGAGGTATTTATATACATTAGACAAAAAGTAACGATAATGACATTTGGCGTTATAGTTGAACTTCTTAGGGTGTGTTTGATTCGACTTCTAAAACTGGTTTAAGTGCTTTTGGTTTTTTTAGAAATTCAAAATCTTTAAAAGCTGGTTTGATTATTATATTTTTAAAAGATAAAAGTAAAAAAATTAGCTTATTGAGAAGCAAACCTCGACTGCTTTCAAAAAGCATTTTTTACTTTTGGGAATTGAATTTTTTATATATATGCTCTATTAATAGATTTATAGGAAAACTCTTTCTTGTGCTATGCGTTCCATGGAGCATTCATCCAGACTGTTCCCCCTTTGAGTGGAGCCCACTCTTCACTGCAATTCAGTTGACACATTTTTGGTGGCATGCATTTTTTTTTTTTTTTAAGTTGAGTCGTTTCTCTTGGGATTCGAACCCTTAACCACTTGACTCTATATCATTTTAAATTTATTTAGCTAACCATTCCTACTAAAACTTCGAGGCGTTGGTAGAGGACAGCAGAAATACTTTTTAATACCCCCCTTTGGATGGAGCCCACTCTTCAACACCCTCCTGGATCTCACTGATCCCACCATTACAATGACATTGATCTGAATAGGCCAAAAGGACTAGGTGAAAACTTCCTAACTTTACATGCTTAATATAGAGAACCAAATGCTTAAGTCCTGAGTCCTGACTTCTGGTTCATATCTCATTTTTCTATGATAAGATAGTGGCGATATCATGTATCATATGCCGTGTGTCATGAAATGGTACTTTATATGAGGCCATTTATTACTTATTAAGGGCTTTTATATATTATGTAATTATTTATATTTAAAAATTATAATATATTTTTTAGTTAAAATATATCAAAAGTTACTTTTTTATATCACAGTCAAACAACCTCATTACTTTTTTTTATGTGAGAAACTGTATATAAAATTAATACTAATAAAAAAAATGAGAGTTTGCCGTACAACTAACTTAAAATTTGATATTTGATCGTCAACCATGGAAGTTTAGCAAATTCCCACATAGTTGTCCATGTGATATCCTTGGACCTCACAGTATCGCACATATTGCACTATGTGATATCTTAGAATCATGCGATATCGTATATATATCGTATTATGCGATATCCTATATCTATAAGATATTACACCTTTGCTGTATGAATAATTCTGCAAAAAATATTTGAACTTCAGTGTAGCGCAAATATCTGTCTAAGGTACCCACACGTCCAAAATCGCATGAAAAAGAATATAAAAGTCAATACAAATTTTGTCTTTTGACCTTTTAAAAGCCTTGTGGTATCAGCCACATTGGCTATACATGTCAGTATATACTTAGCTATAGCCATTAAAAAAAACCGTTATTTCAAAAATTATGCGTCTCTGGTCCGTTCAGCAAAGGTGCATTGCACTGATCATGAATCAATTCTTTCTGCTTTGGTTGACTGGGAATTGGATTGGATTTGGAAGAGTGCTACTATATTTATCATCTCATCCAAGTTTGTTTCACCCCCACTCATTATAGTTTGCTCTTTCCAGTTCCACATTCACTACCCCTTTCTTTGCCTTTTGATTTTGATGCACTCCATCCCACATGCAACGTGTCAGACTGTCAGGGCCACATTTTCTCTCATTGAGAAGGGCTCACTCCTCCACTCTCTCTGTAAGGTGCAAAGCAGATGATACTCTTCATGCCCTTTCCACTACAGGGTCAAGTTCTGTTTCCTTTTATGACAAAGGATTGTTATATAGGAAGGTGAAGTCATTTGTGACGTGTGAATCACTTTGGGCGGTTGTAAATGTTGTTTTAGGTTGATGAATTGATATTTTTCTGAAAAAAATTTGACCCTATAAATACCCTTAAAATTGAGTTTTATCTTGTAGGGATTGGCATTTAATTTCTTTCGCATAATTATGTGTATGAAAAAAACATGATGCAAAAATCACAATATTGCCTCTTATGCCTGTAGAGTAGAATCTTGCTTACCCAACTATGCAAAGAGAAAGAAAGTTTCTTGAGTTAGAGAAAAAGGTGAGGACCTGGACCACCTGGTATATCAAGATACTGCATTGTGCTATATCTTACAAGTGTTGTAGGAGATTGCATTTTAAGGACAAAATTATCTTTTTGCATCCTCTTTTATCGCATGAACTGTTTTGTAAGAATTTTTAAAATGTCACCACTCATAGAGAAAACTCTAAATTCCTGAGTTACCATGCTAACTAGCTCAGCAAACAGTTGGGGAGATAAACTGCAATTAACAGGTGGACTAAATACAACAGAGTACATATATACATTCGTTCTTGTCAAGAGCTCCATTATCTTACTTTCTGGGATCTAATAGCTGAGATTCACCCTCTCTCTCTCTCTCTCTCTCTCTCTCTCCCTCTCTCCCTCCTTTTTTTCACCCGTGAGAATCTCATCCTTCTGTCACGACCCGGGCCCGAGATCGGACTAATCAGGGCCTAACCCGGATCGCGATGTCATCATACTTACTCTCGTAAATCTCGAATTAACCGAAGTTAAGACAATACTCACAAGGGATCTAACCTGCATACTTGTTAAATGTACATTTCGCGGAAATACATACATACATTGACAATGATTGACTTTACCTTAAAAGTAAAGTTCACATATACAAAATTACAGTCCAATGAAGTTCACCACTGCATATTCAAATTACAATGTTGGGGACATCTAATTACATCTCAAAATGATTTACACAAGTGTCTATCAAATGATTCCCAAAATAATCTCAAAACATTCAAAATCAACGCCCTCCGAACTATACCCATTCGATCAATCCTCCTGGAGGAATCGGATTGGCTTCCTCCGCATGCGGCGTGGCCGCTGCAAGGCCGGGAGGGGCAAATGAGTCTGTAATGCCATTAATAACACTATGAACACGACGGTTCAGCAATGTATAAACAATTCTATGATAATTCATGCTAAGTCTAACCATTTGTCAGGATAATAACTCTAGACAATGAAATCTAGGTTAATGCAACATCCTGAACAGTGTAGTCAATTGATAATCAATGACTAGATTACAAGTACAATAATATTATCGTCATTCAGTTCAGTGTCTTCCAAAGGAAGCATTAGTCAATTCATTTCATTCATTTCGTGTTATTCGGATTACATTGAACATTTATTAGATGGCTTTTGGGACCCTTTAGTCCAATATCATTTTTTATTCAATACGTATTTCATTACATGGCTTGTACATGGCTTTTCAGTGACTTTTCAGTATATATGTGGGATCTACCAGTGTCTTGATCAGAGATCACTGGCATCACCTCGGAGCTCCGGAACACCTCATCCATCTGCTGCAGCAGGATTATTCATTATTCATTGTATTTATTCATTATTCAATGGTTCATTGCATTTATTCATTGTTCAGTGGTTCAATGCATTTATTCATTGTTCAGTGGTTCATTGCATTCAGTCATTACAGACCCAAGGGGATTAGAAGAATCATTAGTCATTCACGGTCCTACTTGTCTCTATCTTAAATTTAGACAATTTCTAGGTGTAATCATTAGTTACTAAAATACGTGTTATTTTCGATAGACATCACATTTACATTTAATATGTGCATTTAGTTCCCAAAAAATTTCCACCCACCATATCAAAATCCACTGATTTTTGCTTACAATTCATGTTTGGCCAGTATTAGGTTCGCTCGAGTGGATCCAAGTTCGCTCGAGCGGACCCAAACAGAACCCAGTTCGCTCGAGTGGAATTCCATTTCGCTCGAGCGGACATTTACAGACGACGTTCGTATCAGACAGAACCTTCATCACTTGAGCGCACATAATGTTCGCTCGAGCGGACCCTTTTTGCATCAGATAGTAACTGGTTCGCTTGAGCGAACTGTCCAGAACTCAGATTCCAGATTCTGAACATTCACTCTTCCTTCTTTCCTTTTCAACCACCATCTGTATACACATTTAAGGGCTTCATGTCCTCTCCTCATTCATCATTTAAACACAAAATAACACCTCTATGCCATCATTAAAACATCATGAAACCACATAAAGCACATTCAACCTAATCTCCATTTCCATAAGAAAGAAGGGTTTGAGAACCCATCTCTAATAACTCAAGAAAACTTGGAAATTAGCATGTTTGATCATAAAGAAGCATTTATAATTGCATTTGAAGTCAATTAGCAAGAAATCCTCACTTAACTTGACTTTGAGATGAGAAATCCCCAATGTCAAACCCTATTTCCACAAAACATGAGAGACACCATCCTATGAGCTATTTGTACTAGAAACCACTTCAACTACTCAATAAACTTGGAAAAATCCTAAGACAAGGTTATCTACTTACTTGAAGATCCAAGTTCATGAGGTCTTGAGCTCTTCCTCAAGCTTCAACACTCCAAAAATGGAAGACAAGCCAAAGAAGGTGATGAAGAAGATGAAGTTTCTCCAAACCCACTTGTAAACACTCCAATCTCTATCTCTTTTGATGAAGAAGAATGAAAGAAAGAAGGAGGAAATGGGTGCCTAGGGTTTTCCCTGCAATGGTCTTGAGTTGAATGAACTCAAGAGTTCATTTCAATGCCTTATAAGGGGTATTTTGCATTTAAGTCCCCCTTATCAAGACTATTCACATTTCGAGTCAAATGAAGGGTCACTTGACCAAATTCTTGTCAAACGATGTCGAGTCTATTACGAAAGTTAACGTACTCATCGAGATACACGTGTTGGTATCAAAAGTTTCCGTATTCGAAAAAATACGTATAAATCCGTATTTACGAAAAAGGTCTTGTTCTCTTAGTTTAGACTTAAAACTCATTCAATTCACTTAATTTCTTCATTATTACTTCATTAAGTTCATTTGAGACTAATCTCATTGAGTTGGGTCATTAACCATCATTAGTCTAATTAGACTTGATTAATTAACATTAATTACAATTAATTAGAGTTAATCTTGATTAACTCGGGGCGGGGTCTTACACCTTCCCAGCACTAAAAGAGAACCTATCTTCTCTCCATTACCTTTCCATCTAGATTATTTTCCTTTACAGAAGCGAAGCCAAAAGTCACACAACAGGATCTGTGTATGGCTTTTGTTTGCTCAAACAAATGCAGCTTGCTCGAATATCCGAAAGCGCCTGAAAGAAAAGAAGAGCTAGTGATGAAAAATGGGGAATGAAATATGACTTGATAAACAGAGGAAGGGGGTTTTGGGTTCCTCTCTTAGTACCTTCACCTGTCTCTGGAGGTCTTTAATGTAATCCAAAGCAAAATCCAACATGTCTGTGGTGTTCGTTTGCTGCAAAACATTGGAGAGAAGAGATTGTCAATACATTTTGTTACAGGGAAGAAAGTGTAGCCTTTGGTTTGTTGTAATGAAGGTTGGAATGGAATGGTAACTGGTAATCTTCTCTGGTTCGCAGAAGCTCCAACCAGGCGGCCGGCTGTTCTTCTCCATTCATAGCAAGAGTGGCAGCGAGGATGCAACAAGAAGTTCCGCACCCCTTTTCCGATCTTCTCTTCCTACTTCAGGTAAACCCCGATCAGTGTGTGGTGGCCCATGCAGTTGTTGTTGGGGGTCTGATACCGAAAGAGAGGATCAAGCTTGATCCTCGCTGGGCCACACCCAGTGGTCGAACGACAGAAACGGAAATCTGAGGCCAAAGTTCGGTCAGATCAGAGAAGAAGTGGGGCTGGGTTTTGTTTACAGATTTCATGGCCTAATTGGAATTGCAGAGGATCTGGACCGGTCTCTGTTGCGCGGAGAAGACAATAGGAGATTATAAATAAGCCTTCGGTGTTTCTAGGTAGAAGGGTTTGCGCAAGGTGGGGATCTGCAAAGGATGGGGGCGGAGGGATGAAGAGAGGGGGGCGAAGGGAGGCCGGCAACCTCTCCTTCCCAACCGGCGACTAAGAGGGGGGAGGAGCCCAACGTTTGGTCCGTCTTATATAAATTTTATTCCATTCCGGACAGCATTCCAGCATACCAAACAAAAGAACAGGAATAAGAATTCCATTACTAGATTGACTCTTCAGTCTAACCAAACGTTGGAATAGAAATGACCATTCCTGCCTCATTCCATTCCAAATTCATTCCACTTTCCATTCCATTCCAACGTAAAACCATTCTAGCGAACCAAACGCTACCGTCGTGTCACTAGTCACTACCTTGTCCATGTTAGGAACAAGTTCCTGTAATTTTCTCATCCGTTGGCTTATCCGGGTTCTTCTTACCTGAAATGATTCATTTAGTAAAAGAAAAACTCATTGGTTCAGAACAAAAGGCTCTTCAAAATTTTCAGATGATAGGTCCAACCACAGCTAATTTGCAGACCAATGGCCATGTTTGGATCCCCAGAACGTGGCTGCTTTGTAATCAAGGTACCTGTAATCCTAATTACCTGTTTCTCTAGTTACCTGCATTTCTCATAGTAAAGAGCTAGCAAAACAAGTGTATCTTAACTGTAACTCAGGTTATACAAAGGCATGAACTGTCATTTTCACAAATCAAAGTACCTGCACTTGGTTTAGGATGATCCAAATGGGCTCAAAGTCTTAGTAATAAAAAACCAAGGGGTTTGGACATATTGGTTTACTTTAAACTCTTTTTCCCTAATTTCATGACCCAAATTTAGATAATGTCACCAGAGTCGTTTGACTCTGATGAATATTAATTTTTTTTCTTTTTTGCACCATATCCCAAGATACCATGCGATTTATCAATTTGTTTACTATATATCTTTTGAAAATAGTACACAAATTCATTTTTTTATAGAACATGAAAGCAGAAATTTTGTGAAAAGTAAATACACATCTAATCACCATTTCTAAAGTTTTATCATTTGGAAAAAAATCTCTCTAAGATGTTGTATAAAAGCTATGATATTATGGGGTTTATCAATTTCTGTGACATTCATTGTTCTCATGATATCATAGGATTTGAAGCAAAAAAATTTTAAAAATTCATTGACCAGAGTCAAACAACTTTGGTGTCATTATCTGATTTTTGGCCATGAAATTGGAACATCTGAACTTAAGAGGGACTAATAAGTCAAAACCCCAAAACACAAAATAATGCAAAGCAAAGTATTTGCAATGACAGTGAGAAAAACAAAGCAGTAGCTCTTATAACCTCTCTGCAATGCTTCGGGGATGGGTGGCGCAGCCTCGCTTTGCTCGGATCTTGCAAGGAAGTGAGTCTTGAAATTGCAGGATGTTTTCCCTGGCAGCCATTTCAGACAAAGTCTATGGAAAACTGAATTGGTGGATCAAAGAAGTCTGATTTCCAACATTTCCATTCTAGTGAAGAACAACAAAATTATCAAAAAACAGAGAGACGACAGAAGATAAATATATACCATCAAATCATTTTAGAAGAACAATCGAATTTGCAAATGATACCTGAGCCTCTGTTGCGTTTAAACTAGAAATGATCGTCCCAAGGGTATCTCCACTGCCTTTTAAGCTTGTGCAATTATCCAGTGATGAGTCCTCCCATGAAGAAATGGGTAACTCTAACTCCCCTGAGATGTAAGCTCTGAGATTTCCATTACTATTTCCCAAGTTCCCATTATCAGGGCTACTTGGTCCAATGATTTCAGTACCCATTTCAGAGGACATTGGCCTTGGTAAAGGGCTCATCTGATTGTTGAACGTTCTAGTTGAAGCAGTCGCTCCTCCATTAATACTATTCCCACCTCTAACATCACCCATGCCTCCCATTACAACATAGCCTGTTAGGATCCAATTACTCTTCATTAATTTGTTCAACTCTCTTCTGTTTAAAATTTTATTCACAAGCTTGACTGTGGAAAACTTTATTCACAAAATCTCTTGGGAAAAACTGAACACAAAACCTCAATCAATCTGTCAACTACTACTTACAAAAATAACTGTAAAAGAACTAAGAGATAAATTTCTAAGTAGCTATAATCCATACCATTTTCGACGTCCATGTGCGAGAAGAGCCCTGCAGGGGAGCATCCATGCCTGATAATATTGGAGCAATTGCTGCTGGTACTCTTGATCACATCTTCTGAATCCATCGCCATTATATTCCTACAAGAGCTTTCAATTCCTACATCATCTGCAGAGCGGTGATTTGGCGCTATGAACTGAGGGCTGCTACTATGGCTCGGAGCTGATGTTTTTTCTCCGTTGTCATATAGATGAGAAGATGCAAAGTTTCTGCCACCACAAGACATGAACGTTGCAAACATGCTGAAATCGTCACATCCATCGCCGTTGCCGTTGATGAGATTTTCAAGTAGAGAGCTCGGGGCTGAGCGGTACCGCATCAAGCTTGAACTAAGTTGCTGCTGCTGATTACAGAGATCAGATTCCACAGCCACCACCTTGCTTTTGTGCAATTCTCCTTTCACGTGATTGAAATAATTTGGAAACGATGGATTCAGGTAATTCGATTCCTGGGAATTGTACTTCATTTTCTCATGCCTAAATATCCGGATTCTTGCTTTCCTTGACCAGATCAGTTCCAATCTTGTTAGCAAAAAGAGAAATTCTGAAAAGTTGGTCGACTAGGAAATCATCTGTGTCATTTTGGCTCAGAAAAACTATGACAGAAACGAAATCAGATCAAACTTCCATGTTGTATTTATTTGCTGGGATTACGACAACACCCTTGAGGCGATTGACCAAAATACCCTTGAAGCAGACGGGAGTTAAGAGTGCTGCTACCTGCACACTGCAAATTCCTCTCCCCACACAGCATTTTAATAATAATAATAATAGTAAAAATTTCCTAAACTACCTCTATCCCTCTCCTTCCTTCTCTTTCCCTCTTCCTACTCCAGCCACCTTCACCCGATCGTGTCGCTCCCCCCCACCGGCAGCCCCCGCCCGATGCAATTCTTCTCGCTCTCCTTCTTCCTCTCTCTTATCTCTCTCCTTCTCCATTTCCCCATCTTCACCCGACCCCGTCGCTCCCCGGCCCCCGCCTGACGCGATCCCTCTCGCTCTCCTTCTTCCTCTCCCTATCTCTCGTTTCGTGGATGGTGGGGATAGGGCTGGGGTGGTGGCCAACGGGGTTGCCGGAGCTGGGAGAGAAAGAGAGAGAGAAGGAGAAGGATAAGGGTAGTTTAGAATTTATTTTATTTTTATTTTAAAATTATAGTGTGTAGAAAGATATTTGCAGGGTGTAGATAGCCACTCTCGGGAGTTAAGTATATACACGTTAGGGTTGGTTGGTATTAAAGTCATTTATTGCGATCCTCATCTGCTTTTTTGGAAGCTAGTGATGATGCTTTGTTCAAGATGGGGCAGCTCCAACTTCTCAAGGTTTGTGTCGGCCGATATTTAGGGCAGATTTACATTGCAGCACCCCACTCATTAAACACATATAGGAGGGGCACCTTTGAAAAAAATCCCTAGTCTACGTAGCTGAAGACCCGTTGAATTGCGTTGACCTTATCTAAATATTAGTATTCAATTTTGGTGGGCTGATCACCGGATGCATGCATAGGGTTAGGAAGTTAATCATGTGTTCAAGATGTCGTCAATTCATGCACGATCATCTTTAGCCATACTTCATGTTTTAGAAACCACTTGAAGAACAATATTGATTGAATTCATAATTTTTCCAAGAATACTAAGAATTCATCTCACCAAAGAGGCACATAGGCTTTCTGGAGTTTTGATTGAAAGGATTTGTTAATTCTCTTGCTCTCACGGCCTCAATAATCTCAGTTTTTTAATAGCAAATTTCCAACAGAAATGAGATTATCATGGTATTGATGTGTTAATATTACTATTATTTTTTTTCCTAGCGGAGGGTTCCCAACCCTCTGGCTGGACTATTTCCTCTAGGCCTAGAGAGAAGCCGGGTCAAACTCCTGTGGCCTTTTAGTGGTAGTACAAGTGGACTCAACATTTGGTTTTTGAAGAGGGGGGAACCGATGGTCGATACCAAGACTTCTAGCTCCGGAAGAGAGAGGAACCGTGGTCTTGACCACTCGGTTAACCCTTGGGGATTAAATATCATGTTATGCATCGGTATGATTAAAAAATTGAACTGGCAATCAGGCTACAAGGCATGTTTAAGAATTTTTACTGTTGAACATCATTAAATTTTGGGACGTGTACAAGGGTGTTTTCCTTCGAGAGATTAGGTCTGCAGGCTAACTGAACAAGGCTTTTGAAGTGATTAATATTTTATAATTATTAAAGGTTGTTTTTGGTGGGCTTCACAGGTTGGATGGGAATGAGACTTTAAATCATCCAAAGTCCTTGTGAGGCCCATCTCAATTTCTCCACCCCTTGTCGTCACGTCGTCATCAGCACATGATATACTATTTTAATTGGACCCAACAGCTCTGCACCATCATCATATTCATACCTAATAAGGATTCATCCAACAATCATTGGATTCATCCAACAATCATTGGAGCCCCTCTGCGAGGGTAAAATAACTCTTCCAAATATTTAGGAAATAAAAAATAGACTGCGTGTCTCACGTTGCATGGCGAATCCCCGAATATTTTGTATTATTGAATGGAAGTCAACGTTTCTTCACACGGTGATCGCGTATCTAATGCTTTGACGAAGTGAACACGAAGTCAATGAAGATTCAGCCAGTCAAGGGCTGGCCCGCTCGAGATAATTCGAGCCATAAAGTGACAATTAAGGTATTTTTTATGTTTTAATATTATTATAAATATTTTATCTAAAATTTATTTTTCTTACTTTTTTGTGATGCAAAACTTAAAAACTGATGAGGCTTAGAGCATTTTCACCTGCGCACGGTGCGCATATGCACTATAAGTCGGGACCATCCAAGATAGGTTTCAGAGGTGTGCCCTGTATTAGATGTTCTAGATGCACGATGCTCGTATGCAATGTGGGCAAGTGAATAAAGTTTGGATGGGGCCCATGGTTTATCTTAAATTTTAAGATCTATTATTGTGGTTGAAATCCCAAGCTATACGTCTATTACAACCACAGCATGGATCAAATCTAAACGGGCCCCTATTGAAATAGAATACATGAAAATAATGAGAAAGGCTTGTGAAGCAAGTTCATGACTGAATGTATGATTGATATTTGATACACATGGACTGCTAGAAATATAATGGTGAGCTAAAATCAATTAGACTCCTGGCAACAGAAATATAAGGGGTACATTTGGAAATATAATAAGTCGTAAATGATACTTTAAGTTCCCATGAAAATCTTAATCGTATCTTCTCAAGAGAGAGTTATTATGGGGCCTTATATTTCCAGGAAAAAAAAAAGGGATGGTAGTTGACAAGTTTGCGTTTTTGGAATTTAAAAAAATGTCAGCTGCTATTAGGGGGCCTTTTTTTTTTTTGTGGGGTTTTTTTTTTTTTTTTGGGCTTAAAGAAATGGTTTTGTTGGCTTTATGGTAAAGCCAACCCTGGTAGAGGGGCCTGTTTGTTTTGCATTGATAGAACATTCTTAGTAATTAAAACTAGAAAAAATAAGTGAATTCTCAAAAATAATACCCCCATGGGAGTTGGTGGAGTGGCATAAGGAGTGGTCTTGTAGTTTTAACGTTTTGTTCCCCGCATCTTGTGTTTGTTCCTATGCACTTGTGTGAGTTTAGCGGGCGCCACCGGGGCCCGAGATTAGTCATACTGGATCAATGAGATCGGGGACACAACGGAGTGGCATAAGGTGTGGTCTTGTAGTTTTGACGTTTTGTTCCCCGCATCTTGTGTTTGTTCCTGTGCATTTGTGTAAGTTTAGCGGGTCCCACCGGGGCCAGGATTAGTCATATTGGATCAACTAGATCAGGGACACCAACATCATTAAAAGCATATTTTCAAAAGTACCATCAAATTGTCTCCCTTGATGGAAAATGAATGAGGTAGAGATGAGAAATGGACACCTTAGTAATTTAAATCCCGAGATTGTGGGTTGCATCTCCATCTTGGGCTTGTATCCTTCATCTCTCACTTTTTAGTAATCTTTCTTGGAACTCATTTGACTATGAATTCTTATATATGATTTTCATGCGAAGAGAAGGAGTACTCAAGGCACCAGTCAGCCCAGGCACAACCCCAACACGGCCCTCCGTTAGGTTGCATTTTGGCTGTGATTATAAGTTCCTGGGTTGAATGAAGGCTTATTCTGATCTAAACGGTACATGGCATGAATGATGAAACTGGCCCAGTATATCCTCAAAAGGCCAACTAAAAGCCCCAGTCATTCTAACCAAATTAACACACAAGTGCCCGCAAATAAAGAATCATTTCGAGTTTCTGGTGAGTTAAAAACACAAAACAAGATTTTCTAATTATGGCACGGCTGAATAGTTATGCTGCACATCAGAAGAGGAGAGAACCAGAAAAGCCTCAACTTGGTATTGGGTTGAGTTTGGATTGAGCATTAAGAGGACATGTATAGCTAAACATTTGTCCTGTTTATCAATCAAGTTAAAAATCTGAACCTAAACAAAAAGTCTAAATGGACAAACTTTTTTGCCAAAATTTGGGACAAACTCCCATGTGGCACAATCCTAGAGGTGCAACTTTTGAGAGAGGGTGAAAAAGCACCTCTAGGATTGTGCCACATGGGAGTTTGTCCCAAATTCTGGCCAAAAAGTTTGTCCAAGTAGAAGGGTTGGAACCTAAATGCACTATTAAAGATCGGATTCTAGTTGAGTTAGTGGTTCACAGCACACTTAGTTGAATTTGGTGAGGTTCATGGGCCCAATAGCAAATAATCCCCTGCTTTATTGACTATGCATGATTAGATCAAACCACTGATATGAATTTTTTTATTTTTCCTTTTGCAAAATTAAAACGCTGATATTGGAAGTTGGAACCTTTTCAAATTATACTATATTAAAGAAGAGGGTTTTCGATTGGAGCCTAGAACCAACGAAACAAGGGGAATATTATTTCATCCAATCCCAGAGAGCCACATGTATAAAATGTGATGTCACTCTTGAACAATTTGCACATCAATCCCCATATTTTGGAACGGATCCCCTGTTTGGACCAATAAGGGGGTGACACATGGGAGGAGATGTGACCATCTCCTCCAATGAATAAAAAAAATTCATCTCCCCATGTGGCAACCCTGATTGGCCTAAACAGGATCCATTTCCCCATATTTTATATAACTTCGATCTCCGAGCAATTATCCATATGACTCTTCAACTGCACCTTTATCCCAGTATTTTATGCAACTTACATCTCCTTGCAGTTATCTCTTATAACTCTTCAATTATCTATATAATAAGGGAGAGCAGTATTTGAATCCCTGGACATTTTGGACCCTTGGATTTATGTACATATTTTTGTACATAAATCCTAGGGCTGAGAAGGGATTCAAGAGCTTGGTAATTTTGTAATTATTTGAAAACAAAGGGGCAGTAACTTTTCACTAAGGACAAGAGGATATGGGAGTGCCATTGATTTTCTGTGAAATTACGAAATCTGCCATTATCTTTTCCCACAGGATATGGGAGTGCCCTTGGTTTTTTGTGAAATTATGAAATGTGTCATTATCTTTTCAAAACTTCCTTGCAAGTAAAGATATGATTAAATACGCGGCTATGATTGCAATTGAGTGATTGAACGGTGTGGAATTTGGGCCCACAACTTACCAGTTTGCCCATTCACATATATATGTTGTTTTTCACGGATTGTGGAATCTGGGCTAACTTGGATTGTTTTGGTAGCAGATGCAAACGTGACTTGCATGCAATTAAACTAGACTGCTTATAGTAGTGGGCCACTTCTGGTATTCAATGGTGGTTAAATAAGGGTCCAATTGGCTGGGCTGTTTTACCTAAAAAAATAAAATCCGGCTGGGCTTGATTTGAAGCTGATTGATCCAATGGGCCACATAGAAAATTTGAGTTAAATTTGTTAAATTATGGGCGGTGTTAGTTGTTAGGTGGTCAAAAGAAGAGTAATTAGATTTAGTTGTGCTCAGAACGTGGTGCGCTGTGCCTTCAGGCACGGGGCACGGGCAATGACTAGTCTCTTATAACTCTTCAATTATCAATTCTCATCTTTTCACTACTCACGCTTATTCTCCACTTTTTTTATTTTTCTCTATTACAACAACTTCCACTCTCTATTTTTTGTTACTGCCTTTCTTACCTACTTCTCCTGCTCTCTTTCTACTGCACTCTCTCGGTTTGCAAAATAAGGTACTTTTATAACCCTGTATAAAAAAAGGTACTTTTATAATATTTTCTTCTTATTTGAGGGGTAAGTTAGGTCCTGCCGGGATTGGAGGGGTGCTTTGCAATTGTAAGGGAGAGGTGTTAATTATGTTTTCCAAGTATGTTGGTGTGTGCGATTCCAATGAAGCGGAGGTGCTAGCCATTTTTTAATGTCTTCGTTTGTTTTCAAGTAGATATGGCGGTACACTTATTATGGAAAGTGATTCCTATAATACTGTTGAATGGGTGTCTAAGCGGAAGACTGATCCTTGGAAGTTTCATTTCCACCTTAATGAAATTAGAGAATTATTTGTTGGAATCAATGTTCCATTCCACCATGAGGTTAGATCGGCTAACTCCATGGCAAATATGTTAGCTAAGCAAGGGGTTGATAGGGTGAGTGTGATTATATTAGTAGGGTTGGAGGTGGTGCATTTCTCCAAGACATCCCCTTTGCCTCTTTCATAATTTGGTTTTCGGTACTTTGTACCTTTTTTTTTCTTTGAATGAAATCTTTCGTTACCGTTCAAAAAAATAAATATTTTCTCTTTCTATTTTCTTCTATGACCTTTTAAAATAAAATCTTAAGAGTTTGTTAGATAGAATGACAATTTCACAATAAATTATGGCATTAGCCAAGTAAAGGTTCATAATGAAAAATGAAACTTTATTATGACGCTCATTTGTATGTATTCATAAATTACAACTCCACGAATTTATAATAATCATTTATTAAAGTTTTTATGTATTTTCTTCTACAATGTATGCATTAATTTGCAATGTATGGATGCTTATGTTGATATTTAATTTGAGATATTTGAACGACTGAACGTACTCGTATCCATTTGGTAAATTTCTCGGAAAATAAAGGTAAAATAAAGCATCAAATCAGAAGAAAACAAAATATAAGAGGGTTATGATGATATTTTATCTTTAGCAATTGGTAAGGAATCTTTTTTACTTTTTATGTAAAAAGTGAATTTTTTGTCCTTTAGTGGTTTGAAGAGTTATTTTTTGACCTTTTTTTTTTGAAAAATTATGGGAGAAATTCGAATTTGTGTACTTTTGATATGACTTGTGGGTATTTTCATGTATGGGAAATAGAGGCTTTACTTTGCATTTATTTTACTTGTAGATTGACAAATGTGTTATTGGGCTAGTAGAGTATATATATATATATATATATATGAGTTATCACGTGCCTGGTGCGCATCTTGCTCATCGAGGGTAGGGCCCACCTTTGCACCCATCTGATGTACTGTACACCATTAGATTGATTGCACACCCATCTGAATTAACTGTACACTGTTAAACTCGTGGGACCTAGATGAAGATGATAGAGGTGGGGGACGGGGTTGATTTTTTATAGAGACGAAGGGCTAGTGGAGATCTTTCGACCCCTGGTCTCAGTCCTAGTGGGGCCCCATGTGGGCCCAATGTTGAGTCACTGAGACCAAAGATCTCCCTTGGCCCATCCTCTCTACAAAAAATCAGTCCTATCTTTGATCATCATCACCTCCTCAGCCTCGGCCCTTACCAAGGCCTTCTGAGCCCTTACCTTTATGTGGGCGGTCGAGACTTTCCATCCACCGGTGACATTGGCTCGGATCATCATCCTAACTCGATGATCAACGCCCGACAAAGTTTCTTCGTCTAAAATATACTGTACAGCCGATCCAATAGTCCAATCAATTCGAGTCGGAGCCAAACCCCAATATCCATGACTATGGTGTACTTCCCTGTTGTGTGGTCCACCAAGATGGACCAACAAAATGTGGATGAGTTGGGGGAGAGACTCACGGCCTTTTAACAATGGAGGGCACAGATAATACATCAATCGACATGGCCCACAGTTTGACACATCATTTGTTTTTATAAAGTTCAAATATTTATCAAGAGATTGATTATCAGAGACGTATCAATCAAATCAAATGACCACTCCAACCTCTCCTGTTACTCCGGATCATCGAAGCTCCTTTTCCTCTCCTCTTCTTCTCTCGATCATCTTCTTCTGGAACTAGAAGAAGAAGAAGAAGAACGCAATCGATGGGATGCTTGGAAGCTTTCGGATTCCGGGGATCTTGAAATACGGTTTGCTTTGAGTGGAGATTCTCAGCAATGGCCTGGGAAGTTATTCTGTGGCTCGTCTCTTTCTTCATTTCCATGGCACTCATCGCCTTGGCCTTTTATCAGGTTCGTACTCCACCATATCACATATACATACAATCCTAACCCTAGAAAACACTTTTGCTTCATTCATCCCTTTCCCAAATCTCTCAATTTCAAAAACTCTTCTCTTTCTTTCATCGATTTTTGCCCATCGATCTTCATGTTTTTGTTAGCATTGCTTCTGTTTGGATCGTCAATCGTTCCTTTAAGCTGTAAATCAATGTAATTGCCTGTAAAGTAAACTCATGAACCCTGATTGCGCTCTGATTTAGGAAGATCCAAACAGGCCTGCAAGTTTTGCACATTACAACGTTGTGCTGTGCAGCTTATTGGTTTTCACATGAAGAAAATATTGCAGGGAGCTACGTGTTTGATGGCTTCTTGGTTATATCGGTCTTCAAATCAATTCATTGATAATTTGTCCCTCCTCCCCTGCGCTTTTGAATGTATGAATTTGATGTAATTCAACGGGCTGAGCTATCTATGGAACATAGATTGAAAAATCAAACTGATTGGATGATCCTAATCGTTGATTTCGGTCATTTTAAAGAAATGGTCAGAGGGGCTGAGCTATCTATGCAGATCAATGCTTCGATAGGCTTCTTTGGTTGTGTCGTTTTGGCATGTTGGGCTTCAGGAACATGTAGCTTCTTTATGTTGATGCCTTAATTTTATGCTTTTGGAAATAGAAGGCACAGCCCAGCTATTGATGTGTTATTGATGTTTCAATTTTCAAATGATCTTTGTATCATGTTGTTTCCTCATGACACAGCACATTATTGTAAATGATGTTTACTATCATCTTTATTATATTCTTTTATAATGCTTGTTTTGATAATTGTAAGTTTGTAACTGCCATTGCTAAATGTGAATTGCTCTTGAGATGATTGGTTTGCTTGCTTCTATGTCAAATGGTCGCCTTTTAATTCACTTCAGAAAATTGCTTGGCATATAAGCATGTGGAAGGAAGTTCCAGTTTGATACTGAACTGCTGTGAATATACGTAATCTGCACTATTGTTCCAATAACTGATTGCCATTTCTCTGTTTATTTCCTAAACTGGCAGCTTATCTGTTTGTCGGATTTGGAGTTCGACTATATCAACCCATATGATTCATCATCTCGCATTAATGCTGTTGTCATCCCGGAGTTTGTGATCCAGGGAGCGGTTTGTGTTCTTTTCCTCATAACATGGCACTGGTTCATGTTCCTAATAATGGCACCTGTAACGTACTTCCACATAAGACTGTAAGTATCATTCCTTCATTAAATGGATTAGTATGTTGGTGGCAGCTGCTTGTTTCCTTTGTACAATATTCCCTATGATCCTATTGTATCTCATTTCTTGCTGTCATGAAGGACAACATGCTGTTTCTTGTGTCGCGCTCAATTGCTACAATATCGTTGCAGATCTTAACTTTGGCAAGGATTATTGAGGATGATCTGAAGTCTGAACCTATTTATGTTATGCAGTCTTATTGTTAACTATATTGTATTTAATGTTCTGAATTCTGATCACCAATTACATACTGGTTTGAATTTGTAGCTTAAAAGTTGTATTGGGATATTTGGAAGTGTTGCAAAATTTATTTCTGTAAATAACTGCAAATATAGAAATATTATGGTACAAAAGAAGCAAGAGAGCAACAACTTAGGGCTATTAAAGAATTACATTGTAGAATTGACAAGTACAAGAGTTTTAGGTGATTGTTTAGCTTCTAACAAGAAAAAAGGAAACTTTTACCATAAAAGGAAAAGAAAAAAAGGTAACAACAATGAAACTTAGTGACCATTAAAAATAAAAAAGAAAAGAAACTTAATGGTTTTCCTATAATCTGTAAGAGCATCCTACACAGCATAACTACATACATTTCGTGCTTCTAGCCTGCTAGGACAGACATCCAAATATGCTGCAACATGCACCATGGTTCAGATTAGTATATACTATACTACTTTAAAATGCAGCCCTAGCACAGGTAAGATGTGTACTCGTTGGGATCTTTAAGACATGTTCATTTAGGCCCTACATTAAATTGGTCATCATATTTCAAAGGCTACAAATGTCGCAAGAATTTCTCATTGCTTACTAATCGAGTGAAGTTGGTTGTATTTGAACTTTAAATTATTTCAAGCCATAGAACGGTTGAATCTGCTCGGCCAGAACCCTACAACCGGCCTGGTTTCTAGAAGTTGGAAAGGTTTATATTTATCCTATTTATCTGCAAATACTGGTTTACATGCATTGATTTGACAAGAATCTACTGCAATTTCACAGAAATCTAAGCTTCCAACTCATTAAGTAATTGTTTGATTCAAAGCGATTTACTGAATTGTTATTTACAAGTGAAACATAAACCTAATGGTGGGGCTTCTTTTTTTTTTTTTGTTTTGGGGGGGGGGGGGGGGGGCTAATTGTCTCTGCTCGCCATGAGTCTAAACCAGATTTTACAGTGTGATCATATACAGTTGCATATGATTCATATATTGGGATAGGCTTCTGATCCATTTTTTCATGTTTAACACTTATTTGAGTCTCCTGCTTTGCTTGTACATTTGATTGGTTCTGTTTTTTTTTTTGGTTGAGTTTCCAATTATAGTACAAGAGGACAGCTGGGCTACTTATTACTGCCTGTTGCTGTTGCCGCAGAAATCATTTTGATTGAGCATTGTGGCTGTGGGTTGAAAAGTAGATCTTGAATTGACTCCTCTAGTCTGATATTATATCAGGCTGTATTCTTGCTATGCAGGCATGTCAGAAATTGTGCCTTTTTCTTGTCCATTTGTCTCATATATTGATATTCGCCTTGATTTTCTATCATTAGTCACTTTGTCATGCTTTTACATTATACATAGCAGTCTGCGAGCCCATTCTTTTTACATTTTTAAGTCTTTAACATTCATATCTTGATGGTATCGTTAACTTGCATTTATTTTATGCTGTGCTTCAGTCTTGCATTTTTTTTTTTTTTAATTTTTAAACTTTTAGGTGTGTCTTTCATTTCTCTAAAATTGTCTAATGTCTTGTGTGATTCAGGTATCTGCAAAGGAAGCATTTAATAGATGTTACTGAGGTCTTTAGGTTACTTAATGATGAGAAGAAGATTCGATTGGTTAAGCTTGTTTTCTATTTGACTCTATTATTTATTACTATTTACAGGTTTGTTTTCTCATCAACTTTTCTTGCTCTCCATCCTCGTTTGTTCGTTGGACATCATCATCATCATCATCATTATTGACAGTTTATTATGGTTCTGGGTTGCACTCTACTGTTGCATGGGTTGGATTCAACTGGAAGCAGTTCCTAATTCTCTAGACTCGAAAGAAGTCACTCTTTGAGAATTTGGATGATCAAATTTGCATTTAATACATTTAGTTTCTTACTGTTCTGAATGCCAATAGAGCTATCTACTATTTTGAATGCTAATGTCTCTCCTTTTCTCTTCTTATTCAAGGCTTGTGGCATCTGCTGTTACCTCGCTTGTTGATGAAGATGATGCTTTACTGGGATCTGGAATATAATTTGAAACCCCATTATCCAGTCATATCATCTGCTCAATGTAAGTTGATTATCTCAAATATCTTTGAAATAGGCTAGCTGTTCTTGTATTTTATCGTTACATGTAGCCTTTCTGTTTTTCAGAGATGAAGTGTATCGTATTTAAATGGGAATGAGCATGCTATTAAGCTGGTTTTTGGTGTTGTGCTGTGTAATAGGATGTAGTTACCTGACAAGAACACTGAAATACTAAATTATACTGCTAAAGAAATACCAAAAATATACTGCTAAAGGACTTCTCCAATGAGGTTTTGGTTTCTTTGATGAAACCTGAGGGTGTTTTGATGTCATTTCAGGGTTTCCCCCATGAACTTGGAAATGTCAGATACCTTGCTCTACTTGAAAAAAAAAATGTTAGGAGCCACCTTGAATTGAGAAAATACCATTATTGATATTTGCATTTATCAAAAATATGAGAAACATACTGTAATCAAAGAGATGAGAAGATATGATGCCGGATATGGCAGCTTGCAAATTGCCTACATTATCACGATGCATAGCCTAGGAAAATCGGGATAGCTAAGCTGATGACTGCTATGCTCTGATATGTTGCACTCACAACTTTGACATTAAGGCAATTTGACTATCTATTTATTTGGTGGCATTGCTTATTTCTTTCTCATATGTTTGCATCGGGGGTCAGCTTTAAGCCCTTACCTTTTGCATTGACTATAGACGAGTTCACTGTTTATACTCAAGAGGAGATACTTTGATATATATTGTTTGCAGATGATATAGTTTTGGTGAATGAATCGAGAGGTGGCATGAATGTGAAACTTGAGAGATGGAGGGGACTTTAGAATCCAAGTGCCTTTAAAATATGACTTCAATTTCTTCTAGGCATCCATGATCCACCATGTAGAGAGGTTGAAATATGTCAGGCTGAGTACATGGAAAACATCTTATGTATTAATGGTTTCTAGTGTGGGACTGATACTTGTTTTATTCTTATTTGATGAGTAATTCTTTTTTTTTTTCCAGGGCAAGAAGCATTAATTTGGAATCATCTTATAGGAGTTACACTTTGCTTGCATTTCCATGTTGCTGCTTTTGTGTTGGCCTCAGAAACATGATATCTGATTGATAACTGTTGAAAATAGTCACCTGTTTGAACTTTTGTGCTCTATTTCCTTTTGGATCGTCTTCTCACAAAGGAGCATGCGAGTTGCATCAGCATAATGGCTTCACAAACTCGGATTCCTTTGCTGTTACAGATTGAGATTTCAGATTCATTTGATGGGTAATTGTATAATTTATGTTAGGAATGGATGGTTTGAGCTGATTTTGTACTCTGATCCATAGAGGACTGATTTAGTCCTTAAATTTATTCAGCGGCAATTCCACATTTAATTAGCTGATACAGTTTTGAACCAACTATATTTGCAAATATTGTATGCTGTATGCAGTTGTTATTAATTTCTGATACTTTGTGTTAAGTTTATTCATGGGCACCCTTGTTAAGAATTAAGATGGTCTCTGCACAAGGCATTGAAATATTGCAAGTACAAGATCTAGCTGTGATGTCTCGAAACAGGTAAGAGTTGAGAAGGAGAGCTCAGAAAGCTGGCTTAAAAGAATTAAGACTACAACTATGATTAAAGTGATGATGATAAAGGTACCAGGTGATGCTCAGTGACCTTAGTCCATCAAGTTATGTGGTACATCATCTGGATTTTAGAATTGATTGCCCCTCATAAATGATAAAGTTGCCCTTTCAAAATGTAGTATCTTAAACATTGTTTCAATATGTAAATGGGAAATTTATTACTTAAATGCTCCTCCAATCATGTTTTTGGAAGAAAACAGGACTGTTTTAAGCCTGCCCTAATATGGAGGCATTTTGCTCTAGAAATGCAAGAGAACAGCGGGCCTCAGCATGTGCTGTTTTCATGTGCAGTAAGAGTGCCTGTGCCAAACACAGCCATAAAAGGTCACCTAAGCAAATTGAGTCTACTTGTCTAAAACCAGCTCCAAAAGAGAAACTATAGCTAACTACTGCATGGTGGAAAGGGTTAGGACATAAACCAAATCATCCAGGTGCATGGAGAGGGCAGTGCCAGAAGCTTATTGCATCACATGCTACAAAATAATGCTATACTTCCATCAAGAGCTACTAGGCTGTGCAGATATCCTTGTTCCTAGTTTACCAAATAAATTTTCTTATGCTGACGTCGACTTGATCACCATATTCTAAGCCTTAAATCCATAAACGTTCTTAGTGCATTCTATTAAAAGAGACGTTAAAAGAGAAAAAATGCCTAACCTCCTAACATACGAAGAATGTTATCCTAGAGCACACTGCATATTGCTTATATGCAGTCCCGCTTGTAGGGCCCATGTAGATGAATGTCTATCAATGAGGGGAGGGTAGATGGAAATGTCTCTTTTTTTTTTTTTTTTAATAACCTAGGGTATCTCCCGCCTAGCCCAACCCAGGAGCCTTGGCCCTGAGCCCAAGGGACACTCGATTTTGGACAGCCGATAATTAATCCCTAAGAGCACATGCAAGCCCTCCATCCACATTATCAGGTAAAACTATGGAAGGTGGCCAACAAAGGTATGTGTCGAACACAAGGCCTCTCCGCTTCCCGAGGCACATAGTCCTTAGCCAATTGAACTACCATTCATTGGTTGATGGAAAGGTCTCCTTATGGACATAGGGAGTCAAAAATAAAAAATAAAGAAAATCAGAAGCACTGGATTTTCCTAAGCCTTGATTTAACAACTTAAAATTTTAATAGCATCTGAACCATAGTTTTTTTTTTTTTTTTTTTAATATTCAAATCTAATGGTAAGTGAAAGTTCAATGAGTGACAAACAAGGCCTGAAGCAGATCATGAGTGACAAGATTGTCAAAGGAGCTACACAGAACAAAAGTGGGCCCAAGTGAGCTCCATAGAGAGGGACTGCACATGCAGGCCACTCGTAGGAGAATATTTTCCCCGTAACATAGTTGTACGCTTGTTCACTAGTGCCTCTCTCTCTCTCTCTCTCTCTCAAAAATCAATCAATTGGGTGCGTTGTTTACTATGAGTGCAATTGTGCAAAGAAAGAAGGTACAAAAAGTGAGTTTATACTTTATACGCGGTGGTGGTCTGCTTCTGTAGACAGTAGCCGTTGAAAATCTCAGAACGCTCATGCAGACTCCATAGGTGAAAATTCGGCTGTAAGCTGGTGCCACGTCCAACTTGGGATTTCAAGGAATGGGAGGTATTCTTTCAGTCCCATGCAGTCAGGGATATAGGACCAGCCAGCCCTCTCAAAAGGCAGCCCTATATAAAACAAGTCTATCTAAAGAGGATATTGAACAATTTTAGATAGTTAGGCGCCTTTTTTTTCTCACCCTCTCTTTTGCATTCTGGTACAATAACAAATTAAGTCTGATTCTCTGACGTGCTCCCAAACACAGCTCATCTAAGACTCTGCAAAAAGGCCCATACACATGCAAATGTACAAAATCCCCCATTCATAAAAAGTCAGCTGACTGAAGTCTCTGGTCTTTTCCAAGTGGAATGCATTTGATTGGATCATAAGCATCCCTGGTATCATCAGTTAGAACACAGCAATACATCAAAAAGTGTGGGAGACTATCTGCAAGGAAGTAGGAGGTACTGAGACCCAATTGGACACTTCCGAGCCTAGTCCAGGTGGTGACTTTACTAAGATGAACCATTCATTCAGTGGCTCAAAGTAACATTCAAAATGACAAATAGGTTTAAAGAAGGCCATGAGTCAAAAAGGACTTGAAAAAGAAGGCCCAAGAAGACCATCACAGGCCCAATTGACTAAAAGGTCCATAACTTAAGTATTTAATTAGGTACATACTAAATGTACATTATAGCCACGCCATATGTCCAATCAATTGCAATCTTTCACTTTTAAAGTTTTTCTCCCCTGAGAAACTATTTGATTGTAATATGTTAAAGTTCAGTAAGCCACGGTAGTCAATAATCTTTATGAACCATAATTGGAAGATAAAATCTCTTGTTAGGAGTCAAGATTATCGTCCATCCCGATTTCAGTATCATCTCTAATTGGGGAAAGACAAGGTTGTTGGCCACTACTCTATATAATTTGCAGAAGCTCCATAAAGAATTCAATGAATATTTTCCTCTCTTGACATCTTAAATTGGTGAAATAAAACTCTCTTAGCCTTTGAATAAAGATTCCTTGGCTTCTCCAATGTATGAAACCACCATTGGCATGGCTTCATGATGTGTGAGTACTTCATATTAATCCACCCTTTGTTACTAGTGGGCCCCATCTAGTGATTCCATAGTAGGCTATAGCCAAGACTTCTTTCAAGACTACCACTGAACCTAGGTTCATTGGTGCTGCCATCCCAACTAATTGAGTCCATTCGCTCCCACAAGCCATAAGAGCTTTGCCAAGCAAGTAGGAACAATTAACGTTTATCCTCTAAGCTTAGACTTCGACCTTTTGAGAACTGGTTTCTACCAGGACCCCTCAGACCATATCTAACTACAAATTGAGGTTTTATGTGAAATCCCGATATGCGAGCCTGGTACATATGTTCAATTCCATACCTTGATTTGTATCCCACTCCAGGGCATTTTCTAGTTGGGGTTACAACTTTCTAAACAGGAAGGCGATCCAATGGTTCATGGGGTCCCTTAAGCAATTGAGAGATACAATTGACATTTAAACCATGCTGACAGGTCTGACAAATTAAAATCAGTTTTCTTAAAGAGATGAGTGATGCATTTGGATGCTGAAGGTGTCAAGAAGTTTACTCTGATCCTCGAATGTAGACATGCCACACCCATAAGAAAAAAATCTAAATCTGGGTGTTCCTTTACCAAAAAAAAGGGTGTTCAGAAGTTAAATAACACTGTCGTTTTAAGATGCATTACAAGCTGCAAATAATGGTCTCACTACTGTCATTGAAGACTTAACCCTCTCTATTATAAGTGTCCAGAACCTTTGATTAAGTACCTACTTTCTTTATTTCTTTTTGTTTTCTCTTCAGGTAAAGAATAAGAAAGAACTACAGAATCAACTTAATTCAACAGACAACTCTATTCAAGCATAAAAGAAATAAAAACTCACAAATCCGAGTCAAATCCAATATTCCAAAATCCATCAGGAGTCATAGGAGGAACATACCTATACCGATGCCTCGAGACCCCATCATGATGCTCACAGCGAATATTGCAATTATTTTTATCATTGTTCTCACCTTCTTTGGGAAGAACAGCATCATAAAATTTCTTGCACTGCTTGCATTCAACCCCTTTCAGATTCTCTCTCTCAGCTTTCTTCCTGACAGGTTCCACATACTTGAAACTTTTTCTCTCTGGCACTGGAACTGAGATATGCTGCTTCTGCAGTGGAAGATCAGCAGTTGCATCCTGGGTTTCATCATCAGAATCATCAACATTCATGCCTTTCAGTGCTGGGTCTTTATTATCTTGGACTTCTTCCTTCAGAACCTTGTTCATGTTTCCCCTAGCATTCTCCAGCGGAGTGTCAAGAAAATCATCATGTGGATCTGCACCACGTTGTTCTTGACGAGAACGGGTCTCTCTCCAATAAGAAACTGGACGCTTTTGACCAGCAGACATCTCTGCTTTTGGTTTGATGGGGAACTTGTGCACATAGAAGGAGCTGGAAGTAGACTGGGGCTTGATGTTGGAATGAAAATTTGAATTCTGAATTGATCTGGTTCCTCTGCCATCCTTTATCTTTTCTTCAAAACTGACATCACTCTTCTGTTCAGGAGTCTTGTGAGCAGGAGTAGCTTCCTTTTTAGAACCTACAGGTAAGAGAATATAATATTAGTATCAACATAACATACTATTATAAAAATATCAACATAACATTGTCAGTTATAATTCCATGTGCAGCCTGTGTTACATGAATGACACAAATTTTGAGGAACAACAGTCTGGCTTGTGGGAGCTGTAGAAAACAAGTGGACAGGTGGACCAAGTGGCCCACTTGTTTTCTACAGGAGCCACCGGTCCACCCTAATGATCAATCTAAGCCCATCATCCTTAAACCCTTATCAACCCCTTCTGAGTTATACCCAAATTTGGCACTCATCCTAGTTTTGTCGGCCCTTCAACTGATCACGAAAACTTCTGCACCCATCCCACTTTATCTAATGTCTACAGTTACAACATTTTGAGGCCCTAAAGGCCTAAACAGTACCACCCTTTATTGGATGTTCCACAGGTATTTCATGGGGAGACCTTTCAAAAACCCCTATCCCTTTCGAGATTGTCATGCTTCCACGTGGGCTCCAAAGGCCAGACTATTTCAAGCTTATGCACGGTCATGCAGATCCAGAAAATGACTTAAAAGAAATCAAACAATAGAAGCTTGTAAATCTTCCAGCTGGCCGCTAAAGCCAAGGTGTCACACATGTTCAGGATCCTGACAATCCTCAAAGTGGGCCTCACAATCAAAATGCTCCAGCTTTAATATAGGTTAGACTGTTCAATGTGCAAGTGGGGCTCGCTTGACCAGTGGTCCAGCTGAATTTGGGAAGATGGTCTGCACAAATGAACCCCACGTGGTGTGCATGACTTGGATGTAGCATATATGCATCAAGTGACTGTCTGCCATGACCTGATGAAAATAGGTGTCTAAAGCATGTGATATCAGCAAACATCTCAATTGAAATATTCATATATAAAGAAAAAGATTGGTGGGTTTTATAGATAATTCAGAAGAGCATAACCATTTACAAACCATGATGAAACTAGGTAAATGAGTAGAGCATTCAGTTACGTAAGTAACGGATTCATTTTCATGACCCCTGAAAACAAAACAGAAGCAACAGAAATCTTGCCTGCTGAGCTTTGCTGATTCTGATGATGCCTTGTTGAATTCTTTTCCTCTTCCATCCTGTCACGGGGTATCTTATTTTCCATTGTAAGACAAGACCTTTTGAGGAGAAACTCGTATTGAGATTTCAGTTCTTTAAAGGAGTTTTTCAACTTTAAAAATTGCATGGTTGCTTCTTTTCTTTTGTTCTGTTCAGCCAACAGCTCCTGGTCTTTCAAATCGATCTGTTGCCGTAGCTTTTCTTCTAGACCTTTTCCCTCAGCCATTTCTTCAGTCTTCTGTCTAAGTTGTTCTTGAAGCTGAACAACCTCTCCTTTCTTCTCTACACTTTCTAGTTTGGCCAAGAGGAATTTCTTGTCACTTTCATGTGCACATAATAACAGTTCATAAGTTTTGACTTTTGCTTGCTCCTGTTCAAGAGAAGTAACTGCAAGCTGAATTTGTTCTTGTGCATGATCCTTCCCACGCTGAAGCTCTTCTATTTGACATAAGAGAGAGCTTTCCTTCTTTCTCCAGTCATCTTCTGCAGCTTTCCTGGCTTCAGCAAGCCTTTTCTGCAAGGTTTTGGATCTTGACTGGAAACTGGGGAAGAGCTGGCTGCAGAAAATGAACTCTATCTGAGAAATCCTGTCTTTCACTTCCTGAATGGTGGCCACCAGGATGGTGCTGAGCCCAGCAAAGTACTTTAAGTCGTCATTGATTAAGGAATAGTCTAACCCTGGTGAACTCTGCAAGTCCGCTTCCATTTCTCAAAATAATACAAAGACGAATTGGAGCAGAAGATTCAGAAACTAAGACAGTGTAGGCATCTGCGGACATTCAAAATAAAAAAAAAATCTAGTTACTAGCATCAGCTTATGAGAGAATTTCTCATGTACAAAGAACTAAATAAACACAGGGAAATCCTTCACTTCACTGGCACAACTCAAACTTTATCAATATTCAAAATACATTGCAAGTTTAGATTCCCTGAAACATGGGAAAAATTTGGTGTAGCAATAAAGCGGCAAATTTGATCTCCAAATTTCTTCATTATGGTCCACCCAATCAGAATTTGTCACCAATACCTCCCATATTTTGTTTCATTATAAACAAGTTCATGGATGCAGCAAGAACATCACAATCTTATTGAGGCCCTTTTACATTGACTCTTTTGGTATTTTAGATATTGAATGAACTCATGGATTTGATTCATCTTCTAAAGTGCAGATTTGTAATTGACATTGGCATCATACATGACACAGTCACCACTGATGCATGTACCAATAGAATGCAGAGTGATGCTGAAAGGAACACAAACCACCCTATGAGGACTGCTCATATTCTACTTCAACAGTTTAGGCAGGTTCCAAGAGATACCAATCTGACAAATATTTATTTCAAGCGTTTCAAAACTCCACATGCTGGCTCTACATCAAAGCTCTAAGCCACTCACCAAGTAGGCCCACAATGAATTTGATCTGAACTTAGAATCAGGACAGTTGGAAGATCCCAACTGATCATTTTGAGGAAGGAAACGCTGACATGGATATATGACAACCCAAAGGAGAAAGGTTTGACCAATGGTCCACTCAAGCGCAAAACTAACAGTTAGGATTATCTGACAAACCCAATCTCCCACACACACCTGATTAGCGTTTCAGAATTCATTCAGAGCGATGTGTTGAATAATCTTAGTGTAGTTCTTCAGCAGATTGTGGTCTAACACATATATATCATATTGATCATTGAAAGTCACAAATATCAGTGATATTAAATTGTTGGTTTCCTGATTACATTGCAGTATTTTAACATATCATCTTCAATTGAATATATCATGACAATAATGCTCGCGAATTGCATTGACATAAATTTATATCACTTTCTATTTTTCTATTTCAATTTCCATTTCAATTACTTATAAAAGAATATTATCTTTGCATGACCATTCCCCCAAAATGCCCCAAGAAAAACCTCAAATTTGAAAACATCCCCTCAAAAAAATGTTCCTGAGATTTTTGGCACTTCATTTGATGAGAGCTACTCAATGCAAAGAGAACAGTAATTCAGTTCCATTACCAAGAATCGATCAAGAATTGCTATCCAATGACAGATACCAACACACGCAAACGAAGCATCGAAGAAACACTGATGAACTCGATGGTGTTTGCGCGCTCGTTCTGTTCCAGTTTCGAATTTTCGCAGCAAATGCATTCAGTGTAAGCAAATGAAGATCGCGGAATCAATAAAATTGTGTAAAGAAAACATAAAACCCTAGTGCCCGTTCAAGTAATTCGGTTTACACGCAAATAAGGATTCATGCGTTCTTTGAAGTTTGCTTTGTTATTCGCCATTAGCAGTTACAGGTAAACGGAGTTGTAGGTAATTAGGTTTACAAGTAAATTGAGTTTGAGGGAAAGCGAGCCCTAATTTCATAGGAATCGGAGAGAGGGGAAACAAAATTCTACTCTAGACGAAAATGCAGATCCGTGAGAAGAAGAGAATCGATGAAAAAAAAAAGAGTAGGAATCTCATGAATCAGAGTTTCCAAGGAAAGATTTTTACCGATTCCAAGCGATTGGAGAAAGCTTTTCCGCAGTCGCTCCGATTTCTACTTCTCTCTCTTTAGTCTTTACTGCTTCAGGTTCGCTTGGCGCGTTTTTGAAAAATGAAATGCAGCATTCTCTGGCAAGCTTCCCTCCAGCGGATTAACGGAAGTTAAACGTCCGTTAAAGGTGAATCCACGCCTTTATAACGACGCGTCTGGGACAGAAAAATGAGAGATCGGGGCTTCTTTTTGGGGGGGCCCACATCAATGAGAGAGAGGCCCAATGATTTATCTCTGGTCATTTGGATGAGAGGCGGGTTTTTATCTCGATCACCTCTTATTCTCATGAATCTCGATTTTCTTTGGTTCTTAGTTTTTTCATACGAGGGACCCACTTATGATCAACGCGGCCAATTTAGAGGTCCTAGTTTGACTTTAATTTTGATAGTTTATCACAATCTTGAATGATGTATGGCTATTAAACGTAGAGTATACAAAATTAAGAGCCGGAATAATTTGTATCATCACATCCCTCCCTTGATAAAGAAAAAACACATGTATCTTTGCGTAGGATCCTCCGTAGCGGTGATTATGTAGGGAACTGTGTAACAATTTCTTGGAATTCCATTTTGGAGCTGGCATGGTGATAATCTGGATAGTTGGAGATGAATCTCATCAGCACCACTAAAAGATGTTAGAAGTTCAATTTTAAAGGTGTGGGTCCCACCGTCCCATCGATCACCATGACAAAAATGTAATTGATTCCACATCAGCACCAAATCAACGTGAGACCTACTCCTTTTGTACTGTCCTGTAATAACTGCAACCAAGGATCTCGACTCATGTATTTTGTTGCCTCACTTGATTATCATGCATTATATGGGGCCCGAAAGAAAGTGGATCTCTTTTAGGAAAACTATGTGGACCTGTATTGGTACAACAGTTCTCAAATTCATCCTCCCAGAACCTTAATGTATATGGGATCCACATGCAGAGTTTTGATCATAGAATCCAGCCGGATCGCCCTGTTTAGATGTAATTGATTAAGATAGTTACTAACCCTGTGAGTTCTTGCAGGTCATCAAGCAAGCCCCTTAGAATATCAGCACGTAGCGCGCGCACACAAAAAAAAAAAATAAATAAAGAACATCGAAAGAGATTTGAGTAATTGTAAAAGAAAAAGTCTAAATGGACCAAACGAGGTCCCGACTTGGGGACTGAATCACCAAGTGGCATGATGTGAACAATGAGAGCATTTAACTTTTTGGGGGAGCGGGAGAGAGAAAAAGCATGAGAGAGATGTTCGGTCCCAAATTCGGGACCGAATTCGGTCCGTGTAGACTCTTTGATTGTAGAAACAAATGAACCAGTGGATAATCATCAATGAAGACCTTAATATGATCTTCCAATCATATTCATTCATATAGTAAAAACTTTAGCCAATGCTTGCTGTTTCAAGTTACAATGTTAAAATAAACAGTGTAAGATTCATCTCTCAAACTGAGCAATGGAACCAGCAAGAAATTCCTCGTCACCCCTTTCGCCATGAAACTGATTGGATGATACTCGGACATGCCTCTGCTAAACATAAAGCTCACAGCTTGATTAAATCCATCATCTTGACTCAGGGACTTGCATCTGAGCTCTACTTGATCATCCACACTAAAGAGAAAACACCCTCGATTTGACTCCGACTCCAAAGAGAATGCATTGGATTTCTTATCTAACCCGGAAACCACCCTGAATACATGATCACCATGAGAGTCTAATTCACCTCTGGAATTAGTAACCTTGAGGAATTTGTTTGGTCCTTGATGAGTCACCACCATTCCTGGAACATCAATTGGCTCTAGCATAACAGATTTTCCCATAAGATCCTTCACTGATGAAACTTGTGAGGAGTTTGTCGCTAAAGGGACAAGCCTGAATGTAGCATGCACTGCAGAGTCCGTGCCAGCTTCTGGAAGCTTATCCATTTTAACTGAATTATTCACATTTGTGAGTACCAAAGTTGTGTTGTTAGCTACTTGAGTCAAGGAGACTAGTTGAGAATTGTATGAGGGTGGGATTGGTATGATCCAGTCAGAGAGAGATTTTGATCTCCCTGGTTTTAGGTCCCAATCGCCATTGCTGAGTCCGGCAAGAAGGTATGGACCGAAAAGTATTGCTTGAACAGAAGCATACTCCGGTCGCTCATCTGTAAATATTAACAAGCTTAAGTTTATTCCAACCAAGGAAGTGAATTTTCATATATGATGCTACATTTAACGGATAAGGATGTGAAAAACAAATATTTAAGCAGATCATATAGCCTGATTTCTTCATGTATAAATAGAGAAAATCTTGTATGGATTAGTTGATTTGAATCAATTAGTTACTTTTTGGATGAATGAGTTTCTAAATTACTTGTTGACAATCAAATTGAACTGAATTTTCTATTTTGTCATCACAACTTTTAAAATAAGACATTTTCGTGTATAAAAGAAGTTATGTAACATTACCTTTTATCGCCTCTAACCTTAAGCTGATAGGCAACTGAATGGTCAATTTATCATTGGAACGCCAACTTTTCTTGACTGACATGAAGTTCCCTGATCAAAGGGAATACAGATTATTAGAATTATACTCGCAATTTTTAATCCAAAATGACATTAAAGGCCATACATGCTTCCGTTTATGATAAATTATTGTTTTGAACTCCGTGACAAATGGTGGTTATGTTCATTACGTGGCCCTAACGCAAACAGTGTAAAAATTGTTTAGTAGTTAGTTTGCCACACCTTTAAAACCATTTTGGGCATATTGGTTAGCAACTTGTTATGGTATTAGAGCCAACACGTCCAATGTTCGAATCCGTGCAGGGCAAAAAAGGCCCCATCCCGTGTCTTGTGTCCGGGCACATGTGCATATGGCAAAAAGGCCCTATGCTGCATCTTGTGTGGGCGTGTGCTTCGAGTCTAGGCGGTGTCCCGCCTGAGGGGGGTGTTAAGTAGTTAGTTTGCCACACCTTTAATGCCTAGGCATTTTGGGTGTATTGGCTAGCAACTTGAGAAAAAAAATTACATCATGGAAACGCAACTTTTCTCTTGTTTACTTAAATACAAAGATGTTTATGTTCTCATAAGACAACTGAGCTCTGGTGTGTACTTGGCTGAATAGGTTAGGAGAATGCAGGAGAGACATTTAACACCTCATTTTTGCAACAGATTGTATAGTATTTATGTAGAAGCATGAAATGAAATCAAGAAATATATGACTTTTTTGGGAAACATGTTACTAACTATGCACCATAGTATTTACTTCCATTTATTATTTATCGATAATAATTAAAATGAAAGATGAAATGAACAAAAGTTCACCTGGCAATGGAAGAGGTAACTTTTGACTATTCAATGTAGCCTTGGCACCAATAGAATTTGTCCAAAATGGTATCCGGAGGTACAAGTTTGATGTTGGGCTCACCCCCTGTGTTAAGGCCAGGCAATAGTAAAAGTGTTTTAAAATCGTTTTCTGTGCAAAGTGATGAACAATATAACGTTATGTAAACCACCATCTATCATATGAAGATCCTTGACCAGATTCAAACAATTGATGAGTATGTTTAAGATGGTAATAGGAAATAGAAATATAAGAGAAGAATAAATAAATTAAATGCAATGGTTGGAGTATGCTGAATGCAAATAGACAGGGCGAGGCTTTGTCGATGATTGCCATGAAGCTTAATCAGCATCCAAGATGATGAAACATGTATAATACAATACCTCTTTAGTAGAAAATGTCAATGATGCCCGAAGTTGAGCATCTGAGGAAACAACAGGCTTTACATCATGTTTTAGCATCATCTGTCCAGAAGTCCAATTAAAAGTACTTGATATATATTGGATGATGTAAAGGGCAGGTACATCAGCATCTTCCCCAAAGTAAATGGAATCTCCTAATTTTGAAAATGACTCAATTCCTGCAAAACCATTTTTTTTTTTTTTTTTTTTTGTAATCAGCAAACAATGCCCAGGAAATGCCACTTAAAACATCTAGAAAGTAGTCATGGAAAGAATTTTAACCAAGCTTGTTTACTAAAAATGTTTGTTTTTCTAGAACTTGAAGTACTGCACATCTTTACTTTTACAATACCAAGCAAAATACATCCCACTTACAGATGCAACTTTTAGAAGGCTCCAGACAATACTATTGTGGCTTAAAATACTCATCAACCAATTTTAAGAGTACCGTTATTCCTAAAAGTAGGAGGCATGCCCTTGTTAGGGACCAGTTGCTTCGTGAAAATTATTATTATTATCCTTAAATATGAAACCAACAAGGATCAGACTCATGTAAACAACCAATTAAAACAGCATTGTACTTCTGAGAAAACACGCTTCATTTAGCCAAAACGAAAAAAGAAAGAAACATATTTCATTAAGCGTACACATTATTTTTAGAGACCTTGGGAACAAAGTTGGCTAAAAAACACATTACCTGTTCCATAACAACACCAAAATGAGTCAAACTGTGTTCCCCAACCATGATGACTCTGTGCCTTTGATTTTCCTCGTCCAAGAGGAAGCATATAAATCATTATCCCAGGCTCCCTTCCCCTTTGTATGCCAAGAACACCATTTGTAAGGGCACGCTCATAATAATCCGCATATGCCATTTCTCTGGTCCATCTGAATAAGTTGCGCGAAACCTACATACAAACAGTATCCGTAAGTCCTGATCAAGAAAGAAAAGCAGAGAAAAAAATAGAGTATGCATTCTATTAAATACTTCAATGCTCTTACAATGAAAACACAAAAAGAAAGAAGCCTCATTCATTATAGAATCTAACAAAAGAAACTCAAAATGGAAAAAAAATGTAATTCTATCATATGAGCTCAGTCCTTTTGCATAGAAAGAGACACAGAAAAAGATCTAACAGTATTGAATTGGAATAAATAGGATAAAACAGAGTATGAATGCAACCTCAAGCATAAAGCAATATTTATTTCTCGATTAGAAGTATGTTCATTTTATCCAGGCATAAAAGTGAATCATATCACGGTGAAAGCAAGCGGACAAACCTTGAGCATATTGTGAGTAGTGCAGGATTCTTCGTTCTCTAATTCTAGAGTAGTAGCTAGACGTTTTGGGTCAGACCTGAACATGGGTAGCCATAATACTGTTCATTAACAAAACATATTTACAGCTACCCAAATGAAAATCACCCACCAAAGGAAATGGTAGAAAGGAAAAAATAAAAAGAAATAAAAAAGAATTAAAGTAGATGTACACATTTAAAATATATTTTTTTTGCCAATACAAAAAGTTCCCTTGTGCCATTACCAGCCCTCGCTAACAGATGTTCCACCTGTTGCGTAACAATGAGAAGAATTGACAATATCCATGAAATAGGTTCCTATTGCCTGCCACACATAGCATACACATAAGTACAAATGTTCTAAGAAAGGCGATTGCACTACATTAAAGTACAAAGTGAATACTCTTGAAGAGATTCTAAACTAATATCATTTAAATTCCAACTAAAGTAAGAATGCAAGGCTTCAAGCATGGAAAGATTCTCCCTTCTTCAATGATATTTAAAGTCAATTGAAATTTTGAGGTACCAAAATCAAAAGTGTATTTTTAATGCACGGCTTTCTTTTCATAGGAAATAAAAAGAACATTGACCAAAGAAAGATATATCCGTCAAACAGGGAGTAAAGAAATTTAAAAAAAAAAAAACAAAAAACAAAAAGTTAAAAATCATTATATTTCAGATGATCTAGAAAATAAATGATATTGACATGAACCACATACTCGTTTAAAACAAAAGTAGGCACATCAAGGAAACAAAAGAAAAATGAAACTGGGAGAGGGAATAAGAACAGAAAACTAGTAAACTCAACAGAGAATATCAATTTTTTTTTACACAGAATTATAGGTAAATGACATAATTTAATAACTGAAGAATTTTTGTCAATATTTTTCCTGGAAAATCAACCTTATACACACATTTCTAATCCTAGGGAGCTGGTGTAATATACATAATATAAGATTCAATGTCATTGTTTTGACAAGAAACACGGCAAAATAAGATCAACAGCTTTCTTCTTTCATCACCAAGCAGACGTGAGCTCAGGTACCTTATAGAGAGGGTCACCAGTAACCTCATATCGCAACTGAGATCCAAGAACAACTGGAATATGTGTATTAGTATGAAAACCAGAGAGGCTATCTGCCTGCAACCAACAACAAGTGGAAAAAAAAAAATCAAGATGCAAGAGTTAAAAATATGAGTTATTACAAGTAGCATAGGATTTCAAAGCCCACAAGGAGAATTATATTGACAAAGAAATCACCTGTAATGCAAGCAAACCTAGAAAGCATGGTTTGTCGAAAAGGTGAGCCAGCACCAAATGCTTTTGATTTCCCTATATAAGATGCAAACAGAGTTTTATATTAATAAAAAAAATATCCATTAGAAAACACAAGTTAGTAACTGACCATAAACACAAGAACCACAATTCATAAATCATAAATGATTATAGTTAACAGAATCCATGTTGTATAAGCTCAATAACAAGAAAAAATAAAGAATAATAGTATAGTTTTCTAATAGTATTTTGGTCTATGTCCATGCCATTCTTATAGTACCCTCTCAGGTGTTAGACATAAGATATGGACCCAACCTGACCCATCTACAGCTCATTCAGAGTTGAAAGTGAAAAAAAAAAAAAAACACCCAACCACATGATTGCTCCCTGTTTAGTGATTACAGTACTTCACATGTTTAAATCAATTTCACTGCACAAAGTACTGACAAACATAATAGAAGTATGAAAGTATCTGAAGAATTCTATTGCTGACAATCTCATACAGAAGTGGAGATCAGGATCCGAAATGGCAACCACCTTTGTCTGCAAATGTCAACCAATTGAGCTTGTGTTTTATTTCTTAGTTTTTTTTCTTTATTATGCTTGGTATTCTTGTATGACCCTACATTTAGTATAAATGACATAACTGCATGGTTTAGGTCGCTTTAGTAATGCTCTGTGCATTTCACATTCTCTTGCATTCTCAATGAAGTAGAACTGAACTGTTATTATGGGCAACCCCTAATTGTTTTCAACTCTCAATAGCTGATGTTAGCTACCAAGGGTGATTTTTAAAGGGGATTTTGTGGGGTTTTATCTCAATTTTTTCCTACATGAAGAAAATAGTACATGAATCAGTTGGCATGTTGGGAGAAATCTTGTATAGCTGAAAATGCTTAAAACAAGCAGCTTCATCAGCAGTAGTAGACTCTTCTATAAAACTTCATCAGAGTATATCCATTTGAACTTAGCCTATATGATCATTTGGCTAGGAAATGAAGAGAAAACTAATCTCCTGGTGTTTAAAATATTAAATGTCATTGGAATGTAGACAAAATGGTACATACTTTTTTTTTTAATTGGTAAAAATGGTAGAGACTTAACCACACATGATCTAGAAATGTTGTTTTAAAATGATATAGATTTTAAATAATATAAATAACACCAAAACACACCATCTCAATTTTTCAAGAGGAAACAATGTATATGAATTCTACAAGACAGCAAATTTCACTAGGAAAAAAAAACATATATTATCTACTGTTCATGGAAATAGTTGTCGACAAAACCTAAACCAAAAAACAAAACCTTGTCAAATGATTGAGCAATCAGATGACTTGTAAGTTGAACCAGAATTGTTACTGCTAGTAAATAATCATACTAGCCGGAGTTCAAGGCTCGCAATGAGAAAGTTCAATCACCTATTAATCAAAGTGAAATCCCATTGACAGAAACTATTGATAATCTTACTGTTACAGTATACAGAGTGTATAGAACATCATTCATGCCACCAGATTCTTCATTGAGTGATTCCCAGTGCCTTTCTATAGTGTACTTTGAGATGACATTTTCCACCCGTTTGCTGAAGAATTCAGCCATCCAAACCACCATCCGCAGAGTTTGCTTATTTCCAGTGAATAGGTATTGATCCAAAAGGCCTGACATAATCTGTAAGCACACCACCAATAATAACAGAGTAATATATACATTCAAGTGCATCGTAAAGGCCTGATATAAGTATTGATCCAAAAGGCCTGACATAATTGATCCACCAGTTTCCAGTGAATAAGTATTGATCCAAAAGGCCTGACATAATCTGAAAGCACATTACCATTAATGACAGAGTAATGCATACATTCAAGTGCATCATAATTACAATGAAATCGAACAAAATCAATAGAATGAAGGTCATGAGTGAAGCCAACAGACCATTGGATCTCAAGCTCTGACCATGGTAGCTATCATCCATGTATGGGTGTCACCTAATCATACAATTCGGTGATATTCACCTAACATGGTACATCGTCACCCATATATGAACCATGCATGGGTGATATTCATCGGAAGATTGAACCATACTTCAGAGGATCATTGATTCCAATAATTACAATGACATGTTAACATCAAAACTCCATTGAATCATTGAATCATTGTATACAGGTGATATGCAATGCAAGCACATCAACTATCATGGGCAGGGATAGAGTGATAGACCCAACTGGTGGCTGTGACGAAAAGTAATCCCACATGTCTGATTTGACTTGAATGTACCATTATCAATAATAGACTAGTGCACATAATCATCTCTCATATTAGTAATGATCTTTCCACGATTTATGTAAATGGAAATACCTTGTGGATGGTGTAGTATGGTGCCCAAACAGGTTTAATAGCTTCAAGTCGGTCAAATTGCTCAGTAGGAAAAGCTGAAAGATAACCTGTTCCGATTTTCTCTTGACATTCATGAAGTGCAGAAATCACTTTGGACATTTTCTGATAGAGAGTATCATTGTGAGTACTAGCCCACATGCGTGCAGATGCACTCAAGTAATGACCTGGGGGAAGCCAAGCATGAAGGATTACATTTATATCCTGTAATTACTATAACATACAGAGTAATAGCTCTAGTGTCTAGACTCATGTCTAAGTAGGCAAGAACCCTGAGCAATATTGAAACTTCTGACATGATTTTGCTGCAGTGTAACCCCCAAAGAAGTTACATGCAGATTCTAGGCCGTTTATCCTTTGAAGAATATTAACACAAGTACATGGGTCGTGTTCCGGTACATCTACCTCGCAGGGAAGTTCTGGTACATTTACCTCCCACGGTCCAAGGTAGCTGGATGGGACCCCCTCTGGGTAGAGGCGGACCCAATATTTTTATTTGAGTGGTGTAGGTGATGATCAAACGAAGAAGTTTAATAAGAAAATACAATTTCTAATATACTATTAAAAGAGTTTTTTGAATTACGCGGGTGCGACCGCGCCCGCGTGTGACCACTTGGGTCCACCCCTACATCTGGGGACCCACTGATGATGGGATTAGGGGGATAGAAAGAGCCATCTGGGATGGGTACAAATGTCAAAATTGGGGTCAATCTTATGTCTCTAACCCCTTCATCCATGGCTCACAAATTTTGCAGCTTTGTAGATATAAATTTGAAAAAATTTCTTGACCAAGGGTCCAGCCCATTCAGATCCTAGTGTAAATAGGGCCTGGGGGAGGGCGGGGAGGGTTTTGATGGTCCATTTGGATCGGTGGCCAAGTGGGCCCATGTGCTACATGTACCCCAATATTGGCCTATATAATAAATAATATATATAATAGGGAGGGCTCCCACCCATCTCTCATAAAATTAGTGAGAGTGTTTCTCATGGGAGCACTTTCCTATATAATATATATATTTATATATATTTATAGATGTATATAATGGGCTAGGATGGCCTACGGGGCTATATGGATCAGCACACTTCAAGGAAGGCATAGACAGACTTTTGGGCTAAGATTTGACCTAAAAGTCAAGCCTGTTCAATGAGAGGGCTTGATCCAAGCTTCTATTTCAAACCCCACAAGCCATACCTGATACCACTCCTAGCTAATTTACATCCTCTATTTTTAAATCAAATCCAGTACATATATAATAAGAAACACACATAATCATTTATTTACTCTGGACAATTTACAAGATAATTTAAAAAAAAATAAAGAAAAAACATTTTGTTTGATAATCATATCCACCTATTCAATAATAGCCTTGAAATCAATATTCCTTTCAAACAAGATTTTACTCAACCACTACTATCAAAGCAACAAGCATCAAACCCAACAGCAACAAGCATACACAAAATTCAAATGACAAGACTGTAATTAAAAATGAAGAAAGAACTAACTTGACTCACCTACAAAATGGCCCCTGAGCTCCCCACGAGGATCCTCCCACCCGCCATAAGGCTTCCCGGGCGTCGAAAGGTTCGCAGTCTTTCGAAAGCTCCAAACCAATCTATCCTCATCCAGCAGCAGCAAGTATTCCAAATTGGTCTGTGCCGCCCGGCCATGGATCGAATCAGGGTCCAGCCGTACGTCATGGAGGGAGACTTCCTTGAGGAATTTCTCTGTTGTACTGATTCCAGGATTCTTTAAGGAGCGATACAGCATTGCCCAATTGAAGTCCTGATCTCTACTGTTTTCAATCAAATTTCGCCGGGGGTGCAGATTAGCCCATGTGGAATCATCAGTGGGGGTTAGATGGTAGAGCTTGTACATTTCATCTCTCCATGATAGATTGTTGGTCTTGAAGAGCTCGTATTGGAACGTGTGAGATGAGAGCTCTGGTATGACGTTATTGCATTCCTTGCCAAGAACAACATCAGGAGGAGGAGATGCAAATAAGCAGAGAGAAATGAGAAGATATGTGAAAAGGTCCATTTTTTTCATTTTTCGACAGAGAGGGAGGGATTGTTCTTATAGAGTCGGTAGAGTCAAGAGTAGAATAGTAAGAATTTAAGCAGAATTAACTGTCTCGTAGCAGACAGGTAAAATGAAAATGACGTGGTAACAAAGACAGAAAGTTCACGGGGTAACGTCAACCAATATTTCTACCATAAGAAAGTTCACGGGGTACGCGTCGTTTTCTTTGGAATCACTGCAGCTTTTCAAGGAATTTACAAATTCTTGGGAGAATTCCCATAATTATAAGATAAATAAATAGGAAAATTCATCTTATATTGACAAGGCACCAAAAAAGCCCCTGTAGTTTTTATGTAATATCCAATGCCCTCCTAACAATTTTCATTTTCGTTTGAGCGACGATATCATTGCTCCTCTATTCTCCATCCTCTCTCCATCTTTTCCCCTCCATTCCTTTCCATCCCACCTCTTCCTCTCACACACCACCTTCTGCACAACAATCTACTGAACCCCACCACCTCCAACCTTCACAATCAACTCATCACTCTATAACTTCTCTCTATTTTCTCCATAGCTTACAAATCTGCAAATCCGATTAACCCTCCGAAGCATGAGTTGTACACCATCTTCACCAAGCCAAACATCCAAACATCACACCTACAACTACATGTACAACAAATCCTTGAGGCATTAGTAAATGAAGCATAAATACTTTTCAATATTCCCCCTCGCGTTGGCACTCTCTCTCAAGTGGAATCGGGTCGGCGCAATTTTGGCGACGCGCTTTTTTTTTTTCCTCTAGTGCCAAATCGTTCCTCATGGGATTTGAACTCACAACCAATTTGCCTTTGATAGCATCTTAAATTCATTTCTTTAGCTAACCATTCATATCAAAACCTTAAGACGTTAATAGAGTAAGCGAAAATACTTTTCAATAAACACATCCATCACACCTCAGTCTCACCATCCATCGCGCCTCGTCTCACCTTTCAAGACACCACCCACAAATCAACAACTCATCTACTCTCCACACAACCCCACATGCCCAATACCCCATCTTCAATACCTTCCTCGGACCAAACCAAATGTGATCCTACCATCACTGTCACAGTTCTTCAAATCTCACCTACATCAACCAAACACTACAAGAAGAACATCTCTTTGTTGAGGATTGATAGAGAGAGAAGGCACATGAGGATGAGAAATAGAGTGGGGACATGGAGAAAGAGGAGGAAGAAGAAGAGATGTGGGATGTGTGAAGAGGAGGGACATGGAGAAGAGACACTCATTTGATCAAATAAAGGTGTAAATTGGCAAGAGGGCCTTTACTGTTATAAAGGAACTATGAGGTTCTTTTTTATGCATGGGATTTCTAAGATGAATTTTTTCGATAATTTTTTTATAATCTATTTTTTGAATTGGGTAATCTACAATTACGTTTTACTTTTTTTTTTTTTTTTTATGTGTTCGGTAAACAAGTTGTTTCGGTGGAATTCGGTGGATAAGGTTTTGGCAAAAAGCATTTCGAAGGGACGAAAAAGGCAGGGTGACGCGTAGAAGAGTGTTTGCATCTCTCTCATCCGATTTTGGAATTTTTGAAAAGAAATGAAAGAAACCGTGCCACGTAATGTTATTTCTTGTATTATCTATTTGGAGGTGGAGAGAAGAAATAGAACGGAACGTGACATTTTAGCTATCCATGAAAACAAAGACAATGACAATAGTTCGCCTCCAATCTAATATAATTGGAAAACCTTAGCTAGAGACTATATGGGTAGGGATGTAAACGGGTATCCAATTCTTCAATTACTTGGAGGTTCTGACTCATTAAAAATCAGGTCTGGGTCCTTATTTAGGCCCAGATAAGTAAATGGGTTCGAGTCCAATTTCACCTTAGTTTGGACACGTGGATCTGAGACCCAACATATTACCTCAATTTTTTAAAATTTCTCCTAAAAACCATGTTTTTTTTTTTTTTTTTTAATATCATTCTCTACCTAAACCCATACCCAGATCTAGACCTGTCCCATATATGGTTCCGATTTTGGAGAAAAAAACCAATCCCGAAACAGTTTCAGGTCCAGGTCTAATTCCACCTTCTCCTTAGTAGACCCGGAACAAGAACCCACCCTTTTACAACCCTACAATATAGGAAAAGAAAAACATTTTGTACCATCAAATACCTCGGCAAACAATCCAAACTCCTAGTACTCACTAACCTCCTTGTTGCCTGAATAAATGGTTACAATGATATGATTGAAGTGATTTTTACCTAAAGTTATATCAACAATAGGAAATCTCCATCACATTGTCCTTGTCCTCTTATAATTAAATGCATCCAAGTGGATCGTTCCCAGAAGAAACTTTCAATTTTTTTCTCACGGCACAAGTGGTGAGAGAGTGACAGACTCTCTTCACAAATATATTGTGCAAACATTTCCGTTCATTGAGTTGGATCACTGCACATGAATGGAGCATGACCGTAACAAAGGAACACTCAATTTGGCATGATTGACTGTGCTAAGGTTACGCAGTGTTGTCATGAACAATGAGTACTCGGTGAATAAAATTAGAAAAAGACTAATTCCCGTAGTTTAAAAAAAGATTTATAGAGTATAAAAGAATCTTCATCTCAACATCAAAGGATGACATAGGGTTATATGCGCATATATATTAAGTATATATATTTTTTATATTATTTTCAGTTTAAATCCATGGACGTGGGGCACGGTGACATGATGGAGCCTGATTGGCTTCCTCATGGTCACAGTGAGGAAAGCCCGGAGGATTTTGATTCGAAATAGAACTAAAACATTGGGTCTACTCTTATATGAAATAGGACATCGGGCCTACCTTTAGGAATTATAGCCACATGGAGGAGTAATTGTACAAGGGATCCACCTTAACAAAAAAGTGGAGCCCACTTTTAAGAATTAAAACATTGGGCCATCTTTGTAGGAGTTACAATGTAAGTCCACCTTTATTTGATTCATAATGTAGGTTCCCTTTTTATATGATTTTGAACATATGAGCCACCTATGAATTTTAAAGTGGAGTCACTATTTGTTAGAAGACTTTCTCATGTAAGTTGTTCACGTGAGAACTCGGCATCTGGACCGTAGTTCATAAAAGTAAGGAAAGGAAGATAGTTTTTTGTCCTGTGTGTGTTCGCTAAACGTGATTCACTGATTTGATATACGTGTTTGCACACACCATCGTAGAATCCGGCTTTTGAGTGATGGAAAGGGGAAAAAGTAAGGAAAGGAAGATAGGTTTTTTGTCATATTAGTCGTTGAGCAAGTCGATGCATGGTAGTATTGATCTATTGAGAGTTGTTAGTAGTCGACTAGTCGTTTTGTCACGGGCCAAACGAGTGTCATGTTTGCTGCATCCATAATAACCTTTTTTCCATTTTCTTTTCCAACCGTCACTTGACCTGTTTGTCATTCAGGTGTTCAGGAATAGATTCCTAGGATCCCACTCTTCTCATGTACCTAGTTATGCTTTTCTCAAAAAGTCTATATGTCCCGACTTGTTGTCCTGATTTTGGGACCGACTGTATAGAATAGACTTTTCCTTTCTCCCTCTCTCTAAAAATTTGAATCCATTGTTCAATCAAAAAGTGCCATTTGGTCATCGGTCCCAAAATCGGGACAACAAGTCGGGACATGTAGACGGATTGTGCTTTTCTTCTATTGTGCATGGGCTATCTTTTTTAGCTCTCTTTCATTTTGAGTGAACTCTTTTACATTTAAACTCCTCAAGCAAGGTACTAAAGAAGAAACAGATAAAGACCACGCGCGGGAAAAGGAAACGAAGAAGAGATAGAAAAACAAATAATTCCCTCATGTCTCAGTTATTGTCAAATGCAAGGTAAGGCAGCCCCTTAGGCTAGGCAAGAGAATCTTTTGCCTTTATGTGTGTCTAGGTTCATCAGACTCGTCTCCATTTAATTTTGGTTGTGGGTACGGGTTTTGTAATATGGAATCAAGTTGGACCGTTTGCAAATGCAGGTCCCAATTATTAAATGTCATTTTTTCTTTACCCCCTTTTCATTATTCTGCAATTCTTTCTTTTTTATTTTTTGTCTTTTGTCACCAGTATACACAGATTTTTGTTGCCACTGTTGTAACCTCGATATACATTATTACATTGTTCTCTATATCAACTTAAGTTTTTAGAGTAAGTGGTTATCAATATGATATCAATTTAAACTTTTAGAGTAAGTGATTGTCAATATATGGCTTCATATACCTGTTTGGACGTTCTATCTATAAGCTTAAACTTCTGGGTTGGTACATGTTATCTTACATGGTATCAGAGCGGGTTCTGATCCCATCGTTCTTGTGTAACCCACGTGGCATGTTCTTTCATGAAACTGGTTGGGCATCACAAGAGGGGAAGTGTCGGAAAAAGTCCCACATAACATCGCCCCAAGTAATGGGTTTGATATGGCTTCATGTGTTTGTTTGGGCCATCTACTTATAACTTAAGCTTTTGGATTGGTACATGATATCTTACAGCTAGTTTTTATGCCTAGCCAGTGCTATAATTAGAAAAAGGACAAACAGTAATTATCATAATATGTAGAAAATTCAATATTAAAAAGAGACAAAAGATATTTAAAAAAAGTAAGAAAAAAGAGAGATAGTAGGAATTTTGAAGTATAATGACTATAAAATTGAGATATATAAAGATATACAATAACAAAAACTAAGTGGCAAGACTCATTGAAAATGTGAAACCATCAGTACTGAGTTGATCCAATTTATCTAAAATGTGTAGTGTAGTTCAGGTTACAATGCCATCAAAATAGTTAATAGAATACCTACTTGTTGCAACTTGAGATGGTGGTGCATTATTTTCCGTCCCCAATAATGTAGCTGAACTGCTTTTTACAATGCCGATATGCATTTCATTTTGTCGTTTTTTCAATGCTGCAGATATAAAATGACATATGCCTGGGATAGTTATTTATAGCCCATAGAATTACTAAATGAGGCCCAGATGCATCCAGCGGATCTTTTTAGGGCATGTTTGGCACTTAGCTAGTTAAAGTAAAGTCAAGTGAATCCAGATAAAAAATGACAAGGGGTTGTATCAAAAGTACATAATTTCAAAATTTCTTCTAAATTTTTCAAAAAAAATAAAAAAAAAGCAACCTCCTTTCTCTATTAAAAGACAAAAAAAACTCCAATTTTCTATACAAAAAGTCAAAAAGATTCCATACAAAAAAACTAAAAATAAAATACCATCATTACACCTTATATTTTATTCTCTCTTGATTTGATGCTTCACCTCACCATACTTCAATTCACCGTACATCCAAACAGGCCCGACGCATCCGAGAGGGCCTAAACCAAACGCAACACAGACCAGGCTTGGGTTGACCTGCAGTTAAACGAGTCGGGTATGGGTTGAACCCAGTTTACAAACCCCAAGCCCACCAACCCCTTTCACAGTTTGAACTTTGAACTATGAAGTAATCCGCCAACCGCCCCCGCCAAGAAACGAAATCTCTCTCGCTCTCTCTCTCGGGGAATTTGGGGAGATTTGCTGAAAGGTACGATTTATTTTTAATTCTCTGGATGGCTTTCTCTTCGTGTGTGTGATTTAAAGTTTGATTAGGGTTAGGGTCTTACTAAAGATTTGATTCCTGCCTTGATTAAGTTTGGAATTGACGGTTGTGAGAAGAGTTTTGGTTGGATTTAGGGGCTTAATTAGGGTTTTGATTGGAGATTCCAATTGGTTCTCCGACTATGACTATTGAGGTTTTATTTAAGAATGAAATCCCTCGTGACAGGAAAACAGGACGTGATACAGATAAAAAGTACTTGATTAAAGGTAAATTTGCGGGAATCCAAACAGACAATTAAGGTTGTTTTTATTTTTCACTAGGGGAGAGATCAGAAAACTCCTGCAGATTCATCAGTGAAGAATGCCGAGTTTGTAGAAGGAGAGGGCAAGTCTCTCTCTATAGGATCCACATGAAAAAGCTGCTGCTTTTGCTGTTTAAGCCTTCTGAAGTTATTGGATTCTTGGGTTCCATCTCACCTGTTGTCACCACAGGTTATTTTCAACACACCATTATCATTACGGCGTTGTTTGTTGGTACGCGCAGTTTCTCAGTGCAGATGATATTTTGTACAGACATTACATGTAGACCATATTTTGTGCAAAAGCATAGAGTTTTCAGTGAATCATTATTAATTAGTGCTTTCATCATATTTTTCTCAATCCAATGATTGGGTTTTTTTTTTTTTACTTTTTTCGGTGGAGTCACAGCATAAACTGTTTTGATATTTGATAGGTGGACTGCAATTGTATATATCTGATGTGACCCAGATGACTATCAAGTTGTATTAGCATACTGTTTCTTGATGGGTGAGCTCCCCTAGGAGACCTTTTAGTTCTGTATTTACTCTTAATCCTTATACAGCTGAATCTAAATCGATAACGCTCAGATGATGCCGATGACGTGGACACTGATTCTTACACTTAGGGCACGTTTGGTAAACCACGAAGAATCCTCTATTAAGAGGATTCTCTCCATCTCCAAAGAAGTCTATAATTCTCAAGTAGGATTCCCAATGAAAGTTCCATGTTTGGATGGAGGGAGGATTCCTACAACGAGTAGAATGTATGATCCAATTGATATTTTTACAAATATCTCAAGATACAATGAGGATCATCGGTTGAAATTTGATCATCTTACCGTGTTTGACCGTTCCGAACTAATGACTGGTTTCGATCATGATTTTGGACCTCACAAGAACCAGAAGATTTGGAAAAAGGACTGTTTTTATTCCCATTTTCAAAATTAGTGTAAACAGTAAATGTTTTGGCACATATCTCGAGATATAAGAGGAATCAATGGATAAAATTTGGCCACCTTGCTGTGTTCGACCCTCCAGAACTAATGACCGGTTTGGATCTTGATCGTTGACCCCACAGAAACACAAAAATGAATAAAAAGGGACTATTTTTATTACCGTCTTCAACATTAGTGTCACAGTCAGACGTATTTAGCACATATCTCGAGATATAAGAGGAATTAACGGTTGAAATTTGGTAACCATGCGGTGTTTGACCTTCCAAAACTAATGAACGGTTTGGATCTTGATCGTGGACCCCACATAACCCCAAAAACAGAAAAAACGGACTGTTTTCAATATTAGTAATGACTTTTGGCACACAACTAAAGATGTAGGATGATTCAACGGCTGATATTTGGTGAGGTGGCCATTTTGGAGTTTTTAAAGGTGACTAACGGTTTGGATATTGATTAGGGAATCTAAAAGGTACATTCCCAAAGCAAAAACTTATTAGGGACACATTATCTTCACTGTGCACGTAACCTGTACCTTATCGTCACTGTCGCTTTGCAAATATCTCACGATCTAAGATGAATCAACGGCTGAAATTTTGTGAGATAGCCGTTTTGAACCTTCTTAACACTTTTATCGGTTCAGATCTTGATTATAGGGCCCATAAAAACCAAAAAATGAAAAAAAACCGGTCTACTCTAAATTAACGCCTGAAATCACTGTACCTCCGCAAATCGTCGCGGGCTTGGATTCAGCGGATCCGGAGGGGCGGTGTCTGACGCGCTGAAATATTTGCAAATGAGGAATCCTTGCATCCTTTAGAAGCTTTTCCACGTGCATCCAAACGTGGGTTTTCCACGGGATCACAGAAAACCCACGGAAATCCGCGGCGAGGATGTTTTCCAAACGTCCCCTTAGATAACTTTAAATATTCACTATCATACTTCTATACAAATTTATTTATGTGTGCATGCACCAGATCTGAGCTATCACTCACAATGACAGTGATAAAGGTTTCGTCGCAGTCTTAAATCCCCCATCTTAAAAATACTTCTACATATATGCTTCTGTGATAGAGAAGTATGTTTCTTCGGAACTAGTCCAGTATAACTCAACTAAAATTTATATTTATCATTACTTGAAATGAACCATCTTTGGATATTATCATAGGAAAGATCATTTTTATCTAAATGAGCATAATAGTGAACCACACACCCTGCTGGAAGTTACCAGTCAAGATTTCATTTCATCTTCAAATAATATTTTACCATACGATTGAAGTGATCAAGTTCATCAAGATAAAATCACAAGAAGATGACTACAATACAGTAGAGAATATCACTTCAATATAATTAATGTTCAGGTCGGTCTCACCATTTTCCAGGAGAAGAATGCATTGTCCCAAAAGTCTACCATTTTGGCAGGAGAATGTATTGACATAACAGTTCATCTTAACATCGCTATAAGGATCACAAATCCATCCTCCCAAACAGTGTATGGGTTTTGATTATAGAATCCAGATGGACGTTCCTGTTTAAATGTCATTGATTGAACTTGTTACTAACACTGTGAATTCTTGTAGGTCATTAGGCTTCTTAAAATATGGGCATATAGCAGAAATAAAAAAAAAAATTCATTGAAAGAGATTGAATAATTGTATATACAAATTACCACGTGAATTATCATCAATGAAGATCTTAATATGATTTTCCAATCGTATCAATTCACAAAATAAAAACTTTAGTTGTTGTTTCAAGTTACAATGTTAAAATAAACAGTGTAAGACTCATCTCTCAAACTAAGTAAAGGAACCAGCAAGAAATTCCTCTTCACCCCCTTTGCCGTGAAACTGATTGGATGATATTCAGACATGCCTTCACTAAACGTAAAGCTCACAGCTTGATTAAATCCATCATCCTCACTCAGACTCCGGGACTTGCATCTGAGCTCTACTTGGTCACCCACACTGTAGAAAAAACACCCACGATCCGACTCTGACTCCAATGAGAATGTGTTGGATTTCTTATCTAACCCGGGAACCACCCGGAACACATGAGAGTCTGATCCACCTCTGGAATTAGTAACTGTGAGGATTTTGTTTCGTCCTTGATGAGCCACCACTGTTCCTGGAAGGTCAAATGGCTCTAGCATAACAGATTTTCTGATGAGATCCTTCACTGATGAAACTTGCGAGGAATTTGTCTCTAAAGGGACAAGCCTGAAAGTAGCATGCACTGCAGAGTCTGTGCCAGGTTCTGGGAGTTCGTCCATTTTTATTGAATTATTTGCATTTGTGAGTACCAAAGTTGTGTTGTTAGCTTCTTGAGTAAGGGAGACTAGTTGAGAATTGTATGAGGGTGGGATTGGTATGATCCATTCTGAGAGTGATTTTGATGTCCCTGGTTTTAGGTCCCAATCTCCATCGCTGAGTCCAGCAAGAAGATACGGACCAAAAAGTATTGCTTGAACAGAAGCATACTCCGATCGCTCATCTGTAAATATTAACGAGCTTAAGTTTTATTCCGACCAAGGAAGTGAATTTTCATGTATGATGTTACATCTAACATATAAAGAGGTGGCAAACATATATTTAAGCAGACCATATAGTCTGTTTTCCTCATGTATAAACAGAAAATTTTTTTTGTACCCACTAATTGACTCGAATCAATCAGTTCGTTATTCGGAATGAATTTCTATATAATTTGTTGAAAATCAAATTCAACTGATACTTAGCCAGAGAAAATTCTATCATAGGGACTGTATCTGGAATGGACAAACATGTAACAAACATGCATATATCCAAACCAAAGTTGGATTTTTGAAAAAATTCAAGACCATATCAGTGTATCTCATCATCACAATGTCTTTTTGTTTTTTCTTTTCTGTTGAATGGTAACATGACTTGAACATACAACCATGTGGTGGTTGTGACCCTGAGCACCTTCCAATTGTGCTACGATCTCTTTTCATCTTGTCATGTATCATAAAGTTATGTAACATTACCTTTTATCGCCTCCAACCTTAAGCTGATAGGCAACCGAATGGTCAATTTATCATTGGAACTCCAACTTTTTGTGACCAACATGAAGTTACCTAATCAAGGGTAAAATAGATCATTAGAACTATGCTTGTGATTTTTAATCCAAAATGACATAAAAGACCACACACATGCATTTGTGTTGCAGATTCTGCTTATTACTAATTGTTGTTTTGAACACCATAACAAATGGTGGTTCTTGTACATTACATGGCCCTACTGGAAACAATAGTGTAAAAATTACATCAAATTTGCGACAAAACTTTTCTTTTGTTTACTTAACTAGAAAGATGTTCATGATCTCATAAGACAACTGAACTACTATTGGCTGACTAGGTAAGAACACAAAAAGCAATGCAACAGACAGACATTTAACACCTCATTTTTGCAACACATTGTATAGTATTTATGTAGAAACATGAAATGAAATCAAGAAATATAGCTTTTTAGGGAAACAAGTCAGTAAATGTGCTCCATATAGGGCTGTCAAAGGGTCAGACTGGGCCTGGGTGGGCCAAAGCCCTCGTAGAGCCTGCACAAACTAGGCCCTTACCTTACCCTCGCAGGCCAGGGCTGGGCAGCCTGGGCCTAGGGCCTTAAAACAAGAAAACTAATTTTCAACTTTTTCTACACTGCCACCAAGCATTAACCATCCTTTATTCGTGCTTGGGACTAACAAACTTGACTTTCTCTGATTAACCCCATTACAAAGAAGAAATAGAACAAATGTGGGAACTACAAATAGAAATAAAGAAGTTAACATAGAAAAAAAGAAAAAAAAATGGCCAACTTTTCCATTTCATCTCATGAAAGAAACACTTTGAAGGGTATTCATTTCTCAGGCACAGGCATGACATCACCTTTATACGGTTCTAGAAATATTGGCAAAATACGTATTTTTTAACCCATACTTCGCTTCCAAGTGATGGACTGAAGGATAGAGGATGGGAAGTAAAAGAAATGTCCAGCCCCTCATGAAGAAACACTTTGAAGGGTATTCATTTCTCAGGCACAGGCACAACATCACCTTTATAGGGTTCTAGAAATATTGGCAAAATACGTATTTTTTAAGCCATACTTCACTTCCAAGAGATGGACTGCAGGATAGAGGATGGGAAGTAAAAGAAATGTCCAGCCCCTCATGCACATAAATGAGCATGTACACAAACAAATAATATGCAGTAGCTAAATAATAATAACAAATCATAGGCAGTTGATGCACCTTTTCATTTTAAATTTCAAATCCAAGAGATGTTAGAACAAAAGGTTATCCAAAAGGCCAAATGCCAATCATCAAACATAGATTCATTTCATAGGTGTAAGAGCAATGTATTTCATATAAATCCGTTAAAGAATTACAAAGCTTTGTAAAATAAAGCCCCAAAAAAATACCTTAAAGGAGGCATTTTTGTATATATTTAAAGGACAAGTTAGGAAAATTGGATTGACTTGAAACTTCATATCTGGGGGATTGTCCAACCTAGATCTTTCCACCCAGCCACCCACCCAAAAAGCCCCCTACCCATGTTTAGATATATAATGCATATTATAAAATAAAGAAAAATAAAAGGGCTAGGTCGAGCCTAGTATTGTCCAAGCCTGGCCGTAGGGCTTTTTCAAAAAAACGAAGCCCTCATTTTAAGGGCTTTTTGAGGGCCAGGCCGAGCCCCCTTGTCTGAGGGCAAGATTGACAGGCCCAACTGCGTATATACTTCCATTTATTGTTTATCTACGCTGATGTGATTTTATTCATGTAACACTGATATGAGATCCATTTTATGAACAGAAACTAGAAATAAGAACAACAATAATGATAATAATCAAAATTAAAGATAAAATGAGCAAAAGTTCACCTGGAAATGGAAGAGGTAAAGTTTGACTATTTAATGTTGCCTTGGCACCATTAGAATTTGTCCAAAATGGTATCCGAAGGTATAAGTTTGATATTTGGCTCACCCCCTGATTTAAGGCAAGACAATAGAAGGGTTTTAAAATCAGCATCTGTGCAAAGTGACGAACAATCTGATGTTATCAAGACCATTAACTATCATATGAAGATCCTTTACCAGACCCAAGCAATTGATGAGCTTGTTTAAGTTGGTAATAGGAAATAGGAATACATGAGAATAATAATTGAATCAAATGCAATGGTGGGAGTGAGTTGAATGCAAATAGACAAGGGGAGGCTTTGTCGATGATGATCATGATGATTAATTAGCAGCTATCGAGAAGATGAAACATGCAGTACCTCTTCAGTAGAAAATGACAATGACACCCGAAGTTGAGCATCTGAGGAAATGACAGGCTCTACATCTTGTTTTAGCATGATCTGTCCGGATGTCCAATTAAAAGAACTTGATATATATTGGATGATGTAAAGACCAGGAACATCAGCATCTTCCTCAAAGTAAATGGAATCTCCTAATTTTGAAAATGACTCAATTCCTGCAAAACCATTTTTTTTTTTTTTTTCAAGTATGGAATCATGACAAATGCCTAGAAACATCCTTCTCAGAACATATAGAAAGTAGATATTGAAAGAATTATAACCAAGCATGTTTGGGAATTTTTTCCCGTAAAACTTGGGTGTACTGTACATCTTCATTCTGACGATGCTAAGTAAAATGTATGTATCCATCTCACTTACACATGCAACTTTTAGAAGTCTCTATGCTGCAAGATACCAATTTTAGGAGTGTCATTATTCCTAAAAATGGGAGGCATGCCCCCTGTTTGGGACTTGTAGCTTCATGAAAATTATAATTATTTTGAAATATGAAATCAAAAAGGACCAGACTTCTAGAATCTGAATACACATGTAAACAACCAAACATCATTGTACGAGAAAACATACTGACATTTAGCCAAAAAGGAAAAAAAAAGGATAGAAAAAAAAAAAACACATATTTCACTAAAGTGTACACACAACTACATATTATTTTGAGAGAACTTGAGCAACAAAGTTGGATAAGAAAGCACTACCTGTTCCATAACAACACCAAAATGTGTCAAACTGTGTTCCCCAACCATGAAAACTTTGTGCCTTTGATTTTCCTCGTCCAAGAGGAAGCATATAAATCATTACCCCAGGTTCTGTTCCTCTTTGTATGCTAAGGACACCATTTGTAAGGGCACGCTCATAATAATCCACATATGCCATTTCTTTCGTCCATCTGAATAAGTTGCGTGAAACCTACATAAAAACAATATAAGTCCCTATAAGGAAAGCAAAGTAAGAGAGGGAAAACAAAAATAGTTCAATGCTCTTACACGAAAACACAGATGGAAAAGGTCTCATACAGTATACAATCCAAAAACAAAAGACATTCAAAATGAAAAAAAAAAAAAAAAATGTAATTCTATTACACAAGGTCCATCCTTATGCATACAAAAGACACAGAAAAAAATCTTAAAATATGCAATTGGAATGAATAGGATAAAACAGAATGAATGCAACTTGAAATAGAAATCAATATCTGATTCTCAATTAAAAGTATGTTCACTTTATCCAGGCAAAAAAGCTATTCATGTCATGATGAAAAGCAAGTAGACAAACCTTGAGCATATTGTAAGTAGTGCAGGATTCTTCGTTCTCTGTTTCTAGAGTGGTAGCTAGACGTTTTGGGTCTGACCTAAACATAGACAACCATAATAATGTTCATAACAAATGCATTTATAACTACTTAAATGAAAATTTCCCACCAAAGGAAATGGTAGGAAGTTTAAAAAAATTTGGAAGTAGATGTACACATTTAGGATAAATTATTTTTCATTACAAAAAACTTTCTGTAGTGTTATTACCAGAACTCTCCAACTGATGTTCCACCTGTTGCATAGCAGTGAGAAGAATTGATAATATCCATGAAATAGGTTCCTATAGCCTGCCACACATAGTAGACACAAAAAAACAAATGTTCTAAGAAAGGCAATTGCACCATATTACACTACGTATTGAATCCTCTTGAAGAGATTTTAAACTAATATCACTTAAATTCTAGCTAAACTATGAATGCAAGACTTCAAGCATGGTTTTCCATTCGCATTTCTTTAATCACAAGGCAATTGAAAACATAAGGTATTTGTTGTATACATTTTCCTTTTCAGAAGAAATAAAAAGAACAGTGATCAAGGGAAAAGATATCTGTCAAACAGGGAGCAAAGAAATAAAAACAAACAAACAAAATAATACAACCATTAGATTTCAGATGATCTAGAAAATAAATGATACTGACATGAGCCAGCATACTTGGGAGGGGGGGAACAAAAGAAAAAGAAAACCAGTTAACTCGAGCAAATATACATTTTTGCTTGCACAAAACTATAGGTAAATGAAATAGTGCAATAACTGAAGAATCATTGTCATTATTTTTCCTAAAAACTAAACCTTATATATATATATATATATATATATAATGTCATCTTAGTGTAATATTATCTTGGGGGATGGTGTCATATACATAAGATTCATTGTCGTCGTTTTATCAAGAAATACAACAAAATAAAATTAGCAGCTTACTGCTTTCATCACCAAGTAGCATTAATCAGCTCAGGTACCTTATAGAGAGGGTCACCTGTAACCTCATATCGCATCTGAGATCCAAGAACAACTGGAATATGTGTATTAGTATGAAAACCAGAGAGGCTATCTGCCTGCAACCAACAAGAAGCAAAAAATGCATGATGAAAGAATTAAAAATACGAGTCATTGCAAGTAGCATAGGATTTAAAATCCCAGAAGGAAAATTATATTGACAAAGAAATCACCTGTACTGCAAGCAAACCTAGAAAGCATGGTTTGTCGAAAAGGTGAGCCAGCACCATATGCTTTTGGTCTCCCTATGCAAGATGCAAGCAGAGTTTTAAATTAATAAAAACCATATATCTAAAATTATCCAGTAAAAAACATAAGTTAGTAACTGACAATAACAGCAAGAACCACAATTCATAAATCATAATTGATTATATTTAATATAAACAATAACAGTATAATTTTATCATAATATTTTGGTCTATGATGGTACTCTCTCTGGTGTTAGACATTGGACATGGACCCAACCTGACCACTCTAAAGCTCTTTCATTGTTTAAAGTAAAAAATCCAACGGCATGATTGCTTCCCAATTACAGTACTTCACAGTTTTAAATCAATTTCACTGTACAAACTACTGGTGGACTTTTTTTTGGAAGTTAATTACTGGCAAACATATTAGAAGTACGGAATTTGAAAAAAAGTCTATTGTTGACAATCTCATACAAAAGTGAAGCCCTGCAACTGTCAACCAATTGTGCATGTGTTTTCCTTTTTTTATTTCTCCTTTTTATGTCCGGTATTCTCGTAAGACCTTACATTTAGTATAACTGACATAACTGCACAGGTTAGGCTACTTTAATAATGTTCTGTGTGATGTTCTTTCGCACTTTCAACGAACTAGAACTGAACTGTTATAATAGGCAATCCCTAATCGTTTCCAACTCTATATCGCTGATGTTAGCGACCATTGGTGATACTTAAAGGGAATTTTGTGATGGGTTTTATCTTAATTTTTTTCTACATGAATCCGTTGGCACCTTGGGAGAAATCTTGCATAGCTGAAAACTCTTAGAGCAACAAATGGGTTCATTTCAGTAGTACTCTCCTTTAAAACTTCATGTGAATCAAAGTATATTGATTTGAACTAGCCTCTATAGTTTGGATAGGGAATAATGAGAAAAGTATTCTACTGATGTTAGAATATTACATGCATTGGATTGTAAACAAAATGGGATAGACTTAACCACATGTGATTCTAGGAATATTCTGTCAAAATTATCTAGATTTTAATTTCTAAAGAACATAAATGACACCAAACACATCATCTCAATGTTCTAAAAAGAAACAGTGTACATAAATTCTACAATTCAACAAATTTTATAAAGGAACATATATCATCTACTGTTATGGAAATAGTCATTGACAAAACCTAACCGAACAACCAAAAACTGTCAAATGATTGAACATCAGATGACTTGTAAGTAGAACCAGAATCGTTTCTGGTAGTGAATAATCATACTAGCCCGGGCTTAGGGTTTGCCGTTGAAAAGCTCAATCACCTTTTCTCTTAATCAAAGTGAAATCCAATTGACAGAAACTATTGATTATTTTACCGTTATAGTATATAGCCTGTATAGAACATCATTCATGCCACCAGATTCCTCGTTGAGTGATGTCCAGTGCCTTTCTATAGTATACTTCGAGATGACATTTTCCACCCGTTCACTGAAGTATTCAGCCATCCAGACCACCATCCGTAGAGTTTGATTGTTACCAGTGAATAAGTATTGATCCAAAAGGCCTGACATGATCTGTAAGCACATCGCCATTAATGTAAAAATAGCCATAATGTTTTATAGAGTAACTAGTGAATCATAATTATGATACAATCAAGCAAACTCAATACAAATAAGGTCGTGAGCGAAGCCAACAGACCATTGGACCTCAAGCTCTGCCCATGGTAGGTAATCTCCCATGTATGGGTGTCACCTAATCATACAAATGGTGATATTCACCGAACTTGGTACATAATTGCCCGCAATACCAACCAGGCACGATTGATATTCACTGTAAGATTGAACCATACCTCAAAGGATCACTGATTCCCATGAAGGACAATCATACCTGAAGATAAAAAATAATCACACTCCATTGCATCATTTTTTCAAACAGTGAGCCTCAATCGTGTACAGATGATATGCAAGCACAAGAAAAAACATGGACAAGGCTAGATCCAAGAGGTGGCCAAGATGAAAAGTGAGCCACTCAGGTATGATTTGATACTATTATCAATAATAGAAAAATGTAAATAATCATTTCTCATATAAATATGTGATCTTTCCATGATTTATATTAATGGACATACCTTATGGATGGTGTAGTATGGTGCCCAAACAGGTTTAATAGCTTCAACGCGGTCAAATTGCTCGGCAGGAAAAGCTGAAAGATAACCTGTTCCAATTTTCTCTTGACATTCATGAAGAGAAGAAACAACTTTGGACATTTTCTGGTAGAGAGTATCATTGTGAGTACTAGCCCACATGCGTGCCGATGCACTCAAGTAATGACCTATGGGAAGCCAACTATGAAGGATTACATTCTGCAAGCACTGTAACACTACAGAGTAATAGCTGAAGTGTGTAGACTATGTAGCATGTTTAAGCAGACAAGAACCTTAGCCATATTGAAACTTCTGACATGATTTTCCATAGTTCAACTGCTAAAAGAAGTTACCTGTAGATTATAGGCTGTTTATCATTTGAAGAATAATCAATCACACATGGACCTATGAATATGTATACAGTTTCTAATGGGCCAGAGTGGCCTATGGGGCTCTGGATCAGCCCACTTCAGGGCAGGCTTAGACAGACTTTTGGGCTTGTGGGCTATCATTTGACATAAAAGTCATGCCTCTGAAATGAGAGGGATGGATCCAAGCTTCTATTACAAAGCCAATAGGCCATACTGCTCCTATCCAATTTACACTCTATTTTTGAAATCCAGTTTAGTGGAAACAATAATAAACATACACAATCATTTACTTGCACCATACAATTTACATGATAATGCACAAAAGTTTTAAAAAAAAATCACTTCGTTGGATAATCATATCCACCAATTTAATAGCCTTGAGAAATAAATTTGAAATAGAAGCAGATAACTATATGACAAGAACAATTAAATAAATAGATTTTGAAGAAAGTAATAACTTGGTAAAGATTGTAGGATCTGGGCTTGTGTCTGACATTAATTAGGCCCAAGGGGATGGGCCTAATCTAATTAAAGGATCACACGATGATTTGAAAAACATCCAAGTAGTGATATAAATATAACTGAATACAATAAAAGGCAACCACTCATCATACTTAAAAGAGATAATGATAATCAGACCCAAGTTAACTATATTCATGAAACTGAATATGTTTTCACTGAAAAAAACTTCTTCAATTGAAGGAATATATGAACTGGATAAAGCTATACTGAGCACTGTAATTCTTTTACAGTTAAAATGAAAAACTCACATCACAAGAACTTGATAAGAAAAAAGAAAGAAAAAGAGGAAGAAATTTCAAATTATGATAGAAATTCATATTACAGTACTTGATTGGAGAAATATGAGCATTATAGATATAACTAGAGCAGATATTTCAATTCAAGTGAGTGAGAGTATGAATTGTGAAATCTTTATTACATAAAGAATCAATTGGTAGCAGGAAATTCATCTCATAATCAATTAAAATTTCTCTGTTCAACATCACTGTAATCTACACACGCGCGCGCACACACACAACTACTGACAGAGATCATGAAATTAGGATTCCTTTCAAACAAGATTTACACAACTACTACTAATCAAAGCCAAATGTATCGAACCCAACAATCAAAATCAAATATACAAAAAATTCAAATGACAAAACTATAATTACTAAAGAAAAAAGACCAACTTAGACTCACCTACAAAATGACCCCTGAGCTCCACAGCAGGATCCTCCCACCCGCCATAAGGCTTCCCGGGCGTCGAAAGCTCCGCAGTCTTTCGAAAGCTCCAAACCAAACTATCCTCATCCAGCAGCAGCAAGTATTCCAAATTGGTCTGTGCTGCACGCCCATGGATCGAATGGGGGTCCAGCCGTACGTCATGGAGGGAGACTTCCTTGAGGAATTTCTCAGTTGTGATGCCAGGATTCTTCAAGCAGCGATACAGCATTGCCCAATTAAAGTCCTCTCTACCATACTGAATCAAATTTTCTCGGGGGCGCAAATTAGCCCATGTGGAATCATCTGTTGGGGTCAGATGGTAAAGCTCATACATTTCATCTCTCCATGATAAATTGTTGGTCTTGAAGAGCTCATATTGGACTGTGTGAGATGACAGCTGTGTGGGGGTGTTGGTGCATTCTTTACCAACAACTACATCAGGAGGAAAAAATACAAACAAGCAGAAAGAAATGAGAAAGTACATGAACAAGTCCATTTTTTTTTTTCCTTTAGGAAAAGATAGAGAGAGAGAGAGAGAGAGAGAGAGAGAGAGAGAGTAGGTTGACAACTAAGAGAGAGTGGGAATGGTGTTCTTATAGAGAATGGAGAAGTAAGAATTCAAGCAAAGATTAACTATCCCGTAGAAGAAAAGGAAAAATGAAAATGAGATTGCTGAAGACCATAGTTCACGGATTCCTTGTCGTTTCTTTGGAATCACTGTAGGTTTTTTTAAAGGAATTCACAGATTCTCAAGAGGAGCATTGAGCTTTCTTTCTTGAATAAGGTTAGTTTTTTGGTCTTCTTTTGTTTATTTCGTTTGGGTAACTGTCTTTTCTGGCTCTATGAAACTAACCCATCAGTAACACACACGTACACACACACACAAGAATAAAAAAAAGGCTGTTGCTATGGGGGATAAGGTTTTGTTGGTCTCCGAGGGATTAGGATTAGAAAGGAAGTATTGATGTCAGAAGAGTGTTGAAGCGGAAGAAAATTGCTGACAAGATCGGTATTTATTTCTTATCAAGTTTTGTCGAGATCTTGGTGAGAAAGGAAAAGGAAGAGACCCTGCCACGCAATGTTCTCTCTATTTATATATATTTGGAGAGAAGGCGACATAATTAGCTGTTCATAGACAATGAAATGAGATATGTTCTCACATCTGATATAATTAGCATTAGAAAGTAGAAACCCCATAGTTAGGAGCCACCATCACTGAGAGAAACTCCTCTTTTTTTTTTTTTATTGCATGAAGTGTTTTTAGTGTTCAAATTTCAAGCCAACTTCCTCACACTCACTAACCTCCTATGAATTGGCCTAATTTGATACTAATTTTAATTATTGTTAAATTTGATTTTTATGAAAGTGCGGCTTAAAAGGTGGTTATACTTTAAGGTGCCCCTAAATCAATGGTTGTGGTCTATAATGCACAGATGCTTCTAAATGGGCAACGTATTATGTCGTATCGTATTTGATACTTCGCCTTTTGTGTGTACCATATTTGTCCATGTCATGCCTATGGCGTGCCCTTGCGGTATTCATGCCGTATCTGGGCATCATAAGTTGTGGTGATATGATTTAAGTGATTTTGACATAAAATTATATCAACATATAGGAATTGTCTTCTTATAATTAACATGCTCAGAGTGTGTCCCACAAGAGACTTCAAATTTCTCTCATATAAGTCTCAGTGGAACTCGAGTTTTGTTTTAGACTTCATTCATATCATGCTATAGAGTGTCTTGGGCTTATGCTTTTGGTTGTTAATTTTAACTCATCATCTAATTCGTATGAAATTCAACTGGTGCATCGCATGGGCTTTATGCTTAGTTATGTAATATGTGTACACTTACGCACATAGAGAAATATTTAGATAAAAACCATTCATACGAAACTTATATGCGACCCACGCTATTTTCCAAGCCACCAGACACTATGATCAAGAATCACTCACACACACAGTAAGCCTATAAATTGTCAAAAGTATAATTTGGCAACCATCCATGCATTTGAAATTCATAAGATGATGCCTTCTAAAACAATTAGGGCATGTTTGTTTGGAATTGTATGACTTCTGTAGGTGCACGAAATTTCACACATCCAGAGGTGGTGAGCTCGAGACCCACTAGAAGAGAAGATGTGATGCCTTGAATAGAACCTGAAAGGGGGAAGAGGAAAAGAACAGTCAAAGACCCTGGCTGTGGGCAGTGTAAGGCTCTCCGATGCCTAAGTCAGTGTAAGAACGTGACAGTAGGGTAGAGATTTTTGAGACAGAGTAACGGCTCTATAAGTAATGAGTTGTCTGTCTGCGTACCTTTTGAGGAGACTAAGTCTTCTATTTTATACAGTCATAAGGATTCAATATCGTGGATAAGTATCACAACGCGATCGATGCGATTCCCTCAATCAAGGCAACCGTTTCAGTCGATCCCGCTCTTTTAATTTAGGTAACCGCTTAATTAATGCCTATCCCTCAATTATAGTCGTAACGTCGCCCATTCCCCTTAGTAGCCATAATAGAGGGCGGGGTCCGGTTTCCCCTTAATGTTCGTTGTCTCATAAACCATTTCGCCACGTCTCTCGGTCGTTACGCCACGTCTCTATCAGGGATGATGGGCGATGCCCTTTGTCCGAGATAGGTGGCCGAGACCGAGGTGAGGACGTACGAGGTTAGATACATCCGAACTGAGGTAGGACCGACCTGAGGGAAGTGCGTGAGCAATGCAAGCAAGTCTACCGAGCTGCGTGGCAAGGACGAGCTTTCTGCCGAACTGTGAAGGGTCTTTTGGTGCTATAGCCGATACCGAGACTATTAACAAGTTCGGTTCCGAAGTGACACGTGATTCTCCTTCATTACTGGCGGAGTGGGCCCAATCTCGGTGTTCGAGGAACGCCCCCACACAACTTCTATTTCTAAAAATGATTAAAATTAAAAAACAAAGGTGAATATCTGGAATGACAATCAAGTTATCTCCTCTCTTATGGAAAATAGGTCAGGGGGAGATGAGAAAAAAATACTCAACCACTACCTGACTAATTCAAATCCTAGGAAAGGGAGGGTCGTATCCTCATCTCCACCTTATATCTTTCAACCTCCCCTCTATAGTGATCCTACTAGTTGGAGCCCATCCAATCATGAATTCGTATGTATTAAATCCCCATGCAAACAAACAGGCCCTTGGGTAAAATAACTTAGATGACTTAATAAGGGTGATGTTTTGCACACCCTTGAAATATTTTCGTCCCTCGCCTCCTCCAAGATTGGCATGACCCAAGAACGACTCCTTACATGAGTGGTAAGGAGCGTCAGTTCTTATTTACCTAACTGGGGTTTGAACTCCAGGTACGTCACATTTTCCCGCTTGAATGGGCTCCTTGCCTACTTGTGTGGGCTTTCTTTCCGCTTGTGCGAGCTACCTCCCTGTGTATATGCATGCTCTCTCTTGGGTCCCAACCCCCTTTCCTAGGGTAAAAATAATAATAATAATAATAACCGCACAGGACCAACAGGGCCCCTAATGTGAGTTCACTCTACACAAATATTTTGCTCTAAAATCTCTGTTCATGTAGTTAGACTGACTGCACATGAATGTTATGTGATCCTAAAATAAGGGTACATGACTTGACATGTAGGTTATGCTGCTACAATCACACAGGTTAGACGGTGTTGAGATGTCGTACGTGTTAGTCATATGATCAATGATAACTTAGTGAATAAAACTTAGAAAAAGACTAGATTGGAATCCAAAACAACAGCAACAAAAAATATTTTACATGGCATATTCTATACATTAAAGCTTCATCTAACATGGAGAATTAGAATTGATGAGTCCGGCCCGAATGGCCCGATCTGTCGTGAGCCAAAGCCCCAAAGTTAATGGAGATCCGTTTGTAGTCCGAGCCCGTATCCATGATGCCCGGCCACGTCATGGCAGTCCGGAGCGCTTCCACGTCCCGCTCTTACCAGGTCCAGCGGAGGATATCGCAACTGCCTCGCCAGTCGAGGACACCTCGAACGCTCCTCGTGAACCGTGCTGAGAAGTCTCCCCATCTGTTAGGGGACGCTTATAAATACGATGGCCCCTCGGTACTTGAGGGGCAAGCGATAATTTCTCTTTTACACTCTCTCCAAAGCTTGTAATTACGGCACACTTGAGAAGTTAATACATCCGGCGACCATTGCCCTTGAAGTGGACGTAGGTCACACTGACCGAACCACTATAAATCTCTCTCTCATCTCAATTATTGCATTTATTATCTATTGATTGACCGGTGGTGCACGAAGTCATTTTCAGCATCATCAGTTTGGCGCCGTCTGTGGGAAACGATAAAATTCTCACGTTAGAATCCTCTTTTTCCAAAATTATGGTGATCACCACAAGATCTGCAAGACGCCCAGAGGACAATCCCTCTCGAGAAGGCGAGAATGATCCTCCTCCGACTAATCCTGCCCAAGACGCCCCTGCTCCCACTCCACAACAGATGTTAGAGACTATGCAACAACTGGTGACCCAAAACCAGCAGATCCTACAGTTCATGCTCACAGCAGGACAGGGAGGAGCACACTTTGGAGAACCCCAGCATGGATTACCGCGCCCGGGGCACGCAAGGGCTCCACGTCGGGGAGCTCCTCCCCCGGGCGCCCATCCCCTGGGCGCCAATCCCCTGGGCGCCCATGCCATGGGCGCCAACCCCCTGGGCGCCCATGCCCCTGGCGCCAACCCCCTGGGCGCCCATCCCTTGGGCGCCCGAGGGTTTCCTCTTGCCCCTCCTTTTGGGGTTACACTAGGGGCTGGGAGAATAAATCAAGAAGGACCTCCTCCTCCCGGTGGAGTACAGTTTGAAGGATTCCCACCTCCAGGAGGAGCAGGACACGGAGGACTTCCACCTCCGGGGGGAGCACATCACGAAGGACCCCCATCTATTCCCTCTGCTTCTAATGGGGATGGTCCTAGTTTCCAAGAAGGGGAAAGTGAAAACATGGAGGAGAGCAACTTCCATGATCACTCCCGAGGAGCTCCCAATCGCTGGGATGAGCAAATCAGAGAAATGCAGAACCAACTCGGTGATGTATTCAACGCCATGAAAGCGCAAGCCCCACAAACGGTGGATTACCTAGTCGGGCGGACGGATACACCGTTCAAACCCGACGTGGTAAACTACCCTCTTCCTCCAAGGTTCAAAATGCCGTCCATAGAAACCTTCGATGGGACGAAGGATCCATTGGACCACCTGGAGACGTATAAAACTGTAATGCAGCTGCATAACATCCCTGACGAGGTTATGTGCAGGGCATTCCCAACTACCCTGAAGGGTTCAGCTCGGCAGTGGTTTGCCAATCTAGCCCCAGCCTCCATCGCCACCTTTGGGGAGTTAAGCAAATCCTTTGTGTCGCACTTCATTGGAGGGCGCCGCCACCAAAAGCCTGCCACACACCTGCTCAGCGTAAAGCAGGATAAAAATGAGAGCCTGAGGAGCTACCTCAATCGTTTTAACGAGGAGGTACTTCAGGTCGAAGATCCCGATGACAAAGTGACAATGACAGCCTTCTTGGGAGGCCTTCGCTCATCGAGTTTCCTTTTCTCAGTAATGAAGCGCCAACCAAAGAGCATGACAGAGCTACTGGCAAAGGCCCAGAAATATATAAATGCTGAAGACATCACCAGGGCTAGGCGAGGTGAGTCCTCCAGATCCGGGGACAAGGGGAAAGAGCGGGACAGAGACGAAAAGAAGGAGACAAGCAACAAACGAAGCAGGACAGAGAGGTTACCTGTCAGAGACCGACTCGGTCCTGCTCCGCAGAGAGACCGACTCGCCCCTGCTCCGCAGAGAGACCGACAAGCATTCACCCCCCTCAATGCCGCTGTTGAGCACATTCTGCTCCACATACAGGATGACCCAGCCGTGAAATGGCCTGGAAAGATGAAGTCCCCTCCAAACCGCAGAAACCCGGACAAATATTGTCGCTTCCATCGCGACCACGGTCATGACACCGACGATTGCTATGACCTCAAGAGACAGATTGAGGATCTTATTCAACGGGGTCACCTTCGCCAGTATGTTGCTGGTAGAGGGCAAGCACCACCACCTCACAATCGGGAGGACCAGCAGCCCATTGGAGAAATCCGAACCATCTCGGGCGGACTAGCAGAGTCGCTCTCTGCCGTCAAGGCCCATGCTAGGAGGGCAAGGCATCCTGATGAAGCACCCCCATCCAAGGCGCCCAGGCACGGCTTCAGCGAAACCATATCCTTCTCAGATAAGGATTTGGAAGGGATCCAGCAACCCCATAACGACCCTCTGGTGCTCACTATGACCGTCGCCAATTTCCAGGTGCATAGGATCTTGGTAGATAGTGGCAGCTCTGCGGATATCCTATACGCAGAGGCCTATGATAAGCTAAAACTGGGCCGGGAAAGACTGCAGCCTATTAAAACCCCCCTCATCGGGTTCTCAGGAGAAAAAGTGTATCCCCTTGGGACAATCACACTGCCAATTACAGCCGGAGCAGCACCCCGAAGCTCCACTACGCTGGTTAATTTCTTGGTGATAGAGTGTCCGTCAGCCTACAACATCATATTAGGGCGACCCGCTCTTAACGCATTAAGAGCCGTTCACTCCACATATCATCTCATCCTCCGCTTTCCAACCCCGAACGGAGTCGGGGAGGTCAGAGGGGATCAGGTTGCAGCAAGAGAATGCTATTTTTCCTCAATGAAGGCCAAGAAGACACAGGAGGCATTGCAAGTCGAAATCTTGGACCCGAGAGATGACGACACCACAGAAAGAGGGGAACCAGTTGAAAAACTCACCCCCATGGCCTTAGATGAAGAACATCCTGATAGAAGAGTTTACATCGGCTCTTCTCTTTCGGAAGATCTGGTCTACAATTTGACAGATTTTCTGAAAATGAATGAGGACATTTTCGCATGGTCACATGCGGATCTTGAAGGAATCGATCCCGAAGTCGCCACCCACCGCCTCAATGTCGACCCTCGCCACAAACCTGTTCGACAAAAGCTGAGAGGCGCCTCCTCTGAAAGGGCCCAAGCAATGGACAAAGAGGTCGGGAAGTTGATAGAAAATGGAGCGGTCAGAGAAGTGGCATATCCCGAATGGCTGTCAAATGTAGTAATGGTGACAAAAGCCAGTGGGAAGTGGCGCCTCTGCGTCGACTTCACGGAGCTTAACAAAGCATGCCCAAAGGACAGCTATCCGCTCCCTCGGATTGACCTCCTCATCGACGCCACAGCAGGACATGAACTCCTCTCTTTTCTAGATGCCTATTCTGGATATAACCAGATCAGCATGCATCCCCCAGATCAAGAGAGGACGTCGTTCATCACTCCAAAGGGGACCTACTGCTACAGGGTCATGCCCTTCGGGCTAAAAAACGCAGGTGCAACCTACCAGCGCCTGGTGAACAAAATGTTCCGATCCCAGATTGGGCGAACAATGGAGGTTTATGTCGACGATATGCTGGTGAAGAGCTTGGCCGCAGCAGATCACATCGACCATCTTCAAGAGACTTTCAATATTCTCAGAACCTACCACATGAAGCTGAACCCTGAGAAATGCGCCTTTGGCGTGGGATCGGGAAAATTCTTGGGCTTCATGGTCAATCAGAGGGGAATTGAGGCGAACCCTGACAAAATCAAAGCTATACTCGACATGAAGTCACCCTCCTCGACCAAGGAGGTGCAGCGCCTCAACGGAAGAATTGCAGCGCTCAATAGATTTGTCTCTAAATCTGCAGACAAGTGTCTGCCCTTCTTCAAAATTCTCCGAAAGGCTTTCGAATGGGGACCTGAGGCTGAGGAGGCCTTCCAGAAGCTTAAAGCGTACTTGGCCACACCTCCCCTCCTTTCACATGCTGCACCCGGTGAGGTATTATATTTGTACCTATCTGCCTCCTCCTCAGCAGTCAGCTCTGTTCTGATCAGAAATCATGGTGGCGTGCAAAAGCCTATCTATTATGTCAGTAGAGCATACCGGGGCGCCGAGATCAGATACTCTGAATTAGAAAAACTTGCCCTTACCCTCATCTCTACTGCCAGGCGACTACGGCACTATTTTCAGAGCCACACTATCGTGGTCGTCACCGATCAGCCCTTGAAAAGAGTCCTAGCAAAGCCGGATGTATCCGGGAGACTCATCAAGTGGGCAGTAGAACTGGGCGAGTTTGACATCCAGTACCAACCAAGGGTATCCATCAAGGCGCAAGCACTGGCAGATTTTGTAGCTGAGTTTACATACAGCGAATGTGAACCCACCGTATCGCTGCCGTCTAGTCCAGAGATGCAAGTCGAACTGTCACTTGGCGAGGGCACCCGGGCGGGCACTCGGGCGGGCGCACAAATACCAGCACCAGCCGCCCATGTCACTCCGGGCGCCCCGACACCAGAGACATCAATGGGCGCCCAGGCCACCCTGGGCGCCCAGACATCTATGGGCGCCCAAGCCACCCCGGGCGCCCAGGCATCCATGGGCGCCCAGGCCACCCCAGGCGCCCATACATACAGGGGCGCCCATACCACTCCGGGCGCCCACTCCCCTCCTGGCGACCTGACATCCCCAGCGAGCGTCCAAATACCTCTGTGTGGCCAGGCACCTCGAGAAGATCTTTCTTCACTGCCACTTTGGAATCTGTATGTTGATGGCTCCGCAACCAGCGAGGGAGGTGGAGCGGGACTCGTTTTGATCAGTCCTGATGGTACACCAATCAAATATGCCGTGAAGCTACACTTTATTGCCACAAACAATGAAGCAGAATATGAAGCACTCCTCTCGGGATTGAGATTGGCAGCAGAAATGGACGCCCGGTCCCTCACCGCCTATAGTGATTCACAATTGATAGTCAACCAAGTGAATGGCGAATTTGAAGCAAAAGAAACAAAAATGCAGGAATACCTTGGCATGGCTAAGAAGCTAGTCCAGCAGTTTCAACATTTCCAAATCTGTCACATCCCAAGAGGTGATAACATGGCCGCAGATGCTCTCGCCAGGCTCGCCTCATCCCTGGAGACCTCATTCGCAGAACCGACTCTCATCGGGCACCAGTTCGGGCCAAGTAAGTTGGATGTGGACACCACAAACATCAACTGCACCACGGCCGAATTGAACTGGATGACCCCCATCAAGGCGTACCTCCAAGAAGAAACAGTACCAGATGATCCCCTGGAAGCCAAGAAACTCAGGATGAGAGCTTCTAAGTTCACCATCCTACAAGAGGTACTCTACAAAAAGGGTTACAACCTGCCGTTGCTGCGCTGCCTTTCCCCAGAAGAAGCTGACTACGCCCTCAGAGAGATTCACGAAGGGATTTGTGGAAATCACTCTGGAGGACGTTGCCTCGCCCACAAAGCGCTTAGGCAAGGGTACTTTTGGCCAAGCATGGTAAAAGACGCCAAAGAATTCACCAAGAGGTGTGACAAATGCCAGCGCTTCGCCACTGTGTCAAGGCAGCCACCAGAGGAGCTGACTACCATCCTCAGCCCATGGCCTTTCTCCAAGTGGGGCATCGACATCTTGGGCCCCCTGCCTTTGAGTAGAGGCCAATGCAAATTCATAGTCGTCGCCATAGACTATTTCACAAAATGGGCGGAGGCAGAACCCTTAGCAAAGATAACAGACTCCAAGGTGAAGGATTTCGTCTGGAAAAACCTGGTCTGTCGCTTTGGGATACCTCACGCCATTGTCAGTGACAATGGCAAGCAGTTCGACAACAGGCTCTTCAATTCCTTCTGCGCCGACCTTCAAATAAAGCAGCCTCACTCTAGCCCGGCACACCCCCAGGCAAATGGGCAGGCAGAGGTGATGGTGAGAACGATCCTGCGCAACCTTAAAACAAGGCTCGAAAGAGCAAAAGGTCTATGGGTCGACGAGCTTCCGGGGGTATTATGGGCCTATCGAACAACGCCACGGACTCCTACCGGGGAAACCCCTTTCTCTCTTGCTTTTGGGACTGAGGCGGTCATTCCTGTCGAAATAGGGGTACATTCCCTAAGGGTCCACCACTACGACCCTACCACCAATGAGGAAAGACTCCGCCTCAACCTCGATTTGCTAGAGGAGGCAAGAGAAATGTCTGTGGTCCGTAATGCGGAGTACAAGCGACGCATGGCCAAGTACTACAATTCGAGGGTGAAGCCTCGTTCCTTCCAACCAGGAGACCTGGTCCTCAAAAAGGTGATCCTCGCCACAAAGGACTCTCGGGAAGGAAAGTTGGGACCAAATTGGGAAGGTCCCTATCTCATAATAGAAGTGGTGAGACCGGGCACCTACAGAATCCAGAACTCTGAAGGAAAGGTCTTACCTCATCCATGGAATGCAGAGCACTTGAAGAGGTACTACCAGTGAAGATTTTGAACGGGGTGGATTAGGGTTTTTGTTTAGGTACTTAATGTTGCACTTTTTATTGTTCAAAGCATTGTTCAAAATAAAGCAATGGATAGATAAATAAAATTATGTTACTATCATTACAAAAAGGTTGCATAAGCAGAAGCAACGGTCCCTATGCTCTAATCACTCTCATCCCCCTCCTCATCATCCTCCTCTGCATCGTCCTCAGCATCATCAGAGCTGCAGCCACCATCATCAGGCGCCTCCATCGGCACAAAGCCTGATATGTCAATATCTGGAAAGGCAGCCGAAATCTTCTCTCGAAGCTCCTCGTAGCCATCAATGAAGGCATCTGCAAGGCCAATCTGTAGGTCCCTCTCAGCTTGAGAAGCTCTCTCGTTCGCTGCCTTCATCTCTGCCTCCATAGCAATTTCTCTGAGCCTCGCCTTCTCAAGGGTCCGAGCAAGCTCAGCCTCACTGAGCGAAGCCCTCTCACGGGCCTTCATAAGCTCAACCTCACTAAGCGAAGCCCTCTCACTGGCCTTCGTAAGCTCAGCCTCATTGAGCGAAGCCTTCTCACAGGACTTCGAAAGTTCAACTTCTGCCTCGGCCGCCCTCTTAGTGGCTGCTGAAAGTCTGATCTCAAGCTCGCTCACCCTCTCACGGGCCACAACAAGATCAATCCCCGAAGCCCTACCAGCGGTTTCCAAAGCAGTAATCTTCTCTTGAGCAGTGCAGAGCTCTAGCCGCACGGCCTCCTTCTCCCGTCTCATCTGACCATAAGATTGGGCTCTCGACAGCAAGCAGATGGATGCAGTAGAAACCTGAAGAGATAAGGGACGAAAGTAAGACGGTTAAAAAGAAATAAAGGGGTAACGGTCTGGAGAAAAAGGAATAAGAATCTTTACCTGAGCCAGGCCCTCTACAAATGAGTCAATAACCCCCTCGGTGCCTAAGGCATTAACCCGAGAAACCTCATACGGCAGCACATATCTCCCTAGCCTGTCCCGCCTCTCCCACGAATGGCCCAGCATGGAACCAGTCCTAGCCGATACCCCTGAAGAAGTACCCGGTTGTGGAGGACACAGTTGAGGGGCAGGAAGTGTCGCTGAAGAGGAAGACTGCGGGAAAGCAGTCTTAGCGGGAGAGATCCCTGCCTGAGGAGGCACCATGGGTAAAGCCACTCGAGGGGGAGGCACCCGAAACTTGACGCTAGTCGCTGGCGGAGAGGTTCTTGGAGAGGCGTCGTTCGTCCTCACCTTGGTCGAGGAAGGGGTACCTCTGTCCGAGAAGCGGGTCGAAAAGCGGGCGCCTATCATCTCTCTACTTATCTCTATGCCTGTTAGAGAGAAGTGTTAGCCAATGGTACATGGGTACAGCATGCATATCAGGTAAAAGTTTAAGATTATTGCCAAAGTAGGAGTAGCTTACTTTTTCTTTTGGATGACGGTCCAGAGGGGGACCCGCCTGTCCGATCCGAAGAAGAGTCCGTAGGAGGACCACTGGTCTTGCCTCTCTCCTTGGGAAGAAGGACTCCCAAGTCCTTGTCAGGGTGATCTCTCACCGCCTGCAGCTTGTGCTCCTGTTCCGTGGAAAGAAGGGGAGGATCTGCAAATGAGGACATGACAGTGAACACATGCATAAAAACAATGAAGCAATCAGAAAGAAAGCAATCAGAAAATGTACCTAATCTCTTAGCGTCAATCCATTTGGTGGGTACCAAAGGTCGATCTGACTCAGCAACCCACTCTCCACCGACGAAGAAGAAGCGAGATTTCCAATCGTGGCAGTTTGAACGTAATCCCGTGAGCAGTCTTCCGCCCCTAGGGGTAAAATAGTACCATCCCCTGTGAGGGGCTGGGGACTCAATCAAACTGTAAGCAGCATGAAACTCGATAGGAGAAGCGTCTTCTTGATGTACTCTCCCCCACAATGCAAAGAAGCCAAGCAGAACTCTCCATCCGTTAGGTGCTAATCGCCCCGGAGTTAAGGAAAAATAGTGGAGAGCACGGCAAATGGGAGAAGGTATTGGAAATCTTAGCCCGGCCTCGATCATCTCTTCGTATATCACGATGTCACCGGAAGAATCGTCACAAGCTGGCTCGTCCGCTTCAGCACGGCGGCACATTACAGTAGGAGGGATGCAAGCACTAACCCTCAAAACATCATTGTCTGTTTTGAGTACACTAAAAATACTGCCTACCTTGGATCCGGCATCCTCAACAATTACTTTTGCTTGATATTTTTTGCGAGAACGTAAAACTCTACTCGATAATCCAGCCTCGCCTACCACTTCCGCCCGAGATGCTGCGGTTATCCCCGCGTTCGCCGCGCCTGCCGCACCGGCGCCCACCACGCTGCCAAGACTCACCCCGCCTGGGGCGCTGGACGCTGTCGCCACCTGGACGCCCAAACCGGACGCTACCGTGCTGCCGACGCCAAGGCGGGGCGCCGCCACAGGACCGGCGCCCTTGCCGTCGCCCGCCGTGCTGCGAACGCCAAGGCCGGGCGCCGCCACGAGACGGACGCCCCTGCCGCCGCCCGCTGCCGAGCCGAACACCGCCCCAGGGCCCGCCACGCCTGTGCCGGGCGCTGCCGCCGCGGCCTGGACGTCGCCCGTGCTCGGCGTCGCCGCTGCCGCCGCCGCCTGGACGCCGTCCGTTCCGGGCGCCGCCGCTGCCTCGCGTACGCCGACGCCGGGCGCTGCCCAACCGCCGCCGGCGCCAGGCGCTGCTGCCTCGCGCACGCCGACGCCGGGCGCTGCCCAACCTCCGCCAGCGCCAGGCGCTGCTGCCTCGCGCGCGCCGACGGGCGCCGCTGCCCAACCGCCGCCGGCGCCAGGCGCTGCTGCCTCGCGCACGCCGACGCCGGGCGCTGCCCAACCTCCGCCAGCGCCAGGCGCTGCTGCCTCGAGCGCGCCGACGGGCGCTGCTGCCCTGCCACTGCCTGCAGAGCTGCTGGCGCCCACGCCGGGCGCCCCCGTGCTGCCGACGCCGCCGGCGCCCACGCCGGGCGCCCCCGAGCTGCCGACGCCCCTGCCTGCATCGCCCATGCTGCCAGCGCCCCGGACACCAGAAGCCTGCCTGCTGTGCACTTCCTCCTGGGATTGCTCATCCATGGTGGATTTTTCTTTGGGTTTTTGGGATAAGGGAGATGAAAGTCTTGAAATAAGAACCCAAGAGATGGGTTGTCTCTCACTTATAGCAACAGAGGATAAAAAAAAAAAAATATATTAGAGAAGAAAAGTTGAAGCTCTCTGGGGAGAGGAACAGATGAAGAAGGTGGAGTGGGTCTCCTCTCTTTTAGAGGGCTTTTGTATCCTAGGGTTTCAGAAAATCCCAAACATAAGAGGAGTCTCATACTAATAGGACTCTCCCAAAAATCCTTCTCCTCATGGCCGGGGAAGAACACGAGAAGCTGGCAGGGAGAGGAACACGGCAACAATTATTTGAATGGGAAAGAAGCCGGATATTCAAAATGCCCCCCTTTCAAAGCTTGTTTGGGCGCGGGGCATTGAGGGGCAAATGATGAGTCCGGCCCGAATGGCCCGATCTGTCGTGAGCCAAAGCCCCAAAGTTAATGGAGATCCGTTTGTAGTCCGAGCCCGTATCCATGATGCCCGGCCACGTCATGGCAGTCCGGAGCGCTTCCACGTCCCGCTCTTACCAGGTCCAGCGGAGGATATCGCAACTGCCTCGCCAGTCGAGGACACCTCGAACGCTCCTCGTGAACCGTGCTGAGAAGTCTCCCCATCTGTTAGGGGACGCTTATAAATACGATGGCCCCTCGGTACTTGAGGGGCAAGCGATAATTTCTCTTTTACACTCTCTCCAAAGCTTGTAATTACGGCACACTTGAGAAGTTAATACATCCGGCGACCATTGCCCTTGAAGTGGACGTAGGTCACACTGACCGAACCACTATAAATCTCTCTCTCATCTCAATTATTGCATTTATTATCTATTGATTGACCGGTGGTGCACGAAGTCATTTTCAGCATCATCAAGAATCTAAACGAATCTTCATCTAACATCAAGGATGAGAGGAGTTTACATGGCATATTCTATACATTAAAGCTTGATGTTAGTTGAAAAGAAAAGCACTCAAATCTCTCCTCTCCTTCATTCACATCCGCTCATCTATTACATCAGCCATTTCTTCTCTCCTCGCGCATAGTGTTTTGCAACTATCAACTTATTAACTAAGGCCTATTTAATTCTCATCTTATTGAGGATAATAATTTAACTCATTAAAATACTTGATTTTCATCTCATTTGAGTTACACCTCAACATTAACTATCATTTACCAAACAAAAAAAAATATAAAAAAAATATCATTTAGGAGAGTCCACTATAATTACACTATTTATGCGATCCCACATAATTATATTATTTAGGGGCCCACTTAAAGATTTAATTTTATTTTTAGTCAAAAGACATATTGGTGATTCAATAGTCATTTTCTCGAACATTTATGAGGACATACATTAAAAAAAAAGCTCTAACTTATACAAACATTTAACCGAATGCATAAGTGGTCTAAATTCAAAATGTAGAGTAATTTATAGATATTTATTTACGTATTATTCAAGTTATATATGTGAATTAATTTTTTACTTCATGATTTTATAATATAGCTTTATATTCTAATGATTATCCAAATGAATATTGATTATTCAATCAAATAATTTTTCTTTTGTTAATTATAACACTTAAGTTTAATATTACCATTAATTTGTTATTTGATTTGCATGAGATTTCATTGTGTTCATCGCGATGGCTTTAATGCTAGTGTATATTAAATAGATTATTCTATTATATAGAGTCATTTTCATGAACGACATGGAACAACTTGGCTTGTGAGACCTGCAAACAGTCATGACCATAGAGCTTTTTGGAGGGATTTCAAGGTCTCCTCCTCATCTCTATCTACAAAGCATGTCAACGTTATGAGAAAACGAGTTAGGCTTTAAAGTTGTCCAAATCATATTTATTGGATAAAGATGCAGGAGGATGGATGTTGACTTTCCCCTTATTCAAATTATTAGGGTGATGGCTCCGTGTAACCGTCTCCCCCAATTCTATTTCCATGAGAGGTTATCTGATTGTCAATTTTGAATATTACCTTTGCTTCTTATTTTTTTTTAATCACTTGTATAAAACAAGCCCAAAGTGATCTCTTTGAAAAGGATACACCATGCGGGCCTGTTTGGTAATTTTATCATAAAATAAAGATAAAGTAAAGCACCAAATCAAGAGAGAATAAAATATAAGTGGGTTATGATGGTATTTTATTTTTGGTTATTTGATATGAAATCTTTTTAACTAAAGTAAAGTTTTTTTTTTTTTAGAGAAAGGAGGTTGCTTTTTCACTTTCTTAAAAAAATAAGGAAAAGGGAATTTTGAAAAAATATACTTTTGATGGGACTCCTAGTATGAAAAATGAAGGCTTCATTTGACTTATGCTAAAATAATAAAGTGCCAAACGGGCCTCCGAAGAATGCTAGAATCAACCAGTCCCATTTGGATCCGGATACCCTGTTTAGACTAATCAAGGGGTGCCACGTGGAGAAGATGAATCTTTTTTTTTTAATTCATGAAAGAGATGGGATGTGACATCTCTCCCATGTGGTACCTTCGTATTGGTCCAAACAAGGTTTCGTTATTTGGACGAAACACGGAACGGTTTCCGTCGCATTTATGTTAGCATTATATAGAGCATCTGTCCTGTGGGCCTCACACTATGTAAATGTAGACAACTATATTGTTGGGATAATTCTCATCTGTCTCCCCACCTCAAAATCTGACGAGATTTTGTACAATTGGAAACGGAGTGTTTTTTACCATTTTGACATTTTCTTCCAATAGGTGATAGGTAACATTAAAATACCATTTTGACATTTTCTTCCAATAGGTAATAGGTAACATTGAAAAAGGGCAAGCCTAGTCAATTGGAGTGGCTCCAGAGTCATGTGAAGCATCTCCCGGTTGCAATGTTTATGGTCAAACCAAAACCTAACCTTGTTATTTTGCACTCACATAGTCACATGATTGTATTGTTCATGGAAATTCTCTCTTTTTTCGAAGTGGCATGTGAATGTGTGAACTAGATTAGATTCCCCTCGATAGTCGTAAGTATATTAATTGTTTACATACCGATCAATAATATAATAATAAAAATAAAAATAATACTAAAATACTGATTCTTTATTGAAGTTTCTGCATTTGAGGGGAAAAGAACCCGCTGATTTCTGGCCGTGCAATGTCAAAACAAACACCCACACACACACACATACATACATACATATATATATATATATATATATTTTAAGTGGGGAATTCTATTCTCCAAAATGCCCTATTTTAAGAAGTTCCTTTTTTGACACCTCATTTTTTTTTTTTTTTTTCACGAGACCAATATTGAGTTAATCTAGTCTTCCTTGGATAAATAGCCACAAGTCCAAAATTGATATTTTGGCCTGTTTCTTTACCGGAATTTAAGACTAGAATTTCGGAGGCTGGGTTTTTTTGGACATGATGTGACATCTTGTCTACTGGCATTTGAAATGCTGTGTTTCTTTCATTTTAATTTCAAATTCCAACCACCCAAAAGACCTTTTAGAATTCTTGGAATTCTACTCTCTATACCATTTGTTGGAATTTCAAATCCTCTATAAAAAAGAGGAATTTGGAATTCCATCTAAGGGGACAACTTTTCGAGAATTTAAATTTCTACCAAACATGAATTCTTGGAATTCTGATAAAGATTCGAGCCCGAATCCAACTTTTCCTCACCGTAAGTTTGAAGTCATAATAAAATAGTGCATTTAAACCATTAAGTTTTAGGGACATTGATTAAATGGCTAAGATGATCTTAATTATGGAGTCAAAATTTTGCATATAGATAGGTCTCATAATGAACTTTCATGATCATTGAGACCAGATAATAGATAAGTCTGAAATTGAGACCTGCCTCACATGGGAAGTCAAGTCCTGATGATCTTGATTTTGGTTCAAGCTCACTACAATATATATATATATATAGGAGGATCTTCATGTGCATCTATCCCTCACCAAAAATGGTGAGAGACACCCATTTTCGAAATATTTCAAGTACAAAAGGGGTACTTTGTACCTCCCTTTTGTACTTAAAATACCCCCAAAAGGGGTGTCCCTCACCAAAAATGGTGAGGGATAGATGCATATAAATATTTCTCATATATATATAGGGAAATATATTTATATATATGGGGTTAAATGTCTTAATGGTAGTCCTGCCCCTCAGAAAACAAAATTAGATGTTGACACACTATGAGTCCAAACCAAAGACAACTTGTTGACATCCCCAACTCCCCATGGCTAAAGAACAAATTGGTGGTTGGACTTTATAGCCCACTTTATTAAAGCTCTGTAGACACACTGTATGCAGTATGCTAGTTGATCCGCCACTGCCAGTGTCAATCACTTAAGAAATATTGATAAGACGGCCAAGATAGTAAAATAGATCTGTATCTAAATCGTCTGGACTCTGGACTAAAATAAACTCTATAGCTCAAGAGCTCTAAAGAGAGAACCCTTTTTTCTTTTTTTTCATGAACATAAGCACAATATCAAACCACACTATCCTATTATTTTTCTTTTGTGTAATTTGATTGTACAAGTTTCCGCTTTCGCACACGCAAATGTGGATCTAGCATTCTGAATGGAAAGGAGAAAGAATCTAGTAATCATATAAGCTGTCGAGGCAAGTTGGTTGATGATGCTTCCATATGTGACGAAAGGTGGTTAGTTGTCGATTGTCATGGGCCAAACGATTGTGATGTTTGCTGCACCTATGATTAAAGCTCTCGCCATTTCCTTCTCCTTTCGTGGCTTAAACTCTGGTTTGATGTTAACATGACTGTGAAGGTGAAATGGAAAAGAAGTAGAAGACAGATAAAGAACAACAAATAATTTCCTCAGGTCTCAGTTATTGGCAGATCATGCAATGTGAGGCAGTCCCTTGGGTAGATAAGAGATCTATTTGTGCCTCAGAATTGTGCTGGTTATGAGTAGTAAATCAAACAAAAATGCCTGTCAAGTGTCTCCAGTTAGGGATGAAAATAGAAGCCAACCCAACCCAAACAAAGGATTCAATTGAAAATATTGGATATGGGTCCAAGATTTGGATCTGCTCTTTAGGTTGGGTCCAGCTAAGGTCCACTTGGAAGAACCGAGATACGTGATGCCTCCACCATATGGTATATCTACATCCTGTTATATTTAGGGATGTAAACGAGTTAGTTCCGGTCCGACCCGGAACCGTTAAGGAGAAGGTGAACCCAAAATCATCTCAGGGCCAGTTTCTTGATTCCAAACTCAGAACCGTAAGGAGAAGGTGGAACTGGACCTCAAATCAGAACCATATATGGGGTAGATCTAGGTTCAGCTCCGAATCTAGGTAGAGAAAGGTACGGAAAAAAGATCTAATTTTAAGGAGAAATTCTCAAAAATTGAGATAATGTGTCAGGTCCTAGGTCCACAGGTTCAAATCAGTGTGGGACTAGAACCGGACCCGGATCTAAACTCATTTACTTAGCAGGGCCTAAATAAGAACCAAAATCTGATTTTTAGCGGGCTGAAACGTCAAGTTAATTGGAGAATCGAGAACCATTTACATCCCTGGTTATGTGATGTATGTATATGGGTCAGGTCGCATTATAACTATATGGGCCATGATCTGTGTCAGGTCAAAACCACCGCAAACCCCATAACCCACGCCCCTTTCTTTTTCCACCTCCGAAGATCGGAAAAAAAACAGTCCTCTCTGGCGCGGATCTCTCAACTCTCAAAAGCTTCTCGTCGTTGATTGCGTTCGATCGTCTTTCAGGTAAGTCCCTCTCCCTCTCTGTGTTGCTCTAGCTCCCTCTCTCTCGCTCTCTACGTCTCTGTCGCCTTGCATGCAATCATCTTCTCTTTATTTTTTCACTTTGATTCTTGAGAGTTCTGATGTGTTTGGATGACTGGGAATAGTGGTAAATGAAAGTGGAGAGAACTTTCTCTGTCTGTCTCCAGTTTAGATTTTGAATAATGACTATGGGGCATCAGGCATGGGCAGTTTATTCTACTTCTAGGGTTTATTTCTTGTATAGTTTGAATATTCTTGTGAAGATGAAGTACTATTATTACTACATTTTTTCTGCATTGGAATCTACTTTTCACTAGTGAGTTGTGAGTTTCTGGGTCTATATGATTTATTGGATTTGTTTTATTTCTTGTAGAGTTTGAGAACTCTGGTTTATCTTTCGTTGTTTGAGAAATGGAATCTAATCCCTACTAATGGATTTTGAGTTTTTGGGTATATATGATTTTTTTTTATTTGTTGGATTTTCTAGCTGGTGTTTTGCATGTGCTCCCAAATTGTGGTGGATTAAGCTTGAACCTAAATAGTTGGTGCCAAAATCGCAATATTGCATAATTGGGGTTCTTGATTGTTGATGGAGAATTGCTGGAAGTCATGGTTTGCTAGTGATCATTGTTGGCCGGTTTGATCCATTGTGTTATAACCATCCAATTAGTTGGCCATATGTTTCTGGATATTTTCATTTGTAATTGGGCATGTTCCTCATACCTGACAGCTCACTAGTGATGGATGTAGTACACCAAACATGGACCAATCATTGTGATCCTTCATCATCACCACTACCAAGGGGCACATAAATGCACGGTGATGTTTCCCTTTTACCACATCATTTTGCATTTCTTGACCTTGAGAGCATATAATGCCTCCATGAAATAAGCATTTCAATAATTTAATTCAAGTACATTAACCTTTGCTTTTGTTGGACAGAGACAATAGTTTCTCTCCTTTTACCCAAGTAGAATACAGTGAATTGCAAGATTTTTTTTTTTTTTTTTAAATCTTGTAAAGGAAAGTGGATAGCAACAAATATATTTGAAAACTCCTGTGATACTTGTCACTTTGCATAGAACACAACAAAATTATAGGATTTAGCTTTAACTACTTATTTCTTCTTCTTGGTGTTTTTTTTTTTTTTTTTTGAAAATTTTTCTTGGACCATAATATGATGTTTACGATTGTGCTAACAATGTACATTTATAAATAAAGGTGCTCTCATATGAATTTGTATGATAGAGAAACCACTAGGAGTTCAAGGAAAGGACTAATAAGTACTAATTTTCACACGATAATGATTATTACTTCTTTGGAGTTTCCTAATGTTTCTTTATTATTATTGTAGTAAGGTTGCTAATTGATGTCCTAATTTCTTGAGGAATTGGGGTTTGGGTGTTTAGTTAAGGAACTTATTTATGAATTGAGTGTTAGTAGTAGGATTCGTTAGAAAAAGAAAAAATTTATTGAAAATCATGTTCTTAACCTATGTTGAAAAAATCGCCCACCCCACCCAAATGAAAATCCTGGGGCTGCCACTGTGTCTAGACCCTTTATTTGTGCCCAGGTTTAGGCTTCTCTTCATTTGATTTTGTTAATGGGTCTGGCCTTGTAATCTAGAATCAAGTGGGGATAGAGTGCAAGTACAGGTTTCCTAATGGGTTAGCGTACATAATCAATGAGCTAAACTTGCCCAAGTCTAGCCCATGTAGTCAACATGCCCATATAGGTTATGGCATCCCAAAACCAATCCGAGTTGGTCAGCACCAGTGACCTATACTGCTATACATGTTACTGAGTCTTTTAAATCGTGATGAGTAATTTTCTAGCTCTCTAGTTCCATGGGCCTGGAAGCCAAGGGCATGTTTGTTCGTGTTTGTTCCCTCCCAACAAAAAAAAAAAGGGCATGCTTGTTTGCATGGAATGCAGCAAAATTGAATACATAAGAGTTCTTGTCATAAGTGGCTGAAAATGAAGATCCAAGGTGAATATACAAAAATGACCATCAAAATAACCTCCCCTCTCACAAAAAGAAAATCCTGGAAGATGAGAAATGAATACTTATCCATAACCCTAATAGTTCAATACCCAAGAAAGTTATGGTCTCATCTACATCTTCATCTTCATCTTATATCCTTCATTCATTACCTCACATCCTTGATCCCTCAGCTCTTTAATAATCCCATGGAGCTCATTTGACCATGAATTCCTACTTATTCAATTCCCTCACATATTTAATAACAAAATGGGGAGCTCATTTGATCATGAATTCCTATGTATGATAATGCAAACCAACAGGCCCTAAGTGCTCGTTAATAACCATTCTTTTCTTCAAAAGTATAATCTAAAAACGTTAAAATTTAATTGTTAAATTTCAATTTTACTTTTAACTATTTTTCTTCATTTGCACATTTCTTTCTTTTTAATATTTTGTCCCTGCATCTTCACAGGTTTTTGTTACTAGTTTATACAATAAACGCACCTAATAACATTTAAAGGCATATGACTGGGGTAATTAGTTACTAGCACAATAACCTGTGCTAAGCATGGGCTTGTTTGCTGATTAAAATTGTAATAACATATATAAAGTATCAATTAAAAAGAAATTCATATCACATAAATTATCTTCTAACACTTTCTAACAATGATTTTGTATAGATAGATCATAAAATTCTAAATAAAGAATAAAAAAGAGTAGATTATGATGGTATCTCTTTTCTTAATCCAAGAGTCTAGAATAGAAATGAAGCAAGAGATGTAAGGTGAAAAGAAGACTGAGAATATGCAGAGAAAGGGTACAAGAGATTGGAGGTGGAAATGATTTTTTTTTTTTGGTAAAGAGGAAATGAAGTTGTTGAGAAGAGCGAAAAGTGGGAAGAAGACTTGAGTGGTTTCGTGTTGGAAGTGGGCAGAGAACGTGCGTAAGTTATAGAGACTAGTTATAACTAACGGTCAAAATTAGAAGTTACGATCAAAATTAGCTTGAAAACACACAACTTTAATATAGTATAATTGCCCTATGGGATTACTAAATGAGGCCTAAATCAATCCAATGAGCCTAAAGACATCCCAATTCCCAAACCAAACGCAAAGCAGACAGGCTTAGGTTGACCTGGTGTTAAATGAGTGGAGCATGGGTTGACCCGGCTGATCAGTTTACAAACCCAAGCCCATTGGCCCCTGTGATAGTTTGAACAATTGTGAAGTAGTCACCCAACGTCCCCTCCAAGAACCCAAAATCTCTCTCTCTCTGAAAGGAGAAGGAAGAAGATTTTGAATTCTCTGGATAGCTTTGTCTTCATGTGTGTGTGTGTGTGTGTGGATAGCTTTGTCTTCATGTGTGTGTGTGTGTGTGGATAGCTTTGTCTTCATATGTGTGTGTGTGTGTGTGTGTGTGGATAGCTTTGTCTTCATATGTGTGTGGATAGCGTGTGCGTGTGTGTGTGTGGATAGCTTTGTCTTCATATGTGTGTGGATAGCGTGTGTGTGTGTGTGGATAGCTTTGTCTTCATATGTGTGTGGATAGCGTGTGTGTGTGTGTTGCGTGTGTGTGTGTGTGTGGATAGCTTTGTCTTCATATGTGTGTGGATAGCGTGTGTGGATAGCTTTGTCTTCATATGTGTGTGGATAGCGTGTGTGTGTGTGTGTGGATAGCTTTGTCTTCATATGTGTGTGGATAGCGCGCGTGTGTGTGTGTGGATAGCTTTGTCTTCATATGTGTGTGGATAGCGTGTGTGTGTGTGTGTGTGGATAGCTTTGTCTTCATATGTGTGTGGATAGCGTGTGTGTGTGTGTATGTGTGTCTTCATATGTGTGTGGATAGCGTGTGTGTGTGTGTGTGTGTGGATAGCTTTGTCTTCATATGTGTGTGGATAGCGTGTGTGTGTGTATGTGTCTCTTCATATGTGTGTGGATAGCTTTGTCTTCATATGTGTGTGGATAGCGTGTGTGTGTGTGTGTGGATAGCTTTGTCTTCATATGTGTGTGGATAGCTTTGTCTTCATATGTGTGTGTGTGTGTGGATAGCTTTGTCTTCATGTGCGTGCGTGTGTGCGTGATTTTAGGTTTTCCTAAAGATTTGATTCCCAACTCGATTCAGATTCGAATTGAGGGGTATGATAAGAGGTTTTGTTAGATTTAGGGGTTTTGCTTGATTTTAGGTTTTCCTTAAGATTTGATTCCCAACTCGATTCAGATTCGAATTGAGGGGTATGATAAGAGGTTTTGTTAGATTTAGGGGTTTTGCTTGGAGATTCTAATTGGTTGTCCAACTATGACTAGTGAGGATTTATCAAGTATGAATTGCCTTCGTGACAGGAAAACAGGACGTGATTCAGATAATAGTACTTAAACAAGCAAACTATGGCAGATTCATCAGTGAGCAGCCCTCGGAGAATGCTGAGTTTGTCGAAGGAGAGAGCAAGTGTCTCTCTCTTGGATCCAGATGAAAAGGCTTCTGCTTTTGCTGTTTCTGAAGAACACGGTCCTAAACCTTCTGAAGTTTATGGATTCGTGGGCTCTATCTCAGCTGTAGTCGCAACAGGTCTATTTCAACACACCTTTATGGTTATGTTTGTTTCCATGGAATTGAATTTTTAGGAGTTAATGGAAAAAACGGGTTTTAGCAAAGGCTTGTTGAGGAAGTAAGGGGTGAAGGATATAAAGTGGAGGTGTTGAGGGGACTCTGATTTTTCTAGGATTTAATTTGCTAACATGATGGCTGGGTATTCATTTCCCATTTCCCCTTAATTCATTTTCCATTGAAGGGGAGATTTGCTTCTTAAGTTTTTTATCTGCTTTTAGGAATACATTTCGTAGAATTCCTAGGAATTCAATTCCATGTAATGAATGGGCCTTATAATATAAATATTCCTCATGCCTGTTATTTGAACTGGAATTGGTCTAAACCTGTTTAATTTTCATCCACTTCCATTGCCATCATTCTTTTGGCAGCCATTTTCCTGGCATGGGCATATATTCCTGAGAATTGGCTACATTTTCTAGGAATCACCTACTACCCGAGCAGGTCAGTAAGTCCCACCCAACCTCTTTAATTGTTTTGTACATCATTGATAAAAGCGATCTTTCTTTATGAATAATTGGAATGAAACATTTGGTTGTGATGTTGTTCTTGACTGTTCTATTTCCTTTGCTTGTGATATGCCACTTTGTTTAACCCATGTCTTCTGTTAAACAAGCAATTTCAGGGTAGCATTTTGACGTGCCCTAAACCAAATATACGGTGGGTTCCTGCCTTTTCATCTTATTCTTATGAAAGTGAAGGTGTATTCTGAAAAGAGCTTGTGGCACAGTTTTTAGGTGCTTATTGTTGCAACCACAAGGTTGGTTTGACGCATGTTATTTGGATATATATATGTATATATATATATATATATATAGAGAGAGAGAGAGAGGTGGCCATGATATAAAAGTGGCCCACCAGCATGTGCTAGTGAACTTTTCGAAAAACACGAAAGTATCACAGGTTGAAACTGTGTGTCAACTTTCGATGTCTCATCTGGTTCTGTGCAAGATTTTCGTTTCATTGCTGAGAGATCCATTCTCTAATGCCAACAATGTTCAATTCTGTGACAGAGAAAACAACCGATGATTTTTTTTATTCAGTAAATAAAAGCCACAATTGCCAAATCCACACCCTGAAAGCTCTGATTTGTTCTACTATGTAAATAAATCCCGAATATGGTCCAAGTAATAAATGCCCTAGTTTCCTTGGGGTCCCAATTCCAATAAGACCCCATGCCTCATTAGCCCATACTACTCCCAAAAGAATACCTATGGTTAAAAAAGTAAACCCTAGACTAATGACACGATAACTACACTGATCTAATTGTTGAGTTAATTGATACCTGTGATAATTTATAAATGAAAGAAAAGAAGTGTTTTTTTGTCAGTTGAATCAATGACTCATGATTGCGACAAATGAGCATCTTCAAAATGTGCTGATTGAATAAATTGATGGCAAGAAGTTGTGCTAGATACCAGTGGCATTTTGACTGATATTTGCCCCTTGAGATAAAAGAATCCAGTTGCGTCTCTAGCAGTATGTCAAAGAAAATGTTTTGACTTGAAAAGATATCCTCAAGTTGCCTTGTTCCTGTTACTATAATGCAGACACTGGAGGACTATCCTTTGAGAATCAATTTGAAGAGGAAGTAAGAAAACAATCTTTTTCATTTGTGGAGAAAATCTCAACTATTTGCAATTATCCGATTTAAGAGTTTATATTTAACAAAGATCTCTATTTAATTAAAGCTTTTATGCACCCATGCTGTTCTTCCTGCATCTACTTCCTGTGTACAATAGTGTTATGGTGTTACCTATCATGAATATAGTAGGGCCAGCACAATTGTGTACAATAGTGTTATATGAGATGATGATGATGTTGATATGCATATTGTAACTGACTTTTCCTTTGCAAACCATTATCTGAAGTGCTCTTTTGGTGGAGTTCCTTTGTTCTAACTTAAGCTTGTATTTATTTCTGATTAAATTTTAAAATTAGTTATCAAAATTAGATGATAAATTCTCAAGTAAACCTTTTATTATTCTTAATATTATATTTACAATTCTAATTTGCATGTGAACCTTCTATAGCATTATAAATAAATAAAACACGATTTACCAGTCCGGCTATACAGGAAACTCTGTGCACCGTTCTGCCTAATGAGGAAATAAAGAATGATAAACACAGGCATTTGCACTACCCAACATGTAATTTAATTATTTTCTAAATTTCTTACTTAAAATCATGCTATTATTTAAAAATCATATAGATCAAACAGATGATTTGTTAAATTGTCTGTTAGGTATTTGAGTGTTGGCTAAATTCATGGGTTGGACAAAACTCTGGGTCTTTGAGTTGTATTCTTTATTTAGAAAAGACCTCTGAAGATAGAAGATTGAAAGGACTCAGAAGAAGAAAGCCTGAAGGAATTAGAAGAAGTCTGTTGGAGATAGTGTGCTGAATTTCCGAATCCAATCCAGAGAGGGGTCCGCTCGAGCGACCATTATATTCGCTCGAGCGAACTATGTGCGGATCAGCCCAGTTCTGAAACAGAGGCTGGTTCGCTCGAGCGAACATAGAGATCGCTCGAGCGAACATGGCGCGGACAATGGGTTGAAATTGGAAACTTGATATTCTGATTATGCTCAAACTGCTTATTTTAATCCTAATCCACTTAGGAAACTTTAAGCACGAACCAAGTGTTATTTAAAGGACCCAGAGGCTATTGTAAAAAAGACCTCGCCTCTCAAAGTGCTGAGTTAGAGATTATCATTGAGAGAATTCTTCTTTAGAGTTTTTATGAAGTTGTGCTGCCAAGTTCTCTATAGCTAGTTCTTCTGCATCATTTGTAGAAGATTATCTTCCTGCGAAAAGATTTGAGGAGTCAAGTGTTGGTTTGGATCTGTTGCAATCAACGGTGCGATGTTGTTGAAGCGTGAAGCGACACAAGGTAACTTCAGTCATTGGGTAGGGGATATCTAGGGAAGAGATCTGAGTTTCTTGTAATTGCGAGATTCATAGTGCTTGATTTGATCCAGTTCGGATCAGTGGTTTTTCACCCGGTTAGGGTTTTCCACCTAAAATTTTGGTGTCCTTGTGGTGTGTGCTTGGTTACTTTATTTCCGCTGCATATTGTTTTTCTTTGCACACGTTGGTTGATTGTTTGAGTAAATCAATCTAGAAATCCCGGATACCCCTACACTTTTTCAATTGGTATCAGAGCGGGTTACACTATTTTGTTGTGTCTGATCTTACAAGATTTCTAGAATAGCGCTCAATAGAGAAGGAACATCAACTTCAAAGCCTCCTTTGTTTGATGGTTCTAGTTATGCCTATTGGAAGCAAATGATGATTGATTTTCTTAAATCCATTAATGATGATGTCTGGGATATTGTTGAAGATGGGTTTTCTAGACCAACATCTGTGGTTGATGGAAAAACTGTTCCTAAACCTAAAACCGAATGGTCTAAGGATGAGAAGTATAGATCCAATTGTAATAACAAGGCTGTGAATTGCATATACAATGGAGTCTCTGCTGATGAGTTTAGAAGGATTTCTACTTGCAAATCTACAAAAGAAGGATGGGACGTCTTACAGACAGTCTATGAGGGTACAGACACGGTGAAGCAAGCCAAATTGCAAAGGCTGAATAAAGAATTTGAAACCATCATGATGGAAGAGGATGAGACATTTGATCAATTTTATGCAAAGCTGAATGAAATTGTCAATTCTGTGTTCATTCTGAGGGAAGAAATACCAGAACACGAGATTGTCAAGAAAATTTTGAGGTCTCTACCTTTCAGATTCGATTCTAAAGTTAATGCTATTGAAGAAAATAAGAATATGGATACCCTCAAAGTGAATGAACTGGTTGGAAATCTTCAGACATTCGAAGCAAACCGGTTAAATAAAGGCAGATCAAAAGAAAAGGACATTGCCTTGAAAGCCATATCAGAATCAAAAAAGAAGCCTGTAAAGAAAATTGAGTCTGATTCTGAATCTGAAGCTGAAGATGATATGGCTGAGTTTTTAAAGTGTTTTCACAAATACATGAAGACAAAAGGAGCCAAGAAAAGGAATTCCAAATTTGAGAAGAAGGATTCTGCACAAGGGACAAAGTGTTTTGAGTGCCAAGGCTATGGTCACTATGCTAATGAGTGTGCCAACAAGAAAAAGGCTACAAAGCAAAAGGCTCTAAACACAACTTGAGATGAAGAATCTTCTGAAGAAGAAACAGAAAATGCAAAAGATCTTGGGGATGATCCTTCTAACAATGTGAATGGCAAGTTTTTAGCATTCATGGCTAAATCTGTGTCTGACAATGATACTGATGAAGATAATGAAGATGAGTTGTCAGATCAAGAGAAAGATTGGGAAGAGTTGTATCATGCTACCTATGTTGATTGTGTCAAGATGACCAAGTATGGTAACAAGATCACTATCAAGTACAAGGCTGCTCAAGAAGAAAATTCTGCACTGAAGATAGAATTAGAGCAAGCGCTTAAAGAAGTTCATCTCTTGAAAAGTCAGAAAAACTGTTTGGCTGAAAATTTGACTACTGAAGGTCAAAGACTTGAGAAGGCTGAAAAAGAAATAGTGAATCTGAAAGAAGAGACAGTGATATTGAAAGCTGAAAATCAAGATCTACAAGGAAGACTGAAGATCACTCTGTCTGAACTAGAAGTCAAGCAAGCCTCTCTAAACAAGATGAACGCTGGTTTGAAGATTCTTGCAAACATCTTGTGTAGTCAGAAGCCTCCTTTTGACAGAAGCGGTCTTGGTTATGATCTTGGTGCATCCACTTCAAATGCTAAAGGTAAAACAATTTTTTTTCAAGTGTTGCACATGCTACTCCACATACTGCACCTTCAAATAATGTGTTGAGTAGTTTCAAGAAAAAGAATGTGTCACGCACTGCACGCACTTCCACTTGTCACCATTGTGGATTGAAAGGACACATTCGTCCCCATTGCAAGAAGTGGCACAGTCTACCTAAAATCAAGCAATGGCGGAAGAATTTCTCTCCACCCAAGATTACTCCAATTTGGGTTAGAAAATCTGATTTACCTAGAGAGTTTACTCACACTCTGCTGAAAGATCAAACTACTCAAGTGTGGGTGGCTACATGTAAAAAGCCATGATCAAAGAGATCCTACTCCCACTCCCAGTGCTGCTACGAAAATACTTTCAGGGGAAGTTGCTATTGAGGGGGAGCTATTAGTCCTAATTGACAAAAGAACTGCAATTTATTATCTTTAACTTTATCAAATTATGGACAAAAAGGGGGAGAAAGGTGACAGATCAAGGGGGAGAACAAGAAGATCAGACTGAATACAGATCTACATTTGCTGATTGCATTTTTTTGTGCTGATTTATTTTAATGTATTTTGGTTTTCTTTTGGGTAGATCAATTTGTATTGTCTTAGGGAGTTTTGTCCATGAATTGCCAAAGGGGGAGATTGTTAAGTATTTGAGTGTTGGCTAAATTCATGGGTTGGACAAGACTCTGGGTCTTTGAGTTGTATTCTTTATTTAGAAAAGACCTCTGAAGATAGAAGATTGAAAGGACTCAGAAGAAGGAAGCCTGAAGGTATTAGAAGAAGTCTGTTGGAGATAGTGTACTGAATTTCCGAATCCAATCCAGAAAGGGGTCCGCTCGAGCGACCATTATATTCGCTTGAGCGAACTGTATGCGGATCAGCCCAGTTCTGAAACAGAGGCTGGTTCGCTCGAGCGAACATGGCGCGGACAGTGGGTTGAAATTGGAAACTTGATATTCTGATTGTGCTCAAACTGCTTGTTTTAATCCTAATCCACTTAGGAAACTTTAAGCACGAACCAAGTGTTATTTAAAGGACCCAGAGGCTATTGTAAAAAAGACCTCACCTCTCAAAGTGCTGAGTTAGAGATTATCATTGAGAGAATTCTTCTTTAGAGTTTTTATGAAGTTGTGCTGCCAAGTTCTCTAGAGCTAGTTCTTCTGCATCCTTTGTAGAAGATTATCTTCCTGCGAAAAGATTTGAGGAGTCAAGTGCTGGTTTGGATCTGTTGCAATCAACGGTGCGAAGTCGTTGAAGCGTGAAGCGTGAAGCGCGAAGTTCTTCAGTCCTTAGGTCGGGGATATCCAGGGAAGAGATCTGAGTTTCTTGTAATTGCGAGATTCATAGTGCTTGATTTGATCAAGTTCGGATCGGTGTTTTTTCACCCTGTTAGGGTTTTCCACCTAAAATTTTGGTGTCCTTGTGGTGTGTGTGCTTGGTTACTTTATTTTCGCTGCATATTGTTTTTCTTTGCACACGTTGGTTGATTGTTTGAGTAAATCAATATAGAAATCCCGGAGACCCCTGCACTTTTTCATTGTCCTTTTCTCTGCTGTCATAACATGATTGCAATTTACTGAAATGGATTTTATCTATGTATGTATTTTTTTTGTTGTCCCAAGCTTTTGAATTTACAATTGTATTTTCAGGTATTGGGCATTGGCAGCGCCAGCTTATGCAATGGTAACGATATTCTTAGCCATGGGATTTTACCTCGGCCTGAACTTCATGGTCACCCCACCCCCAACTGCTTTGAACACAATTTTTGGTGAGCCCTCAAAACAGCATCACTTGATTTAGAAGGCATATCTTATCTCTGTACATACTGGGTTGTTAAATGCATGTTGGCCATTAGAAAACTAATCAATGTTGTAGAACTGATAGAAACATGTTTACTTTAGAAAGTTTTGTTGGAGTTGTATCATCAAATTCTGTTTAACTTGCTCTATTTGGCAGATGAATATAGTCGAGAACCATCACCGTTTATGGCTTCGTGTGAAGGCATTGAGCAGCCCATTGAACCTATCTCTGATATTCCTTTAAGCCATATAAATGATCTTATGTTTGATCCCTGTAACAAAGACTACAAGAAGTTCAAAAAGGAAGTTTAGATTTTTGGTATTTTTAATTGTTAGCACTACTTTCTTTGTGCTTTAAAAAAAAAAAAAAAAAGATTTTCCTTCTCATTTATGTGATTCAGATTATCAAACTGAAAAGATCCATTGGCTGCTGACAGGCATTCTTTGAGCTACAGCCAATGCTCACACACATGCGCGCACACGCACAGAGAACAGATCAGTGGCTTTGTCACCCTTGATGTGAGTAGGAAATCAGTGATACTATACCCAACTGGGTGTTGGCGGTTAGGACACTGGGTTTGCTCCCCAAAGGTCCTGGCATCGATTTCCCCGGGCGTTAACCATCCCCCGTCTGTGTTGGTGTGGGCGTTGGGCCGAGGACTATTCCCGCCAAAGATAGGAATACCCTGAGATGTATAAAAAAAAATCATTGATACTATCCTCATACTATGAGGCTACCCAAGCACCTCTATCCTATCTGCATAGCAAAATCATGAGAGGGAGGAAGGGAGTGAGCGGGGGAGATTTCGAGTGGTGTAAAAATCAAGGAAATGTGTCTGTGTGAACCCTTCGCAAACTTACTTGTGTGTAATTATCGAAACAGAAAGGTGTACTTTATGGACTACACCATGACGAAAAAGAGAGAAACGGGGGAACATCCTATTGTGTAAATAACTGAAACAAGCCAAGGGCTTAAAATAATTTTACATTTGTTTGTTCCTGGTCTAGGCCAAGCCAAATTCATGCACAACCACCTTCCCAATGTTGCAATTGTGCCTTTCAAAGATTTAAAATAGGTATCAGAGAGATTAGCTCTTTTAGTCTTGGATCTCTTGAAGTATAATCCCACTTTTGCCCCACCAGACATGAATAAAATCGAACTTCTAAGTCATGTCATATGACTAACTCGATTGACTCACCCGAAGCCCGATCTTGAGCCCAAGTTCCAGTTGCATTTTCACATGGAAAGGTGAGGCCCACTCAAGAGTTTCCCATTAGGAGTGATGAGAGAGTGAGTTCCACTCTTTCATGATCCACCCACCATTTGAAAATCGAAACTGATCAAAATTATCGGCACTTTAGGCCCGTTTCTTTATCAGAATTCTAAGAATTCATGTGTGGGAGAATTTTAAATTCTCCAAAAGTTGTCCCCTTTAGTTGAATTCCAAATTTCTCTTTTTTATGGAGGATTTGAAATTCCAACAAATGGAATAGAGAGTGGAATTCCAGAAAAGAAACATAGCATTTCAATGCCTTGTCCAAAAAACCCTAACCTCCCAAATTCTGGTCATAAATTTCGGTGAAGAAACGGGCCTTTGTAATGGATGTCCTAAAACTTGTCCCAACAGGATTTGAGAATATCATTATTAAGAACGTGATTGAGGTATTTTATTAAGAATGTGATTGAGACTATACTATTCAGAATGTGATTAAGACAATCTTTTGCACATTCGATCACATGTAACAGTAATAATCACGTTCTCGTCGTATATGCGGTGGGCCGCCAGAAAAGTGAAAGTATACGGGCCCGCTGATCGATCGATACCTGGTTGGAGCCATGGCGCAAGCGTCCAATCCACGTGTTCAGCTCTGTGATTCCACGGTGGGGCCCCTCCTTGTTTAGGTAAAATTTTAAAACATCCGGTACACTACACGCACGGGGAATATAATTCGAGCTGTTCAATTTTTTTAATACATTTTTGACAAGTGGGTGGGAGTGGGACCCACTACGGAATTCCACGACTTCGATGCATGCACTCCACCCATGCACGGGACGGACCACTCTAGAGCCGTAGGCTTGTAGCCTCTTCATCACCGCTGGAGACACGTTTTTGCTGATGCATGCATCCACTTGAACATTAATATCAACCGTTCATCTTTAAATTTAAAAAAATAAAAGATTCACGCATCTGCTCAAGGAGACCCACAATTAATTTGGCTGAATAACTTCATCTTTCAATCGATTTATACATTAAAAAGAAAAAAAAAAAAAAAGGCTTACATCACACAAACCTAACATAATTACAGAAAATTTCAAAAGACCCCCTATGAATTCCCCCCACTTTTTTTTCCTACCCCCCATCCTCTTCGATTCGCGTATAGAGGACATGGAAACGCGTTATTTTAATTTTTCTTTCTTTTTCGTCCTGTTTTTTTTTTAATAATTTCCCCCACAACCCCTCAAAAAGCCAACCATCTTCGCCCACCTGCTCAAATCCTAACGATCTTCGCCGCCCTGACCACCGGGTTTTCCCTGGCGATCGCCTCCCTTCCAGCCGACTTGTAGTCGTAGCTGCACGCATGCCGATCGGAATACCGGTGCTCCGAGCAGAACAGATCTCCGCACCGGCACCGGAACCCGGTAAGACCCACCTTCTTCCTACAGCACGAGCACCGGTTCACCTGCCTAACCGGAGGATCCGCCGTCTCGCAAGTCAGGATCTGGATGACGTCGGCCTGCTTCTCCTCCTCGACCGGCCTGATGGATGAGGCGGTCTTGGGCTTCTCGAGGGCGGTGCAGGGCGGTGGGGAGTGGAATCCGGCTGCCTGGAAGCATTTCTGGCACATGTTTTGGGTGGCGGGGTTTCCTGAGTAGCCGCAGTTGTTGATGCAGAGGATTAGGGTCTCAGGGACCTTGAATTCGGTCTCTTCTTTCTCCCTCTGCGCCATCTTTCCTTCCTTCCAAGTCTCTTCTTCTCGTTTGTTGTGGAGACTGGGGATGGGAAGGAAGTAGAAGAAGAGGAGGTATTTGTGAATGAAGGAAAAAAGTGGTGGGGGTTTTGATGGGATTTAAAGGAAGAGAAGGGAACTTGGTCGGTAATTAGGGATCGTTTGATTGGAAATGTGGAAGAAAGAGGGTGGATGAAGCCGACCTTTTTTTGGGAACGCGCTTCAAACCCTTCTCTCCCTTTGCATTTTTACTACGCTGCCCCTCTTCACTCTCCCTAATAAGAAAAACCGGAGCCTCTTCACCTTTCCATTTTCTTTTTCCAAGGGGGATGAACCTTACAGTATAACAAACAATCCACACCGCTGCTTAAAGCGACTGCTGGGCCCACACCACAGTCTTCAATCTTAAAAAACACTATACTAGTATTCCCCCTCGTGTCCAATTACAAGAGGTAATGCTACGGTGAGGTATATTTCTCGACAAAGTAAACTGTTTTACTCGTGATTTATATAAGGCAGATTTTTTTATGACAATTTCTGACTGCCCCGGTTACCTTTTTCACATACTTCACCTTGCTTAAAAACGAACAGTGTCTAAACCCTGTTCAGACCAAACGGAGGATTCTGCTGAAAATCAAGCATTGCCAAAGTTTTAGTGGTGGGTCAGATTTCTCTTTCAATCAGCAGTATAGAGTGAGGATCCTACCTAACATGTTCCTAAGGTACTAATAGAAGCTAATGTTTATCACTTTGTATTATTACAAGGTGTGCAAAATATACTTGGGTTGGGTTTGCTTTTAGTGCGAGATCTCGGGATGGTGTGACGAGAAGGTCTGATTATGAATATGGAATTTTGAGTAAGACATGGGATCAATAAAGAATAGAAAAACAAAAGAGAGAATCGGTGTGAGTAAATCAAGTAGTAATGCCAATTGAAAGGAGTTAGTTTGATTGATAATGGGTGGATTCCATTCGTTGGCAAGCTCACGATTAATATTAATTAGGATCGTTGGATTCAAGGTGGCCCTCTCACTATGATGTGATTACGATCTTTCTTTCCTACGTATTGCGGGGATGATTTGGTAATTGCAGCAAGTTATAGGTGGCCTCGCCTTTGCTTTCTAGATATGTCGCTCGACATTTCAGCCGCCCAATCTGACCAGCGACTCCTTTCATCAGGAGTCGCTTTCTTTCCAGGCGGACCGCACACGTGGCGAAAGGTCAGCGCCAAGGTGTTGCTGACGAGGCGCATTCACGTGCGTGCGTGAGCTGGCTGGCTTGTCCACCGGCTCCAGCCCTAGCGGCTTTCAACGCCGAGTCGCCAACTCATATGAAATCACTACGTGATGTGACGGACACGCAAGCACGCACTTCATGTGAGACGGAGGCACCTGATCCTGCGACTCTGGTCCTCTGCGGCATTGACCCAGAGAAATCCTGAGGCTTGGTGTTGAGGTTTTGAGGTTTTCGTTTATGTTTTGGTTGATACAACAAACTTTGTGGTGTTGTCGATGCAATTGATGCGATCATTTCCCGTAGATTTTGAACGTTCGGTGACTTTGATGTTTCGTTCATGAACATGAGAGAGAGATATCTAAAAAAAAAATTTTGAAGTGCAAGGTTCATGCACATTAGAGGTTTTCATAACAAAAGTAACTAGTGTAATGTTTGGGTTTATTCAAAGGCAATGATGATTGTGTTTTGTGACTTGTTAGTATTCGAAACTATAAAACGTGCACCTAATTTTCTTTTAGGTGATTTGGTGGGCATCTAATTAGGGGCGGAACGAGAATGTAGGCTTTGGGGGCACTGCGAAAAAGAGATTTCATGAGGGCATTATAAAAACTAACATTAAATTTTCAATAATTTCAAGGGGTCTTTTGAGATTTAGGGGGCTGGCAGCCTCCTAGTTCCGCCACTGCACCTCTTGATAGTGGGGTTCACCTAATAGTCCATCAGAATAGACCGCACATAAGGAGCTTCCAAATTGCACCGGATTCCCGACTATTTTCATTCAAATGGACTGGACTGTATGATCAACTATAAACACCTTTTTAAGGTGTAAAACTTGTAACTCGTTGATCAAGATGTTAAGTCGATCAAGTAGGGATCCATCTACATCTGTTCATAATTTCATCTCCCAGTGCCATCCCTAGTGAGGCCCAGGCGGGCTCTACATAGATGTGTGCATGGGGTTCCCGTGCACAGTATGAGTTATTATAATGGATGTTCCAGAAACCTCATTATAGTCCTTTTTCTCTATTACTGTTGTCAATGCTTGTTGCACAAACTCCTCCTCTACCCATTCAATTGGGTCGCAGGACCCACCAAGATACCACTAGATCAGTTAAAGAGCTGACCCGAACTAACCAAAAACAGATTGTCAGCCTTAACTAGCTCATTGTCATTGTTTAAAATTGAGGCTGAAAACTCGAGACTCAAAATCGAATTCGACTCGTACGATGCAAAAGAATTGACTAGGATACAATCAACACGGAGACTCGGAAAAGTCATATTTAAAAAAAAAAGTTTAAAAACAAATCCCTTACTTATAAAATAGAAAAATATATTTATTTACATGCATTCGTAGTAATCAATTTGAATTAATAAATTTATATATACAATAAAAGTAACAGCAATAAAGAAAATAAAAGAGAATAATTGCATATTAGAAAATTTGCTGATCTAAATATCAAAAATAAGTTTTAAATTACATTCCAGTCATTATTTTCAAAGTACCAACTCCAAACCTCATGCATAATTACTCACAAATAAATTATAATTGTTTAAAATTAAATTAGCTTTATAAATCATTCGAAATGCAAACAACTTATTAAAATGAGATGGCTCGGCCGAGTCTCCCCTATTTTTTATTCGGTCCTCGATCAAAATAAGATAACTCGGGAGAGTCAAAAGTCAACTCAGATGGTTAAAAAATAAGATGACTCGAAAGAGTCGAGAGTCAACTCGAAGAATTTTGCAACCATGTTCAAAAATATTTAAAGGGTTGCTTTACATAAATACTTTTCACAACTACACTAATTGACTTATCAATGAGTTGTGAGAGAGATGAGGACAAAAGGCAACAATCATAGAGAATCAACTGCATATTTTTTGTAATGTGGATAGTTTTCTTCATCCAGGCGGCCCTAAAGCCTTTTATCTGATAATAGATTTGCGGCGTTCAAAAATGTTGTGCACTTGTGGAAGAGAAAATATGCGATCTACAATCAACCACACAAAGCAAACATCATACACGGGATTTAATTCAGACGTGTGCCTGTGCGAACTCGAACGAAATCCAGCTACTGAGTTAGGTGGCATGGCTACAGTCATTAATTTGAAGACTTTGCCCCATCTAAATCTTAGAAGACTAGATTTTTTGAAAGATGGAGTTGCCTACTTCACAACCAGAAAGTAAGATAAGCCTATATGCTTAACTAAGATTCATGCTACCCAAACTCCTGTCTTGTGTGGCTGTATAACTGAGTCAAACTGTAAAAATTCATTTCAGGAAGAGTAAATGGAAATTTTTCTTGCTGACTTCCTAGAATGCATGAAGGAAAAAGAAACCATCTAGGTTTACATGACTGCATTTTGGAGCATGTAGCAATGTGCTGCTACTTATCATTCTATTATTAACAGATGCTATACTTTTCCAACTGGGAATCATCATCATTTCATTCAATCAACAAACCAGGGGCTACAAGAAGCTGGTTCTTAGAACATAAACCATTTCCAACCAACAAAAAAACTGTAAGAAAACCCAATGTGAATAGCTCCAAGTATTCTGCTCTTGTATTTACAAAACCTGTTAGAGATGGTCATGGTATTATTTACCTACTACTTATAACCAAAATTCCAAATTTCTGCTGGACTCAGGTAGTTAGCCAGATAACCAGCTTGGAGTGGGTTGGCTTTTGGAGTCGAGGGATTGAAGTGATCTCACTACCTCAAACATAGACGGGCGTTTCTCAGGCATGACCGAAATGCAATTAAGCGCAATATCCAGAGCTCTCAACATATACTGATGGTATGAGCTTGAGACCTTGGGATCCAGAACTTGGAAAGCCCCATTTGTCATATTGATTTTCCTCCGCACCCACTTCACAACATCAACAAAGTCAGATTCCGGCTGCTCAGCTTGCCTGCCAGTTACTAGCTCGAGTAGCACCACGCCAAAGCTGTAAACATCCTTTTGCTCAGTTGCCTTCTTAATGCACCCGTGTTCTGTGATTTAGTAAAATAACGACGCATTAGAGATTTATTTTGTCTATACACAAATCTCAATTTCAGCACAAGTATTACATAGAGAAATATACATTCGTACACACTGCACATCCAGGACATAGTGCAAGAGGTGGACAAAGTGTAAATCTTTGTTTTTTATGGGCAAGCTCATGTATAAAGATAGTTACATCAGATATATAAAAGAACTAAAAAATTTCCAGTCTCAGGTAGAGAAGAGAGATGAGAAATAAGGCTCTAAATGTTAAATACGAGGAGTAAGACATGGATGCATGAATACTCACAATCATATACTTGGGTTGTATCCCATCTAAGTTGCACAGATTATTTGAAATGGGCAATGTTATGTACCCCATGTCAGATATTGGGACATGATATTTTCAGATTAGAGATATTTATAGTACTAATGTGAACATTATTTTGAAATTGAAATAATGTTCTTACACTTTTTTGTCTTTTAAAGAGTAAGATACTACAATGTTTATTACTTGATTGTTTGGAGAAGGAATCATATATTACTTCTCTTGGTGTCAAAATGTTCATGTTGTTTCGTTTAAAAAAATAAAGATCTCTTTCAAATTACATAAATCGTGCTCTTTCAAATTACATATATTGTGCCAAATCAACTAATTTTATGTTTAGAGGTATGCCAAACAAGAACCTCTATCAGATTCCTAAATCTGTATCATGTATGCTCTCATCGGTTCCTTAATTGATTGTGTGTTTTTGTATGATCATCCATTTTCTGATTGACCCATTTCTTCCAACCCGCTTTTACCAAAGGATATAACCTCAAATAAATTTCAATGGTACTATCAGTATAACTGAATAGTAAATGAACCAATCCTATTTTACATTTGCTTCAACGCAAGCTAAACCATCATCACTGTTTTCAACACCTATCCCATCTATCCGAGGTCCGCTTTGTGAGGCTATTTTTACAACCAATATAGATAAAAATCATATACAATTGAAATGAAAATAAACTGTCATGAACTGCTATACGTTTAAGGGTGAAAAATAGAAGTAGCTTAAGTGACATATTCATGAAGGATTTTAGCATAACTACAGATAAACAAACTAATTAAGAAAAAGTAAAGTATCAGTAAAGGCCCACACAAGCAGAAATTATCAGAAACAGAAAGAGGAGGACAATACCTGGGGCCATGTAAACAGAGGAACCTGATCCAGATGCCATAACCGACTGATACACAGATTCTCCAACTATGCGATCAAGTCCGAAATCCGCAATCTTAGGCTCAAAATCCTTGTCCAAAAGAATATTCCTAGACTTGATGTTCTTGTGCAGTAAATGTGGGACACAGTCCTTATGAAGATAAGCCAAGCCTTGTGCAGTCCCAATTGCAATTTGCAACCTGATATTCCACTCCAACAGAATATTTGATCTACGCATCACATCTCTTAAGCTCCCCATTTGGAGATATTCGTAAATCAGAAGGATCGAGTCATCAGAGTAGCAGAAACCTAATAATTTAACAATGTTCCTGTGCCTAACCTTTGCTAATGTTTTGACAGCAGCCTTCAAAGCTTTTGAAGACAAAGAACCTGTGTTCACAAGCTTCTTGATAGCAATAAATTCCCCACTCGGTAGATTGATTACATGAACTCTTCCAAATGCCCCACTGCCGACGGCATTCTCCTCATCCATTCCCATCTCCAAATCCTTTCCAGTAATTCTCAATGGATAGAAGAACATTGAATTATAACAACCCTGATGGGACTTTTTTCGGATCGATCGATGCATTACAAAGAATCCAGCAACAACAATCATCATTCCAGCTGCAAATGAAATTGAAATCAGCAAGCAAACAAGGACAGCAGGCTGATCAGACCTCCTTTTCGGCCTTTCCTCGGCGCATGAATTGGGTAATCCTGGGCCACATAAGTCAGGATTTCCTTGCAGAAATGAAGCAGGAAGGCCAGATATGAGCGAAAATGGGACCCTGCCTGAAAGCTTGTTAAAGGAGACATTGAACAGAGCAAGCTTCAAGTTTTGGAGCCCAATTGGGATCTCCCCACTGAGATTATTGTTAGAAAGATCAATGTAGGTGAGTACTGGTAACTCAGCTAGAGAGGCAGGGATTTGTCCTGAGAAACTATTGTCTGCCAATGCCAAAGACACTAGCTTTCTGCATTTTTTAAGCTCAGGTATCTGACCTGACAATGAATTATGTGAGAGATCGATGATACTCATGACGGGCGAGTCGCAAAAATTGTCAGGAAGATTGCCATAGAATCCATTAAGAGATGCAGAGAATCTATACATACTGCTAATTACTCCAAGTTCCTGAGGAATTCTACCAGTAAAGCTGTTGTTGTCTATTTCAACTTGCTCTAATTGAGAAGCCATGGAAATTGAAATGGGTATTTCTCCTGAGAATCGATTGTTTTCTGCTCGTATTAGTTTTAGCTTGGGCAAAGACCACAACCGATTAGGGAAATTCCCATCAAACCCGTTGTTATGAACTTGAAATCTCTCTAGATTCAAGCAGTCCTGAAAGGAGTCAGGTATAAGACCAGAGAAGAAATTTGTGTGGAGATTGAGGTTTATAAGGCTTTTTCCTTGGCAGACATCAGAAGGAAAAGACCCAGATAGGCTGTTCAGAGAAACATCCAAAGACACCAGCTTTGCCAAACCAGAACCAAACCCCGAAGGAAAGTTTCCAGTCAAGTTGTTCTTAGAAAGATCCAAGACCACTAACCCATGCAAACCCACAAAGGAATCAGGAATCCCACCATAGAAGCCAGACCTTTGCAGCAAAAGCTGCTGCAGCTTCTGAAGCTGCCCAACCTCTTGAGGAATCTCACTCATGAGAAATGGGTTTTCAGATAGATCAAGAAAAAGAAGCTCAGACAAGCTCCCAACAGCAGAAGAAGGAACCTCACCTGAAAACCTGTTCTTCCCCAAATTGAGGACTTGGAGGCTACTAAGTGAGCTCAAGCTCTGCGGAATCTTTCCTTCCAGATAGTTGCTGCTCAAATCAAGAACCTTCAAGGAACCCAACTTGGAGATTTGATCTGGCAAAGTACCCCATATGAGATTGCTGCTGAGATTTAGAGTCTGCAATGCAGTGCATTGGGAGAGGTGGAGAGGGATGGATTGGTTGAAAAGGTTGTTTGCCAGGTTGAGGTGAGAGAGATTGGGAAGTTGGCAGATAGATGGAGAGATGTCTCCAGAGAGGTTAAGGCCCTGGAGATTGAGAGAGATGACTGAAGGAGGAGAGGTTTGGGTGCAGGTGATTCCAACCCAGTTACAGGGATGAGTGAGTGAGGTGTTTGGCACTGAAGTTGAATGTGCCCAGGTGGAGAGGGACTTCATAGGGTCTTGGATAGAGGACTTAAAGGTGAGAAGGAGGTCTGGCTCAGTTTCTGTAGCAGAGGTAAGGATGAAGAAAGAGCAGAGAAGAGAGATGATGGCAGCCATAGGAAATGCTGTTCTACTCTTCATTGCTCTATGGCCTGGACTTTGGAGGAGACCTGTGTTTTGGTGAATCATGGGAGAGGAAATGGTGGAACAAAGGCAATGGGTTCTTGTGCTTTTATGCAGAGATTCTGCTCTTTTGCAGGTGAAGGAAATGACAATAATCATAGCCAGTGGGTACACTAAAATCTGATTCTAGGCTCACAGCTTTTTGTTAAGGAATTTGGGCTTGGCTGTGTCCTGGAACTTAACATCAAAATGGTGGAATCAAATGCTGATATGGGTAGAAATAATGTAACACTATTGAATCATATCATAAAAATTCAAAAGTTTGAAATGAGTAAATTTAACTTATAAGACTAATTATTATGGAGTACTTGATTAAATTAAATTTAGCCTTACAAAAGTTTAAATAGGATTACAGCTGATACAACTAATGATCACTGTGATGCCCACCAGATGAAGAGGTGACAACTATTGAATTTTGGAAATGATGGAGATCCTGATTTAAAATCTGATTATGAAAAAGGTCAACGTCTGACATCACTTTGTTGCATAGTTTACTGAGCTCATCCAAGACAAGACAGGTATCCAGAGAGAGAGAGAGAGAGAGAGCCTAGGGGCCTAGACTCTCTTACACAGTTGTTCCAGCAGATATTAGGCTTATTATTTGATTAATTAAATTTATTGGAGGCACCCATTTAAAAATCTAAATCACTGCCGGAATCACTAACTAACACAGGGGTTCAAACACAGTGTTAGGCTTATAATTTGATTAATTAGATATTTTATATGTTATTAACTCAATTTGGTTATAAATACACTAATAGATCAGTGGTTGGTGGCCGGTAGGCTATCTCCTTGTCCACTCACAATAATTGGGGATCTACCTCTTGTGCTGTAGCATGGGAAGTTTTTTTTTTTTTTTTTTAACACTCGAGTGGCAAGGAACTTAAATAGTGTCTGTGAGGGGGAAATTCAATTTGACTTTTTAATTTATTAAAAGAATTATCATCACTTTAAAGATCTTATTCCAATTATATTGGGGTCGGCGACATAAACTTTATTTTTTTATTCTAATTTATCATTAGCCAAGCCCTTCAATATATTGCACTTCTTAAGATTTTTCATTTATGTCTTCTTCGACCTTTATCTTCTTCTCGGTGAGCCATCCACCTATATCAAATAACTTGTTTTGCATGCATTATTAGTGGTCAACATTGGACATGTTCAAAATATCTCAAATGGTTTCTCTTATTTTTATCATCCATTAATGTTAAATGCTCCCAAAATCGTTTTATTATATACTGTACTTTTGAGTTTTACCATACATCCACCTCAACATTTCCATTTTTTCTACAATCATTTTATACGTATATTACTTTTTATTTAATCGATATTCAACTCTCTAGATTGTTGATGATCCAATTATTATTATCTTAAAATTAAGATTTAAATTATAATAAAAAAAAATTGCGCTCCCCGTCAACCTATCTAATGCAATCCACTTTCTTCACCCTAACTTAATACCAATCCAAAAAATTGATGAAGCTCATTTAGAAAACCACTTGCGTTTAATTAATGCATTTGGTGCCACTGTAAGGATTTTTTAACATTTTTAAGAGGGTCACTATCGTACGGTCGGAATTACCAAATCAGTATGACCTTATGCCAATCAAGTGGAGGAGATGGACGGTCCTCGTCAAGATCTGGCCCATCTCTTTTTAGAGCACAGCTTGGATCACTATTACACGTGGTGATCAGGAGCACGGTATCACTTTTATTTTTAATGAATGGACCATAGACCGGTGCCGGTGCTGATAAGACAGGGATGGGTCCACGTTCGAGACAAAAGTCCACTTCCCACGCGCGAAAGATGCCACTTGTACGATGTGAATATTTTCTCAAAAGTCAACTTCTCGTCCACCCTTTTAGATTTGAAGAAAAAAACTAGAGGCATAAACAGTAGGGTGCACAAAAAAAAATTCGTTGAACTGGTTTGATCGGATCCAATTACATTCGTGGATTTTTAACTAAACTGAAGGTAAACGAATCAGTGACATATTACAAATCTTGTAATCCGTTAGCAATAATAGATCGGTGACAGATTTTACTCTCAATCCGTGGATTCAATCCGATCCATTGATATTAAATATAAATGAAAAAACTTAAGAGGTCTAAATATAAGCTAAGAAATCTAAACTTAAGGAGTCTAAATATATTAGTAATTTATACTTTTTTTGTGTGGATTGTTAGATATCTTTCTTTAATATTAGATTTGAAGGATTAAACGGATTAAACCGATCTGATCTGGTCATCCACAGATCGGATCGAATTGGTTTTTAATAGTCACAGATAGGTGACAGATTCCCAATCCATACCAATCCGATCCGTGCACACCCCTCCCAAACAGTGCTACCATTGGATCCAGGTCCAAGTCAAGTGTGTGTATTCAAGCTGCTCAATGGGGCCATGAAATTGGGCCCTGACCCAAGTTAAAGTACTAGATTGTTTATCAGGCCTCCGGCCCATTGAACTCTAGTAATGCATCAATTTTGATATAATTATATAGTTTAATGTATATTTGTATGTATAAATTATATTTACGGTTGTATTGTATGTATAAATTATATCTAATGTACTACTTAGATAATTATTATTAGTATAGGGGGGGGGGGAATTTTCTCCTGAGCACAAACTCTTGAGAAAGCGATAAGAGAAAGATCAATAGTTTGTGGAGATTCTACTTTGAAGCTTTGCTTGTACAAAGAGAGGATTTTACTCTACAAGTATTCATGTTCAATAAAGTAAGAGAAATCTTCATTTGTACTTATTAAATTTAAATCAGTACTCTTAAAAACATCAAAATAATTTTCTTCCCTATTGTAAGTGTGGTAGAGGGGACCTCGAGTCTTTGAAACCAAACTTTAGATAAATGAATTGATTGCAGAGCAAATGTGCTGCCCAAGGGATTGTTCGATAAGCGAAACTATAGATGCCAAATGAAAGGTCTCTAACCTAATTGCAGAGCAATTGATCCCACCATCTTCCAAGGCCATGCACGTAAAAATTTAACGCTGGGTCCCTCATTGGATTTTTTAACAGCTCAAAACCACTATCTTCAAAATTTGGCCCACCAACACTAATTTTGACCAGTTTATGGTTAAGAGGTGCGCCCCACTTCTGGATCTGTGAGGCTTGATCACGAGTGTAACTTTACATTAGTTTCGTATGTCTCCATGACTCCATCCCAAAAGATGAAAAACTTGCCATATTTCCAAAAAGTTATACCAGAGGCACATGGTAGGTAGATAATCATTATTGGTGTTATCATGACTTGACGAAATAGTGTGAAAATGATGTTTGTCTCTGGAGTCTCGGGTCGTTTACTTTACTCCATTGAAAAGTTACAAGGGATCTTCTCTTGTTTTTATCCAGGGTATAAGTCAACCTCAACATCAAAGCTCCCTTGAAAATCCAGAACATGATTTTCGAGGGTGGTTGTGGTTTTCCGTTTTCACTTGATTGCAATTCCCCAAGCATGAATGTTTGGGAGCCTTTGTCTCCGGAAAAGGAATGGAAAAAAAAGAAAAAGGACATTGGTTGGTGGGTGGCTTTCTATCAATTTAATGTCATTGCAAGTTGCAACAAAGGAAGATTGAAAAGCAAAGAGGAACCTGTATACACTACATCTCACCTTGGCTTTTTGGGGTTTTTATTTATTTATTTATTTTTGTGAATGTTTTTGCTCTATCTTGAGTAGAGAAAGATTAAAATGGGTTTTACTGTTAAGTCCACTTGCTCACACAATTGGGCCATAGGAATTGGATATTTATCATTTATGCTATAAATAGTTAAAAATGAAGGCCAAAAGTGAATTTTTAAAAATAATGGTAAAATAAGCTTTTATTTTAAAAAAATAGAATTAAAGAAAAATAGGAAATGAATAACTATGGGCCCGTTTATTTACTAGAATTCATGACAATAAATTTTTTTATTGTGATTGGACTTTTTTGGACATAATGTGACATCTTGTCCTTAACATTTACAAATATCATGTTTTTTCACTAGCATTTTAAAATCCTAACTATCTAAAAGGCCTCGAACGGCTTTTGAGATTTAAAGAATCCCAACCCCTTTAACTTTTTGTGAAATTTCTGAATGCTCAAGTACAAGAGAGGACTTAGGGATTCCACCATGTCTAAAAACTTCAAAATTCTAAAGAGAGGAAATTATATGAATTCCAATATAAAAACAGGCCATAAGGTTGATAACTGGTTATTCATTTTTCTTTGATTCTATTTTCATAAAGGAAAATGTTATTTGATCTCATTTTTAAAAATTGAGCTATGGTCTTCATTTTTAACTACTAACGACATTTCACCATACTGTGGGGTCTACCGTTTGGTGTTTTAGGTCCACCTTAAAAGGTTCATACTGATCAGATAACAGTGAAGACAGCATTTGATCATGCTGCGTTTGACACAAGGACAGCTGTATGGATGTCGGGCACGATACCACATCCCAGCCATGTATCAAATGTGACCCACTTACAGTAATCTTTGCATAATATCAATAATAATATCAAGGGTAATGTAGCCTTGCATGGAGATTAGATCCCAAGTATCTTAAAATCACCAACATAAATTATATTTATTAATGAACTCAAGTTCATATATATTCATTTGCTTTGGGTCACCAATGAGTGAGACTAATTGTAAGGCAACACCTCGGCGTCTTGTGTACGTGGTAGTAGGACTGTTGGAACATTCAATGGTCAAGATGGAATCTATCCTCATTATCCCCTTGTGTCAATTAATAGATCTATCATTGGATAGATACTGATCGTCACTATAATTGATTGGGTCTGTTACAATCTATCTAGAGAGCCAAATCATCAGATATATTGCACCAACAGCTATGACACTTGATTTAATATATGGTAAATATATCTCCTATAATGCCTTTATGAAGTTGAGGTGATAAATCAAATCCTTATGTTACAGTTGCTGATAGAAGGTTTGTAGCTCTAATGTGGGCATAATGATATCTTCTTCATTGTGCCCTTCAAATATCAGTTGAATCAACAGAGACAATTATTAAGCCAAACCTCTGTTTTGACTAAGAAAATGTCAACAAAAACAATTACATGAGAAGAAATGCTCCAATATATCCCTCTACAGATCTCTGTGGGAGCAACTTCTCTCGATCCTAATAGTTGGTCAAACTCTCCCTCGTGTACAGGAGTGCACTCACGTATCATTAAAACACAGACATTGAAGATGCAAGTAATTCATCAAACTGTTGTCATCTAGAATGTTTCAAACCAATGGATCTCACTTTGATCAAAGTGAAAAATGATATTTGGGCACCTATCAGATGCCATGTTGCTCACAATCAATATTGCTCATCACATGGATCCACCAGGCTCACAATCAAATACCATTTGGGCAGTCTTCTTCACAGAACACCATGGAGCATGAATTCTGCTATTGTAATTGCTTTAATAACATCCCAAAAGCTAGGGGGCAAAAAAAAGTTTTCCTTTTAAGTACAAACAAAAGCACTCAAAAGCATTTTATATTCAGATATGGGCCAGTCGAAAACATATAAACAAATCATAGACCACATAAATGGACAAGTGTCAAGCAGAATGCAAGGAACTTCAAGTAACCTGGATTTGATCTTAAAGAGGCAGTAATCCTCCCGAAAATTCACTTCTCAAACATCTCTCAGGAGTCCAAATGCACTCTACTCCACCTGAGGGCAAATAATAACACCCCATTTACGCATTTCGTATTCACAAGATACCTAGATATGATCTTTAGAGGCAGTAATCCTCCCAAAAATCCACTTCTCAAACATCTCTTAAGAGGTCCAAACGCACTTCATCTGAGGGAAATAAGAACACCCCATTAATGCATTACGGACCATAGATTCCATGCTTGAGATTGTCGAATTGCACGTAGCAGTATAGACAGACCTGCTACCCAACTTGGAACACTTCCTTGTAGACCACCTATAAATATAGAAACAGGAAAAGAAGCTGCTAGCCCACCCTCCCACTCTTAAAAAGAGGTTCATTGAAGTCCCCTTGTAAATCTGCAGAGTAGCTTCTTGACGTCATGACAGGCTGTCATTGATTTTCACTGTTTATATTATTCAGAACATTGAATTTTGTTGATTTAAGAAGGACCAATATTCGCCTCCTGCTTCTGTTCAATTTGAAGTCCGTACATAAGTGAGGTTCCGTTTGTTTGGAGAAGAAAGGTTGTTGCCAAAGTTCACAGCTCCATTCTGAATATTGCCTGCAGCCTCACTGGCCATACTCAGTGGCGTGACCTGGTCATCTCGTTTCCACTGTAAGCTCCGAGCACCAGATTTGATTGGGAGTCGGGTCCTGAATGCATTTGGGATGGCAGCTCTTGGGAATGGTACTCTGGCATACCTGGCAGCAAAGGGAGAGGGCCGAGGCATGCGGGGCCAAACCAACATAGGAGCTGCTTCGAGATGTGCAGAGCCTCTCCGGACAACCTGCATGAGGACATGCATTTACAGAAGTCAGTGAGGAGAACAGACCACAGCCAGGAGTGCACATTAATAATTGTATTCAAGTAACAAAACATAGGGGGTGTCAACAAGCCAGGTCAGGAGGCGGGTGAGGTCACCGGGACCCAACCTGATCACCTCTATGGTGGACCCAAGCCTGACCCAACTATTGCTTCCTTACTAGAAAGAATGCAGTTCTGTTCATCAGCTCTCAGTTTTGAGTCTTTTGACCGTAAAAGTGGTGGTCTCCACAGCTGATAGTGTCATCAAGTCATCAATCATCAAGCAAAATGTCTGGCATAGTGCCACTCATACATTTAAGATAGAAACCACACAGGCCTACAACATGCAAATGGACAACAGTTGGGACTCCTCACCAACCTGAATCTCAGGTTGCATTTGGGGCAGGTTAAGCCACCTAAATTGCAAAATGGCACTTGACAACCCAGTCCAACCAGCCATGTTCTAAAATTGGTTCAAGACAGGGACCCGATTCCGATCAATCCACTGAAACCCCTAATCATATGAAGCCAGGCCCAAAAGACAAAAATACGTACAGTTTCCAGGGGTCTCTCTGCATGAGTGGCCCTGGTTCAGTAGTTCATACTACAGATATGATGGTCCCACAGTAAGAAAGAACATCTGAAAATTTCACAATCCCAGTTAACCCAACCTTATGCCATTCTCTACTTTTTTTCTCGATAACTGTAAAATTTATTGCACCAAAAGGAGAGAACCGAAAAGGGCAAACACAAGCAACACCACGAAATGGGACAGATTTGTTGCATAAGCAAATAAACCCATGCAAATGAAGGCAGAAAGAGACACATACAGAATATTTCCTTTCTTCAAACATACAGAAGATTTCCTTATTTGGCAGGCAACTGTCCTAGTAGCAGCGAACTTCGGCCTAGAGAGCCCATATGGCTGATGACTCCCCGGAACCAGCAGGGCTCAAACCCACAGTCAATTACCCTAGAAGGACAGTTGTGATGTCTCCTAACCATGGGCTGGGCAGGCGGGATGATACATGAAGAAGATTCATTAGCAAATGAAGGTGTCCTTAGATCAGAACATTGTTTTGGGAACCCCTCTTTTAACGTATTTTTTCTCTTCATTTGTCAATTAAGTCTGTAATTAACTACTAATAGCTACTGGCTAGGGCAATCCATTCACACTGTAAGTAGGAACTAGAAAATATCATTCATTCATACATCCATAGCACAAGCTTGAAATAGCCATGTCGATAAATACCACCATGTAGGCAAGTGTACATGAATGTAAACATACATACATACATACATACAATTTACAGCCAAACACACAAGTTACTCAAAACTTAACAAATTGATTTAAAGCTGACTTTCAGGTCCTGGACCAATTTTGGAAAGTAGATGGAATTTCAACTCAGCTGACAGTAAATTGGAAGTAAAAGTCATAACGATGACACAGTTAAATTGATTTACCTTCAGAATACGTGACATGAATGATGTGCCATTGAGGGATAATGCATGCTCTGCTGCTTCTTTGCGCATGAACTCAATATACGCCGACCTGCTTCACAGGAGAACAATGTGACATTCTTTAAGGGAAAAAAGGGATCATCTTTAGAAAATTGACTCTAAGAAAAGGAAACAGAAGCTGAGACTGTTGAGACTTCTTTACCCTTTTGGTTGTCCAGTTGCAGCATCTGCCACAATAATCACTTTTAGCACTTCTCCGAATTTATTGAAATGTCGAGAAAGTGTATCCTTTGTAGCGGCAAAATGGACCTGTATATCATACATTGGTTACTTTAGAACCATGACATAAAGATGGCTGGTGATAAATCTCAAAACCACAGGTAATTACATTGTTTACAAAGATGGTCCGAGAATCAACATTTTCTGATGGCCGAACAGTAGAATACGAACCTGCAAATGATGGATAACAAACACATGATCAATTAAAAATAATGGAAAGAAAAAATGAAAACGCTCTTGCGCGCATGAGAGAGAGAGAGAGTAATGGATAGAGAATCTCTACGTTTATTCAATTATATGTTCAAATACTGCACTAGGTGATGCACAATTGAGTTATATAATAATTCAATTATTGAAGAGCTGAAAATTAAAAATAAATAAATAAAAAGGCAACACATTTACACCAAATTGCACAGGTGCAACTTTTTAGAAACTGATATACTTTATTTTAAGAAGTCATTGGTTTGCAATCATGCACCAGGGAACCATTTCTAAAACACGGACTGGCAAAAATTGCCAAGCTTTTATTCACAAAGGGAAATTGAAGAAAAAAGTCGATGCACACTGACTTCACACTAAATCAATGCTTGGTACCAAACGGAAGTACAGGCGTATGTCCGCACAAACTCGACTCTTACCAGTTGTTGGTGGCATAGTCTTCAGAACCTCCTTTTGAGTACCCACATGAACCATTTCCTGTTTGATGACAGGGACAAATATAATTCAGTAAAACAGTTAAACAGAAGAGCACAAGGGAAACGAACCCCTCAAAACCCTGATTTGCAGGAAATGAACAGAATCAATATCCATACAAGTACTTTCAGAATTAGTTAATTAAAAGAAAGATCACAGATATCCAATATTGTATCAAGCAAACAGCTAATGTGGTGGATCCGACACCATGGATAAGTGAGACAAAAAGTGGCAAATGATCACAATCTGTCCTTTCTTTTTCTCCAAATGGTAACTAGTAAATTTATATTAAGAAGAAAGCATACAACCAATACATGAAAAACCTATCAGCGAGATTCAAGCATGACGGTATAAGAGATCCCAAACAAAACAAAGGAACAACCCTTCAACTGATGCCCTGAAATTTGAAAATGGAGCACAAAATGCAGCAACAGGAAAAACCAGGCCCATGAAGGATGTGAGGCGCAATGCATGATGGTGAAGGAAAGACTTGCAGTTTTCTCCTGTCAAGTTGGTGAATTCTAACATAACAGTGGCAACAAGCTATCTTAGTGGGAGATGGTTTTCATCATCATCATCATCAAATCCTTTGTCCAACTATGTTGGGGTCGGCTATATGAATTCTGTTTCTCCATTCTAATCTATCCCGAGTCAAATGGTTTTCGCATTAAAGTAATTTAAATTGAAGTTCTATAATTCATAGATTAAGAGGCAACTGCAGAAAAGTGCAGCTATAGAAGCAACGGCCCAACTTTTCTGCTTTCTCTTGATAGGTATTCAAGATCTTCTTTTACTCTGTCGGAGAAAAAAATTCCCTGACACATTTTTTCAAATAAAAAAAGTGTTATCTGATTTCAGTAAAGGGGGGTCATTATAAATCCACTTACATTATCATTTGCTGCCATGACTGTACTGTTATCTTTCATTGTTGGAACACCAAGCTTGCCAGCAGCAGCCTCTCCCTCCTGCACAGCCACCTGGTTATCTATTTCAACATCCTCCATTGCTGTCTTGTAATGTGGTGGCTTCCATGTATTTACATTCACAGAGATATTCACAATCTTGCTAGAAGCATTAGACACTGCAGATCTAGGTGTATCCCGATCCTTCATCAGTGTTTTCCTTATAACTTCATCTGCATCATTAGCAACACTGTACTGTACCATCAGTGAATCGTCATCCTTTTTTCCAGATGAAGCAGTCGGAAAGGCATTTACAACCCTGTCTCTTGTAACGTTGACTTCATCATATCCATCATTATCAGAAGCAGAATCAGAGGCTAACCCAGTATCATCGTCCAACATAGTCAAATCTCCTTCAATTTTTCCACTATAGTCACTTTGGAAATATCTAGACCCTGCTTCTCCTATCATCTGATCAGAATCATTATGCTCGGCATTTTCCAATGTGGGAGCTCTAAGCATAGATGATAGATTGGTAGCCTCTGATGTGACCTTGCCACGACCCAACCGATCAAACACATTTCCAGAACATCTAACCTTCATCACATCTTCAGCTGCTTCAGCTGCAGCTTTGATAGCAGTTGCCACAGCATGTGGCACACTTGCAACAGATCTCATTTTCTTAGATCGATCATCCAGCGATGCATCTCCAGTTGACGTAGAAACCACTGAGCGCAGACGTTTAAACACCGGCTCTGGTCTTGAACTTGAAGATTGAGATGTCCCCACTGCATCTCGCACAGCAAACTGAAGAAGCCTACGAGGGGCATCAATGGTTGGATGTGACGCCACCTCTCTCTGAAAAAATAATTTAAGAGCAGATAAAGAAACAATAAGGGAGATGCATGGATTTATTTAAGTAAAGCAACAAATGAAACTAAGAATGATTCCATTATTTACAACAATCTCATTTTTAACATTGGCAGCTTGGAATTATGAAAATTCTCTGAAAACTTAAGGAACTATGATTTTCAGGTGATAAGAAGACAGCCACAAAAATTATTAAAACAGCTACACAGTCACTTGAGTTTTTTAACAGTATTCACGCATGTGTGTGTGTCTATATAGGATAATTCTCCAAAACGGCCAACTTTAAAAATGACCCTTTTCTGCCCCTCCTTTTTCTGGGCATGGGGCCCACCTTGAGCCAATCCAGTCTTTTCACATACACTAACTCCCCTGATTAGTCACAAGTCCAAAGTTGACACTCACCCAACTTTTCCTCACCACTGGATTAGAATCGTAAGAAAATGATGCCTCTAAAACCATTAAAATTTAGGGCCATGGATCAAAGGATTAGGATGATCTTATGGAGTCTAAACTTTGCACATAGGTATGTCTGATATAGATCTTTCCATCCAACAAACTTCCTTGATCATCATGTAGCCTGGGGGGTCCAACTAAGAGGGGTGTTTTCCTCCTAAAAAATATCCCGGTATTTTCTAGCGCCGCCAGAGAGAGAGAGAGAGAGAGAGAGAGAGAGAGAGAGAGGCCCCCTCTTTGCATCCAACAAAAGTGGCAACTCATACTGCCTATATGGAATTCCACACAACTTTCCAGGCATTCCAATTGTGTAACATTTACACCAGACATTTGAATTTAAAATGCCACCTGAGATTGTCTTATTGGATTTTAGTTGTGAGATTATCATTATATCAAGTTATTTATGAAGATGTTAAGTTATTTATATTAATTGGTTTGAATCTTTCATAAGTGGACCCCATTGAGAGCTTCACAAACTTCTCTATCACCATTAGATAATGAAAGTTTCAGTCTTTTTAGTGACCATGGGCCCACTGTAAGATTATAAAAATATCAAGTTTCATAGTAATAAATTTTACATTCACTCACCCCTGTGAATTGGGATTATTTCTAATTTTACACCAATTCAACCATTAACAATGGTTAAATTCAATAATAAAAAAATAAGAGAGCCCCACTGATTGATTTCCAATTCATTATCAAAGGGCCTTTTTTTGCTCTTAAATACTCTTAAGTGCATAAGGCCCTGAATGGCCGTCAGGTTTATGCATGAGAGAGAGAGAGAGAGAGAGAGAGAGAGAATCTAGGAAAGAGAAAATCTTGGGATTGCAAGCTTTCTTTCCTAAGAAGATAAGAAATATATATCATCAAAGCCTTGTCCCATCTATGTAGAGGTCGGCTACACGAATTCTATTTCTCCATTCTGATCCATCTTGAGCCAAGTCCTTACATATGTTACACATCTTTATATCTATTTTTATTACCTCCATCCACGTCATCTATGGTCTTCTACTCCTCTCCCTTTGTGGGCCATCAACCTTCATAGCCAAGCTTTTTCTTACTAGCGCGGTAGCCGGCTTATGTTAGACATGTCCAAACCATCTCAAATGGGTTTCTCTAATTTGATGCCCTATTATTGCTACCCTTTAAAGATTCCAACAAATGAGATATACATTTCTCTGCTATCTAGAAAAGTGGGAAGCTCTGGCCCTTGTTTGGAAGTAGTAACCTCCTTGATTGATTATTTTTATGTGTGTTTTATTTTTACCCATACAGAATAAGATAAATAAAAGACAAAAAACAGACTATGGAACAAAGAATAGAACTGATTGTTAACAATGAGTGTATAGATTATACAGCACATACAACTTTTTAAGCATTAATTCGCAAAGGATGTTCGGGACTCGTCGTAGTATCAAATCCTTTTACCATCTTTTTTTTTGCGAATCCTTTGGGCCCCAAATTTTTAATCCAAACCGATCAACTCTTTTATTGACACATTAGACCCCAAAACATTTAGTTTGATGTCTTAAACATTCATAGATTTTGAGATATTTGAAGTTTTACATGTGTAATATGAACCATTCACTTTTACTCATCTGAAAATGGTGCGTCCAAACAAACATGGCATTCACATATGCAACATTTACATCATATGTAAATCCCATTCTCGTATCTGATGCAGCGTAGACCTCATGGCCACATGTGTAGGGCCCACATAAATTTAGGGATTTATTTTTATGTCAATAGTTTCTAATTTTATTGTAATTAGGATAAGATTCTAGTTTCCTAGTTTAAGTAGGTTTCTTAAGGCTTAAGTTATCTTTTTTATTTATATGGCATTGTAGTAAAGAATTATTCAGTTGTTGATTAATGAAATTGGGTTTTCCCATTGAGGTGCGTCCTCGGTTATTATCTCTGCGGAGATTGATTGTGTCTACGAACACGTGCTTCGGCACCCATTGTGCTTTTAGCACTTCCACCGCAAGCCCTAACCCTAGGGCCTGCATCAGTATCCCATGCGTAAAAAAGACCCCTCAAGTACCACAGAATGGTTATGAAAATCAAAGTAAACAAGTCTCATAGTTTTAGTAAAGTTTTGTTGGCAAGTAAATACCATTAATGCATTCAGTTCAACAACAGAAGAAAAAGTATATCACAAGCTCTGACCTGCTTTGACTGTCGCTCATCTTGCAGCTTCCGTTTCCTATGAACCGATGATCTTGGAGAGCGTGTCCGATTCACCCGATCTGATTTGCGATGGGGCTTCTCAGAATGAAAACTGTCAATTGCACTGCTGCAAAGAGGAGGGGGGTCGGCTGCCTCCCTCACGAGCCCTTTCCATTCTCTACGGCGACGGCTTCTAGATTGATTGACAGGTTTTTCCCTGTCATAATCGGAATCTGAGTGTAAGCTGCCACTGAGTTGCTTTGGCAATGAATCATTTCTTTCTGACTTCATTTTTGTCTTTGCCATCTCGTCTGAGGAAGATTCCCGAGGTTGCACATACAGATCCAAATTTGAAGAGAGATGATTCCACAACCTGTTTATGAAAAGCACCACAATCAATGTGAGAATTACTTAAAACTATGGCCCATTATACAACTTCTAAGAATCCACTTTGCTCTCTTTTCTTCCTTTCTTTCATTTTTCCTCCTCTTTTTTTTTTTTTTTTTAAATCTGTTGACTCAACTGCAATTCTGGCTGAAAAAAATGAAGAGAGAGCAAGGATACCAGTTTATAAACGAATCACTGTCATCCCCCAAGAATACATTCAGCTCTTTCTTGGCCTCTTCTTTCTGCCTGCCATTTCTGAGTAACACAATGACATATTCCTGCATGCAAAATGCAAACGCAGAATGAATTTTTGTTTTGAAAATATGAAACTAGTTATTGGTAACCTCTGACTCTGTCCGGAATCTGGATCTCTAAATACAAAGATCAAGTTAATCCTTAGATAAAACCCAGCTAAAAGATAAAGCTGCAAGCCTGCAAAAAGATGGCATGTTTAAGTGATAAGCATCACCTGAGAACTGTAGCCCAGAATTTTACATAGTTAAATTATCAGGAACCTTGTTCAGATTATTTAGAACTATTGCTGCTGGTAATGCTCCAATACATGGATTCAAACAGTATAAGACACTTAAAATAACCAAGTAATTGGGACTGATAGACGAATGTAGAGTTTGGTGTGGACAAAAAATAGGACTGATAAATGATAGCGTCCTATGCTGATACCAAAAGAACAAGATGATGGTTCACATTGTCTTCAGTATCCTAAACTGATCTTGGTGGTCGCGCAAACCCACCTCAACTATATGGAGTCATACCACTTGGGGTCAGACCTTCTAGAGGAATTTAACAAACTTAGAGAGTGATCCTTGGAGAGCCTACTAACTAAAATCAAAATTAATTACATCACTAAAAACAGTAGATATAAATGCATATATTGGCTGAGAGGTCAGAATTCTCTTCTTAGGTCTCTTTTATGAAGCATTTTTTCTCTGAAGTTATATCTTACGCAGACCGTGCTTCTTATATTCCATTACAGGCGATTGAGGCCAATGAGGCACCAATACAAATACTGCGACTGAGATGGATACAGAACATCGGCCATGACACCCAATTCTCCAAATCCAGGGTATTGATATGGATATGGAGAATACCATTCAAAAAAAAATCAATTAATAACATATAGTTTAGATGTTACCTGATTTTTACTTAATACATTTTACCATGTTTTGTGCTTATGCTTTTCTTGCATGGAATAAAATATTCTTTCAAGCATGCTATGTAATAGGATTTAATTTTGTCAAATTCTATACAGGTATACAACAATATCTAATACAAAGAGACTCATAAAGAACATATTCTACAAGTAGCCTGTAAAGCACAAATGCAGCAAAAAGGTAGTATTATATCATTCCCAACATGATACATAGAATAGAACTTGAGCATATAAAAACAAACCTGCCTTTAACCCGCAAACTAGCCTCAAAACTTATCCCACTTCCAAAGAGAACCCACCCTGCCAGACCTATCCCCCACTTGAATCATGGACTTCCATGCCACTAATTTGTATCCATATGAAGAATTGGGACTGGGAAGAAACAAGAAATTGGGTCACACGCAGACACTGCTAAATCAATCCTAAAGCAACTTAACTCCTTTCAGGCAAGATCATATCTGTATAAAGTCTATAAATAAGATCACTGACTCATGTGAGGCCAACGCTGCTATGGTCGATTTTGACCCCTTTCGCCTCTCTTTCTCTTATTGTGTCTTCCCCATCAAATAAGTGACAGATGCCATATCATTGAACCTATGATGCCCGACTATGGATACAAGGGTTGGGGATACAACTTTGCAGTTTTGGAAATCTAGGACATGGACATGAATGCGATTATCCAATTCATAACATGAGATTTCATGTTTTATTCTAAAACTTCTATATACAGTGTATCATTTTCTTCTTTAGAACATTTCTAACCAAAAAAATATCTAAACTTTAGAAGAAATAAGTTATAAAGTTGCTATCTTTCGATCTACATGCATGATTTAGGTTTAGAATCGCTTCCAGATTACTGAATATGATCAAATCACATCTTCCAAACTGCTGCCAAAGCAACAAACAGTTCACGAGATTACAGAATACCCAATACAAAAACACATGTATCGATATAGAGAGAGAGAGCGAGAGAAAGAGGAAGGAGAAACATTACAACGAGAGTATCGTCTGTGTAATCCCCCATGAATTCTTTGAGCTTGTATTCCACTCGATCTCGAAGCTGCGCAGCACCATCGGTGCTGAAATTAACCCTAAATGTCCGATGATCGTCTAGATCCGAGCCGTCCATTGTCCGAAAGAGAGAACCTGTTTGTTTTCTCTTCTTTTGAAGACGGATTTTGCAGAGAAATACGAAGCAAGAACCCTAGGTTTCTATTGATCTCTTTTGAATAGGCGGTGAAGGAGGCAAGAGGACGGAGAGGGGAAACGACGGTGAGGAAATCTGAGCAGTTTCACGCGGGTACATATGTAAATGTTGGCAGGGTTAAGGCTATCCCGCGGGGCCTACTTGGGGTGGGCCCTACCTGATCAATCCAATCACGTCACCCTGGCCCCTATGAATGTTGGCTTTAAAAAAAATTAAAAAAAAAAAAGTTTTCAAATTCTTATATATATTAAAGCAAATGGGGCGGAGGCCTGCAAGGGGTGTCACGTCATCTGCAGGTAAGTTCTTCTTTCAGAAAAATACTTATAAAAACACACGGGTCTTTGCTTTGGGTTTAATGTAGGCCTCTCCAATTCTCTCCCTCTAATACTTCTCTAAAATCTCTTATCCTCTTAAAATCTCTCATTCTAATAATTGAAATCTTTCATCCTCTTAATAGGATTGAATTAGTGCTCAATATGGCCCATGTCTCAATAGTTGTAAAACCTTATCAATCCATATGTATTTTACTAACTATTCTCTTAATCATAACTATCCCCAAAATCTCCACGATTTGGGTTATGATTCTGTGGATAGGATTGAATAACTGATTTCATTTAAAAAAAAAAAAAAACCTACTCCATGGCTCTTTCAAATATTTCAATCATTAGTCCTAAAATCTATCAAGAATCGTTTGATTGATCTTGAGAATTTTCTGGCCCAGTGATGGACCACACGCCACCCACACCAAAACACACGCAGGGCTACACTAATAAGAAGTCTAATCAAATCATTGCAACTAATTATTATGTAATAATCAAAATTCAATCCAAGGTGGGTACAATACAACTGGGATTGTACGTAAGATCTCGGATAATTTTTGTAGGCTTTGTTAGTTTTTCTTTCTAAGACGTAAAAATCATATTATTATCCATTATATTGGGCATTTTCATTCCTTTGAATTTTTTTGATTTTTTTTCAAAGAGATTATAATCACATTTTGTGAATTTCATTATGGTTTTTTATACATTATTTTTTTCCAATGAGAGCAAGATCTTATTTTTATTAATTTGTTAGGGTTTTTTCCCCAAATCCACTAGCATATGGTTTTTCTTTATGTTTCTATGGATTTTCTTTTAAAAAATAATGATACTATTTTTAGTGGATTTTATAATCGATCATAATATAATTCCTTTCATCTATTCTTTATAATATATTATTTTAGATTTGCTTTTCATTAATTATATTTAAAAACTCTTAAATTTTTACATATCTTCAATTAAGCCCAGGGCTTTGCTGTTGGTTATATATAGTAAAGCAATGCCCTTTTCGTGGGGAAGTGACACGTGGCTGCAGGGGGCTTTCCGAGAGGATGACACGTGGCGTATTCTCAGACTTTTGCAATGTTACATTTCGGAATTATCTTTTCCTTCTAATATAATCTCATCACCTAAAATATCTCAATGCAAATCTAAGATATTCTTGAAATAAGATTTTTATCCATTCCCTAAAACATAGCATACAATAATAACTTCTCTATGATTACCTTCAAAGGGCCCGACATATTATTAAACTAACAAAAAAAAAAAAAAAGAATAAATGCTTTTTGGAAGCCATTGTGTATTGATATTTTTTTATTCAATATTTGGTATGGCTAATTCGTGGGGACTATTGTGGAAGTCGATTAATTTTTAAAGTCTACACTTAATATATAATCATTTATATTTACTAATATAACCAAATAAATTTTCTCTCATGAGCCTCCATCTTAATCACGATTTTTTTTATTATCATTTACATTTACTAATTTAACCAAGTAAATCTATGAGTCCCATTATGAAATCCAAGTCTTCTTTATTTCCAAACTCATAATTTACGGGGGCCATTTTTTTTTATACCAACACACGAATAGTTTTTTCGATATCAGACATGTGCCACTTTCATAGGCCGTATTCTGTTACTTTTTTCTCCTTATTTTCCTTTCAATATTCAGTAAGATTAATCTGCAAGGCCCATTATTGAAGCCAAATTAATTCTAAAATCCACATATTATTCTGAAATGACACTCAATTTATGGTTAAGCACAAATATAATCAAATCAAGGTCCTAAAATCTTTACAATTTGCTTGATATTTCTCTAAATATTTCCAGCTACCTAAAATTTCTCCAATGATTTTTCATCTTTATTATGAATTATACATTAATATTTATTTACAATTTATTTTAATATTTAAAAATATTTCTAATTAGAAATTTTAATGTTTTTTTAATTATGACTTGCATTGGTCGCAGGCCTATTGCACTAGTTATTATTATTATTATTATAATATATATATATATATATATTAAAGCAATAGGGAACATGTTCTAGCGGTGCCACTTCAGTGCTCTCAAATCTCATGAGTCATGACACCACATCAACAAACGTCATGTGGCATCATGGCTGATGACACATAGGATTTTAAGGATATTACAAAAATGATACATCAATTTTTTGAATCATATTAGGAACACGGGTTCGTTAAATCACAATAAATCTCTCTTTATTCCCTCCATTTAATTCTCCTAAAGTCTCTCCTACTAATGGGCTGAAAATCTCATCACAATATTATCTATACAATATACATCATCATCTCATGAAACATTTTTATATAATATACACATCAATGAGTGGGACCCTTAACACATCCAATTGGTGTTCCTTGAATGAAGCTGGAGTTGATGATTATTTTTTAACAATATATTATAACTTCAAGCTATTATTGATTTTATGAAGGGCCTGTTAATTGATTTTTATAATATTAATTTCATGGTAACATTGAGACTAATTAGTGGATCCCTCAAATAAGATTTTATGTGAAAAAAATACGTTGGTGGGGTCCCTCTTATAAAATACTACGTGCAAAAAATGCACTGGTGGGCTTAAGCATTATTTAAGTATGGCACTACAATAAATTTATAACATTGTTTCATGGGATCGTTGGAAGAAAACTGTGAAAAATTTGAAGCGTATAATTCAAAACATTCAAACACAGAAAAATATGAAAAACTTATATTCATTCTTCAATTTTGTATTACATAGGTTCGCACTCCGGAGGCCTTGTGGATGAAAGTTGTTTATAAATTGATTTTTACAAATCCTCCATCTAGCCTTAGATGGTTTCAAACTGAACAAAAAATAAAAAAATTGAACAAAATATAAGAAAAGAATTGCAAAATGAGGTTCTATAAGCCTATGTCCCACAATTTTCATTTTGGTCGAACATAGCTATTTGCCAGTCAAGTTTCCCTTATTCTCTTCTGTTTCCTCGCAGATTTGACTTCCGAGCGTTTGATATGCATCTGCCACAGATTTTATAATGGTTTTACCAAATGATTAATGGATGATTTTTCTTTTTTCTTTTTCCACTAACAATGATCTTTATAGTTCATCAATTGTTTATCAACGAATGCGTTTGTACAATCCAAGGAAATTGTTGGTTTTTATGCCAACGGGTGTCCAAAGTTGTGCCATTTTGGATTCTTATGTATGGAGAACCATACAGAAGCAAAAGGGCATGCACAATGAAACTTTAAATGCAAGGACAACTGTACTCCTTTTAAGTGAGAAAATAATAAAAAAAAGGATGACTGTACAACCATGAATTTGGGCTGGTATGGGTCGGTAAAACCATGCATGCTCGGTTCCTTCTTCTGGAGGAACACTTCTATAAGTTGAAATTTGAGTTTCAGAGGCCAAGGACATGTGTTGCAGAGCCTTAAAACAAAATTTCACATTCTTGAAGGGAGATGTAGGGCTAGGAGAGTTTTTCTTGAGAATTATCTAAGTTTAAAGAACCGCAGGGGTTGCTAGTGTGCATAGATGGTCCAAGAGAGTTGAATGGTAGCCCAAGTGGCTTATTTATTGGCTGGGAGGGCAGTTGCAGCTATTTCAGGTGGTTTTGAGGAGTTATAATTTGAAAAGATGCGACGAAACATCAACTACAAGCCCATGTCCAACCAAACAAACATGGGAAGTTGGCATGGGAGAACTGATCTCCAATTACCTTGAAACTTTGAGAAATCCTTATTGAAGTTATTCTTGGATGTTATAGGAAGATTTTATCATCATTTGACTTCTGGATATTGGCCAAATGTGAGTTTCACAGCCTCGATGGCTGGTCACTTTTGCCTATAATTGGATTTTGGTTCAAATGGTCTCCAATTGCTTTGAAGTTGTAGGGGATCTTTTTGGACTTCTGATTGAGTAGGCGTTGAGTGAGAACCGAGCTCAATTGGGACCGCTAGGGCACATTTGCTCCGCTGATATCCCACACACACACAAAAAAAAAAAAAAAAAAACAAAAAAACTAAGGATTGTAGAATTACTTTTGCGTGCCACAGAAAAATCTAAGTTTGAAGCAACTGTTTATTTTTTAGAAAAAGCATAAAAAACTAGTTGAATTTTTTGGAATCTTGGAAAAGCCTTTACTATTGGGGGAGGAGGAGGAGGAGGAGGAGTAGGGGTGGAAAAAAAATCCCCTTCTTGGGATTGGCTCTAAGTATAAAAAGAATTAAATGGTATTAAGTATGATAATATTTGACGTTTAAGCATGAAAGTGGGTGCATATTATGGCCTACATGTTTCATGTAATTAAATACTTAACATCATTATTCCACACGTAGTTAAAAATGAAGAATACCCAAAACTAACCACCAATAACCTCTCCTTTAATGGAAATTGAATACCCCACCATCAATTTAGGGCATGTTTGCGTACTAATGCAAAAACCCACTCCCATGGAGAAGGCTTTTTCACACATAAGAACCAATTTTCTACAAAAGCACAATAGTTTTCTTTTTTCACTCCTACGAAAAAATGCGGACACAAACATTCCCTTGTATTCAATACCTACCAATCTTATTATATCCTTTACCCATCTAATCACTCACTCGAACTCATTTCACTATGAATTTCCATATATTAATTTCTTATGTTTTTTACGCAAACAATAAGCTCGCAATTCATAAGTAAAATTCTCCATATAAAGTGAATACCAATTTCTCATTTTACTCACATTTTTAATTCTAGTGGGCTCAAGCCCTAGCCATGACCCCCATATAGAAAATAAAATGGGTCATAGCTGAGGTCCATGAGCCCAACCCGAGGCACGCGAGACAGACCGCAGCGTGAGTTGGCAGGGCAGACTGCCTGACAGAGTAATAAATACGAGAGGAGAGAGATTACTATGTTACGTTATATCTCACACTTATCTTTCTCCACGCGAGCGACTTTACATCTCGCCCTCTCCCCTCCTCCTTCGGAACTTGTTGGCGATTTTCTCTTCCCCTCGTTCGTAAGGGTTAGGGTTTTGATTTCGTCTTTTCTTCCCATTCAATTGGGTAACTCTTTCTTCTACGTTCTTCCCTTCCTTTCCTTTTTTTTTTCTCTCTCGCTTTGGATTTTGATTTATAGTATATGCTTGATTGAATCATCTGTTGATCTTCTTGTGGAGGTAGGAAATCGAAATCTGACCTAGTTCTTCAGCTCAACGCGAAGGAATCGCAACGAAGATCACACGCAAAAAAAGGTACGTGCTTTATTTTCTATGATCTTGTAGCGCTTGAGTTGTTTTATCAGATAGAGCTGATTAGGGTTAGGGTTTGTATTTGGATAGTGAGAAACTTCAAATCTTTCTCTTGTTTTTTTTTTTTTTCTTGTTGTTGAGACTGGAATCTGTAGGTTTCTTTATCTTCTTATACTTGGGCATGCCACAATTGTTGCTTTTTGATTCAGTTGGGGGTATGGGGGATTTTAAGATCTGATCATGGTTGGATAGGGTTAGTGTTTCTGAGATTAGGTGAAAGGTTTGATTTTGGTTAGGGTTGGAGGATCTTTTCCCTATTTTCTGTTCTGGGTTTTTGAGGGATTTTGCCACAGGAGGGTTGAGAAAAGATGGAGCGCGAAGAAACCGGATGCCAGGCCCCAGAAGGACCAATCCTCTGCATCAACAACTGCGGCTTCTTTGGAAGCGCAGCAACCATGAACATGTGTTCCAAGTGCCACAAGGAATTGGTATTGAATCAGGAACAAGCCAAGCTCGTGGCTTCATCTGTTGACAGCATTGTTAATGGCAATGGTAGCAGCAGCAGTGGGAAGGATCCTGTTGTTGCTGGAACTGTTGATTTATCAGTTGGGTCTGTCGACAAAAAACATTTATCTTCACAGGTGGGCAATGCTTCAACCTTGAGCGGGGGAGGGGATGCGAAGGCGAAAGAGGGTCCCAGTAGATGCAGCACTTGCAGGAAGCGTGTAGGGCTGACGGGGTTCAATTGCCGCTGCGGAAACCTTTTCTGTGCATCCCACCGCTATTCTGATAAGCATGACTGTCCCTTTGATTATCGGATGGCTGCTCAGGATGCTATTTCAAAGGCTAACCCTGTCGTCAAGGCTGAAAAGCTCGACAAGATATAAAAGTTCATTAGAGTAACTCGGTGGACTCCAATTCAATGATTCTCTCAGTCCTCTCTCTCTTTCACTATGTTGGCTGCTTTCTGTCGTAGTTGTCTTTTTTTCTATAGATATATATATGGTTGGAGGTATCAGGCATGCTACTTTGGGTATCTTTTTAGTCTCAAGAACTCTATATTCTCTTGTTCATTGGCAATGATCTGTGTGGGCTTCTATTTTACTGGTTTGGAGGACAACATTGTGGTTTATTGATTCTATGGCCTTGTAATTTATTGTTTGGGTTTGCATTAAATCCTCTTTGTTGCATGTGTTTAGTGATTGAAAATGATTGCTTCTTTTTGTCCTTCATACAATATTTTCTCTTTAGTTTATTATCTTGACATTTATTTTGTTAGTAATTGCCAATACTGACTTGTGAATCTCTGTCCCGCGGTCAATTTTAGATCATGCCACAATAGATTGTATTTTACTTGTCACCAGACAATTCCTTGTTATTATTATTACTTTGTACAAATCATGCTCAGAGGTGTTGTGTTTACTCCAGCACAATTAGCTGTAATGCTGCTAAGTTGCGTCCTGTTTTCTTCCTGAGTTGTAACATTGTTATGCTGTTATTCAACCGGTTTGAACTCCTAATGTAAACAGGAATAAAAATTGGGGAAAAAGACAGAAAATGTGATTGGCAGATGGAATTGAAACACTTACATAGTCAACAATATGTCATTTAACATAAATAACATCTTTTTACCAATAACATAATTCAACATCTAAAATAGTGTTTAGACTAGAGTCATGTAATTTAACTCAACTGGCAAGTACTTACATAATCATTCCATTGAAATTCAAGAGAGATAAAAAAGGAACTCTACTGCAGACGGAGAAACGAAGAAACAGGGGCCAACACACTCATGGTTGAGTGGTGTTGGCACCTTGGTATCTTACACATGTCTAGGATTGATCCTTGGGTTTTCCAGATTAAGGTATCACTCCTGACCTATTGTCCAACGCAGCAAACAAAAAAAAAAGGGGGAAACTGGAATACTAAATTGTGAAAAAAAAAAAAAAGAGATCGTGTAGAAGAAGATGGAGGGACGAGTGTGCATGTGAGGTGGGGGAGAGAGAGTCCTGCTAGTCTTCTTTGTTGTGAAACTGGAAAATGTGTGTTGTTTTTGGACAAGTTGGATTTAGGACAGGGAAAATGTGTGTTGGTTTTGGGTTGCTAGTTGGTAGGATTTTCAGTTCACAAGTCTGAAGCAGGCTAGCTATGTCAGTTATTTGAAAGGAGCAAATTAGGGCTTGATGAACGTTATAGGGTAAAAGACAAAAAAGAGGAAGGGCATGCATTCCAAACTTTTATGATCTGTATGTTTTGGAGGTTGAAGAGGGACCCATGTCCAGTCCAAGTTTGTTAAGGCAATGTTATCATTAATAGAGAAGAATTAGGATTTAAGAGTCACCAGTACTCTTTGTATTTGTGTCTGGAGTCCGAGTAGTCTTAGGGTCCAAGATGTGTTTGTTGACTCTGGTATGATGTTTTCTGTTTTATTGTAGGAGTCCAACGTATGTTGGCTGACTATTGTGAGTATTGAAGACTTCAATCCATTTGTGTGGATTCCAAAGTCCTTAAGTGACTGTTTGAGTGTGCGTGTGCGCTTGCTTGAAGATTGAGAACATTTCCACTCTTTTCACTCTGTATTTGAACAAAGCTATTGTTATTGGTAGGTAAATGAATATTCTTGGTTTGGTTTTTTAGAATTTGATGGTCAATAGATTAGCCTTATCATCTTCTTTTACCTTTATGAGAACAACTCAGGACTTGGACTGATTTAATTGGCTTCTCATCCTCTATTGTTAGTTGCTGGATAGTATGGTTTGCACTTTTGGTGAACCTTTCTATTTTCAAAAGATTTTACCTGTTCTGACTTCTTTTTGCTGTGTACTTGTGCGTTTCTTTTTTTGGTTTTGGTATACTTAGTTTCTTAGATTTGGGGAAATAGAAGATTGAATAATTTGGGTGGTTTTAGTGTGGTTTTTCTTCAATGTGGGGGTTTCATATTGGAAGGCAGTATTTGATTTTTTGACACCAGGAGTTAGAGCTCCATCCAGTAATTTGGCAGTTTCAGATTTTTGTACAGTTGGCATTGGATTTCTTCAACTGAGTGGGGGCAGCGAAAGCTTATTCACGTTGTTTGGTGTCTTATTCTTCTATTGTTCATGTATTCGTTGGTGCAAGGAGTTTTAAGGGCTTGTGTTACTGTGTATGTGTGTGCATGCACACACATGCAAATGTCTAGAATGGTATTGGAAGGTGAGACTCTAGGGTACAATCACCGACTCGTGTAGTTGTGTCTTCCAAATTTTAATATTTGCTCCATCTCTTTACCCGAAACCTTTATGCCTTTGTAGCCAAAACCCAGTTCCAACATTCACACTCCTGCCATTTCTAAGGCCATCTAAACACATTCCTAAACCCACTCCCACCTTTGTGGCCAAAACCGATTCTCTGGAGCATATTTGTTCCTGAGGACTCATGCACATTATAATAGGCCTTTTCCAAATCCAAGCTCCATACTAGCACTGGATTTCCTGCCTTCTCAATAGTGAATTCATTCATTTGCAATCAAGGCGCTATCAAGAATGTGCTTCCCATGAATGAAAGCCTCTTGAAAGGGACCTACAGTCCTACAGTGGAACTTATTACGCCAGCCTCCTTGTTCGTCGGTTCCTTGGAGATGTGTGTTTATCATGGTATCCTTGGTGGAGAAATATTGGGGCTGTGACAATTTTCATGCCGACTGTTGGGCATTGAGCAATAGTTTTGAAAAAAGTGTAGCTCGAGTCTTGCAGTCTGTGATGCATTGATTAGAGCCTGTAAATTCAGTAGAGAGCTACTGTTGATGCTGAAGTATAGTGATGAGAGGCTTAGGATGAGAGGATATAGGACTTTAGTTCCCATGGAGGCTTGCTGATGTGTGGTAAAATTAGGAAGGATAAAATTAAAAATGAGGGCTTTCGAGAGCATTTAGCACAATAGGAGATAAAGTTAGAGAAATATGTTTGAAATGGTTTTGGGATTTCTAAGGCAAGCCGTTAACTGCGCCAGTTAAAAAAAGCGTAGATAGTTTGGCTATCACAAGAAGGGGAAGGTTGAAGAGGACATGGATGGAGGTAGAGAAAAATAGATATGAAGATGTGCAATTTATCTTAGGATAAATTAGAATGGAGAAACAAAATTCACCTAGCAAACTCATAGTAGGGATGAAACTTTGATGATGAGGATGATGACGACAACCATCTAATAATATCTTCTTTAGGGCACATTTGGTAATAGGCGAGGGATCTATAGATATGAGGATTCCTCACCGTCCCTAGAACAAAGACCCTCTATTGATAATTTCACGTTGATATTAATATGCATTGTTGTGTAGTGCTGATAAAAGTTAATATTGGTTCGTTAACATGTTAAAATGAAGATTTTCAAATCCTATTGGGGAGGTCGAACATCACCCGTCCAAATCTTTGAAAATTTACCATTGTCAAATATGAATTTTACTATGATTTTACGAAAAATCAATGAGGATTTCTCAAGGATTTTATTTCCAAACGTGATCTTAAATGAAACGTGAATGAGGGGGACTGAGAAATGAACACTTGGCCACAGAAACTCAAATCCTGGGAAAGTAGTGGTTGCTTTGATTTTCCATCTCCTGTTCACATCCTCTAACCGTTACCCGGGGCCAGGGGCCATGTCCAGGTATTAAAAAATGCCATCTCCCAATCCAAGGAAAGAAGTGTGCAATGCACTCATTTAGTCAGCCTTGCATATCAAATGCAATCATATTCTGATTCTGGACAATCAATGCCCAAAGCCCAAAGAACCGATGATGATCCAAAAAATCCACTCTTATAAGAGTGATGAACCTTTCCATTGGATTGATCCAATGCAATTCCTTTTATTAGATTGATCATGTCTTTTATACGGAATCAATCCAAATAGGAAAATAGATCATTGCTAGGTGAAGAAGCACCTCTTTATGGATTGCGTGAGAGGTGACTTTTTTGCCATCACACAAGCCTGACTGAGACAAACCCAACGCCCGTACCCTCGTTAACCCTACACGAATTAGCATTTACTCTAATTTGACACTAACTAAAATTATACTCACACAACATTGTTTAAGGCCCTTCGCTAAATAATTGTGATGATTTGATTTAGATAATCTTTGCTCAAAATCATATCCTTGGTGACACCTTTTTCATATTAGCATGTATCCAAGTGTGTCCCCGTTACACGCATGACCCCGAAATGCATATAGAACGTGTGATCTGGGTGTGTGTCAAAGAAGTTTGCTTGTTAGGATTGCTGGGGAAATGGGTGTACGTGGGATATAGGTAGGTTTTTTTTCTCTTTGATTGATGGTTTTGTTGCTACTGTAAAAGGAATTAGAGTCTAGTTTTGTTGCTACTGTAAAAGGAATGAATGGGTGAGTCCGTTCAGTGGCTACTAATCTTGACATTTCTTTTAGTCAGAGAATAAATTATACAAAACGTGTCTTTTGGAGGTTGGATTTCCTTGGAAGTATACCCATTTGTCCCTAGTTTCCCCCCACTCAAAGATCCCCAAATTTCATCAAAATAGGCCAACTAGGTAAGGAAAGAAAGACAGAGGCCCGCTCTGATCACATAGAATCCTTCGATCCTAACAGTACCATAAGGCACAAGGGGCTAAGAGTTTTACCTCTCCCACAGTCAGTAGGAGAATTTTCTCCTGCCAGCATTCTCTTATGTGGAGGTCTGCATTGTTACAGTCCATGCCCTGAAATTCAGTGGTGCCCCGGTTGTTTGGAGATTGGGGTGTCCAGTGCGGGCGCCCGATAGGAGAAAATTACGTTCTTATAAATACATTCCACATGAACTCAATATGACCTCAACCTAAATATGAATCGGGTTTTTAAACGAAGTCTATCAAGATTTTTTAGTTGACCTTTCTTGGTAACTATGCAATGAGAGGTTTGTGTGATAGGAACCCCTAAAATTGATAAATAGCTAATCGAACAAAATGTTTTGAAAAGCTGGAGCAATAGCAAAAATTACGTTGCAGAGCCACTAAAACACTATAAACAATTCCCACTCGAGATCTCTCTCTCCACAGACGAATGCATGCATGAACAACATAATGAAGAGAACCACAATAAATAAAACCAGAAAAAAGACACATAGATGATAACCCAACAGAAATTTATAAATACTTAAACAGAAACTCCCTAGTGTAACATCATAAAGCCAAAGATAGCGTGAAACGGGCGATGTAGCAAAAGCCAAATGTATATATATAGTTCATGGACTACTATTGTAACTGTGTGTTTTTTCCCCAATGAATGCTGTAATTGTTATAAGAAGGTTTCTTCTTAATTAAGCATCATTTATGGCTCAGATCCCAATTAATCATACTCTTATATAACCTCAAATGGTGTGGGGCCATCAGCATTCCATTGCCTTTATAATGGAAGTTGGATGGATGATGTGAACAGCCCACTCGGTGATGATTCTATTTTGGAAAACTCACTCCACCAACAATATGATTTTGGCTAATCAATCGACCTTTCAATTAGAAACAGCTTGTTTTTCTGGTAGCAATTAGAAATTGCTTTGGTTAAGAAGTCAGAATTCATTTGGACATAAAGATGCGCCACTTCTATGGTGGAGCTCATAGACAGTACATGCAACATCCACTGACCGCTTTGTTGCTCTTCAAAGGTTTGAAGTGTCATTGACCATTTGATTGATTAGCATCTGAAAAGCTTAGCAACATACGATGGGCTTGTGTGTTGTGTGTTATGGAAATTGTGTTAGGGGAAGAAACAGTCACTCTCAGCAATTCAGTATTTACGAAAGTTAAAAGGACTCAATCTACATCTCCATTTCATGTCCTTCACTTTTCATATCATATAATTTACCTTTTACCTCTATAATAATCCTTTAATGAAACTCACTAAACATGAATTCCTATGCATTTTAAAGAGGCTAACAGACAAATCCTTGATTATCGTGTTTTAAAACCATCTATTTCACAGGTGTTCTTACTTCTCATCTTTTTAACAATCCTTTTGATGAAACTCGTGTTTTAAAACATCTATTTCACAGGTGCTTGTAACATAAATCACTGTTCCCTTAGACTCACAAAAACAAAAAACGGGATATAATACCATGGCCATTGACAACACATCATAGCAAATCATTTTTTTTTTTTTTATTTCATCCACTTAAATTCCCAAACAAACAGATATCAAAATGCAATCCAACCCTCCACATCAACCATCAAAACATAGAAAAGAAAGAGGAAAGAAAACACAACCATGTAAAGCAGAAACACTGATAGCTACACTCTTTCAATAAAATCAACCACCATTGATCTGCTTCTTTTCATTCCATGGGACCCCTTCATTCCTCATTCCTTTCCTTCTTTCTCTTGTGTGAGGCCTACTGCAAGTAAAAGGCAAAGAAGGAAAAGAGAGAGGCACCAACCAACCCGAGGGCAGGTGTAACCATGGCCGAGCCGCTGGTGGGCCCTGGTGCTGGGCCTGAGCTCACTCCTTCGGCTACACCCACAGTGGCTGTGGCGGCAGCAACGATGATAGCGCAGGAGATCTTCTTCATGTCCATGGCGGAGAAGGGCAGAAAATCTCACAAATCTGCCTTAAGACAGTGGGACCGATATCTCAAGCTCTCGTTTGTTAGCAGGCCTGAGGAGAGAATGAGGAGGTGGAGAGGCATTTATAGAAGAGGTTCTTGGCTATTTGAAGGAGTAAACGGTTGGAGAAATAAGAGGGCTTTAGCATTTCGTCTTTGCATTTGCATGGAAAAGATGGCGATGGTTGTGTGGTTGTTGTAGGAAGAGAACGAATTTGTTCCAACTTTGACCTGTTCTTTCGTAGAGCTAATTAGGGGGTGCTTATGAATCCGGCCGTCAAAATATGTCATGCTTTGCTGACATGGTAGACCGTGATTGATCCATTATTGTAGGAATAGAACGAATTTGTTCCAACTTTGACCTGTTCTTTTGTAGAGCTAATTAGAGGGTGCTTATGAATTGGGCCGTCAAAGTATATCATGCCCTGCTGACATGATAGACCGTGATTGATCCACCGCGACTACAGTGGGTCAAATCACTTATAGGATCCCATTCCTTATTCAAGGGTTGGACTTTTATCCCAGCCCAAAGGAAGAAAAGCCCTCCAAAATAGGTTGGACTTTAAAAGAATAGGTGCACTCCCGGATTATGTTAGATTTTGACATTCATGAAAAATGTGCCCGGGTGGCACTGCAGATACGAAGCACCGAGGAAGTGGCAATGTGTGGTGGCCCGTGGGATTCTCAAAGGACCCGCCACGCAAAACTTCCATTTTACCGCCCCATCAAGAGATTGTCTCACACATTTCTCCACAAATTATCGGCAACGAAATACCCCCCAGTCCCGCCCCCAACAAGATTTTACTGAGGAAAGCAAAATTTCTTACGAGAAGTCCTTACAACAACATCAGATGCTATCCCTTTTAGCATTTAAAATTTTCTATTAGGATTGTGAAATCTGGGGCGCCTTATTTTATACTTGAGCATTTGTGAAACCAAGTGAGAGATGACATTTGAGGAATCTATTAAGGGGACGTTTGCTAATAGTCGATGCAATTGTGGAATTTATGTGCTTGGATGGGCGTGGATTTGGAGTGGATGGACGGACGAAAGCTACGGCCGCAAATATTGTTGAAGTCGGACCTCCCCCCTTCGGATGCACAGAATCCACTGAAGGAGAGAATGGCGGAGCCACAGTGACGATACAGTAACTGGGGCGGTAACATGGGCCTAATAAGTTTTTGCTTTGGGAATGTACCTTTTAGATCCCATAATCAAGATCCAAACTGTTAGTCACCATTAACAACTCCAAAACGGCAGCCTCACCAAATTTCAGCTGTGGATTCATCTTATATCTCGAGATATGTGCCAAAACGTCATTACTATTCACAATAATGTATACCGGGAATTAAAATAGTCCGTGTTTTCCAATTTTATGGTTTGTGTGGGGTCCACAATCAAGATCGGAACCGTTCATTATTTCGGTAAGGTCAGACACGGCAAGATGACCAAATTTCAGCCGTTAATTCATCTTATATCTCGAGATATGAGCAAAAACATCATGACCGTTAAATGTATACCGGGAATTAAAACAGTATGTGTTTTTCAATTTTCTGGTTTGCGTGGGGTCCACAATCAAGATCGAAACCGGTCATTAGTTCGGAAGGGTCAAACACGGATAGGTGACCAACTTTCAACCTTTGATCCTTAATATATCGTGAGATATTTGTAAAAACGTCCTTACACTAGAATACGGAACTCTCATTGGGAATCCTCCCTCCATCCAAACATGGAACTCTCATCAGGAATTATACCTGAGGAGGTGTTGATTCCTTGAAGATGGAAAGAATCCTTTAAACAGAGAATTCCTCCAACATGGATTGTTGCCAAACGTGCCCTAAAGCTCCTAACATTTTTTTTTTTTTGAATTCTAGGAAACGAACAGGCCATTTAAGTCCAAACCATTGGATGTTCCAATATTTTCTACCAAATTTAACCTGATCGTAGTTAGGCCCGGTCACTAAACTAGTGTGGGTCAGTGGAAGGTTGGGCCATGTTTTGCTAATGTTCTTGTAATAGTTGGGACATGAGATCAAATGGTAAAAAGATATTTTCCTCGGAATCCCTGGCGAGACGAAAAATGAGAAATTGAGTATATTTTTGTTTGTTATCTTCATTGATTCCCTCACCTTCCTTTCCAGTCCACTGTCCTTCCGTACTCTCTCACGTTTCTTTTGTATTTATAGACTTCTTTCCCTGTTGCTGTTGCGTCTAACGTCCACCTCTCCCTCTCCGCCACAGCGAACCGAAAACAGAAGTTTTCGGAGAACCAAATCTTCCCATTTCCCACTACTTCTCCGAAAGGTATACTCTCTCTCTCATTTACTTTCTTTCTCCTTTCCATGCCATTTCGTGTAACGTTTCGGGAGCATTTATAATCACTATATCGGATGAACACGTCTTCAGATCGGGCGATGTGGACTGCTCCAGTGCTATTGCATTTTTTAAGATCTTTTGGGACGACCTGTACACTGGATCCCAGTGTTTGAACTGGATGTGTTGTTAAATCTTGCGGATCCTTGTGGATCTGGACGGTCCAGCTAACTGAACGTTTGTTGGATTGGATCTTGCTTCAAGATGTTGACAGATCGGATGTTCTTCTTAACCATTCTGTCAAATCCATGATTTTGGGCTTTGTAATAATTGGAGTGTCCACTGATTTGGCGGTTGAGATCCATCGATTGGAATGGTCTATTTCTTCTTGTATTGATTGTTGACGTGGTGGATTCTATTCTATTCGATGAAATGATTTGGGTTATACACTGAGTTTCTGTGTGTAGATTGCCCATAAGATGGAGCATAGCCCCCTTTGGAACTTCCTCTTTGTTTGTGTTTTTTTTTTTTAAAGGAGTTCTGGGGCTTTCTCTCTCTTGTTTTTTTGTTTAACAGAAAGTGTTTGAGATTATTTGCTTTTTATATATGGAATGTTTGGAATTTGGATATATGAATGAAGCCCTCAATCTGCCATATATTCTTGTGCCTGAGTAAATTCTAGGGTTTCCTATGTCTTGTGATTCTCCTAGACATGTCATTTGGCATTATTTCCTGCACTTTGTCCACATGTGAAACAAAAAATGGGAAGGGAACATGTGATTGGACAACTAACAGTTTGCTGGGTGTCATAAGCAATGGAAATTTGGAATACTCAACTGTTCAGTTTTTCATGGTTTTGGGCCAAGGATATTCAGGGTTAGTTGAAGAGATGCCCAAGAAGCAGGTTTTTTTTTTCAATAATCTGTGTCTGTAGCAATAACTTATATTGTTTCTTCTTGAAATGATCAATGCCCAAAAACAGGAGATGCCCAAGTGTTGAAATTTATTGTAGATGACCAGGCGAGGCGGGTTTCGGTATGGTTTTGCGTAATGATTAGGGGGAGGTGTTGTGCTTGTTCTCTTAAGGTGTGGGGTTTAGGGATTCTAATGAAGCTGAGGTTTGGGAAGCTTGTATGACTTGTGGCCCAACTAAGAACGAGAGATGTATCTCTTGGTCCTCCCCTTTGTGCAGGGTGTTGTTGAAATTTAATGTTGATGGTGCGACAAGGGGTAAACCGGGTTAGGCGGGTATCAGTGGGGTTTTGCATAATGATATGGGGAGGTGTTGTGCTTGTTCTCTAAAAGGTGTGGGTTTAGGGATTCTAATGAAGATATAGTCTTGGCCATTCTAGAGGCCTTGAGGATTTTTTGTCAGTCTTTTCAAGAGATTTTGGTCATGGAGAGTGACCTCTCCAATGCTATTTCGTAGGTCTATTTGGGCAAGCGCAAGCGCAAGCTGTGAAAGCTTCATTTCTACTTTCTCGAGATCAAGGCTCTGGCTCCAATCATATTGTGACCTTTCACCGTGAGGTTGGTCCGCCAATGGTTTTGTGGTGCCTTAGCTAAGCTGGGAGTTACTAGGATTTCTCCTTGGGAGGCATTTCTTTAGCATTGTTGTTTTGTAGGGTATAAGGCTTTTATACCGATCTCCCCTTGAGGGAGTTGTACAATGATTCCTTAATAAAAAGTTGCATGTTCTCAGAGAGAGACTATACATAATACATTGTCCATTTTGAAGTATTGCGTGCGAGAGAGAGAGAGAGAGAGAGAGAGAGAGAGAGAGAGAGAGAGAGAGAGATTTTGACATTTGTAGGAATGATATTCTAGTGGAATTCTCATATGGTTGGACATTTGTAGGAATGATATTCTAGTGGAATTCTCATATGGTTGGACATTTGTAGGAATGATATTCTAGTGGAATTCTCATATGGGTCCAACCATATGCACCTTTTAATGGACTAGGCCGTTAGGGTCCTACTTTTAAGTCTATGAGAATTTTATTTTTATTTTTTCAATTTATGCAATAGTTCTGTGATATTTCTGTTTCAGGAAAAACACCCAAAATTAGCAGTGATATCTGTGACAGTGGTGGCAAGAGTTTCAAGGATCATTTTGATATTTTCTTGGGGCCTCTTAAAGGATGTGGCTTTGTTGTATAAAATTACAGGGTGCTGCCATGGTGGATGCTTAATATTTAATGTTCCCATTCATGTTGCCTTCTCCTTTCATTGCTTACTAGATGAATGCCCACAAGATTTTGATTAGTAACTATAATTTGGCACCAGTGATTTGTATAAGAAGTTTCTGACACAAGTATTTCCAATTCATGAAATGCCATCGAATATTTTTGATCTTAAATGTTTCTTTTTTCTCCTCTTTATTTTTTCCCGGGCGCTTTTCTGATCATATCTTTTATAGCTGTAGGGCACCATTTGCAAGGCATGGAGGATCAACGTCACCACCCAACCGTCATTCAGAAGGTTGTTGGTCAACTCCACCTTAGTTCGAACTTGTCCCAAGATTTGCAGGCTCGGGGCTGTGGCTTCTATAGGACTGGTCTGTATGAGAGGCATTTCACAAATGGGAGATATACCAATGGAGGGCTGCAGTCACGGCAACGTAGCCATAGTCTCTCTGTTGTTAACCCCATGTCCCCTGTTTTTGTTCAAGCACCCTCAGAGAAAGGCTTTGCCGGTTTTGCCATTGATTTCCTGATGGGTGGGGTCTCTGCTGCTGTATCCAAAACGGCTGCCGCTCCTATCGAGCGTGTGAAACTTTTGATCCAGAATCAGGATGAGATGATCAAGGCTGGTCGTCTTTCTGAACCCTACAAGGGAATTGGTGACTGTTTCAAGCGAACAATCAAGGATGAAGGTTTTGGGTCTTTGTGGCGAGGGAACACTGCAAATGTGATTCGTTACTTTCCTACTCAGGTTTGTTTCTTTCTCATTAGGGTTTCTTTTCAATCACTCTTATATGGAGATGCATGTGCATATGCATTGTACATGGCTTGTTTGAAAGACAGACAACTTGTTTTGGGTTTGACGACTAGGTTTCAGGTGGAGTCTACTATTCATTAAAGCAGTACTTTCATTTAGAGGCCTTATCATTAGGTGGCTATTCTTAAGATTTTTCTTGTGAAATTATCTTTGGATCATTGGCAGCTATCAATTAGAGTATTTAGTCAGTGACTCAGTGATTTGCATTTAACAAGTGGAAAATTGTTCAGTTCAAGTAAGGTCGCGTGGAAAACTGTTCGGTCAGAATCTGTCCAATGGATAAATTTTGGGCTCTCAATCATCCACTATATCGCCCATCAACTAAACAGTCAAGATCACTAAAAGCTGGGCCCTATGTGTAACTTTTGTGGCTGAGTGAATGGTCTGGTCTAGCATTGTATATTTACCCTTCTTTCTTTAGTGCGACTACAAAACTCACTGGCCTTTTGTTAAGAAAATGAACCCTTGAGAAGCCCACCTGGATGCTTCACAGTCAAAGAAATTAGGGTGGATGGGTAGATCTAGATGTGGATCTAGGGTGAGAGAAATATCAATGTGGGTACAAATAATCTTAGCCATTCAGCTTCTAATGGTTTTGTAAGTTTATATTTTTGGTGATTTAAATCCAATGGTGGTAAATGGTTGCTTGAGTTCAAACTAGGATCGTTGCTAATTCAAGGGCATTAGTGTGTGTGAAGGGGTTGCGATCATAGGTGGGCCCTTTCTATGAAAACAGATTGTAAGGACGGTATTTTGGAGGTATTTTGGAGGATGTCTCCCTCTTTTCGGTTGTGTGCTGGGATTGAATTAATGGCTCCATTTTGACAGGCTGCCCTGTGCTGATTGCTGATTGAAATTGATTTTACCCTCAATGAAGTTCTTAGTTGTACCGGGAGGAACTAGTACATTTCAGTCCTATGGTTTTGTGGTCAGTACTATTGGATGGACCATACCCCAAAATAATGGAGAATGAAACAGCCTAATTGTTTTTTTTCCATCTAATAGACTTTTTTTCCCTCTTCATCTGTAACCCTCTAATTGCAGGCTGCTGATTCAATGGTTAGAATTGCTTGATCTTGGTCTTTTGCTGGGCTGTCCTATGTGGGGCCACAATAACCATCTGGATCATTGGAAAATGGGAGCTTATGTACAAACACATGGCATGTGGTTCTATGCATATCTTTGGTCAAGGATCATTTAAGTCCTTGCAGTTTGAACCCAGCCTAGATTGCTTTGTAATCTTTCCAAGTCTGATTTACTGTTGCCTGTTTCTTCTCCAGGCCTTGAACTTTGCCTTCAAGGATTACTTCAAGAGGCTGTTTAATTTCAAGAAAGATAGAGATGGATATTGGAAATGGTTTGCTGGCAACTTGGCATCTGGAGGTGCGGCTGGTGCTTCATCACTTCTCTTTGTCTACTCTCTGGACTATGCTAGAACTCGTCTGGCCAATGATGCAAAGGCTGCAAAGAAGGGAGGAGAAAGGCAATTCAATGGTTTAATTGATGTCTACAGGAAAACTTTGAAGTCTGATGGCATTGCTGGACTCTACCGTGGATTCAACATTTCTTGTGTTGGAATCATTGTTTATCGTGGTCTTTACTTTGGAATGTATGATTCCCTCAAGCCAGTTGTCCTGACTGGGAAGCTGCAGGTTAGTAGACATCTGAATGTCATTTTGTATTTTTAGGTTTGGGATAGTATATAAGCTTGGCCTGAATTAAAGGCCTATTTATTCGGACAGGCATTCCATACAGATGGGACCAGCACTTGTCTAGATCACTTATCTTCTTTACCAATCATGGATGGGCAACAGAAAATAAGATCACTATAGAACAATCCTAGCTATTTGGTGTTGATGTTTTAGTTGAACATGCAAGATGTTTCTTTACTTGAACTGTCAATTTGCTAACCAATTATCAATTGGTTAGACTTATATGGTAGGCAGTCTTTGAAGCATCTGGTTTCCATCGATCACAGTGGACCCCCTTAGATTAGTGGTCTAGATGACTGAAAAGTGACTTCCACCTGGACAGAGTTACAGACTGCTTGCCTGAATGAATTATCTTGGGCTGAGCATTGTGTGTTTTCGAATGTGATCATTTCCTTATGTTAAGTCCATGTTGAGGTAGCTCTTATGTTTCTATCATATGTATCTTTTTTTTTTTGGATAATTTCAGGATAGCTTTTTCGCAAGCTTTGCTTTGGGTTGGGTAATCACAAATGGTGCTGGTCTCGCCTCCTACCCTATTGATACTGTCCGTAGAAGAATGATGATGACCTCTGGCGAAGCTGTTAAGTACAAGAGCTCTCTAGATGCTTTTTCTCAGATTTTGAAGAACGAGGGAGCTAAGTCGCTGTTTAAAGGTGCTGGAGCGAATATCCTCAGGGCAGTTGCGGGCGCTGGTGTCCTTGCTGGTTATGACAAGTTGCAGGTGATTGTGTTGGGGAAGAAGTATGGATCTGGTGGTGCCTAAATGGTACTTTCCCCTTCTTCTTCTTAGGTGAGACTCTTTATTTGAATAATTTTGCTTCAGAGGAAGTCCCTCCACCTTTTTGGCATTTTTTTGTTCATTCGAACCTCATTATTGGAGTAGTCTTGAGTACGCTCCACATTCGAGTTCCACCATGATGCAGTAGTGTGCAGGGCAGCAAGGTCTTGTGCACTGCTGCTCTCTGTTTTAGTTCCAACACCAACATTTGATTAATAATATACTCTGAGCTTTGCTGTTGCGGTGTCCTTCTGGTGTTGCAGTTATTTGTCTTTTATGCATTATGTTCTAGAAGTTGTGGGAATGTGCATATCTTATTGATCAAACTGCCGTAAGATGCCATCATTGTCCTCACATCATTTTTAAGCCTTGTTCATATATCTGCGTTCGGCTTCATGGGTGCTACTTGTTCAGTCATTCCTTCTTAGTAGGGCTGTAAAATGAGCCTGGTAACAAATCCAGTCCCCCAGATCCAAACCGGGCCTTGAACCGCCATGAATTCCTTATTTGGGATCTAGGTCTGAATCCAATTATTCTCCAAGGATTCTGATGAAACTCGGGTATGTCTAGGTCTGACTAGTTTCTTATTCGGGAAAAATTCATAACAGTCACTAATAAGAGATCAATTTCATATTAAATGTAACTTAAAAGAACCATTAAACTTTGAAGGCTTCTAAATCAATGGCTGTGATGATCTGACTGAGATTAATTTTTGCCCAAAATCTAATCCACAAGGAGACCTTTCCACCAAGCCATTCCCCACGATTTGCATGCATCCAAGTGGGTCATACAATGGGCTTAGATTTTTACCTCTGAATTGTGAGAGGTACCTCTCAAGTGAAATTACCTTTTGTATGTGAGTTGGCAGTATAGATTTTTGCAGAGCCTTGCTCAAGGGAGTTGAAATATGCACCAAACTATGGTTACAACAGGTGATAATAGAGGAAAATTGCGTTCTTTTAATGGAGTCCCTTCAGTAATGTGGCAACCTATCTTGGGATTTCTTGTTGACATGTAGAAAACTAATTCAAGCAGTCACTCATATCTTGGGCTTCTGTAGAAGGGAAAGAAACTGGGTGGTAGATGGAGTAGCTCAGCTAGAGTATCCCTCAGTTCAGACTCTGAAATCGTGTCTTCCCCATCCAATTCAAGATCTGTATCTCCAAGATCTCCAACAGGTGTCAAATTATCGATACAATATTTCAATGAGCCATGCAGTAGCCTACCGGTCACATGCTGCTGGCAAGTCACTGGAATGGTCGGGCCTTAGACCAATATATTGGTCTTTTGTCCTGTGCTTAGTTTTATGATGGTTTTGTAGCCTCAGGTCCAGTAGTATTTTGGCTATGTTCAAATTTGCAATGTAGTCTGGCCTAGTCTGGTTATTTTGGTCATGCTGGGTAGTCTAGGTCTTGTATTTAGTAAGTTGTATTAGGTCTCTGTTCTCGTGCGTTTGGTCCTTGTTGGTGTTGTAATGAAATCTCTCGTTTTCAAGCCCCAGAAATAAAAATAAATAAATAAACCCCTATAGAGCCTTTTCAGTGGGGCCCACCTAGATCCATGATAATTTACCTCAATAGCAAGTTTGAATGTAAAGGAGGGAAATATGAGATAAGGCTGATGATTGAATGATCTTAGCCATTAGATTTAAGTCCTCAAAAGTTTAATTGCTATACGCCATGCAAATTTGTTGCGATAAAATCTAATGGAATAATGTTAAATTAGGATGAGTGCCAATTCAAAAGGGGGTCAACATTTGAATGGATTAGATTAATTACCGGTGGCCTCGAAATATAGAAATTGGACAGGTGCTTAAAAAGTGGGTTATGTGGAGATTTCTCTATAAATATTGAGGTGTTATTACCTTGTATCGGAAAAGAGCTCAATCAATTGCTAATATTAAAAGGTTCCAGGGCTTTGGGTTTACTTTCAAAGTGTTCCTTGCAGCTATTGTTATTATTATTATCTTGTTTTTGTAAATACTCACATATACACTCACCCAAGTCCCGGGCCACCAACGCCAATGATCTCGGGTTGTTTCTTTGAAAGAAAGGTGCATGTGCCTCACCACTGAACTACCGGCCTTCAACAACTGCCCATCTTCTATAGCCACGTCCTTTTTCTCCAACTGACTCATTTTGTTATTTCGCTTAAATTAACTTTACCCATATTTTTGAAGCTCTCGATTTTCATGAAAAATTGTGGTCATTATGGTTGAACCATGTGGGAAGGGATTATGATGGGTCATGTGGTGTTAATAGGGCCTTTGATATAAAATGTATGGTTATAGTGGGTGCTTTTGAGGTTGGCTTAGTGGAAGCCAAAACCCTAGTTTTTTGTGGGTTTAATATTTGAAGATTTGTGTACCATTTGCATTATTTTGCCTCTTCTCGAAACACCATTTGTGACAGCGTCAATGGTTTTTTAACATCACTAGGATCAAATTGAAAGTGAACCCAGAAGTTTAGGGTCCTTCAAATTAGCGATTTAACAAACCCTTTAGTGGGGATTGCTTAAATTTTCCGGTTCTATTTTTCTATTAAATGGTAAAAGTAACAAGCACTAGCAAGATGAAAAGAATCCAAGTGTGTAAGAAAACTCATGGACTTAAAATATGCAAGTTACCTTGAGAAATAAACGAGTTCGGATCACCTATAGCATTTGTTATATCTTCATCGTGAGTGGACCAATAACACTCTACTACGTCATCCAAAAATTTAGGTGAATCTCTTTCATCTGATTTAAATTTTTTAAACTTCAAAATAACTTAAATTTTTAGATGATGTGGCGGAGTGTTAATGGTCCACTTGCAGTAAAGGTATAACAAATATGATAGGTGATCCATACTCGAAATAAACTGATTTCAATTTATAATCTTAAATGCAGGAAGAAAGGGGGGAAACCCCACATTAATCAATCAAATCAGTTTCCATGAAAAGCTTCAGTTACTAGAATAGTGGAAAGAAAAAATTGTTACTAGTTTAGCGTATTGCCATGGACCCAAGCGAGAGAACAAAATTTGATGACTTGCTTACTCGTCTAGGGAACAAATTGGTCGAATCCAGGGAAAAAAAAAATCAGAAACACATTTACGTAAAGAAAAAGTCTGTCGGTCCTCGGGACAAGCCCGACTCCACATACCTGGGGGCATTTTGGTCATTTGACGGAGGACCGATCCTCGGGACAAGTAGCACGGCTGTTATGCAAATTCATTAAAAGTTGCACTGCTTCTAATGTTTTTCTCACAAAAAATCGATTCGAACAAAGTTCATAAGACAACTAAATGATGATCGCAGGTACATCGTCGTCGCCATCAACATTATCATGATCATCATTGTAGGATTTGTAGCATTGTAAGTTTTGGTCATCCACTGAATATTATTTAAAGTGAAATTCTCTCTAACTCCAATATGTACCTTATCTTTCATTTCCGTTTTTTACCGCTACGATGGACTACAGGTCATGAGCGATACTTTTAACTTTGGGACACAAGGATCGATCCCTCTACATGTATGTAAAACTAAGGTGCTAACACCACTCCAACCGAGAGCGTGTTGGCTTCATTTCCAATTCATTCAAGCTCCTTGTTTGTCTCTCCCTTTTATTGATTCCTCAAAACTTCCTTCCAACCCTCCAACACAAGTGCTGAGTTTAAAAAACACAGTTCTCTCTCAGCAGATTAGAAGTCATGTTTTATGCAAGCACCCAGATGGATCCCAATTCCCAAATGGTTTTTATTTCCCATGATTGACCCAGTGCTCAACTCAATCAGGTCCCAAAGAAATTTTTTCCAGCGACCACACCTTGTACTTCCAATCAGGCCATTTTATTATTATTTGTTTTTTCAAATCTATCCTATCAATTATTTTGACCAGCTTTTGGAAGCTTTTGCAAATGTTGGGAGAGAACAGATTCTCTGCTCCTCTTTCTTCTTTCTCATATTTTACTAGAAGGTAAGGTGAGCTCTTGTGGAAGCATGTGAACTGTGACGAAGGTGCATATGTGCAATCTTCATAGCTTCCTTACCGTACTCTCACGGGATTCCATTTAACTTGTTTTTACTCAGAATGCAAAAAGGTGACTGTTTGAATTTCTATGTTCTGCATGCACAAGACATCTCTTACACAAGTGTGTCCCATCGTCCAGTGATCCAGACCATTCATCTGATGGAACTCACTGTCTGGGGTTGACAGTGGAACAAAATGTCTCTCCATGGTCTGTCTGATGAACTCATCCGGCAATAGTTGTTTGGATGAGGTGAAAGAGGATGGATTCAGGGAGGGGAAATCTCAACTGTGTGGCATTTTTCTTCATTTTCCTCTTTCATCTCCCCATACAAAGGCAACTCGTCGTAACAAGATTGTGGAAGAAATCATGTCTTATAAAGACTTCTAAAATTCCCTAATTTCCAATAACAAAACTGTATAAGCAGGGCTCCTCGGGTCCTAAGAAACTCTTGATGGGATAGACCAGTGACGAACTCAGGATTTTGTTTAAGGCGGCGAACCCAAATAAGTAATTGAATTTTGTGGGCAAATCTAGAATTTTTACATCGGTTTTAGAGGCGAGTCCGAAACTTTTATGTGAATTTTTGGAGGTGGACACGAGTTTCATACTAGTTTTGGAGGCAGGCCCAAGTCCGAGGGGGGCAACCACCCTACCATATATCATGTGGGTAGGCCCCATGGGGTAAGCTATCTTAGAAAAAATCATTTGATCAGACGGACTCTAGGGTCAATTTGGTTGGAGTGTTTGGAAGGGATATGCTGTGCAGGTAAAATTGAGAATTTTGGATAGAAATAAAGTTCATGTCCTAAATTCAAGTTTAGTGGTGACATGAACTTTCTTGAATCACAAAACTAAAAACATTTCTTAAACCATCTTTTCATTCTTTAGTTCTTAAACCATCATTTCGTTCTCTAATTTTCTTTTTGGTTCTTGAGTTGGGAGAGATTTTAACATGTGTGTAAGGCCCCGTACCGAGTTAATCGAGATTAACTCTAATTAATTGAAATTGAAGCTAGTTAATCGTGTTTAACTAGATTGATGGTACTTAATGACTAAGCTTAGTGAGACTAGTCACAAATGAACCTAATGAAGTGGTAATGAAGGATTTAAATGAATTGGATGAGATTTAGACCAAACTAAGAGAACAAGACCTTTTTCGTAAATACGGGTTTATATGTATTTTGTCGAATACGGAAACTGTTGATACCAACGCGTGTATCTCGACGAGTACGTCAACTTTCGTAATAGACTCGAAGTCGTTTGACGAGAATCCGGTCAAATGACCCTTCATTTGACTCAACGTAAATAATCTTGATAAAGTGGATTTAGTTGCAAAAGTGAACTCATATAAAAAGGAATGAACTTCCTTTGAGTTCATTTCACCTAAAATCCATTGCAGAGACAAAACCCTAGGCTCTTTCCCTCCTTCCTTTTCTTCTTCTTCCTTCCGTTTCAACTCCACCGAACACGAAGACGGGATTGAAGTGATTCAAGCGAGGAGCACTTCATCTTCTCCACCTTCTTCACTTTCTTCTTGGACTTTCTTGGAGTTCTCTTGAGGAAAGACACTCAAATCAAGAAGTTCCTTCACAAACCCAAGCAAAACAAGGAGTTCTATCAATTAATCTTCATTAGAGGCAAGTGTAATTACATATCTATGATTCAAATGCTAGTTTATCAACTTTCTTGAGTTATAGTGAATGGGTTCTCAGACCCTTTGTTGTGGTAGAATGGGCTTTATTAGGGATTGAATGGGAATGGTGAATGATTACTCCAAGAGTATGTTTTCTTGGATTTTATAGCTTGTTAGAGAGACTTGAGTTTGAGGAACTCAGTCTTTAGAAAATTGCTTCAGAAGTTCTGAAGGTCGAAAATGACATTCTGGGCGAATTTCGGCTAGCCGTAAGGCTAACCGTGAAGCCACCCGTCAAAAATCTGTGAAATGGGCGAGCTTCTGGAAAGCTAACCGCCAATTTTCGGTTAACCGAAATTTGAATTTCGGCTAGCCGCGAGGTAACCGTGAGGTGACCGAAATTGAGTCAGAAATTCTGTCAAAATTGCCAGCTTCTGGAAAGCTGACCGTGAGCTAACCGCGAAATGGCGCTTAGCCGAAATTGAAATTTCGGCTAGCCGCTAGTCACATTCCGGCTAGCCGCCGACTGCATTTCGGCTAGCCGCCGGTCAAGTTCCGGCTAACCGCCGGCGACATGGTACTGGCCAAAGTGGATTTTGAAATCGTGGGTGAAAATTTTGGGAACTAAATGCACACCTTAAACATATAAATGTGATGTCCATCGATAATAACACGTGCATTTGGTAACCAATATTCTCACCTAATTAGTTGTCAAATGTGAAAGAAAGTTCAGTAGAAACGGACATAGATAGGGAGTTCTAACCCGTATGTGACATTGTTGACTAAATGCAACGTAATGATTACTCATATAATGAATTAATGAACGGTTACTAAAGGTAGCAATGCAATGAATAATTCCTGCTGCAGCAGATGATTGGGGTGTTCCGGAGCTCCGTGGTGATGCCAGTGATCTCTGATCAAGACTCTGGTAGATCCCACACTTAGACTGAAAAGTCAATGAATTGATAAGCCATGTAATGAAAAGTGAAATACATTGGACTGAAGAGTCCCATAAGCCACTTAATGAATGAAACTAATGAAATGAAGGAAATGAACGAAATGAATGAAATGAATGAACACTGAATGAAATGAACTGAGTAACACTTCCTCTGGAAGAAACCGTATTGAGTAATGATAGTACTACTATTGTAGTTGAAATTAGTTATTGCTTATTGGTTATCTGTACTGTACAGGATTTTGTACTGTTCTAGATTTAATCCTAGAGTTATTGCATTGAAAAATGAACATACTTATTGTATGGTATCATAGATTGTTTATGCATTGCTGAACCGTCGTGTTCATAGTGTTATTGATGGCATTACAGGCCCAGTTGCCCGTGCCGGTCTTGCCGAGGCCGCGCCGCCTGCAGAGGAGGCCCATCCGATACCTCCAGGAGTTTAGCGGAGTGGGCATAGTTCGGAGGACGATCGAACTTGAATATTTTGATAAATACTTTTGTAATAGTTAGTTTTGAGTTGTATATATTGATGCCACATGCATTGTATTTTAAATGTGCAGTGGTGGACTTTATTGGACTGTCATTTTGTATATGTGGACTTTACTTTTGATGTAAAGTTAATTGTCGTCAATGTATGTATATATATTCCGCAAATTGTACATTGACAGGTGTTGTGATTTGATATCCCTTGTAAGTCTCGTCTTAACTTCGGTTAATTCAGGATTTACGGGAGTAAGTATGATCTCGCGACTCGGGGTCTGTCCGAAGTAATCAGATCTCGGGCCCGGGTCGTGACAATGTGGGAGTCCATAAGAACTCTTCCGTGTGAAAATGCATCTCCTGCATCAAGCACACATGCATTAACCAAAGGGTTCTAATTTCATGCAATGGAGTCATTGCGTGAAGATTTCACCTTGATTTAGAACCTGGAGGTATTCCTGCGTCCTTATCAGCATAGTGTTCATCAAAATGGAACGAACGGATGCTGCCTGAATGTTGGAAACTTCAAACAAAACAAAAGGGTTTGCGTAGAACAACCTCACCAAAAAAGCCTTTTGCTTTCTGAAAGTTACTGCAACTTTTTCAAAGTTACTATAGCTTTTGGAAGTTACCATTATAAAGGTTGTAAATCAGCAGAAGTTATGAGGAAAGGGCTGTATTCATAATGGGAGTATGAACTAGCCCATTAAAATGTACATTGTAATAGACTGTTCTGCCTGCAAAAGAATTCTGATTAAGCTATGCTTAAATGTTTGGTAGTGGTTGCAGACACTCGCTGTTGAGCTGGGCGTCCACACTTCGAATCCTCTTTGAGTGCCTTATCTCATAAATGGTGCTTATGGGTGGTGTAATGTATTCGGGGTTTTATCATCGTTCTTGCAAAGTGGAGTCAAAGAGTTCCACATCAAAGAAAAAGAAAAAAAGAATTCTGAGTACAACGTGAATTAAACTTACTCTTTTATAAGACCAGAAATAGATTTGTCTTGGTTTTTTAAGTGACACAAGGAATACTACTTGTCTAAGACAACCTAATTTATAATGGTTATGTTACAGTAGGAAATGCGACACATCTGCTAACTCCACCAAGTAAAGGCACAGTTTGGTTGTGGTCCACCAATAGTTATAATCTTCTGGGTTAATTTTAACCATCAAAGTAGGGTGATGAAACAAATTGGAAAAAAAAAATCAACTAGTGGACCACTCATAAAATCATAATCACAGCCATTGATTTGGCATTCAACAATATCTAATGCGTCGGATTCCTTCTAGAAGAACATTAAATCACACTTTTTCAAATTTTTTTTTTTTTTTGTGTTTCTTGAAATAAGAGTATAACGCATAACAGTAGAACCTATATCATCAATGTATAACATAATTATGAAGAAGTGAGATGAACCCAAAAAGTTCTGATCTTATAATGACTTTGGGCCCACCAAAGATCATGCGTATGGCATGCCTCTACCACATTACCAAATTTTAAGTTGGTGGGCCTATTTGTTTGAAAGAGAAATTCATCATATATCATAAAGTACAATAAAGGAGCTAGTTGGATGTAACCATTACTAATAATACGAGAACTACCATTTAAGCTCACCAACCATTCATAACAACTTATATCCGAAAACATACTGGGAAGTTGAGGAGTGCATTGAAATTGGCCAATGTTAGAACTTCAAAATGGTTATGAAGCAGTTGAAAATATGGCTTATATCCCATTGAGAACTCCTTCAGGGAATATAGTTTTTAAATATCTCTTAAATGCTAATTTTAGTTCTGTTGAAAATTAGAATTTGGTGCCTAATCACATCTTGATTTGAAGAATCCAATGACAGATTCACACTCAGAAGGTGATGCTCAAATAGTCTAAAGTAGTAAAGAAGGACCTATTTTCTCCATCATGGCATCATCATCTATATACAATCGAGGGGAACTTATCTTCTCTAGTTTTTCAATTGGTGTCAGAGTAAGGTGTCATTCATCTATTATATTTTGGGCTGGAAATGATAATCTTAAAACTTAAAAATGCTTATAATTTAAATGAAGTCTGTAATTTTCTACTAGGCAAAGCTCTTAGAAATAAACTCTAGATCAATGTTGGCCCCTTCAGTTACTCAATTGCAAACTCAAAACTGCCACATCAATTTTTTTATTTGTTTTTTAAGTTAATTGTTATTTGTAAAAGCAGAAATCCCTGATTGGCAAACCAAATCGCAATGAGATTTACACGGTTCGGTGATATGCTTGCTTTCGTAGGTAAAGAAAAGCTTCTTTCTTTTCACTCTTTTATCACTTGGGTATAGGATTTTGAAGTTATATCATATATATTCCTTCCTAGTTTTTAGCCCTAAAATAGTTCTATACAATTATTTAGAAAAACCCCTGACCAAAAACTTGATCCATCTGACAATGAACATCTTAAACAATATATGTATGTATTATGGGCTCTTATTAAGTGGTTGCATTGGCCTCAAAACCAAGCCAGGCTGGTCATTAAGTGGGGCTAAACGTATCTTCTAAGTCTTGCCTTTTTGTAGCAAATATATTTCTTTCTAGTGTCCAAATTCTTGAAGCATCTTCCTTTGAGTGAGTTCTTCCCATCCTAAAGCCTTCCATGGCATTAGGTTCCATCTCTTTTTTCTCTTTCTTATTTACTATCCCCAAAGCACAAAATCCAAGTCACACTTTGTCCATGTACCTATCCTAGGGATTCGTTTGCAGATATAAAGAGCCCAAGACAGCTCAACTTTATCAGAGTCCCCAAATGCCTTATTTAATCCAAACTGCTTTCAACCAACCCTAATTTCCTTGGTCACTGGGAGGTTGAGATTGGTTATCTTTTCTCACCAAACTTCATTCACAAAAAGCCATCACCATTTACTGATTGTAGGTTGTGACTTATCATTATTTTATGATCCCTGGGTTTTCTTACCATACCCTTCATTTTCCTGACAAATGATTATAGTATATAGGTGGTGCATCAACATACACCATTTATGTACTGCTCTTCAACAACCTCCTTGGTTTTATGCAAAAAAAAAAAGACCGCCTTTGTTGGACTTGGACCTCCTTACCATTTTATCTTTGATCATATAAACTACATCACATATGGAATCATTTTTCTTTTCATGGACGAACAAGTTCCCTTCTTTAATCCTTTTCCTAGGCTTTTGACTAGATGGCTCCTTTCCCAATAGCTAAATATATGAATGGATAAGTAGATAGTGGAGTGCCTATTTGTGTTGCGTAATTGAATATATAAGAACTATGAGGTTTTTTTTTAGACTTAAATTGAAGAAACAAATGAGATTTTTCAAAAGTGACCATCAAAGTATCTCCCCCACCAATGAAAAATAAACTAAGGGGAGGTGAGAAATGAATATCCAGCCACCATTGTAGCAATTCAGATCCTAGAAAAAGTGAAGGTTGCATCTACATTGCTACCTCGCACTTTACCGTGTCACCTCTTTGATAATCATTTGGTGAAGCTCATTTGCCTATCATTTTATGCATATTCAATTTATGTGTCCTCTATGCAAACAAATAGGCCCGTAGAATCATTTTTCTCATCGGCAGTTGTTGGGTTGCAACGGGAAAGTGTAAAAGGATTTAAAACTGTACCAAACTTTCGTAATGAGCTCATCAATCATGGGCTTATAATTTATTGCAAATACCATTTGCCCTGATCTTAGTTGCACTGAAAAAACAGGAGAGTTCAATTGACTCAAAATAGAGCATGATATAACAGAAAAAAGGAGATAAAGGAAAAAAGAAAAAGAAAGAAACTTCTCCTAACCGGAACTCCAAGCTTCAATTCATGTTATCATTATCATCAAAGCTGTCCCAATTGTTTTGGAATCAATTATATGATTTTTTTTTCATTCCGATCGTTTTGGAATCAATTATATGATTTTGTTTTGGAATCAATTATATGATTTTTTTTTCATTCTGATCTATTCTCAGCCAAGTACTTGAATATGTTGCACTTCTTCAATTTATTATTATTAATTTCATTTTAGTCCTCATCTACCCCATTTCTTTGGTACATGTTATGTTCAACTAATAACTTTTGAATGATTTGGATACCAATCTTCTTTGATCTGATGCCTACCATCTTTTTCTTTTCCTCCTGTGATTAATTCAGCTTTTGTGCAAATGTTATTAGATGAGCAGGTACAGTAAGGTCGGTAATAGTTCCAGTGATCATATGATCCTTGAGCCATGTATTTATTTGTACTGGTGTGCCCACATTATAATTGATTGGTCATGCCTCTTACCAACTAGCCTTCATGTGGAGTGGAATAAAAAGCTAACCTCTACTGAAGTTCTGAGTCCTACTGTGGCCTGGACCACAAATCACAGACATGGAGTGAATGTGATGCCCATCCTTTCCATGCCTTACAATAACCTAGTCTAAGTAGATGCTTAGGCCACCAATTTTCACATTTGGGCCCCACCTTTTCGGTCTACTTGACCCAACCATGTCTGCTAGGTTCAATTGTGATATTTGGTCGGTGAATCTCCATTTGAACTGTAAAACTTGTTTGTGCAATGGGAGAATCCTCTCTCCCACTACCCGCGAATTTCTATCTTTGCAGGAGAGAAAATATAAATTGAAATCTTTTCTATCCAGGAAAATCAATTCATTTTTATCTTTTTTTGAAAAAGAAAAGCTTATTAGACTAATTAGTTATCAGATTCAATTGGGATCTTTTTTTGGTGAATTTCGGTTTGAGCCAAAGCTTAATAGGTTATTGGTAAACTCAAGGGAAAACTCAGTTGGCTTAGGACCACAGTTTGAATCCAGAGGTTGTGGGTTCGAAACTGCGCTACTACACTGGGCTACAGGGGAGTTTACCCGGTTTCTCTTTGGCCCGAAGGGATTAATCCATTCTAAAGGATTGAAAACCCTTCGATAGAGAAAAAAAAAGTTATTGGTAGTTAATGTTTTGGAGGTGGGCCCCATCTTATTTTTCTCCCTTCCCTTTTCACATAGAAGGGCCCCCTATCACCTCTTAAAATCACCACCGATTCTAATTTCACAAGGACCCAAAGCTATCAACACTCGGGATTTTAGAAAATGACCAAACTGCCCCTCCCTGTGGAGTCGTGCTTGTCCCGGGACATGAAATCCGGGACAAGTAGACTTTCTGGGGTTTTTATCCCACTCAACAAGCACCATGCATATTCATAAAAAATAAAAATCTGAGTAGCCAAAATTAAGGAAAAGGTCATTTTATCACTCTCACTCCGTAGAGATGCCTAAATCTATCCAGGTGGGCCCCGCATGAGTTCAAAATCCGGTAGCGTGAGTCTTACTCACATCTGCACTGCTTTCAAATGATATCTCGACACGTGTCATGGGGACCTGCAAGGCGGAGCGGTTTGCGGACAGTAGAGTCCGTGTCGAGCAGTTGGCCTGCTCAATGCAGTCCGTAATATCTCGTCCGTCGCACGCTTTTTTCGGGAAGATGTCATTACGAGAATATCTTAAAATCTCGCGTGTTGAAGCGGTAGTATCGGGGGTAACGTTTCCAGTTTCCAGGGGAAAAACACCCGACCCGAGAAATGCTCGTGGCGTGCTTGTGAAATATGACGGGACCGGTCACCGGACGAGACCAAGGGAGCCGACTCATGCTCAGAACGATCCGAGGGCATTTTGGTAAAAACGAGATGAGGAGATTCATCACGCTTTCTACTTTTTCCAGTGCCCCATGAATTATTGTGTCCTGAGAAGGTGATGATGATGGACAATGGTGTGTGGTGGCCGAATTTATCATTTCGTGTTTTAGACGAGTGGGATCCGATGCTTCTCTCAAGCATGGTGATGGACACAGATTTTAGAACAAAAATCACAAAAATATTCTTTAGTAAAAATAAATAAATAAATAAATAAATATAATAGAAATGTTGTTCGTTTTCTTGGGATATTAAAAAAAATAGAGTAGAATTAAACAACATGTAAATATCGAAATAATAAATAAATAAAAGTTTATTATAGGATTAAATTTTATTTTTAATTTTTTTTAATTCTCCCTTTTTTGAAATCATGATTTTATCATTATATTCTGAATTTTACCAATATTTTAAAAATATTGTATACCATTTTATTTTTTTTCTGACGAGGGTGTCTAACCTTGTCGGGAAATGAATGTTTCTTGCACACGTGTAGTCCCTCCCTCCTCATACACCTGATGAATCAAGCTTTTTGCATAGGCAAGTGATTCCAAGAAGAGAGCTCGAATTCAAAACCGTATCCTTCATTTCTTAATTTGTGGTCCTAGTCAATTGTGTTAATATGGGAAACTATTGTGATAGTTTGATTTTCTAAGTGTTAGCCTTGTGCTTCCTAAGAGTGGAACTACAATGTAAAGCCCAATGATGAAAATTTGAGTTGTTCAAAATGATTGCCTTTCATGGATCCAATATTCTTGGTTTTTGCTCATATAGGAGTTGGTTTTATATTAAAATTGAACATATTAATAATAACATGATTAATGTATTTATATAAAATTATGAGTTACATTATAATATATTAAAGCCAAGAGTTTTTTGCTTTAATTTTGATTATCAGTTCTAATTTTGACAGTTAGTTATTATTTTTTTTTTCATATCTTTTCGATTTTCTCCCCATTTATCTTATATAAACTAACTATATCTCTTTACCAAAAATCATTTCTACCACCCACTTCTCAAATTACAACTCTTTTTCTATCCAAACTCTACCATTTCCTTTCTGCTCCAATTCTCTTATTTTCTTTCCCTGCGATTAGCTTTTAGATTACATAAATAGGTACTCTCGTTCTTTTTCTTTCTTTCTAAAATTTATGGATATTTTTTCATGCATAAATATTTAAGTTACGATGTTGGTCATACCCATGCTAAGCATTATGCTAATTCAAAATTATGATGAGAGCACTTCCTATTGAGGTAAAATTTGAAAAATATCTAATACACAGAAAGAGTGATCATTTGAAAAAGCTTTAAGCTTCGCACTTCTTTTAGTCCAAGGAAAGACGCTCTTGGATCATGATGAGTCAGGCCCAAGTGGCCCAGTCTGTGATGAGCCAGGGCTTAAATTAGTGAAGATCTGTTTGGTCCAATGGGGTCCGAGCCTATATCCACGATGCTCGGCCACGTGGCAGCAGTCCGGGTCGCTTCGGAAGCAGTCAGGCCACGTCCCGCTTTTACTAAGTCCTGCTGATAACTGCCTCGCCAATCGAAGACACCTGCCACATCAGTTTAGTGGACACCTCGAACGCTCCTCGTGTACCGTGCTGAGAAGTCTCCCCATCTGTTAAGGGACGCTTATAAATACGAAAGCCCCTCGGTACTTGAGGGGCAGGCAATTATTATTTACCAAGCAAAGCTCTCTCTCTCTCTCCTAAGTTGTAACCCTTGAATATTAATATACCCGGCGACCTTAGCCATTCAACAGTGGACGTAGGTCATATTGACTGAACCACTATAAATCTCTCTCATCTCAATTACTGCATATTTTACCATTATTACTTGACCGGTGGTGTCTGAACCAGAGTTTGGCATCATCAGTTTGGCGCCGTCTGTGGGAACGACTAAAGTTCTCACGTCAGTATCCTCCTTTTTTCAAAATTATGGTGATCACCACAAGATCTGCAAGACGACCCGAGGATAATCCCTCCCGCGAAGGCGAGAATGATCCTCCACCGACGAATCCTACCCCTCATGCTCCTGCTCCCACTCCTCAGCAAATGTTGGAGACCATGCAGCAGCTGGTGACTCAAAACCAGCAAATTTTACAACTCATACTGGCAGGGGGGCAGAGAGGAGCACAGTTTGGGGGAGTACCGCAAGGAGCACCACGCCCGAGGCATCCAAGACCTCCACGCCATGGAGCGCCTCCCCCGGGCGCCCAAGGAGTTCACCTGGGCGCCCATGGGCATGAGTTCCCCCTGGGCGCCCACCAGGGTGGTGCCCATCAACAAGGACCTCCTCCCCCTCCGGGTGGAGCCCAGTTTGGAGGACTCCCACCTCCGGGGGGAGCTAATCACGGAGGGCTTCCACCTCCTCCCTCTGCTTCTAATGGGGAGGACCCTCATTTCAATGAGGGGGAGAGTGAAAATCAAAGCGCAGAGGATGGGAGCTATTTTCATGATCCGTCCAGGGATGCCCCCAATCGCTGGGACGAGAAGATAAGGGAAATGCAAAATCAGCTGGGTGATGTCTTCAATGCCATGAAGGCGCAGGCACCAGAGACAGTGGATTACCTAGTCAGGCGAACGGACACACCGTTCAAGCCCGACGTGGTGAACTACCCACTCCCTCAAAAATTCAAGATGCCATCCGTCGAAACTTTTGACGGTACGAAGGATCCACTGGACCACATCGAAACTTTTAAAACCTTGATGCAGCTGCACAACGTCCCCGACGAAATTATGTGTAGGGCATTCCCAACTACCTTGAAGGGTCCCGCACGACAATGGTTTGCCAGTCTCACCCCGGCCTCCATAGGCTCCTTTGCCGAACTAAGCAGATCATTTGTGGCACAGTTTATTGGTGGACGCCGCCAACAAAAGCCTGCCACCCACCTGCTCAACGTAAAACAGGATCGAGACGAGAGCCTAAGGAGCTACCTCACTCGTTTTAACGAGGAGGTCCTTCAGGTCGAGGACCCCGATGATAAGGTCAGCATGACCGCCTTCCTAGGAGGCCTCCGGTCATCAAGCTTCCTCTTTTCAGTAATGAAGCGACCGCCAAAGAGCATGCCAGAACTATTGGTGAAAGCTCAAAAATATATGAACGCTGAGGAAATCTACAGGTCCAGGCGAGGTGAATCATCTCACGGATCGCCAAAAGCTTGATCTGCGCACTGTTCTCAAACAGGCAGCCTATCTCCAGCTTAGCGTCCCTCTCGCGGGTCGCTAAAAAGCTTGCCCTCTGCACTGTTCTCAAACGGGCAGCCTATCTCCAGCTTAGCGTCCCTCTCACGGGTCACCAAAAAGCTTGTCCTCTGCACTGTTCTCATACAGGCAGCCTATTTCCAGGTTAGCGTCCCTCTCACGGGTCGCCAAAAAGCTTGGCCTATGCACTGCTCTCAAGCAGGCAGCCTATCTCCAGCTTACCGGTTCCCTCGCGGGTCACCAAAAGCTCGATCTCAGAAGGTAGGATTTTGAAACTCAGGTCATCTGCCCGAGGGACTACGTCAGATCACCGTGACCACTGCCTGGCCGCCCAAATCAACTTCCTGGACAGCACACGAGTTGCCCGCCCACGCAGACAGCGGCCAGCCCCTCCGCAGCGAAGCCCACGCCTCTGGGCGCCCAGCCTCGCAGTACTTGGACTTGAAAAAAAAAATAAAATAATATGACATGTGTCTGTTTAAAAAGAAGATTTATTCTACATTATCCATGTTCTAAAACTATTCTTTACAGAAAAAGAAAAAGAGAAAGGATACTGATGGAAAAAATGGTGTGGATGAACGGACGCCAACACCGCTGCATCGCCCGCCTCGCCAACGCCCGTCGCCCCTGCGCGTGCTGCGCCCGGCGCCCAGACCATGGGCGCGCAGGCCCCATGGGCGCCCAGAACAGCCACCATGGGCGCCCAGACCCCATGGGCGCCCGGCGCCCAGACCAGCCACCATGGGCGCCCAAACCAGCCACCATGGGCGCCCAGCCCATGGGCGCACAGCACCTCTCAGACACCTCAGGCGCCCAAGCAGGGGCGCCCAGCATCCCAGACACCTCAGGCGCCCAAGCAGGGGCGCCCAGCGTCCCAGGCAAGCTCCCAGGCGCCCAGGCGCCCAAACCATGGGCGCCCAGGCCTCCCAGGCGCCCAGCACTCCTCAGGGGTCCCAGGCGCCCAGCATGGGCGCCCAGCACTTCCCATGGGCGCCCAACACTTCCCATGGGCGCCCAGACCTTTCCATGGGCGCCCAGCACTTCCCATGGGCGCACAGACCTCCTCAGGGCGCCCAGCACAGGCGCCAGCCCTCCGCTCGCCCAGAACCGTGGCCAGCGCGCCTACTCGCTATTTTGACCGTAAATTTTGGTACGTAACTTCAAATGAGGCTTATTATATATCAAATCGAAGCTCTCGGCGAGCCCTACAAGACTCACGCCTACGGCCGTGACTAATGTTGTCAAAAGTCCAAAAAAGGCCTCGAAACAGATGTTTTGGCCTCCCGAAGTTTTTACAGCTGCGAACTCAGCCGAAAATTCGATCGAATGCCCTCCTCTCCAAGTTCCATTGGACGCAGGGCATTGAGGGGCAAATGATGAGTCAGGCCCAAGTGGCCCAGTCTGTGATGAGCCAGGGCTTAAATTAGTGAAGATCTGTTTGGTCCAATGGGGTCCGAGCCTATATCCACGATGCTCGGCCACGTGGCAGCAGTCCGGGTCGCTTCGGAAGCAGTCAGGCCACGTCCCGCTTTTACTAAGTCCTGCTGATAACTGCCTCGCCAATCGAAGACACCTGCCACATCAGTTTAGTGGACACCTCGAACGCTCCTCGTGTACCGTGCTGAGAAGTCTCCCCATCTGTTAAGGGACGCTTATAAATACGAAAGCCCCTCGGTACTTGAGGGGCAGGCAATTATTATTTACCAAGCAAAGCTCTCTCTCTCTCTCCTAAGTTGTAACCCTTGAATATTAATATACCCGGCGACCTTAGCCATTCAACAGTGGACGTAGGTCATATTGACTGAACCACTATAAATCTCTCTCATCTCAATTACTGCATATTTTACCATTATTACTTGACCGGTGGTGTCTGAACCAGAGTTTGGCATCATCAGATCAGATTGTTGTAAACTTTCAAAGATAGAAGTGTGTATAAAAAAAAAAACCGAAGTATAAAACTTATAAACAACGATGACCGGCGTCCAGTACTTCCATATCGCGAGACAACGATAAAAGTACAGTCTCATATCGCGAGACATGGGGATCTCAGTTTTGTAGTTGTCGTGTTCCGTAGGGACGAGGATAAAGTCGTCCGAAGGACAGACCACAATCCCATGCGTTCTTCTAACCGGTCCCCACAACCACCATCCCTAGTCTCTACAGCCAAATCACAGACACACTCAGGAGAGAGATAGAGAGCGACAATCCAATCCATGCCCGTTTAAAGCTCTGAAATCTCCAGTCTCTCGTGCCTCTCTCATCTGATGTGAACCTTCTTTTCTCCTCCTCCTCTTCTTCTTCTTCTTCTTCTTCCCATTCGTCTCTCCATCTTGGGAAGGAAACAAAGCCTCGAGAGCTGTTTCTCCATGGAGAAATCGCAGAAATCATAAATCATCCTTGGAAGATCGCGATAGAACCAAAGTACCAGAAGCCAAAATCTGCTTGGAGAATGCAGGAACAGAGCGTTTGATGCAGATCTTCTAAGATCATGTGCAATGCGACGCTCGTAGACACAATGACTGACTTCCAATTCGTTTCTCTCGCTGTTTCTTTCACGGAGAGATTGTAGAAGCCCTGAGAAATCGTTGAAAATAGTTAAAAATCTTGTTGAAGAGGTGGATATGACTTCCTTTCCCTAGAATCCGATCTTTTCTCTATTTTTGTTGCTCCTCTCTTCCAGTTGGACTGCATAGATTAGGATTTAGTACCGGAATGAGAGAAATGTCTCAACTTTCTCACGTTTTCCTTCTGGAGCTTGAACATTTCTCTCATTTTCTTCGGTTTTGATGCAATTGAAAGAACAATAGAAGCTCAATGATCTCTGTCTAGCTTACGGGAGCTAGATCCTGCAAAGACATTACATTTACTAGCATTGATCGTTTTCCTCGGTTTTCTGAGAAATATTGTTCAAGTAGCTACAAGCTTGTTGAAGAAGAAGTGTATATAATATGATCTTCTTGCCCTAGAATCCTATCTTTTCTCATTTTTGTCACTCTTGTCTTCGAGTTGGAATGGAATGCAGAGAGATTTGGAGCAGAGTGAGAGAAATGCCTCAACTTTCACATATTCCTTCCGGAGTTGATAAATTTCTCTCATCTTCTTCAGTTTTCTATAGATGATCGCAGGAAACTGAGGAGAATGATCAATGCCGGTATTGGCTTTGAAGAATCTGTCTCCCTTAAGCTTAGATAGAGTTCAGTGCTTCTGCATTGCATCAAAAGCTGGTCAACTATTAGGAATTTGTTGACCTAAAATGCGAAAATGCTGGTTTCTTGGACGTTTTTCCCTTTGTAATTCATCCTTTCGTTTACATTGTGATTATTAAAATTGCTGTAAAATGTGTTGTGTAGTTGATTTTGGATCATCTTTTCAGTCAACATTTTGATTCAAGTGCTAGTTATTTCCTGCAGTGATCTGAGGAAAACAGAAACAGATTCTGAGTAAACGAGGTAACTTATGATCTGTGTTGTGTATTTCTTAGCTATTGCTTTTGTGATTATGCTATTTGAGTGATTTTACATAGTGGAATAGCAGGAAATGAAGTTGGTGCATCATTGCAGAATTCCATGTTGAATGAAGTTTCTGTATTTCAGACACCCAATTTCCTGACTGTCAGTGGCAGCGTTCTTCTAGAATAAACTGATTTTGGTAATTTTTGTCTCATCTGATTTGATTCTCTTCTCTTTGATTCTGCCCCTTTAATTTTTCTTATTGGTAATGTTTTTACTGTATCCTGTTTCTGCAGATATTGTGATAGAACATAGTGGTTGAAAATGAATGACAACCGGCAGGTGGAGGTTCATTATATAAATACTGGATTTCCTTACACTGTCACCGAGAGTTTTATGGATTTGTTTGAAGGTCTTACATACACTCATGCGGATTTCTTTCTAGCGGGGGCTTGGCCTGAACAGGAGCAGGTAATGTTTTGAATTGATGCAAATTTTCTTTTATCTGACAGTGGGATCTAATTCTTTTCGCTTCATGGATATCAATCAACCATTTTGGAAGAGAAGTTGGGTTGGTGTTTGGCATTCCATCCTTGTGTTTGATTTATGAATATGGCAGAAAGTGAATGTGGGATTCAATAATTTTGGTGTACATTTTATTAGTTCTTATAATGACTGGATTTTTTTTAGTGATCTTTAAAACAATCTGAACCATTGTGGATCAGGTAGCCACACAGAGTACTCATTAGCTCTCTTGATTTTATATCTACATTTGAAGGAAACAACCTATTAAATTTCATTGTGATGGGTCCTCATGATTCAAGATATGAAAAACCATTGACTTGTGATACATAGAACCGTTGTGCGGATCTGGTAGCTGTTCAAAGCATTTTTTAGTTCTTGTTATTGTGTTTCTATATTTGAAGTCAATAACATGTTAAATTTCACTGTGATGGATTCTCAACCGAAAAATCATTGGCGTCTGATACATTGAATGGCACACATTGGTGACTCATGGAAGTTTCTTGGTATATATGCAGGAGAGTGCATATTGGTCAATGCATACAAATGCCTACAAGTATGGTCTATCTGGTTCAGGCAGTTATTCGTATTATCCTTATGGGGTAAATGATCATTTAATGAGAATGGATGGAGACATGGGCGCTTGGCAAAACGTCTCAGTGGTGAATAACGAAGAGCCTTCCTCACTGGTTATGCATGAGGGAGAAAGTTCCAATCCGACAGATGCTGCTCCTGAGGAGTGTAGGTTTTGTTGTTTGTTTTAGCAGTTGGATTCAAGATTGAGGAATTATCTTTTGACCTTTTTTTTTTTTTTTTTTGCATATAATATTGTTCTAGAGAAGCGAGTGATTAAGAATAGCTTCATTCACCATGCTCATGAGCACTTCTCATACCCCCTTTTCCATCCTCTCAACTTTCCTCAACTCTTGTCCAGTGAATTGTATGCAACAAGTTACTTGAGACCATGCAACTGTAAGCCTGTTTGGCTGGGACAACCCATGTATACTGCGGGGACATGGAACTCACATATAAAATTCAATATGATATGGTATGATGTGATTGCGAATGTGTTGCATTTTATCCTGGTAAGGTCGAAGGCAACTTTACAAGGAAGACCAGACCTAGTCAACTTAGATCTTGAATCTTGTGCACCACAATCAACTTTATAAGGAAGACCAGACCGTGACTGCTGATTTCCAATAAGAAGGCTAGCACCTTATCCTTCACATCCTCCCAGAAGAGTTGGAAAAAATAGTGCTAGGAGAACCAATGTGACCAAAACTCTACTTTCCCTCTGATGAATCCACCTGGAAAGATTATTTAAAATCCATGAATGTCGATTTGATTGATGGATTTTTGTTGTGATTCATTATAGGTTAGGCTTTTTGTTAAACATTGTTTTTCTATTAAAGGTCATCTGTTATTATATTTATGTATGTATGGATGGTTTTCTCATGTGGTTTTGCGCTCTGCAATCCATTTAGATTGCCACCTGATGTCATAGGGGAGCACGGGAAATTCAAGGGGGGGTCCCTGCCTTTTGCCAGATGAGCGTTTCCACAGAGCTTTGTGCATAGGAGAAAATTTTCCATGTATGTATATAGCCATTTTCAGGAATGGCCAGATAGCCAGCCCCAGATAGCCAGCCCCTAGCTTAGTAATGCTCTTGCCTTGGGCCCACTTTGAAGTAGGGGGTTTATGGGTTTGAAAGTTCCCCCTATCACCTACTTGTATGCCAATAGATGGAAACCATCTGACTATGACGGGTTTTTAGAACTTTAAAGTTGTCCAAATCCTAGCCTAGCTGTTAGTTGAAGTGGGATTCGTGCAAAAATTTGCATGATCAATTGGAGGGCTTACACAACTTAGATGAGTGTCAAATTTGGGTTAGTGTTGATTCATGGGTGGGCTTGGAGGGTAATGAGTCTCAAGGGATTAAATTTGAGATGGGGAGCTAGGAATTTTTTTGTCTGTCCCTGAAAATTTGCATATTGGCATGCATATATATATATATATATATATATATATATATATATGGAAATGCTCCTATGAGAGACACTCTTACCAACTTTATGAGAGATGGGTGAGGGCCCTCACTTCCATATCCACTCTCACCAACTTAAATGCAAGGACCCCCAACTTAAATGTGAGGGCCCCCACCCATCTCTCACCAAGTTGGTGAGAGTGTCTCTCATAGGAGCACTTCCATATATATATATATATATATATATAGGGGGATTTCAAGTGCATCCATCCCTCATCATTTGTGGTGAGGGACACCCCTTTTGGGGAAGTTTCAAGTACAAAATAGAGGTACAAAAGAGAAGTACACTTGAAACTTCCCCAAAAGGGGTGTGGTGAGGGATGGATGCACTTGAATATTATCCATATATATATATATAGGGAAGTGCTCCTGGTGAGAGATGGGTGGGGGCCCTCACATTTAAGTTGGGGGTCATTGCATTTAAGTTGGTGAGAGTGGATATGGAAGTGAGGGCCCCCACCCATCTCTCATAAAGTTGGTGAGAGTGTCTCTCATAGGAGCACTTCCCTATATATATATATATGGAAGTGAGGGCCCCCACCCATCTCTCATAAAGTTGGTGAGAGTGTCTCTCATAGGAGCACTTCCCTAGGTGGGGGCCCTCACATTTAAGTTGGGGGTCCTTGCATTTAAGTTGGTGAGAGTGGATATGGAAGTGAGGGCCACCCATCTCTTATAAAGTTGGTGAGAGTGTCTCTCATAGGAGCATTTCCATATATATATATATATATATATATTTATATTTGGGGTGTTTTGGTGGGATTGGGGGGGGGGGGGGGTGGGGGGCGGTTGTTGTTGTAAGCATTTGAGGACCTGAAGTGAATTTCATGTGGGGGGGGGGGGGGGGGGGGGGCGGTTGTTGTTGTAAGCATTTGAGGACCTGAAGTGAATTTCATGTGAATGTATTAATGTGTTGATATATGGATAATGCAATTTGTAGCTATAATGTGAGTGTCCTTTTTTTCCCTGTTATCTTTTTTTTTTTTTTTTAATTGGTTTTCAGTTTTTCTTTTTGCAGGCATCCGAAGTCACCACAATGCGAGCAGTTCACAGGTACAAAGTTTGTTCACTTCTAACCTCATTGGGGATTGTATCATATTCACATGTGTAATACAAATCTCAGCACTCTGTTTTTCTTCTGTTTCTTGCATTCGTGCATGGATCACATATTCTATAAAATTTCTAGGCTTATGTATTCCAAGTTGCAGCCACTTCTAGAGTGAATAAGCATTCGACTTGACTCACACTTGTTAAAACTTGCATGTAGTTTGGACAAGGGCATGATGATATATGCATACATTCATTAATTACAAGTTGATGTTCTTCAGCATTGCACCGAACTTTTTACTTGCACATGTTTCTTTGAGCCCTTTGATTCTTTTGTACATGTACTAAGATTATACAGGTCTGTTGCTTCTGTGAGTACCATTTATACAAAACCCTCTTGTTTCCATTTTTTATGGTATATTTGCTTAAGAATATGTGAATTATTGGAACCTAACACATTGAAACGAGAGTAGATTTGATGAGTTTTTCATTTTAATGGTAGCTAAAATTAAACCTTTGTATAAGGTATTGTAACACACATTAGAAATAAATGGAAACTAATCTAACCTAGTCTCAGTGGACAGTACAGAATTTTAATCTCCTAGATAAATATAATTATGGCACATTGCATTACTACAGACATTACACTACAAAGTGGACTGTGGTACTCTTAAGAACTATACAACATATATCAGTTATGTTGACTCACATAACCACAATTTTTATGTAGCAGCACCATTTCACATGCCTGTTTTCTGGTGCATGCAACTGCCCATTTTGAAGCAGAAAGTCTGTCAACAATGAAATGGACTTAGTTATGGTCATTTATTTGCTATATATCTTGTTTTTTTCTTCTTTTAGAAATTGCATTTTTGCATATCTGCATGGTTGCAATTTTTTTTTTTGCTTATGTTGCATGAGTAGTTTCCATAGTAAAAATGACTTATTAATGCTGTGGTAGAGATTGCAGGTCATTTGGCAAGACAATATTGACCCAGATAATATGACATACGAGGTTTGTTTCCAAGGCTGTATACATTATTTATTTACAATGCTAAAATCAGCAAATTGTTGAAAGACAGGCCATCTTGCTCGTGTGATAATTTTCCAGAATATCCTACAATAGAAGTTGGTGGGAAATTATATCAAGGTTTATGTAGAATTTTGAAATGTGGAAATGTCATCATTTGCTGAATAATAGCTGAAGGTCATCATTGATTGTTGCCAATGGATGCTTATATATATATATATATATATATATATATATATATATATGTGGAGCGCTAGAAAATGCCCGGGGCGTTTTCAAAACCAAAACACCCCTCCATTCGACCAATGAAAAGGGGACAGTTAATGATATGAGTTACTTAGGTGGAGATTTATCCTTTTTGGAAAGAGAGATCAATAGTTGGCTAATGTTTCTCTTTTTTGAATTCCCTACTTTTTCTCCTTTATGAATTCCCTACTTTTCTCCTATTAGTGAAACTAGCATTACATGGTTGTCAAATTGATGGTATGAATGGGTCCATACATAAATAAATCCAATGGCCATTAATGATTGGAATGGTATTAAATTGGGAATAATCACAATTCATGGATGGTATTTGAGTTTAAAAGGCCTGGATTTATACGAACTGTTTTTTTTTCCGGCATGCGTTGGGGCCCACCTCCAAATTGATGACTTTCAGAACCTCAGCTGAAAGTCATCATGCCGAGCCCAACTGAAAAAAAAATAGATGCTTATGATTGAAAAGTAGGCATTTTAATAGACCAATTTTGTGGATGGCCTACCCAATGTGGGCCCCACGTCACATAAAGCTCCATTATCTCCTTCTTAACCTTTTTTGGGTACCCAATCCCATCCTTAATGGTGAACATTGGCTTTTTTTTTTTGGTATTCCAACTAAGGGGCTAATCTATCCAACTTAATTATTTCTCCTTAAAACTAGCTGTATTGTCAAAGGGTTCCTATTATTTTGCTTTGAACATGTGATGTGGCATTATTTCATTGCACAAGGGAAAAGGGGCAAAAACGCCCTTTTCAAAATGGGGAGTTTCGGAGAATGCCTCTAAAAATATGTGTGTGCGCACGCGCAGTGGTAATTAGGTGCGCCTAGTGCACATGTTGCATGCCGGTGGTGGCCGGGGGTGGTACCCACTAGTGGGTCCATCCGAGCGGACCAAAAAAATTCCTCCACACCAATTTACATGGTCCCACTGCGTTTGCACCCTTCCAAATGGATTGTACACCGTTAAAATATTGGGCCCCACATGAAGATGATAGGATGATGAATTGGAGCTGATTTATTGCAGAGATGAGGGGGGCCACGGAGATCTTGAAATCCCCCCCAGGTCCCAGCCCCAGACCCGGCGCTCTCGTGGTTAAAAACAGCTACCATTGGAGAACTTGCGTTGGAGGAAGTTCAGTGAATGCTGTCAACTGAATAACCACCAAAGTTCCCTAAGCCCTTGCATGATAGAGATTTTTGTTCATGCAGCCAATGACATGAAACATTCGTGTCAGATTATGTTAACCATTGCACAGTTTATAACCATGAAAGTGAGCAGTGTTAATTTTTGGTCTGAGTTGATTAATGTCAGTTGGCAAGTCCCTTTCTTCTGATTTCCATTGATGTCCCTACTCTCAGTGATGTTGACAACTTATATACGGACTTGATTGGCGACCGGTTTAGTTTTTGTTTATTTTTTGTTTTTTGAGTCTCTATCATGGTTTATTCTCTCTTGGTCAGTTAGTTTTAGTTGATTAATGGCAATAAATTTTGATATGCAGGAATTATTGGATTTAGGAGAAGCAGTTGGTACTCACAACCGAGGTCTTTCCCAAGAGCGTATTTCTTCACTTCCAGTATCAAAGTACAAGTGTAGCTTCTTTTTGAGAAAAAAGGAGCGATGCGACCGGTAAACTCATAGTGGATAAATTTCCAATTTGGCATAATTTTCTAGGTTGACATTCCATCTTCCAGTAAATTTCAAGTAAGATCGTAGTAAAAGACCAGAAAACCAGCAAGTATGGAGGGAAAGCATTCAATGTAGCTGTACATGTTGCATCATATAATGGATTGTTACATGTCCATGTCAGACCACATATTAGTGTTCTACATTTTTTCTCTTTAAAATAGAAAAAAAAAAAAGAAAAGAAAAAGAAAGTGGATAACCAACCAAGACAAGAAAAAATTGGGTTCTATTTTTTTTTTCATTTTTTAAAATCAGTACATGGTTAAGTTGGATATGCTTTCTAGTTAATAATGAATAGTTTTTCTATTTGGTTGCATGGTGTGGACTGTTACACTTCTAGTGCCTATTGATAGCAAGGAGAGCTTCCATTGTCTGTCTGCGAACTCTAGTTAAACCACTTGCGATGATGACAAAGTTGTGCGACCATGTGGCCCTTGTTAGAAATCAAGTAATCAACCATTGTAAATAACACAAACTGTCTATTCGACTGAATTTTCATTAGGAACTGCAATGAACACATTGGAATGATTTCCAAAGAAACAAAAAAGAATGAAGAAAGAAATAAAGAAAATCATGTAAGACATTCTTATTTCTCCATATTTGGGTAAATGTGTTTGTCCATGTTGAATCAGACATGCAGAGATCATGCACATGTGCGTTTGTGGGTGTGAATACAAGCTAGAAACTTAACTATAACCAATGGAAGTCAATCAGAAGCAAAGCTAACAGTTCTCTTTGTTTCCAATAAAAAATAAATAAAATAAATAAAGTGGAAGAGTAAAGGGAAGCAAGGGTGGAGATGGGGGTCTCAGGACTTGTTTGTGTAATGCTAAGATTCCATACAGAAAAACATTCTTACCCTCCAATATTGCCCAGAGGGGACTGTCAGATTCCTACAATTAATTTTCATAGGGTGAAAGGTGGGCATTTGTTTCCTTTCCAAGTGGGGATACTTGAGCATTACCTTTTTCCACCTTCGGCTTTCACTCACCCATTTGGTAGAAGATTATTCCTTGAAAAATCCTAGGTGTTCAGTGTGAACTAGGGAAAATGGGCCCTTAGTGCAATCAACTGAAAGCAAACTATTGCTATCTGAGTGTGTGTGGTCACATGTAACTTTTGATATGGATGCACGTGTATGAATGCATGTAGAGAAGCATATTTGATAAAACTAAACTTAAAAGTAACTGCTACTGAGAATACAGTTTACTGAGTCATGGAAAAAGGGCTACCACTTTCCTATTGAGATTCCGGATGCCAGTCTCTCTCTCACTCTCTCTCACATATTTTTTTGCCTGTCTCTTCTTGCACTCTTTCCTTTGGAACTTCTGGATTTGGTTGATAAAGCGGTGATCAGATGCTGTACTGTGAGGATTTGCACAAATTTTTTTTAAAATGGTTTTGTAATGACCATGTATTGCAAATTTCCTGCCTTCTTGGCAATAGGTGTGTCATATGCCAGATGGTCTATAAAAGAGGAGATCGTCAGATGACTCTTCCATGCAAGCACATCTATCATGCCAGCTGTGTATCCAGATGGCTTGGAATCAATAAGGTCAGTTGTTACCATGAAAAGCTAAAAAAAGAAAAAAGTGCTCTGCCAACACATGTAAGGTCTTCTTGCAGTACTGAGTACATCATATGGTCTGTTTGCTTCAGGCATGCCCAGTTTGCTTTGCGGAGGTATTCGGCGAGGAATCCAGGCATTAAACTTGAGTGAGCAAAAACTTCTAAATTGGTGTATTCCAGTTCCCACTCTTCAAATTGGCATTTCTTCCACAGATTTGGTGTTCCACCATACCAGGAGGCCTCATTGGCTTGAATGGTTTTTTTTTTTGTTTTTTCTTTTCATCTTACATGTTTTCACAGTGGAAGTATCTTCTTAGGCTTACAATAATTGAATGTAACAGACCATTTGAAATGGGTTTTTTTCCTCTGATTGTCTTTCCATAGAGGCTAGGTTCCATGTAGAGACTTGCAGTCCTCTTCTATCCAGTGATATAGAACTGTTTATGGAATTCTGTAGCATATTCTTTAATGTCTGCCATGCTACCTTCCGCACTGTTTGCCTAATTCACACCAAATTCTTTGTGGGCTATCTATCTTGAATTTGTATCCACTCTGGAGATCTGTTCCCATCTCATCGGGACATGCTGAGAGATCCACTGCTCAAATGGTGGACTCATAATTTCTTTTGTTCATTAATGAAATGCACATGATTTGAACTGTGCGAAATTCTTCTCCAGAAATTACACTGAATTGCACTGTCCCCAGAATTCCATCAATATCTGGACTGTTCTTTCTGCAGCCATGCTGTCCCCAGAATTGCATTGAATGGCTAACATTTCTGGTTCAAGGATTCATATTCTCAGGTATGTTGCTCCTGTTACTAATATACTTTTTTTAGGCTACCAATCAGGCAGGTAGGCTTTTGCGATTGAGACTTTGAGCTATGGTTGCACTTGCATCCATTGTGGCCTGACTAGGTAGAACCGTAGAAGTTATCTTAACAAGCTCCCTGCTTCTGTTGATATATAGGCAATGTGATCTCATGATGTGCTTCTTGTCCCAACTGGATTTTGGGACGAACCAGAAACTGTGGAAAAATGCTTCCTGTCCTGACTTGGAACATTTCTGCCCATTCCATAATCCCTTGACACTAGTTTGTGAACTTCAAATCCATTTTTTCTCAAATGCATTTGTATAGTTGATACCAGACAAGTTAAATTGCAAATTTACCACTCCATAGTTATTTTTTATGTCATATATTTCTAAGATGCCCATCCCAATAGATTTTAAAAAAGATGGATGCTTCTTGTATCCTTCAGATAAAAATGATCATGACATTGCCAGAAGATGGCACTAACAAAGGAGACTGAAAAGAAGAGGACAAAGAAGTACTAAAAATTGTCCACGTCACATAAAACGATATTACAACATGTTTGGATTGACTGGGCATAAGCATTGACTTCCATTAACAGATGATGGGATTTGTGTTCACCATAATCTAACGCTTGTCCAATTGATCTTGACAGCTAAGTTGACTAAAGATTGTTAAATTTAACTTACTCCCGTTATGATGCTAATTAAAAATATACATATATTTTAATTGTCATCTCAATACACAAGGGAGCCTTTAAGTTGACGTCGTCACCTGTGACTCACTGAGTCTTCAGAGCCTGGCTGACTCAGTTTGACATAGAACTCATTCAGGTTTTTAAGCTATGGAATTTACCCCATTGTCATATCTTGATCATGCATACCATCAACATGTGCAAATTTTGGCATTGCCTCTGGTTGAATGATCTGGATCCATCAACATATGCAAGAGTAGATCTTATTCCCTTGGTATGGGTTAGTTTGCAGACATGGTCAGTGAGTTCTGAGCACTCTTTACAAAATGGTTTCAGCTATGGACCTCAGTAAGATTGCTGGGATTGATTGATAAGTCTGGACTAATGGGCCACCTTATGGTTGGACCAATGGCATACGGAAACTTCCCATCTTTAAATACACTAATGAAAACAAACTTTATCACTGAAGTTGTAGATGAAGGTGCTGCTTATAGAAAACTTAAGTTAACAATATGATAAAACACAGAATTCTTATTTGGTATGTAAGCATGAGCTCATTTATAGTACACGCATGGAACATCAAACCACCCAATGACAAAGACCTAGTACAAGCAATCCCCTAATAGTGACTCTCACAACTTGCTTTGGCAAACATCTTTGCCATTTATTTTCTCCAAAAGAAAACATAAAAATAAGAACTTCACAGGAAAGCAGAGGTAACCATAGACGACAACTCCATCAAGCAGAAGAAAACTGACAACCAATTTAATGTGCATGGATCCATGACAATGAACTTACAACAACAAAACAAATAGAATTCTATTGCATGTGGGGTTCCAAGACAGTAAGACCTTATGGATGGCATAGATTTTAGAGAAGCGGTGTGGATGGAGGAGGGGAAGATTTGTAAAAGGAGAGGGTTGTTTGAGTGAAGAACATCTGCTGCAGTATGGAGGTGGAGATGGTTGTGCTGCCAAAGTGTGGTCCCTACCTGTAGTAGGGAGGTAGCGGTGGCGACACGTAGATATAAGTTGGTGGGGGTGGAGACTTGTAGATATAAGGTGGAGGTGGGGGTGGTGATTTGTACATGTATGGAGGTGGCGGCGACTTGTAATAGTATGGTGGGGGAGGGGTTGGCGAAGAGTAATAGTAAGGTGGGGGTGGTGGGTACTTGTAAATGTAAGGGGAAGGTGGAGGTGGAGCTGGTGATTTGTACATGTATGGAGGCGGTGGTGATGGGGGTGGTGGTGACTTGTAAATGTAAGGTGGAGGTGGAGGTGGTGATTTGTACATGTATGGAGGCGGTGGTGATGGGGGTGGTGGTGACTAGTAGTATGGTGGCGGAGGGGGTGGAGAGGAGTAATAGTAAGGAGGTGAGTAATAATAGTAAGGTGAGGGTGGAGGTGGTGACTTATAGTAGTATGGTGGTGGAGGGGGTGAGGAATAATAATAAGGGGGTGGCGGTGGGGACTTGTAAATGTAGGGTGGGGGTGGGGGTGGTGACTTGTAAACATAAGGAGGCGGTGGTGATGGTGGTGGTGGTGACTTATAGTAGTATGGTGGTGGAGGTGGTGATGAATCATAATAATAGGGCGGTGGTGGTGACTTATAGTAGTATGGTGGTGGAGGCGGTGATGAGTAATAATAAGGGGGTGGCGGCGGTGACTTGTAAATGTAAGGTGGAGGTGGGGGTGGAGACTTGTAAACATATGGAGGCGGTGGTGGTGACTTGTAGTAGTATGGTGGGGGAGGTGGCGATGAATAGTAATAAGGTGGTGGCGGCGGTGACTTGTAAATGTAAGGTGGTGGTGGGGGTGGTGACTTGTAGTAATATGGTGGTGGAGGGGGTGAAGAGTATTTGTAGGGTGGCGGTGGCGGGGACTTGTAAATATAAAGTGAAGGTGGGGGCGGTGACTTGTAGTAGTAAGGTGGTGGTGACTTGTAGTAGTAAGGTGGTGGAGACGAGTAGTAGTAAGGAGGGGGAGGTGATTTGTAGTAATAATAGTAGGGCGGCGGAGGTGATTTGTAGTAGTATGGAGATGGCGGGGGAGGGTACTTGTCAGGGTCATAATCTGCTGTGATTTTGGTGGTCATTGCCAGCAATGCCACCATGAGTGAGAGCCACATCTTTCCCATATTTGGTACCATGGGTGAGAGCAGCTATTCCTTCAATGCTACAAGAGCTACGACCACACCTTTATATAACTTTTCTCTTATAACATACTGCTTTGACAGGGTCCTTACAGAAACAAAAACAAATATATGAATATGTTGCATAGACGTATTCATTATATTATTTTTTCACTTGGGAGTAAGAACAAGTCATGTATAAAGATAGAACTGTTATTTTTTCCTACCTATGATTAGAAGAATAAAGGTTGCATAGACTTATTTGTTATATTGTTTTTTGACTTGGGATTAAGAACAAGTCATGAATAGAGATAGAACTGTTAATTGTTTTTAATATGATTAGCAAGTGGGTGTTGGGTTAGGTGGCTCTGGTCCCGTAAGTCTAATTTCATCCGGATCCCTCTGCTTTAGTCGAAAGTTTAGTCATTTCTAAACCAATGAGTGGGCTCTACCTTTGAGTGATTTTATCTTGCAATTGAGTAACACTCTTCCCATGTAATGGCACGGGGCAAAATCTCACTCCCAACTGGAGTCCGACCAACATCTGTACATTTTTTAACTGGTGAGTTCAAAAGACAAGAGACAAAACTCCAATTAGAGTGAAATTTGGCCCAATGTAATTTTCAAGGGAGTGATCTAATGGACTCTGATCATTGATATAGATGGGTTAAAGGAGAGATTCTCTGCTTTATATGAACCGGAAGATTGGAAATCATCATACACTTTTCTTTAAAGAAAAAAAAAAAAAAACACCATTTAAAATAGATTGTTTGTCATGTCTAATTCAGCTAAGAAAATCAAACTTGTCAAACAGTAAAAGTGCAAATCATATCTAAGAGTAAAATAATAAAACGTCCAAACTTGATATTAAAAGTTGTACATGCAATCTTATCAAAGTTACATGGGCAAACATGTAAAAAAAAAAAATCATAAATTATTTGATTACTTTAGACGTTATGTCCATTTAAAGAACTTAACTTTTTAATGCTTTATGAAAAAGAGGCAAAAAGCTTTAAAAGATGAATGACTTAGATATTCACATGAATTTTATTAGGTAGTTATGAGTACTTAAACATTTATTTAAATTAGTTTTAAGTCAAATAAATCCACAACGAAAAATTATCAAATGATAGTTAACTCCTTTTTAAAAGAGAGAATTATCATCGCATCATTTTTAATTAAGCATAATTTTCAACACAAGTATGATGCCAAGCAAGCCCTAAACATATGTATGAATTTGATGGACAATTTTGTCCAACGCATCGTGAGTAGGTAATGTTTGTCATACAGGACCTGGTGAAATTCAGGGGGCCCAACTTTGGTGCGCAATCTCTCATGGAGCCGGTGCCCATGAGAATATTTTCAGAATTTGATTTAATTTTACTTGGCCACATACTATTTTATTAATAGTTCTTTAAATACAAGAAGATAATAACAAACTAAGTTGGGCATGGCCCAAAGAAATGGTTCGATGTACAATCGACCTGTTTGAACTTTTTTGTCTCTTAACTAACTGGGGTTTTTAACAACTCCCAAATTTTTTTTACCAAAAAAACCAACTCTCAAGTTGAAAATGACATGAAAGGGTTTAAAAGATTAAAAAGACATGAAGAAATAGAGACAAAGTTAAACTTGCAAGCTGTATAATTGACTTGGGTTTGGTCAGGCTCCCACTCCATGGAAAATACCTGGATTTTAACAATATATAAAAGACTCATCACTTTCATCGAGTATATTTTAATTTGGAAAGAAATATTGTGCAAGGGGTAGCCCTTAAAAAATATCAGATATGCAGGGGAATTTTTTACTAGCGATAGACTCTATGGGGCTCACTTTCCGTCCTTGATCAGTGCAACTCTTTTTACACACTTTATCTCCCACCCCACCCCACAATGACCTGCAATCATAACCAATTTTATGCTCGTAAAACCTTTACTCTGTTGATGTGAATCTCAAAAAAGTCAACTGTTAAAAGAGCATTAGATTTTTAGGTTGTTAAATCCGGGCCTAGGATAATGTGATGAAGCTGATTTTTCGCATGAGCCTTATTTATAAAGAGATCTTTCTATCCATCCCACCCTCAATGATAGAAATGTATCCAAGTGGGCCCCACAAGGTGGATTGCATTCACGAAGTATGCATTCTGCTCGTAGCCGTAGGTGAAAATCTTCCATGACATGCATACGTTGATGGATGATGGGCCATGCACAGGAACCTTCTTAGATAATAAATGGACGGTTGAGATGCAACAACAGTCCACATTCAACAGAGAAGACCAAGGACGACAGTGTATATATAGTTTAGCCTTTTTTTTTTGGGTAAATTAGCGATACATCCCTGATTATTGGGCTATAAAGTCTCCAGTACAGAGCATAATTGTTTAATGCCTAAAGTCCCTTGCGCATGGGATTAATTTGGGCGGTGGTCCCCTGCGTGACACGTCATACTTTTTTATGACTGATCTGCCCTTCTAACTGTTTGTATAGTTGTCATGCAATCTTATCCTTGTTTATAGCTCGAGCTCATCGTCTTTCCCTGACTGCTGACGAATTTAAATGTCGTTAGATGAGTTTTGGATCAAATTTCAAATCTTTAATTGGAGGGATTGACGATTGATGGAAGTTGGCATAGGATTTATCGATTTCTAGAGCAGGTCGTTTGTACTGTATGAGGATCCATCTTCTTCTTCTTCTTCTTCTTCTGACGTTGCTACAAAGCACAGATAAACACAAAAAGATAGATAAATTCATATAAATACAGAGATAACTTTATTTTAAAGTCAGATAACTTCATGCCAAAATTAGATAACATATACAAAAACTCAGATAAAATAACAACAAACTCAGAAAAACAACAAATTTATCTGAGTTTTCTGAAACTTATCTTAACCTCTCAGAAAACTCAGACAAATTTATCTGAGTTTTGAACAACCTTTTTAAGTTGCAAACAAATTTATCTGAGTCTAGACCAAAGCAAATTTGTCCAGTCAGATAAATTAACAGCAAACTCAGAGAAATATCAAATTTATCTGAGTTTTCTGAAAACTTATCTTAACCTCTTGCAAAACTCAGACAAATTTATCTGAGTTTTGAAGAACTTCTCTGAGTTGCGAACAAATTTATCTGAGTCTGGACCAACACAAATTTGTTCGAGTAGATAAAATAACAGTAAACTCAGAATTTATCTGAGTTTTCTGAAACTTATCTTAACCTCTCAGAAAACTCAGACAAATTTATCTGAGTTTTAAAGAACCTCTCTTTGTTGCAAACAAATTTATCTGAATCTGGACCAAAGCAAATTTGTCCGGGCAGATAAATTAACAGCAAACTCAGAGAAATATTAAATTTATCTGAGTTTTCTGAAAACTTATCTTAACCTCTTGCAAAACTCAGATAAATTTATCTGAGTTTTGAAGAACTTCTTTGAGTTGCGAACAAATTTATCTGAGTCTGGACCGAGTTTGAAATAAATAAATTGATTTGAAGTCCTTTTTTATTTGATAGATTTGAAATGAGATAAAATGGTTTAAAACTGAGAAAACCCTATCTGTTTCTTGATTGACCTTGCTCTTGCTTTGGTTGTACTGTCGATTGCTTTTTCCCTTGGCTTGAGGTAAGTGAGGACTTTGTTCTAGCCATTGTCTACATAGATTTGAACATAAAGAATAGATAAAATCATATAAGAACGAAATTAAATTAGGCTTTTAGTTTTGTTCAGAAGAAGTTGTATTGTCCATCTTCTTTTTAGGAATGGAAGAAGTAGAAGAGGAGCGTTTTTGCCGACGTGTACAGGGGCATTTTGGTCTTTGTTGCTGCGTCATTTTCATGGGAGGACTGCCGCCGTTACGAAAAGATGTCATGGACCTTAGCCTTTAAAATCAATTTTTACCATCTAACTTAAGGCCCAATGGATGGATTTTGTGTTACCAAAAGACCATCATAACTTAAGGGCTTTTCTGAAATTTTCCCGTTTAGATTTTGAATTAGTGAGCCCTATTGAATATCTCGTCCGAGCCCTATAGTCAAAATCATAAAGCAAATACCAACTGGGCCTCAATTGTACATATGGGGCCACCATACATAGGCTCTAGGCTGTGAAGCAAACTAATAAATTTCAACGATCCAATCTTTCTGCTAGAAATCATTCAATCATGACCTTTGAATATGCCTTTTCCAAACTGTCCATCAATTACCTTGCAACCAATGGTTAAGATTGTGCCAATCATTGTGCCTTTTTTTTTGTACATTCTCCTTCTTAACGTGGCCCATGATCTGTGGGTCCATCAAGATAGGGCTCTCAATGCTCCCGAGTCTGGCCTGGATTTTTGCAAGCCCATTCCAATAGCATTGGATTCAGACTTCGATCAGGGCCAATGAACAAGACCTGGGCCCAAGATTATTATTCAAGGAGTTGATAGGCATGCACCTGTCATTGAACTCTTGTTGGATTCAGACTTCGATCATGGCCAATGGATGAGACTTGGGCCCAAGATTATTATTCAAGGAGTTGATAGGCATGAAACTGCACCTGTCATTGAACTCTTATTGGACTTGGGCCTTTATCATACTCGCGCCCTTCTTGTGCTCAAGCTTTTTATCAGTTGGACTCAGACCTCTAATGACCCTCATGGGGAAGGCACGGATCCAGGTTCAATTGCCTATCTTCAAGCCAGACTAAAAAAAAATTTGACCTTTGAAATCTTTATTTGATCCATACATGGGCTTATATTTGTCCAGCCCAAATCTGGCACTTCGCCCATCCCAGCTAGTGGCCCAATCGGTGTTCATAATGATATCCACAAGTCATTTGTGGCTGGGGCCTAGTAATTCCACCTTTTTCACAGGCAATCATCTCTACACCATTTTCTATTCCACGCAAAAGTCATGTGCATGGTGATGACCAATCTGATCCCAGAAAATGCAAAAGAGTTTATGATTAGTCATTCGTCAAAATGTTAACTTCATCAGATACTTCTAACCATCTCATCCAAAGCTTTTAAGTGCACTGTTGAAGATAAAAATAATGCCTTCGAGCTGAACTCTGCTAAATGGCCAATATACAATGTTGATCCTTCATTTTATAGGCACAAATTGTTGGGTCTTTTATACCCATTGTCAAGTAAAGGCCCATATTGTATTTGACAAAAACTTCACATGTGCCTCTTATCTTATTTATTATTTTTTTTTAATCATCAATCAACAAGAAGGCTTCATGCAAGATAATGGTGTAAGCTCAATATAGAATCCCATTCACTTTCCTATACCCATGCATGATATTACCCGCTTTGGCCCACGGGCCTCACGGTTTTGCTTCTGATGGGCTTTAACCCATCAAAAGGCCTCATGCAAGGTAAGGGTGTAAGCTTTACATAACTCCATTCACTTTCCTTTCTATAGTCGATGTGGGACTCCGGGGTGTCACAAAAATCCAGAAAAACAGGGCTGAGTTTCTCTCACCTGCAAGTGAGAAAATAAGAAATTTTGGTTTTTTTTTTTTTTTTTCCCTTTCATTTTAAGAGAGTGAATGTGGGAGCTCTGGTGGACGGGAAGGTGATCCTCATGTTAGTAGCTTGGGAAGAAGAAGTTTGTAAATTCTTATTTTGTATAGCGGCTACATAGTTTTATCATCTTAGTTTAGATATTTTTTCCCATCAATTTTGTTTGTGGTTCCTTTGCTCTTGCTGTCGTTATTTTTCTTCAATGGTACTCGCTGTGGTTGCTTAGATTAGATTGTGCATCATTTACGTTTCTTTAATTGTGTAAATGATTCACACAGAGGGAAGAGTTCTACAAGAATTAGAGTACAACCGATGTTTGGCCAATCAGACAAGAGTTTCCAAAACTCACAAAATGAAAACGATACATATGAAGAAGACGGCATGCAGACTTAAAAAACATGAAAAAAATCAAAACAGAGTGAAAGCTTAAACTACCAAGTACGTACTTGGATTTATTCTCACATGGTTCTTATTTCCAAACATTTTCAATGGAACAATACAGCTAAGAAATGAGAAAGGAATACAATAGCTAATTTGGAGCTTCCTTTGCCAATCTTATTGTTACAAAAAAAACAACTCCACGTAAAGTAAAGTAATCCCACGCAATTAATAAGATCCAAAAGCTTCTCATTTTAGAACTCCTTTCTTCTCAAATTGTCACGACCCGGGTCCGAGGTCGGACTAATCGGGGTCTAACCCGGATTGCGATGTCATCATACTTACTTCCATAAATCTTGAATTAACCGAAGTTAAGATAAGACTCACAAGGGATCTATCTTGCATACCTGTCAAATGTACATTTTTGCGGAATATATATATATACATTGACAATAATTGACTTTACATTACAAGTAAAGTTCACATATACAAAAAATACAGTCCAATAAAGTCCATCACTGCATATCCAAAATACAATGCAGTTGGCATCTATTTACACCTCAAAAATAATTTACTACAAAATATTTATCAAAACAATTCCCAAACATTTCCAAAATACTCAATTCATTCGCCCTTCGATTCTACGCCCATTCGATCAATCCTTTTGGAGGAATCGGATTGGCTTCATCAGCATGTGGCGCAGCCTCTGTAAGGCCGGGACGGGCAACTGGGCCTGTAATGCCATCAATAACACTATAAACACGACAGTTCAGCAATGTATAAATAAATCTATGACAATTCATGCTAAATCTGTCCATTTCTCAATACAGTAACTCTAGATAGTTAAATCTAGAACACTATGATATCTTGTACAGTATAGCCAATTAATAATAATGAATAAATTACAACTGTAACAGTATTATTCTCATTCAGTTCAGTGTCTTCCCAATGGAAGCAGTTAATCAGTTCATCTTGCTCATTTCATATCATTTCATTGATTACATTGAGTATTTACAGGTGGCTTATGAGACCCTTTAGTCCAATGTCACTTTTCATTCAATAAGTACTTTCACTACATGGCTTATATGGCTTTTCGATGACTTTTCAATCTATGTGTGGGATCTACCAGCATCATGATCAGAGATCACTGGCATCACTACGGAGCTCCGGAACACCCCATTCATCTGCTGCAGCGGGATTATTCATTAATTCATTACATTTCTTCATTGTTCAATGGTTCATTGCATTCAGTCATTATAGTTCCAATGGAGTTAGAAATTGTTAATCCTTTATGTAACTACTTGACTCTTCCTCAAATTTAAACAACTATTTAGGTGTAATTATTGGTCACCAATTGCACGTGTTATTCTCGATGCACATCACATTTATATTTAATATGTGCATTTAGTTCCCAAAATTACCACCCATAAATCCAAAATTCACTCGACGGTCCGATCGATTGGCTAAATTTTCACTCCCAGGTGAAGTTTGGCCAGTATCAGGTTCGCTCGATCGGATCCAAGTTCGCTCGAGCGGACTCAAACAAACAGGGGATTCGCTCGAGCGGACTCCCAGTTCGCCCGAGCGGACATCTACAAACTGCAGTTCGCGTCAGTCAAAACCTTCATCGCTCGAGCGCATATAATGTTCGCTCGAGCGGACACTTACAAATGGCTTTTCACATCAGATAGTAACTAGTTCGCTCGAGCGAAATCCCAGTTCGCTTGAGCGAACTGTCCAGAACCCAGACTCGGATTCTGAACATTCACTCTTCTTTCTTTTATTCCATTTCCCACTTGCATATCAAAATTGGAACCTCCTGTTCCCTTCTCCATCATCATTCCACATACATCATAGCACTTCTATTCCATCATTAAAACATCATGAAATCCATAGAACTAAATCAAATCCATAAAATCTCCATTTCTACCACAAAGAAGAGGGTTTTGAGAACCCAACTCTTATAACTCAATAAAACTTATAGACTAGCATTTTGAATCATAAATGAGCATTATACTTGCCTCTTGAAATCAACCAGCAAGAAACCCTTATTTAGCTTTGAATTCAAGATGAGAAATCCCCAACTTCAAAACCTATTTTCATAAAAACATGAAAGACACAACCCTATAAGTCATTTATGCTAATTGCTACTTCAAACTACTCAATAGACTTGGAAATCCTAAGAAAAGGCTATTTACTTACTTGTAGATCCAAGTATAAGAGATCTTGAGCTCTTCCTCAAGTTCCAACACTACAAAATGGAAAATAAGCTAAGGAAGGAGATGAAGAAGATGAAATCTCACCCACTCACTTGCCAAGCCTTCAATCTTCACTCTAGATGGAGAGAAATGGGAGGAGAAATGAAGAGAAAAGAGTTGCCTAGGGTTTTCTCTTCAATGAAAGGGAGTAGAATGAACTCAAGGGGGGTTCATTTCATTAATATAAGCTCTCTTTTGCATTTAAGTCCATTCCTTTGAGTCAAATGAAGGGTCATTTGGCCAATTTCTCATCAAACGACTTCGAACCTATTACGAAAGTTAACGTACTCGTCGAAATACACGCGTTGGTACTATGAGTTTCTGTATTTGACAAAATACGTATAAATCAATATTTACGAAAAAGGTCTTGTTTTCTTAGTTTGAGTTTAAACCCTCACTCAATCCACTTAATCCCTTCATTATCACTTCATTAAATTCATTTGGGACTAATCTTATTGAGCTTAGTCATTAGCCATCATTAGTCTCATTAAACGTGATTAATTAGCATTAACTTCAATTAATTAGAGTTAATCTTGATTAACTTGGGGCGGGGTCTTACACAAATGCACTTCCTGTATTACTTGTATTATTCAACTCAAGTACCTCTCTATTTCGCATTTGAAGTGGACCCATGTGATATAATTGTATATGGTGCATGAAGACATTGTGTTTGACGTACAGACTTGAGCAAATGAAAACAAGAGTGGATAAAATGCCTAATAGTAGCCCCTGGGAGGTGGAGGAGAGTAGTAGTAATAGTGAGGAGGGGATGGAGATGGTGGTGGAGGAGATTTGTAGTAGTATGGAGGAGGCGGTGATTGAGATGGGGGCGGCGGCGATTTGTAGTGGTATGGAGGAGGTGGTGACGATGATGGAGGTGGAGGCGATTTATAGGGATAAGGAGGAGGTGGGAATGGAGAGGGTGGAGGTGGGGACTTGTAGTGGTAGGGAGGGGGAGGAAATGGAGATGGCTGCGCTGGCGATTTGTAGTGGTATGGTGGATGGGGCGATGGCGATGGAGGTGGAGGCGATTTATAGTAGTAGGGAGGAGGTGGGGACGGAGAGGGTGGATGTGGTGACTTGTAATGGTATGGAGGGGGAGGAGATGGAGATGGCGGAGGTGGCGATTTGTAGCGGTATGGAGGTGGGGGTGATGGTGACGGAGGTGGAGGTGATTTATAGTGGTAAGGATGAGGTGGGGACGGAGTGAGTGGAGGTGGTTACTTGTAGTGATATGGAGGAGGAGGAGATGGGGATGGTGGAGGTGGCGATTTGTAGTGGTATGGAGGTGGAGGCGATGGTGATGGAGGTAGAGGCGATTTATAGTGGTAAGGAGGAGGTGGGGATGGCAAGGGTGGAGGTGGTGCCTTATAGTGGTATGGAGGAGGTGGTGATTTATAATGGTATTGGGGAGGTGTTGGCGACTTATAGTGATATGGAGTAGGAGGTGATGAAGATGGTGGGGGAGGAGACTTGTAATTGTATGGCGGAGGCGGTGGGGATGGAGAAGGAGGTGGTGATTTGTAGTCTTATGGGGGAGTAGGTGATGGAGATGGTGGAGGAGGAGGCTTGTAATGGTATTGAGGAGGTAGTGAGGGAGAAGGTGGGGGAGGAGACTTGTATTGGTATGGAGGAGGTGGAGATGGTGATGGTGGTGGGGGAGACTTGTAATGGTATGGAGGCGGCGGGGATGATGATGGAGGTGGCGGAGACTCATAATGGTAAGGTGGAGGAGGAGAGGGTGGCGGAGACTCATAATGGTAAGGTGGAGGAGGAGAGGATGATTGGGGGTGGGGGGGGGAGGGGGATTCTTATAGTGATAAGGAGGAGGTGGTGAGGATGATGGTGGGGGAGGAGATTTATAGTGATAAGGAGGAGGGGGTGATGGTGATGGTGGGGGCGGCGAAGGCAATGGAGGAGGTGGTGACGTGTAGTGGTAAGTAGGATGAAGGTGGTGACTTGTAGTAGTAAGGGGGTGGTGGAGAAGAGTACAAATTAGGTTTATCTCCAGCTAAATTGGTGGCTATCAAGCACAAGATCACCCCAACCAGCAGAGGAGGCCAATGCCACCTCTTCTCCATTTCTACTATTGCTACTACTGCTATTACATGATTCTGTGTAAGCTTGCTTATGACATGCATGGAGAGGGGGCGGTAACCCTTTATATAGCAAGGCCTTGTATTATCATGTGGTCAAGTGTCTCTATTTTTAATAGGGTATAAAAGCTGTACAGAGCTAATAGTGTAATATTTTTATCCCATTTGTCTACAATCTGATAGTGGGTTCCCATTACTTAGTTTACTCATTCTGTCTCTCTATACATAGTTTTTTGTTTTTGCTCAGACTCACTATTCATAGTTTACTTATTTTGTTTCTCTGTACATTTTAGGAGAACTTGGAAGTCAAGAATCAAAGAGAAGATAATGGGTTAGGTTTGGTGAGGATAAAGTTGGTGGGCTTGGGATGTTTAGAGGTTTTCAAATAGGAACGCGTTTGGGGTGACTTCATTTGGCAGCCGCTGGAGCTTCTTATGTAATAACAAAAACGGATAGAGACGTGTCAAAGTGGGACCTCTCTCTCTCTCTCTCACCCACCTGTGAAACATGCATGCCCACTTGCAAACTGACTAGTCTTGGTATTGAACCGGATTGCACCCATGTTATGGTGGGGCCCGCATAGATAGATTAATTGGCCCATGTGGCAATGTGTCGACGTGCATGAAGAACTTGAAACCCCCAGTCCATAATCAACCACACAGGAGTAAGCACAAAAGGGGAAAATCACAGAGTGCCAACGTTGCCCAAAACATGGTTGCTGACAAATTCAATGGACCAATCTGGTTAACCTGAAATAGCCTCAAGCCTGTTGCATTAAACCACAGCGAATATCTAGCAGTTACTATGAGTAAGTTCTGAGGAGATGAGATCTGCAGGAAGACTCTTAACATGTGCTCCACTCGTTGACTTTGACCCTTGCTGCTTGTAACCATGTTACAGGATGTCGGTGTTTTTTTTTTTTTTTTTTAATTTTTTCTCCTTTGCAAACAAAAGCGATCCTTTGATCAGGGATCCAGATACATTGTTAATGGGCCCCACATCTCCAATCACGGCATCCCAACCATCCAATAGCTTCCCTTCTTGTGTCCACTCCAATGTGGACAGAGTGCTCTCCTGTAACTTCTTGCTTACCCATCTAACTATATATTGGTCACCGTTTGAAGATTCAGGTTTCTCTCAAAAAGAATCTCACTGCATTGGCACAGTGAAGCCTATAGTAACAAGAATTTGGATCATTCTTCATTCCTCGTTGGCCCTGGTTGTACAAACTGAAAATTAAACCTTATCATGGAGTTAGATGAGTCGTGACTGGAATTGGTGCCTTGGAAAATATGGTCCAAATCTAACTGTTCATTTATGAGGCAAGAAAAGACTTTTACTGTTCATTTATGAGGCAAGAAAAGACTTTGGTTGGAGGGTTAGTCATATACTAAAAATAAATATTTTATTATATCAAATCTAATGCTATAAAATGATTAATACGTAAAAAAAAAAATTAAAGTAACAAGAGGCCATACAAATTGAGTTATGCATTTGGTAGAAAGCTAGCCAATTACTCTCCATTTTATCTGGCACGGTTGTCAAGATTTCTGGACCATGACCCACCCTCCATTGAGTGCCTAGATGATAGAGCGCCCTAATCATCTGGATAAGGTGTTGCTCATTTCTTGGTGCCAGAATCTTTGTGCCAGGACCAGTCATGGTGGGCCCATACAATACACACGTTTGACATATAAACATATATATGAGTAGTTGACCTAATTCGGACTAATTTTATTGGACGATGGGCAGGGTGAAGGCTCATTTTATGGCCCAATTTTAAGAGGATTGGACCTAGATTTTGAGCTGTAATTTTAGGCATTTCGTTTAATCTAGGACTGACCTCACTTTTTGCTTAATATCTAAACCGGCTAAGCTTGGGACTATGAATACTTAATTAAAGGTCCAAATTAATGGCACTGCCTTATCCCGCATATTAGACTAACAGCATAGCCCGTTAGCACTAAAGTTGCAAACAGGTCGCTACTTTGCCATATTATAGAACTTGTTGTGACTCAAGAGAACTCAAGCGAGTTGCTCAGATCTATATAAAAACCAAAGACACCTTCAGAAAATCGGTTCTTAGCGGGCATTTGCTACACTTTTTGGTTAGCTCTGTCAAAACTCAGAATCAAGACTCGAGTCAAAGTTGAATTGAAGTTTTTCGAAGCTAGTTCTATTCTTATTGATCACATCTAGTCGGACTGAGTTTTCACTCTTTGACTCTGTCAACACTGGGCCGAGTCAGTATAGCTTTACTAGCGAAGCATTGTTTCTTATTTTTTGAACTATGAAAGGACAACATTGGAAGCCTGAATTGATCATTTGCTTTAGTGCATTACTGAAAAAGAGATGGGACAAAGGAAACTAACGTTGCATAGAGTTTATTGAAATTAATTTCATTGATAGAACAAACAACATGAGAAACAAAATGTCAATCATTTCATATGACCCAACAGAAGACAAACCATATTACAGTGTATATTACATAAGAATGAATTGCTAAGAATAGCCTCTTTCAATTCTTTTATTCTCAAATGCATCCCACTGTAGCCAATGTAATCACTCCATGTCCTTAAAATTCTCCTTATTCTCATGACCTTCCTGCTTACAGCAACAAAAGTAAAAGGGTCAGCAACAAAAAGCCACTACTGTTACCAAAAAACAAAAACAAAAACAAAAAGGCACTACAAATGCATGAATCAATTGGACAATGAATCGATGATCCACTTCACTAGGTTCACTGTAAGATACAATGTACCAGTACTAACTGGTTCAAATGAAGTGATTCTTCTTAGTTATATGCAATCTAGCTGGATCCAACTAAATGGATAGATCAGATTGATGGAAACCTTTCATGTTTAAAACAATCTTAACCATCCTTCTGATTAGGCAATGGTCAAAAAGTCAACCCATCAGTGTGTGTGTGTGTGTGTTTTCTTTTTTTTAGTTAGCGTGTGAAAAAATTGAATTAATGCAAAGATGTTTCAGATCACTGAAGTCTCCAAATGAAACTTAGTGAGCTGTAACTTGCACTGTAATGATTGCATGAAGGCATTGCATTTCTAAGGGATGGTAGGTACTTACACCAATGAAATGGAACTGATGGCATTTCTATTAGTAGCCTTTGGGAGGTGGGGGAGAAGTGTAATAGTAAGGAGGAGGAGGTGAAGGTGATGGGGGTGGAGGAGATTTGTAGTAGTATGGAGGAGGCGGTGATGGTGATGGTGGAGGTGGGGATTTGTAGTAGTATGGAGGAGGTGGGGATGGAGATGGAGGAGGCGGCGACTTGTAGTAGTATGGAGGAGGTGGGGATGGTGATGGTGGAGGTGGGGACTTGTAGTAGTATGGAGGTGGTGGAGATGGTGAAGGCGGAGGTGGTGATTTGTAGTAGTATGGAGGAGGTGGTGATGGTGAGGGCGGAGGTGGTGATTTGTAGTAGTATGGAGGAGGTGGTGATGGTGATGGAGGAGGTGGGGACTTGTAGTAGTATGGAGGGGGAGGAGATGGTGATGGGGGAGGTGGGGACTTGTAGTAGTATGGAGGAGGTGGTGATGGTGATGGTGGAGGTGGTGATTTATAGTAGTAATGGGGAGGTGGTGATGGTGATGGGGGAGGTGGGGATTTATAGTAGTAAGGAGGAGGTGGTGATGGTGATGGAGGAGGTGGGGACTTGTAGTAGTATGGAGGGGGAGGAGATGGTGATGGAGGAGGTGGGGATTTGTAGTAGTAAGGAGGAGGTGGTGATGGTGATGGTGATGGAGGAGGTGGGGACTTGTAGTAGTATGGAGGGGGAGGGGATGGTGATGGAGGAGGTGGGGACTTGTAGTAGTATGGAGGGCGAGCAGATGGTGATGGAGGAGGTGGGGATTTGTAGTAGTAAGGAGGAGGTGGTGAAGGTGATGGAGGAGGTGGGGACTTGTAGTAATATGGAGGAGGAGGAGATGGAGATGGTGGAGGTGGTGATTTGTAGTAGTATGGAGGGGGAGGCGATGGTGATGGAGGAGGTGGTGACTTGTAGTAGTATGGAGGGGGAGGAGATGGAGATGGTGGAGGTGGGGATTTATAGTAGTAAGGAGGTGGTGGTGATGGTGATGGAGGAGGAGGGGACTTGTAGTAATATGGAGGTCGAGGTGATGGCGATGGTGGAGGTGGGGATTTGTAGTAATATGGAGGGGGAGGTGATGGTGATGGTGGTGGGGGAGACTTATAATAATATGGAGGAGGTGGTGAGGGAGATGGTGGAGGTGGTGATTTATAGTAGTACGGGGGAGGTGGTGATGGAGATGGTGGAGGTGGTGACTTGTAGTAGTATGGCGGAGGGGGTGAGGGAGATGGTGGAGGAGGGGACTTATAATAGTATGGAGGAGGTGGTGATGGAGACGGTGGCGGTGGAGATTTGTAGTAGTAAGGAGGTGGAGGAGATGGCGATGGAGGAGGAGGGGACTTGTAATAGTATGGAGGGGGTGGAGAAGGAGATGGTGGCGGTGGAGACTTATAGTAGTAAGGTGGAGGCGGTGAAGGTGACGGAGGTGGTGGTGATTTATAATAGTATGGAGGGGGTGGAGATGGAGATGGTGGGGGAGGAGACTTATAGTAGTACTGAGGTGGTGGCGGCGATTTATAATAATAAGGTGGTGGTGATGGCGAAGGTGGCGGTGGCGATTTATAGTAATAAGGTGGCGGAGGAGATGAATGATAATAATTATCATCGGCTGCAATGCTTGTGGCTAATAAGCATAAAGCCACAGCGAATATCAGGTGAGGCCAATGCCCCACCTTCACCTGGCTCCCCATATCGGGACCAAACCTTAGAAACCACCGGCCGTCTGATTTGCCGCACTCCAACTCCGATAGAATTCGACTTGTGCTAGCTAGTCCTATAACTAACACAAGATCTTTCTTTTTCCACTTACTGCTTAATTTAATGAGAGGAGAGGGGACCGATTACCCTTTATATAGAGCAAAGATCCTTTTAGTCTTTGCCTATTGGCAACTGTGCACGTTTTGTATAATGAGGCTGCCAACCTGTACCACCCTATATCATAACCATCTTTTACATTATTTCCATGATCTAAAAATTGAGTGCTTACTGACTTTTTTGTTTATATTTGTTTGATCGAGTTAACAGCTTGAAATGGTCAATGAAATAGATATAGCAAAAAGGATCTCAGAGGATGAGGGTAGGTGGGAGTTTGGCTGGCTGTGAAAATTGGTTCTTTCTTCTTGTTTTCTGATGTGACCCAGGTTTTGTGTGAATACCAGCTCTCTGCTACAGGTTGGGTCAGGTACCTTTCGAATTTTCATGTGAGATTATAAAATGGACGGCAATTTGGAGTCTTTTATAATTGGTTACTAGTTCCTGTCAAGCCTGTAATCTTGGGTATCCTCTCACCACTCTGTTTAACTTTTTTCATGTCGCACCCATTGTCCACTGAATGTGGGAAGAGTAGGGTCCTCCATCTAGACTACATGACTAAACTACAAGAATCAATACAGTAAATCATAAGCTTTATACATTATCAATTAATTGGATGGTGGGCCTGAGGTACACTGAACCCGGATTGATGTGAAATTCGAGAAAACCCCACATAGAGGGTGTTTATTTTGAATAGTTTGGATTTCAATAAATATCATTATAGAGTTCCACTCCTCTAACTTGGAAATTTTCTAGGTTTAGATGATCCGGATTCCTCCCTAACCAGATGTGGGCCAAAACTAGTTAGGTGTACATGACTTAGGTTATATTAATTCTGCAAACCAGTATGGTAGAAATTCCAGATGACAATGCATCTGAGTCAAAGACGCGTTTCTTATGGGATTCTGTAAGTAAACCACTTGTATGTACAAAATAATAAGCAATAATATATTATTTTCTTTCTAGAATAATATAACATTATTTAAAGGAATGGTTATGACTTAGGAGGTTGCCGACTTGCATGGCCCACATGGCTTGCTGGATCAGTTTGGGCAAGAAAGAGACAGGATCGTCTGCAGCTTCTACTTGTGAGAAATTCGTGAGGCTTCTCATGTAGAAGGTTTATTTTTTATTTATTTTTTATTTTTTTATTATTTTTTTTGTGTGTGTTTATTTGACTTAAAAATGATTCAAAAAGATGCTTGTGGATTTTACACTGTTTGGCAGTTTATTTAGATTTTTTTGTTTTATAAAAATTAAATAAAACGTAATTATTCAAATAGACTTGAGTGTCTAAATTAATAAGATACTCATTTTTGTAAGTTTTTCGTGTAGCTTTTATAATATGATAAGTTTATCAGCTATTTTATCTATTAAGTGAGAACTTTTTATAGTATACTAAGTTTATGTGTGAGACCTTTCTTCATTAATTCCCCTCTTTAAGACCTATTAATTAATTTTCATATGTTGATGAATTATTTTTATAAAACCACATTTGTTTGAAAGTTCTGATGATCTAATTAATTTTCAACCTCGAAAGAATATAAAATAAAAAAAATTAATCGTGCATGATTATAGAATAAGCTCACACTGAAAATACTCATCAGTCTATATAGATTAACAGACTTACTCTAATAAAATTTTACTCTGATATGTTAAATATAACATAAGGTCCATGTTATAAGTGTAAGACAACATCCTAAAGTAGTGGTTTTATGCGGGAGAAAACACCTTATGGTAGTGCCAGGACAAATGTGCAAATTGAATGGGACAGATAATCTGCAAAAGATAGAAATTCTAGAATTTTCACTGTTGTTGATTTTTAACCTTTCACAGATATTTTACACCTTATCATACTTACATAGACCAATACTAATACCTGCATTATCGCTAATTGGTTTATATTGGACCAATGATTCAACATACAAGGCGCCCAACAACTGCGATAAGACAGAGGATGCGAGCGTTATCTGAAATGATTGGGTGTAGGCATCTATAGGTGGCCTTTCAAGTCCATTCAATCCCAAGGCTCAATCTTGGACAGGCGGGTGGAAACAACAAAGCTAGAGCAGGGTATGGGCAAAGGAAATCTCCAGTGGAATTGTGAAATGTGTAAAGACCAGAAAAAACACCAACGGCGAAAGCACTCGCCAACCCAATAATGGCACAATGTAAGGCAACTATTTTATCATAGGGTTGGTCCCGGCTTGCCACCCAATTAATTAGGGACGTTTACATAGTGTGCGTGGATGTGTGAGTTTAAGAAAATAAATAAAATGAACCTTCTATATAAATTGACTGCAATTCCAATTTTAGGGCACTTATTATTTGTTGTTGGATTAGATCATAAAAAGATTATGTACTTGAAAAAACTGTTGAACTCTATACCTTTAAATCCAATTTATGGAGATTTTCATTTTATTGGGATACTTCACTTCTAATCCACGCCATGGTATTTCTCTACTCCTACGTTTGGTATGCATCAAATTAGGAGCTACAAATTGGGGTGCACTTGTAGAGAGTAGATCTATTTTGGTAACCTATTCTCCATATTCTTTGAAACTGAAGGTAATTGGAATATATTGATCAGTCACTGACTCCTTGCATTGATGAAAAGCTTACCACAAATCCATTTGGAAATTTATGGCCGAGTAAATGACAAACGCCGAATCCAAATTATTTTTCAATTGGCCACCCCCATCTGTCAGTCTGTCATTTTCCTTTCTTTGAATATTTTCAGGCATTTTAGCTATTCAGGATTCCAAAAGGTGAAATAGGGCCCAAAGTTCTTGATGTCTCTTTCTATTCATTCATTTTAGGTGCCCTGTTTCTTTCACCGTTTTGGGGGGTTTATATATGGATTCAGTACCTTGCAATTGGCAAATAAAGTCTTAGTAGGAGATTGATTCCAATAAAAAAAAGAAATAAGAAAGGCCCACCCCACCAACAATCATGGTTTATGGAACCATTCACACGTAAGAGGATTAGGAACATAGTCAACCTATACACCGTTCATTAAAAAACTTTTTTTTTTTTATAATGCGGGTTCCTAGATCTTGGAGTCAGAATAATCTCTACGGTCCAGAAGAGAAAGCCGGATAAAATTCTCATGTAACCCTAGCGTGGTAGTGCAATTTCAAACCCACAATCTCCGGATGCAAAACCCATAATCCCCGGTCTCAAACTGTGGCCTTAAACCAACTAAGCTACACCTGGAATTTAATTTAACAGTTATACCATGCCCATGAAAATCCATGTGGAGCTGGCTTACTAACTATTCGTTAACAGTTATACAATGCCCATGAACAGTTATACAATGCCCATGAAAATCCATGTGGAGCTGGCTTACTAACTATTCGACCGAATGCATATCTAATAAATTGTGAGCAACCCTTCTACTTGGACAAACTTTTTGGCCTGAATTTGGGACAAACTCCCATGTGGCACAATCCTAGAGGTGCTTTTTCCCCCTCTCTCAAAAGTTGCACCTCTAGGATTGTGCCACATGGGAGTTTGTCCCAAATTCATGCCAAAAAGTTTGTCCATTTAGACTTTAGCTTTAAAAATGGTGCAGGTCCGATATCAACCGGGGGAGGAGCAGATGTATGTAGGCCGTACTGTGATATGGATCGGTGTAGTAGTGATGCTGGTCTATTTCTATTTTTAAATGAAAAAGGTCACATGATAGAGATATGTATATGTGGTATTGTATCTAATATTAAATGATCAAGTGGATGTACGGTGGAAGTGTGCTTTTTAAAATTGTGTTAGGTTACTCCTTAGCGCCCTTGTCTGAAACCGATCTCTCCACATTGATTGGCTTTGATTCTTTAGACTTTTAAGCAAGCCATTATCTACTACAATTGATAGATTCATGACATCATTGGGAATAAGCCGGAAAACACCTTGAGTATTAGTGTATTACCATAAAATTCCAAATTGGATTTATTCATACCATCTATAGGATCGCCCTTATCTATCCACAAAACACTCATCAACACTTGACTTGATGAATGTAAAATGCCACTTGGTTTACTTGTAAGTGGCGGCAGTTTTAACTTGGCTGTTCAAGTTTCAAACCCTGGATACATAACATTTTTTCACTCGTATGGGCTTTATTTCTGCTTGTGCAGGCTCTCTTTCCTTATGTGTGCGAGCTCTTTCTTGAGTTCCAACCCTCCTTGGCGGATTTAAAAAAAATAAAAAAAAAGTACTTGTTGAATAATATTTTTACCCATCTTTCCCTAGAAGATCTTCATTAGACTTGTTCCAAGTTGTGGGCCATTTATTTATTGCTTGATTCGGATTGTGGATTTCTCTTTTATAGTTGGTGAGGATTAATTTATCCTCATCTATATATATGGTGTTTTATTTAGAAAAGAATGAAAGACTCACTTATTTATCAACAAAAAAAAAAATTATTAAATATATGTCTTAGCTCATATTGGCAGCATCAGTGTAATGTGGCATGCATTAGACGTATCAGCAGTACAAGAGAGAATCCATTGTTACATTGATGCTGGGGATGGTAATCTGTCATGCAAGGGCGGATGAAGGAAATTCGGCTTGGAGGGCTCTATGCAAAAGAAATAGAGGAGAAAGGGACAAATGTAAAAGAAAAATACATAATAATTCTCAAAATCGGTGGGGATTAAAATTTTTTGGGGTTTTCAATTTTGGTGGTCCCGAGACCCCAGTGCCCGGGTCCGCCCTTAGGGTCAGGTCGGGTTAGGGTCATACCTTGGACATATCGGTCCTTGAGCCCAAGAGACGACACAGACTGCCCCTATTACTTGTGCAGCCTTTCTTTTACATGAAAAAATTGCAAAATATTATATAAATTAATGAAAGCGGGACGGGCAGAGTCAACCTTAACTAAGACCCAAACCATGCTGAACCTCACTTGGATTAAACCATGGAACTGATACCCGCCCAGGACCCAATGAAATTATGATCAAATCTACCCCCTAATAAGAGCGGGTTGGAGCAGATCTCCGTTTAAACCTGATCCATCGCCATCTTACAGGATATCATATAGATATGACATGGACATGCAATGAACATGACTAAGGGTTTTACACATAAAAACTGAGTATCAACTACGCCCTTGCCCCTCGCATGTGTGATTTTCTCTCCTCCCATGTGCAAGTCTCTTTGGGTCGCCAGCCCCTTTTGTTGAAAAGAACTTATATACATGCATGCATACTATAGTGTGATAGTCTGGGCCAAAACCTTTGTAAAATTTAACCAAATAGTATTTCTTCTAAATATACTTTCATGTAAGTGAATTGCTCTCTTAAATGCTTCAAATTTTTAATATTTTGTGTTTTAATGTTTGATCGAGTGTATTTGCTTCCTTTAATTGTTACTTATAGCTGATCCAATTGTTGATTTTATTTTTTCATGATATATGTTGGACTTGGGCAGATTTGTATACCATGCAGTTTTCAATAGAAAAAAAGTGAAGATTGTGAAAATGCTTTTCTACACTGGAGTAAAATTTATGCTTGGTGCAAACGCTTCTTCATTGCGAAAAGTGTAAAATTGAGCTAAAGCTCTATGTAAAAGCTTTTCCTAAAGGGGGTCAGGGACTTCTTTTTCAAATATACACAAAAGTGATTCTCCATTGTAATTAGATATGAACAGAAAAGTTTATCAACGAGAGAACCATTTTAAAAGTGTTATATAAACTATTTATTAAAAAGTGAAGTGTCACGCATATTAATGAAATATATGTATATATATATTGAAAAGTTAGTCGAGAAGAAAATTACTTTTCTCCTTTAAAGTATATATCCAAATGGGAAGAACCTATTTGACCAGAGAAGATTTTTTTTACCCCTAGGGCACATTTGGCACAGGGATTTTTCATTGAAAATTAGTGTAGTTAAGGATTTCCCATTGCCATCAGTGCTTTAGAATTAGTATGTCCGAAAATTCCACATTGACATCTATACATATAGCTAAGAAAAATTAGTAGTGGTGTGTAAATCCATAAAAATGAGGGCTTTTCAAATCCTATGGACCCAAAGATTCTCAAAAAGAGGATTTATGCTAGCCAAACCCTCGAGGATTTATAATTATTAAATATGATTTTTTTTCACGGCTTTGTGGAAAATAGGCTAGGGATCTTTGAGGATTTAGCAAAACACGACCTTATAAAAGAGCTAAGGCATGCTATAAATAAATAGGGTGAATCCACAAATTACATGGTTTAGATCTTTAGAAGGTAGGCACTGGATATATACTACTTGGCCATATGGCCTTATGAAAGACTCTTATAAATTTTTTCTGAGCTGTTGGGGGATAAAGAGTCCGGATCCTCGAGCTTTCACTCCGCCTTCTTCTAACAATGTGTTTGGGAAGGGGGGAGGGGAGGGAAAATTTGAGGGGGAAGGAAAATGAAGGGGAGGGGAGGGGAGGGGAGGGGAGGAAAAATTAATTTTACCTCCTCTTGTTTGGGAAGTTAAAAGTAGGAGAAAGAAAAGTGAAAAAGTAGAATTTTGTTTGTTTGTGAGGTAAAATTAAAATTACCAATTTACCCTTATGGATTGCAAAAGCTTCAAAATCATATTTTACAAATAAAAAAATTTATCTATACTTACCTGTGCATATGTTGAGTGTTAAAAATTTTCATTAACTCATTTTCCTTCTTACATTCTTACCAAACATTATCAAATTAAATTTGACCCGTTTAAGAACATGTGAAGGGGACCAAGCTATACGAGCACTTTCAACAGTAGGAGGATGAACTAGAAAGGGTCAAGTTGTACGAGAACATGTTCTGCCCCTGATTGAGTGTAAAAATCTTCTCAAGACTCAGGGCTAAATTTTAAATAAAAAGCTTCAGGCAATTACATTTTCAAACTTCCTTTGTTAATTTATCTTATGTCTTGTTTATCTTTCTGTTGAAGGGCTGCTTTATGGAACTAGAGCATGCTGTGGAAATGGGGGTGGTGCTTATAATTTCAACCAAAAAATTTTTTGTGGGAATAGCAAGATAATCAATGGGAGAAAGGTGACAGCAACAGCAATAGCTTGTTCTGACCCACACAATTATGTGAGCTGGGATGGAATACATGCCACAGAAGCAGCAAATAAGCTTATCACATTGGCCATCTTGAATGGCTCTTATTTTGACCCTGCTTTTCCAATTTCAGAGCTCTGTGACTTGCATCCACTTGTCTAATTTGATGACACTGTAACAAACACAATGTTCATTGAAACTGTATATCTCACTCTATTTCGATGATCACTTCAAAAAACAAAAAAATAAATATCGAAGGCATGTTCATTAGGTCCGACTTCCGAAAATCTGACCCTGTGGTTCTATCAAACTATATAAATATAAAATAATATTTGGTGCTATTTGGCTGTTTGGTGCTGCACATAATATTTGACAACCACAAGATCATAGACATCTATCTATCAAACTATATAAATATAAAATAAGCAATTAAGCCTGAAATCACCATTGTGGTTCTTAACATAAGAAATTATTTAGTTTCGAGCCACAATGATATCCCACCCACAAGTGAATCTACTGGTGCATATCTGATCATCATCCTTCGTATTAAAACATACACTTCAAGCTTAGAAATAGCAACACACCATGTAAAAGCCCTTAAACTAGGATAACAAAAAATGGCCTTCAAAAGTAGACAACAGCGATTTAGAAGTCTCCATAGAGAACAAAATAACTGATCATCATCCTGATCAAGCTGTAGGCAAACTAAAAAATGGTCTCCTCTACAATAAGTTCATCATCTTCATCAACACCTTAGCCCGCATTGCAGGGAGAGTGCCAAAAAATGATCTAGCAGCAGTGTTGTTGTTGGTAAGGAACAAATAAGCATCTAATTGCATATTACGATGCAATCCCAAGTCATTAACTGCAGAATATATTTCTTCCTCATTATAAAACTGTGGCCTCCCTTTCTCAATCACATCGACAGCCCTCTCCGCTATCATGTTACTAGCTTTCATGATTGTATTTCCTTCTTGTAATACAGTTGCAACCTTATCCATGCTCTCTGTCACATATTCAAACTGTTTCTCCATTGCCTCAATCATTGACGCCTTACGTTTTTTCCCCCTTGAAGATTGACCTCCTTGAGAAATTGGTGTTGGAGAATAATGAGTTGAAGGAGGACTCATATTATTTGTATCCATAGGTGCATCGTTTGGCCAACTAAATTCTGAGTCCAACACAAAGCTATCATCATTCAAATCAACATTACCCTCCCTTTGTCACCTCATTACCTTCTCTCTTGCACTCTTGGCTCCATCACCATTTGCTCGATCCTCCCCATAAATATCATAGAGTTTCCCATAATTGCGCACAGGTTTATTCATCCACTTACGTGCGGATGGTTTTGCCTATAATAAAAAAAAATCCCAACTCATGAAGTTGAATATGTAAAATTCAATTAATGACTTGAATGCTAAATTGATATACCTGAATAAGAGCCATCCACACCTCATCTGTTGCTTCAAACATGCAAGTTTCAGCATTCCAAGCAAAGCCACTCAACCCATGGAATAAATCCTTACATTCAGCAAACTTTTTCTTCAAAGTCTTAATACGGTTTTTGACATGAGCTTTCTCTAACCTTGAACCCAAAACAGGTGTCAATACTAGCATTATATTCTTATAGGCTTGTGTCGTGAAAGTCCCATCATGTCTATTCTCCTTTATTTTTTCATCCAATAATACATCTACCAGCAAATCATCAAACTCATCCGTCCATACAAAATTGTTAATGTTATCTTTCCTGTGAGTCTTCGACATTGTACCCTACATATGTATCAATGGATCATATGCGTCATAAGTAATAAATGAAATCTAACGACAAATATAATTTTCCAAATTCAATTAACAATGGATTACCAATGTACAACAATCAATAAACAAATAGAACGAGTTACCTGGTCAAGTTCAATTAACAACCACTGATCAGATAAACCTGTCAATACCAATATTGAGAATATATCTTCAGCGTGTAGAGACAATAAGAAAAGGACTCGTGAAGGCTGTAATGCAATCAAAAAGTAACTTGAATAAAAAAAGGGAACAGGTTTAATTTTCCAATCATCCATGGGACAATAACAACTTCACAACAAAAAATACTCTTAAAATAATAGGAAATATGCACTACGTGAACAATAAAAATGGTATAGTTCAATCTTAAAAAAGCACAAAAGTATTAATTTAAAACGATGAAATAAGCACATAAGTCTTCATTTAACACAATTAAATAAACACAGAGCTCTTAATTTAACACAATTAAATTGCATGCCACTATTTATTGTAGTCATTCCACATGCGGGCTGCAATGCTATCTCTCAATTCTGCGCCAAGTCTTGATTCTTCATCAGCGACAATTGGACCTTCCCTTACGTTAACTACTGGATCATTTTGCAACTCACGATCAACTTCATGGATCAAATGTTCATTTGGATCCACACCCATCAGGAAGTTGTGTAATATACAACACGCTAATATAATATCTGAAGTGGTGTCTACCGAAAAATATGATTCGTTCCCGCTAGCAATGATAGGAAATCTCTTCTTCAACACACCAAATGCCCTCTCAATGACATTGCGGAGTGATGCATGCCTCAAATTGAATAGTTCTTTTTCATTTTCAGGTTCATGGGAAGAATATTCCTTCAAATGGTATCGGACACCTCTATATGGCGTGATCAAGCCACTTTTCAACATAAACCCTGCATCAACCAAGAAGTATTTTCCTGACAAAAAATATAAGTTTATTAAGTTAATACTACAATTTTTCATTCATTGGTGGATCGATGTATTGACACTAACCTTGAGGTTTTATGAGTTTATCTTGTCTCACAAGAGCATTTCTCATTATTCTGGAGTCGAATGCAGTCCCTTCCCAACCAGGTAAGACATAAGTAAATCTCATATCAAACGAACAAGCTGCTAAGACATTTTGAGTTGGCCAATCCTTCCTACCGTGGAACCTAGGAGCATCTGCTCGTGAAACCTTGACACGGACATGTGTCCCGTCTATTGCTCCAATACAGTCCTGTATATTTCAAAAAATATATAGTTATTGAGCCACCGAAAAAATTAAATTCATTAGTTTAAATTAATATGAACTGAACATACCTTGAAATATGGGTCAAATCTAGAACTCTGTAGAATTTGAGGGGCAACATCCATCCCATAAGATTGTTTAAGAAATTGATTCTCTAAAGATATGATAGCTCTTAATACATTGTGAAAGTGACAACTTATTGTCTCACTCGAGCGATGAAAGTAGCATCCAATTGCACTATATTTCCAATTTTGTCCCAATACATGAAGAAACTTAGCCACCTGCTCCTTTATAGTTGATTGAGAGAAATCTTTTAATAGTCCCGTCGAGCGTAGCCTATCGCATAGTGTAGCAAAAGCAGAAGGTTTCATCCGCAGAACATCTCGACATATTCTCTCATTTTCCATTAAATGTGACATTACTTGCCGTCGAACATTTGATCTCCCAACCATATCATTTTTTACAGGCATATCCCTAATTTGATCAAAAGATTGCCATATAGCTAATAAATGTACCATATTGCACACAAGTTGGACAATTGCAATACGACGCCTTTGGTCCCACCTTTCAATCACTCTACGATGTTCTCTCATCCGAACATATAAAAAGTCTACTAGTTCTTGAGATTTTGGATCCATCTCAGAATCTAAAAAGATTTTACATGACAAATGCAAACAAAATTGAGACAAACAAAGAAGAAGTGTTAAAAATGATCTCACACAATTTATGATTCATATATGCTTTTGCTCACACAAATTTCACAAATAGAATACGTACAATGTACTTGAGCTCAAATACAATCCTACCAAACTGCTTTATTCTAGAATGTATGTAAGGAACATGTCATAAATAAGCACTATTGAATGGAAAAATAAAAATAACAACATAAATGCGTTTTGGTATTTGCAGGAAGCATGCAAGGCTCTTTAGGAATCCAATATGTTAGCATAACATACCCCGATTCTGTGTGATGGTAGTTGAAACCCTCCTGAAAGTGGTTGTTGAAAACTTTTCAAGACAAAATAGGATCTGTGATTCGGTAATTAATGTCGTTGATCTAATAGGTCCCATGATGGATAAACAATGTGCAAAAAATATTTACTCAGATTGGAAGAATTTCCCCGTCAACCCCATTCATCATTTGGCCTATTTCCAATTTGGATAATCATACCATAGCCATGAAGTGTGAACTACATATACGTGTAAATGGTTTCATGGAAAAATCTTCTCCAATTAAGTTAAATTTCTTCATAGGTTACTTGAAATGGAACAAGTTCTCTGTGAATTCCTGGGGTAGACACTAACTGAATCACCTTCCACTTCTAAGGAAGGACGTTTAGTTTGAGTAGATTAGATTTTCATTAGATGAGTCCCATTATGGAGTTGCACCGTTGGGAAGTGTGAGTGATACACTTAATAGGGGATTTGGATTCAGGAAGTTCACCCCTCTCATGTTTTATTCTATTTTGACATGGTTCCATTTGGACGCATGCACCATTCATGGTTTTGTAATATCACATCATCTCCAATTTGAAGCTAGTTGATCATGGTTTTGGATCAAGGTACAGCTTGATTGTGTCAAGATTTGGATCTTGGTTTGATCTAAACTTTGCTTGGTTGGGCCAAGACTCCTTCAGGCCTATATCACTTCTCCCGTCTATTGGCTTCAAGTTGGGACTTTTTTTTTTTTGGAAAAAAAGTTAGGACTTGAACATACAGAGAACCCACCCACCATCTTCCCCCATATAATCTTTATAGAAAGTCAATTTCAGGCCACTACTAGAAGAAAATTAAACTTTAAAATTGAAAAATTCCCATCCTGATAGTGGGTATCATCAACTCATTACTCTTCTACCAAAACAAAATTAAGAAACAGAGGAAAAAACCTCATAGCAAGTATGGGTACTTCAGAGAAATAGATAGATGGATTTTATACACAGCAAGTATATGCAGACTTTTGCACAGACATCATTGAAACAGAAACCAACAGAAACTCACAAAATCATTCTCATCGTGCATCTTCGAAATTAGTTGCAAAACATGGGTACCGGGGAGAAATAGATAGATAGAAAGAGATTGAGAGAGATAGAGAGGAAGATATATATATATTATTGACTTGATCTGGAGGCAATATTGACTTGATCTGGAGGCCAAACCCACACTTTTGGCAGCCCCTGTTTGTGGAGGAAGAAGCCAATATTCCAACGATGGATTTCTCCGCGATGGAATCAGTCACGAAATCCTCTTGTAAACAAGGAATAAGAAGAAAGAAGAAAACCCTTTTCTTTGGGAAGATGGGTTTTCTTCCTTGCTCGCTCTCCTCTCTCACTCTCTCAAATCAAGTCTCGATTTTTATATGACTGAAAAGGAGGGTGGGAATGGGAAGATGGTACAAAGCTAGCAACAGAGAAAAAGAGAAAGATAGCTAGGGTTCTTGGGAGAAGAAGAAAACCACTGTAGCATTCTTTTCTTGCAGAGAGTGGAGAGATTAGAGAGACAGAACTATTAACATTCTATAGGATTGAAGGGCATTTCAGTAATGTGATCTAGATTCCCCTCTTTGCCCTCATTTTCCACTCAGTTTTGAGGGGAAAAAATCAGTGGGGCCCACACGTTTTTTTCCCCCCATTTTCCTTCCCTCGAACATTCTCCCTCCCCCCTCCCCAAACAGACTTCATTTTCATTCCCCCCCCCCCCCCCCCCCCCCCCCCCCCCACCAAAACAGGCTGTAAGGTACTGTTTGGGAAGGGGGTAAAATGGGGGAAGAAAAAAAAGAGGGAAAAATGGAGGGATAGTGGGAATTGAGGGTGTTTGGGAAGGGGGGAGGGAAAGTGGGGGTAAAATTCTTGTAGGGCCCACCTTAAAACGTTCCCCTCAAAAATGGGGGAAAGTATGAGGAAAAGAGGGGAATATTTGTCATTTTACTAAACTGCCCTTTTCATTTTTTCACTTTTTCACAAAGTAAGGATAAATTGGTAATTTTCTCTCTACCTCACAAACAAACAAAACCCCTACTTTTTCACTTTTTTCCCCTACTTTTTGACTATCCAAACAAAAGGAGGGAAAATTTAATTTTCCCTCCCCTCCCCTCCCCTCCCCTTCATTTTCCTTCCCCCTCAAATTTTCCCTCCCCTCCCCACTTCCCAAACATAGTGTAAGGGGACAGAGCAAACATCAACCACCATATGTTTCTAACAAAAAAAAAAAAAAAAAAAAGAAATGGGGAAGGAACAAAAATCAACTTTAAAATACGCCCATTGATAACTTGACCCGTGTAAAATGAATGCCCTGTTCAAGCAAGGGATGTTGGCAAATTTTACTCTAATGAAGCCGGCCCCGACATAATAATAGAAATATGATAAAAAAACATGATTAACACAACCTTATTCATTATTAATTAAATTCCTCAATCGAATTATTAATCGTATGCTCAATCTTATATGACGCTTCCTATTGAAGTAAAATTTGTGTCTCCAATTAAAGTAAAATTTAGGATCGTCCCATGCATGGATAAAATATCTAGAACTATGGGCGAGCCCCACTGAAGTGTTCTACTTACAAAAGAGAAGTATGGTATTCCTCTTTTATTTTTTATCCCCTCTTCATGCCAATTCCCTTTTAGTGGACAAGCCTTTTCTTTTCAGGGATGAAGTACTGCTCTGGCCAATATGCTCAAGTGCGTTGCCAACGTTGGTTGGCATAGTATATCTTCTTTTTGGACATGTATAAGATCCCTTCTTCATAGTTCTTATCATTTATGCCAATTATATTGAGGACCATCTATAAAGAATCGGTTTAATCAAAGAATGGTTACTTAATCAAAGTGTATTTAATGGATGGCCCAGCATGACTAAAAGAAAATCACAATCTCGTATCTGAATCATCCATCTGGCTTTCGGTCCACATTCTGTAGCCTATTTTATGTATGTTATTTTTTCATTTGACTGGTCCTAACAATTCATCCAACGACATGGGAAGTGAAAAGCTCTGATCGAATGGCAAAAATAACTGAACCAATGGTCTGGATGATACACCCGTTGCAGTCCATCTTTAAATTATATAATCTTTAGGGCGAATTTGATCAAATATGCTAATCATCATCCTATTAAAAGGACAGCAACATGTAAATAAGGTTCCCTGATAGATTGTGAAATAAAAGATCATGTGATATATCGGCCAATGAAGATTGTCACCAATGGTTTGGAAGCTCTTTGGTGTTTTTCAAGATTTTTCCAAGGTACACTCATCGCAGAGAGTGACTCTTCTAATATGGTTTCATCCGGAAGTAAAATCATTGAAAATTCGAATTCCTAATGAAATATATGCTTTATCTTCTCTCTCTAATTTCGTCTTTAAACATGAGCATAGATCGGCCAACTATACTAAAGACACTCTTGTCAACCAGGGGTTGAAAGGAGTACTCCTTAGGAGGGCTTTTATTTTGTAATAGAGGCGTAGGTGGTAGTACATCTCTCTTGTACATTCTTACTCCTCTTTGCTCTTTGTATTGCTATTTCAAAAAAAAAAAAAAAAAAAAAAATCAAGATTGTCACAATGCTGTCCTTATCCTAGACTGTGATTGTGAAATAATAACTTTGATCCAACAATTCTAACATCAATGGCCAACAAAACCAATGGACCTAGATAATTATGATGAAAAGTTCCAATAAGGGATCACGACCATGCATCTGCTCGGTTTCTGCATCTTCAACCTTGTTTTGCTTCTCAATGGTTATTTTGACTGGTTGATCCTAACAATCTTGTTGATGATAGACAAAATGAACGGTTTGGTGTGATTATAACCATTTGTGTTGAGTCGTTGATTAAGAGCATATATAATACAATATACTTTTCATTTTTATTTTTATTCTTTCATCAGAACTTTTCATTTTTATTTATTGCTTTTTTCTCTTTTGATTGCCTATTGAGCATTCTTATAAGCCTCTGATGACAATGAGTGTAAATACATACTAGCAAAATATACATGTGCTTCGCACGGGCAATATAATTCATAGTTTACAAAATTATAGAAGCTTAAAATAATAATATTTTTGAATGAATTATATTGAGAATGAAAAAAAAAATGACATTTACTATCGTAATAATATATTCAAACAGCCAATTAAAATATTTTTCATCCTATAAATGGTGAAACAACTAAGAGTAAAGCTCATTAAGCAGCCCAACATGTTGCATTGTGATTATAACGCATAGTGTTTACCATCATAAGATTCTTTTGTATTCAAGTTCCTAGAAGTTTATAAGAAGTCAACACCTTTTCCTCCCTTTATAACGGAGGAAAACTTTAAGTATACCGCCAATGCATATGGCTACTACCCGAAAAGACCGCTTTCCTCCCTTTCAAGAGGATAAAAAAATAAAAATAAAAAAAAAGGATCACTTTCCTCCCTTCACAGCGGAGGAAAAGTTGCAAAATAAAATATAAACACCAATTACAATATTAACTGTAGTAATAATATAGTCAACAACACATCAAAATACTTTTCATCCTATAAAGTGGGGGTGTACAAAAAATCCGCCAATCCATAAAACCTATCCGATTTAATCCGCGGATTTTTAATCAACCAAAGATAAATGGATTTGTGATGGATTGAAAATCTTGTAATCTGTTAGCAATGAGTCGGTGACGGATTTCACCCTCAATCCACGGATTCAATCCGATCCGATCTGTTGACATTAAATATAAATAAAAATAATTTAAGGAGTCGAAATATAAGTTAAGATGTCTAAATATAAAAGAATAAAAAACTTCAGGGGTCAAAATGTAATTCACTTTTATATATGAGTATAACAAATGGAACCTTATACCAAATTTCACCATAGCCTTGAAAGTATGCTCTTCAAATTTCTTTTAACATTAGATTTAACAGATTGAACGGATTAAACTGATTTGATCTAGTCCTCCACGGATCGAATCGGATTGGTTTTTAAATTGGTGACGAGTTCCAAATTCATCAATCTGTAGGTAAAGGATTGGTGGCGGATTTGGTCTAATCCGCACCAATCCAATCCGTGTACACCCCTACTAAAAAGGGAAGACCAACTAACAGTAAATGTCATTTTGCATTGCCATTATAACCCATAGTATCTACCATTATAAGATTATTCTGAAATATAGATATTAACCTCCAAACTTGTTATTTTCTTTCTCCAGTTAATAATAGATCAACCACAAAAGGATCTGCAAGCCTATAGAATGCAGCAGTCTCAAGTTTTATCTCAAAATCGTATGTTTACTACGAATCAACGTTTTCAAGCATTAACTGAAATGGGCATCACCAAAGAGAGGAAAATAATCATGTCAACTCTATCACCATAGACAGTATCTAGATGTGGTAGATTACTGTGTAACTTTTTACTTAGCATTAACTAAATAGAACGACTAAAAGCATACTATAAAGCTCAGAATTCAACCATCATGGCAATGTGGGGTAAGACTGAAACAAAAATGGGTCGTTAGTTTGCTTCTTAGAAGGATGGCCTTGCAATAAGACCAAAATAAAATGGGTTGTCATTATGCTTTTTATTATGGATGTGGGCCACTTGATAAGCTATTGATCTGATGTCCTCATAAACCTGTCCCAACTTATCATAACCATCTGATGATAAGTAAATACAACAAGTTATATTAAGTGGTTTCCAATTCAGGTGATTGTAATTTGGAACAATCCAATGAGGTAGAGTTAAATGGTCTATCTCGTCCAACAGGTGGCCCAACATATGAATATAGAGCATCAAAAGGTGAACCCAACGCATCATAGCTCAAGTGACAATGATACATACTAGAGTATTGAAATTTGATGGATTGGCATAACTGTATATATAGGCCCTAAAATTCCTAAATTGAAACCAATAGAGCTGAAACAACCAATGCATGTTAGCCTCATGACATCAAAACACCTATGTAACTAATAACTATGCAACAAAAGAAGTTTCACGGCATATTTTTCTCCCTCTTTTCTTTCATTACTTTCACTAAATATGGTTGGAGAAATATTTGTTTCATTCTCACTAAAATCTCTATAACAGAATACAAATTCGAGCAAAGTGTTGGATCAAAGCAGAATCAATATATTTAAGATTTTTTTTCATTAGCAACAATTTTTTTATGCAATCCTATAATGTGGAAAGGAGAGATCAAATTATGACTAGATTGATATGATCAATACACAAACAGATTAAAACAAAAACACATATCTCCGTGTTTAATAAGAAGCTTGAGGACTTCAGACCAGAAGAAATTTAGGGGCTGAGATCTAAGGACAACGACTCTTGGATCATAACTTTATTTGTTTCAATAATGAATGATCAGGTGGGATAGATATGGGGATTTCTATATATAGATTTACATTCTTAAAAGGTTTTTGGATATTATTAAAAAAAAAAAGTGGTAAAAAAAGGGTTTTCCAAGCAAGTTTTATTGACAAGTAAAAATATAATAAAGTAAATGACAACATCACCACAAATGGATCCCATAAGCTACCCAAAGCCTACCCTACACACTTATCAATTCACAGATAATATTTAAGCATTAGAGAGAAATAAATATATTATATGCATTAGAAAAAGAGGAAAAACAGGTCGACTTACGTGAATATTATCTTTGTATATAATATTCTTTCAATATAAAGTAATCAACATAAGCATATAGAAAAAAAAAAAAAGGTCAATCACTTACAAGCTACCAAGCAAAAAAGTATATCATCAAAACCACAAGAACTAGGCCCTGAAACTCATAATGCAAAAGGAAGTCCATGTTGACGTTGGATTTCTTGTCTAAGATGGAGAAACCAAGGGAAAAAACAAATAACCAAAGAAAAAGAAAAAAGAAAAGACAGAAGAGTGAGGCAGAGGGAGGTAGTGCCTGAGAAGATGCGTGTAGAAAAATCCAATGCTTGAGGAGTTAAGAGTAACGCAGAGAAATGAGGCATAAGGAATTTTATTATTAAAGAGTCACTTAAAGAGAGGAGAAGGATATTAAAGAGTTTTTATAGGGAGGAGGTTGGATAGGAATCAATTGAAGGGGTCAAAAACAAATTCGCATTGTCAAAGTCAAATTGAGGATCATGGTTGGTTTCTCAATTGAAATTAGTTAGCTTCATTATATATAATTCTTTGATGCATTTTACTTAATAGTTTGCTAATTTAAATTACTTTGGAAAATAGAATTTTCTCCTATGAGCAGATTGCATGTGAAGTCCAGCTCTATGGGGCCTACCTTTCATGGCTAATTTCTTTTTCATCAAACCTGTACTCAACGTTCAATCGAATATAAAAAAAGATATATAGTTAAAGGACCGTCAGAACTTTTAGGCTGCTAATTAGTAAAAATTTAAGATAATTTGGGGCTAAATTTTTACATGACCCTTATCCAAACCATTCTACTGCATATGCTCGATGTGTCGTCTGCTTGTAGGTGAAAATCTTCCTTTTGAAATCCAGAGATGCATAGCCCAGGCAACTTTCAAGTAAGCACTAAATCTCCAAGTGTGCTGTTATAGTTTAGAGTTTCTTCGAATGCTAGTCGTATGGTAATATCCTAATTAGACATCTCACTTCCAATAAGGTTTGAGGCTCTTCTTTTTTTCATGTGGCCTTGTAAGTGGTTAATTTGTTGAAGCAATTTGGATGACACTGTTGGTGCAAGGCACTTTTAGTTTCTCGAAAGAGAGAAAAATTAAAAACACCTTTGATCTTAAAATACGGGTGCCTAACTTCCTAACCTAATAAATAAACTTCGTAGGGCTAGAGAATCTAAATGAGTTCTCCTGTTTAGAGTTCTAACCCAAAGCAACCTAGCCAAGCCCAAAAAACTAACAAATTGCTAGACAAAGAAACTACAAAACTAAATGGAAACTATACATCAAACAAGTCCCAAATCTTTGTATGGTTAAAGGGTAATGATGTATTTTGGACCACTTAAGTCGACTTTTTAATATGAGTTTGGATATAATATTTTGCATATTAGTTAAGCCATCGAGTGAACACGCTTTGGCCTGAACAACCTAGGGCATGTTAAAGAGGAGAGGGGTCAATGATATAAAATGCAGATGTACCCTCACTTTCATAGAATTTGAATTACTAGGACGATGTGTGTTTCCCCTTAATTCATTTTTATTAGAAGGGATGTAATTTGATTTTCATTTTCGAAAACTAGCCTTTATTTCTTTGGCTAACCATTTAAGAAAGTAGAAGTTTTACAATTCCTATTGCTTACATGAAACAAATACTAGATGAAAGGGCAGTTAAGACAAGTTTTGAAGTAAAGTGAGAATACATGGCAACTAAAAGAATGTTTGAAATATTTGAGAACCTTGATGGAATAAATACCATCCCTCTCGAATTGGTAAAGAAGAAGCTAGTTGTCAATGAAGAAGAGGTTTCCACAAGAAGATCAAGCAAACATCTTCAGAATTCAATCCGCTCACCTCAAGCATGGGAGAGGTATCCTTAAATCCCTTTCTAATTTGATTTTTTCTATAGTCATCAGCTATGGAATCCAACCATGATAATTATAATAGCAAATATAAATATTTTACACCCCCCATCCAAAGTCCCTAACTAGGTTGCAAGACCTTTGCAGAGGAGACATTGATTTTCAACCAAATGGTTTTAAGAGAAGAACTCAAAATGATGGGTTCAGGGGGTTGGAAAACCTTCAGGCATCCCATGGTTTGAATTACCATGAATGGCATCTTTAATGACATTTATAACTAGGGCTAAAAATGTGGCATCTAGCGGCAAAAAAAATCCGCATTTACTGATGGGTTTTTTCCATTGCTCAAAGTGAAATAGGTGTGATTTTTAGTGGTGGAAAAAAATTCTCCGCCACTAAATTGTCAGAAAAGCCTAGACAGTGTGCCTCGAGATGAAAACGAGAGTTTTAGTAGCAGGAAAAGATTTTCTTTTACTAAAATTCACTTTTTTTTAAATGACAGAATAAAAGGCAAACATGGAATAGAACCTATTTTTGAATTCAGGTGAAATATCGCTAAAGATTAGGATAAGGATCCATCTAAGGTCTTGAACCATTCCTCCATGTTTGTACCAGAAGAAACAATTACATTCACGCATTAAATATTTGTATAGGTTTTAAGGACCTCTAGTTGTATTTAAATACGAGAGTCTTTCTAGCGATATAACCTCGTGCCATTTAATAGCTTCATTTGTATATTTAAAAAATTTATCTCAATGCTTTTCTATCAAAATACATGTATATTCATTCCACGTATTATTCTTAAATTTAGATATGAGATCAAATTAGTTTATTTTAAGTTATTGTCGCATAAAATTACAAAAGAAAGGTTCCGTGTCAAATCCAAACCCATAAAGATTAAAGATTAAATGACATTTAGATTAGAACTATGCATCCCTATTTCCTTTGTATTGTATGAGGCCTAAGTTTGGCAAGTGGAGCCCACACCGCCACCCTCCAAACCTCCACTTGATGGGATGGGCCCCACACTGGATAGATCTGCGGTCTGAGGCTTAATGATCGACACGTCGGATAACTCCCTCCACACACTACCACTTTCTTATTTTTTTTTATTACAAGGGACAAGGGGGACCCACAGATTGTCCGAAGCACGTGGATCCAATCACATCGACGGTCCATCACACAAATGTGGGCCCCACAGCCCTTTATACCTTCGCATCTGTCCCCACGGTGCTTTTCAGCAGTTTCAGCAGGAGGACTGAGGAGGAGGTGAAGCTAAGAAGCGGACGATCAAAACCCTAGACTTCCTCCGAAAATCACTTCAACTGCTCCTTCTCATTTCTTCTACAGATCCAAAATGGTCAGTATCTGAAAAAACTTGCGATGTGAATCAAGATTTGTTCAACTAAATCCATCATATGTGATTTTTTTTTTTTTTTCAAGTTTCTTCATTCGATTTGATTTAGATTGAATCTGATAGGATTTGACACGAAGTTTTCTTTCTAATGAAATATCGATGTTTAGGCTTTTCGTGGAAAGATCAAATCGTATACTGGCGGTGCGTTTGGATGTACTGAACCCTAATTCTGAATTAGATTTCTGGACTAGGAAATATCATTGTTTTGAATGGAAGTGATGTTGATTGCTGTTGGAAACTGAATCCGGATGGGTTTGACACGAAAACATTCGTCTTTTTCTTCTCTTTTGAATTATAGAAATCGCAAAGCGTTTCAGCTCCTAGCTGAAGTGCATCCTTTGCTAGTTTTTGCCAGTAAACAGCCATCCTGCATGCCTTTCTAAGAAGAAGCTTGTCTCCATCATCATCATATTTCTTGTCGTCATCATCATTGTTGTTGGTGGTGGTGGTGTTGTTGCTTTTATTGGGGGCATTTTTCATTAGTGTAGGTGCAATCCACTTTATGAGTTTGGATTTAGGGTTCTTCATGAAGTGTTTTTTAACTTTTTCTTAGTTGAATTCCGCATATTGCATTGGGATTAGAACAGGATGCATGTGGCTTCAGCATGCAAAGAGGTAGAAGACTTGAATCAAGCACTGGATGACACTTTGATCTGTTGCATATATAGGCTGGGTTTGGCACAGGTGCACTGTGTTTTGCTAAATCTGAAAAGAAAAAATCTTACACATTTGAAACATAAAAGTTTGAAAAATGAAGAGGATAGGGATAGAGTATCACCTCTCACCGGTAAGTGATATAACAAAATAATGAGATTGGGTGTGATGCCATCTCTAAATAGATTTGATATATCTTTAGTGATGGTTCTGAGTGAATTGGGATTTGGGTGTGAAGCACAATCAATCCCTTTCTCGCTTGGAAAAAAAAAAAGTATTGGAAATGGCCTCTTGTATGCTTATAAACTATGATGCCCATATACGAATATGGGTACAGACATGGATACGGGGATAGGAGATACGACTCTGCACTTTAGGAAATCTAAGATACGGATACGGATACGGATACGAGTGTCCAAAATTTTCCTTTAGATCATGTTTGAATTAATGAAATTATCATTGTTTATATTCCTTTCTAACATTTTCTATGTTGATAAGTCAGAAAATTTAAAAAACTAAATGAAATAATGGACTTGCTAAGTAGGATCTGCCAAACTTATACCCTAGAAGTATCGGTGCAATATCGGGTACTAATACAAGTATCGTATTGGTCCGATACGGATACATGGGGCTTGTGCAAGTATCCAGGTATCATAGCTTATAAATGTGAATGGTGAAGCTTCCTGTTGCAAGGTTAATGACACCTTCTTAAATTAGATGAGCACGATCGCATTAAATGTGGCAATTTGAAGGATCATATTCATTGGGCTGTTCATTTCAAAGATGTGGGCTCTAGTGCTAATGTTAGTAATGAATCTCATTTAAGGGATCCAGATTGCACGTCAAAGGTTTCAGAATTCTGAGAAGAAGGTGATAACATTGATAATGAAAATACGAAGGAACAGATGTTGATAAAATGTAAAATGGCAGCGATCTCTTTTGGAACTATTGAAGAAGTTATGTGGTTTTTTTTTTTTTCGAGGGGTTTCTAGATAAAGGTATCACAGCTGAAAGAGAGGGTTATCATTGAAAGACAAAATCCATAAGAAAGAGGAAGTATGAACTTCAAACCTCCATTATCGTGTTAATTTTGATCTTTATTTCTCAGTCTCTTAGTTTGTACAGATGGTTTGTGTTGAGTAGGTCTGGGATCTGGTTGAGAGTTTATGGTTTTTATTTAGAATTTGGTGTTCCATCTCAAAAAAATTAGGCATTTGTGTTGGGTGGTGTCACTTAGTGGGGATCGCAGGTCGTTTTCTTATTATTTCCGTGGCATGCTTGGTGCTTGCTTTACAACAAATTTATTTTCCAGGAAAGAAAACCTTAATATGAATGTCAGCCTGGTTGTGGCTGGTCTTGCTGTTATTTAAAATTTTATAAAAGAATTAGCCTATTATATTGAAAAGAAAATTTTAAAAGGATCAAGACTTGGTTGAAACAATCACAGCTGGGTGGGATAGAAAATTGTCACAGATTTCAGTCGGGTTGGAATTGCAATATCCTTTTAAGAAAATTATAGAACCACAATAGCAGCTCCAAGAAGCTAGGCTTAGGGTGCGCCTCCTGCCGCCGTTTCAGTGACTCACAGGGCTTCCCTCAGCTCAGACTGGTGTCGTCACCTCTCCCCGGACTGGTAGAATGGTTGATCAATATAAATCTGATAACATCTTGAGATTATTAAAATATCATAAAAAATTGACAGTCGCACCATTATGTTTAGATACTTTTCTCCAAGGATTACCTAAATTTTCTATTTAAAGATAAAATTTAAAATTCAAGGTTTTAACCGGGTGCCCTTACCCTGACAGGAAGTAGGCCTACAATTCAGAGTGGTAGATAGTGATGACCAGACTGTCTTATACTGAGATGCTCATGATGGGCCCATCTAACTGGCTCCTTGGATAGGAGGGGACTGCTGTATAATGGATATGACTCAAAAAAACACATTGATTGGATGATCATATCTCTAGAATCAAGGGCATATGATATGGAGCGTCGAACTAAATTGTTCTAATTGTCTTCTTTGTGGGCATTATGGTCTCTAATAAGGGTATATTTGGATCTTTTGAATCCACTGGTCCCATCCTATCCAACCATCCATCAACCATGCAAGTCTGCCTGGGTGGTCTTGATGATGAGGGTCTTATCACAATATGGTTGGGCTGGCTCCCATTGAATCTCTCCTGATCAATGCCACTTCTAATGGATTCCAACTGAATGAATGTAACTTAAATCTCTTTGATATATGGGCAGTTCGATATTCATTGGTGGTGGTCTTAGTCCAACAGGTGGGAGGAAAAATTAGAGGGCCTCCTCGGGTTATAAATGAAGGTCCTCTCTTGGAATGTCTATGGATTTGGGGGTGCCTCACGGAGGTTGGTGGTGAAAGATCTGCTAAGGAGAAATAAGGTCTAGGTTGCTATGCTGCAGGAATCAAAGCTTCATGGGGTCTCGGATAGGACAATGGCAGAGATTTGGGGAAGGAGATACGTCAAGTGGGTAGCAGTGGATGCGGTTGGAGCTGCAGGGGGTCTGTTGCTCATGTGGGACACTCGGTCAGTAACGGTGCTTAATAGCTGGCATGGAGCTTTCTCTCTTTCAGTTCTGGTGGTGGATCAGACGAACAACTCTAAGTGGCTCCTCACCTCTGTCTATGGACCTAATAATAGTCAGAGGGGAGTGGAGTTTTGGAAAAAGTTGGATACGATTAGGGGGAGGTGGAACGGTGCTTGGTGCATTGGTGGAGATTGGAATGTTATAAGGTTCCCCTGTGAGAAGATGGGTGGGACTACATTTACAGGTGACATTAGACGGTTCTCAGATTGGATCAACTCACACTCCTTGGTGGATTTGCAGCTTAAAGGAGCTTCCTTTACGTGGTTAAACCACCAAAGCAACTGTGTCATGTCTAGACTGGATCGATTTTTGGTTACCACTGACTGGTTGGATGTTTATCCAGATGTCATCAGCTAGCCCTGCCAAAGCCTGCCTCCGATCACTGCCCTATTTTAATAGATTCTAAATGTGAGAATTGGGGACCTACTCCTTTCTGTTTTGAATTAATTTGGCTAGGGGAAAAGCAGTTTTCAAGATTGATCCAAGGGTGGTGGGAGGATATCAATGTGGAAGGATGGGCTGGTCATATACTGGCCACTAAGCTGAAGTTGGTAAAAATGAAAATTAAGGAGTGGGCTAAAGTGAACTCTGGGGATATGAGGAGCCAAAAATAAAAATTTTTAGTAGACATCCAGCCCAGGAGCTAGATAGGAAGGAGGAGGGTGCCAGGCTGTCGGTGGAAGAGGGGAAGAAAAGACAAAGTTTGATAGAAGAGCTTCATAAAAAGTTGAGAGAGGAGGAAATAAGGTGGAGACAGAGTGCTAGATGTTAATGGTTGGAGGAAGGAGATAAAAACGTGAGATTTTTCCACGGGTTGGTATCCTCGAAAAGGACGAACATGATATCATCTATTATGGAAGGGCAAAATAGACTAGAGAAGAAAGAGGAAATTATCAAGCACATCACTGACTGCTTTACCTCTCTTTACACCAATGAGGGATGGGAAAGAACCACTCTGGACAACTTGGAATTTGATGTTATCGGTGAGGATCGGGCCAATTGGCTCGAAAGGAAGTTTGAAGAGGAAGAAGTTTGTCAAGCAGTCTTCGACCTCGCTGGTGACAAGGCCCTGGGGCCTGATGGCTTTCCGATGGCCTTCTTTTAACAATTCTGGGGGGATGCTTAAAAAGGATATCCTTGCAGTCATGGACGAATTCCATCAGAGGGGCAAGCTGTCTAAAGGCATGGGTGCTTCCTTCATAGTGCTTATTTCGAAAAAGGCAGGGGAACTCACTATCAAGGACTACAGGCCTATTAGTATTGTTGGGAGTATTTACAAAATTTTGGCTAAAGTCCTAGCAGGGAGAATCAAGAATGTCGTTCCAGAAATTATCTCTAGAGAACAAGGAGCTTTTGTTAAGGGAGGCAGATTCTAGATGACATTTTTGTGGCTAATGAGTGCACGCACTCGAGATTCAAGGAAAGAATTCTAGGTCCCATTTGCAAACTGAGTTAGAGAAGTCTTACGATATGGTGGATTGGAAGTTCCTTTTGTACATGCTTGGTAGGATGGGCTTCGGTGAAAAGTGGAGAAAATGGGTTTTGGAGTGTGTCTTTTCGGCCTGGATTTCTGTCATGATAAATGGGTCTCCAAAAGGTTTCTTTCAGGCTCAAAAGGGGCTTAGACAAGGGGACCCCCTCTCCCTTTTTCTCTTTCTTCTGGTGGCTGAGGCTTTAGGAAGGATGATTAAAGGGGCAGTGAGAGCATGTTTGTTTGAAAGCTTTAGAGTGGCCAGAAACTCTCAGGCAATTGGTCACCTTCAGTTTGTTGATGACACTCTCGTCTTTTGCAGAGAAAACAAAGATCATATTAGAAATGTTAAAGCTACTCTTTTATGTTTTGAAGCTGTTTCGGGCCTTAAAGTCAACTTCCTCAAAAGTGAGCTGATAGGGATAAGAATAGAGAAGTCTAAACTTCTTCAATATGCGGCGATTTTGGGATGCAAGGTGGGAGAGCTGCCTGCTTCTTATTTAGGGCTGCCTTTATGCTTGGGACTGGTTTCTAAATCTCTGTGGAACCCGGTGGTGGAAAGAGTGGAAAGAAAACTATCTGCTTGGAAAGCTAGCTACCTGTCTATGGGAGGAAGGGTAACTCTCATCAAGGCTGTTCTGTCGAATCTTCCAGTCTATTATTTTTCTCTCTTCAAGTGTCCGGATTTAGTTATCAAGATAATTGAGAGGCTGCAGAGAGAATTCTTATGGTATGGTAATAGCACTAAGAGGAAGTATCACCTAGTAGATTGTGAATCTATTTGCAGACCTAAGGAAGAAGGGGGTTTGGGTATCAGACCTCTCAAGCAGATGAATCAAGCCCTTTTGGGTAAGTGGCTTTGGAGGATAGGAGAAGAATCGGATGGCCTTTGGAGACAGGTGCTGGAAATGAAATATGGGTTGCCCAGAAATGGATGGGATGTACAGGACGCTACTAAAAACTCGTCAGCAGTTTGGAAAGGAATTACCTTGGTCATAAACCTCTATATGGTCAACATTAAGTACCAAATTGGGTCGGGCGAGAGGATTCTTTTTTGGAAAGATCGGTGGGTTGGAGATAGGCCATTGGCGGCTCAGTTCCCGGAGTTGTTCAAATGTGCAGTGGACAAGGTGGCTAGGGCTAAAGCCTATATGACGTCAGATGGTGGTCAGGTGATTTGGTGCCTTATCTTAAGGAGGAACTTAAAGGATCATGAGGTGCCTCAACTCATAATGCTCCTTGACCTCTTAACGGGGCATCACGTGGTGGGAAGAGGAGAGGATGAGAGGGTGTGGATGGCCTCTAAGTTCGGCCGGTTCTCCGTTACTTCCTTCTTTATGGCTTTGTCTAACTCTAGGAGGAGAAAAGCGCAGTGAGTAGCATTTGGAAGCTCAAAGCTCCCCCCAGGGTTGTTATATTTGGGTGGCTAGCCTTTCAGAAAAGAATTCTCGCTATGGATAATCTTAAGAGGAAAGGGAGGATAGTGGTCAATGGATGCCCCATGTGTTTATGAGACGAGGAAACAGTGGACCACCTACTGTTGAATTGTCCCACAGCTCAGTTTATATGGAGATCGGTGGGGGAGTGGTTTGAATGCTCCTGGGTTTTTCCCCAATCACTTCAGGATCTCTTCCAGGCTTGGAAAGCCCCAACTGGGGCCCCTAGAGGCAAGGAATTGTGGAGATTGTCTTTTCTGGCGGTTTTATGGACAATTTGGAAGGAGAGGAACTCTAGATGTTTTGAAGGGGTTTCAACTAGTCAAAGATGTTTGGTGGAGAGAACTAAGTTTCTAGTCACTTTGTGGGTGTCCACCAGTCCGTTATTCAAAGATTTCTCTATAGATCAGATAATGCACCATTGGAAGGAGATTGCTTCCTATTCTGTTCAGTCAATGTAGATATGTTTAAGGGGTCTCTTTCCTTTGTTTTGTTCTTCTTGTGCTTCTTTTAAGCAAGTCAGTATTATTCTCTTGTGCTGGTTGCTGCTTTAATGAAAGTAACCATTTAAAAAAAAAAAAGACTACCTTGATGAAAGAGGATCATATATTGCTGGCTACATGGGAGTCCAAAACTTGCACCATGGGGCCTGCTTATAGTTAGATCAAATTGAACCCCCTTGAATTGCAAGAAGCCTGGATTGTTTCTCACACTAGAATAAGATTCATCAATGGATTGAAAATAGTCCCTCTCACATGATGCCATATCATCTTGGATAATTTCAATGCAATTGTCAAAAGAGAGATATATCTAGAGATTTATTTATTTGCAGCTGTTATGCATCATTTTGTTTGTTCCACAAATTATTTTAGCTTTAAAAGCTGGCTTATCGACTAGGAACTCACCCAAGTCAATTTGATGTGGTCAAGTATTAGGTAATGAGGTCATTACTAAATGCATATCTTGATTTTTCTTCTTTGAAGTTAAGCTTGATTTTCCTAGTCATAATGTGGTTTGTGAACCAAGCTTGGCATTTTTAGTTTTTGGTTAGTCGGTTTACTCTCAGATGAAAGTGATGACCTATTTATTATTTACACATTCTACAATGAAGAAGGTACTCAAAACATTTTTTTTCCACACTCTGTAACTAAAATGTAGTTATAGTTAACTTTCGAACATGCTTGGTAGGTCCATCTCTCAAGTCCACCTGAACCAGTGACTGATGGAGTCTTGCTCCCAATTTTCGAACTATGCAAAACTCACTATTTCTTGACAATTCCCTATTTCTTGACTACTGAAAATTCCCAACAAAATTTGTATGTAGCTTTGTTTGCAATGTAGTATTCCTTTTTTTTTAACCATAAATTCTAACACTAGTCAAGTTTGTATTAACTAATTGCTACTTGATTTATAGCATAAAATGGGAAGAGGACACCGTGAGAAAGTTCAACAGTTCATGGCAATAACTGGATCTAGGTAAACTTCTTGCATTAAAATTGGTTTCTTGTAAATAATTTTAGTATTTCTCTTCCAAGCATTGAGGTCTCTGTACTACTTCATTTATATTTGAGTGGATTGCAATTTTGAATCATCCATGCAATGTAGGGAAAATAATTTCTTGATGGGAGATCATAATTTTACCTTGGAAAATTGGTGCATTGATTTATCTTTGTTGGTAATATGACGTGAACACCATGACCTTGTGGTTGTAACAATGAGCACCTTCAAATTAGAATCAATATATTTTTTACTGGCAATTATACTGTATAAATTTGTGATCTAAAATTGTAGATTTATCGTTATCTCTACCTTAAATAACTGAACAAGTGACTGCTTGCTAGAGAATCACTAATAAATTCTTTAGCCGGGCTAATGAAACCTTATCTGTTGTTCATACATATGGTTGCATCTGTTCATTTTTAATGTAATACAAAAGGAAACTGTATTCCCCTTAGATGCATATTCCAATAACTAATGTATCATACCTATCTCACTGTTTTCCTCCCTCAATAGCTATGAGAAAAAAAAAAAAAAAAAAAAGAAAACTTCATAAAAATTGAAGAGACTATAAAGGTACCAAAGAAGCAACTACAATTTTCCACCTTGAAAACAAAAATCGAGGATAGGTCATGTTAAGCTTTTCTATTTGATAGCCTAGCCCAAAATTCATTCCGCTACCAATAGCCCTACCCTTAATCATTATGCCAACTTGATGCATATAATCATCATTGATGAATCTTGGACATAGTTGGAGACTGAAAACACACATTTAGGATCATTTATGAGTCTTCGTCAGTGGTTGCATGGTTAAATGTTTCTCATGCTTGCTATTGTCCCTTTATACAATTGTCCCTTCATACGTGTTGTATAATTGTGATACAACCATTCTGGATGCATTTTCTCCTCGATGTCTGTGAAGCTGATTGTCTGTTGACTATCTTTTTTTATAATGGTAAATTTTATTGAAAAAAGAAACAAAATAAAAACAGGGAAACAACCAATGATATAAAAGAAAGAAATCAAACAACAAAATTAAACATCAAAAGAAATGTTTGACCTAGCATTCACCTCTCGCAAGACTGATTAAAAGTAAGATGCAATTGAGAAGAAATATCTTGCACCTCCTCCACCCAATCTGCCTATCTCCAAGATAAAAAAGATTTTCATGATCCCCATTGGATTGCAGAAAAAGAATGTCCTTCAATAATAGCATTATAACTGCCCAACTTCCACAGTTCCTGACAACCCACCAATAAAGCATAAACTTACGCACCATTAGCATCCAAAGAATTAATGGGACCTGAAAAATTCTTTCTTTCTTTTAACACATTTTTCTTTCTTTTCCCTTCTTCTGAGGCATGTTTGCATTTGTTTAGGCCCAATAGTGTAGTTTCATCTCTCTCCCATTTTATGGTTAGTCATTTTTGCAGGATCCAAAACCAAAAATGACCTGGATCCAACTTGTAGCTTTTGAGTCTGTCCAATTAAATAACCAGGTAGTCCAAGTCCCTCAGTATATAATATTAAAAAAAAAAGGTCCCTAAGTATGTGGTATCAGAAATGACAAGTAATTGGATCCAATTTATAAGCATTCTTTGTGTGTTTGAGAGAGAGAGAGAGAGAGAGAGAGAGAGAGAGAGAGAGAGAGATTTATAATTTTGAGTTTCTCTTCATAATTAAAAAAATAAAAAATGCATACCTAGCGCACAGTTCGCATGGGAACCATGCACAAGTGCGTTTTGCCTTTTTGACGGTCCTTGCGCACGGTTCCCATGTGAACTGGGCGCAGAAGATTAATTTCCATTTTTCACCTCATTAATTTGCTTCTTTTATTGAACAACAAGTGAAGGCCTTCTTAATATCTTGTGTAATAATCATTTCTGAAGTACCATTAATGGCTTATAATTGTATCTGTGCTAGTTAGGCCTTAGTCATTTTCCTCTTATACAGGCAGGATATGTTAAGGTTGGCATTTCTTCCCTTGTATTTAGTCGTAACATACGAAAATACTGCTTTCTTTGACATTACTATTATCTTTAATGACTTTCTGTTATACTGCTATTTTGTAGTGAAAAGGTTGCTCTCCAGGCATTAAAGGCAAGCGATTGGCATCTTGAAGGGGCTTTTGATATATTCTACAGCCAGCCACAGATTAGATCAGTGACTGATTCGAGACATCTTGAAGAGCTTTATCATAGATATAAAGGTGACTTATTCTCACACAGTGGGTTACTATAAAAATACTTCATTGCATTCCTTCTATGCTATCGGTGGGAAGTGCTTCAATGATATTTTTGTGCACGGCCATGTTAGTTGGTATTTGTGTGATTGCACTAATTTGCCACTAGACTAACCATGACACATTCGACAAAAATAAAGAATTTAGAGAAACAGTATAGGTTTATGCTTAACTACTAATGCAAATCTTTCTCACATTAAGACAGCTAATGAAAAGTTTAGAGAGAAGGAAAATTTGCATGTGGTTTTTTTCGATTTAAAAAGAGGCTTACGATTTATGATGGAGTAAGTCGGTATTTTATTTGTTGGATACTGAAGAGAAAATGCATCTCGAATGGTTTTTTACTTATTTTGAAATTATGCATGACATTATGAATGGGCAATTATGAGGGTTGGAACTTTATGAGGTGAATTCCCAGTTGGGGTTTGATCGCGCCTAGGGTCTGCTTTAAGCTTCTATTTATCCACTTTGTTATGGACAACTTAGTGATGGATACCCTAGATGAAGTCTGTTGGTGTATGTTTGTTGTTTAATAGATAATGTGGCTCCCATTAGTGAAACAAGGAAGAAATTAAATGACAGGCCAGATTAAAGACAAAATACAGAGTGCAAGATCAGTGGATCTGTGTGTGGGGAAGATGTGTTGGTAAAAATTGAAATTTACTTGGTGCTGCAATGTGATAGGTTTTAATATTCAGTAGCAATTATATAAATGAAACAAAGAGTTTGAGTCGGATTTGACAAGGTCTTGGAGACAAGCTAGTGAAGTGTTATACAATCGATGAGTACTACTTCCATAAAGTGGAATTTTTATGGCAACAGGTGGACCTGCTGTGTTGTATGTTGCTGAATGTTGGGTAATGAAGATATGAGAAACATGGATGAGATGTGCATGCTAAGATGGGCATGTGGAGGATTAGGAGTAAGTGCACACTAGAGGAGACTTACAGGTAGCTTGATTGGAGGAGAAAAATAGGGAATGTCCTTTGAGGTAGTTTCCTCACATACATGAAGACAGGGAACGTAAGGATTATAAGTTGAAGGAACTACGAGAAGGGAGGGACTAATAAAGATACCGAATGAAGTAGTAAGGGAGGACATGATTAATTGCAGAGTAATTTGTGTAGAGAATTAGATGGATTCAATCAAGGGATTAGATTCTAAGCCTTAGCTGGAAGTTGTTTGGGATTCCCATTCAAGAAGAACATTTGCGAATCCACAAGAGAGCTCAGAAATTTTATTTATAAAATATCATGTATGGAAATAAGACACTCAACACATTTATAGAGGGGACAGAGTAGCCATAGCTTCCAGCTAAAATAAACTACTGAGTCTAAATTCTGTCAAATGGATAACACCTCATCAATAAATGGGCCATATGGAGCATTATACCCACAGAACTTGTTTTGCTATGGCATTTGCCATGCTATTGCGGATTGACTAACATCACAGAAATCCACCTGCTTATGAGAAGAAATAGCTTTAATCTCCTTAAAATGAAAAATGTATTTGAAGAAGGTCAAAAAACTGCTTTAGAAGAATCACCCTGCACTATTAATCTTCCCTGAAAGAATGTTGCAAAGATCCAAAAAGCCTCAAGAATTGCCAACACCTTTGCTTCAATAGAATCTCTGATCCCCACATTTTTGGAATACATGTATAAGACTGCCCCTTTGTCATTCCCACAAGGCTTACCTCTAGCCGTTCCATCCACGTTGAATTCCAGCATTTGGTGGAGGACCACATGACCAATTTTCTCATGTTTTGTGGTCCACACTCCATTTAAGCTTCCCAATTGCATAGAATTTCCCCAACTTGACTAACACTAGCAAGCTCCTTTTTTACTGTGAACCATTTAGCCACATGGAAGGGCACCCTCTATACAAGATCCTGAAGAAGAAGAGCCCTAAATACAGAGTCATTTTTCTCCCTCTATATCAACCAAAGAATAGCAGAAGGAATCACCTTCCAAAGCAATAACCCACATCCACCAGCTTGTTAAATAAGTAACTGATTGACCCCATCAGATAGACCTATTTTCATGTGCCCATTTAAAAAAAAAGAAGGGATTTGGACTCCAAACACACTGAAGATTCCGAATATGATTGAAACATAGAAATAAAAACTTCAACTAATCTGAGGACTTTTTGGATGTGTAGCACCATAACCATTTCAAAAAATAATAATAGTGTAGCACCATTGGGAATGGTCCACTTCAAGCCTGTTACACAGCAAGGACTTGGGCCTCCTAGTATTATGTGTACATTTGTGGGCCCCAAATAGGCCTTGAATTGGTCCTAACTTGTGATCCACACCCAACCTTTTGTTACCCACCCTCGTTTGGACAGGGTTGAGTAGAAACATAGAACTTGCAAAATTAACTCCATATCAATGGGAAAATGTTTCAAAATGAGGATGATGATTATGAAATATACATACATATGCATATCTAGTCTCGTATGAGTCCAAACATTTTTTCGACCAGTGGCCCTTTGTCCAATTCTTTTCTGCCCTCTCTTCTGTTCTCATAATTGTAAAACTCAATAAATAATGAACTTTCTTCTTTTGATGTTTTGTATTTGAAAGGGCCTGCACGTTTTAATCTCAAATCCTCATATTTTTATTGAACTGCCCAAATTTCCATCCACGAGTACATACAGGAAAAGAACAACACCCCTTAAGTGCAGACTGTGTAGTGATATTTCTGTGAAAAATAACTTTAGTTTTCTGTGAATAAGTGCTAATCTGATGTTGCAGAAAGCTTCTGCAGAAAATCTTTTACAGAATTTTTTTTTATATTTTAAATCCACGATCTGTAGGATTTTGAAGTCCGAGGAGGAGGGTCAGTTTGTAGAAAATGTTTTCTCTTGTGCTCCTCTCTCCATACCAAACCAAACCAAACCAAACCAAGCCTTTTCCCACTAGGTGGGGTCGGCTATATGGATTTGACGACGCCAATCAAATCTGTTTAGGGCCATGTCCTCCGTTAGATCCATGTAGGTAAGGTCATGTTTAATAGTTTCTTTCCAATTTCTCTTGGGTCTTCCTCTCCCTCTCCTACTCCTGGCAATCTCCATGCTTTTACATCTTTTAATAGGTGCCTCCGTTGGATGCCTTCTAACATGGCCAAACCATCTTAGTCGATTTTCTCTCATTTTATCTCCAATCGGTGCTATTCCTACTCTGCCCCTAATCTCCTCATTCCTAATCATCTCTCTCCTTGTGATCCCGCACATCCATCTTAGCATTCTCATCTCCGCAACTTCCATCTTCTTAACATGATTATGCTTTACTGCCCAACACTCTGATCCGTATAACAATGCTGGTCTTACCGCCACCTTATAATACTTTCCTTTAACCTTGAGGGGGACTTTCCGATCACACAAGACCCCCGAAGCACTCCTCTATTTGGTCCACCCGGCCTGAATCCTGTGACTTACATCAGTATCAATCTCTCCATCCTGTTGCACCATCGATCCAAGGTACCTAAAGTTTAATTTCTCTACAATCTTTTGTGTGCCCAAACTTACTTCTATGTTACCAAGTGTCCTTCTTTGGTTAAACTTGCATTCTATATATTCCGTCTTGCATCGACTTAGCCTAAACCCTTGTCTCTAACGTTTTCCGCCACACTTCTAGCTTAGCATTCACTCATTCTCTCGTCTCATCTACTAAAACAATGTCATCTGCAAATAGCATACACCACGGCATCTCATCCCGAATATGTCTTGTAATCTCATCGATAACTAGTGCAAACAAGTACGGGCTTAACGCTGAGCCTTGGTGTAGACCAATTGTGATAGGAAACTCCTTAGTCTCTCCGCCAGTCGTCCTTATAGATGTCACGGCTCTATCATACATATCCTTTATCGCCTCAATATATGCGACACATACTCTCTTCTTTTCCAGTACTCCCCATAGAATCTCCCTAGGAACCCGGTCATAGGCCTTCTCTAAGTCAATGAACACCATATGTAAATCTCTCTGACTTTCTCTATACTGTTCCATTAACCTCCTCAGGAGAAAGATAGCCTCCATGGTTGATCTCCCGGCATGAAACTAAATTGATTCTCTGAGACGTTTGTTGTTCTTCTTAGTCTTCTCTCAATAACTCTCTCCCATAATTTCATCGTATGGCTCATCAATTTAATCCCGCAGTAGTTCGCACAGTTCTGAATATCACATTTGTTCTTGTATATGGGTATAAGAATACTTTTCCTCCATGCATCAGGCATCTTCTTGCTCTTTAGCACTACATTAAAAAGTTTTGTCAACCAACTTATTCCATTCTCTCCCAAGCACCTTCAGACCTCAATAGGGATACCATCTGGCCCAACCGCTTTCCCATTCTTCATCATTTTCAATACTTCTATAACTTCTTCCCTACTGATTCTCCTATAGAACATATGATTCGATTCTTCCCTAGAAATGGTAAGCTGTCCCAATTGTATGTCACTACTACTGCTTTCGTTAAATAACTTGTAGAAGTAGCTCTTCCAACACTCCTTTATCTCATCTTCCTTTACTAATACCTTTTCATCCTCATCCTTAATGCATTTAACTTGGTTTAAGTCCTTGGTCCGCCTATTGCAGATTCCATGAGCGTGGAAACCACACCTGAAAACATCCATTGAAAAACTACACCGTGGATGTGGATTCTGCAATGTGTGGAATCTGGCTGTTCCCAAACGTGCCCTAAAAATTCTGGCCCATATTTCCAGTCATTCTGGCTTGTTCTGTTCTGTTTTAGCTGACTAGAAGTTTCATGCTATTTCTATTTTTCGCATTTGTACCCTCATTTTGTTTAGCTGCTCATTGTCTAAAACATTTGCAATGAGGCTCCAATGACCATCCTCTCTATTGATGGGGAATGCCTCAACCACCAGGTGATAAAAGAGATGTTCAATTGAGACAGGATGCACGATTGCTTGTTGTAATTAGAGAGATAGCATGCACAATTGCTTGTTGGAATTGTCTTTTTATTTAATCCGTGGCTTAGATACATGATGCTGACATATTTGACATGTAGATTTATAGCTATTTTGTTGTGTAATTTATCATTTATGTTAAAATTAACTTTTTTCAGTTTTGTTTATCTTCGATTATTTTTATCTTTTTTATTTTATTTTCATTTTTCATTGCATTTCATTCTTTTTGTAATGAACGGGGTTTGCCAAAACACTGGAACTTTTCATTTCATGGCTGAACCAGAACAGCACCAAAAAGGAATTGACAACTAATGATTTTGTCATTACTTAATGGTTGGTGTACAAATTGTTTTTCCTGCTTCAGTTTGAGATTCTGATAGAACTGTTTAATTCTGCAGACCCCTATGTTGATATGATTATGGTCGATGGTATAACTCTTCTTTGCAATGATCTACAGGTACTTTAGTTTTATTATTCATATAGCTTAAAACAAGATTGGGAAAAAGAGAAAGAATGTGCACATTTTCATTTTCTAACTGTTTCTAATGGTTTTGATGTTAAGAAGATAAGTTCTATTGTTGTTAAATGGAGAGAACAACTATTTCTTATTATATCAAAAGTTTTTAGTTCCTCTTTTAAAGGAGTTCATTGAGGAAGCCTATTATGTGGCTAGTTGGTTACCTCTGGAATTGTAGTATAAAATACAAGTGATATTAGTACAAATATCATAAGCAATGTCACTCTGTCATTAACCAGTCCAAAACTGACCTTTGTTGCATAAATATTATAGCCTAGGTGTGGCTTCTGCTTTGACTACTACTTGGATGTTTTTTTTTTTTTGATTAATTGAAAACTGCCGTGTGAGTGCTACTGCAGTCCTCTGGGCATTAACGGGCCTGATCTGGCTTAGGTCTGGGTTCGAATTAGGTGATTCAGGAAATTATTTTAGGTTCAATGGGCCTGATTTGGTTCTCAGGCTTTTGACCTGGGCTTAGATTTTGCTCTGACTTGAATGGGTGAACTTAGATCTATGCCCTCAAACAAGGATCAAAATAGTGGTTGCGGCAGGCGTAGTATTCAGTGGCCAAAATACTATGCAACGGGCGATACAATGTGGTTTCAGTGATACGTAGCTATGTGAATTTTGTGAGTTGTCAAAAAACTCAAATCTTGTGTAGTAGCCAATATTGTGTTTGTGTGTGTGTGTGTGTTTTCTTTTTTCTATAAAGAAAAATAGTGTTTTTTTTTTTTAGTGATTTGGAACCATATAAGGGTAAAGATAACTCTAGGAAGGTATTGAGGAGAAGAAATAGAAAAAATAATGTCTTAAATTAAAATTGCTTGGCTCTACTAGGTTTTAGATCGTAGCACCGCTATTTTGAAATAGCACAGTGGCTTCTATTTTGAACTACGCCCTTAAATCCGAAACACATACATATCCAGATTGATATAGATCCGGCCCAAACCTGGATTCTAATAACCTAACCCAATGCCCTCTCACTCCCGCTTTACTAGGGTTCAGGCCATTTTGTGTGATTAGTCTGTGGCATCGGAAAGCTGGATCTGGTCTCCTAGTTATTAAGGAGTCTCTGGTTTCCTGGTTCGACCCAAATGAGTTGATTATATTTCCTATGTTAAAGCTCACTTTTGAGAATGAGCTAGACATCAATGATATAGATGTGGTTATTAGTTTTTGCCTAAGACATGGGTCAAAACCTTTTCAGTACTTCTTATGTCTGTATTGGAGTTTTTGCAGCTTTCATCCTGCAAAGTTACATTTAATTATCAAAAAATAAAAAGGGCTAGAAACCCTGCTTTACCCACCCCCCCCCCCCCCCCCCCCCCCCCCGATCAACATCACCCACCAAACCAAAAAAAAAAAAAAAAAGTTACATTTAATTATTCATTCAGGACATAATAGAAATCGCCATCGTGCAGGAGTTGTTACACTTCTAAATTGTGTAAGATTATGTCAAAGCCAGTCGAGTTTTTCATTAAGGATGAAATAGTAACTGTCATTTTCTACATATAATATTGAATATTATCTGAGAACCTGACCTTGGGCCATCTCTTTGGTTTTTGCTTTCTTACAATGCAACAGACCTGAAAGGCCTTAATGTGGTGCATCAAAGAATTTTTTACATGAGTTGATTTTGGTGTACTTTATGGAATTGACAAACTGCTTGTGAAATCATCCAATACAATGTCCTGGCAGATGCTATTATAGTACCCATCATATTCCTGAATCCTGATTATGTAATGCAGCATTAATGTTTGTTTTGTCAAAATGAAGAATTCTAGGCAGCACTTTTCATTTAATTGAATGATTTAGCGGCAACTGTAAAAGTACCATTATAAGTTTCATCCTTCCCTTTTGTTATCATCTATACCAGTGCTATCTATACACTTGATTTTGGTCATGGCCAGATGGTTTAAAACAAACAGTGCACATGGCGGAATGATTTTTGGGCCTTTCCATTTTTAATATCTGCTTCATTTTCTTGAAGTTTCTTGTTGTAGTGTGAGCAACATATTTATGGTTTACCATTGGTCTGTTCACAGGTGGATCCTCAAGATATTGTTATGGTATGTTCAATTTTCTGAAGTTCAGACACCTTTTCATTGCATATTTATGGTATGTTTGAGGCATACATTACTTTGCACAGTTTTTCTTGTTGAAATTATTCTTTACGCTACATAGTTGTCAATTTCGTTTTACACCCTGTTTCGATCTCGCTTTGAGCTGAAAATTTTCTGCCTGTTCAGCATTTTGGTGTTTTATCTTGGAGTTCCTTTTTTTAAGATTTTAATAAGTTTAAAAATATTTTTTTCTAAAAAATTATGAAAAATAGTAAAAAAGGTGGCAGTAACATATATATTATGTATTTTTATTTCATTCTATCTGATCAACAATATAATTTTACGGTCCTAAATGGTTATAGGATTTGAGTTGATGCGTTCCATTAGTCCCGAGGTTTTTGGCGTATTGGTTAGGTCCATAACATTTGTTATTAGAGCAAGTTTATCATGGCAGAGGGAACAAGGATATCCAAACATGATGGCGACATCAAGAATCTTATGGAGAGATCTGATTGGCAAGTGCAAACTCTTCAAGAGATTCTGCAAAAATTGCCTGCTCGACATAAAGTAATGATAAAGAAATAAAACTGATTATGAAATGGGAGGAAATAGAGAGTAATGAATACCTTTAGAATGTGAGAATAGAAGTGGATAGTTTTTATCAAAGTCCACCACTAGAGAGAGGAGGAATTTAGATCACTTAGTTTGTTACTCATACCTTTATTTTTAGGGACCAATACAATCTCAGAAGCCACCTTTTTACTTCAAGAAAGAGCCCACTTCTAATTTTCATCTTCAAATTTGAGGACCTTTCTTTTTTTTTTTTTTTTGGGGGGGGGGGGGGGCGCTGTTGGATGAGTGCCGATACATGGGAATAAATTAATGTGAGTTGCGCCATTCTTTTGGATTGGGCATAAAATCTCATGGGTTATTGTGGCCACTGATTTAAGAGCTTTCTAAATGGATGTATGGACTAATCATCTCTTTACAGTTTTTTCAATGAACAGATAAGAGAGGACAAGATCCACAGAGCATTAGAAGTACAGTTGTTTCTCACTGGATCATTTTACTGAATAATAGTAGCAGTAGTAAGCAGCCCATTGAGCAAGCAGATTGTTCACTGGCACATTTTACTCACTTCATGGTCAGCTAGCCCATTGAGCACAATTAGGTCCACCTTGGTGTAGAAAATTACCAAGAAGATTTCTCAGTAATATTAGTAGTGGACCAGCCCATTGGGCCAAGCCCATAGTTCACTGGTCATTTGACCTATCCCATGGTCATCCAGCCCATTGAGCACTGCTGTCACCTTTGTAGGATTGAAAATTTCAACGAACATTTCTTAGATTTGCAGCTTAATTTAGCAAATTTCCAAAAAGATCTCCTGGATTTACATTCCTAGTCTAAAGAAATCCTAAGAAGATTTCTTTGATATAGAAAGATAATTGATTGGCATGTAATCAATTATGGAGAAGAAAGAAACTTCTATTTGTAGGAAAAAAGATATTGGCATGTATCATCTAATGGAGAGGAACAAAAGTGCTATCTAGAATCCCCAATAAGCACATTGAAACTAGCTAGGAAAAAAATTCTCTCTCTCTCTCTCTCTCTCTCTCTCTCATATTATTGTTATTGCATTGAGCAAGTGGTCCCCCTTGTGTGGACTCATTGGGTCCCACCAACATAATTTCCAATAAAAAGAATGATAAGTCTAATCATTAATCCCTATAACACCTATGACAAAAACTAGCTAGAAATGTCATTAGAAATGACTGGATCCACCTTAAACTTTATTTTGGGGGGGTAGTGTTGACAGATTTTAATTTACACGTCATTCAACTTTCTGACAGCATGCAACTCATTGGAGGTTTGTACATGGGTGGCAAATAATGCAAATGAAGGCCTTTGCAGTTGCAGGTTTTGCATTGACATCAAACTTCTTTTCTATGTGCTTAATAGTTTGAATTCTTCCTTAATCACAGCTAGTCCTGTCCTGGCATATGAAGGCTGCCACGATGTGTGAATTTTCTCGACAGGAGTTTATCAGTGGATTGCAGGCATTGGGGTAACATTTGGTTAACTAGTGTTGCACATTTTCCTTTTATCTTGTTTTCTTTCTCCCTTTTACTGGGAACAGTTTCCATTGTAATGGAAATTACTGGGACAAGTGAATTGCATTGAAAGCTGAGCATTTGCATGACAGGGTAGATTCACTAGAGAAGCTGCGTGAAAGAATACAATTCATGCGCTCTGAGCTAAAAGATGAACGTATGTGTCCATACTTATTCTAGGAAAGCTTCCCTTTTTCCCCCTTCCCTCTTCAGTATTTGGTTGGGAAATGGTCTTTTTGCATTTACCTCACTTTTGGCTATGATCTAACTAAATGCGACCTGGCAATATCTTGCTAGGCTTGATATTTCTATGGGATGCACTGAAGCCTTTTCCTGATTCAGCTTAAGTGGTGTTTTTGTTTTTTCTTTTTAGCAAACCTGATATTTTCTGGCTTCTTTCCTTCTCTAGAAAAATTTCGTGAGATATACAACTTCGCTTTCGGCTGGGCCAAAGAAAAGGTACGCTTATGCTCTTTATTGAGATCTATTTTTCCTTCTTATGCTGAGTAGTCTTTAACTCACTGTTTTGTTAATTAGTTTTTAACCTCTAGGGGGACTTTCTTCATATTTAATTGAATATAATAATTTCAACCTTGTACTTGTCACTAGGCATTTAGTAAACTCCATTTTCCAAAACCCTTGACATATCCAACTCTGGTATCCATAAACATGGACACTCGTACTTCTGTTGGGAAAGAGAAATGATCAAGCCGGGCTGGTGCTATTACATTCTAGTTCATCATCTTATGGGGCCTACTATTGCTACTACCCATATACAAATTCGATGGTTAGATGAGGACTTTGTATGGATTACTAACTGCTAAAAGATTCATTTGATGAGCACAACCATCTTATGAGGGTCCTCCAAAATAAATAGCAAAACCAATTTGATCAAACCATTCATTTAACACGCCTTTTTATCAAATGGTTAAGATCATCGAAACTGATTGATATCTTGGGCATGTTCAGTCAACATTCTATCAAATTCACCACACCATGCGTATAACTATAGCTGCTGCAGTGAGCCAGTGTGTTGAACTGCTATAAAAAAAAAAAAAAAAAAACAAAAAGAAAAAACTTACATGTGTTGATGAGAGAGCCGTTATATTACTTTTGTAAAAATTTTACAAAATTACGTATTCTTCCATATGCTGCTCTTAGTTATGTGCTGCCCGTAATAACCTCCACTCTCCCTGCATTGCTGGAATGAATAAATTTTTTTTTTTCCTTTTTGGGAGAAGGTAACTATTTTTTTTTTAATTTAACATGGCACAAAACAAACCTCTTAAAGCCATGACAATTAAAGATCAGCAATTAGAACAGTTTAGCATCACCATACCAAACACCTTGCCAAAAATCAGAAATAGAAACCTCTACAGACTATAGTTGGCTGGGATAAAGTCATAGCTTATATAATCAAATACTTGCAAAATCAACTCACTATTTTTGCCTTCTTTCTCAGTTTTTAATTGATAAGAATTGCTGCGTTGTTAATTATAGGGCCAGAAGTCGTTGGCTTTGGATACTGCTATTGGCATGTGGCAATTATTGTTTGCGGAAAAGCAATGGCCTTTGGTTGACCATTGGTGTCAGTTCTTGCAGGTATTACTTGTTTGGTCACTCTATAAACTTGGAAAGAAACCTGTCACGAGACTATAGTCCGCTGATTTTTTAAACAGTTTCCTATGAGATCTTTAGTAATTAAATATTGAATTCTTTTTTTTTTTTTGCTGAGTTGGCCCAGTGGCTAGGAGAGGAAAGTGGAAACCACCTTGCCAGGGATGGTGATAGGAGCGGGAGTTGCTATCCACAGCTACTTCCTGTGATTCATTAAATATTGAATTCACTTTATCATACCCCTCTTTGAATCTGGCCATCTTTTGTAGACTTCTTTATCCTCCTTGAAAAGACATGAATTTACTGTAACTTGATTATCAATTTGATTGATATGTCACTGGGGGAAATCCATGTAGACCTTGCCAACTCCCCCCTCAGCCAACCCCACCGGCCCCCTTCTCCCTCCCTTCTGAACACATGGATCACAGACTAATTTCTGATAATTTCTTATACATTCATGTCTAATCTTTCACTGTTGGTAATGTGTTTGTACCATGGAAGAAGGGTATATCTTATTTTGTTTAAGATGTTTCAAGCAATACTTTTATATGTTATGTTTGCAGTGAACTGAGGAGTTTCATTTCTGTGACTTCTTGTACTGAATGCTATAATCTTTCTGTTTAACTAATACCTTTTTTCATGATTTTGATCTCTGTATATAGGCTAGGCATAACAAAGCCATATCAAGGGATACCTGGTCTCAGCTCTTGGAATTTGCCAAGGTAGAATTTTATTATAGGTCTACAACTACTATGCATCTTCCCTGATGCTACCATATCCAGCATCCAAATTTAAAGCCAACTTGGTGACACAAGCACCAATCCTTCCCATATGCCTGCACTAATGGGCATATAGTGCTGTCCCATTTCCTTGCACACCTGTGTTTTTTTTTTTTTTTTTTTTCATATATGCAATTTCATCTGTGATTGGCATGCCTGCACTAAGGAACCTGCTTCAGTTGCTCTTTTCTTGAAAAATGTGTTTTCTGGTTCTGTACATTCCTGTTCCTGGTTATTACCCTGTAGATTCTTCATTTCAAATATACATATATTTCATGTTTTTAACTTGTTCAGTCACCTCTTACCTAAAAAAAACTTCTTTAGTCACCAAAGAAAAGTTTCTTGTATTTTTTTAAAAAATGGGATGGTGCTTTGGCAAAGCGGAGTGAATTTGGCACGTGGGTGGAGAACATAGATACGGGACTGCAGGAGGATGGCTTCCCAAATCAAATACAAGCTGAAGATCATTAATTTGGAAAGAGATCACTATATATTATTCAAGCCATCTAAAAGTTGAGTAGGTGCCAAACACAAGGAATGACCTCAGACTTAGGGAAATTCAATATGCATGTGGAAGGATGATCTGATCCGTGAGAGAACCTAGCATCAAATTTCTAACACTGTTCAATTTTATTTTATTTTTATGAACAAATTCCAAGATCTAGGAATGCTACAACATCATTGGGAGAAGTGTGGGGTATGGTTTAATTGTTGAAACACAATTTTCTTTAATCCCTATTTTTTAGCAGCTTGCAGAGTTGCACGAATCTTGCTGGATCAAATTAGGAACATGAACATCCACCAAATTGTGTTTTGTGTTTTAATGTCTAGGATTATTTTGGGGCATTTTCAATTTTTTTTCAAGATGCTGTTGGTGAAATGTCGCTTAAAATAAAAAAAAAAAAAAAAAAAAAAAAAAAAAAAACCTGTTTAGAGATTCTGAAGCATCTTAGAGGTAAAAAATATAGAGATTATAGGCATATTTCCTGAAAATATCAGATACTTTCAACTCTTCTGGTATTTTGAAAAAAAAAAAAAAAAACTTTTTAGTTATTAGGGTTGGTTGGTTCACTATTTTCTCATGATACTATCGAGAGCACATCTGTTCTTTCGTAAAAATATCTCCAATATTTTTCTGGTTCTTGTGAAGACGATTTAGTTTGGAGATCATCCATGATGGGAGAGTTTAATAATACTCACAATTAGAAAGCTAACTTGGAACTTGGAAGCATGCAGTGGGGATGGGAACAAATGGGTAATGTGGGGGACTTGTGGCAATCATTCTGTCGGGTTCAAGGCGGGTATTGGATTATAATCTCGACCCTTGTTTTGGGGCTGGTTTGAGTTTTGGCTGCCCCGGCCCAGTCTACGCCGTCTATGAACAATTTATATATATATATATATATATATGGACAATATTCAACTGCATCCATCCCTTACCATTTGTGGTGAGGGACACCCCTTTTGGGGAAGTACACTTCTCTTTTGTACTTGAAACTTCCCCAAAAGGGGTGTCCCTCACCACAAATGGTGAGGGATGGATGCACTTGAATGTTCCCCTATATATATATATATATATATAGTAGGGCTCTCCTAAACTGCAGCTTAACTTATCCTAAGCTAGAATAGTGCTGGTCCCACAAATCAAAGTTGATTATATGTGTTTTTTGTATGATGGAACTGGAAAATTCAGTTCTGATTGGATTTATCTTTTATATATATATATATATATATATATATATATATATATATATATATAAGCATAATGCACAAAGTCAATATGCAAAGGGGGGAAATATATGTTATGCACATGAACCTACCTAGCACAGTTGGTACTGACTTTTGAGAGGTGGGACGTGTGAGTTCCCTGGTGCGAGCCCTATATGGTGTGGAACATCATATATATAATTATTCTTTTTTTAAAAAAATAAAAATAATAAATGATAACTAACATTATACTTGATCTAACCTATTATAACTATCATAGAGTGGATTTGGTATCACATATTATAAATATGTCATCGGGGTGGGTTGGGCATGGAGCAGAGCAAGTGGCTGGGTTCGGATTTACCCTGACCTGTACCAAAGCTGACCCATTGCCATCCCTGACATGCGGTCTCCTCCAAAGGTCCAAAAAGGGGGCCATAACCAAAGGAACGAAGTGAGGTAAATACTCTGGTAGGGTCCCCTCGAGCGCTATATGGACCAGTTTTCCTCCTGGAGCACGACCATAAGTTGTTTTCCTTGAACAAGCTTTTCCTCCGCGGGGGGGGGGGGGCGGGGGGGGGGGGGGGCGCAGTATGATAGAAGCTAACTTAATCCCACCGTTTTTAGCAATCCATCAAAACGAGAGACCTCACACCGACTAGCCTAATCTCTCGGTAATGCCTGATCACAGAAATAACGGGTAACTTGTTTCACCAACAGACAGGCAGCACACTGCCTGGCTGAAACAGGATCCAGCTCGTGACCAGGGAAAGCACCCGTGGTTGAGAATGCCTTGAGCTAAACACCCTTTACCAAAGGCAGCCCCACAGGTTGCCTCACTCTCATGGAACTCAGCCAAAGACAATGGTCAGTTAAGGTAGTGGATAGAAGGGAAGCATGACTAAAAGGTGAGTAGGAATAAGATGAAAGAAGGTACTCAACTTCAAGGAAAGGTACTACGGGACGAAGCCTAGTGATCCGTTCCCCTGCAGATCATGGCCTTACCACTCGGTCCCCGATGGCCAGCGGGGGATTCGGTATAGCAGCTCACGTTTGTTTGCGCTGCGCGTTCCCACTGGATCGCCCTAACTAGTCATATTGGTATGCATCTACTAGCCCGGGTATCGATATGTTACTGAAGCTGGTGGAACTACGTGAAGGAAAGCTGCCTTTGTCTCTGAGTATTCAGCATTATTATCTGACTATTTGCATTACATGCTAAGAAGAGGTAGAAACATCCACCATCTTCTCCTACGTTGTTGCTCTTTTGGTTTTTAGGCTTTTCAAGATACGATGGATAATTCATTGATCCTTAGGTGAGATCCTTTAGGGCATGTTTGGATTGTTCCAGAATGGAGAGGCCAAAACTGCCATATCAATATTTCTTCTGCAGAAAATGAGTTCGCATAATCCCCTAACAAACGCTTTAAACACACCAATGAAGAATTGAGGTATTGCCCTGTCATCCAATGGCAGCCTCTCATTACCCATGCTACAACAACTGCCAGTGCATGGAAATTTGATGCAGGTGCTACCTATCTTTGCCATTTCTTGAGAAGTTTGGAAAGAGAGCAGATGAATATTGAATCTTCAGTGACTCCAAAGATGTCACAGAAAATTACAGAATCTATAATGCTTGTTGGAAGATTGGAAAGAGAGAATCGATGAATCTTCATTGACCCTGAAAATATTTCATACCTAAAAAATTACTGAATTTATAAAGCTTGATTTTGCTCATTGGGCATCTATGAAAAGAGAGTTGAGCAAGGGACATTTTGAGGAGTTGGAAAGAACTCTCATGAAATCCAAACACACATGCAGTTATTTTTATGAAATATGATTTCATGTATGATTGGAGTACCTCTCGAATGTCACTCTTCTAATTATGTCTATTGATTAATAAATTCCATCATTTATTGATCATAAAAGAAAATAACTACTAAATGAGTTCACACATGTCCAGCCAGTCCAGAGTATACCAACAGCAAAAATACAATATACCATGCATAAAATGACTTCATCCTGCTGATACTTTTATTGGTTGGTGGCCGATGGATTCTGTTTTTGAGATATGATTGGTGTTCTGTGTTTTTCTTGTATGCAGACAGTTGAGCCTGCGTTAACCAACTATGATGCAGAAGGAGCTTGGCCTTATCTGATCGATGAATTTGTAGAATACTTGGTCGAGAATGGCATTGTTTCAAAAAGCAGTTAAGATGGAGATGTGAATGCTGGACTGTAGGACATGATGTAAACTAGTAATTATTTTTTAGTTTTCTTTGCAGTGTGATTTGTGTTTACCCATTCCGCATGATAACTTTCCTATATTCATCTCTTGCTGCATGAAGTCCAGATTTTTTTTTTTTTCTTTCTGAAACCAGAAATGGAACATCATAAACTTTATTCCTACTTTGAAGTCTCCAAATGTAGTCCTGGATGATATACAATAGCTGTACCATAAGAAGATGCCAACACCTTGTGAGCATTGCAACAAGATTCCATTTACTTGAGTTTTTTGTGGTGTAAATGCATTTCAGGAGAACTCAACTTGGTGAGTGAAACTACCAGGGATTGTAAGAGCCTTTCTGTGAAGAGATGTAGATGTAGAGACGAGAGCGCCGGCAAGGTACGACCAGTGGAACTAGTTGGCACTGTGGTGACGCCATATACGTAGACCACTGTCTGTACCTGGGCTGCTCTTTTATACTTGTAACTACTCTCAATACATTGGTGAATTTCCTTGGGTGTTTGGATCTTTATAAACCAAATGCAGGCAACTCAGTGTACCAGGCTGATTCATGTGTCTGGATAACCTGAAATAGCGACGGTTTTTTTTTTTTTTTTCCTCTTTGCCATAAACTACTTATATGTTGACTAAAATTTACAGGTAATAAGGTAAAGTGAATGCAGGACAACGAAGTTCTGAGGATCTAGGCAGAGCCATGTTTACTGTTTAAAATCATTGCTACAATGAATTGGGTTATGCTTGCAACAGGGCCATGCAAGACCAGGGCTTGTCCAACCATTTAAATCCAATGACAAGCACTAAATATTTCTTATTGACTTGTCCCCATTTCATTGTCCCCATTTCATCATCTATACGAACTACATGGACGCATGTCCATTTCACTCGTGATTCTTCCATATGTTAATGAACTGTGCCCCCAGCATTTTCACCTTGCAGATATTTCAAATGCACTGTCAATATGCGCAGGCAACACTCTGGACATGTGCAAGATCCGGGCCATTATCTGTAGGGGCCATTCATGTAATTGTCCTAGCCTGAAATTCAGTGTAATCTGCTCTTCAGGTAGGCCATTAAGCATATATTAGGGTTATGATAATCAAGTCATCCTAGAGTTCTATCTTATATCTTAAGACCTTAGCTGTACAGGTACTTCTGTCATGCTAGCATGTGTGAGCAATGAGTTTTCAGTTGGTGGAAGTTCTGGGAGTAGTAGTAGGAGAAAAGCTAGTCTTGTACATGCGTGAACTAATTTTGTGTTGACCTTTACCCAAAATATTCGACAAGGGAAAGGCTAGGGTTTTGTGCATTTAGTTCTGAGTTTAGTGATATGGCTCCTACAGGGTGAAATGACCAAAGGTCTAAGAAGTTGGTGCCACATGTACCAGGATTGAATTGAGTCCGGATCCCTGTCGCTTCTCATTCCACTCCAGTGATTGATCCTCAAATTTCACTTCAATGGAATGAGATTCAAGATGAACGGTCCGGGTTATAATCATGTGACACCCCAAGGACTCGGACTGAATTGGTAGCCATTTAACCTAAAATAAGTCCTCATTCAAAACTTTCATGGCAATTGGCAGACAAACTCCATTGAAGGCGTGCCCCGGTGGAGGTATAAAGGTTGTGGTATGTTGCAAGTGGGCAGCTGAAGCCTGAATGCACATAGCCCAAGAAGAGAACAGGAGTTCGGTTGCTTTAACCAATCACCACCAAAAGGAGAGGAAAAAAAAAAAAAAGCCTCTTCATTATATGAAAACAAAGGGATCGGCTACCGGCCTGTCCGATTACTGCCTGTAAGGGGCTCGCTCGAATCTACTTATACCTGCATTCCATTCGAGACAGGACTTATGCATGAATATATTTCCAACTGCGCTTGAATCAGGGCTTTGTTTGACTTTGATTTCAAAATTTTCCATAAGAATCTCAAGTGATTTTCCTCCAACAAATTTATTTCAACGTTTTATTCACGTGACTTGCTCCCATTCATTGAACGCCGAACATAGCCGCTGTGAATGACAGCTTTACAAAATTGGCAGCCTTGATGACACAATCCTTTCTTGATGTGAGATGAGATCCCAGCTTTTAGAAGAATGGAGAACATCAACCCCAATTATGATCCCCTAAGACATTCTCAAGACATTCTTTTTTCTTTTTTCTTTTTTTTTCTTTTTTTTAAGGGGGTGTGTGTTGTTTTTTTTTTTTTTTTTTTTTTAATAGGAAATTTTCTTCAGAATATATATGTAAATGCAATAATAAATTATTTGAAGGATCAAGGCTCAATCGTGCCGTGCCCGTGGGTCATGGGTGGCAGGACCTGGGCCAGCACAGCCATGGCCCGTGTTGTGCCAGCCCACAGGCCAAAAAATATTTTTTCAAAATTAATAAACTATCACTCTCTCAATTACAATTTCTTCTCAAATATACGCTTTCTTACCCATATCCATTTCCATTTCCATATAAGTAAAGTCCATTGTCTGCCATGCCTAGGCTCTTGCCTGCTTCCAAGAGAACGAAAAAATAAAACACGACACACTTCATACAAAATCCAAAAGTCCCTCTAACCATTTCAAAACCCCAAAGGTGGTGATGAATACAGCATTAAAAAGGTGGGTGACAGTGATGTTCACATCTATAAACCAAGGCAAGAATATGGTTTTTCTATCTCAACGTGAGAGGGGAAGAGAATGAATATCGAATATTAGTAAACATGTACACACATTCCTTGTCACTGTACACCCAGCAGGTGGATATAGGTTGACTTGAGTGAATCTTGGGTTGAAGGAATGCATCATGATTGAATGAATCATTTGCATAGACTTGAGCTAAGCATTCTATCTTAAGACAATTTTGATTGATCATGATTTCACTGAGTGAAACTTGGGCTGGCTAATAACATCAAGAACAAGTTGAACTACAGAGGAAGAAGAGGAGATTGGGATCGCTTTCAAGGTACCATCCAAACCAACATTTTCTGCATTCAATCTCTTTTGCAAGAAAAAGGCCATGGCTGAGGCTGACTCAAACTAGAAGAATTGCCAACTATAGCTCTAATGGTACTGATGGTAGAATGAGGTAATACACGTAGATAGAAGAACATAGACCAAAGGAAAGAAAGGGGAAGGGGATTGCTGTCTAACGGGCTGGGCCGGGCCGGGCCGGGCTGGGCACCCAGGCTGGAACATGCCGTGCAAGCGCTAGGCCACACATCCCTCAGCAAGCAACTTCTTAAGGCAGTCAATCTGAACAAGATCCGAGAAACAGTTATAAGCAACCTGCTATGCATCTTCCCATTCTCATCCCAGTGTGATGGTAGATCCATAGGGGAGACGGGGAATCTTAACACTGGGATAACATCAACACTGGCTCATACGACTGAAAACTAGCGGTTTGCTAGCCCCCCATGACCTGTTAACCCAAAAAAAAAAATCCTATTCTTTCATGTCATCCACATGCCTGCGCGTGTGAGAAAGAAAGAGAAGTCAAATGTGTGGTCACTGCTTCAAACCACAAATAAAAGTCAAAATTTATTTTTTGAAGAAAAATGATGAAAAAAGCACAGTTCACTTCGGAAATAAAATTTATGAGTTGAACCAGCAACCAGACGAGGATAGCAACTTTATTAAGTCAATTTTCTCCAAATGCATACCACCCAGAAGACAGTTTCCTCCTCCAGTCTGCATCTTACTCCAATTATCCACATTAAAAACTCACTTGTATATAAGGGCGTCACGACCTGGTCCAACACCAATGTAATGAATGGGTGTGTTCACAAGTTCTTCAACCCTTTCAACATATCGCTGGGCAGCAATAGGGAGATCCTTGTATTTCCTGACGGAAGAAATGTCTGTCTGCCACCCAGGGAGAACTTCATAGACAACCTGAACAGCAAGAAATTAAATATTAGACAGCAGTAAACATCATTTATTGAACCCCTGCCTCCCTTAATAAATGGCACATAACTCATTTAGGCTGATGTTTTACAAAGATGCCATATGCATCGAAAAGTAAAATTAAGGCAACACAAGCATATTCAAGAGGGGTTACATTCTAGATTGAATAAAAAATAAAAAATAACAAATAAACCGAAATGATGATATATGGAAGCTTGTATTGGGTAACCATCTGCCCCAGGAATGCTAAAAACCCTTTCCAAGAGGCCTCTATTCACTCTTTCTCTAACAGATCAATTTCATTTCATTTGAATGTACCAACACACAAGTGCAAGGTTCGAGAGCAGTAAACATCATTTATTGAACCCCTGCCTCCTTTCTTAATAAATGGCACATAACTCATTAGCGAAGGCTGATGTTTTACGAAGATGCCACATGCATCAAAAAGTAAAATTAAGGCAACACAAGCATATGCAAGAGGGGTTTACATTCTAGATATTAAAAAAACTCACACAAAACTGAAACGATGAAATCTGAAAGCTTGTATTGGGTAACCATCTGGCCCAGGAATGCTAAAAACCCTTTCCAAGAGGCCCTCTATTCGCTCTTTCTCAAAGAGATCAATTTCATTTAAATGTACCAAAACACAAGTGCAAGGTTAGAGAGACTCTCAGGGAGGAAACTTATTGTAGATAATATAGTATTTAACATTCAAAGACTCTTGATGCAGAATAGGCATCAGACTCCGCACCAAGGATTTCTTTTTCCTCTGTAATAGGTAAGCACCTATGTTTCTTCAGCTGGATAAAAGCTAATTAATAACCAACACCAAGGAATCATCACAGATCATCTTCAAGTATGCATGGAGTCTTCTTCACCACACAAGGTCACACAAGGATGGGATGGAAAGTTCTTTCATTGAATAATTCAAACTTTATCTGATAAATGCTGGGAGTATACCACTCTGCCAAACACTAGTTTGGCAAATAAAGCTACATGTACTACAAGCTATATAGATTTAATGCTTTCTAGCAATTAAGTGATCCTAGTTATAATAAAGCTTGACCCCCTCTTACTATTGTACCTCTACAATTTAAAAACAAAATCTAATAACTAAACAAGATGAACTATCAAGGCAACAATGCCGCTATTTGCCTGTAGCGCCCCCACTTGGGCCACCTATCGCCGTCCCCTCGTGAATTGGCACTCTGCCCATTTTTTATGCTCATTGTAGTTTTACTCACCATTGGATTAATAATTAAATTTTTTTTTTAGAAGTACGTACTTCTGGAATGCAAGTTTAGTCAAAGTAAGACACTTGGTAACATAGAAGTAAGTTTGGGCACACAAAAGATTGTAGAGAAAGAAAACTTTAGGTACCTTGGATCGATGGTGCTACAGGATGGAGGGATTGATACTGATGTAAGTCACAGGATTCAGGCCGGTGGACCAAATGGAGGAGTGCTTCGGGGGTCTTGTGTGATCGGAAAGTCCCCCTCAAGGTTAAAGGAAAGTATTATAAGGTGGCGGTAAGACCAGCGTTGTTATACGGATCAGAGTGTTGGGCAGTAAAGTATAATCATGTTAAGAAGATGGAAGTTGCGGAGATGAGAATGCTAAGATGGATGTGCGGGATCACAAGGAGAGATATGATTAGGAATGAGGAGATTAGGGGCAAAGTAGGAATAGCACCGATTGAAGATAAAATGAGAGAAAATCGACTAAGATGGTTCGGCCATGTTAGAAGGCGTCCAACGGAGGCACCTGTTAAAAGATGTGAAAGCATGGAAATTGCCAAGAGTAGGAGAGGGAGAGGGAGACCCAAGAGAAGTTGGAAAGAAACTATTAAACGTGACCTTACCTACATGGATCTAACGGAGGAAATGGCCCTAAACAGATTTGATTGGTGTTCGCAAATCCATATAGCCGACCCCACCTAGTGGGAAAAGGCTTGGTTTGGTTTGGTTAAAAGTACGCACTTCTAAGGGCTAAAAATTGTTTAACTCTGGTGCCTTCAGCAGAAGAGTGGATGATCAGATGGCCCCCACTATTTGCACTCCTTTGGGTCAAACATATACCTTTTCATTCTCCCTTTTATCCCTGAAAGGCATGCATGAAAGTGGGCTCACAGGCTGAGCTGCTCTGAAACAAAAACTCACTTTAACAATTATCACTGATGACTTGAGTGAGCATGACTAACAACTTTAACGCATATCAAAAGCCATCACTAATAACTTAAACCCAAAACTGACACTCTAACTCTTAACTAAATTATGCCCAATCAGAAAATGGGTCATGACTTCTACAATACTTGACAGAATTGCAGAAATTGTGGAGACTATTTCTTCTAATGCAGTTGCTTGGGTGTCGAATAGGAGGGCTAACCCTTGGAAATTTCAGTTCCTATTTAATGAAATCCAGATTCTTTCTACCAAGATTAATGTTGTTTTCCGCTATTAATTTTATGGTTGATGCTTTAGCCAACCGGGGGTTGGGAAAGTTGTTCCTTAGGGTCTTGGGTCTTGTTTTGTAGATTGATGTCCTAGTGTGCATTGCTCTTGTACCTATTATCTTTTGGTTTTCTCATTGTCTTTCTTTTCTTTTCCTTCCTTGCATCATCATTTTTTTAATGCAAGTGTTTTCGTAACCGATAAAAATAAAAAAAGTAAAAAAACATGAATTGAAAAAACTTGGTTTATTTGGAAAGTTAATTGAACAGCTCAGGAAACATAAATAATTCTGTGTCAGTTGGATGACATGACAGATGAAAAAAGGCCATCAATTTTTTTTATTTTTATTTTTATTTTTTGAAAAAAGAGCTACTCTAATGGTCTTGGTATGCTGCACTATTAGACCACCATGGGCTTCATTAATCTATGCATGTACCAAAAACCTACATTGTTGAAGCAAAAAATATAAATACAAGTTGATAGAAAGCAATGAGGAAAAGGCAGTAGAGGCATGGTTAGTTGAAATTTCACTCAAGAAGAAAGCTTTAAAACTTCAAAACAAAAACCTTAGAAAATGGACCTGGCTAAATAGCATTTAAATAAGATCCTGCAAATTTAAACACTCAGATAAAGAGTAAATATCATATGCTTGCCTGTAATTGCTCCAAAACTTGAAGATCTGAAGGAAATGACTCAACTGGTTTGCCATCAATTAGTTTGTATGAAACTCCCAACTTAATTTCAGGGAGATCAGATAGTACATCAAGTTTTGTGAGGTTGAGTGATGAAAAGCCATTGATAAGACAACAATATTTCAAAGCGACTATATCAAGCCAGCCGCAGCGTCTAGGGCGCCCCGTAGTTGTGCCAAACTCCATCCCAGCAACCCGAAGAATATCACCTCCCTTACCTAGGATTTCTGTTGGGAAGGGACCCGAGCCAACTCTTGTAGTGTATGCTTTTACCTGCATTCAAAGATTTGTTTAAGAGAGAAGCCAACACAAAATCTAATGGATCTGCAAGATATTTAAAAAGAAAAGAAATTACATGTTCATCAAATATGAATATCCAGTTGCAAACCCCCCCCCCCCCCCCCCCCCCCGTCACACAAAATAAATAAATAATACATGCAGTCTCTATTTTTAAAATAAAATAATGGATGGTAAATGGACATGCATATTAGCCTCCCGTAAGGAGTATATAGAAGGTATACCCAGTGTTTGGCAGTACAGATTGTTAATGTGATGGACCCCATAATATGCAAAATCTCCATGCCGAGACAATCCTAATGTTCAATTGACAGCTCGCTAGCATACAGCCTTGAGAAAGGGGAAAAAAGGTCCTATTTGATGTAGAAATGCCAACCATCAGATAAAATGGTCTGGACCACCAAACTATGGGCCCGAATGAACAAGTTGAATTGCTTGAGGGCTGAGGATGCCATGCATATCATAAATCATTAGGTGGAGAAACATACAATATAAGTCCTCTAAAATAAGATGCTTAGTTCATTCATAAAACTATTAAGAAAAGATAAACCAACTTACAACTCCAATCAGATCACCCACAGTTCTTGGAGAAATGCCAAGTCCAGTGCAAATCCCACCAGCTGATGGACTAGAAGAAGTCACAAATGGGTAGGTCCCGAAATCAATATCCAACATCGTTGCCTGACCGCCTTCAACCAGTATCTTCTTCTTTTGTGAGATGGATTCATGCATGACATGTACTGTATCAGCAATGTAAGGTTCCAACCGCTCAGCAAACCTCTTGTACTTTTCAACTTCATCCCTAAGCATGTCAGGGCTATAATTAAATCCCTTAAATCGCGATGCTGCATCTGATAATAAAGTATCAAGCTTCTGACCGAAAGTATCCATATGCCTCAGGTCACTAACTCTTATGCCGTTCCGGATGGCCTTACTTGAATAACAAGGCCCAATACCTCTCTTTGTCGTCCCAATAAATGAATTAGCAAGCTCTGCCTCCCTTAGTCCATCAACAGCTTGATGGAAATCAAACAGCAAATGTGCACGATCAGATACTAATATTCTTCCGTTACAAGAGATGCCGTTAGACTCGAGGCCATCAATTTCTTTAAATAAGCCAGGTAGATGCACCACAACCCCATTTCCAATAACACAGAGTGTTTCCTCATTAAGGATTCCTGAAGGAACAAGATGAAGTGCAAACTTTTTTCCTTCAGAGTTGTAGATTGTATGTCCAGCATTTGCTCCACCCTTATATCAAGAAACAAAATAAGCTTCATACAAAAGCATCTCAGCAGAGAGAGAGAGAGAGAGAGAGAGAGAGAGAGAGAGAGAGAGAGAATCACACACTATATATAGAGTACAAAACACCAAGAGAGAGAGAGAGAATAACACACTATATATAGAGTACAAAACACCTCGGCGTTTTTTAGTGAAAAAAAGCCCCTTCTTGCCAACCTAGGAAGCACGGACACCTCTCCGGGGCCGGAGTGTCCGTGTCCGATCCGTGTCCGACACGGACACGCTCCGACACGTGTCGGACACGCAAAAAAGAGTGTCCTGCTGATTTTTTAATGTTTTTTTATTTCGGACACGTTTCGGACACGTTCCGGACACGTGTCAGACACGTTTGCATGTTTTGATTGGAAAAAAATAAAGTTAAAAGTTAAAAAAGAAAAGCAGAGGGGGGTTTTTGTAAAAAGACATAACTTAAAAAGAAGGGGCCAGCCCTAATAACACAATCAAAGTTCTTCTTGCCAGCGAAAGAGGAAATAAAAGCAGAAAAGAGAAAAAGAAGAAGAAGAAGAAGAAGAACAGCCTGCCCATTCGAAGATCTTCCACCCATTGAAGATCTTCCAGCCAGCGAAATTTTATGCTGTGTTCTTCTTGCCAGTCTAAATTTTCTGGAACTAAGGATATTTCATGTTTAATGATTATTAAGTATGTTTCAATTTTGTATTGCTATTTGATAATTTGATATGTTTGTTAGTTGGTACAGTGGTACTTGAATTTTTATTTATTTGATTGCTAAATTGATGACAAAGTTAAAATGATAGTATCTTTTAGTATATGATTAGATATATTATTATTATTATTATTATTATTATTATTATTAATTATTAACGTGTCCCCGACGTGTCCGTGTCCTACTTTTTTGAAAAATGCCGCGTCGGCGTGTCCGTGTCGTGTCGTGTCGGTGTCCCGTGTCCGTGTCCATGCTTCTTAGTTGCCAACGAATGAGATAAATATTGGTTTTAAGAGGTTCCTACTTTCAAGGAATAGAAGTATAATGGTTTGGACAACTTCCTACTTTTTCTCATTTTTACGTAAGGAGTTGTTCATCAAAAAATAATTAGTATTTTTCTACTAGGACGGTAAGACTTTAATGGGTGGGCACATTTATAAACTCAAGCTAATTGCTAAGAACTCTATGGGTGGGTCCTATTATAAAATCTAGCGGTGAGCCTTACACTAATTGTAATTTCAATTGTTTTAGATAGGTTGGTCCACAAATTGATTTATATCATTGTTTTCATGTCATCATTAAAATTCATAAGTGGGGCCTGCTTATGAAATTCAAATAACTAGAACTTTATTGTAAATCTACAAAAATTTGAATTTTTAGAGAAATTGGAGTTCGGATTTTTATAGGAGGACCCACTAATGAATTTATAGCATTTTTGGATGACAGTGCTGAAACTCCGTTATGGGGCCCTCTTGTAAGTTAGGAAGATGGAAAGTCAAAACATAAGAAAGAAAGAAGATGGGTAGCATAACTCGCGGCTTAAATGGCATAGACGTGTGCCTTCTTTTTCTCTTCTTATCTCCTCTCATGGTAATAAATGCGGCAATTTTCTTTTTGGGTGTTACATAATAGGGGCAAAAACATCCCTTTTTGAAAGGGGCATTTTGTAGAATTCTCTATATATATATACATACATACATACATACAAACATGATTCTTGAATTCATTATCACGGTAAATTCTTAATAGAAAGATATGGATGAGATGGATTCAAAAGAAAAGAATCAACTAAAATCAAGCATCTAAAACATGTAGGAAATGAAACTGTCAGCCAGTTAACCAATCATGCAGCAAGTTTTATCATAGGGCCTCCCTCAGGTATGCTCTCATGTGCATGATGCACTCGGTCGTTGGATGGGACATGTCATCTCGTCAGTCTATACATGTCCCATCCAACAGCCCGCACGCATGTTAAGGTGCTTGCATGAGAGCGCACCCAAGGCTTTCCGTTTATCACAATCAGCCACCCCACTAATACGGCAAAGTAATATAAAAAAGGCCCCACTGTTAAAAACAAAAAAAGAAATTCAGAGATACACCAATTGTTGTGAGTTGACTCCAAAATTTTAGACATTGACGACAACAATGTCATGATTAGCTAAACCACCAACAGCGCCATTGTCTTTCTGACGGGTAAATAATTTCCAGGTTTGCAGTTCTATACCACTGGGTTCAGTCCACAGTTTAAAATTCACAATTTCCCAAACAAATCAATTTGCTCAATTTGGTTCATCATCAATTCATCTAATTAATGGTATCAATTAGCTGGATTGCCTCTCAAAAGTTAGGTTAGGTCTGTATACAGTTCATTTGAGTAAGATTTTCCTTCTATCTTGCAACCTTTGGATTTTGGATGACCTTTATTCCTGAATCCAGAGAAATAAGGGTTTGGTCATGGTAGTAAAACTTGGTCAAGTCCATGTTGACTAGGGTGACTCGACCCGGACTCGGTCCTTCTTACGAGTTGGGACGGGATAGACTGGGACTTGATTTTTAATTTTTAAATTAGGCCACTCACTCATTCCAATCCTATAGGATGAACCCCTTCCCTGAAAGACATCCGTTCTTCTTATGAAAAAAGAAGAATACCAAACCCTGGCAGCGATTTTAAGACATGCCCGAAAGACATCCCTTCTTCTTTGATTGCGATTCTACGTAGGGAATCTTATCCTAGTAGAGATTCTGCAGTGTTTCGATTCTTTTTCTTTTACTTTGCCGCTGAATGAAAGGTTTTTGGTTGGTGAAGAAGCAAAAGAAGATGAGTTCTCCAACTTCTCTCTTTCTTCTCCTGCCAAGAAGATCCGTAAATTTGGATGACTGCTTTTCTATTCCATCCTATGGTTCTTGCTTGGATCTCGCAATCCCAATGATGGCCATTGCCCAAATAAAAATCAGAAAGAACAAACATAACTTTGAAAATATGAAAACCCTGACTTGTGATCGGCGGTTATTCATTATATGGGTAGAAATCTTCTGATCCACATGTATATTTTTTTTATGGTGTTTACTTAATTCTTTTAGGAGTTTTAGGGAATCAGCTCAATTCAGTCGTACTCGGCCAACTCAGCTCGACTCTACTTGAAGGGAACCGGGTCGCCCTCCTTGGTAGATTTACAAAGATGAGGGGAAAACGAGTTCGCTGACTCAAGAACCATGTTTGGGGGAATTAAGAGGTAACAAAATCACGAATCTTAGCCCCTTAAACTCATTGCAAGCAAGTTTATCGACCACAAATAGTGATTTCTCAATCAAATAAATTAGAATCTTAATTCAAAGCACACAATTGAAATTAGCAAACCTACAAACTTCACTTAATCTAATGAAATCCTCAATTCCTCGTTCCCCAACTCCCTTAATTTAGGAACTAAAACATAAGAATTCCACAAGTCAATCAAAACACTCTCATCTAACAATCATTACAACAATGACATGTTGATTTAGCCTAGTGTGCATCTGGGTCATTCTAGTTTTGAGAGCAAATAAAAAAATCTCCACCAATTAATCCCCAAACCATAATAGAACTTTCACCACAGGCAGAAAAGACAAGAACCCCAAACGCAACCGTTGCTAATAACGATCATGTCTCAAACATTCCACCAAAAAGGCTTAAAAAAAAAAAAGAAAAAGACACCCATTACAGTTCATAGCGATTCCAATCAAACCCAGAAATATAAAAAGCAAAACAAAAAAACCCAAATTCAGCAGATATCAAAGAGGATGATATGCCTAAAAAGGGATGGTTTTTAGGACCTGACAGCGAGCGACGACGTCGAAATGTGGGGCCAAGATGTCAACAAGCTTGCCCTTGCCTTCATCGCCCCACTGAGAGCCCAACACTCCCGAAACCTGACTCAGCGATCCGACTCGGTCATTCTGCTCTACTGCCACTTGAGGAGAAGAAGAAGGGGAGACGACAGAGCATTCTATAGGCCTTTTGAAGCTTACAGAGGCGCTGAGATGAGTCACGGTTCGGATTCTGGTGCCAGTGAAGGTTGTTTTGTGGGAGACTGGGAGAGAAGAAGAGTCGAATGTCAGAGCAGAGAAATTCATGGCGGGCGGGGGCGTCTGCAAAAGCCAATGAGAGAAGACAAGGGTTTTGGTCTCGACTGAGAGAGAGGGAGAGGGAGGGAGGGAAAAGGCAGAATCTTTATGCGGTCTGATGTGCCAATTCGATGTGGGTGCGGTGCGCATCAATGTGGGTGGATGTATAGAAATATTTGATATCTGTATTTTATGTTTTGACCCCATATATATTATCAAATTTTGTTTTCTTCCTTTTTTTAATGAGATTTTTTTATATAAAAAAATATTTAAATAAATCCTTAGAATGGTTAGTGCAACAAGGTACAATGAGAAAATGATAAATTTGTTCCTGCCTTTTAAACCCTAGAATCCAAATTGCCATTAAAAATTAGTTTTACTCTGGTCATTCTTCTTCCTTTTTTTCTTTTTCTTTTTTTTTTCTTTATTTTCATTTTGAAAACCTTACCATCTTACCCCTAGTATTGGAGGAATGGGATCTCACAATTTGTAATGATCATATTCTTCCAAAGAGATTTATATTTTCATACATCAATAAAATATAAAGAAAATTTTATACTACAGTAAAATTGTAAAACACCCCTTTCTAAGTTTTCAAAAGGATGTGAAAGGGCCTGCGTACATCTTTATCACGAGTGAGATGGATGAAGTGGATAATAGGAAAATGTTATTTTAGGAGTTTTTTGTGTGAGGGTTTTTACAAGAAGCAAAATGATGCATAGAAAAAGGAGGACATGGCAAAGATATTTGTTTGTACAAATAGAGTAAGGGCAAAAGTCTAATTTTTGCATCGGCCTTTATTGTACAAACCATTCTACAAAGATTCTTTTAAAATGTCAATCCCATAAGACAAAAGTTAGGTCCTAAGGTACTTGTATGATTAAAATACTATATATAAATATACAAAAGCAATAATTCCGAGTGCTGCTATTGGCACACCAATTTTTACTTTTCAAACATAGCCAATTTATTATTTTTTTATTACATTATTACCCTTTTATGAAATGACCAAAATATCCAAAATTCCACAAAAACTTAAAACCCATTCTTTTTTCACACACAAGCTCTTCTTCTTCCTCTCTCACCCATTTCATTCTCCACTTCTCACTTTTCCCACTTGAGGTGAGTCACTTTTCCCACTTGAGGTGAGTGAAGAGTAGCAAAGATAGAGAGAAGAAAGAAAGGAAATAGCTGAAACGAGCAGCCATATCTAATCCTAAACACATTGCTTGTTAACATCATCATCAGACCACAATAGAACACATTGCAAATTGAGGATCTCTTTTGAACTGATTACACAAAAAATGAGGAAAGGAGGAGGAGGAAGGAAGAGAGATAGAGAGAGAAGTAAAGCTGGGCTATCTTTTTGATCGACTTGGATATTTTTTTCATTGGAGTGAGAGGGTGACTTTGACTTTTGAATGGAGACTTGAAGATGTTTGGAGGCAGCAAGATGGAACTGTCTCTTGTCTCCTTTTGATTGTTAGTACCCAACTTGGATATCATTATGTTTGTACTTTGTTCAGACTTTCAGGTCCGAACAATAGTAGTATGTTCAGTCACTCGATGACCGAACATGTCGCGAAAAATGAGTGCAGAACCCGGAATGCATTAAAAACACTCACATTGTTTCTAAAAACATACATTGAGCTAGAATATATCCCCATAACAAGTTTTCATGGAAAGAAAGGTAATCTAAGATGGGAAAATAGGTAAAAAAGAGGATGTGTGTGGGAAGAAAGAGGAAAATGGAGGGATGGATAGTTTAGGAAGTTTGAGTGTGTGTGAAAAGTAATAATGTAATTTTAAAATTTTAAAAATGTGTGTAGAGAGAAATTGTGTGGGAAAAGTGAAAATCTGTGTGCCAGTAGAATTTCTCATGATTCCCAATTCTATGAAATCATGCCTAAACATGGACCCATAGAAACGTTTGTATTGTGACTTTGTGGATAGGATAATTAGTGGAAAAACTCCGATAATTTCATAGCCAAATGTGACCGTCATTCATCATTAAATTCTTGAATATGTTAGCCACTTTCCGAATTTATGCTTGCAACTTTCATTCATTTCCTTCTTGTCCTACCCCTTCTTATATTAAATACATAGATAATTCTTTTATAATTCCATTTTAATAGTTGTAGTGAGTCTTCCCTGAGTCGATTAAGTTTTGGTCGTGTTAATCGAGTCATGACCAAGGAAACCTTGTATAAACAAAATGGTTAAGAACCAGGTCTTTCACCAGTCAACGGCGGTCGTCAGTTGTTCTACTTAGCAACGTAACATAACATAGTTGTATTTAAAAAATAAAAAAAAATTGAAAATGAGAACTATGTTGATACAAAGAAGACAAAGTAAAAGTAAGAGAGTGAAGAAGGAACTTTCTGTTTTTATGCTTCAGTGAGGACTATGACTAACACGCTCTTTTTACGAGGGCATCTGTTGTCTCCAACCTTCTGAACTACAACTCAAGATGAAAATGAGAAGTTTTTAACTACTCTAACAACAATTTCGATAGGTATGGATTTCAAAAACTAAAATAATAAAAAATACACGAAAAAAGTTAGAATTTATCATTCGATTATGAAATTGAGAAGGAAGATTTTCACTCACTTTGATAAAAACCAATTTGCAAGTAAATCAACTTTTGATGACAATTAATCATCTAAATATGTTTTTTAACTTATATAATAATAATAATAAAAATAATTATAATTATAATAAAAGTAAAGTTGTTTCAACTTGGTTGTAGCACTGATGGTGAAGGACTTGAGTGCCCGTGTGTGTTAAGTGTTTACCAAAGAAAAAAAAACTAAAAGTAAAGGTGTTTCATGACAAACCATATGGTAAGCTTGACCTTATATTTAGTTATTGCGGCAGTGACCTCTAGTAAGTGACGGTGGTTCTCACCTAGTTGCTGAACCTGGACATGACCCCTTCCCTCACTGGAGGCTTTGACACCTCTCTTGAGGTCTTCCTCCCTCACCCGAGGTCTGCTACCCTCTCCCGAAGGGGTCCCAGCTCCTATAGGTCGGGTACCAAAAAGATAATGTTTATTGCAAACAAGCCTTCTATTTAGATGCTAGTGAAAGGTGATGGATTCACCCATCAAAATAGTTATATTTATTAGAAGGCATTTAGATCTCACAAATCACAATTGTCCCGATCAGTACCTTTAAAGTTCAAGCTGGTAAATATTTAATTTTTTTTAGAAATGATTGCCTAACATTCATCATGTGATCTGAATTCTAGAATCACTTATATCCTATTGATTTCAACCCTTAATCATTCACCCATTCAACACTCCTTAAAGGTTGTAGATGCAGTGGAATCATGGATCTTTGAGAGCCGGTTGCTACAAACGCAAGAAAAACAGCATCGGCTTGAATCAGGCATTGGTGAAGAGATCAGAAACGTATGATTCACTTTTCAAGATCCAAGGGCAAGAATGGATATCCTGGATGCAGAAAATTATAATGAAATATTGTAAATCTAGTGGAAGTGGAAGGAAGATTGATTGTAAAAGTTGTTCTAATTAATATCTTTCAATTTGAATTTAAATGGAGATATGATAAGGATAGAGACTTTGGTGAAACTCAAACTATTCTTATCCATATCACCATGAGATTCCTTGTGAGGGGTGTCCATTTATGAACGGGTCCACCCCACATGTAAACATTAGTGGACCCCATCACAAATGCCAACACTCCTTCCATGAAAAACCCATTTCTATGACTTCATAGGAATTTAATAAAAAATGGGCAAAGAGGCCCTTTTGTGATATGCTTGAAATAAATGAAATGGTTATCTGAACTTTGCCTCCTTTTCCACATCATTGTAGCATCCACTTTGTGAATGTGTTTACAATAACACAATAAATTAAAAAAAACCAGGATCTCTAAATTTTAAGAGACTTTAAAAAGAATCATAAAATCAATGGCCTGGATATCTAAATAAGGCAGTTTCATTAGAGGAAAAAAAAAAAAAAACAGAAACAAACAAAAACCATGAAAAGCTACAATCACTATGGGTTGATATTTTGGACCTTCTTTAAACCAAGTAAATGGATCTTCTTTAAGGCCTCCAATTAATTCTTGTTATCGTGGAATAGAATCTATGGGTTGATAAACACTACACCTGACCCAGTGAGACACCTAGAGAGAGATTAATTGAGAATAAAAATACATGGACACAAGAAAAGCATTAACCATATATAGAGAATCTAGTTTTTATGTGAAAGATTATTTCAAAATTATTTTGATTCCAACTTTTCTATGTTCCAGTATAGATTCATAGAACTCTGCATCCTTACACAAAAGGGCATGTTGTTTTGCATCATAAAATATAAAACATAGGAATTAAACACGTAAGATTCCCATAATAAATAGTTAAAAAATAAAGATCAAAGGTTAATTCTAAAAAAATAAGCATCTCATAACTTTTCCTTTTTGAAAAAAAAAAAGAAGATGCACCTTCCTTTGATATGAATATGTATGTGACATTGGTGGTTAATTTACTACCACGCCCTTTTTTTTTGCATTCAAATAAGTCTAGAGTTTTAAAATTGTCGCACACGTGACTCTACTCTATTCTTATTCTTGGCATTCAAATACCATGAAGTAGTTTATCTATTCACATCTTGTACTTTTCTAACCCTCTTTCGCTCCTCTTCAATGTGAACAAATATGTACGGACCTTTTAATCAGTTTGTGGGTTTCAACTGTCTCGCAATGACATGTGACTCTAGCAGTTTGTGTGCTTTAATGATTCAATTTAACACCAGCTAGTATCATGTGTATTTGTATTTGCTCCATTGACCTCCAGCACTAATAGGAGCTCTAAAAACCTAAAAAAAGAATTTTGTGAACATCTTGGATGTGAGTTTGGAAGTGACAAAAATCGATTTGCAGCCCTACCACTTTATTATTATATATATAAAGAGAATGGCCTTTTCTTGGGAGAGCGACACGTGGCGCAACCTCAAGCTTTTTACCACTCTTATTCTGGAATTGCCCTTTTAATCTTCCCTAAAATCTCTCAATTAAAATCTCCTCTAATTTATCCTCTAAAATTTTTTCCTACTTCCTACAAATAACCTCACGCTTTTTACAACTCTTTTATGCAAATGTTTATAAAAAACTAATTAGGCGACCCGTATCCAATCAAGATTGTTTTGATCATAACGTCCATGCTGAGCCCGGCCCTATAATAACATATATTAAATAATAGTATATTCAATAATAATAATATATAGATATATATAATAAGCATGAAATAGATATTAGGTGTGTGAGCCAAGGCAAAGGGAGATATGGGTTTGCCCGTTTGCAATCTCAAAACGTCATTTACCCCATCACTTCCTACTAATGATAAAAATAAAAATAAAATAAAATAAAATAAAAAAAACTCATGTAAAATAGGATGTGAATCGAGTTCCACCATAATCCAAGACCTCTTCCCTAGAGAATTAGGATTGCATTTTACCAATTTTCATTGCAAAATAGAATGCAGCCTTCATATGCTTGGGTCATGAATCATAAGAATTCATGATTTTTTTTTCAATGAGACCAAGTAGAAATTGCAGTATTATTTTCGAACAAAATGCCCACTCCTTGTGAGTTATTTCTTTTTTTATTTTTTTAATAAAAGGATAACCACTTCATTTCGGTCTGGCTTGGATGTTTGGTTACTAAAAAGGGGATTGAGGAACGGGTCAATCTGAATATACATCAATCAATGTGACATTTGGGGATTGAGGAATGGGTCAATCTGAATATACATCAATCAATGTGACATTTTTTTTTCTTTGCTCTTCATTAGAGAGACTTTCACTTTTTTTTCAAATGAGTCCTATCTGGTAACTATCCTTTTGAATTTGATTATTAATTATCCTTTGAGTGTTTTTCTTGATTCATTTTTTTCAAATAGTCCTATCTGCCAACTATTTTTTAGTTTTAAATGAAATTAGTTTAAATGGAAATTATTTCTCTCATCGATATTTACTTTTAGTTTTAAGTGGGGTTTTCTTTGAATGAATTAAAGGCTCGCGTTGGACGCGGGCCCTAAAGCGCTAGTATATATTAAAACGAAGGGAGAGGTGGGTTGTCAGAGTTGCCACCTCATCCCTAAAAAGTCTCTCCTTCGAGAGAAATACAAAAGAAAAAAAAGGAAGGGAGCATTAGCCTTTCACGTGGGGCCTTCTCAATCTCCTAAAATCTCTCCATCCCTTCTAATCTTCCCTAAAAAAATCTCTCATTTAGATTACCACCTTCTCAATCTCCTCAAATCTCTCCATCCCTTCTAATCTTCCCTAAAAAAATCTCTCATTTAGATTACCACCTTCTCAATCTCCTCAAATATCTCCATCCCTTTTAATCTTCCCAAAAAAAAATCTCTCATTTAGATTACACCTTCTCAATCTCGCCAAATCTCCTAAAATCTCTTCATCCCTTCTAATCTTCCCTAAAAAAATCTCTCATTTATATTACCACCATATCATCTCACTACAATCTTTATGAGCTATCATGACCATTAATTTAGTGATCTAGGTGACGTAAAATCCATGCCACGAAAACTCATGAGTTCTAATTTTATTCAACTCCCATCTTCTTCACCACAAAAGCTCATGTGTTCTAATTTTATTCAACGCCCATCTTCTTCACCTAAATCCCTACTTTTCTTTCATTGGGCCAAATCTAACACCAATCTGATTTGGGCTATCATTAGATGATCGTGTCAAAAATGTGTGATTTCACCTTTTCCATTCTAAATTTTAATCATGTGTTCTACATGTGATGAATTCATTGTCGGTCTCAATTATGATGGGGATGAAATATGGCTGCAATATGCCATGAGGACAGTGTTTTTTTAGTGGTTTAGATGCAAAGGTGGGACCTGCTGTTGGATTTATTTATAGGGCCGACCTTAGGGGTGCTCATGAGCTGACCAACCCAATCCCTACCTGATCCGGATTACATTGGGTTGGACTTGTGTACTGTTTGAAGGCTCATGTGCTGGTTTGAGCATAATTTTTTGGCCCAATAGTAAAATGGTCCAGGCCAAGCCTACTCATGCTAAATGGTCTGGTCTCTGGTCCCAGGAATTTTTTCACAGGGAAGGGTCTGTATAGCATTGGCTTAATTTGCAAGCCTATGAGCCGGGTTTGGGGCCTAATTATAAGCACCACAACCTTTCCTTTGGGCTAATGTGAACCATGAATACCACATAGGCCTGTTAATTTTGTGTGAACAAAATCGCCATTTTGTATGAGGATATGAGGATTGGGCAGTGAGTCCTATTTGGGCTCAAGAGAATTCCTTTGACCCAATCAGTGGGGCCCACCTAAATCCCTACTTTTCTTTCATTGGGCCAAATCTAACACCAATCTAATTTGGGCCATCATCCGATGATGTCTAAAACGTGTGATTTCACCTTTCCCGTTCTAAATTTTAATTTTTTGGATTTTGTTTTTCAAAGAGATTATAATCACATTTTGTGAATTTCATTGGGGTTTTTTATACATTATTTTTTTTCCAAGGAGAGCAAGATCTTATTTTTATTAATTTGTTAGGGTTTTTTTCCCAAATCCACTAGCATGTAGTTTTTCTTTCTATTTCTATGGATTTTCTTTTAAAAAATAAAGATATTATTTTTAGTGGATTTTATAATCCATCATAATACAATTCCTTTCCTCTATTCTTTATAATATATTATTTTAGATTTAGTTTTCATTAATTATATTTAAAAACTCTTAAATTCTTATATATCTTCAATTTTGGCCCCGGGCTTAGCACGGGGCTTTGCTGCTAGTTAGGATACATTTGGAAGCAGTTGTGGATTTTGTTGCTTTGGTAACTTGAGACATATATATGGGGATCGATCCTATGAGGACAGGCCTCACGGTGAGGAACGCCTAGTGGGGTCTACCTTATGATAAAAGAGGAGAGATAGCGTCAGGATAAAAAAAATAAAGTTCAAACCCTTCTCATCCTTCAAAATTAAGAAATATATGAATTTTGAATGGTGCTTTCTAGAGGCACATTTGCAAAAGAAAAAAATCTTCACCAAACATGTTCTAATATATTTGTGTAACATTTTTATATTTCTATAAAAATGTCATTGCGGAAATGTGCCTTTGCCCTCTCATTCAGACAGTAAGCATGTGATGCGCGCAGTAGATGTATTTCATGCTCCACATATTTCTATTTCCACATAGAGAGACTAACCCTGTAGGGCCAAAAATGGTGAGGGATAGATGCATATGAATATTTCTCAACCCTGTAATTATTCCCCTCCAATGGAAAATCAAATGGCTCTCTATCGAAGAAGATTATTTCATTTTTTTTTTCTCCTCGAAGAAGTAGTGTCACACAGATCAATGAAATAATGGGGTGCATAGAAAATTAATACATTTTTTCTCTCAAAGAATTCTCTTATTGTACAAATACACCTTTATTATGCGTTGGAATCCATAACTGTACCATCGAAGAAAGTTGGAATCATAATTTTTTTTTCTATCGGAGGGTTCCCAGCCCTTTGGACTGGACTAATCCCTCTAGGCCCAGAGGGAAGCGGGGTAAATAACCCTGTGGCCCCAAGGTGGTAACACTAGTGGACTCAACCTTCAATTTCTAAAGAAGGAGGAACCGGGGGTCAATACTAAGACCTCTAGCTCCGGAAGAGGGAGGAACCGTGGTCCTAACCACTCGGCCAACTCCCTGGGGTTAAACCGGATTCAATATTATTATTGAAGGAAGCCTTAGCAGCTTAGCTCAACCAATGCCAAAAAACAAGACTCGTTTGTGATTTTTCGCATCTCAACGGTTCCCCATTCGCCATGTTAGAACCCATATAACCCCAAGAGGTTGGCCGAGTGGTCAGGACAACGGTTCCTCCCTCTTCCGGAGCTAGAGGTTTTGGTATCGACGCCCGGTTCCCCCCTCTTCAGGAACCGAAGGTTGAGTCTACTTGTGCTACCACTTAGGGGTCACAGGGTTTTTATCCGGCTTCTCTCTGGGCCCGGAGGGAATAGTCCAGCCCAAAAGGGTGGGAACCCTTCGTTAGCCAAAAAAAAAAAAAAAAAGTTGGAACCCATACCATACATATACATGCCAGAACTCATGATGGGATAATAAATTAACAACCACATACTAGCCAATTTTTCAAATTAACTTAGAAGTATTAATATATGATTAACTTTATTAATAAGGTCAAGTAAGCTTAAATTGTACAACTTTATTAATTTTTGGATAAATTGCTCCAAAGATGTTATAACAAAAATAATAAATGATATAAATATTTTTACTTAGTGGGATTACTGGTCATGAGTGTCACTTTAAATTTGAGGACCCGTGGATCAATCCCTGGGCACATGTATGCTGCTCTCCAACACCACTCAACCATGAATGTGTCGACAAAAACAATAATGATTGAATCGGGCAATACATGATTGACTCTTAATAAATTTAATCTATTGTGCAATTGGGGACTTTGCTATTTACATTCAAATTGTCGATTCAAACTGCGATTTTCACTTTGATGGATGCCCGAAATTTTGCTCCATCATAAGCATGAAAAAAAAATCAAGTTTTGATCACCTAGTCCAGCAGTGTATATCATGTTGATAGAAACTATCAATGTACTTCATATGATGATGAATGTAACAACTGCAAATCAGATTGAATTTTTATTGAAAATCATGTTTGATTGAAAATAACAAGTTCTGATTAATTCAATTACAACAGTCTTAATCAGATGGTGAATGTTGCTAACAATGAAGCCATAGGGTCGAAATAAGTTGAAGTATTATATGAACAATTTTGGATCTCAATCAGATGCACAAATTTAATTTGAGTAACCTTCTCTCCTAACTATTAAAAAAAGAAGAGTAGTAAAAAGGAGAGGAGCTGAGGGAAAAACCTTAAAAAGGGGCTCTACTTTTCTACCCATTCATTTCAACAGAATTCTCATCTTTGCTCAAAAAGTGTTTTATATACCAAACAGCTTTTTTTTTTTTTCTATTTAGGGAATAAAAGAATAGACACATTGATTTTCCCAACTATACCAACATCTCAAGGCCCAATAATCATTGAAAATAAAATAAGACTAAAGAAAAATAAAACCAAACATTTACTAAATGCTCTATAAAAGCAACAGTCATAAACATCAAAATATATATATGATTCCTAATTTCAAGTGGAAATTCTTGTCAATCACAAAAGGGCAAAACCCAAATTTCTCAAAATAAAATAAAATAATATAAATATCAATATCATTCCCAAACAAACTTAATAGCAAATCCAATAAACAGAAGAAAAAAAAAAACATAGATTGACATTTTTTTTTTTTTTTTGGGTAAGACATAGATGAGTTAACAAAACATATCAAAGAGTACCCAAATCAAACAGCAAATATTTTACATTTGGGGCCCTTTTTCACCCTTTTTAATTTCTAGTACTTTTTCAATAAAAGATCAAATTCCCAAACTTTATGAAATGAAAAAGAAAACACACCCAAGTGCACCAATAAAAGCCCATCCATCCTTGGAATGTGCCTGCAGGCAAAGCGCGGAGCATCGAGCACTCGAGCGGAGCACTATTGGTGGAAGCAAAGCACTCAAAGGAACGGACCACCATAGGGTTGACCCCTAGGCCTAGATCAAGCTATCTAGGACTTGCTAGTTTACAATAACTCGTGATTCCATAAAAAAAAAAAAAAAATGCTCATTGGTTCAGGATCCATCTAAAATCCATATAGGGTTGACCACTAAGCCTAAATTAGGATAGTCTAGCACTAGGATAGTTTACAATTTCTCACACATGACATGGACGGTATAAATAAATAAAAAAAACTCATCAATTGGGAATCCATCTAAAACCCAAAAGTAAACTCACATTACAATTCAAACCACAACCATGTTATAAGTAATTCTCACAGAACAAAAACAAAAAGATTACACTTACAAGATCCGAATCCGAAAGGAAAATTAGGGGGAAACCATCTCCACCCGACACGTTCACATTTCCCATATCGGTTCCGAAATCCACCTCTACCTGACAGGAAACAGCGACGCGACGACCCTCGCCCAAGCGTTTCGGATACGGCTATACGCCCTCCCCGTATATACCATCGTAAGCCTCAGAAGCTTCTCTACGGTCTCTACGAACAGGTTTAAACTCCGTACGGGCGGCACGTAGAGAGTGAGAGGCGCTGCAGTGAAGGCAACGGCCACCAAAAGCTGCAACATCTACGACTCTCTTTCCTTCCTTCCTTCTTTCAATCTATACCAGAGTCTACAGTGCTGTATGAAAGGTCCTATAGAATTAAAGACAGAGAATTTGTAAGTTGCTATTTCCTCTACCGTACACGTGGCATATATATATCCTCTTTTAATTTCGGATGATGGAGATTCTGAATCAACAACTTGAAATAAACCCAATGTTTATGTCCACCATCATCACAAGCAATTCCTACCAGTCTTGGGGCTTACATTTTGGCTGGACAGCTTTGAGTGTTTGGTGGCACAATTGTGGTGGGACTTGGTAGATATTGTCCAATTAGTTACACCACACATGCAGACCATCTTAATCCTCTATGTCTGTACCCCCATCATATATTGTAGAAAGAAGATAAGACTAATAAATGTTGGTGGTGGATTGAAATAAGGTTATAGAAAGAGCAGCTTGTTTTTTTATTTTTATTTTTTTAATTTTTTTTAATTTTTTTTATAGAAAAGAGTATTCAAATGTGTGATGCTAATCAACTTTCAAGTTGACTAATTCCTTCCAAGCTATTTATTGTGCTCTAATCCTTCAACCCAACATTTTTTTAGGGGGCTAAATCAAACCCACCAATTCGATCTCGTACCAATGTTGACTTTAGGGTTCCCATAGACAATTTCATCCAAATTAGAAAGTGGGTTGAGCCGAGTTGAGGCCTCACTCAACATTTTAAAAGACCAATGTAAACCAAACAACCGAACCCCTACCCCCTTTATGATCAACGAAAGGTTTGTAAATAGGTGTCTGATGATTCAAATATTTGAACTCTTCAATTTTGAATAGAGCAAATAAAGAAACCTACTTTTGCATTGGAGAAGAACTTGGATTTGAAACATACGGATTTGGAGTTGGATCTTTGTATGGTCTGATCCAAAAATATAAATCCAATATGATTAGATTCACATACTAAAAGGAGAAATTTCCATATGCATACACTTCTTGTGGTATTGCGGCGAAAGCATCATAATAGGGCCCACCTCATGACCCATCAGAACCGTCCACATACGGGATCCCCTGAATTACACCAGATCCATTGAATTTTCACTTATATGAATGAATTGGACCGTTAGATCAAGAGTCAAGTTTTTTATTTAATATAAAATCATTAGACTCATGGGCCACAAATAAATGACGTTAGAGGCATGGAATTGACTCCAAACTTATATTTGGGCTCATCTAAGGTGCCTTTTTCCATCCCATTATTTTAATGATCACTGGGGTCCTAGGTGGGCCCCATCAAGCTACCTCTCACCGTAATGTGGTGAAAGTATATGCATAAGAACATTGCCCTATTAAAAATATGTATAAATAGGATTAAGGGCCTAAATAGCTTGAGTTGTATTCATATTTAAAATTTTACTTCGATTTAGTCATATACCTTTTAATGGTCCAGCTTGTATATTTGAAGGAAAGGAACTTGGAACTTTTTTGCACTATTATACTAATGCACACTGCATCTTAATTTGGATATGGATATGAAAGTTGGTCGGTTTTTTTTTTCTTTTTAATTGATGCTGCATTAAGGTCTAATGTAAGGAGTCAAAACTTTGGGTCTATAAAGTTGGATTCAAATTTGGATCCACTACGATGTTCCTGTCAATCCGTGTGCATCCCTGTCTCAGCTACACCTTCTCAATGCCGAGCTAAAGGTCCATGGCTTTAATATCCTTAAATTAATGAATGACTAGGATCAAAATACAATGGACCATTACCATTCACAAAAAAATAAAAAAAAAATAAAAAATAAAAAAATGGCCCGGCCAGGATGTTAAACAACACAGTCCAAGCCCGACTCGGGCCATAAGTACCTGGCCTGAGCCCAGCCCACTTAGAATATGTTAAGCTTGAGCCTGAGTTTATTATATTTTACAAATAAAAAGTAAGAAGTTTTATGATCCAACCTGTAGCTCACCTGGTAAAGATGTTTTTGTGTGAAAGAATGTGTATTCATCTCCTCTCTTCCACATAAAAATATATCGTTCTTTTACTTAGACAGTGCTTCTCATTTAGGTCGGGCTGGGCTGACCCATGAACACCCCTAGTTTGAATTGAAGTTGAACAGTGTGGTATGGTAAATAACCACTAGTGTTTTGTGAAGTAAAATGATTTTTGAGACTGATATAGTAAAAATAATTTTTTTTGCAACTGAACTATTACATTCCCACTTATTGCAACGAATTAAATACGGATAAAGTACAATCCTCAACTATTAGATTACTCATTCATTTACTTCACCTCTCAAAAACAAATGGACTCCATAGAATTGTCTAGGTCCAGGCCTCAACTCAAAATCCAAATTCTAATCCCCAACTTTAGGCACGTGCGTATGGCTGCTTTCCTAAATGAAAAATTAAAAAAAAAAAAAAAAAAAAGAACCATGAAGAGTGAAAAAGCTTTTCAACAACGTTTAAAACTCAACATTTAGTGTTGCCGCTTACGTGTTTTTGTAATTTATTTATAAAGTGAATTAAAGTGAAGGGTTGTCTTAAAGATAAGAAAACAAGAAGGATGATATTCAAAAGTATAAAATTTTAAAATTCACCTCTTGACATTTTGTCATTTTGCGGTATAAGATATAACTTTTTTTTTTTTGGTTACTTTTTTAGATATAAAAAGAAGAGATGTTTTATCATTTAGTGCAATGAGAGAATAATTCCTTGACCTTTCCGGGAAAAAAAAATGTAGGAGCTTTAAAGCATCTCACTTGTAACATTTCTCTGCAGATCAATCAGAGCATCCTAGGAGGATTGGTGGTTGAATTTGGCCAAAAGCTCTTTGATATGTCAATCAGGACAAGGGTGTGGCAGATGGAGAAGCTCCTGAAAGACCCCGTAAATTTCGAGAGCTTGTAGGAGCTTTAAACCATTTTTCATGAGCCACTACAAACCACCCAGGGGTCACTTTTGCTTTAGCTGTCTTTAATGTTAGGGGTGTGATTGTCTCTTGGTAGTTGTCATGTGTGGTGGGCCATGTTTGCCATCCATTCTCCAAGGATACAAATTGAAAAATCTGGGTTAAGTCCTATAACTGTACCCATTTTCAGTTCAGGTCCATGATTAAAAGTCACTGCATTGAGCGAGCCAAACTAAACTCAGGTTTTGGCACTGCCCACAGATTTCATCTACACGGAGCCAAATATATTATGTACTATAGATGTATATTATGCTTTTTATGTCAGTATACAAGTAATTGGGCCTTGATTTGAGCCCGGATTCAAGCCCTTTTAACTGAGTCTCGGTCTGGGCCTAGATCATTTAATTTGAAGTTTAGGTACATGTAGTACGGGTCCTTTACAGCGGACCAGATTGGTGTACAGGCCTTGATATTAATTCGGGTACAGCCACAGGTAAAATATAAGGGCAAGAGCATCAATGTTGGCAGGGGACAAAAGTTCTAAAACATTGAACATTGAAAGCACTATGGAATGAAGAAATGCTGAAACTATCAAGTCCAATGTGAAGAATGAAAAAAAAAAAATTTGTAAACGTCGCCTGAGAGATTCGAACTCTCGCGGGGAAACCCCATGTACTTAGCAGGCACACGCCTTAACCACTCGGCCAAAGCGACGTCGTTGTGTTATCTTTTCTTTAAAGGTATATATCCTTTCTACTTTTTTTGGCCTAAAATTGCCATTGGCAAGGATCGGAGCTGACAGACAAGTAATTAGTAAAAGTCTACACAAACTATCTTTAACTCTAAAGCAACTGATGTTTTGTGATGTATACTTGATCAATTTGGTAATAAGTTCAACCTTGGTTAGTCGGATTTAGCAGAAAAACTAATATACACACGATTGTGATTTTACGCAGTTTGGTAGACTTTACCGATTGATTAACATTGTGGTGGACACATGAACATCAAAGAATCGAAGGTGCCACAAAATTCCAATTGTACAAAGGTGTCCTCAAAGATCTATAGGCAAGCAAAGACCTTTGAAACCTTGTAGTTGCTAGATTTGTGAGACCCCAATTAGTTGCCATGATTGCCATGCTTAAATGTGGGCACATATGCTATTGTTCATTTTTCACATTCTCTCTTACCTATTGTAAACTTAAAACATGATTTAAGTCCCACTGTCAAATTTTTCAGCTTACACTTCACCTATTAATGGGTGCTAACTGTGAAGCTCTGCCAAGTGGCCCGAACCTCCGAGGTCCCAACTCAACAGCAATTTAACAATCCTTTGATACAACCCAACTTATCATGAAGTTTTAGGAATATAATTCCCATACACACCAGCAACACGTGCAACAGCACCACGTAAAATTGAAATAGATGTGTGACAAAAACTAAAGAAATCAAATCAGGTCGTACGAGAGCAATGCTACCCGAGATAGATGTCTGACAAAATTAGAGAAGAAAGAATTAAAAGTAGTCACTGAGAATAAAAAGTCAGTGTGTTGGAGACCAGTAGTAAGAAGCATATTCATCGATCAAAAGATGATAAACTAAAAGATCCTTATTTCATAGACGTATCTAATTCAAAAAACTGAGACCTATACTGGGACCTATATTTCTAAGTATGTTGATAGCCCGTACAGAAAAAGAAACGGAGTAAAAATACATCTAAAGAAGTACATCCTATTCAAAAATTGATATAATGTAATGGCAACATAAGAATATTCATGTAGACTCCAATGTGTTTTAATTAGGACAAGACTTTGACTATGATGTTGGTGACAATTCAATTTCAAATAATGGTACCTTCAACAAGTATAGAAGCCTTTTTAAATATAAGGCTCTTGTACCTGTTGTTGGTGGTGTGTTGTGTTTTTGTTTGCCTTCTTTTTAATATGATGTTTCAGTTACCATTTAGAAAAAAAAAAAAAAAAAAAAAAGACCAAGAATAGAAGCCTTCTCGATTGTTTACATACATTGTATGTAATGCATGTGTGGTTAAGACATTTTGGGCCTACAATCTTGGGCTTTTCCAATCCATCTTACCCATTATCTAATTGCTTTGTAATGGATTAAAATCTGAGAAAAAATACTAACTTGTTTAACTCCTCTTGAATCTTAAACTACTTGAACCTATTACTTCAATGATTTGCCCTTTGTGATTCTATAATAAAAGTCTCCCATAAAATCCATAAAACCTGTATCGATTTTTTTTTTTCAAAATTTCAAACCGGTAATACTATGACGATCCTTTTTATTTATATTTTTTGCAATCGGAGGGTTGGGAACCAGACCCAAAGAAAAGCCAGGTAAACTTCCGTATAGTCCCAGTGTAATAGTGCAATTTCTAACCTACAACCTCCAGATGTAAACCATAATCCTAAGTCAACTGAGCTATCCTTTGAGATTGTACTACGATGACCTTGAAATTTCATATATGAGTGGGTTCCATTTGTATCATTCCCCAAACTCCTCCTTAATTTGCGGAGCTTCAGGTGAGCCCCACAGCTTGCAAGGGCTTTAATGAGCACTGCACTACTTTACTGCACTTGTAAGTGCCCATCACTGAATACTGAATGTACTAATTGTGAGAAACACAAGGGAGACGAAGAAGTGATTGGAAGTTAATTTGAGCTGAAGGCTTGGGCCAAAACCCTCCAGTTTGCGACTCTCCTTCAATCAATTCCAAAATAAACATGGATATTTAATTTCATTTATTATTTTACATTGATAAAGTTCATTATACTCTAAATCTTAATACAAATTACAAATTATCTAATACAAAACTCAAACCTTAAAAACTGATCATAGAGACACTGAAGTAGAGCTAAAAGCCAACTTCTCTACATAAAGAGATACAGGGTAATAATATAATTAAAAAAGAGAGAACCATCAGATCCAGATAGGTTCACCCATCAAACCTTAGGTTTTTGACTACGTGGCATGTATGATTTAACAAGACCCTTGAACCCTTTCTTAGTATTCTTCATCTTCTTCTCACTGCTCCTCCTTTTCTCCTCTTCCTTGTTCCTCTCACTCTCTATTTCATGCTCCAACTGCTCAACCAACTGGCACAAAATAAGACACACTCACATACAATACAAATAAGATTACCCAGAACAAAAACAAGTCTACTGTTTTGAATTATTTCTTTGTATTTATATGGTTATTGATTCTTACCTGTGAGACTCTTTCCTCTAGCTGAAGAAGCCGGTCAACGAGGTTGCCTTTGACCTGGGTCTCAACGATAACGGTGTGAATGGGCTTCACAAGGCTCTTTGGGGAGGAGTTAAAGGAAGAATTGCCGCCGTAAGTGGCATTGGTCCCACTTGAGGGTGTAGAAGGACTTGAGCTCTTATTACAGCCCTTCATCTCCTCCAAATATCCTATCTTTCCATCCATACAAAGAATATATCAACAACAATCTCTTGTGTGTGTATATATATATATATATATATTACGCTACAAAATTCTTCGGGCCTGTTTTGTCAATAAAAATGTGACACGTGTCATCAGTGATATACATATCCGCATCTTTCTCATAAACATTTTCCTATAAAGGTGAATCTCTTAAAATATTAACAAATCATTAACTATTAGATAAGGCGGAATTTTTGAGAATTTTCATATATATAAACACTCCTAAGCTCAAGCTTAAGATAAATTTTATATGCTCATGCTTGTAGGGCCAACCTTTGGTCCATACAAATAGACCAAACACATGAACCCCTTAAATTGTACATGTCCACCAATGAGTAGACCCAAGTGCAGGCTCGCACCCGAGAAAACTATGGTGCGCTTTTAAAACCTATATGAAAATTCCGGATCCACTTTCAAAAATCCAATAAAAATCATGCACCCACCTTCAAAAGTCAAATAAAAGTTCACATAAAAATCGTAGTTTGCCTTCAAAACTAAACTACCTATTAGGCCCACACCTCTTAAACGAAAATCTCGAATTCACCATTAGATCCAACAGTCCAATTCATTTGCATGTGTGTAAATCCATAAAATTGAGGGGTCATCATCAGATGGAGCCATGATCAAAATCCATAAAATTGAGGGGTCATCATCAGATGGAGCCATGATCAAGTGCTCACCATACACATGGTACCCATCTGATTACCAATCCATACATACATGTTCAGAGAGAGAGAGAGAGAGAGAGAGAAAAAAAAGAGACTTGGAAAGTTTGTTACCATGATATCTAATCGATCGAGACGATGAAGAAGGGGTTCCTCTTTAGAAGCCATGGCGATGTCTGCATTTTGAGGAGTGATGAAGGTCAGCAGAGAGATGGGAAGGATATACATTTATAGAGGATTAGATGACACGTGTCTAGAAATGGAGTAGGCGGCTCATGATAAACTAAACGTGGCAATGTTATATGTTGTAGATAATATAGATATATGTATATAGATACAGGGCGGCTTAAGATTTTTAAGTACGTGTTGCATGTCTATGTACTGTTGCATCTATCTGTGTTTTGATCCAGTGCAAGAAACGTGGGTTTGATAGATTGGGAACACATGAAGGAATGCTTAAGATGATGATGTGAGGAAATATGTTGTATGGTGCTCCTTCTGTCTACGGCAGTTTGGATGGTAGAGATTTAGGCAGATATGCAATTAAGTGTGTGATAGATGAGTCACCACAAATCTTATGGATTAGTTCAATCCTAGGGTAAATCTAAAGCCTTGTCCCAATCTACTTTGCATTCTCTTCGTCAATCCACTCTTTTATCATACTGGGCCAAATGCTCAACTATACTGTACCCCTGATTTTCTCTCCTAATTCCTTACTACTTTCATCTGTGGACTCTACAGCCTATTCTCCTTTTTAAGGTGTCATCAATTTGTATGTAGAATTTCTTTTTTTTCTAGATAGATCATTATTTTGTCTGCACTGACGAGTCTACAGCATCTCAAACATATATATATATATATATATTTTTTTTAAATTTATCATCTATTAATACTATCTCTAAATACTTTGGAATGTTCTCACTTCTCACTCTAATTTTATCTTTTCTATTTTTATCCATCTCAATTCTCAAACATACTTATCTTTTTGCACGTCTTGTTTTCGATGACACTCTTCTAATTAAAGTCCACCTCAAACCCAAATTGATATAATCAAGAGAACAAGGAGTTACTTGGTTGGCAACTCGGTCTAAGGTTCGATCCCTTAGATATGCCACTTTTTTAACTTCTATCAGCTTTTCTTCCTATTTATGTAGGTTTTTTTTCCCCAGCCACCTTTCCAAGGGTTAGGAAGATAAAAAAAAAAAAAAAAAAAAAAAAAAACCTGGTCCAACTAGGTTAGAAAGAGAGGTGTGCAATGCCTCACTTTTAAACTCAGGTAGTTACTGCATCCCCCAAAATATCTTCGTGTAAGAACTTCTTAACAGAACTTCCTGGAAAAAGTAAAGAACCCACAAGTGGATAATGAATGATTCAATCGTAATACAAGAAAGTTGCATTGAAAAGTGGATTTCATGATTAACTAATTATTATTCCGGTATAGAATTGGATAAACGATCTGATCAATCAGGTTAGAAGCATAATAGAATTTCCAAGTCACAAAGCAGGCGATCAATGTTAAAAGAAATTTTGAAAAAGGTATAAAATTTTTGGCTCATTTCAAAAAAAGTAGATGAAGAAATGAATATCTCAAAAAGATATAAAAGTTTTGTACGATTGTTTCTTCAAGCCCTCTCCTTAAATTTTCTTGAGAAATGACAAAATAACTTTCCTTATGAGAAGTTTTTTTTTTCTTTTATTAATCTCTTCTTTTCTAAAACTAGTCATTTTGATTATGATGATTATAACCATTTAATGAAGCTAGTTTTTAATCATTTGGAATCTTCTTTTTTAACCATTCTTGCATGAAAGGTAGTTGATCCCTTTTTTAACCATTGAACATCTATTTTATAAATTAGATTATAAAATCTTAAGCCTCTTATTTTGGACCTTAATCTAATTAGCTCTTTCAAGCAAAAGGAAAAATAAAAAAATAAAAAAAAACGTAATTAGCTCTTAGACTAAAATTAGTTCTTAAACTAATTTTGACGATTTAAAAAATGAAAATCTTCCCCTCGAGCAATATATCCTCAAATCTCACTTCAATGAGAGTGGGTCCCATCCCAGATTGAACACTTGACTTTAGGCTTATGTATTACTAAAGATATCCTTCAACCCCCTTTATTAACCATCTCAATCCAAAAGTGGAACACACTCCTAATCAAGTGAAATCCGATATATATGAGGGATGATCACATTCACCATGAACGGCCCAGATTATCATTTCATGGGGACCCACTGTGGTGTACCCGACATCTGACTCCAGTTCACAAATGCTATTATCCACGGCACATCGGTGTGTGTTTGCGCGTCTCTTCCTGATCAACGGCGCGGATTAAGAGAAAAAAAATTCACACTTTTTTCTCCTATATTTTTTTGTCAAGAAGAAGAGAAGAAGATCAGATCGAGATCGAGATCGAAAGATGCCAGGGCAGAAGATCGAGACCGGACATCAGGATGTAATCCACGACGTGGCCATGGATTTATACGGCAAGCGTCTCGCCACCGCCTCCTCCGACACCACCATCAAGATCACCGGCGTCACCACCACCTCGCCACCCTCTCCGGCCACTCCGGCCCCGTCTGGCAGGTCGCCTGGGCCCACCCGAAGTACGGATCCATCCTCGCCTCCTGCTCCTACGACGGCCACGTCATCATCTGGAATGAAAACCCCGCCGTCCCCAATGACTGGTCCCAGGCCCACCTCTCCACCACCACCGTCCACAAACCCTCCTACTCCTCCGTCAACTCCATCTCCTGGGCCCCGCACGACATCGGCCTCATCCTCGCCTCCGCCTCCTCCGACGGCTCCATCTCCGTCTTCTCCCAGCGACCTGACGGCTCCTGGGACTCCGCCCGCATCGACCAGGCCCACTCCGTCGGCGTCACCTCCGTCTCCTGGGCCCCATCCACCGCCCCTGGCTCCGTCGTCTCCTCCGCCGATCAGCCCGTCTATAAGCTCGCGTCCGCCGGATGCGATAACACCGTCAAGGTGTGGAAGCTATTCAATGGGAGCTGGAAGATGGACTGCTTTCCGGCGCTGCAGATGCATTCCGATTGGGTGAGGGATGTGGCGTGGGCGCCGAATCTAGGGCTGCCCAAGTCGACGATAGCGAGCGCGTCGCAGGACGGGACGGTGGTGATCTGGACGGTTGGGAAGGAGGGGGATCAGTGGGAGGGGAAGGTGCTGAATGATTTCAAGACGCCGGTGTGGAGGGTGTCGTGGTCGCTGACGGGAAACATACTGGCGGTTTCCGACGGAAACAATTGCGTGACGCTGTGGAAGGAGGCAGTGGATGGGGAGTGGCAGCAGGTTACCACGGTCGAGCCCTAGATACAGATTCAGGTGATTGGGAGGGTTTGTTCTTTGTTCTTTGTTTTCTTAACAATATGATTTCTAGGTTGGTTAATTGGATTGAAACAATGTAGAGGACAATCATAGAATTTCATTGTATGTGCTTGAAATGATAATCTTGTTTCATTTGGCTGATTTGTAGCATTTGTCTAATTCTGTGTTTACTTGCAATGTGCATTTGTCCCTCTCTTTTTTTGAGATCTATGAACCATATTCACTGCAGTGAAGAGATTGAAATACAACCCAATTTTATTGGATTGAAGTAAAAAAAAAAAAAAAGAGTTAGCAGTTAGGGAGGTTTCGGCCTTATGTGGTTGTGATTTCTCAAAAGTTGATCATGTGGGCAAAATTATAGAGGAATTGAAACTTGGTGATTGGCATTCATATATGGAAATCTCCCATTCCAGCAACTCACAACAGGCTAATGATTGATGTAGTGGAAACAATGGCAACTTAAGAGGTTGGGAAGGGAACCATGTAGGGGAATTTTAGCTGAGGGTTTGCAATGCAGGTGGGGTTCTTAAGAGAATCTGGATGTAATGGGGATTGGAGTACTTAGGGACGAAGCACTTAAATTGCTAGTTGCAACCTTGGTTGGGGAAAAAGGCAAATGGAACTACTGAAGTTTTTGAAGAGGTTTTGAGGTGTGGGAGAAAGGTGGTTTTGGCCAAGTTGTTTGGTAATATCTTAAATGTGGTTGATTGAGCTACAGGATATAGGATGGAATCTTTGAGATTCGCATTCATTTATGAAAGGAATTGGGGTATTGTATGCATCTGCAGCGACTTTATTAAGGTATTTTTTTTTTTTTTTGGTTAAAAGACTTTATTAAGTTAATCCCCTCAGAAGTGGCAAGAGGTAACAGTGTAGTTGATACATTCCTAAATGAAGGGGTTGTAAGAGATTTGGTACTGTGTTTGATTCTTCCAACATGAGATGCAAAACAGACAATGGATCTAATTAACAATTAGCTGTTATTTTTGCCTCTTTGCCAAAGTAACAAGAAGGAATAATATTAGTCGAATCACCTTCATGTATTAACTCTCCCAACACATATGAGAAACCTCTGTCCAAACCCCTTCTGAGCATTAACTCTCCCAACACATATGAGAAACCTTTGTCCAAACCCCTTCTGAGCAATCATAGAGCTTCCATAATTGGCAGAATGTTTGCCTCTTTAAAGGTAAGTGAGAAATTTCTAGAATCTCAACCATGGTTCAAAATAGAGGCCGCTACGTAGCGTAGTGCCCGCATTATCGGCCGTAGCGGTTGAGGCCGCTACATTATTTTGAAAATAGTGGCACTACGGTCTAAAACCTAATAGAACCAAGTAATTTTAGTTTTAAATACTGTTTTTCCTATTTCTTCTCCTCAATAGTCTTTCCTAAAGTTATCTTTACCCTTATATGGTTTCAAATCACTAAAGAAATACGATATTGTCTGCTATACAAGATTAAAAAAAATTGACCATTTAAAAAATTCACACCGCTACACAGTTACGTATCGCCCACTACATAGCTTTTTGGCCACTGATCGCTACGCCTGCCGCAACCGTTATTTTGATCCTCGGTCTCAACTATACCCTTTTGAAGTTCTATCAGCACTGGATTTTCAAAATCCTCTAGGTGGGGGAGACAATTGTATCCTTGAAAGTAGTCCTATGCTACCACCTAGCAACTATGCTTCTCAACTTGGTCCCTTTCAAATCAGAAACGTTATTTCACAGTCTGTCAAGTTATCTTGAATATTAGAATTAGGGGAGGAATTAAGAGTGAAAGTGGCATAAGCAAGGTTGGTCTTGAGGCAGAGCATATTTGTCCCCTAGCAGTATCTTGTCAGGGCTTGCTCTAGATCCAGATCTATTGGGACCTGATGGTAGCCAAGCAAGCAGAAATTAGCCACATGGAAAAAAACTGTATATACCCCTTGGTGGACGTATGATGTATCACTCTTATCATGGCAACCTCATCAAACTGTCTGGTATGCTATATATGCCGTTTAAGGTCCCTAAATCAGTGCTTAGGAAATTAGGAAGAATTTAGAGGAATCATATTGGGGAAGGTCTTGATGAGAAGAGAGATATCCATTTGGTGGATTGGAGAGATGGAAAAAATGTAAGCAGGAAGAGGTTTGGAAATTAGCATTTTAAGCATAAAAATGTGGCCCAGTAAGCAAGTTGTTGTGAAGAATTCATGAAGGGAAGGAAGCTTTGTGGAGGAAGTTATCAAAATTTGTGTCTAGGAAAAGAAATGTCTACTTGCAAGTCTCTCTACATCCAAGTTGTCTAGTGTGTCAGTGCTGAAGGTGGGGAATGAGCCTTTTAGGATAGGGGGACTGTCATAAAGGGTAGGTCTTAATGTTGGTGCAGCCGTGCAGGGGATGAATCCTTTTTGGTGAATATTTTTGGATCGGAGAGAGTTTAGGATATCCATTTTGGAGGTTGTTCGGGGCTGTGTCAAAAAAAATTCCTTAATTATGGACTGTTATGTGTAGTAGCGAGGAAGCCTTTGTGAACTCTTAGGTTTGGACCACTTTTATGTCTTCCTTTTCCTTCTAGAAAATCTTCTTCCAAGTCATTCTGAGGACCTTCTAAAAGTTTGCTTTTCACTTGGACAACAAAATTCTGATCAGAATTACACTCATCAGGGCAGCCCTTTCAAATATCTCCATATACTTCATGTCTTTCTGTTAGTGGCCAGCATCGGTCACCAAATGCATTGAAAGATTGTAGTGAGACTTCCTCTGGTAGGGTAGAGAGGCTAAGAAGAAGTATCATTTAGCTGGCTGGTCTATTGTTTGCAAAACTAAGAAGGGGGTATGGGCTCTTGACCTTTGATTGTAGATTTTTTGTTTTTGATTTCATGTTGATAACATCTGGTAGATGAGTGTTAGTTGTTTTCTTCACAGTTCACACTCACTGGTGAGGCTCGGCCATCTGCCTTCTGTAGTGAGTTTGTGTGTATGAAGTGGTTTTCCAATGAAAATTGCTAGTTACTTAGGTTGTCCTGGGATCTAAATTGGAAGTTCAACTTGGGAAATCAATCCCACTTGGGATTGCATTGAACTCTTCTTACTGTAAAGATCTGTTGATCATCTCTTTCTTAACAACCGCTGCACTCTATATTCTATGCACTCTATATTCTATGGCATGTCCTCTCCTCCAGAAACCTCTGGCTTTCATTGAAAGAGAAAAATTTAAAGAGGCAGTTTCTAAGATATGGAGTTCAACGTCGCAGGCTGCTTCCAAGCCTTTACTGCTAAATAATTCAGCATTTTCCAATAAAAATAATGCACCCTCTTCCATATAATAATGCATCATACTTGAAAATTTTCCCAAATTTATAATGCATCCTCTTCCAGAATCTCCACATTGTAGGAGTCATTAGAGTGATTAGGAGGAACGTAGGTTCAAGTTTTGGCAGGGTCTACCTTTGTGTGAAACAGGGAGGACTAGGCATTCTGAGCTTTAGCAGGTAAAGGGCCAGCTTAACTTGAACCCTTTTGAGGGTGAGCTCTCATTGCAGGCAGAATTTTTTAATTTGATTGAGCTGCAACCTGTTTTGTTTTCTGTACAGACAATCGGATAGTAATGGATGAATTAACCTGTTTCTGAGATCTGAATCATAGAGAGCACCATGCTACAGTTTAGAATTGTGTTCCTGAGTGTTGTTTGGTGTGGTTTTCGCCTTTTCTAAGGCGATGTGCCCAACTCCTCAGTCCAGAAAAGCTGTGGTTTGAAATTCGAGAATTCCCACTCAGCACAGAATGGGAAATGCCCTATCTTCTTCCTTGGAACTCTGCATGACAAATTGTGCTGGCTTAGGCGCCTTAGAGCTATCTCATCTCCTTACCTCGAAGAGAATCCAGCTTAGCTATTTCAGAATATTTGGATTTGACGAATGCTTTTGTCACCAACTACTCTACTTTCCACTTGATTGGCTTGGAAATGATCTTTGAACTCATTGTGCATGAGTGTTGGTATGGAAAAATGCTCGGATCAATAAATTGTGTGATTCCCCTCCTCACAGTTGTTCAAAGGTTTGATAAGTTTAAAACTTAGGTAATAATACTAGTGGGCATGGAACATCTATTTGTACTATTATGCAAATTATATATTTCCTGCACATTGTGTTAGTGATAGTTCTTGATGGGTGACTTTTTCCCTCCCTATCAATGTATTCGTACTGATTGAAGATTTTCCGGAATCACCCACCCAAAAGTTGTAGGCAAGCTGTTCTCTTTTGAAATTGAAGCAATGTATTTGGCAATGTTTGAAAATCTTGAGATGTGTATCCAAAGCAATGTATTTCCAAAAGTGGAAAAAAAAATTGAAGCAACAAAGATCGAGTTATAAATTGCAACACACTCATTGTTGAGTGGTGGTGGCACTTGACCCTGTTTGGCAACATTCTGGAAATGTTTTTCATTTTGAGAATGAATGAAAAAAAAAAAATTATTTGGCAGGCATTTTGTGAAAGGAAGGGAGGTTGCGTTTCAAACAAAGTTTTTTTTTTTTTTTTTTTTCATTATTCTCATAATAAACCATTTCCAGAATGATGACAAACAGTGAAACAGGCCCTTTCACATGCATGGTGAAAGGATCAATCCTGGGATCTTTAAGTTTAAAATATCACTCTTAACCAGTAGCCTAACATATGCAGAATACCCAGTCATTACCAATAGTAATTGATACATTAACGACTATAGCCCACCGGATTAATGGATAAAGCGACGATGGTGATTTATCGGGTTCTAAATATTACCCATCTGATAAAGGGCCGTGAAAATTGAGTCAGAAAAGTTAAAATCCCAATACAAGGCAAGCCCTTTAATATGTAGCCTAACTAACATCTGGCTACATTACAGTGACCTTAACTCTATTTCACATTCTCAACTAATCACATCTTTGCATGTCAAGGAGGAGAGCATGTAAATCCCAAGGGATAGCTCAGTTGATTTAGGACCATGGTTTGCACTCGAAGGTTATAGGTTCGACACTGTACTACTACACTAGGGATATAGGAGAGTTTATCCGGCTTTCCTCTGGGCTCAGAAGGATTAGTCATTAGGGCTACAGGAGAGTTTACCCGGCTTCCCTCCGACAGGAAAAATTAAAAAAGGGCGGAGAGAATACTCTTTTTCAAAATTTCAACTAATCACATCTTTGCATGTCTACGAGGAGAGCATTTACCGGCTCGATAAGAACGCACCGGTCTATCACTATCAGTATCAATAGGCTGCCACAGTCGCCCAACGGTCGGATCCTCTCATGTGCATCCATGATCATCCATCCTCCTTTAGCAGATACTATCACTACCACTCATCAGAAAACTTTTTTGTTTGTTACGTTGTATTGACGAGCAGATTGACACTTGCCAAAATGAACGTATATGTGGTGGTTATTATCATCTGACTGAAGTGGTTTTTGGAGTAAATAGTGCGGCCTAGGAAAAGAAGAAGCAACGGTTTTGATTTACATTTGAACTTTTCTATTTCAAGATAATCAAAGCTGCCCACATCGCAGAGTGTCGATTGGATGGATGGATCTCTGAGATAATTTGATTTGTTCCAAGTTTTGCAACTTGGAGTAGTTCTATGAAATTGAAATGTGGTGGTTGAGAAACAAAACTTAGTATTGATGAGTCCATTCAAGAGGGAGAAACAATGGAGATCGATAGAGTAAAATCAATTGGAGAATCTCATAGTAAGGCCTTATCCTGGTTGAAATTGTAGCTACTGATGGGTTAGGTTGCATGCAAGGGAGGGAAAGACACGCCAGGCAGGCTTCCTCTTCCAACTTGTTTTCAGAATGTGCCTTAACAAAAAGAATTTCTTACATGGAAAATTATGACGATTTATGGAAAACGTTACATGAATGTTTTTACAGTAAATGTCCATTCAGACATTTTTTCTAAATAACTTCTTGTATCAAAAGTCCAAGCAGTTGCAATGATCCTGCCCATCATAGATGAATCATGGCCCAAATCAGGTTGTAAGGCAGCAATCAATCCCTTCTGTTCAGGAAATAGATGAATGGTTGGTTAAGACCATCGTTTGGAAACTTGGAAACATGGTTGGGCTTGGAAAGCGGCCAAGTTGAGTGGAGTCTAGATCTTGGGGTTTCTTTTTATGCTGCTTTCTCATATTTCATCTAACTTCAGCGGTCATCTGAGCTTGCAATGATCCATCTTTCATCAACTTAAGGCTAAGATTATTGAAGCGCTCTCTTGAATACTGCCTTGATGCTTTCCTCCAATCTGTGCCTGCCTTCATCATGGCTGAAAACTCAGCATAGCTTATGCATCCATCCTGCAGAGGAAGAAAAAATAAATGTTAACAACGGGATTATTAGTATCTTATTTGCCTGTGTGCATATTTGATTGAAGGGTGTTGTAGATCTGACCTTGTCTGTGTCTACATCGCTGATAATGGCATTGATTACTTCCTCCTGGTCTGAACCCAGGTCATCAGCTAAAGATTCCCGGAGCTCTTCAATCTCAATGTATCCACTTCTGTTCTGGTCGAAATACAAGAAGGCTTTTTGAAGGTGATCATCGTCATTGCCCATCTTTTTAAGGTGAATTGAGACTGCAACAAATTCCCCATAGTCCAGAGTTCCGTTCCCATTGACATCAGCCTGTTCAGAACATTTGGAAACCAGCACAATTATTTGAATATGCAGTTTCTCATTTTTAAATGACTCAAAATCAATACAACACATGACACAAATGACCAGAAATTTGTTATTCACATACTTTATTTGCAAATATACATGTGCACACAAAAAGTTATCTGGAGTTATCTGGAGTTAAGGTTCCCTTTTTCAAAGATTTATCTGGAGTTAAAAGGTTGACTTCATGTGCATGTTTATAATAAATTGCACGTGCACCTGAATTCTAAGTAGTAATTTCGTGTCGATGATCACTGGTTGTTTAATAAATATAATACCATCTTCAATACAATGAGCATCTAGTTCTTATATTCCAACTCTTGATAGAAACAAGACGAGCAAAGTTTTTTATTTTAATAAAAATCTCAAGAATAAATTTTATCAAAGCATGGGAATAAGGTGCTTACAGCTTCCATTAACATCTGAACGTCAGGGTCTGGGACTTGCTGGCCTATCTTCTGAAGACCGACTTTCAGTTCCTCGAATGTAATGTTTCCCTTATTGTTGGTGTCCATCATATTAAACATTTCCTTTATACCTGCCACCTCCTCTACAGACAAATGCTCGGCCACAACCTGGAAACGTAAAATTACAAAGTCGTGTCAGTCATCAGCCATACAAATAAGCATGCAGGACAACACTCAAAATGCAAGTGCATTTCAAATCTTACCCTTAGAGCTTTCTTTTTGAACTTGTTCATCACAGCAAATTGCTTGAGTCTTGCTTTAACAGTCTCTCCCAAAGGAACATCTGGAGCCTTCTTGGCATTTTGCACCCAAGGATGATCTGTATTTAGAGAAGTTGGGAAGATAAATACAAATAAATAAAGTAACTTCCAAACAAAAACAAAAACTTATACTCACACACCCGCCAAAAGTATACATCCATAAATATGTATGAAGAATAGGTGGAAAAGGAAAGGGTACTCTCAAGGCCATCTGGTGTCGGGAAGTTTTATGCCAAAATTAGACCACTAATTTGGTCCTTTCCACATGTGGGTCACCCACATGAACTAACTTCTCCATATAGGCTTGTTGTGTGAAGCCCTTCAGCAGAAATGGCCCTTCCAACATGTGGGTGAGCTTAGAGAAGCTTAAAGTGTGGTAGTTACAATGCCCATCAGGATGATTGGGAAGGGGAAATGAAAAAGTCCACAGGCTGAGCTGCTCTTTCACAAAGAGTATTAGCTAGCCGATGGGCAGACCTTTGCACTAGATGATTGATATACTCCCAAAAGAAGCCTTGAATCTGTGAAAAACTCTTATAAAGGCTTCACAATGATGCACAACCCTTCCCACAACAAAAGGATGAAAGGCTTGATAGCAGAAAAAAGACCTGACCGTGTGGGAAGACAATTTTGATGAAGGGCTTCCCACAACAACACAGGTCAATCAAAATGGTACTCAATGACCGCATGGTACTCCACAAGCTTGTCTTCAGTTTGCCCAACCTGTAATAATCCCACTTGCTATATCTAACTCAAGCTCTCTGTTCTGATCTATATTTGATCCTAGAAGCCAAATTACAATTGAACAGTAATTTGGCACTGGGGACTAGAAAATGTTTTCATATAACAGATCTTAAGCCATTTGTATGGTAAAGAGAATTGAGAATGATCACGTCATGCCAAAATCTAAAAGACGAGCACACTAAAGGGCAGCAAATCACTTTCTTTCAGCAAAAAAGTTGGAAGTGAGTTTGGGGAAGTTGTAGACAAAACAATGAACTTCATAAGTCAAATTGAAGCACAAGATATTCAGATTAACAAGAAAGAACTACCAAAAGAAGCATCAGCCATTACCAAGCACTTCTTGAGCAGTCAACCGTCGCTTGGGATCAGGGTCAAGCATCCTCTTCACAAGGTCTTTTGCATTTTCTGAAACTCTAGGCCATGGATCTCTTCTAAAATCTAAAACAGAGCGAATGATTGCTTGTGCAACTCCCTGTTCAGTTTCTGCATGGTAAACAAGGCATTTTAGATAGATAGATAGATAGATTTAATCTGATGTCATTTACAAAAATTAAAATAGATTAGTTCAGAGCAGAAGTTTTGGACAGACTTTTTTGCTAGTGTAAACTTATCAAGTCCTATGTAAACTGCATCATTGGATATCAACAAAGAAGAAAATAATAATGATAATAGTAACAAATAACAATGAAAGCATTGACTCAACATATTTACTAACCTGCCCAGAAGGGTGGTACACCACAAAGTAAAATGTAAAGAATCACACCGGCACTCCACACATCAATCTCTGGACCATAATTTCGTTTCAGCACCTCTGGAGCCATGTAATAAGGACTGCCCACTATCTCAGTGAAGCGCTCACCTGCACAAAAGCCAAAAAAAAAAATTTAAGTTGTCCTAAACAGAAGTTGGTACAACAGCACAAGGTACCTACTTTTGAAAACCCCAAATATAAAGATTAAAGACTACAATTTAAAAATCTGGGAGAGCACAATCGCTCAAGTTAAACTACAACGTGTGTAGATGGTTCGGATGTGTTATAAAGTCAACCCTACTATGTTTTCCCTCACCATAACATGGTGAGGGATGGATGCACATGAATATTTCCCATATATACACACACCACACACACACACACACACACACATATATATATATAGAGAGAGAGAGAGGTCCCAAGGACTTACCAGGTTTAAAAAACACAGACAACCCAAAATCAATCGCCTTGAGTGGAGCTGATTCCTTTTTGTTTGCAAACAAGAAGTTTTCAGGTTTGAGATCCCGATGCATCACCCCATGTTTGTGACATGCCTGCGATGACAAAAATAGAATTAGGACTGTGTTGCCAACTTTTCAAAAGCAAAATCCAACCAATTCCAATATCAGATAAAGAAATTGACAGCACAAACATGAAGTGGAAGGGTCTGAAAATGTTTCAGTAGAGGTCACATTTACCAAATTAAACAAAGGATCTGACATTCTGACCTTCAAACAATTAAAAAAAAAAAAAAAAAAAAAAACTGTATGGGCCATCCTGGATGTTAGGGATAATTAGGGATTTGAATAAATTATCATCTGTTTCCTAAAAGATTAGTAATTATAGTGTGTGTGAGTCCAATGCAGCTCAAAAAGGGATTAGCATGCACCCTACTAACATGCCTTAGTCCCACTCTTGCTCTTCATACTCCCTCTGTTACTGTTATGCCACACTGCTCTGCTAACCTGAAACAGCACTTAAAGTTGCTCTGTTAATCCATTGCTGTGGCTCTATTGTCGACAATGAGTTCTCTGCTAGTCAAGAAGATGGATTAGATTGAGACCCTAACCCATGTTCTCCTTTTTAATAGACCACATTGAGTTTTGAGAGGAGTGAGGATATAATAGAAAGGATGCGATGAGTGTTAGTAATCACATCAAAACCCTTACTATGATCAGATCAGAATCAGATTGTCCTCATCTATGTTAGATCTTGACTAGGTGTTTAACTCTTCTTAGGATTGATCGGTTTTATAGACTCCCTGAAATAAATTGCTGCATCAGACCCAAACTTAACTCAATTCACATCTATGATGGAAGGCAATGGATCCTTATTTTACCTGATTACCCTGAAGAATCCAACCTGAGAATTCAGGCATAAGCCACCCTGATCATAACTAAACCCTACCCTTTTTTCATCAAGAAAAATTAAGAGCAAAGTTTAAACTTAGCAGGAATTCATGTGTACGACTGTATGATTCCATGAATAAATTTTTTGAACAATGTTACTACACCGGCCAATCTTCACGACTCAAAACAAGTGGAATGGATGACTACCGACTCCAACAGGTGATGACAAATAATGGGCAAGTATCCCTGGCAGAACATTGGAAAAGACAAGTCCCACAATAGAAATCACAACCCAGTCAACGCACAAAAAAAGGAATCAAGCAAAAATCTAAAGGGGTATCTATCACAACTTTACAGAGTCTCCTAAAAACAAAATTGAGTATAACCCAGATTCCATTTATAAGATAAGCACTCAACACCTAAAAAAAAAAAGCAGGTTCAGGTTGATCAGGACAGGCAGAATGGCAGATGATGATTCCAAAAGACATACAAAGAAAGGAAATTTTATATTCTATACTCAAAAAAAGGAATTTTATTTCTCTGAAGAAAGATCCATCTCTATCAGATGTGGAATTTGAATCCAAAAGGCTAATTACAAAGGAATTACAATGGCTTAGCAAAGTTCAATTAGAATATGAAATCCCACAAATTCATCAGAAACAAACAACTCCAAAAAAGAGAAAAAAAAACAAGGATTCTCACAAGATCATGCAATTAGAACAAGAAACAAATTAAGCAATTAAATTGGTGGTCATGATATCAAACCTGAACAACTTCGACGATGGTGCGGGTTACGGCCGCGGCCGCCCGTTCGGTGTAATGACCTCTCGCAACGATCCGATCGAAGAGCTCGCCGCCTTCACAGAGCTCCATCACGAGATGGACGGCATTGTCATCCTCGTAAGTCTCCTTCAAGCTAACGATATTGGGGTGCTTGGGCATATGCCCCATAATCTCCACCTCTCTCCTCACATCTTCGATATCTATAGCGGTTCTTAGCTTCTTCTTCGAGATCGACTTGCAGGCGAAGACGTCACCGGTCGATTTATCGGTGCAGAGATAGGTGATTCCGAATTCGCCTCTTCCAAGCTCTCGGCCGAGCTCGTAATTGGCTCCGATGTCTTTTCCGGTCGCCTCTTTCAAGACCTGGAGCTTGTTTCCACCACCAGATTTCACATAATCGATCGAGAAAGGGTTCTGTTTCTTCCCTTTCTTCGCTACCGTATTAACCCCGCCGGGGTTGGAGCAGCAAATACCCATGATAAAAAGCTTTGAGCTTTTCCTCTTTCCGCAAAGGAGAAAGGCAATAAAACCCTAGAACGGATCGATGAGAAGAAGGAGTAGATTGTGGAGATGGAGTGAGATGAAAATCAAAACCCACTTCTGATTAGATCCGTTGAGGAAAACCCAAAATCCAGAAATCTCAATTTCAATCAATTTTTCAAAGGAGGAAAAAACGAGGAATCTCACAAAAAAAATCAACCACACCCTTCAAGCGTTAAGCTTCAGATTTCTAATTTGGTTTTTATACGTAAACACCTGGCAGAACTGATAAATGGAAGGAACCCAATTGCTTCAAACAGCGAAAGCTTATGTTTTTATATGAAGAAATCGTGGGAAACCACGTAGAAATAGAGAGGAAACGTGTTTTCGAGAAGGAAAGTGGAGGAAAGATTTGAATTTTAAAAAAGAGAGAATCAATCAAGAGGAACAAGTGCAGACGTGTTTAGAGATGGAGACGCATTTTAATGTGAAACGGATACGAAGACAAAACGTGGGATTTTTTTTTATTGGATGTGAAACGAATCAATGGAGACAGACAGAGGGTCAAAGCTCTTTCTTTCCAGGAGACTTCCTGTCCGAACCCTCCCTCTATCTCTTCTCTGTTTGACAAATTCTCTCTTGCTTCTTCTGCTTCTTCTTCTTCTTCTTCCCCTCTCTCTCTCATCCCAAATCCCAGAAACCAGACAAAAGTTAGAATTTTCATTTTTATCTCCTACTTCATTTGGATGATTGGATCCAACACCACGGGAGAATATAAATACACAAAAGCCCCCGGCTTCCTCGAAAACTTTATTAAGGGCCTATTTCTTTATTGGGTTTTTTTTTTTTTTTGAGGTAATTAGCGAAAAGTCCCTCATTTAGTACTTGTAAGGCCTTTAGTCCATCAACTTTTTCTCTAAGGCCTCTAGTCCATACAACTGAACATATTTCGGCGAGAGGTCTCTGGATACAATTCTCATGACTGATATACCCTTTCAACCATTTTAGGCATAAAATTTTGAAATTTGAAATTTGAAATTTTGGATTATCCCTCCTTTTCATTTTGCATTATCACTCTTCTTCTGGTCCTCTTCCAATCTGCGTGTCCCACCTTCTGCAGGAAACCTGTGTAGTAGCAGCTCTATTTCCGAGTTTGCAAAGGAGATCGTTGACCATCGTGTTCTCTTGATTTTGCTACAAAGTAGATCGGAATTCTGATCGGGGCTGGAAGAAGTCGTACATTGAAACAGATCCATCGCAGGTGGGACACGCTTGAAGACAAACAGGATTTTCGAATCCTGGTCTGATCTCAGTCGCAATCGATTTCAGAGGATTTGATCTCATCGGAGCCGACAGGGACAACCAGATTCATCGCCTGCGTCGGAGAAGGGGAGAGTTCTGATGCTCCCGCCTTCCGCCGCCCGTCGCTCGTCGCAGCTGCCAATCCCTGTAGCAGTTGAAACCGCTGCAGCCGTTACGCCCATCGTCATCGCCGTAGCTTTGCCGGAGATTGCCTTCTCCGCCACCGACGTCTCGCCAATCCGGCCGCCTGACCAGCGTCGTCGGAGAAGACGACCGCAAGAACTTGACCGCGCTGTAGTCTCTGTTCTGTTCCAGGAACAAAGAAAACGAAGAAGAAGACTCCTTGGGCCTCTCCCAGGTCTTGGGTCAGTTCCAGGTTAGGTCTAGTCTGCCCGCTCCAGAAGCCCAGCACAGTTGCAAGTCAGATCCAGGTCAGTTCGACCTGACCTGTTTAGGTTCCAGGTCAGTTCTGACCTGACCTGCTACAAAAGCCCAGTCAGAGCCTAGACCAAGTCAAATTTATCTGTTTTTTTGTTCAAATTTATCTGTGTTTTTTGTCAAATTTATCTTTTTCTTTTTTAAATTTATCTTAGTGTTGTTCAAATTTATCTGTTTTCTGTCATATTTCTTTGAGTTTTTAGTAAATTTATCTGTTTTTTGTTAAATTTATCTGAGTGTTATTCAAATCTATCTGTTCTGTTCAAATTTATCTGTTTTCTGTTTTCTATTCAAATTTATCTGTTTTCTGTCATATTTATTTATGTTTTTTGAAATCTATATGCGTTTTTTAAATTTATTTGCGTCTTTTGAAATTTATTTGTGTCTTTTCAAATTTATTGCGTTTTTTGAAATTATTGCATCTTTTTAAAATTTATTTTTGTTATTTTGAATTTATTTGCATTTTTTAAATTTTCGTTGAATCTTTTGAGAATTATTTGAGTCTTTTGAAATTTATTTACATTTTCTGAAATTTATTTGGTTCTTTTGAAACTTATTTGCATCTTTTTAATTTATCTGCGTTATTTGATTATATATTACTTTTTTTTAATTTTTTTTTAAATTATTATATTTTTTAAAATTTATTTTTGTTATTTTAAGTTTATTTTCATTTTTTGAAATTTTCTTTGGATCTTTTGAGATTTATTTCTGTCTTTTGAAATTTATTTATATTTTCTAAAATTTATTTGGATATTTTGAAACTTATTTGCATCTTTTTAAATTTATTTGCGTTATTTGATTATATATTATTTTTTTTAATTTATTGTATTTTTTGAAATTATTTCATTTTTTAAAATTTATTTTCGTTATTTTGAAATTTATTTGTGCTTTTAGAATTTATTTGAAAATCTTGGGATTCCATTAATCGTGGGCAATTAAATGTTAGTTGGCCATTATTAATGGGATATCCCTCCAATCATGGGTTATGATCTAAAGAAAGGGTAAATTAGACATTTTAGGTATGAGAAAGTGTGAGAGGGACCTTTAGCTCTATGACTTTTTTTTATGGATCTAAGGCCATAAAGTGTAATGTTCAGGGACCTATCGCCGAATGCCCCTTTTTTTTTTGACATGATGTGACATTTCATCTCTTAACATTTGAAATGCTGGATTTATTTTATTAGAGTTTCAAATTTCAACCACAAAAAAAAAGCCTTATGGAGTTTTTGGAATTTAGCTTTTTATATCATTTGTTGGAATTTCAAATTCCTCATAAAAAAATAGAACAACTTTCAGAATTCCATCAAAAGGATGCCTCTTTCTAAATTACTTATGACATTTTGTTTTTTTAAATTCTTTTTGTTACCCCCAACCCCAAGGACCTGGAGCATGGGACCCAAAATAGAGCTCACACGTATGGAAAAAACACTCACACATGTGGGGAATGAAACCTGCATGTAAAGGAGTGCACATGTAAAGGAGTGCAGCTTATCCAAAGATCCAACCGTGGTCAACTTCAACAAAATTACCCTTGCCTTTTGAATTTCTTCCTTGTTCGATCCAATGAATGGTGATTTAGATACTCACACTACCCGCCCTGAATCAGGCAAGTGGACCGTGTTTTTCTTTCTTAGCTTATGCAGGGGAATTGCCACTAGTGATAACTTTCAATTGGGTTGACCGCTAGCCATGTGTGTAAAATTAATGTCTACACCACCCAACCATAAGTGCAATGAGAGGGAGCAGACCCTATTCAACTTAGAGATCCAAGGTTGATCCTAGGCATGTATGTGAAATTAAGTGCCTACACCATTCAACCATGAGTGTAATGGCAGCTAGCGGACCTACTTAAAGGGCACTGAGTTAAACAACTAGAATGTAAACGACAGAGCTGTCTGTGGACCAGGCAAGCCTGTTGGTCCAAATCAGCTCCATTTTGATCTGACTTGGACTATTTGTCACAAATGCCTCTGGTATTTTAGGAATCCCATTTTAAAACATGTTCTAGAGCTATCAAAGGCTTTTGTACCTTTTCTCGTTTTGGTTTCCTTTGTATTGTTCTTTTCTTTATTTTAATATGAGTTTCGTTATTGATAAAAAACAATATGTTCTAATATTGAAATATGATAACCCATCAATATCCATATGATATCATGCAACATTGCATTATATCATGATAAGTTTTTAAATCTCCACATTTAGTGGGATTCTGTAATTTTTTGTTCTTAAATATATTTTTATTTACCACTAATACCCCATTAATGTTATTTGTGATAATGGTTGGGCAGAGTTTAAGACCATGAATCAAGACCAGGCCGAGCTTGTATTTCAAAGCTCGTGAGCCAGGTCGACTTGTGTGTCCATTAAGTTGGTCCCACCCAGCTGGGCCATGACATTCCCAACCCTTTATTATTATTGGAAATTGAAATAATAAATTCCCCAAAAATAATTTCTAAAAAAGGGAATCAATATTCACAAAGAATTTCGCATGTGCAATGTTGAGGTTTTAGGTTATTTGAAAATCCATTTTCACAATAACAATCTCTTATCCAGTGGTAAGGGGCGTCAATTCTTACCTATATACGTAGGGTTCAAACCTCGACAGCCAGACACCCACCTGAGGGCTCCCTTACCTCACCCAAGGTCTACATCTCACACCAAGGCTGATGTAAATTCATCTTTACGGGTGTAAAAAAGACACTGATCGTAGCAGAATTGCAAATATAAGTAGGGGCTTAAGTCCCCAAATCCTTGTACCTGGGTCCACCTCCCGATCATGTGCATGAGAGGGTTATTATTGAGAAAAACCATTAGGACTTTAAATAAAATAATGATATTTTTATAAATAAAAGTATGCTCATTTTTGTTTAATGGATGTAAGGGTAAAGTTGTCATTTATATAAAAATTCAACACAAATCTCATAGTAGATGCCCATTCTTGTTAGGAATATTGATTTGGGCACATGAAAGATATTAAAAATAATAATAATAAAAAAAATAAAAAACAGAGTCAATTTATAAATACTAAAACCTAAGAGATCAATTTACAAATCCTACCAACAGTAGGCGGTAGTATACAAAAAGCTCTTTCATCAACGATGAAATGGCCTCAACAATGATAAATGTTGAGCATGACTTCAGCCGAAGGATCTATTGTGTAAAGTACAAGTGACGTCTTTGAGATTTTTTTTATGGTTCAAGTTTCAGCCAAAATCAATGGATGTTTTACGTTGACTTTGCTCCCTTGCAAGACAGCTCATGGGGCTCGTAGTGGGAGGGGTGAGGATCAAAGGATTTACATGTGATTTATTTGTAAAAAATTTAAGTACTTTAGAAGACATGTGTTTTTATTTTTTGGAATTTCAACCCAATAGTCTGGTTCAAATGGGTGTCAAAATGATTTGCTTTTGAGTTTTTTTCATACACCGCACTGTGGTTTTATGGATTTACAAATAGGCTCCTCTAGTTTCAAAATTTATAAAAGGGCCCCTCACTATGCATTTTAATACCGTTCATATCCATCAAATAATTAGATTTGACGGTTAAAAAAAGGATCATTAGGTTTTTGCTCAATTTCTATAAAAATGATACTTTTGGCCTTACAACCATTCTTTATGTATTTTAAGTTTTTCTTGATTGGATGGGTAGTTCGAATTATTTCATTATATTTACGAGCATTATAATATATTAAGCCAGGAGGTTTTGGATTCAATTTTGACTGTCAGTTATAATTTTGACCGACCCTTATGTAACTACCCACTCATTTTTCCATCAAACCACCCATGTTTCAGTTCATCTATGTAACTTTATAATATATTAAGCCAGGAGGTTTTGGATTCAATTTTGACTCTTAGTTATAATTTTGACCGGCCCTTATGTAACTACCCACTCATTTTTCCATCAAACCACCCATGTTTCAGTTGATCTATGTAACTATACCCTTTTTTGCTCCAATTTCTTTATTTCTATTTTATCCAATTATAATATATTAAGCCAGGAGGTTTTGGATTCAATTTTGACTCCCAGTTATAATTTTGACCGACCCATATGTAACTGCTCACTCATTATTCCATCAAACCACCCATGTTTCAGTTGATCTATGTAATCGTTCCCTTTTTTGCTCCAATTTCTTTATTTCTATTTTATCCAACTTGTCCTATGAAAAGAGATAATTTTTTTTAATATGTGACTATTTATTTTACAGTTCAGGGAGATACCGTGCTCTGCACGGGTTATTGGGGGCTAGTATTATATTATGGGAATCAATACACAAGTAAATGCAATTTAAAAGTCTACAAAAAAAAAAGATCTAATGATTTTCAATATTTAGGTCTATTTATTTAGTCAGTTTTTTTATGAGAGAGAGGGGGGCTAGGAGGGAGAGTTCATCAAACTGTTACTGGGACGGCATGGAACAACATCAAAATCTCATCAAATTGTTACTGGGACGACATGGAACAACATCAAATTATTTTTCCTTTTGGTAAACACTATTTCTAGTCCACCTTGCTAAAAAAAAGACCAATGCAAAAGAGGCCTAAGATTTCAAAGAAAAACTTTGATGTGAAGAAAACTAAAAAAATATGTCGATGTTAGAAGAGATGATGTCATCAGCTGCCAATTGTGAAGGATTTCGCCGATATACACATGATGACCAAATCTATCTACCCTTATAAAAGAGGGAAGATGGCATGGTTGCTTTAGTGCAACCACCGTGGGGCCCATCAAAAAATTTATAATTATAATTATATTATATTATATATTATATATGATATATTATATAAGGGTACCCTTATAAAAGAGGCAAGATTGCATGATTGTTTTAGTACAACCACTGTGCGGCCCACCAAAAAATTTATAATAATATATATATAATAATAATAATATAATATCTATACCCTTATTATCTATCTATCTCATACAAACTTTTTCACTACACCAATGTGGGGCCCGTCCCCAAATATTATAATGTCATATAATAATATATTATTTTGAGAAATTGCAAACTTTTTCACTATAACTTTGTGTGGACCACCCCAAAATATTATAATGCAACATTTTTCACTACACCATTGTGGGGCTCACCCCCAAATATTTACTATCTGCTATCTACTACTATACCATCATAAAAGAGGGAAAGTTGCCAACTTTTTTAGCTGCACAATTGTGGGGCCAACCCCCAGATATTATAATATAATTTAATAACATATTATTATGAGAAATTGCAAACTTTTTCACGATACTTTTGTGGGGCCCAAACCCAAATATTATAATGCAAACTTTTGCATTACACCATTGTGGGGCCCATCCCCCAAAAAGTATAATATAATATAATAATATATTATTATGAGAAATTGCAAACTTTTTCCCTACACCATTGTGGGGCCCACCTCCAAATATCCACTATCTATTATCTATCTTTTACTCCTATAAAAGAGGCAATGTTACATGGTTTCTTTATTACAACCACTGTGGGGCACACCAAAAAAATTATAATAATATATTATATAATAATAATAATAATATAATATCTATACCCTTATTATCTATTTATCTCATACAAACTTTTTAACTACACCATTGTGGGGCCCACTCCCAAATATTATAATATCATATAATAATATATTATTTTGAGAAATTGCAAACTTTTTCACTACACCTTTGTGGGGCCCACCCCAAAATATTATAATGCAACCTTTTTCACTACACCATCGTGGGGCCCACTCCCAAATATTTACTATCTGCTATCTACTATTATACCATCATAAAAGAGGGAAAGTTGCAAACTTTTTTCACTACACCATTGTGGGGCCCACCCCCAAATATTATAATATAATATAATAATATATTATTATGAAAAATTGCAAACTTTTTCACTATACTTTTGTGGGCCCAACCCCAAATATTATAATGCAAACTTTTGCACTACATCATTCTGGAGCCCATCCCCCAAATAGTATAATATAATATAATAATATATTATTATGAGAAATTACAAACTTTTTCACTACACCATTGTAGGGCCCACCCCAAATATGATAATATAAGATAATAATATATTATTTTGAGAAATTGCAAACTTTTTCACTACACTTTTGTGGGGCCCACCCCAAAATATTATAATGCAAACTTTTTCACTACACCATTGTGAGGCTCACCTCCAAATATCTACTATCTACTACTATTATAAAAGAGAGAAAGTTGCAAATTATTTTTCACTACACCATTGTGGGGCCCACCCCCAAATATTATAATATAATATAATAATATATTATTATGAGAAATTATAAACTTTTTCACGACACCTCTGTGCAGCCAACCTAAATATTATAATGCAAACTTTTTCACTACACCATTGTGGAGCCCACCCCAAATAGTATAATATAATATACTAATATATTATTATGAGAAATTACAGACTTTTTCACAACACCTTTGTGGGGCCCACCCCCAGATATTATATTATAATATAATATAATCATATATTATTATTATATTATAATAATGATATAAAATCTATATCTATACCCTTATTATAAAAGAGAAGAGAAGTTGTATACTTTTTCACTACACCTTTGTGGCCCCCCCCCCCCCAAAAAAAATATTATAATATAAGATAATATAATAATATATTCTTATTATATTATAATAATAATAATATAATATCTATGCTCTTATTATAAAAGAGAAAAAAGTGTCATGCTTTTTCTCTACACAACTGTGGGCCCCACTTAGTATTATGATATTATATATATAATAAAAGAGAACTACACATATGTGGGCCCCAATAAAAGAGAAGAACTTGTCATGCTTATTATGTATATATAAAATAAAAGAGAACTACATGTCTGTGGGCCCCACATAGTAGAAGAACTTGTCATGCTTTTTCTCTACATCTAGACATTTGTGGGCCCCACTTAGTATTATTATATTGTATATATATAAAATACAAGAGAACTACACATCTATGGGCCGCACTTCGTATTATTATATTATATATGTATAAAGTAAAAGAAAACTACACATCTGTGGGCCCCACTTGGTATTATTATATTATACCACTTAATAGAAGAACTTATTATGCTTTTTCTCTACACATCTGTGGGGCCCACTTAGTATTATTATAATATCTGTATGCTTAACTTATGATTATTATATTAGATATATATATGATAAAATGAGAACTACACATCTATGGGCCCCACTTAGTAAAAGAACTTGTCATGCTTTTACTCTACATCTACACATTTGTAGGCCCCACTTAGTATTCTTATATTATATATAAAATAAAAGAGAAATACACATTTGTGGGACCTACTTAGCAGAAGAACTTGCATGTTTTTTCTTTACAAATCTGTGGGCCCCACTTAGTATTATTATATTATATTTTATATATGGAGAATATTCAAGTCCATCCATCCCTCACCATTTGCGGTGAGGGACACCCATTTTGGGGAAATTTCAAGTACAAAAGAGAGGTGTACTTTTCTTTTGTACATCTCTTTTGTACTTGAAACTTCCCCAAAAGGGGTGTCCCTCACCACAAATGGTGAGGGATGGATGCACTTGAAAATCCCCATTTATATATAATCAAATAGAACTGCACATCTGTCGGCCCACTTAGTATTATTATATTTCGATGAAATGCTTAGCTCAAATGATCATGAAAATTGTTGTGTTTGAAGAATTTGTTTATTCACTACAATAACTCAAATGAGAAATTTCAGTTGAAATTTTCATGTATAGAAAATTTCAACTTCAATTCCAATGCCTGTAAAGATACAATTTGCTTGGAATCTTTGTGATTTGTTGTTGATTCGTTTAAAGCTATGAGTTGTGTACTGTTTTGGTTGGTTAATATTTTGTTTTATTGAATTTGGTATGTATTTGGCGCTAGGTTTTAGACAAATTTTAATGGAAAATGGGCCGGACTATCAATCTATATTAAAATTGGTGAGTGTTTTGCCTAATCATGTATGGCCAGAAAATATTGGTTTTCAACTTTTTTAAAAATTAGTTTCCTTCCATATATCCTGTTATCTCATCTTCTTTTTACTTTTTTCTATTGAAGCTTTTACTAAATTTCATAAGAATAATGAGTGATTGTAAATTACTTAATTTGCCAAAAAAAATGAGTTATATGTAAACTGGTCATTCTCCATTGGGATAGTTAATATTGAGTTTTTTAACGACTTTATTTTTTCAGATTATCATACTGAAAGAATATGTTCCTTGAAAGAGTATGTTCCTTGCACATGCATTGCATGTGCAGGGCTCCACTAGTTATGAAAGAAAAATGATCAAGATGGTGGGTTGAATTAAGAAAAAGAAAGTTAAAGTGAAAAGGTTAAATAGGACTGTATGAAGGAGAAATTTTTTCTTAATGATAAATAAGGAGATGGGCAAAACGGTCAAAATAAGGAAAAACTTAACGCCTCTTTTTATAACCTTCAAATCTACTTATTTGGAGATGTGAAAGGTATTAAAATGCATAGACAATGGCCTATTTATAAATTCTGAAACCACCGGAGCCTATTTTTAAATCTTTGAAACCATAAACTAAAAAACTCTTTTTTTATGAACATTGTCTGCAAGAGTCTTAGTACATGAGAATAACCGTCCCCACGATAATGCAAGAAGAGAATTGCATTAAAGTGATGCATTGAAATTTTTATATTATGTTTCGTATGGACATTCGCAGAAGAAAATCTCTTTAGTATCATAGATCGATAAAATTGAAAAGGGTGATAACAGGAGATGAGATCTAGATGGATAAGAAGGGGACTCCATGCAGGGCATCACAAGTTGTCTCACACAATGGATGTGTTAGACATCCTCACTGGAGTGTAAGTCTTTCAAGTATATGTACGAGTCTTTTTTAGTTTCGATCATTTGATACCTGAGTGAAGGGGAGACACTTTATAGTGGCGTCTATTAGTCACTCAAAATGAACTCTCTCATTGTGTATACAATGGTCTAAATAGGAGATAGGCATACCGCTAAATTAGCAATACGATGAATAATATGATTAATTGTATTATTCGCCAATCCACTCGATGCTTAGGCACCTCCCCTGTAAAATAAAAATCCCTAGTTGTAATACTCATGATGAGGTACTTAGGATGCTTTTGTGGATCTTTATCGTAGGGAAGAAAATATCATTCATCTTTCGGTCTAAAGGTGGGGCCAAATTTTACTACGTAAAATTTTAGCATATCCATACACAATGATGATCTTCATTTTAAACGGCTCCGTTTCAATAGGCGAGCTCCACTTCGAGAGTTTCTATCTCTTGAATCAAGATTTCCAAGTCAATGCTCAAGAATCAGTACTCGTAGTCTTCCTTTTGTCGACTATGAAATTATGCATGTCGATCATATGTTCACATATATATGTCTGTGTTAATGGACAACATCGCAAGTGCATGTAGATAATTTCCTATTTTATATCTATTTCTTTTTCTACTGGGGCTCTTTCTAGAGACCCTTGGTCCTGGAGTCGAATTTAAATTAAAATAAGATAAAACCCGATTATTTAACCAAATGAAGGGCTTCCATTATGAGAAAGATCAAAGGATAAAGTCCATGAGGCTTAATTAATTTACTTTGGATGACAAAGTCTAAGATTGAAAGAGTCTTTCGGGGGGGCTTTTGTGTAACGTGAGGACTCCACATTTTAAAAGATTTTGTTTATTGCGAGAGGGAACTTTCTCTCTCACCTCATTTTGAAATCTTGTTTTCTCTTTATAACAAACTTTCTAGTCAAAATTTCATATTCTCTCCATGTTAATGGGATGTTTATTTCATGTAATTGAATACATAGGATTGTACCTGATAAAGAGGATTTTACCTGAAAAATCACTTTATGTGGCTAATGGACCGAAACAAACACTAAATGCACCAAATAGGACATTTCGCCCAACAAGCTTTTTTTTTTTTTTTTTTTCTTTTTTTACCATTTTTCTCGAGAGTCGATATCACCCCTCATATTATATGTTAAGGGTCGATAGTGATGCATGTATTGACATTCTACCTTGGCAGAATGTGAATGCTAGGGTTGACGTCGACCCTCGCTTCTGGGTTTTTCGTGCCACAAATAAATAGTCTAACATTCAAGATCTATCAACCATTTGTCTTAACATTCAATGAGTTTAGAACTTATTGAAATTCAATTAACAACCATTTGTCTTACGATGAGTCTTATCTTCTCCGTTCATTTTTAATGTTTTCCCTAGTTTTAGAATTTCATGGTATTGTTGCCTAAAGCTCTCTCTCTCTTGGTATCTAATCCGCCTGGTCTCTCAACCTCTAATATCTCCAAAAGGCCATTGAATAGATTATTACAAGGAGTTTCTTTGTTCTTTCCCTGCATTTTCAAAATCAGGGCTGGTTTGGCTTCAAGCAATTGGTAGATGATTGGTGAGTGGAAAAAGGAGGAGGTCTTGGATGCTTGTTGGAGAATGCCGTGACACCTGACTTTGCCCCTGCCTGCAAATCCACAATCCACGACTTGAAGAGGGAAATGAGCTGCAGAAGCCTGTCGTTCAATGACATTGACAGGACACCTGAACTAATATTAGGAAAATTCAGAGAGCCCATCTGTTGTATGCAGTTGAATTCACAGGAACTTTAAGACTGCATGTCCATACAATTGGTTTAAAGGGAAGAATCAAAGGTGAATATCTTAAAAATAATCATCATCAAATACAAAAGACTATCCCATTGAGATCAATGTCCAGTCTTCCACCTGGAAAAGCCCTCCACCCTTCACCTATAGTAATCCTCTAGTAGAGCTCATTTTAACTGTGGATTCTTATGCACCATTTCCCTTTCTCAAACAAATAGGTCCACAATTGCTTAAAAGAAACTTTAAAATAGTCAATTTTACTTATGTAAGTGCACAAAAATTCACAGACCCGGGGGTAGTGATTTTGAGACTCAATGGAGGAGGACGGAGATTGCAGCTCCTTGATGATGATAGAAGAACCGCTACCTTGAGCCTTGAGCCTTGAGCCTTGAGCCTTGAGCCTAAAAGGGGAAAAAGAAGAAGGTCAGAGGACCTTGGCTTGGACAGCGCAGGGCTCTCCGATGCCTTTATTAGTTGCAATTGCAGGACTAAGTAGAGGTAGAAAATGGAGTTTGAGAGGAGATGACTATCCACCGGAAAGGATGGCTATCCACACGCCGGTACGCCATCTCCTCTCAAACTCCATCTCCTACCTCTGCTTAGTCCTGCAACTGCGACTAACAAAGGCATCGGAGAGCCCTGCACTGCCCAAGCCAGGGTCCTCTGACCTTCTTCTTTTTCCCCTTTTAGGCTCAAGGCTCAAGGCAGCGGTTCTTCTATCATCACAAGGAGCTGCAATCTCCGTCCTCCTCCAGTGAGTCTCAAAATCACTCCCTCCCGGGTCTCTGAATTTTTGTGCACTTACAATTAGCGCCGTCTGTGGGAAAAGATCAAAAAGCCATCTTTCCAAACATTGCCAACACAGCTGCCTCCAGGGGGGCCTCGCTTCAGCGGCACGGTCCTTAGCCGTCAGCTTCGATCGCACGATCCTCTACCGCCATTGGCGGCACGGTCCTCTACTGTCAGCTTTGATGGTGTGTGGGGGGATATTTCCTCCCTCAGACTTACACCAGGAATTCTGGACAGTCCGCTCGAAGTGAACTACCTAACTTGGCCGAGCTCATGTTTTGGCCGAGCTCAAGTTCTGACCGAGCTCATGTTCTGGCCGAGCTCAAGTTCTGGCCGAGCTCATGTTTTGGCCGAGCTCAAGTTCTGGCTCAAGCTGCCTGTTCTGGCCGAGCTTAGGCTGCCTGTTCTGGCCGAGCTCGAATTGCCTGACCTGGCCGAGCTGACTAAAAACCCATGACATCGGCCTCATATAAATCATGAGTATTAGTAGGAGAGGGCTTTTGTTGAAAATACTATTAAAAAAAACAGGCATTATCCTTTGCCGCTGAGATACTTCATCAACTTCAGCAGCAATGCCACTCTCCAGCTTGGCAGCAGGGACCTCTCCAGCTCGGCAGTAGTGCATCGAGGCCACCAGTTCCGGTAACAGTACTAGCTGTGAGAGCATGACTCGGTCCTCTCCAGCTCGGCAGCTGTAAGACCCCGACCCGAGTGACTCGATTAGTGCTATTTAAGTTATGTGTTAGTGCTAAGCTTGATTAGTGGTTTTGTCTAAGCTTGGATTAGTATAGTTCTTGATAGCTTTGGGGAATTTTTAGTGTCTTGTATTTAGTGGGACCCTTTGGGGGTTTCCTTTTGATAGTCTTGCTCGCTTTTGGAGGTTACTTGATATTCCCCTGATTCTTGTCTTGATCCCGTTTTACTTATTTTGTCGATCCTTACAACTTTCATGTTGAGCCCGCAACCGTCCGGAACCCCGAAACTCGATCTTCTTGCTTTGAGGGCAAAACAGTCCTTGTACATGAAATCTGTACCCAAAACTTGATATTCCCGAAACCCGCGAAACATATACTTTTTGGAAACTAGATATTTCGACAATCACTTTTCTCTTCTTCGTCGATTTGGTCCGAGGTCCCGAGATTGGTGCTTTCGGCCTCCAAAGATTTCCTAGAGATGGGGACCCACACTCCACTTGTATATAAGGAGATCCTTCTCTTTCATTTCCCCTTTTTCCAGCCTTAGAGTAACAAGAGTCTAGGGTTTCCTTTCCTTCCCTTTCTCCTTGCTTCTTTACCACCAAATCCCTATCAAACCTTGCACCAATCAAGAAATGAACTTCACCTTCTCCTTCCTCATTACTAGAGCTATACATTGATGCCATTTTTGGAGGAATCCATCCACCTCAAGACCCTCATTGAACTAGTTTGGTGATTTTGGAAAGCTTCCTAGTAAGTCCTCCTTCCAATCTCTTTGTTTTGTGTTTTTCCTATCCTTATAGAAGCCCCATTTCCTTTATTGAGAGCTCTCTCTTCTTGTTTCTTGGTTTGACCCATTTTAGGGTTTGGATTTGGGGGTTTTGTGTAGATATCATTCTTGGCTTGGAGGAAGAGATTAGTAGCTTTATTTCTTACGTAGAGAACCTTGAGGCAAGTGGATTGAATGGATAGTTTAGCTTTCAATGATTTTTTGATAAATGTGTTTGAATTACTACCTCATTAATGCCTTGTTTTATTGCATTCAATGATGTTAAATGCTTTGAATGGGGTTGGTAAGCCTCTTTACTGTCTTGAAACATGATTTCTAGCTTTTGGTTTCATCTATTGTCTTTAAATCATGGATTGTAGTTTTGAGTTCATCTTTTGTACAATGCCTAAGTGAATCCTTGTGATGATGGGTGTCTTCCTTCTCTTGATGATTATATGAATGTAAAGATGGAGAAATTGGTTGATGGTTGAGTAGTGATTGAAGGGAGTTGAGAGTCTCCCATTATATTGTAGAAAAGATGCTAAAAAGGGGTTTTGAGAGAAGGGAAGAATGGAAGAGCAGAACCGTCCCGAACACAGTTCTGGACAGTTCGCTCGAGCGAACTTGACACTTCGCTCGAGCGAACTGCCCAGGAAAGGGTTCGTGCCATTCCAGAGAGCTGTTCGCTCGTGCGAACCCAGTGTCCGCTCGAGCGAACTCTTCCAGCAGCCATCCAGTGAGTGGTTGGGTCGAGCGCATAGATCGTTCGCTCGTGCCATCCTAAACTGGGCAGGTCCGCTCGACCGAACATATGTCCGCTCGAGCGAACCCTCCCAAAAACCATTCCAGAGGCTCATCCGCTCGAGCGAACTGTAATGTCCGCTCGAGCGATGGTTGCTGTTGCACAAAGGATGTGTTTGGAGCTGAAGTGGAACATTTTCATGACGGCGAAAGGTTCATTGGGAGCCTTGTTGTGTCAAGAGAACTATAGGGTGATGTATGGAGCCCGGATGAGAACGAAACCATTATCACAAGCATTCATTGGAGTTTGGAGACTTTCAAATGTATAAGGAGCCGGAATGCCCTCAAACCCTAGGAGTACCAAGTTTATTTAAATAGACATTCGGGATCCCTATGCACTTGAATCAACTTCGAACCTTGATACTCATCCCGATATTTCGAAAGCTTATTTCACTCTTTTATTTCCGAAATCTACGAGTTAGGATTTATGAACCCCGAAAGCACGGAATTGTATTTGTAGCCTTGTGCTATCCCCGATGCGCATGACCCGATACTGAAATGATGATTGTGCCTTGAGCACCCCGCCTTGCCCGCTTATAGCCTTGCACTGGATTTGTTTTATACTCGTCTCGATTTATGTGATTTGTCCTATGAGTCGGCACCACTAAGCTTGGATGACCTTGTCGGTCTGATCTACCGACTTGGAGATCCCTTCCCGTCCCACCAGCTGCAGCTTGGATCCCGATACCCAGTTTATTAACCATGGTCCCGTCCCGATACCCGGCTCGCTCCCGTGGTTCCCGATATCCGGTTCGCTACCGTGATTCCCGATACCCGGTTTGCTACCGCGGTCCCATCCCGTATTATTGTATATGTATATGTAACTTGGTTGCACCTCCTCACTTCGATGACTGAGGTCAACACCCATTACTCACGTCACTTCAGTGATAGAGGATTTAGCTTTTTGTGGATGCCATCTTGATTGTTTCCCGATTTCCTTGGTTACCTTACATGTTTAATTACTGCATATGTGTTTCAATGAAATGATTCATTTACTTTTGAAAGTCATTGTTTAAACAGGTTTACATGTTTTCCAAGGTAAAGGTTTTATTATTAAATGTTTATATCTTTTCATCTACCTACCAGACCGTCGTGTCTGGCCCTTTGCTTTGGTACTCAGGTCCCGTTGTCGGTTATCCCAAGGAGGAGCCAGAGGAGGCGGCCGGAGAACCGCAACCGCTAGTTGAGTGGCGTGCCGACGATGTTATGTAAACATCGGGCTACCGAGATGCGAAACATTTTGGGGGTTGTTTGGATAGTTTCTGGTGGTTATTGTTTTGTCTATATTGGCCTTTATTCTTTTTGGAATTGTAATTAAATGTTATATGTTCCAACCTTAACAGCATTTTGGGTTACGCTTTAGAGCATTGCTCATTCTGATACTTGTTATTCAATTCAAACAGTCTGGTTACTATGGAAATGATTTATATGCTTGATTTGCCATACGCTTCCGCAATTATACTAAATGGTTATGTGTGTTGGAAAATCCTCACCGCGGACACCTGTGGGAAATCACGTACACGGGGAATGTGTGTTCTTTTATTAACCCGTGTACGCTTGATCATAAACATATTTTTAATTATTGTCATCACTCCATATGATCACATCATTGGCTTCACTCAATTAGTCCCGATCTCGGATTTGGTTCCCGAACCCGGTCCGGGGTCGGGAGAGCAGCAGCGCCTTCTCCAGCTTGGCAGCAGTGTCATTCGCCACCTTGGTCATGCGCATCTCGGTCCTGCACCAGATCGCTGCCCAAAAGATTACACTGGCTCCGGTAAAAGTACCAGCCAGTTACGTCCCGATCTCGGCATAAAGCATCTCGGTCCTGCACCAGATCGCTGCCCAAAAGATTATACTGGCTCCGGTATAAGTACCAGCCAATTAAGTCCCGATCCTTGCACCAGATCGCTGCCCAAAAGATTACACTGGCTCCGGTATAAGTACCAGCCAGTTAAGTCCCGATCTTGGCATAAAGCATCTCGGTCCTGCACCAGATCGCTGCCCGAAAGATTACACTGGCTCTGGTAAAAGTACCAGCCAGTTACGTCCCAATCTCGGCATAAAGCATCTCGGCCCTGCACCAGATCGCTGCTCGAAAGATTACACTGGCTCCGGTAAAAGTATCAGCCAGTTACGTCCCGATCTCGGCATAAAGCATCTCGGTCCAGCACCAAATCACTGCCCGAAAATATACTGGTTCCGGTAAGAGTGCCAACCAGTCACAATATCAGGCTCGGTGATGCCACTAGCCTTGAACAAAAAACGACCATCAAGTTCGGTGCTGGCACCAGCTTTGAGAGACCGTCAGGCTATTTAGCTTTCAACTTCCAAGAGTTAAGAGCACTCTAAGAAGTTAAAAGCTGGGGGCCTTGTGTGGGGGGATATTTCCTCCCTCAGACTTACACCAGGAATTCTGGACAGTCCGCTCGAAGTGAACTGCCTAACTTGGCCGAGCTCATGTTCTGGCCGAGCTCAAGTTCTTGGCCGAGCTCAAGTTCTGACCGAACTCATGTTCTGGCTCAAGCTGCCTGTTCTGGCCGAACTCGAACTGCCTGTTTTGGCCGAACTCGAACTGCCTAGCCTGGCTGAGCTGACCAAAAAGCCATGACATCGGCCTCATATAACTCATGAGTGTTGCTAGGAGAGCTTTTTTGGGAAATATTATTAAAGAAAGCAAAAGCAAGTCTTTATGAATTCTTTATGCATCGGGTTTGACAAACAAAACGCCCCTTGGTTTCGGTCTCGGTGACAGGTGTGTCTCTATGCACTGACAAACACGTCATAGAACGTGTAAATAAGACAAAAGGCATTTATGTCTCCACAACCTTATCCCTGACAGAGCACCACCGCCCATGCATCTGGTATGGCCCGATGGGACAGAGTGGGCTGTGAGGGAACATAAAGTAAGGACACGTGGGCTATGATAGCATCACTGGTACAGACAGCTGGACTAGGAGGGGACAACCACTCAAGTGCTTGCCCCAAAGTCCACTCTCCTCCTCTATAAATACAGAAGCCTTCAACAGGTAAAAGGATGGCTATCCACACGCTGGTACGCCATCTCCTCTCAAACTTCATCTCATACCTCTGCTTAGTCCTGCAACTGCAACTAACAAAGGCATCGGAGAGCCCTGCGCTGCCCAAGCCAGGGTCTTCTGACCTTCTTCTTTTTCCCCTTTTAGGCTCAAGGCTCAAGGCAGCGGTTCTTCTATCATCATCAAGAAGCTGCAATCTCCGTCCTCCTCCAGTGAGTCTCAAAATCACTCCCCCCCGGGTCTGTGAATTTTTGTGCACTTACCACTTAAAACATCCTTCAATGGGTGGTATGAAAAGAACTTTGGTAGGATTCACACAACAATTCTTGGATTTGCTTGGGGTGCAAAATTCTCGCACTTCCCTTTAATATTATTCAAAATCAAAAGTAAAGGAACGAGTATGACAAAAGGCATAACACATTCTATAAGATTTAATACAAAAAAAAAAAAAGACCCAGGCATTTAAGCAGTTGTGAGGCCATTCGGAACAAAATCCTTTCCAAACGAATCATGTTGGTTAATGCAATCCTCACTATTTATTTAGTTCTCCATTCTTAACCTCCATCCCTAAAAGTACTTTGCTCAGGGTCGATATCGACCCTCAACAAATAAAATGAGGGCCAATATCGACACTAAAAAAAATGATAAAAAAAATAGGTTTCTCGGCGAAATGCCCTATTTGGTGCTTGGTTTATTGAAGTGTTTGTTTTGGTCCACTAGCCACATAAAGTGTTTTCTTTTTCCTATAAAACACTCTAATAAATGATTAAAATTGAAGAAAGAAAATCAAATTTTCAAAGATGAGTGTCAAATGAATACCCAGCCATCACTTTAGTAATTCAAATCTTAAAACAACGAAGGTAAACACCACCCCCCCCCCCCCCCCCCCCCCCCCCCCCCCCCCCACCCCACAAAAAAAAAAAAAAAAAAAACTTGGAAAACATCCTATAGTTATGAGTACGTAATTTGTACTTTTTAACATATAGCTCTGCAAAGATTTCTTTTTCACATAATGATCCCCCGAAGATTCTTTTTTTGGTTCCAACCATCACTTCATATCCTTCACCCTCACATATTTAATAATCTTTTGATGATGCTCATTTGACCACGAATTTCTATACATTTCATTCCTACATATTCTACGCAAACAACAAGGCTTAAGAGATATTTTGCAACAGATTACAAAAATCATAAGAAAAAAATAGAGCCAATATTCTTTTGAGGGTATTGTTGGCCTCAAGTCTCAATGTGATCATGGTGGTCTAAAGATGGAGAATGTTCTCCTGCAAGTATACGTGAAAGCATTAAAATTTGGTTTAGCTCATGGGGCCAATTTAGATGCATACCTATTAATGAAAAGAGAGCAGATGGAAAGGTCTTCTCATAGACAATGCAAAGCCAAAAAAAATCAGCCATATCAGATTATCTTGGCTCTTGATTTAAAAGCCTTAAAATTTAATTGCATATTAAATGTAATCTCTATGGGACTCAATCCAAGAAAGGTGGATCAAGAGGGCCCACAAAGTTGTACTGCAGATGCAGTCAACTCGCAGAAGAATCTATCTACTCTTATAAAAGAGGCAATGTTGCATCTATTTTTTACCCAACCATTGTGGGGCCCACCCAAGATATTATAATAAAATATAATAATATATTATATAATAATAATATAATATCTATACCCTTATTATCTATCTATCTTATACAAACTTTTTCACTACACCATTGTGAGGCCTACCCCCAAATATTATAATATAATATAATAATATATTATTTGGAGAAATTACAAACTTTTTTACTACACCTTTGTGGGGCCCACCCCAAAATATTATAATTCAAACTTTTTCACTACACCATTGTGGGGCTAACCCCCAAATATCTATTCTCTACTATCTACTTGTACACCTTTGTAAGGCCCACCCCAAAATATTATAATGCAAACTTTTTCACATACCATTGTAGGGCCCACCCCCAAATATCTACTATCAACCATTTTAGGGCCCACCCCCAAATATTATAATATAATATAATAATATATTATTATGAGAAATTGTAAACTTTTTCACTACACCATTGTGGGGCCCACCCCCAAATAGTATAATATAATATAGTAATATATTATTATGAGAAATTACAAACTTTTTCACTATACCTTTGTGGGGCCCACCCCCAAATATTATAATCTATATATAAATTTATCTTATCTTATCTTATCCTATCTTATTTATATCTATATCTATATCTATACTATTATAAAAGAGGAGAAATTGCATACTTTTTCAGTTTTCACTACACCTTTGTGGGCCCCACCCCTAAATATTATAATATAATATAATAATATATTATATAATAATAATAATAATGTAAAATCTATATCTATACCCTTATTATAAAATAGAAGAGAAGTTGCATACGTTTTTCAGTACACCTTTGTAGCCGCCCCCCCCCTCCCACCCCCGCCCCCCCCCCCATATATCTATATCTATATCTATACTATTATAAAACAGGAGAAATTGCATACTTTTTTACTACACCTTCGTGGGGCCCACCCCCAAATATTATAATATAATATAATAATATATTATTATTATATAATAATAATAATAATAATGTAAAATCTATATCTATACCCTTATTATAAAAGAGAAAAAAGTGTCCTGCTTTTTCTTTACACATCTGTGGGCCCCACTTAGTATTATTATATTATATATATAAAATAAAAGAGAACTACACATATGTGAGCCCCAATAAAAGAGAAGAACTTGTCATGCTTTTTCTCTACACATCTATGGGCCTCACTTAGTATTATTATATTATATTATATATATATATATAATAAAAGAGAATTACACGTCTGTGGGCCCCACTTAGTAGAAGAACTTGTCATGCTTTTTCTCTATATCTAGACATCTGTGAGCCCCACTTAGTATTATTTTATTATATATATAATACAAGAGAACTACACATCTGTGGGCCCCACTTCGTATTATTATATTATATATATGTATAAAATAAAATAGAACTACACATTTGCGAGCCCGACTTCATAGAAGAACTTGTCAAGCTTTTTCTCTACATCTACATATCTGTGGGCCCCACTTAGTATTATTATATTATACCACTTAGTAGAAGAACTTTTCATGCTTTTTCTCTACACATCTGTGGGCCCCACTTAGTATTATTATATTAGATATATATATAATAAAACGAAAACAACACTTCTATGGGCTCCACTTAGTAGAAGAACTTGTCATGCTTTTACTCTACATCTACACATCTGTAGGCCCCACTTAATATTATTATATTATATATAAAAAATAAAAGCGAACTACACATTTGTGGTCCCCACTTAGTATAAAAACTTGTCATGCTTTTTCTCTACACATATGTGGGCCCCACTTAGTAGTATTATATTATATTATATTATATATATAATCAAAGAGAACTACACATCTGTAGGCCCTACTTAATATTATTATATTTCGATGAAATGCTTAGCTTAAATGATCATGAAAAGGGTTGTGTTTAAAGAATTTGTTCATTCGCTGCAAGAACTCAAATGAGAAATTTCAGTTGAGATTTTCATGTATAAAAAATTCCAACTTAGATCCCAATGCCTGTAAAGACACGATTTGCTTGTCAGAAGAAGAGATGAGAATGCTAAAGATTGCTACGAATCCTTGTGATTTGTTGTTGATTCGTTTAAAGCTATGAGTTGGGTATTGTTTTGGTTGGTTAGTATTTTGTTTTATTAAATTTGGTATGTATTTGGCGCTAGGTTTTAAACAAATTTTAATGGGAAATGGGCCGAACTATCGATCTATATTGAAATTGGTGAGTGTTTTGCCTAATCATATATGGCTAGGGGTGAAAGTGGGTCGGGCCGTCCGCGTAGGCTTGGCCCGAGCTCGGCTCAAAAAATAAAAGAGCCGAGCTAGGGCATAGGAGGAGGCCCATTTGCTTAAAAGGGCCGAGCTCGGGCTTGATGAAGCCCGGCTCGTAAGCCCTAAGGCCTACATATATTAATACATATTATATATATATGTACACTATACAGTAGATAATACATATATGATATAATATAATCCATAAATCATAAACCTTAGTTTTAATCCAATATAAATAATCCATAAACCCTAAGCACTAAATAATCCATAAATCCTAAACCTAAGCGCTAAACCTTAAACCCTAATTTTAATCTAATATAATAATCCTTAAACCCTAAGCACTAAATAATCCATGAATCCTAAATCATAAATCTAAGCACTAAATAATCCATAAACCCTAAACCCTAAACCTTTATTTTATGATTCTAGCCGAATATTTTATTTTATTCTATGATGCTATTGGAGTTTAATTTGATTTGTATTATTGTTGGAGTTTGATAATGCTCATCTACATTAACATTGAACTATAGCATTATAAAACGGGCCAGGCTCACAAGCCGAACCTAGGGCCTCAATCAAGCCGGGCTCAAAGGGCCGGCCCTACTTAATAAGAGCCGAGCCCGATGCAGGATTTTTAGGCCCTCTCAAGCTCGGGCCGGGCTAGGGCCTACTAAAAAGTATTAGGGCCGAGCCTAGGGCCTGTCAAAGCACGGCTCGGCCCGACCCACTTTCATCCCTATTAATATGGCAAAAAAATGTTGGTTTTCAACTCTTTTTTTACCTAGTTTCCTTCCATATATCTTGTTATTACATCTTCTTCTTACTTTTTTCTATTGAAGCTTTTACTAAATTTGATAAGAATAATGAGTGATTATAAATTATTTAATTTATTACATGGACATTCTTCATTGAAATAGTTAATATTGAATTTTTCAATAATTTTATTTTTTCAAATTATCATACCGAGAGAATATGTTATTTACACGTGCGGTGCTCGCGCAAGGCACAGTAGTATTTTCCTTCAGAAGAGGTGAATGCATTTTGTATGACAAATTCCTGTTCAAACATTCAAGGATGCTGACTTTGACACGGTCATTGAGAGGTCAAAGTAAACAGGGCGGCAGATACAAACATGACATTAATTGCCAACTAGATACCTATAAATGGGGCCACACTTATCCGTGTTGTTGTCTTGTTCCAGTCCTTGTCGATGTTTCCTCTTTTTGACCACTCTCCTAGCAGCGACTTTATAATTTGGGAGTTTGTTAGAAGAAAAAGTCTTAGAAAACCCCAGATTTCATCTGTCAACTGGGCCCCACACTCATGATTCAATCTAAAGTCTGAACCCTTCTTGCACATCTCTTCCTTGATTGGTATTTGGCACTCGGCACTCAATTCAGTTTGAAAATGATCTAATGGTAATCCACCATTTGATAAAATAGAAAGAAAAAATGAACAGATGAGAAGAATATTAAATTTTATTCTCATTTCCATTGTTTTTGGTGTTTTGATTGCAGAGGGACTCCTTACATCAATACAGATTCTCACAGCCTTTTTTTTTTTTTTTTTTTAAATCCATGTGGCCCTAAGATGGTAGTACTAGTGTACTCATTCATCGATTCACCAAGATCTCTAGTTCCGAAAGAGGGAGGAACCGTAGTCCTAATCACTCCGCCAACCCCATGGAGTTAAATTCTCACAACTCGAACAAATAGATTTAAGATCTAAAACAAAGATGGAGTTACTCAGAATGTTAGCCATCACAATCAAATGCTCTAAAAAAAGAATCATTTGGGTCTTTTTTTTTTTTGTTTTAAGAGAAAATTTAGGCATATCTCTTCCCTTTACTGAAGTTGAGCTCATTTTGTGCTGTACTAAAATCTTCAGGGTGCAATGAAATGGTATTTTCTAGCTTTGAGGATGGAAGAACGGGGGTGGGGTGGATTTTTTTTAATGCATATAGTCCATCCAATAAAATTAGCTTAAAATTAATAAAATTAGCCCCTGTAAGGAGGTGAGAAAGTATGAGACTCCTGCGAGTCCCAAAATTTTAATTTGAATCGTTCAAACCTTTTATTCATCCATTAAACCCAGAAAATTTAGTTCATGTTAAATATTCATAGACTTTGAGATAATAAGTTTTCTATATATATAATATAAACCATTTAACATTTACTTGTGCGAAAATATTTCTTTTAAACAAATATGATATGTGTATAACATGCTTAAATCTGACGTATGTAAAACTTGTATATGTAAGTTTTACATTCGTAAATCCTCTTTACATTATTACGTGTTCCATGCACAAAATACCAACAACCCTATATGGAGTTTCTCACAAGGATACCAGCAGGTCCCACTTAAAATTTCCATATATTAGCAAAAGTTTTTACATGAAAACCAAGTAATCCAATTTTAGAAATGGCACAATTATCGTGCGGACGCTCATAAAGTTGACAATAGCCCCAGAATAGCCCAAAGATATTGCAGGCTTCGATATCCTAGTGATGTAGGATATCCCACAATCAAAAGTGGGAAGACTTAAACAGTCCTTTTTTTCTTCTTTTCCTTGATTGTGGGACCACCAAACCACCATAAAAACCTTTGGATAACTATATGAATGTAAAAACTAATATCGCACCAAATTTGAACCGTTGATCTATCACCGTTATCGAAAAATTTGCAAAAAAGTCACGTTGTTTTGCAAATTATAAAAATAAATTGTAAGTCTCTTGATAACCGTGATAGATCAACTGTTCAAATTTAGTGCGTTATTAGTTCTTACACTCATATACAACTATCCAATAGTTTGGATGATGGTTTGGTGGTCCCGCAACACTCATATACGGAATATTTAAGTGATGGTTGGATATTCTACATCTCTACGGATCGAACAACTCTACGGTAAATATACATGATTAAATTGTTCTGATATTATTGTAAGTTTTAATACCGCTTGCTATAGATGTACCTTTAGAAATCCTTGTCCCTTTAGAAATTGTCCAATGGGAGTGAAAGGAATGGTGGACGTCCCATTACAAGTGGGGGCGTGTCACTTGCCGACTTTGGCATGCGAGACTTGACTAAAGTCCAAGTCCAAGGTGGAGTCTTATCTGATCATGAGTAATTTGGTTGTCATGATCATTACCGGTAGAAGTGGGAAACCATCGAGTCCGGATCCCATGAGCGTCTCCCACACGCTACTCGTGGGTGTGGGTGTGGGTGACTGGACCATATTGCCTAAACCACTGGAAATGAATTTCATCCCTGTTAATGACATATTTCTTAAGTCTTACTTTATAAAGAATTTACCCCACTATAAGATTTAACAAATCAATACAGTTTTTGCATTACTAATCACATATATTAATCAGGAACTCAACCTTAAGCCGAGATAAACTCCAAATAAATTAAAATTAAATGTCTTTAAGAAGGAATGAAATTCATTTTGAACGTGTGAATTATCAATAGGTGGGGTCCCAAGGTGGAGTTCCATACATTCATTCATGGCTTATGGGAGACACTCAGAGGATCCTGATTTGGGACTAATCTGTAGTTTATGTCATGAGAAATGATCCCATACCACCCTTCAGTAGGGTGCTGATGGTAGCAAAAGCAGGATTTTAAGTGGTCTAACTCTAACCTGTTGATATCACTTAAGCCTTTCATATAACAACTGTCACTAATTTCACTTGAGAGTTGAGAGTGATATTGATATATATACTTGTTTGGACTGATTCTGTGTAAAAAGATACAGCTATAATCCACATTGACCAATTCAAAGGTTAACACATCACTCCCCATTGAAGTGAAACTTAAGTTGCATTTTCCTATGGGGCCAATATGATATCAGCCGAATTGTTTACACTAAGGTGAGGCGCACAGTTATAAATTACATTTTATTTATTGGTAAAAATCACATTTTAGTTGTTGTCAACACCATACGACAAAAGGGGATCATTGAGAGAGAGAGAGAGAGAGAGAGAGAGAGAGGGGTTCCTGGGCCAAGCTAAGGCATCTAGGCCTGGCCCGACTTAAGAAACACAATCCGGTATCTAGCCGAAGCCTGACATGGGCCGTAAATGTCAGGCCCAAGCCCACCCACTTAATCAATCCGGTCGGGCCGAATTGGGCTTTTTATGAGTTGCATGGTCTTTCTAGCATTTGTTTGGACAAATTACCATAAGATTATAAGCACTCCTTATTTGGACCAGGATGGGTTGGGCGTTGGGTTTCTATAACTTAATCCAAGCTTGCCCAAAATATTAAATGGGCCCAGATTATATATCTAGGCCCAGCCAGAAGCAGGGTTGGCCTGGATCAAACCCGGGTTGGCCCAGTCCATGAGCACCCAGAGAGAGAGAGGGAGGGCGGCAGTTCTTGACTTGACTGATATCTTATTTCTAGGCCCACCTAACCCAAACAAGCCCAACCCAAATTTTACTTGTGGCTCGATCGGGTGCAAAACACAAGTTGCACCCCTAACCCTACCCTAATACCAATTCTTGGCCTTCAGTACGGAATGTAATGAAGCACAAATAACTTGTCATTCCTTACTCTTGTAAAGCATAGAATTGATTTAATAAGATCTCTCCAACGCAACGGTAGTTTTGAGGAGCTTTCTATTTCTAATAATCCATATAGGATTCGATCAACAATGACGGGTTAATTAGTTGGTTGGCAATCCCACATGTCACCTGGTTGCTAGGGATCCACTCTTGGGTATGTCACTCTTTTTATGTGTGCAGGCTATCTTCCCCACTTTGTAAGTGCTTGTATGGCCCTCTTGGGTCCTAGCCCAAAAAAGAGAGAAAAAAAAGAAGAAGATAGGATTGGATCTCCTAAGATCAAGGAGGGGCAGTTTTTGTAGTTTGGTATTGTTTTGGTTGTTTTGTTAGGTGTTGTTTGGTGGGTTAATATCAAGCACTAGTAGAAGAGTTTTAAAAAAATAATAATAATAAAGCCAGAGCTGGACAACCCAAAAGGCAATAGCTTAGCTTAAAAGGCAAGGGTCAAGCATGAGGGGGAATGAGCATCAATCATGTCATCAACGCCCAGGATTCTGATTGTGATAGGTTTTATGACGACAACTAGAGCCACATGGAATTGCCATTTTCATCGTCGTCATCAGTACGTAGTATTGAGAAGATTCTTCAAAGGAAATAGAATCAGGCTCAAGCCAGAAAAAAAAAATCTTCTCAATGCAACAAAACACTTCTGGAAAAAGGCAATCCCCATTCCTTACCGACTACACTTTTTGCTCTCTCCATTCACACTTTGGCTTTTCTAGACTAGTAAAGGGTTTTGGCCTTCCCACATTAATAGCATTAGAAAACAACCCCCTAAAGAGAAGATAACAGTCCCCCAACACCAAAGAACAAAATTTATAAAAGAGGGATATGGGTCTAATATTTTGGACTTGGTTATTATAGGGTCTAGACTATGGATGTAAATGGGTTCCAATTCTCCGATTACCCGAAGGTTCCAACCTGTTAAAAACCAGGTCCGAGTCCTTATTTAGACCCCATAAGTAATTGGGTCCGGATCTGGTTCTACCTTGGTTCGGACCTATAGACCCAAGAGCTGACATAAAACCTCAATTTTCTAAAATATCTTCTAAAAACCATGTTTTTTTAATAGCATTCTCTATCTATACCCGTACCTGGATCCAGACCCATACCATATATGGTTCTCATTCCGGTTCTGGAACCAATAAATCGGTTCCGGGTCCGGATCCAGTTCCACATTCTCTTTAACGGTTCCGGTTCCACCATGGACCAAGACCAGAATCGACCCCTTTACAACCCTAGTCCAAACAAAGGTCCATGAGTTTCATAATATCCAATGTATGGGTGTGTATATCAACAAGTAGTCGGGATCTCAATTTGGGTATGTGTCAGGCCCTTTATTTGGATTTATATCTTTCATTCCAATATGATTATGCCTACTGGGTTCGAATACGTGTCGTATCAGTAAATTCAGAAACCGGTCGGGGTACAGTGGGCCTGAGACAGACCTGACCCATTTTCATCGCTCCTTGGTGCTAGTCATGATTACTAATGAGTGCATTTGAAAATAACCCCTAAAAGATTGTCATGAACAGCCTTTCCTTTTCCAGTAGTATTGATTTAGCATTGAACCTGGAAAGGGGAATCCAATTAAATAAAAATTAATACAAAATAAAACACTGAAGTGCCATACAAAGTGTCTAAATAGTAGAATGAAAGAGAGGCATTTGAAGAACATAACACCAGCATATAATATATGAAGCATCCATTTTTCTCCAAGGGAACAATAACAAAATATACGATGCATCAATCTCTCAATCATCTCAATTCTCAGCAAGAAAAAAAAAATCTAGGTGAAACCCGTATTTCTTATTGTCTCCTAATCCTCTTGTTCATCCTCTTCTCATTCTAATCTAGTAGAATAACTCGCTAGTTGAATGTGACCATTATATTTCAACCAAGTCAAAAAATAAAAATACTGAGATATGAGTTAGCAGTGGCACAAGTATAAATCTCTTTGATACAACATTATGATTCAATAGTTGGGCCTTCAACTTGTTTCAACCCATTAAGATCTTCTGTAAAAGGGTCAATGGCATACACATTCAATCCTCTTGTCCGCCCCGGTGCACCTCCTTTGAGCGAAGATGTGTCAAGCACAAATCTACACAAAGCAAAGGATACAAAAGCAATTAATGAGGGATCTTGTCTCAAACAAAGATATGAAGATTACAAGCCAATTGGCGCGTTACATCATTCCAAGAATTTAAGATTTCAATGGATATCTAACGACATCATAAAAAGTTGAGCGATGACTTACAAGCTATTCGAGGCCTTCCCATGTTCATCTTTTCCGCAATGTATCAAAACTTTTTGATCCATTACTGATACCGAATGACCCACTGGGAGTTTGATGCTTTCAGCTGAATGACAATTTTGGGTTGTCAAGGATCATTTCAAAGAGAATGGCTCAAGTAAACAAACATAGACAATACTTTTTTTTTGTTGATAATATAAATCAAGATAGCCAACCCAAGATTGATGAGATAAGGCTCTCCTGCTAATGATGACGATGATGAATATAAATCAAAGAATTGAAGGGAGCCATGAACTTACATGGTGGACATACAGCATTAGTGCTCCCATCAAGATCCAAGATTTTCTACAATAAAGTAAAGAAATCAGACCACTATTTTAGCATAAGCATAAATGTCTACACTGAAGAAATAAATGTACCCTACATTAAGCTTTAAGCACCTTGAGATTTGCATAGCAAGTTTCAAAATTGTCATTCACCAAGATGTGGTCAAAGAGACCTGAGGACTTCCCTTGCTCAAGCTCTGCTAATGCATTCCTCAGACGCTTCTGGATCTGTTCCTCCGTCTCAGTTCCCCTGTCAATAGCGAGGAAAGCATTCGAATCTTATCATTGGCCTTCAAGTGAAAAGGCAATTTTAATTTCAAACAACATATTCAATGCGTTCGATTTACCAATTAAATAGATTTTTGCCACCAACTAGATAAACTGCATGGGTAAATCTGCAACAATGATAGTTCTGTGCCGGTGTGTTAAAGGCATTGCAGAGAGCGGAAACTACATTATTTAAGCTTCATTGGTTTCGGCATTCCACCAAAATCAACAACAGGTTCATTTCAAGAGAGCCATAAAATGAAGCAGCTATTTAGTTTTTGGAGGAAAAGAAATCCTGCTCTCACAGTAACCTAGCGACCTAAACATATCCATGGGCTTCAAGCTTTACTTACCGACCACGAAGGCGCTTTTCAAGTTCCTCAAATGATGGTGGGCAGATAAAAATGGATATCACTTCAAGAGAGCTGGCCTTCACAGATCTTGCTCCTTGAACATCAATGTCAAGAATACATCTCTGCAAATGAGGGAAAAGGCAAAGATAAATTAACAGCATCAAATGTGTAAAGACATGAATTTGTGCTGCTTCCAATTATTACATTGACAAGGCTTTCATCTGCAAGTTTATAAAGTCAGTATATGATGCATTACCTTCCCGGAATCTGTTACTACCTCAACTGCTTCAATGCTTGTGCCGTAGAGATTTCCATGAACATTAGCAAATTCAAGAAACTTTCCATCCTCTATATCCTTCTCCATAATGCTCCGCTGAGTGAAATGGTAATGAACTCCATCCTTCTCCTTTTGCCTTGGATCTCGGGTTGTGTGACTCACTGAAAACCCAAAGCTGGATGGGTATTCATCCATGAGTCTGTTTATCAAAGTGCCTTTACCAACACCAGAGGGACCGCTAATAACAACTGGCTTAGAACCATCCCCTTTCACCCCCTTGCTCCAAGCGACTACTTCTGACTCTAGTATCTTCTTCTGTGTTTTAACAAATGGGGTATCCACCTGCCAATACCGAAAAAACACCATAAGTAATTAGTCACAGAAGTAATCAACATGAAAATGGAAAGAGAAATCCAGAGCAGCAAAAGGACCAACAAACATAGAAGCTGCTCGATCCATGAAATGTTTGGAAACCCAAAATATATGAATGCATCAAAATTATTTGTGTGGTGTAAATTCAATGATGCTTCTGTTCCTCATTGCATCTCTGCCCCTCATTTTGAAGGTTTCTTCTGAATTTTGTATGAGTGAGAATGTAAATGAAAAACGTTTTCTTTTGCATGCATATGTGCTCCACTGTTGTTCTGTGACAATGCCATCTTAGTCGTTTGATCTACAAGAACTACACGTGACTGCCACCAATTAATTGATGTCATTGAAGGAAATGGTTCAAACAATTATGCACAACAAGTAAATTATAACAATAAGTTGAGACAATCATGCACACTGATGAGTTGATTAAATAATACTCAGATCTTCTGCATTGTATTCATGAAAGAATATAATCGAAAACACCCCACAGAGGCACTAGGAAGAGATCAAACCTCAAGAAACCAGATGCAATCATTAGGTGCCGAGTCACTTTTAAGAACCAAAATCTTGTCATTGTTTAGGAGCACAGCTGAGTGACCCCTACATGGGGCAGGTTCCATGCCTAGCACCATGGGAATCTCCCTGCCAATGGGACTAATACATCAATTCTACTAATTATCAACCATAGCGTAATTAGTACATTGCAAACTGATTAGCAACCTCACCATTTGCGCGTTGACTTATCAAAAATTCGGACGCCAATAGACACAGCTCCGTCATCTGATCCTCCAATCACATACTGTTAAAAATCATGACAATTGAGTTGGGTATGTGAACTTTCATATTAGTGTAAGACCCCGCCCCGAGTTAATCAAGATTAACTCTAATTAATTGCAATTAATGCTAAATAATCAAGTCTAATTAGACTAATGATGGTTAATGATCCAACTCAATGAGATTAGTCTCAAATGGACTTAATGAAGTAATAATGAAGAGATTAAGGGAATTGAATGAGTTTAAGTCTAAACTAAGAGGACAAGACCTTTTTCGTAAATACGGAATTTATACGTATTTCGTCGAATACGGAAACTCTTGATACCAACATGCGTATCTCGACGAGTACATTAACTTTCATAATAGACCCGAAGTCGTTCGACGAGAATTTGGTCAAATGACCCTCCATTTGACTCAAGATGTAAATAACATTAGTGGGGTTGGACTTAAATGAAAAAGAAGGTTTGTATATAAAGAGTGAAACCCTTGAATTCATTCCACTTCATTTCATTCAAGAGAAACCCTAGGCACCCATTTCTCCTTTTATCTTCCATTCTTCCTCATCAAAAGAGAGAGATTGGAGAGTTTGCAAGTGGGTTTTGTGGGAGCTTCATCATCTTCATCATCTTCCTCAACTTGTCTTCTTCCCTTAGAGTGTAGAAGCTTGAAAGAAAGCTCAATAGTTCCCTACTCACACCACAAGTAAGTACTTAGAGCTTTTAAAGGATTTTCAAGTTGTGATGAGTGGTTAGGAGTGATTCCTAGCTCATTTAGCTCATAGGGTTTGTGTTTTGATGTTTCCATGGAAATAGGCTTGAAAAGGGTTTTCATTTGGGGGTTTTTGTCTCAAGTCAATCTATCAAAGGGTTTCTTGCTAATAGACTTCAAAGGCAAGTATAAATGCTTCTTTATGATTGAACATGCTAGTATCCAAGTTTTCTTTAAGTTATAAAGATGGGTTCTCAAACCCTATTGTTAGAAATGGAGATTTTATGGATTTGTTTGAGCTCTATGGATTTCATGATGTATTAATGATAGAATAGAAGTGTTATTTATGTATTAAATGATAAATGAGGAAAGGATAGGAGATCCTTGAATGTAGTTGCAGGTGGTAGTTGGAAAGGGGAGTGAAAGAGTGAATGTTCGGATTCCAGAAATGGAGTTCTGGACAGTTCGCTCGAGCGAACCAGTTACTGTCTGACGCGAAAAGTGTCCGCTCGAGCGAACTTTAGGTGCGCTCGTGCGATGAAGGTTCTGTTTGGGTCCGCTCGAGCGAACTTGGATCCGCTCGAGCGAACCTGATACTGGCCCAAACATGAAATTGTAAGCGAAAATTTCCAGTGGGTTTTGGATTTTGGCGTAAACTTGAAGCACCCCTCGTGAGTACGAATACTCCCTATATTAGTTTTAAGACTAAGCGTAGGGTAAAGTGAGACCGATAAGAATTATGAATAATAAAGAAGGGATCTCATAGACAATTATTGTCGACTAAACTTCCAGGGGTGATAATTACGGAAACTTGAATGCACACACTAATACTACAAATGTGATGTCCATCAAGAATAACACGTGCATTCGGTAACTAATGGTTATACCTCATCGGTTGTTTAGATTGGAGATAGAGTTAAATAGAAACAGGGTTGACTAGTAAGTCCCTCATTGTAACCTTGTGTCCCAATCTAGTGAGATTGGTATCACTATTATTCCCTTCCCTCGTCGTGATGGGAATCGTTGAATGGAATTGAATCCAGGATTGGATTGTTCCCTGAAAGACATTGACCCTGAAGTCTGGCACTACCTAGCAATTGTACTAGAACTCTATTGAGTTCGATGAATTAATAAATGAAAGAAATGACTAATCCTACTGCAGTAGATGGATTTGGGGGCGTTCCGGAGCTCCGTGGTGATGCTAGTTGTCCCTGACCCGGACACTAGTAAGTCCCACTAAATTCCGATCGTATCTATGGGTATTGATCGATGCCTTCCAATTGGAAGATGAATCCTTCCTTTGAGGGAAGATAGTAATGATAAATCCTTCCTTTGAGGGAAGATGGTAATGATAAATCCTTCCTTTGAGGGAAGATGGTAAATAAAATGAATGAAATGACAATGAATGCTATGGTAGTGACCACCCGTAACGTGTCCACAAGATTGACTTTTCTAGTTGTATATTGTTATTGTAGGCACTCTCTAGACTTATCTAGAATTGGAACTGTTACTAATAGATTGATTAAGTTTGACTTATGGACTAACATGATATTGTGAGAACTGTTTATACAATGTTGAACCGTCGTGTTCATTAGTGTTATTGATGGCATTACAGGCCAGATTGCCCATGCCGGTGCAGCAGCGCCCCCGGCGGGAGCGGAGGAGACCGCTCCGGTTCCTCCAGGAGGCTTAAATGAATAGAACGGACGGGATACCATTTGATACGGGTATCCGAGTGCGAGAAAGGATGTTATATTTTGGGAAATGTTTTGTGAAGTCATTCTTTTTGTATAATCATTTTGGGGATGTAATTAATGGTTATTACACAATATTTTTTGGACATGCACTATTTGACAAGTAAATGATGGATAGGATACATGTGTAAGAAACAATATTTTGTATACATGTAAATGGTAATTGATGTTGTCAAGTGAAATGTTTCCGCAGCTTTTGTAATTGACAGGTCTATTGTGAATGTTATCCCTTGTGGATTTCGTTTTAACTTCGGTTAATTCGAGATTTACGGGAGTAAGTATGGGATCACGGCTCGGGGTTACCCGATCTCGGGCCCGGGTCGTGACAATTAGTCCAATTGACAGCATAACAACAAAGATGAAGAAGAAGAAGAGAGTGCATCTATTCATCAAATTCACTTACTACTTTTTCGCCGATGGTGGTAGCTGTTTGGCCGCCGAGGGGATCCAAATCTAACCCAACAGGGAAATTTGCTTCCGATCCTTCTGGAGAGAATTCATGTGCTTCCCCCTGATCATAGAACCAGGAAAATTAACACCCCAGAACCCAAAACGATCAACAGCTCATAAAATCTCTATAATTAACACCATCATCTTAGCCTAATTCCATCCACCAAGACTTCTAAGATGGAAACGAAATATTCAGATATATCAATTTAACCTTAAACTGATCTACAAATAACACAATGGCAAACAAACAGAGATTCTATTTCAAGATTACTCTTTTCTCTAATGCCTAAAATCAAAATAAAATGCAAGAAGAGAGAATAAAATCCCACCATAGAAATATCTTGTCCTCCAACTCAAGAATTTAACCTGAATACAAATAAAAAGAAGATGATCAAATTTTCTGGGCTAAAAGCAATCCACCAAATAAGATACAAAAACAAAAAGGAAACAGAAAAACAAAAGTCAGATCCCAACTAAAACCAAAGAACATACAGAAATATGAACATAAACAATTAAATGAGAGAGAGAAACCCATTAACCAAAACAGCTAAAATCAAAGCTTCTTCATGGAAAACTATTTCATTCCGAAATCAATCAAACCCCATCAACAAGAAACTTAAAAAAACAAACAAATAAAAGATTCCCAACACAAGGAAGCAGAGAAAGAAGACAAACCTAATAAATCTATTCGCCCGATTTTTACAAAAAGAAGAAGATTACAACGAAAAGAAAAGAAACCCACCACAATATCGTTAAGATCTTTGGGTGTAATGATTGTTTTCAGATGAGAAATCAAACAAAAAGAAATGTCAGAATCAGAAACAACTGTCATGGTATTCATGAAGCCTACCAAAAACAGTACAACCTTCTCTTTTTATCTCTTCAGATTCAATCAGAAATTGGAAATATTTGATGGGGTGTTGGGATTTTAATGAATTCGGAAGGAGGGAGAGAGAGAGAGAGAGAGAGAGAGAGAGAATTCAAAGAACTTTGAAAAATAGAAACAGTTGCAGAGAGGGAACATAAGAGAGGGCGAGGAGATATATTCATATAAGAATAAGAATCCCTGGGGGTGGCCCACTTGCACCTGTGTTGGCCACCTGATCAACGGATCTGCTATCCTCATCCTAGATTTATGGGAGCCAATGGACGGCTCAGGATAAGAGCAGATAAAATGCCCCACTTTCCAACAGATTGACTCCCAAGTTCTTTTGGGAACAGAAATCTACGTCGAGCCCACCTATTGAAAATTCAAATTGCTAAAGATAAAAGGTATTATCAAATTTTAAGTGAAACTTATGGAGCAACTACCTTTAGCGTTGAGGTTGTATCAGAGACACCACATGTAATGGAAAAGGTCTTTTACTTTGAGTGGTTTGGATTTTCAACAAGTGGGCCACATTGTGAAGGTTCTTTGAAGTCAGGTTTAGAAGTCAAAGTCTCTTTGGATCCAGAAGAGTCAAGTATACCTATTGAAAATCTGATTCATTTAAATTTGAAATCCTCTCACCATACTATGTATTCTCGAATTTTAAGTGAATCTTGTGGTGTAACTAAACTTGGTGTTAAGGTGATATGTGAGATATCATATTTAACAAAAATATATTATTTTTAGCGGTTCGGATTTTCAATTAGTAATGTAAGTTATGCGTTAAGTCGCATCTATGGAGTCAAACCCTTTTGGGATCCAGACTCAGTCAAGTCTAAGCGGATGTGGGCCCCACTCATCGTAATGTACAGCACGTGAGGGAAGCTTCGTTTTCGGGGGCTGCTGGAAACGGCCAGCTGGTTACAGGATGTGTGGCCAGGGGCTCCCAAGGAATTGATGATCCAACACACTTTGGATGGTGGGTCCCACATGAGCCAGGTTTTATAAAAGAAAAAAAAAAAGAGTGGCCCAAATTGGAGATCCTGACCAACGAAATTGCAACTTTTGTTTGATGTTGAAAATGTTGACCGTCCATTTAAAGATGTAGATCAAGCCACAAGGTTTTTTTATTTAGGTCGGACTGATTTCTCTCAATGTTGACTTTTAATGAAATTCATGTCAATATTTAAAAATACTTATTTATTTTGTAAGATTAAATTACATCACGCTCTTTTAACTATTATTAACTTTTAAAGTTCCCTTATTAATATTTTAAGATTAAGATTACTATACAATTTATTAATCTATTAGAATGCTTGTGTCACTTTTAAGTCTACTTTGTTGGATCTTTAAAAAAACAAAATTACTCTATAGGTTTTTTTTTTTTGGCTATCGGAGGTTCCCAATCCTTTGAGTTGGACTAATCCCTCCGGGCCCGGGTGCAAAACGTGGTCCTAAGACAACTGAGCTACCCCTTTGAGTATATGTGATTCTTTTAATAAGAATGTAATTAACATGTTTTTAACAACTAATTACTAAAAGTAGGTATTTTGGATAATGTTAATAACCCATCACTAAAACTACAAAGTAACATCACTTTATTTGAAATAGTCACAAAGTTTTTGAAGAGAATAAAATAGTTGATGACCATTAACTTACCTAGAGTTGCAACTTAGGTTGGGCCAAACTAAACCCATTTGGCCTGATCAGACCAAATGTGAAAATTTATTAGCATTGTTCAGGTCTGGCTTGAGCTTGGACTTTGATGTTGGAAAGTCACATGAGATTCGGGTTGGTACGGGCATCTGATCCAACCCCATCAATTTAATTATAACTGAATTGTATTGGTCTAGAGCATCATTTATCATTTAGGTTGGGTCAGGTCAAACATGATCTGGTCTCACTTGAGCTGAGCCAGACCCCACTCAGCCACAGTTGCATTTGCACTTCTCCCTACAAATTTTCCAACTAAAACTCAAATAAATAAATGAATTTCTTTTAACTAACACAATCATGAGTGTGCCCATTCAATCATTCATTCTACATCAAATGGGCTCTATTAACATCTTCCAACCCATGATATCCCATAGTTCATCTCATATCAATCTTGTTCACTCTATTACTTTAATGAGAACTGAAAACCCTCTCAAAATAGAGTTTTTTTTTTTTTTAATCTTTATAAATCCACAAACTTTTTAAAGAGGCCAGCTCTCCTAAGCTGCAACTTAACTTATCCTAAGCTGAAACATGGCTGGTCACACAAATCAAAGCCGATTATGCTGTTTTTTGCATGATGATCGTCTCCAAAATCAAGATAAATCCAATCAGAACTGGATTTTTCAGTTTCATCATGCAAAAAACAGATATAATTAACTTTGATTTAAAGGAACAACGCTATTCCATCTTCAGATAAGCTAAGCTGCATCTTATGAGAGGCCTGCTCCCTTTTTAAAATAAGGAAGACAAGAACTTTTTATTTCTTATGTTATCAAAATAATAACTATATGGTTAAAAAAAATTCTATTTTGTATCATTTTAAAATAAATAAATAAGTACAATTCAAATCAACATTGATTTCAAGCACTACTTCTACCCACTAACCATTTATAGATTAATCAAAATTAGAACAAAAAGAAAAAGAAGATGATATTATAGAGATCAGCAACTCAACTCTAGTTTTTTTTTTTGGTAACCCAGCTATGGAGCTGGTTCCCATAATATATGAGAAGATGAACAATCAAAATAAATCTTAAACTCAACTTAAAATAGAAGTGGAGGTATTAACTAAATGGAATTTCAGGAAAAAAAAAACCTAGAATGAGTTTTTTGAAGTTAAACATTGTCCTAGAAAAATGGGAAAATGGGTAGTTGTTAGGGATGCAAAAGGGTTGGATTTAAAGCAAAATCATGGTGGATTTAGATCCATCTTCATAAATTTGGCTTTGAATCTCACATGGAACATATGCATTGTTTTTAGATCATGCATCAATTTAAAAGAAAAAAAAATCTAATTCCTAATCCCGATCCAAAATAAGATAGAAAGTACATTAGTATAATTAGATAAACTGCTTCAAAATAATTTTTTTTAAATATATAAGTGGAGTTTTAAAACAGTATATAATTAAGGTTCAATAGATTCTCAAATATGAATATAACTCAATCTATGAAAGGCCTTAAAACCAATATATAATTTATAAATAGTTTTAATATTTGAGTGAAATGGTCAGAAAAGCTTATCTTCTGCTATGATATCAATTCACTGAACCTTTACAAAGTTGAAAGTTGAGAAAGATTTCTGAACTTTTTAGCCAGTTAGGTGCATGATCGACACTAGCAGTCGATCTGTTCCCATCTCCGTCATACAATGAAGTAAGCGTGTAATACTGCGATTCCTTTGTCTGTTGGTCTTCTCCCTGGGACTAGCAACAGCTATCCATGAATACTTTCTGGGGCATTATCATTTATCACTCAAAGAAGCCATGAGTGGAAGGAGTAAACTCTAAAATGGGTCAGCCTTTCGAAAATCAGCCCAGCTCATAACAAACGTTGTTTGGGCATTTAAAATGTACCCAATTTTTACTCCAAGTGGGAGGATATCCTACTATAAGATTGAACATACCACTAATCATATTTACTAGTCACATAATTAAGTGTGACTTTCTCTGGCATTCATAAAATCTACAGTTCATTCGGATGAGTTACGGTTGTCACGGGTCCCCCAGCCCTATGAAATTCATGGACATTCCACCTTGGGGACGTTTTCAGATCTTACAAGTAGTATCAGAACGGAGTTCCTCTCGAGTGGTATCCTAACACAACCAACAGACCACAAAACGGGTTCAAATCTCCTCTCAGATGGTATCCTAACACAATCTACAAATCATAAAATAACCATGGCCGTGCTTTTTCCCATCACCTATTGGTTTGGGGATGACTGATGATAGTTTAATAGGGTCAAAGATTTTAGATGACAATGCTCCATCTTATTGGAGGATCAACTTTTATTGAAGTAAAATTCACAAATATCGAATGCATAAGGTTTTTAGAGGAAGAGGATGAGGATGTGGACTCATCAACTACCGGATGTGGCCCGGGCCGTTAATGAGTGTCACTACACAGGGAACCAACCACGCGGTGCCGACTTTGAAATCTTACCTTGAGAGATATTTGTATTGAAGAAAAGTTGGAAGCCTTTTCTTGCTTCTTCCTTTTTTATAGTATAGTTGAAAAGGTCAATAAACTCAAAACTATTACTTAGGACTGGCAGTTGTTTCTTGAAATTAATTTCAAGAGGAATTTTATGTGTTGGATGTTCTAGAGACTTGACATAGACTTTCTGGAATTCCTTTGATTTTTTTTTTTTTTTTACCATGATCAATAATCCTCTTATAGATGTTGCTTAGGCTACCCAAATTCCTATTCAACATGAAAGGGATGGATCCCTCTTTGTATCCGTAGATAGGGAGATGCTCACCCATGGGCTACCATTGGATTTATATATTTGTTTAAAAAAAAAAAGGGATCTTTTAAAATATTGCCTTTGGCCTTTAAAATCCTCAAGTTCTCGAAGCCTATTAATTTGCACAGGAAATGCTTACATAAGGTTTCATGGTGAAAATGAGCTCCATCAGCTACTAATAAAGAGGTGTAAGGAAATTTAGCGAAAAAAAAAGAAAAAGAAAAAGAAAAGGCAAAACGGAAGGATTCGAGGTGGAGATGTAAATGCAACCCTCACTTTCCTAAGATTTAAATTCCTGCAGGGATGGCGGGGTGTTCAATTCCGACCTCCCCTTAGATTCAATTTCCATTAGAGAGGAGATAATTTTATGGTAATTTGTGAAACTTCATTTTTTTTTCTTAAAATTCTAGCCATTTTTAGCCATAGAAATCTTAAAGTTCTTATGTATTAAATTCTATGAGACAAATAGGATCATAATATTACTAATGCAGGGGATTTTAATAGAATTTGAAAACAGGTTTTGGGAAAATTATAACTCTCTCCAATAAAATTCCTCAAAAGTACGGCAAACAAATTCCCACTTATTAAGCAGTAACTAATTGGAGAACAAATGCCCAGTTTGCCACTATTACTTATTCATTTTATTTCTAAAATAAAGAGGGGCTTTAGAGCCTATTTGTTTCATCTAACTAGATTCCTAGGAATTCTAAAACTTCACTATCCAAATCCAACCATTAAATAGCCTCTCCCTTTAATAAAAATTGTTTCAAAGGAAGATGGAAAATGAATACCCAGGCATCACCTGGCAATTTAAACTCTAGAAAAGACAAGGTCTTGTCTATATGCCACCTTATGTCCTTTACCTCTCACCTATTTATTCATTTAACCACAAATTCTAATGTATTCTATGCAAATAAATAGGCCCTTTGAAAGGGAGTTGCTATTGGCACACAGGGTTTTCTCCCTTCCCACACACACAATTTTTTTTTTTAAATACCCTATGAAATTACCTTTTTACTCACCCTCTCCCTTTCTCTCTACCCACCTCCTCCTTCACCTCCGGTCGATGGTGGATCGGACAGCTAGGCGGTCGCCATGATCTCCAGGCTGCCCGATCTACCGCCGGTCAGGGAAAGGATGGGAGAGGGAGAAACAGAGAGAAGGGAGAAAAAGAAGGAGAGAGAGAGATGAAGAGGGAAAGACAGGGAGAAGAGAAGGGGGAGAGAAACCAGAGGGGGAGGGAGGAAGAATGGGAGAGAAAACAATGGGAGGAGGAAGGAAGAGAGGGAGGGAGAGGGAGAGAAAACAGTGGGGAGAGAGGAGGGGTAGGCCGTCGCCGTCGGTGAAGGGGGAGGTGGGGGGAGAGAAAGGGAGGAGGAGAGAGAGAGAAACAGTGGGGAGGGAGGAAGAATGGGAGAGAAAACAGTGGGAGGAGGGAGGAAGAGGGAGAGGGAGAGGGAGAGAACAATGGGGAGGGAGGGAGGGAGGGAGGGAGAAGGGGAGGAGAGGGGTCGGTCGTCGCCATCGCCGTCGGTGAAGGGGGAGGTGGGGGAGAGAAAGGGAGGAGGAGAGAGAGAAACAGTGGGGAAGGAGGAAGCATGAGAGAGAAAACAGTGGGAGGAGGGAAGAAGAGAGGGAGGGAGAGGGAGAGAAAACAGTGGGGAGGGAGGGAAGGAGGGAGGGAGGGAGGAGGGGAAGAGAGGGGTTGGCCGTTGCCATTGCCGTCGGTGAAGGGGGAGGTGGGGGGAGAGAAAGGGAGGAGGAGAGAGAGAAACAGTGGGAAGGAAGGGAGGGAGGGAGGAGGGAGAGAAACAGTGGAGAGGGAGGAAGAGGGTGGGGAGGGGGGAGGGAGGGAGAAGGGGGAGGAGGAGAGAGAGAAACAGTGGGGAGGGAGGGAGGGAGGCAGAACTACTGCCGGCCGGAGGTGAAGGGGGAGGGGGGAGAGAGAAAGGAAGAGGGTGGGCAAAAAAATAATTTTACAATTTTTTTTTTTAAAATGTGTGTGTGGGAAGAGAGCAAATTTGTGTGCCAATAGCAGCTCCCTTTGAAAACCCTCTGAATGTTCTACACACGTATAGGGATGTAATTGGGTCCTTGATTCTCCGATTAATCGGACGTTCTTACCCTCGATAAGTAAATGGGTCCGGGTTCGTTTCCACCTTGGTTCGGACCCGTGGACCCGAGACCTGACATATTACCTCAATTTTAAAAAATCTCTCCAAAAAATCATTTTTTTTAATATCATTCTCTACCTAGATACAGACCCGGATCTAAACCCGTCCTATATATGGTTCTAGAACCGATTCTGGAGCCAAGAAACCGGTTCCGAAACTATTCCAGGTCCGGATTTAGTTCCACATTCTCCTTAACAGTTCTAGTTTCAGATCCACCATGGACCCGGACTGGAACCAATGTGTTTACAATCCTACATGCTTATATTTCTATTAATTTTCATAAAATGCAGGTGTGGCATCATTAGTATATTGAACTAAAGTTGAATGGTCCACTTGACTGGGACCCATCTTCCAGTAATCCGTGTTGGTTGATCCATGACATGGACTTATTCCAACTTGCCTGCTGGACACGGTTTGTTATCAACCGTTCATTTGCAAATTGGCCATCAATATAGAGCGGAATTGTTCCTCTTAGGAGATACTTTCTTGTGGACAAGGCGCTTCAATTTCATCACTGCCCGTTTTGGAGAGTAATAGTTGAAAATCCAGAGGCAACAATAGATTTCCTTCACTAAAATAAATAAATAAAAAAATCTCTTTTGGCTATTATGTGGGAGGAATTGTAAACTATCTTAGTCCTTTGTTTGTGCTGATTTATATATGCAAATTATTTACATATGTAACGATAACATATGTGTCACATTTGTTTTCTTGGATTTATGCATGTGGTGTGTAAATGAGGCAATTTTTACGCCTCCACGTGTGAAAAGGGTTCACATCCCTCTTGAGAAAAGGGACGATAGTTCTTCTCACCTGGGGCCCATAAAAGACCTCTATTTTTTCTTATAAAACTAGGACCCACATCTGTAATCGAAACCATTCATTGTTAATTGAACTAATTAACCCTAAGACCTTGAAGCTAATTATCTTATATTTTTGTTAATTTTGAATAATTTGTGAAAGGTCCCAACATATAGATCTAATTTTTTGGTCCGTAGGCCTCAAATTCAAGATCCAAACTCTTCAAGATTCATAAGAAGTAAGATTTCATATCTTAGTTTTTCATGGATTTTGAAAATTTTATTAAAAAAATATCCAAAAAAAAAATTCTAAAACCTTTGGATATGCTCGCTACCATATAAAACTGATGATTTTGACGAACATTGTAATGCAATTCATATGTATAACACTTCGATAAATAACATAGGCATATAGGCAATTCACAAATATAAAAGGGACGCAACTCCTTAATCCATGTTCAAACCTTTTAATTGGAGGCCCCCTCCATTATTTTTTTTTTTTAAACGGTAACAAAACTTTATTAAAAAGAGAAAACAAGTACAAAGCAGAAAAAGTAAAAGAGAGAAAAGTTAAAAGAGATGGTACAAGATATTATACCAATCCCAACCCAATTACATAATCACACACACCCATGGAGACAACCTCTCATTATTTTGCTTGGTTAGTGCATCCGTGATCGAGTTGGCTGAGAAAAAAGACATTTAGAGTAGCTGAAAGCTTCCTAATTTCATTAAAATGAAATTGAAATTTCTAGAAATTTTTTTTTTTTTTTGAATACCCAAGGCCCCCTCTGATTTTCATGGGTCTAGGTGGAAGATCCCATAATAGGTGGCCATATTTTATGCCAAAAGAGGACACACTCTCTCTCTCTCTCTCATGAAATTGACTAAATAGCATAAATCAATCAACCAATCAGCAAGAGAGAGAATAGAATCAAGCTCATTTGATTGATTATTAAGCCACTTTTCTTTTTCTTTAATGCCAATGAGTCAAACTCATTGATCGGGCCAGAGAAAAAGAGCACTCCACACACGTAAAAGTGTAGGTACCTGGTTTAAACCTGTGTAGGTACCTGCGGCCTTAATGATTCGATTCTCTGCTAGGAACAGGCACGCGTGAGAGGAGAACTTTAACCATATGACTCAAGAATAAGAACTGTTTCATGCTTTCAAGTTTCGAGGGAGATGTATCAGACAGAAGGCGGCTCAGATGTTTATGCTTTTTCAGCCACCATTCATTAGAATCACCAAGAAATTCCTAGGATACATCATATAGAATAAGAAGGCCCTCATCTGATCAAATGATTAAACTAGTGGACTCTCCACATGACAAGATACCAATCATTTATATAAACTACTGGTCGAGAACTGAATGACATTATATCTACAATGGGATCATTCCCACATATCTTTTCCTCATTTCTTTGAAATAAATTTTTTTTTTGAATGCATCTGCATTGGAGATTATAGAAAATAAAAGGAAATATATTGCGATCAATGTGAAGTTAGAAGAAAAATGTAGAAACAAATTAATATCATTTCTAAGACGAAATTGGATGGATGCTTTCGAGTTTTTTTTTTTTTTTTTTCCTTAACAAAAGATGGTCCATCATTGAATCCCCCCAATCCCCACAACCCCTCATTTAATTTGTTAAAAGAACACTCCATGCACCACTATAAAAATCGTCTCTCTCTAGACACCCTAGCGGCAAGGGTGTCTCATCTCACACAGCTAGCTGTCTAGAGATCGAGCAAGCACATTGTATTTAAATGAAACACTGAGTCCTTAACACTCATAAAAATAAAAATGAAAAAAACATTCTCTCTTTGTTTCTCTCATATAATTGGAGAAACATGAGGGAGAAAGGGGTCTTATAGGTCCTCAGGTAATATGGTAGCGTTTTGTTCTCTTCCTGTCCTGATTGTGATCATTCATCATCTACCAGGGTCCCACGTTTAGTGGGCCACATGAAAAAATCACCGTTTGTTTAAGCTTTGTTTGGTCGATATGATCCCTTGCGAGGGAAGAATACAAACAAACAATATTAAACTAATTCAGCATCTATATATATGGACCCTGGAGAGATAACATAAGCCCTCAATAGGACGAATCTTTTCTTTGTGGAGTGTGGACAATCCACACTAGATTAGAGGTCTTGATCAACGCTGGAGAGTAACAAAGGGGAGATGATGATGGAGGTCAAATCAATTATCCGATGAGCCCAAATATGGATCTGTCCCGTAATGCTAGCAAATTGGATGGTTAGAATCCTGAAAATTAGGGTTCATGAGGAACCTGTTTGAAGTTTGACTAGGGCCGGCCCATTTAGTTATCGGGCCTATTATTCATTAATAGATCCAGATTATGGACCTGAAAGGCATGACCCATCCATGTGTAAATGAACTGAATGTTTGATTAATGATTGTTTTTTTATTTTTCAAAATTTAATATTCTAAATGAATGTTTTTTTTTTTTTTTTTTTTTTCACGCCCCTGAACTCCTAGGACTTCATATTAGAATGGATTGTACCAAACATTATTAAAGAGGAATTGCATTCCAGGGAATTCATGGTAAATGGATTGTACAAAGATTATGAAGGAAGTTATCGGTAATTTACATTTAATTAGCTTTTAATTTTTTTTAAATTTTATGTATGTCATGATATTCATATATTTTTAATGAACAATAATTTTTTTAATGTATAACTGGATGTATTAATAATTCAGGTAATGATTCAAATTCAGAATATTACTAAAAATCATTCTGCAGATTTTGTTAATTTTTTTTTTTTTTTTTTTTGATAGAATGCTGATTTTGTTAATTAGAGATGATTCTACAAGAGCTTTGGCGAGGAAGTTTATCACAGCTCATTCTCAGCACAACTCATTTTTTAATTTGGTATAATTTTCAACATAGGAAAGATGCCATAGGCAGCCTTATCCTCCAAATCTGAGTATCTACTCAACTCACCCATGTTGCAAAAAGCACCTTCAAGCTCAAGGATAAAGGCTACTCTTGCTCCAAAAGAATATGCATCTATCTGCATCTACTATTATAATTTACACAGCTTAAAATCCTTCAATTTAAAGAAATGAGCAGCTGGGTCTGGAATTTCTCTGTGACTAGCTAATATCATTAATAATCGGACATCTACTTCCTGTTCAGAAAGGGCCCGGGGGGGGGGGGGGGGGGGGGGGGGGGATATGACATACAATAAAAATGACATTTCTATTGATTTTCAAGCTCCCATCCTAATTATTAGGAATTCAGTTGACTCAAAATGCCGAGTGAAGTGAGAAATGCAAGAATTCCTTGGTAAGCAAACCCCAAGGTCCAGCTTTTTGCTTAAAATCGCTTGATTGACACAGGACTAAAAGAAAAAATTTAGAGAGAGAATTTTGTTCCAGGGTTTAAGATCTCAGCAGCAAATGAAGGCATTAAAGGGTTGGAAGAGATGCCATTTAAGTGAAATCAGCATGGCATATTAGTATCACCGAGTCTAATAAAAAAGAGGATCAAACTCAAATTAACTTTATTAAGGCCAAGAAATGAAAAAGAAGAGAAACAAAAACACAATTTTGAGCTCCACTGAAGAAGCTGGATCATAAATTCTACAATCAAAATGCAACAAAAGAAAAAGAACAGAATATATAAATTTGATTCTACATCCATTATATATGATTATCAGACCCTTCATCTCCAATATCATCACTTACATGTCCAGCAGAACTGCTATCCACATTCATATCCTCTGATACAGTTACTTCTTCCGCAGCTGTTTTACTCCCATCCCCAGAATGGTTGTTCTGCGTCTCATTAACCACAGTTGGTTGCTTTTCCATCATCCCTGACAATGCCAATCTTGGAGACCACTCAAGAACATCATCTATTATATTTGAAACACGCTTATGGTACCTGCAGAAAGATAATAGTTTTGAGTTGGTATACGGATAATAGAGAGAATTCCTACTATCCTGCTGGCAGCGAAAAAGTCCCTATTGGACAGGAGTTTCTAGCTGGAAACACAGTTATTCCACTCTTACCCGAAGGAGGGTGTGTGTGTGTGTGGAAGGAATAGATGGCTCTAACATCTGCTATGCTTTCATGCAGCCAAAATCAGAAACCATAAAATGCTGTTTTACCAATTATTATCAACCATACACCACATCAACATGCCGATAATGATTACCAGCATGAAAGGTCGAACACCAAATTCAGACAGTCTTGTTTCGAATTTCAAGGCTTCATGATGCCTTGAGGAGCAGATATTGGATAGCCATCATCAGTCTGTCAAACTATCACACTGCTATCCATTTGGGATACAACATAAAGCAACTACAAGGTTAATATCAAATCTTGAATTCGGTTAAACACTCACAATTATGAGGTTTCTACTAACTTATATATAATACTCTGCACATATTTTAGAAGTTTGATGGTTTCCATCAATGTTTTAGAACTCTAAGATGAAAGGTGACAAATGCCAATTGCTCAGTGTGTGAGGCATAACTGCATTAAGCATCAAAATGTGGATTGCAGGCCTCTCGAGCATGCCTTCTTTAATAAATGAATATACATATATAAAATATATTAATATAATAAAAACAACTGCAGGTTGGCTGTTTCAAGCCTTCCAATGAGTTAATCAGGGTTGACTTAAGCTAGTTGTTAGTTACATTATCCTTGTTACGCTAGTTAAAACAAAAAAAATACCACTTTTTCTTTTTCACGGTACATTTTTATCTTTAAAGCAGGATGTGTTAGTGGCACATATGCCCTCAACCCAAAATATTTAGCGTGATTTAGCACATGCTTCATCTGGGCCGTACAACTCAAATATACCTCAGACGATGACACATGCTCCAAATGCATGGCACACCGCAAACTTAAGTCCCACTCCCAGGGCATTTTACGAACACGCCCCCTCAAAGCAAGCCTCAATGCGTAATTATGCATTAATAATAACACTTCTTTTAACTTTCTTTAAAAAACCAGCTACCCTTCTGGTTCCTTTTTTTTTTTTTTTTTTTTTTTTCTAGTTTTATAAAAGAACTTTTAACTGCTCCTAGGATTGCAATCTGTGAAATTTAGAGAACAATAACGGAAAATCTAGAAGACATTTCCGGAAAAAAATCTTTGATATTTTAGTTTGTCAAAACTTAAGAATGCTAAACAAATGAAAAGAAAGGAAATGCTTTCCAATACTTTGCAAGTTTCTTTGAAAACTGCTGAACAGTTTTAACATATCAATTTTATTTCCAGAAATCTGATGGAATCAAACTGTTCAGCATATTGATTGGCTAATGTTAAGTGCTAAAATATTCTCCCAAACAGGTGAAATGAAAGGAGCTACAGTCCTTCACACATGCAAAACAACATGCATGGATTGGATGCACAAGTGAACTTCTCTGCCCTTTTCTGATACAAGAAAGAAGTTCTGTAGTATAATAATTTACCACAGAAAAGTTCGATATAATAATTATAAAAAATGAGGTCGATAAGGTATGCACGCAGTGCAGGTTTATGCCAGAAGAATGTCTTAAGCTAAATGAATTCATGATACATACCTGGCTCTGGCAGCTTCATCAGGTGCATGGTGCCTTAGCAGTAATATGACCAGAACAGCCCCTATTGCATATGTAAGCCGAGCAGTCCACTTGGGCCGTTCTCCTTCATCTTTCGTGGGCCAAAACTGGAATAACTCAGACAATGTTGCTTCTTCGGCTAGGATATTGGGGAAGAACCAAACCCTCTTTCCAAGTATAATCCATAGAGCACCAAAGATTACACTTCTCACTGTAACGTCAACAAAGAAAAGGATCGTTTCACATTTCATCTCTTAATAGAAATATAAAATAGAGTTTAATCTCAGAGTAGTGGACAGACCACAAGATAGAATGGAACTTACCCGAAAGCAGGCTCATTATTAGCAGAAGAATCCCAGCACAAGAATACAGTACTATCAGCTTCAACTGGTGGGGGAATACAGGGAACAAACAAATCGCTAGGGTTGCCACAGGCCAAAGGAAGGAGAGAACTGTCTGCCAAAGAGGCCGTCGTTTTACAAATGTCCATGCAAAAAAAGCATCATTTTCTGAAAAGACTTGATCCTGGCATGACAAGGAAAAAAATAATTTAAATAAGATGCCAAATGTAACTTGTAAGGACATTGTAACAAAGGAACACCAGGTTTGCTCTACACAGATGTAAAAAGTAGCAACTACGTAGCAACCAAGAAAAAGAAAGGGATAAGCTAAGTTCAATCACCAAGGGTCTGTTCTTTTACATAGAATACATAGGAATTCATGGTTAAATAAGCTTCATCTTTAAGAATATTAAAGAGGTGAGGCGTGACGGATATAAGGCGACGGAGATGGGACCTTAACTTTCCTAAGATTTGAATTGCTAGAGTGATGGTTGGGCATTCATTTCTCATCTTCCCTTGATTCTATTCCCATAAAAGAAAAGGTTATTTGACACTCATTTTTAGATATTCAACTCTGATCTTCATTTTTTACCACTTAGGGTCGTTTGCCTTTTACACCCGTGATAGGAAAATGGGTTTTACATATGCAAATGTCATATATGCAAATGTTTCACATGTGAAACACATTACCATATTTGCCAAAATCCCCATTTTCACTAAGCAAATTAGTTCATTCAACGGTTCTAGATGTATTTGGATTTTTTTGGAAATTTTCACAAATTTCTCAAATTTCATAAAGACTAGAGATACGAAACTAAATGTTGTGATATTTACCATTAATACAAGAATATTAAACCTTTAGGATCATAAACTGGGCGCCCATATAAGTGCAGAAAATTAGATCTATAGGTTGGGACTTTTTTCACAAATTACTCAAAATCTATGAAGGTTTAAGATAATCAGCTTCAAGATCTCGAGGTTTATTTCAATAAACAGATTGAATAGTTTGGATTACAAATACGGGGCCCACATAAATGAAAAAATAAAGGTGGCTGATGGGTCCCACAGGAAAGCAAACAATGTGTAAAAAATGTACCAGTGCCTTACGCAAAAGAGGCGTGAGTGATTTTCACACATTTTTAGGTGTGAAAATCTTCGTGTAAATGGCCTTATTTACACACCATTTCCATCCCCCATTTACTCAGTACACGTGTAAATGAGCACAAATAAACGTGGAGATGTGTAAGTATTGCGCATGTGAATCATTTACATATGTAAATAACTGCAAACAAACAACTCCTTAGAGCTTGTTTGCCTTTTACACATGGGATGGGAAAATGGGTTTTACATATGTAAATGTAACTTATGCAAATATTACACATGTGAAACAAATTACCATGTTTGTCAAAATCACAATTTTCACATGAGTAAATGAGTACATCCAATGGTTTTAGTTGTAATTGGAGTTTTTGGACATTTTTGGCAAATTTCTCAAAATCCATGAACTAAGATGTGAAATTAAACATCTTGATGTTTACCATTAATACAAGAATACTGGTGCAGCCCGAATCCGCGATCGAAGAATAAACCAATCTCCCAAAGGATTAATCAAATCCAAAGATGGATTCAGCCACTAGGGCGCCCTCACAAAAGGAGAAAACACCATAAGAGATTAAAAAAAAAAAAAAAAAACACCTTTCAATTGATTAAAAATAAGCACTGCATTACAATGAGGCCTAACATCCTCATATAGAGGAATTGGCTTGATCCCTAAGCAACAATATTTCCTAATATCTGAATAATGCCTAAAATAAAATAGGAAACTCACTAATAATAATCCTAGGCAAACCAAACTACTTAATAATACTCCTAACTAAATGGATGTCCCGTTGGGCCTATAGACTAGACTCAATGGGTTGGCCGACCTATTGTCTGGCCTGCACCAAATACTGAAAGGTTCGGATCATGAGTTGGGGGCCCACAATAGTGCAGGAAATTAAATCTCTTTTTTTTTTGGACATTTTCACAAATTACTCAAAATCTATGAAGATTTAAGATAATCATCTGCAAGATCTTGGGGTTTATTAGTTCAACAAACAAATTGAACGACTTAGATTGCAAATATGGGGCCCATATGAATAAAAACTAAAGGTCTTTGATGGGACCCACAAGAGAAAAAATCCCCGTGTGGAGACTATACTAGTGCCTTTCTGCAAGAGGGGATGTGAATCACTTCCACACCTTTGTAGGTGCGAAAATTTGGTGAATAAATGGCCTCACTTACACTCCATTTTCAGAACTTATTTACACATCATATGCATAAATCAGTGAAAACAAACTGACAATACGTAACTATTATCCATGTGAATCATTTATGTAGGTAAAAAATGAGCACAAACAAACGACCTGAAAACATAAAGTAAGAAATTTTATGCAAACATATGAAATTGCATTCAGTTACTAAGTATTCTACGCAAACATAAAGTTCTCTATTTCCATCTATCCCTGCAAAGTTCATATTGTTGTCTTACCCAAAGACACAATACCTGTTGCACTCGTATCATCTCTTTGTTTAAAACTGGAGACAAAATTGCCCTTAAACGCCGTTTATGACTTCTTTTTTCCCCTCTAAGTTCTCCCAAAAGCTAGAATCGAATTTTGAGAGAAATTCAATTGATTGGTTCTCTCTATACAGGGCACAACATATCAACAGTTTGGATTGACAACATAAGATGAACTTGGACACAATCAACAACCAAGAGAACTATATAACTTCACGGGGCCAAAGATTTGTTACGTCCACACACAGTTCCTCAAATGTGGGTTTCACATGCAGCCACAAGTGAACATACCACACATGTACGGATGTACCACATCCAAGCCACAAGAAAAGTGAATCCCATCAAGAAGACAAACTGACCAATAAAACAAGCCTTCAATTATGCTGACTACCAATGTAGGTTTTAGTGTGGACCACTGAATTTTTTACCCCAACTACCTACCTGCGTGGCCCATAAAATGAATGGAACCCCTTAGATCTCAGGCAAGTTCATTGACAGTGGGGTCCACTACAACCAATCCTCTTGGTGATTGTGGAAAAAAGGCTTAAAGGTATTTACACTAGTTCCTCAAACAGGATCCTAGACCAATATCAATGTGGGATTTATCAGACTAGTTTAAGACACAGCAAGATTGTTAAAGAATCTGCCCAAACGTTGGCACAAGCCAACAAAATTACTCAAGAGTAAAACCCAAAGAAGAGGAACTCTTAAATATTATTGATTTCCTTTCCAATTTAGAACCCAAAGAAAGTAATTCCATACTACACTAGGATTTCCTTTCCTTACAATCAATATTCATTGAATTTAGACTCCAATAAAATTGGAAAATTAAATCGAAGGAAGATACTAACAAAAATAATTATCCCAAGAGATATATCAAAGGACACTGATTTATTTCCTTAATGGTCCTGTTGACTAGCACACAACTCAAAGGACTTGTTAGGCCAGTCATGAGCCTAGGCTTGGGTCCAATGGACTTGGGCCTGACCCATGAGCCTTGCTCCCACTTGATGCCAACCGGGCTACATCAACTCTCCCCTGCTTGAAAGGACTCAACTCCAAGGAGTTGAGAGCCTAAAATTGCAAATAGAGGTCAAGATAAAGTCGCTGGAAGTCTATAGTCGTAATCCACAACATTGGAAAGAGGACATCATTGCCAACAGACCAGAAACTTCTGACACCCACCTTTACACGTGGACCATGGATACAATCTAATCATCAAGAACATTGATGATTGTGTCTCTAGTTGGAGGAATGGTTGGAAGTGTAAAAGCATGCACCTCTTTCCCATCATCAGTATGGTGCCCGTGATGGATGATAAGATCTTCTAAAATCCAAATTAAAGGTAGGGCCGATCGCTAATCTGGTGGGAGATCTAGAACATAAGCATTGGCACTAATCTTCTTTATGATTTGAATGCTTCAAGGATTAAGCTTCTGAGGATCCAAGGAGTAGTTGTTCAGGATGAATTCGGACCTAAACCAGATCTCCTGCAAATTCAACGAAGCTGTCTCAAATCTGCATGTTGCTTACGACTCTTGTTATTTGTAGTGATATTGTGTCAAACTTCGTCATGTACCTATTGAACATGGCGGATAAAGTCATCTGCAGGTCTTAACTCCATGGGCAGAGGAACTTAGTCAAATTGGAGGCATGGACGTATATTAGTTACTAGCTCAAAAGGAGACATCCTTGTAGACCTATTGACTTAGTTATTATACATAGCCATATGATCACAGACAAGGCACGGTAATAACTTCTTCAAACTGCAGTTTAGCACTTCCATTTGACCATCGGTCAGAGGGTGATAAGCACTAGAGAGCTGAAGCTTGGTCTTTGTTGCTATCCAAAGAGTCTTCCAAAAATCATGATATGACACAATCGTCTTTGGAAGCCTATGAAGAGGGACTTCCTCTCGAAAAAGTAATTGAGAGATCTCCGCACAACTCTCAAATTTTTGCAAGGGCCGATTTTAGATGGGGCCAAACGTATTTATTTCCAATGAATGCTAGATAATTCTCTCACATGTTCGCTGATGGATGTGGCTAGTAGGTAAAGCTATACCCCTCGAAATAAATATCCATCATGAATGCTGAAGTATAAGTGTCTCACATGCTCACCATTAAGAATGACTGCATAAAATTGTTTGAAGTCCTTGTCTTTAGCATACTCCCACAATATCTCTTCAAATCCTAGAACAGCGATTGACATTGCTGACAATAAGTGTGCACGACAGCTCAAAGCATCAACAACCTAATTGTCTTTGTTGGACTTGTGTCAAATCAAAAAGGAAAACTCTTGAAAATATTTGCTCCACTAGACACAACGAGCATCCGTCTTCCAAATGCTTGAGTGCCTCATGGTTAGAGTACAAGACATACTCTTTGCCAACCAAATAGTGACACCAATGCGACAGCATCTGACCAACGGCATAAAACTCCAAGTTGTAAGTGTAAGGCACAAAACCAGAGCTTTTGTTGGTGCTCCTAACGAAGTACGGCACCTATACTGATGTTGGAAGCATCACAACTCACTTCAAATACATTCTTAAAATCTAGAAGGCTCAAACCTGGAGCTTCCTTTAGTTTATGTCTGATCGTATCAAATGCTCTTACTGCTGCACTTGACTGGCGAAACTCTCTTTGCTTCATGCAATTGGTGCATTCAGCCATGATGCTGCTGAAGTTCCACATAAGGCGTTCATAAAATGTAGCAAGCCCATAGAAGCTGTGAACTTCGGAGATAGTGGTAATTGTCGGCCAATCAACAATGGCTTTCACCTTGGCAAGATCTAGTTATATACCTGGTGGTTAGACAATGTACCTAACCTATGACCACCAAAGAGGTACTCATGAAGGTGCACTACTTAAGATTGATGCAAAAATGCTTGCAGCAAAAGAGACTGAAGATATGAGCCAAGTGATAGAGACGCTCCTCCTCTGAGTTGCTGTAGACCAGAACGTTGACAAAGTAAACAACAACAACGTCACCAGTCAAGGGGTAAAATAACTAGGTCATGACATGCATGAAAATGCTTGGTGCATTTGTAAGACCGAATGGCATAACTAGCCACTCATACAAGTTGTACTTCATTTTATATGTCGTTTTCCATTCATCAAGAAGTTGGATGCAAATTTGGTGAGGAGAAGATGCTAGCACCTGGCATGAGGTCCAACATACCATCAAGAAGAGGAATGGGAAAGCAATTCTTTACCGTGATCTTGTTGATAGCTCGACAATCTATGAATTTTTAGATCAAAGAACCAAGTTTTGACCAAGAAGTATATGGGTGGCATTAGGATTGTGTCACACGAAATGCCATCCCCGTATATGCCAATTTTAAAAGACACCAAGCACCAGTGGATCATGGGGATGGCAGTGTCATTGACGCATGCAACCTTGAAAGGTGTTGAATGCTTTTCAAGTGGCAATTTGAGCGATCACCTCCTGGGAGACAATGCTCATTCCACAGCCGCCATCAATGATCATATTGCAAAGTGTGCCCTGAGACTTTATCAGCATACAAAAAATAGTGGTTTGGTGCCAATCTTCTGCTTCCTCATTAGTGGTGGTAAGGAATCAGCGCATGATAAGTGTGGAACCTTCAATCTCAGATCTCAGCTTTGAATGCAGTTTCAACAGGGGAGTCCTCTAGCTATGGTACGGGCTCTAAATAAGGCTGCTCCATCTCAATGTGCTCATCGTAATACTCAGAGTCATTCTAGTAGTAGGGATCCTCATCATTACTGCAGTAATGGAGGTTCTGGCTTGTGGACATTCATTGGAACAGTGCCCTTTCTGTCTACAGCGGAAACAATCAACATCTCACCAGTCTCACCTAGGAGAATTAGAAACAGGACCTCGCCCTCTAGTGTTGGGTCCTTGTGGTGCTGGCTGCCCCTAGTATGCATTTTGTGGTGGGACTCTGCATTGGTTGTGGTTGTCCCAAAGTTGGAGTGTACATCAATGAGCACAGCTGGTTTGGAGGTGGTTGGTAGCCTTGTAATGGAGTTTGGTTACACTGTGGATCCCGGGCCTTTCCTCGAGGAGGACTCTCCAGCTGTAGAGCCGAATGTGGAAGAGTTTGTTGCTGAAGTTGTCACTGACTCATCGAGCCTTCCAATGAACACCGTCCACTGGCTCAAAGTCGTGCACCACCATCTCGCATTAGACCTCATGGCGTAGCCCAGCCCAATAGCGGTTAGCTGACATGCGACCAGCCTCTTCAAGCTTACTGACGATGAGGTCATTAAACTTCTCAGTGTAGTCATCTACCGATAACATTCCGTGCTTGAATGTGAGGAGATCGTGAAGATAGGTATCCAAGTAATCTGACGACAAATAAATATTCTCTAATTTCGCTCTCCCGTCAGTCCATTTGGTGATAGGAGGGTAGCCATGATGAGATTGTTGTCATCAATGCTGCACTGCCAATTTTTTGCTGGACCCTTTAGGTTGACCTTAACAAAGGCCACTCGTGAGCATCATCCATATAAAATAATCCTCAAGTGGAGTGATCCAGTCAACAAAAGCCTTTGCAGCAAGACAACCTATGAAATCCGAAAGTTCAACTTGAGCCTTTTTTCTTTTTTTTTTTGAAATGGTAACTTGTATTAATAGTATTAAAAGCTTTACAGTATAAAAGGACTATACTGAGAAGCGGTTGGGGAGGCCACCGCCCAAAAAGAGAGAAGCTAAAACAACAACTTGAACTTTCTTGGTGATATTGTTTTTCTTGTGTGGTTCCAGACGCTAATCGAGGCCTCTCTCTGCAAAAAGCTGCTGCATGAAGTCATAGACAGAATCTCAAGGGCCAATACCATTTTGATTCACCAAAGGTTCTGGCTGGAAGTTTGCCATTGGAATCTCCACTAGGACCAGGTCACTCATCATGTTGTTCTCTTTGTAGCAGGTCGACAACATCTTCTAAACTAGCTTCTCTTGGAATAACTCAATGATGCCATTGTCCCATTGCTGATCTTAAGCTTGTGACTACTACAGGTTATCGTATAAAAAAAAAAAAGCAAAGCAATGTCGACAAAAGAGAAGCAGAACATAGAAGATAGACAAGATGAGCAAGAAATAGCCTAGAAAGGAGTTGAAATTGGTCTAAAGATGGCTGCAGAAAAGGAAATGCAAAGATACGAAAACAAATGGGAAACAATGAGCAACCAAAGACAATACACATTTTTCACACTTGAAAAGTGATAAGAGATTCCTGCAAGTGGCGACAATGTGGTTAGCTGGGCCGGTTGAGAAGAATGGGGTTGGAATTGATGGGGGAAAGTTTTATGTATTTTCGAATTTAGGGTCTAGGGCCAAAATTGGGGATGACTGGAGCTCAATTTGAAATGATTTTGTAGGAAAAAACTTAGGGCTTGTGATTGGGTATAGGTTAAGGCTGGTTTAAGGTGAAAAGTCCGGATTAGATGCGTTTCGGAAGTTGGATTTGGGGCTTTTCTGGAGTGATGAAAATTGCAGAACATGTGTAGAAAAGTTGGACAACGAAAGTTACAGGAAATTAAATCTAAATGAAACATGGAATGTAAAGATAAAAAAGGAATGGACAAGGAACGGAATCAAACAAAAGGAAAAATGGCAATCTGAAGATGAAACGAATAATGAGGGAGTTGAATAAAGCTACTACAGGTTGTTGATCCATAACATGATCCACCAAAGATTTTGGCCTTGATACCAATATACTACAGCCGAATTGGTGGAAGGATCCGCCCAAACATTAACACCTTCATGCCAACACAAAAACTCAAGGGATCTACCCAAAGAGGAGGAGTTCCGAAATATTATTGATGTCCTTTCCAAGATACATGATAGATACTAAAATAGGCCTCTTCAAAATTCATTCACTTCCAATCAACATTCATCGAATATAAACTCTAAAAAAATAGAAAAACTAAATCAAAGGAAGATACTTGAGAAAATAATTATTCTAACGAAGATATCAAAGGACACATTGATCTAGTGCCTTATTGGCCATGTTTACTTGAATACAACTGGATTTGGGCCAATGGATCTAGGCCTGGCCCATGAGACTTGATGTGGGCCATCCTTTATCAATTCATCATCAATATCAAAACCTTATCCCATCTATTGGGGATGGCTTTGTAATGAAATCTGGTTTAAATACTTGTCTTTGGTTGCAACAATGAAGGCCATATAATGCATTACATATCATTTGTACATCTGTAAGGATTAGCCATTTTTATTTCAACTATCAAAAGTATCACAGAGGAGTAACCCATGTTTGATTTAAATCTTCCATACTAGTCTTAAGCTGTTTTTAGCATAACTAAAGTCTTCGGAAAAACAATATAACATTCAATATAAAATTTTAGTGGCGATGCAGTAGAAACCAATATGATCAAATAAGGGTTCGGTGATTACCAAAGCAAGTATGTAATAGGAGAAACCATTACACAATGGCCGTTACTCTAAACATGCTTAAACGAAATAAAATAAAATGCCGAGATAATTACAATACTATGCATAGTCCATCTAAAGATACCACCAGACATTTCTCCTGAAGAAGAAAGACTTAGCAAAGAGTGCAACTAATGATATGAAAATGTCTACCAGTTCTTTCCAATTAATTATTATTTTTATAGGCACTTACAGGAAAGATCTCCAAGTGCGCTGGCCAGGTAGATAACTTCTTCTTTCCTGGACGAAGAGTCTTTACAACACGATCACATCGCACTAAAAGGCTCTTCCTTAGAAGTGTATTGGCAATATCTTCAACTTCAAAACTTGTATCTGAACCAAGAACATCTTTAAGTTCAGGATGGCTCCTCAGAAAGCCAACAAAGTCCTTTCCTCTGAAATATTCAATACGTGTCTCTTGTAAAACAGCCCATCTTGATTCGAGTTCCTTATGATCTCTGACTTTCTCAGCAAAAATCTGGAACACATCTTTTCCAGTGGATTGCTTCTGCAAACACAGTTCCAGAAAGGAACAGAGCACGTGGAAATTTAAATTAGTATGTCATGTATGAACTTATTGCTGTGTCCGCAGTCCGCACCAAACATTCACTAAAACAGATAGAAAAAGAAAAGGAAGGAAAAAAGAACTTCTACCAATGAGTTGTGTGACAAGGAGATAATGGCCGTATGAAAAGCAAGAAAGAGTAATAAGAATCCTCAATACAATTTACTGTGATGTGAAATAAGCCCATGATTGATTGATAGTATACATTTTCTCGCAGTACAACAGCTAACACATTATTTCCATTCTTCTTACCTAAATTGGACTGCAAGGAGTACTTTGTAGGAGTATAGCTCACAGTTCAAGAAAAATGTAGTATAGGGAAACATGTAAATGTATGGGGCAGTGGCCTCAGCCACTAGGATAATCAGCCAACCATCAGTCTTTATCAGTAAGTAGAAAAGAAAGAAAGAAAGAATCCTCTGGTTTGCATACATATCACAGAGGTTTGATTTTCACTTGGATGCATGTATAGAAACAAAATTTCAAGCTTTGGTAATAGAACCAAAGAAAATCCACACAATATTTGATGTTTTGTTACCACAATTTCTGGTAATTTTTGAAGATCTACTTCATTTCAAAGCAAAAATTCTATCACTGAAGTAGAATATACATATATTGTTTTTTACTCTCCCATGCATCCTTTCACATTTTGGTAAAGGTAAGAATGTTCTTCACACAATATCAGTAGAATAGTATCTGTCCACCAGAACTGACCATTTCTCAAGAAGTTCAAACCCATTACTCTCTTGGGTAGTGTTTGTATGCAAAAGAAATTTGACCTTGATTGTAACAATTAAGTTGCCAATTGCAACAAAGCAACATTTATGAAGTTGGGTCAACTGCTGAGTGCACTGCCCACACCAAATCCAGAGCTAAAACCAACCCAAACTTCACTTGCATCCCATCTATCATGCCTGAAGTACCCCTTATTCTCTACCCATTTTCCTATCATTTCCACATGTGAAATACATATCACTAAAACAGTGACCTTAACGTATCTGAAATCTGCATCCAATCTGCAGATTGAGATTTTACTCTTCTAATTGGTTTCTAATTCACATTCCATCTTTAGTTTCGAGTATAAACAAGCAGAAACCCTAAATCCAATACAAGATAGCGTTAAACAAGAGAGAGAGAGGATTGAAAATGAAAAAGGAGGAAAAAGAAAGAGGAAGAAACCGAACAAATGGGATAGAAGATGACAAACCCTAACCTAAATGAAACAGAAAAGAACAACAAAGACATGCATGAAACCCTAGAGAGAGAAGAACAACAAGGAGCTATAAAGAAAAACCCTAGAAAGAGACCTTGGGAGGAGTATCGTTGGGATCTCTGGTGCCGTTGTGAGTCGCTGCTCGACGAACCCTCTTCTTCTCTGCCCCTGATTTCGTCATCTTCCCCTCCTCTCGCTCGCTCGCTCTATTTCTCTCTCTCTCTCTCTCTCTCTCTCTCTCTCTAAAGTTAAAACTGACATTCTTCGGTGGAGGGAGAGAGAGAGAAATAAACATGTGGGGCCACGGTTGGCCGATCAAATGTCGCATTTTAAAGTTGGATGGCTAGGATCTTACCGACATTAGCTGCCGTTGATCGGGCGATTACGTAAACTAGTAGATGATCGAGTTCGTGGGTCAAGTGATTAATTAAGTTTTGTTGTCTATCCAGATATTCTAGCCGTTGGACTGTACAAACTACAAACATGAGTATGCCCCCACCAGGGCTCAATTAGTGCTACGTCCACTACAGAGCCGGTAAAGATCAAAAGATCATGGGGGAAAACCTACCCGTTGTAATCTTTTGTGTATATGGAGATGCTATTACGAGAAATATCTTTTAACTTATATGAGAGATAGGGGTAGGGGCCTTCACATTTAATTTAAATTGTCAGCATTAGATATTGATATGAGGCCCCAACTCTATTTCTAATAGTAAAGTGAGAGATATCTCTCGTAGGATTATCTTTTATATATGGGAAATTCTCAAAAACTCCCTATATATATTAGCCAATTTATAAAATATCCACATTTTTAAGAGAATATTTAGGAGAGAAAATGGATAAGTGTACCATTGATAACAAGTGTCACAATTTCATTGATAAAAAGAGGGGCAGTTTTTTTTTTTTTTTTTTAAAACGCCCGGCGAGTTTTATAACTAGGACAATATTCAAGTGCATCCATCCCTCATCATTTGTGGTCCCCAAAAGGGGTGTCCCTCACCACAAATGATAAGGGATTGATGCACTTGAATATCCCCCTTATATATATATATAACCACTTTATCTATTGCTATCAAATTTAATGATTTTAGAATACATCAATTTTCAGAATTAAATGACAGCGAAAAAAGTAGATTGGTGCCAAAATTTAGATTTATGTCAGTTCAGCAGGGATAATGACATGGGTTGTGGGGAATTGATCATTAGAAGTCCTGCCTGATTCAATTACCTTTCAGGTATATAGCTTCTATAATAAACTTGTAAAAAGTGCTTATAGGTTTTGTCTCACTAAATGGGTGGGACTTGGACAAGCCTGACTCTGGCCCATAAACAGCCCAACGCTTGTGTGGTGAAATTACAGTATGAGCCCAGTCAATCAGACATGTCACGTAGGGACATAAATACATTTATTTCAGACAGGGATGACTGATTACAGCAACCCTGCCGACCCAACCAGGTAATGACAAATCTTATGTACAGATTGTGTAAGTCCAAGTCTCCAATTGGCCCGCAACATTAAAGATATGGGCACTATTAATGCACGGACCACTATTGTCCTAAATTTGGCCATTCCGGATAGTGGAAAGTTCTGCGTATTCAAGTTATAATCTATTAATCCCAAGGGGTTGGCCGAGTGGTCCGGACCACGGTTCCTCCCTCTTTCGGAACTAGAGATTTTGATATCGAGCCCCGGTTCTCCCTCTTCAGGAACTGAAGGTTGAATCCACTTGTACTACCACCTAGGAGCCACAGGGGTTTTACCCGGCATCTTTCTAGGCCTGGAGGGAATAGTCCAACCCAAAGGGTTGGGAACCCTCCATTAGGAAAAAAAAAGTTATACTCTATTATAGATGTGCAGAGATTTGATTTTTCTATTTCAACTTCCTCTGCTAAGGCTTCTTGATAACATGGTTGCATTGAATTATTATTCAAAATTTTACCTTGCCCACTGCTATGTGGTGTGCAAGATATTTTAAATTTTTTTTTTTTGCTAAATCCCAACTCCTTGAGTTGGACTAACCCTTTCGGACTGAGAAAAAAGCCGGGTAAAACCCATGCGGGCTCCAGGTGGTAGCACTAGTGGACTCAACCTTCGGTTTATGAAGATGGTAAAACCGGAGATCGATATCAGGACCTCTAGCTCCGGAAGAGAGTGGAACCATGGTCCTGACCACTCAACCAACCCCTTTAGAATTCCAAGAGATTTTACTTAGGTGTGGAAAATTCGGCTCGACCGTATCCGTCAACCACCCTCATACTCCAAGTCTCCTACCTGCATTGTATTTCAGTCGAGTTAGACCTGCATTTCAAAGAGTTGGGTTAGGGCCAATCTGCTCAACCTACATAACAGGCTCAACCCATTTCACTGGGTTAGGTTTAGGGCTGACCAACATATGTAAACCCATTCAAACAATTTTGTAGTTTGACATTTTGTTACTAAAATTACTATATTGTAATCGGAATGAGCCTAGCTTGTATTGGGCTATTTTCGGCCTATACCTTAACCCAAATACAGCCTTAATATTTGAAATGGATTGGATTTGAGCCAAGCTTCTACTGGTTGGGTTGGGTTAAAACGGTTGAACAACATTGAATGTCGGTTATGCAGGACGAATCGAGTTGACTCGAAATGGGTGCAGGTTGAAGTGATATCAGATTGCACTTCAACCCATAGATATGACTTGTCGACATGACAAATTTGGCCCGCTTGCCTCCCGTAGCTGGTAGTGATCCATCTAGAGAATAACACCTTATACCCAACAAGGTTGAACCCCACTTTTCACTCATATTGGGGTCTGGAATGGGTGGGTGCTTGCTCTTCTCTTTTAAAATCTGTGAATGGGTTCATCTAATCATCTATGATAAATCCAGCAAGCTCATACCATATGCCCACCTATAAATTGAAATTCATCCAAATTTTACTTCGATTGGAGTATTGCGCAAATGTGGGAATGCAATTTATTTCACTTGTACTAATCACGTAGGACACATTTGTATAGCACTGTGAAGACTTTTTTCAGTTTCACAAAAAAAAAAGTCCCCCTCCCCAACCCAAACAATTGGAAATGATTTTTCGCAGAATAGCAGAAAAATCAATTATTTTTTCTGCTTTTTTGGAAAAAAGCATGCAACTGCACAAAACCTAGGTCTTTATTGAAGTGCGGAAAATTTTTGCCACTTTTCACACTTTTTTTTCTTTAAGCAATCGCATAAAAGCACCATAGTTTAATGTGATCAAATCAAAAGTAAGATTTTGTATCGTGCCAGTATTTTCATGATAATGTGACATGAGACTTGGATTCTTGATTAGTGGACTGATATATGGAATTTGAAAACATAAAACATACTCCAATATTAAAATGATTGTGAGTTTAAGGATCATTTGTTCACGCTCATTTATATATAAATGATTCGCATGTATAATTATTATAAATTGTCACATCTGTTTTTATTGATTCTCTAATGGGGCATAAATGAGGTGTGAAATACTGTATAAATTTATCATTTTTAGTAGGGGTGTAAAAAAAAACCGGAAAACCGTCTAACCGAACCGAACCGAACCGAACCGCGGTTAATAACCGTATTTCACGGTTCGGTTACGGTTACGGTTAATGAAATCCAAAAACCGCATGGTTCGGTTCGGTTACGGTTTTCCATAATAATTCACGGTTATTAACCGAACCGAACCGTATCATACGGTTCGGTTAACCGTATGCGGTTAACCGTACCGTTTACAAATAAAAGAAAAAAATAAGAAACCGTATACGTACGGTTAACCGTATAATAAAGATTTCTAATCAATGTGATTTTTATCCAATTGCTCCTTATGTGTCATTTTACCTTCAATCATTCACATTTATCCCCTTATTTTCCACGGTTATTAACCGTAACCGAACCGTTTAATACGGTTAACCGCGGTTACGGTTTCCACGGTTTTTGTATATACGGTTACGGTTACGGTTTTAAAAGGTTATTAACCGCGGTTACGGTTCGGTTAACGGTTTTCCCAAATTAACCGGTTAACCGAACCGTTACACCCCTAATTTTTAGACTCGAACTTACATGCATGAACGGGAGATAAATGATTAGTTTGCAAAAATGATAGTACAAATCATGCACGGATGCACGTCCATGTCTGTAAAACATCATGGATTTGACACCATCAACCACCTTTGACTTCGTAGGCTCCAAATTCATGATATAAACCATTCATCTTTTTATTAAACTAATAAACCTCAAGAAATATAGTTTTATATCTTAAATTTATGGTTCATCTTTATTAAACTAATAAACCTCAAAAAATTTAGTTTCATATCTTGAATCTTCTTAGATTTTGATTAAATTGTGAAAAATATCATAAAAATTCAATATATGAAAATGGGAGCCATCTAATCAAGAGAGGATGTTTGGAAGGTTTCAAGTTGTCAAATCCTAACCCCAAAAGATTAATTAAAAGTAGTACCCAACTTTGCATGATAATTTGAAGGGCCTAATAACTCAGATGAGTTTCAGGCTTTGGCCCATTCATGATAATTCAGGTGGGAGAGGGAGATTACCAAGATCGTGCACTACCGTGTCCAACAATCCAGGTCATGGTAAACTAGCTAGTTTGTGTTGGTCCTTATGGGTCACACTATGCAACTAGCTACACTTTCTGTTTCATAACTCTTTATGTCAAAAAAAAAAAAAAAAAAAGCGAACTAAAAACTTATTCCTAATTGCCATTCTAATCCAGGGGGTTGGCCGAGTGGTCGGGACCACAGTTCCTCCTTCTTTTGGACCTAGAGGTCTTGGTATCGACTCCTGATTCCTCTTTTTCAGGAATCGAAGGTTGATTCCACTTATGCTATCACCTTAGAGCCACATGGGTGTTTACCCGACTTTCCTCTGAGCCCGGAGGGATTAATCCAGCCCTGAACTCTTCGATAGCAAAGAAAAAAAGTATTAAAAACTTAATCCTTTGCGTTCTAAATGTTGATAATTTAATATTCAAATTGCAAATTGATTAAAACAAGACATAGCCTTACAACATCAATAACTTGAAGTCTTACATCCTAAACCGAAACCGACTTACGCATTAGAAAGAGTTTTTTTATCAACAATGGTGATCCATAGATACAATTTATCTAATTCTATGCCCAACGAACAAGAATCACTAATTAATATGAAGCAAACGATGACCCACAAACCATGAATTGCAATGCCTCTTCTTTGAAGCTATGGTGTCCGATTAAAAAATCTCTTTTACATGTCCTACGTTAAAATGCAGCTCGGAGCATCCAACAGTAATTTGTTAGATCTACTAATTTAAATGCTAGAGCCATGATCCATGGATGGAGATGGATATGATAGGAATGTGTGGCAAAGACACACATTTCACGCATAAAAAGTGAAGTATGAAATTCAACACACACATTAAGCTACTTATTTTGAAGTATAAGAGTGCTAGAGATAAGAGTTGGGTTTAGATATACACTGCTTTTCAGTGTATACACAATCAAACTTATAATTTTCAGCTTCCCAATCGACCTATCCTGAAGATCCACACAAGCCCACCAGGATAAAAGAGTGACACGTGGCAAATTTCAATTGCCCCTGTAATGTTAAGTGATAAGATGATTGATGATGCACCAAGCTCTAAGAACCACTACTTTCATGGTGAGGTTTCTCCTTATTCATTTAGCTATATCCATTTCATTCTTCTCACATACAAACCAAGAGTCTCTGCAAGTGAGTGAGTGAGAGAGAGAGAGAGACCAAGAGAGCCCCTACAGACCCAGCTGAGAGATGGCATCCATTACCATGACAGCTTCATTGCTTGGTGGGATCAGCGTCTGCGAGCGCCCATCGGTGCACCATCGCGGGGCCATCATGGCTAAGGCAATGAAGGCCGAAGCTGCAGACCGGGCAGTGAAACTGAATTGCGACGAGGAGACCAACAAGGCTAACAATGGTAGGAGGGAGGTGATGTTTGCAGCTGCGGCTGCTGCCATTTGCTGCATTGCCTCCGGTCATGGCGATGCCATGGCAGCCGAAGGACCAAAGCGAGGTACCCCAGAAGCAAGGAAGGCATATGCTCCAGTCTGTGTCACCATGCCCACAGCTCGCATCTGTCACAAGTAAGGCTGAGAGGGGGGTGCCAATGCTCGCACAGGCAGGACTTGCATAATATTGTTGTCTAGGTAGTCTTGTGGTTGTCATTTGAATGTGCATGTGTAAGTAATGTGACTTTGGTAGATCTGTTGTTTTGATTCAAGTCTTGTCATAAAAGCATTTATCATATGGTGAGTCCTGGTATGCATTAAATTGTGCAATCATATGAACGATCTTAAAATCATCTCTTTCATGGGTTGTTTGCTTAATTGAACAATTATAGAATCATCTCAGTTTCGAGAGAAAGAAGGGTCTGTTTCACCACATGAATTTCGAAATTCTGGTTCAAAATTTTTTGAGATGCCTCAAATTTCTGTTAGAAATTATGGGCCCCTTTGTTTCATGTAATTGAATTCATAGTATTTGTAAGACTTCCATTTCTTAAAATGATTAAAATTAAAGAAGCAAATGTGATTTTTTTAAAAATGACCATCAAATTATATCCCTTCTAATGGAACACGGATCAAGGGGAGGTGGCAGATGAATATCCTGCCACCACTCTAGTAATTCAAAGCCTAGGATAGTGAGGGTTTCATCTACAATTCTACATTGTTACCGATTATCTTTCACCCCCCATCTCATATCCTTCTCTTTGATAATCCCTAGGTGGAGCTCATTTGACCATAAATCCATATGTATTCAATTCCCATGTATTTTATGCATTCAAACAGACCTTATGTCTTCAAATGCCAAGCTCAAAAATGCATTTCCCTTTTCAAAATTCTCTAAACTCAAAATACTATTTTAGCTATTTTACAATAATAGATTTTGTTTGTGTTTGAAATTCTTCCCAAATGCTCATTCAAAAAGTTTAGGACATGATATGAATTCCTTCTTTTATTTGATGTCTTTCTTGACAAGAAATTTGCCCTTCATGCCTTTTAAGGATTCTAGCTTTCGTTTGCCACCTGATATATTAAGGAGAAATTCCTTTCTATGACCACTTCATGTAAGAGGTCTAGATTTATCACTCTTCAGTTTTTATTGAAGACAAGAACTGATATTTAGAACCTTTTGAAAAATGGACAAGCTTCCTTTCTGTGCACAAGAAACAAACAAACACTAGGACTTCCAGCATCAATGGAGCCTTCCTGGGAACAGAGACAGGTCCTCTGAACAGGGCCTAATATTACAATGTTGCAATATTTCAGTATCATTGTTAAAACTTTATCCCCATGTTTTTGGGTTGGATGTGGAAGTTCTTATCCAAATTTCTTTACAGTCTAAAGCATATCTGATTTCTCTTACTATTTTTCTTTTCTGGCTGACAGTTTAGTTATTGGCCCAACGTTTCCTTACCATTATCTTTATCAATTCCTCTCTAGCAATTTTTGGTTGGGCTTTGTAAGTTTGCTTTCCACTCAACCCTAATTGCAGCACTTTCACTTACTCAACAATTAACTCCAAGGGGTGGCTCAGTTGGCCTTGGACTACGGCTTGCACACGGAGGTTGTAGCTTCGAAACTGCACTACCGCACTGGGGCTACATGTGAGTTTATCCGGCTTTTCTCTGGGCGAATTAGTCCAGCCCAAAGGGTTGGGAACCCTTCGATGGCAAAATAAATAAATAAAAAAACCTCAACAATCCATCTAATTCTTCTCCTATGTACTCATTTTTCTTTTGTTTTTGCCACTCCATAATTCATTGCTGTTCGATCGCCTCGTGGTCTTTTCTTCAGTACCAAATAAAATTCCTGTGTAAAGTACCTTATCTAAGCCTTTGTCAACTTCTAAGTTTTATGGATTGAGCAATTGTATTATATATGTAGAGGAATACTCCCATCCAATTATCCAAACATGGCTAGGAATGCTCCAGCTATAGTAAAAAATCACGCACGCACACATATGTATGCATTCATGTCGTTGTGTATATGAAGTTCCAGCAGCAGATATAGCATTGCTAAATTTAATGTGATAGATTCCACACCTGCCTCCCGAAAGGAACCTTTTGTGTGTATTGAGAGCACATTTTGTGTTTATATTCTCTACGATAATCGGATTGATCATCTTGATTAGCCATGATATAGGTCTAGGGTCCCGAGGTAATTTTGTTTATTTGTATTAGTCTCTCTTAGGGATTAAGAAATATTATGTTATATATATGATTCATACTTGGGTTGTAACTCGTAACAAAATTTATATTGTATGTCAACCTATCTAACGCAAATCCTAATCCTAAAAGAGAAAAAAGGGAAGCAAGAGGAATACTAGCAATGGTTTCTGTTTTACCATGGGAGTTACCACATCACTAAGGTTTAGCCACACAAATCTTAGATGTTCGTCTTGCGTGTTTGATTTTGTTGTTTACGTATTGTTTGTGTGTAGATTGTAAGCCAATACTAATGTCGAAAATTTTATTAAATAGTGTCTTTTGTTGTTACTTGAAAAATCATTGCCCCAAACAGAAAATTTTGCACCAGATTGAAATTGGAGCAGTTTCTCTTCTTGATCGCGGATTCCTGATCTAACATAAATTTAACCTAACTTTGACAAATAAACTGAAAGTATATGATGTAATCTTTATTTGTATAACCTTTTACAACTAATTCTGAACTGAATCCTCTCACCGTAGTATCTTTTTTCTAGTATTGTCTCCTTTGTTCGTTTTCTTTGGACTTGATCTTACCCAGACAATTCAAAATTAATCACTTTCCATCACAATATGTATCTCTCTTTTACTGTTTACATGAAACTACTGAGAGCGACAATGGTTTTTAGTTGATGGTAATGGGATTGCCTCGGCCACCGCCTGATGATAATATAATATAATGGTCTGAAAAATATACCAAGGTTTCTACTTCTATAATAGTGGAAGCACACAAAATGAATCCTTTAATTACTGTGCTGATATTTACCCATCACACTTGTAATAAGGTCAAGGAGTAGCTAGGGTTAATTGAATCTCGGGTACGCCTTCTTTTTCCGCATGTGCGGGCACCCTTCCCACATGTGCACGCACCCTTCACACTAATTGCATGGCTTAAAGACATGATTTTTCACTTTTATTCTTATTTTTATTTTTTGACAAATTAATTTAAAGACCTCAATTCCTATAAAACCTTTTTAACTACAACAGCCAATTCCTAAAGAAATTAATTTTTTTATTCAAATTATATGATAACAAAATAGAGGTATACCTTGTAAATGAGCATTACAAATATAATTCTTAGCAATTTGTCATTATTATTAAGACCTCGCCCATAATTTATCACTACATCCCGGAGGTCTTAATCTGCTATGCGATATTCTTAGTGCAAGAAAAATAAATGCAAATCTAAATTAGAGGCCCCAACATGAAAATTAAAGAACGTATGTGTCAATCAATGAAGATTGATTGAAGATGCCCAATGATGTAACATGATCCAACTTGGGACAACCGCCTCAAGGTACTTATAACATGGGTCTGCCCTGCCCTTGCCACCATCAATTTCTATCTAATGAGGTTTGGACAGTGTCTCGTTCATCAAAATTTTCCAATAGATCTAAAGCAGTGAAATGAACGCTAGTAGACTATGAAGACTGAGCCTTTTATTTTATCAGGATCACAAACTAGTATGTAACAGTGGGGTCGTTTAAATGTAGTAGATGGTCATTAAAAGAAAAGCAAAGCAAACATCAACGGAATTTATTTATTTTAGTCCAGTGACATAGGAAACTCGCACAAACCAGGAGGGTGTAAATCACATTAGCGAGGAGAACACAAACTCACACGAGCGAGGAAAAGGAACTTGCATGTGCAACGAGAGGGAAGAGGCCTGGGTTGAAACCTTGACCTCTCTGTAAGAACCGGGTAAGATGCGATTCTTAAAAATCGATAGTAATTAGAGAAGATGAAATAGAAGACTTTTATTTGGAGGAACTTCTTAGGGGAATTCCATATCCTGGGATTTTTTTTATAGCAATGTAAAGTTTCTCTAAATTTCATCTTTCTAACTGCTAGATGATACTCGAGTGTTTGTGAATACACTTAGACATCACTTTGGGCTTGCTTGTTTCAACAATCGAATTCCTATTGGTTAAAAATGAAGAATAGAAAATGAATATCCAAAATACCTATTTACTATGGAGCTCGCTCTCGTCTAAGCTCTGGCTTTTATAATAGGTGCAAACGTGGTGTTGCCAATGCTCTCTTTCATATGGAAGCTTCTCATATGGCAAAAAAGTAAAAAAGCGACCTGTTAAATTATGTTTGCAACATGTCAAAAAGGGCCATGCACCTACCCCTAAAGGATATCGTGATCTATGCTGAGATTGAGATAGCAACTATCTTTCAATTCCGATCAACAGCGTTCCATGGTGGCATTAACAAGATGCAACCACAACAATATGTTTCTAGTAACGTCTTGACGCGATTAGACGAGTCAATTATCTTCACTGGGGACATAACTCTAATGCCATTACAACCACCGATGATGCATCACGGACATAGACAAATCATTTCTGTCAGGGACGTCTAATGGAGCTAGAATTGTGATGCCATTACAAGATGGCAGCACAAGTCAGTTGGACGAGTCGCGGTGTGATAGAGGAGTGTAAGACCCCACCCCGAGTTAATCAAGATTAACTCTAATTAATTGAAGTTAATACTAATTAATCACGTTTAATGAGGCTAATGATGGCTAATGACTAAGCTCGATGAGATTAGTCTCAAATGATTGAATTAAGCTTAATGAAATGATAATGAAGGGGATTGAATGAATTTAATGAGATTTTAGACTCAAACTAAGAGAACAAGGCCTTTTCCCGTAAATACGGATTTATACGTATTTTGTCGAATACGGAAACTCTTGATACCCACACGTGTATCTCGACGAGTACGTTAACTTTCATAATAGGCTCGAAGTCATCCGACGAGTATTGACTCAAGTGAGCCTCCATTTGACTCGAATTGAAAATAAGAAGGAAAGAGAGGGTCTAGTTGCAAAATGCCCTTATAAACATTGAAATGAACCCTTGGGTTCATTTCCACTTCATTTCCATTGTATTAGAAACCCTAGGCACCTCCCTTCCCCCCCCCCCCCCCATTTCTCCTTCTTCCTTCTTCTTCATCTAGAGTGGAGATTGAAGGCTTGTCAAGTGGTTGTAAAGAGGTTTCCTCTTTCCTCATCTTCTTCTTCAACTAGTCTTATTCTTTGGAGTGCTTGGAACTTGAAAGAGAAGCTCAAGAGCTCCCTACTCACATCACAAGTAAGTACTTAGGACTTTCAAGGATTTTTTCCAAGTTATGATGAGTGGGTTAGACATGGTTTCTAGCCAATTAGCTCATAGGACTTGTGTTTTGATGTTTTATGGAAATAGGGTTTGGATTTGGGGATTTCTCGTCTTAAAGTCAAGGTAGCAAAGGGGGTTTCTTGCTAATAGGCTTTAAGAGGCAAGTATAAATGTTCATTTATGATTAAATGCTAATCTATAAGTTTCCTTGAGTTATTAGAGATGGGTTCTCAAAAACCCCTTTTCTTTCTTATGAAATGGAGATTAGGTTGAATGTGATTTGTATGGTTTTATGATGTGTTAATGGTGGAATAGAAGTGCTAAATGTGTATTAAATGATGAATGAGGGGAGGATTGAAGATCCTTAAATGTGTATGCAAAGGGTGGTTGAAAGAAATGAATGAAGGAGTGAAGTTCGGAGTTCCAGAAATGGAGTTCTGGACAGTTCGCTCGAGCGAACTTGACAGTTCGCTCGAGCGAACCAGTTACTGTCTGACGCGAAAAAGTGTCCGCACGAGCGAACTTTAGGTGCGCTCGTGCGATGAATGTTCTGTTTGGGTCCGCTCGAGCGAACCTGATACTGGCCCAAACATGAAATTGTAAGCAAAAAAATTGTCCAATCGATCGGACCTAACGGTCCGATCGATTGTGGGACTCAGTTTGAGTCCAGTGGATTTTGATATTGTGGGTGGAAAATTTTTGGGGACTAAATGCACATATTAAATGAAAATGTGATGTCCATCGAAAATAACACGTGCATTTAGTAACTAATAATTACACCCGGAATTTGTCTAAATTGGGATAGAGACAAGTAGGACCGTGAGTAATTAATGATTCATCTAATCCCCTTGAGTCTATAATGACTGAATACACTGAACCACCGAACAATGAATGAATACACTGAACCACCGAACAATGAATGAATACACTGAACCACTGAACAATGAATAAATGCAATGAATAATGATTAATCCTGCTGCAGCAGATGATTGGGGTGTTCCGGAGCTCCGTGGTGATGCCAGTGATCCCTGATCAAGACACTGGTAGATCCCACATATAGACTGAAAAGTCAATGAGTTGATAAGCCATGTAAGGAAACTGAAACAATATTGAAGCCTCGGCCATGAATGGTTCGCCCTTCCGCCTTGTGCTTAATTAAATTGATTAAACGAAAGTGAAATAAAGCCGGGCCATGAACGGTTTGCCCTTCCGCCTTGTGCTTAAGTTTCTTCCGTTGGAAGACATGAAATGAAACGAAATGACATGAAATAAATGAAATGAACTGAATGATAGTAATACTATTGTAATTGAAAATTTTGCCATTGAGAATCAATGAGTTACACTGTACATGATATTGCATTAACCTAGATGTGATTGTCTAGAGTTGTTATATTGATAATGGACAAGTTTAGCATGTGTTATCATAAATGTGTTTATACATTGTTGAACCGTCGTGTTCATAGTGTTATTGATGGCATTACAGGCCCAGTTGCCCATCCCGGCCTTGCAGAGGCCGCGCCGCGTGCGGAGGAGGCCCATCCGATACCTCCAGGAGGTTTAGCGGAGTGGGCTTAGTTCGGAGGGCGATGGTTTTGGATGTTTTGGATTATTTTGGGAATTGTTTTGGATAGATACTTTTGTATATCATTTGAAATGTAATTAGATGTCCCCTGCATTGTATTATGAATATGCAGTGGTGGACTTCATTGGATTATATTTTGTATATGGGAACTTTACTTGTAATGTAAAGTCAATTATTGTCAATGTACGTATATGTTTCCGCAAAAATGTACATTTGACAGGTATGTATGTTAGATCCCTGGTGAGTCTTCGTCTTAACTTCGGTTAATTCGAGATTTACGGGAGTAAGTATGTTGGATTCGCGACCCGGGGATTAGGCCCCGATTAGTCCGGTCTCGGGCCCGGGTCGTGACAAGGAGCCGGTGTTATTAGCTGAGGAGAGGGGACCTACAACTGTCCCTTCATCAACAACGGATCCAATAGAAGAACTGGAGACGGAGGAATTTATAAGAGAAGAAGAGATTATGGGTGATCTTGACACCTGTTCAATTTGCTTGGATTCCCTCATGGATGTAAATGATGGTAAGGCGCTCAGGTGCATGCCCTGCATGCATGTTGTTCATGAAGACTACACCGTGACATGATTAGAAGACAGCAGTTCCTGCCCACTATGCAGATTCACTCTCTTAAATTCAACACCCCTTCCATTGCAGGTTTGTTATTTTCTTTCATAATCAGTTTGTAATGTACTTAAAAGGAGTTTGTTGATGCATTGTATTTGGAATCATTATTTTGAATTCTAAGTTGAATGCATAGATATTTTTCTTTTCTTTTTTTTTTTTCTATATCAAACTACCTTTGCAATGATGCAATTTTTTTCTAGAAAAACTGAACTATTTCAAACTATTTTTTCTAAGTTGAATGCATCGATATCTTTGCAATGATATTTCTACCTTCTCTGTCTGTGAAAAAATAATGTTGCAAAAATGATGAAAATAGTTGGATGGTGTGACAGTGAACCTCATCATTGTAACTATAAGTCGAGTCTTTTAGTAATGGTATTATGATTCTTTAAACGGTTATAATGGTAATATATATTCATTACTCTCATTTCACATCTGAGATTTTAAAACAGAATTTGTAAATATTCAGTTGGTCAATTGTATTTTGAAATTTTAGCCTTGGATATTGTATTTGCAACCATTTTTCTAGAGTGCTCTGAATGACCCATTTCATGGTTCCAGAGCAATTGTAGTTTTATGCTATTCTTTTAGGAAACCCAATGTACCATTTGTTTTGAATTTAGATGCTTCTCTTTTTTCACTTAAAAGAAATTTCATTGGATATCTAGTTCATGGTTTCCTTGATGTCGAATTTAAACGAATGATGGAAGAAGTTTAATTCATTGTTTGTTGAAGTGTAAGTTACAGTTGTTTTCTTAGGTCTTTCGTTTTTCAGTCTGAGTATTTTCTAGTCTACAGTATTTATGTGTTCTATTTATGAACTGAGAAAGAGAGCTCACGGGATGCATTTCTTTCACGAATTTAATTCAATGCTTTTGCTTTCGTGATATTGATGGAGGATGAGTTGGTCGGGAAGTATATAAGGATTTCTCGTATTCCATATATACCTTGCTACAGTGACCGACGTACATTGGAAGAATGGCAATGAACATTGCCACAGTGGTGAACCCAAATGGGTAGTTGGATTTTCAGGGCAAACCTAGGATTTTCATGTGGGTATGAATGTGGACCCGGAATCTTTATCTGAGTTTTGGAGGCGAAGTGTAACAGGAGCATCTGCCCACATAACCAAATATCAAACAGCAGATGGTTTGCTTGGGAGTCACTTCCTGATTATTTGAGCCATATGGGAGTTTCCAAGTACTTAGAATTTGTAGATTCTTGCTCTATTGTAATGCTTAGTGTCATTGAGTGTTTATGGGTTAGCTTAATACAATAAGTATTGGGAGCGACACACACACTATAGGCCAGGAAAGCTCTTTATTGAGTTTAGAGATGTCGAATGCCGAGCCTTGTATTGAACAAAGATTTGGTTAGTTTATCCCAAGGAACGGGGTTAAACTGTTTCTCCCCAGTCGCCATCCCATGCCAAAGAAATCAAGATTATGTGGACTAATGAATCAAATGGAGTAGAAAATAATAGCTGTAAAATTGATAGTTTATGCCTCCATCGAAACAGGTGAGGTGGACATTTTCCTTCTTCTATGTATATATATGGCTTTGTTGAGGTGAGAACTGGGATGGGACCGGCGGGGGGGGGGGGGGGGGGGGGGGGGTGGTGACCACCCCATGTATCAAGTTTGGCCCTAATCGCATGCCCCTAAGCCCATCCACAGCCCACAAGTTTAATGGTTTTATATTTTAAAAAAAGACCATCTATCTAGCGGTCCAATCCATTTAAATGGGTGCCAAAACTCGGGATCAGTGATTATCAAGGGGGGCCCTATTTGTGCACATTTGGATGGGTTGCTAGGTGTGCCCCACTAATAGTCTTTACGGAAGCACAGTTAAAACTAGTTTTCACCTGATTATTTCCGAGATGTCTGTGTGTATATATTTTTTCGATATATATATATATATATATATATATATATATATATATATATATAGAGAAGAGAGAGAGAGAGAAGCTCTTGTATAAGCTTTCCTTACCATCTTACGGTACAAGCCACCTCGTGTGTCCCACTCGAGACCCCGCAAATCATGAAATGAGAGTGGATCGAAAGATCCAAGCGGTGCCAACTTAGATATCAAATTTGAAGTCAATCTAATACCTCTAACCCATTCATTCGTGGTCCACATGTTTAATGGCTTTATATATAATAATAACATATACCCTCAATCCAACCGTTAACTCTATTCGGATCTATCAAAACTAGATGGGACCCGTGTATTAAAGAGGGGTGGGTTTGGATGGTTTGTTCGGATGAACCAGTACCTAGCCCCACAAGGTGGCTTGTACCATAACACAATAAAGGAAGCGTGTACAGAGACCCCACAAACCATTGGAATGTGCAAGCAGTTAAGCCCAGGCAAACCACATTACTAATGCTGCTCACCACAAGAAGGTGCTCCAGATTTTGGAAAAGAATCATTGATTCTTTTAAAACAAAGTTTTCTTCCCATGTGGGTGTGATGGCCTTTTATCGCTTCTCATTGTTCAACAGCAGGTTGCTACACTGAATCCAAGCTTGGAAGCTTGAGCGTGGCTCTAGAGGATCATCATGATCAGAATAATTACCTGTAAGCTGTTATAACTGGTATTAAAGGTCCTCATAGGAGAATGGGTCCTTATCTGAGTAGAAAGGAGTGACAGTTCTCACCTGGCTGTCCAAGGTTGGAACCCTGTACGCCTCTTCCGCATGTGTGGGCTCCCTTCCCACTTTTGTGGGCTTTCTTCCCATGTGTGCGGACTCCTTTTCCACTTGAGTGGGCTGTCTTCTCATGTGTGTGCGGGCTCTCTCTTGAGTCCCAAAGCCCTTGGCCGGGTTTCCAAAAAAAAAAAATCCTCGAAGAAAGAGGCCTTTTAATTCTATAATATCACCTTCCTTTCACAAGTTAATAGAACAGACTAGATTACTGATATGAGAGAATTATGCAAAGGCTATTTAATACTAAAAGTCCAGTTCCTGGTGTTTTTGAAATCAGCGACAATGTAGTGCTGCTAGGATTTTGTTTTGAAGTGGCCAACCCTTTAGAGTAGTTGCATTCTACTGATTACATCAAAGAAGGTTTAGCATTCCCCAAAGAGGAAAATAATTAGATTATAAGAAGCAGAGAAAGTTTAGAGAATATACAGATCCCCGGCCTATTAAAAAATAACAGCACCAGGACAGTTTAATTCAAATTCGAGAGGTGATCATTGTACGTAACAATCTCCTTAATTTTAAGATTAATGAAATTCATAATTTTCTTCTCTTTTATAATTATGCAGAGATTTCATAATGGACACAATACCCAGGAGCTAATGGCTTACAGGTGGATGGGGATGGGAAGATGAATGACAGGAGTTTGGTGGGGAATGAGATGATCAAAGGTACGACGACTGATATAGAGGACGACTGGAAGAACGAAGAAGATCACCCAAACCTCTACTCTCCTAATGCAATGAACTCTTCTTCTCTTGGCGATCAGAGAAGGTAAAGCCTTCTGAAGAAGTCTTGGTTTATGCCTGATGATGTTCTGAAGCTCTGATGATGTGCCATGAACTGTAAAATGCGATGCAAGAAGCATAAGTAGCTGGTGGGTGCTTCTCAGAAGAAGGGGCTGAGATACTTCATTCCATTGGAGGACTATGACATAGGACAAAAATAACTAAAAATAGTCAAAAAGATTATATACTAAATAACTAAAAACAAAATATTTTTTTTTTTATATTTATATCGGAGGGATCTTAAACATTTGCACTGGACTAATCCCTCCGGACTAAGAGGGAAGCTGGGCAAACACCCCTATGGCCCCAAGGTGGTAGCACTAGTAGAGTCAACCTTCAATTCTTGAAGAACGAGGAACCGGGGTCGATACCAAGACCTCTACCTCCGGAAGAGGGAGGAACTATGATCCTAACCACTTGGCCAACCCCCTGAGGTTAAAAACAAAATACTATCATAACCCACTTATATTTTATTTCCTCTCTTTACTTCACTTGATTTGAAAAGTAATTTTAAGATAATTGCTTGTCAAAAAATAAAATAAAGAAGATAATAGAGAAAATAAAATAAAAGAAATAATAAAGAAGATACAGATTGGTCATCCATGTATGATGCTAGAGACGGCCCACCCATTGCATTGAGCCCAAGTATTGGGTATTCCACGAGCGGTGATTTGAATATTGCGCATGTAGGCATACGGACAGCTGCACTGGGAGTAAAAGACCGTACAACGGCCGGGGACGAACTGGAATTGAATAAGACATTCCAACAAGCTTTGAAAGGTGGCACTTATAATACCAAAATCATTACTGTTCAGAATTATAATCTGTGCATTATCATGATAATTCTACTCTAATTAGAGATAGGACCATCATCAGATCGATGATGTGCAAACAGATAATCAAAACATGGAGGCATCAAATCAAAATAACATCTTTAGTATATTACTCATCATATAGTGGGCCACCTTTGATTGTGGTGAAACGTGGCCCAAACTAATAAAACAAAGAGCGATTGCGATTTAAATCTGTTTGAATTTTAGATGTGGGTCGCATGATAGATTGATTAATTGAGTTGGTCATCTCAATTCAATGTTAAGCATTTTAATGGTTTCTGACGCTGCCCAGGTGCACAAAAAAGTGGCCCAAGAAGAAGAGGTACTTGATAAGTTAGGGCATGTTTGAATGTATGGTGAATTGAAGTATAATGAGGTGAAACATCAAATCAAGAAAGAATAAAATATAAGGTGTTATGATGGTGTTTTATTTTTAGTTGTTTGGTATGGAATGTTTTTGACTTTTTATAGAGAAAAGTAGAGCTTTTTTGTCTTTTAGTGGAGAAAAGAAGTTGCTTTTTTTACTTTTTTTGAAAAAGATAGAGGGAATTTTGAAATTTTCGTACTTTTCCATTGTCTTTTCTTGTTTGGATAATGGAGGCTTTACCTCACCTCACCTCACTTCACCACACATCCAAACACACCCTATTAGGAACTTTTCTGGTAGATTGTGTTTCACTTTCGTCACATGATAACACCAATCCTGATTCCTACCCTTATATACACGTGCAAGGCACGTGCAGTGTCCAAACAAATATACGAAAAAAAATTACAGTTGACACTACCCTGAGCAAATCCACATTGCTAGATTGAAATACTTAATTATGCTCGTTAAATAGGATATAGATAAGAAATAAATGAGTGACAAATAAGCTTTACATCAGGGCATGAATAGACCAAATGTGAGTAATCCCAAAAAAGAATAGAAATTCTCTCCAGCTATATATATATATATATATATATATGTGTGTGTGTGTGTGTGTGTGTGTGTGTGTGTGTTTCAAGTACAAGAGAAGTACAAGAGGGGTACTTTGTACCTCCCTCTTGTACTTGAAACACCCCCAAAAGGGGTGTCCCTCACCAAAAATGGTGAGGGATGGATGCATATGAATATCCCCCATATATATATATATGAGAAACCCAAAAAAACAAAAAAAATCACTACTTCACGGCACATACATCATATCATTTATACATGCATACTAAATAACACTTGGGGAGTTAAGAGGAGGGGTTAACCATACTCATATTGTATATCTCGAGCTCTACTATACCTAGGTGTTTTTCCTACCTCTTCATACTTGTAAATTTTGTATAGTAGCTGCTTCCATGTTAGTAAGAAGCTCAGAGCATAACTAATGCATAGTTGAACAACCATCCTAACAATTCAAGTCCAAGTTAGTTGAACAACCATCCTACTAATTCAAGTCCAAGTCCAAGGGAAAATCGACACCCCATCGCCTGCATCAATAAAGTAAAAGAGCATGTAAACAAGCAATGGCAACAAGCATATGAGATTCGAGGGGTTCAAGAGAAACATATAGTACTTTCTTGGAATGCATGATAAAAATACAGAACTTGCATACAACAGCCTGAAGATGGCCAAATTGAAGTCCTATATTATAGATTGGCATGAAAATGACTAAATGCACAAAAAAGCAGACATCTGCCAAATATTTATCATAGCACGATCAGGCCGATCTATATAATAAATAAACACATCAGTCCATGTTGCATCCTTCATGTTTTTACAATCATACATGCTGAAAGCACATCCAAAGAGGATGTTCCAAATGGCAAGTCTTAAATCACAACCCCTCAAAAGATTTTCTTCTACTTCATCCTTTTTCCATTCAGTAACTACACCGCACTTCTGGTTAACTCAAACAGAACCAAGAAATAGACCGAGAAAAGTTCTATACCACTAAACCTTTCTCTGAGTTTGTAAACTAAAAAGAAGGGTTATTAACAATCCATGTAAATGTATCAAAAAATAAAAAGGAAAAGAAAGTATTCAGGGAAGAAGGGGATGCCTCACAGTTACCATTACATGTTGCAAATTAGATACGAACTTACACTAGCAAACTACCATAACTTCTGAAAAGATAATTACAACAATTGAGCGTAGAGAATAACATGAAACAATATTCAGTGTAAATCAAAAAACGTCACAAGAGGGACACACATAGATGTGACAGGTTAAGAAAATTACTGTCATGGAGAGAAGTTGTCCAAAGAAAATAAAATTATCCCATACACTAAAAGAGAAAAAATGGAAGGAAGAAGAAAGCAGTCACACCTAAGTCCCTAAAAATCAAAAAGAGAGGTTAAATTTCGTCAATGCCATAAATTGTACCTTTGGCTTCATCTTTACACTTTTGGATACAGATATGACTTTGAGCATGGATAAATTCACTCCAATTGAGAAAGACTTGAATGCTAATAGAGATGATTGAGAATGAACAAAATATAGGCCTTCATGAAATGTTACCATTTTGAAGGTGAGTACACCTTGCTTTGAACCCTGCAAATAACAAGTTGGTTAATCTTTATTTTGATGCATTAACATCATCAAGTTGGAAGTAAAATAGAAAAATGCCATCTCTTATTTACAGGATTGAATTAGCCCCATATTTTATTTAAATAGCATAAGTAGTTAGTATTATAGTTTTTTTCCATTTCTTTGGGATGATAACTACTCAAATCTTAACCTCATTATTGTGACAGTGGACCCCTTCCAACTGTGCTACAGGTTCTACACATTAGTACTCTAACTTTTCAATAGTAGAAACTGACAAATTTATGATCACAGAACTTGGAAGAAACTTGTTCTTAGATTGTATGATTTCTGTGTCTCCTTTGGAGATCGAGACCCAATATATAGAATGTTACATGCCTCAATCAAGGCTTCTAAGTTAGGAAACTAGCTAATTACATCAATTGCTCTTCTAACTTAAGGAAACTAACTAATTTACAAGAGAAATTCTAATTAAAGAATATGTACAGTTGTTACAAAAGGACCCAATCAATATGCACGTGGGATATGATTTCTGGGATATGTTCATGGGCCTTGGGCCTGGGCCTATTTAACACCCCTCCTCAAATTGATGCAGGAGAATCAACAAGCATTAATTTGCCAATCAAGAATTGATTTCGAGGATGCGGAAGACCTTTAGTAAGGATATCAGCAAGTTGAAGCTCAGTGGAGACATGCGGAAGGCTGATGACAGCACGCTTAAGCTCATCGCGGATGAAGTGACAATCAACCTCGATATGTTTAGTGCGTTCATGAAAAATTGGATTTTCAGTAATCCGAATGGCACTGGTATTATCTGCATAGAGGGGGGTAGCTCTTTCTGCTGAAAAACCAATTTCAGAGAGTAGACCTAGGAGCCAAAGAATTTCGGAGCATGCAGCAGACATGGCACGGTACTCAGCCACGGTAGAGGATTTAGAAACTTTTTCATGTTTCTTGCATTTCCAGGAAATCAGACTATCGCCCAAAAACATACACCATCCTGTCGTCGACCTGCGAGTATCTAGACAACCTGCCCAATCAGCATTTGAATAAGCTTTGAGAGATTGAGGGTTGTTGGATGGAAAAAACAATCCGCGAGTCGGTGTGCGAATGAGGTACCGAATGATGCAGCGAACAGCAGCCATATGAAGATGACGAGGAGCAGTCATGAACTGACTCATTAGGTTGACCGCATAGGAGATATCAGGACGAGTGACCGTGAGATAGATCAAGCTACCAACTAACTGGTGATATGCGGTAGGATCTGGAAGAAGGTCACTTTCCTCTTTACTGAGTTTGACATTCAGTTCAACCGGCGTATCTACTGGAGCGGAAGCAGTAAGACCAGCCAAGTCAATAAGGTCAACCGTATATTTGTGCTGATTTAGAACGATACCTTTAGGCGATTGATGAACCTCAAGACCAAGGAAATAATTTAAGGGGCCGAGATCCTTCATGTGAAATGTCTGATGAAGAGAACCTTGGAGTTCCTGAATCATATGTGCATTGGGACCAGTAATGACAATATCATCAACGTAGACTAGTAGCACAGTAATCCCGAATGGAGCATGATGTAAGAACATGGAAGGATCATATTGGCTCGGATGAAAATCCAAGCGTTGAAGAGCATCTTGAAATTTCTCAAACCATGCGCGAGGAGCTTGCTTGAGACCATAGAGGGAGCGACGAAGCTTAGCAACCACACCCGTCCCGGAAGAGTACCCCTGAGGCAGACGGATATAAACGTCTTCTTTGAGATCACCATGTAGAAACACATTTTTGACATCCATTTGATATAGAGGCCAAGACTGAGATGCAGCAACAGCAAGAATGGTGCGAACGGTACTCATCTTGGCAACAGGAGCAAAAGTTTCATCATAATCAATACCATATTCCTGCCGATTTCCAAGAGCAACAAGGCGTGCCTTATAGCGATCTAATGTGCCATCAAACTTTAACTTGAGAGAAAAAATCCACTTACAGCCAATTGGTTTGACACCCACAGGAGGTGGGACAACATCTCACGTATGGTTTTGTTCCAAAGCCTCCAATTCATCTTGCATAGCCTGGGTCCAACACTGGTGCTGCACAGCCTGAGAATAGGATTGGGGAATGGAAGAGGACGACAAAGTTGCCATTAAGGAAGTATGAGAGAACCCATAGCGGTCTGGGGGAACCGAAATGCGAGTGGAGCGGCGCAATGAAGGAGGGCCAGACGGACCAAGGGCCAGCAGTGGACCAGATGTTGGAGGAAGATCAGGAGAGGGACTGCTCGGAAGCGCAACTGTAGTTCGTCCGGAGGATCAAGGTGTTTTTGAAAAAAATATTTGTTTTCAAAAAAAACAAAATTCCGAGAGGTACGGATGCGACGAATGTGGGGATCATAGCAAAGGAACCTTTTTGGAAGGGTGCATAGCCTAAAAAAACACACTGAGCGGATTGAGCTGTTAGTTTGGTCCGTTCAAAAGGAGGCAAATGCACAAAGCAAACTGAGCCAAAAACATGAAGATCATCCTAGGAGGGAGATGTCTTGTAGAGTCGGTAATATGGACTCTGATTTTCAATCGAAGGGGAGGGCATACGATTAAGAAGATAAACGGCAGTAGCCAATGCCTCAACCCAAAAACAGGAAGGAACTGATGATTCAAGGAGAAGAGAACGAGTGACATCAAGGAGATGTCTATTTTTCCTTTCAGCGACCCCATTCTGCTGTGGAGTATAAGGACAAGTTCTTTGAGAAATAATACCTTTGTTTTGCAAAAACTGTTGAAAATCAGAGGACATATATTCCCCACCGGAATCAGAGCGCAGGATTTTAATGCAGATGGAAAATTGATTTTCAACATAAGCCAAAAAAATTTTAAAAACATGAAAAACATCAGATTTTGAATGCAGAAAATAAACCCATGTGAACCGACTGAAATCATCAATAAAAGTCACAAAGTATTTATAGTGAGCATGAGAAAGAGCGGGAGCAATTCCCCATACATCGCTATGAACCAATTCAAAACACTGAGTGCTGTGTGAAGTGGAAATAGGAAAAGGAAGAGTTTTGCTCTTTCCCATTTTGCAAGTAGCACAATCAAAAGGCACACAAGAAGATAAACCAGTAGTTTTATTTAATAAACCAGAATTAAACAGAAGGGACAAAGCTTTTGAATTCGGGTGTCCAAGTCTTTTATGCTACAATTGGCAGTTATCTCTAATGGAAAAACGAAACACATCATTGTCAAAATAATTCCGAGAAGGCTTAGAAAAATCCAGCGGAAACAAGCGTCCACACTTAGGCCCCCTCGCGATCTCCTTCCCGGACATCTGGTCCTGCACAACACAACCAGAAGAAGAAAAAGAGATGTTACAATTATTTTCAACAAGTTGCCCAACTGACAAAAGGTTGGAAGTTAAAGTTGGACGCAGATAAACATTGGTCAATGGAATGGGACCAGGGATGTCACCGACAGCAGTAATGGGAACATGGTCCTTGTTAGCAGTTTGTATTTGAAGAGGGCCAGTGTATCCTTGCACATTGGAGAGTGGTGCGCACGAAGACGTCATATGATTAGACGCCCCGGAATCAAGGAACCAAGTAGAAGATGGAGGGGATGTACCTGAGAGACCAAAAGCAGAGAGGGCATTGACAATCATCTGTTGAACCAATTCAGGAGTGAGAGAGGAGGAGGGCCCAAGCTGTGAGGGTGCAGATGCAGGAGCAGGCATAACCGAAGATGCAGCATACGCATGCGGAGGCTGATACTGGGAAGGCTGAGGCTGAGGTGATGGACGTTGTGGGCGGCGGCGACATTCAGAGATGATATGTCCCGACTTTTTACAGTAACTGCAGACCTTCTGTTTGCATTGAGTTGCAATGTGGCCAAATTTTTGACAACTGTAACATTGTGTTTTGCTCAAGTCGCGCGGCGGAGGCTGAGAAGTTTTATTAGCTGAGAACGCGAATGAATAGGTTTCAGTCTTTTGTTGCGCTAGATGAGCCGAGGTCGCAACGTGCTGTTCTTCGCGTAGGAGTTCATTTAAGCATACATCCAAGGAAGGTAATGGCGTCCGATTCATCAAGGCAGATCGGACATTTTCATATTCACTGCGCAGTTTCATAAAAAACTGATCCCTTTGACTAGAGGCCTGAAGATCTTGAATAACAAGCAAAACATACGCAGCCACATCAGCATACTTTATGCCATCGTATTCCGACCACAGCGTACGAAATCCCGAATAGTAATCTTGTATGGACAAGGTTCCCTGTGTATATTCAGCAATCGCACATTCAAGATGAAATTGATGTGCTGAATTATCTTGATGATACACTTTCTTCAGATACCCCCACATGTCTTTTGAAGTGGGGAAAGGTTTGAGATTCATGATTAGATGTGGCTCGACAGAGCCGAGGATCCATGATTTTATCTTCGCATCTTTAGTAAGCCAAGAGGAGATCTTCTTCTCATCTTCAGTGGGTTTAGGGTCAAATCCAGAAATATATCCCCATAATTCCTTAGCCTCAAGGTATATCTGGAACTGAAACGACCAAGCAGGGTAATTTTTTCCAGTAAAACGGACCAAGGTAACTTCAGATTTTTCCATCTCAAAGTGATACTGGTCAAAGAGTGATTGAACAGTGAAACAAACTATCAAAAAATATGTAGGATGCCTTCACCGAGTGTAGACAACTCAATCCAACCAAACAAGAAGGAAGAAACTTAACACAGCACAGAATTTGTGCAAAACAGGGCCCAGACGACCCTGTCAGAGGCTGAAAATCCACTACGTGGACCCCACTGATGATCCTGGGCAAAGATCAGAGGACTGATCTGAGTGGGCCTGTTATTTTGTCTTCTAATGAAACAAGTTTTGTCTGAATCTGCTGAAAATCCAAGATTCTGGACGGTCTTGATGAAAACAATCTAATTTTCTGAAAAATACTTGAGAAGGAGCAGAACACCAACCTGGATGTGCTCAAAAATCTGGAAAAAATCACCTATATTCTCAGAAATACCAGGCGACCAAGTCTTTATGGGTTTCGGAGGTTGGTCTTGATGATCAAGGGTGGGCCACCAAGAGGATAGCACTGTCGCAGGAAGAATATGACGCTGGAAGAAGACGTTACTGAAAACTTCTTGAAAAATAGATCCTAGATCTATTTACTTCAGAGAAAGACTTGGAAGAGGTCTAAGATCAAGACTGCTCTGATACCATGACAAATTTATGATCACAGAACTTGGAAGAAACTTGTTCTTAGATTGTATGATTTCTGTGTGTCTCCTTTGGAGATCGAGACCCAATATATAGAATGTTACATGCCTCAATCAAGGCTTCTAAGTTAGGAAACTAGCTAATTACATCAATTGCTCTTCTAACTTAAGGAAACTAACTAATTTACAAGAGAAATTCTAATTAAAGAATATGTACAGCTGTTACAAAAGGACCCAATCAATATGCACGTGGGATATGATTTATGGACATGATATGCTCATGGGCCTTGGGCCTGTTTAACAGAAACCTGCGAAGCATGGGAAAAAAACAGGATTGTTATAGAGATATTTGGTTTTGCTAGATTTGAAGAAGGCAAAATCCTTGAGATTCGGTTGCTGAAAACATAGGCATGAGTAGTACAAGATAAAAATGAAAAAAAAAAAAAAATATATATATATATATATATATATATAAAGAAGGCAAAATCCTAGAAATATGGTTGCTTAAAACATAGGCATGAATAGTACAAGATAAAAAATGAAAAAATATAATATTATTATGCACACTAACTGATTTGAGGAGCCCAAAAACAAAGTGTAGCCTCATATGCAAGATGAATGAAAATTTGGGAATCATCAGGAAATCTTTGACCCATTACCAGAAGCTTATATGTTGTCTTGAAAAACCATTAGTGTTAACATCGGCATAAGTACTACAAAATAAAAATAAAAAATATAATATTATTTGACATACTATCTGATCTGAGGAGTCCAAAAACATATTGTAGTTTAATATTCAAGATGAAAAGAAATTTGGCGATCATGGGCAAATCTTTGACCCATTAACAAAGGACAACTGATTAGATTCTGGTAATATCAAAACGTTCTATGTTGTCCTATAGAACCATCAGTATTCATTATCATGCAATTAACAAAACTATAATATGCAAGCTTTACACACTTCCATGTATAGATCAATTGACTTGTACTGCTCATGTTTCTCTGTCTCGGGCCAATTTTCTATATTACATGATCTAGTATAAGCAGATTTTTGTCCCATGCCAAATGTACAGCTACTATCATATTGAGAATACTTGTCATTTGATGGAGTTAACTTCAGACGTAAATTTTAATAAATAAGCCAAAAAGGAGAAGTCCTTCAGTATTTTTTTTATTGAAAGTAAATTTTATTATAGCTGCAAATGCTTGAAAGATGCAGGGCAACTCGTGGAGTGTCAAGGATATCTCAAACCTAGGAAATATAAGTGCTACATATATATATTTTTTGTTTTTCCGAGTCCCTCCTGAATCTTAGAATAGAAAAAAATATAACATGGAGTAGTACCAAGCCTCCATTTGCTGCTAAGCAAAACATGTTTCTATGGAACTCCTTCCAGCTTGATGTTAGAAGGTCAGTCAAATATCATATAAATCATATAAATAATAAATAATTGTAAATATTTAATTGAATGCTGCTATTCCTAAAAATGAATGACTATGTAGATTGTAGAAAGATTGGTACCTCCATATGTGTGGCCTTTGCATATACCATGGTTAGAATGATATCACTATGGCAGTGTAGTGGCAATTTCAGTTGTAACAGTCACTCTGTCATACAATTCAGAACTAACTTGTGTAAATAATGGCTAATATTTTACAAATAGCAGTCATATTTACTTGAGACCTTCTTTAAATACAATAGTGAGAAAGGAATATGATTTGGTTTTTCTAAAGGCTTATAAGAAAAGTATCTCATTTATGCAAAATTAACAAGTTATTGACAAGTAATTATTAAATGTGTCTCGTGCTTGCTGTTTGAGTTTTCCATTTTCCTATCCCACCTAACAAAAACAGTTTCAATATTACATTTTAAATGCTATGCACAAATTCATATTCCAAACATAGAGTGAGAACTAAATACAAAGTTCTACCATAAATAAACACGAAATACGCACAATTTGGGTGCCTGCAGTTAAGATTCAAGGAAAGAAAAAACATACATATAATTAAAATTATCAAAGCACGAAGGCTATCAATGGGCCTAACTTTGGCCCAAACAGGAATGAGAAAGCAAAAAATCAACTCTTCATCATCATTTTCTTAACTCTAGTTGCACCCATTTTTCTTAGAATGAAGATTTTATGGCAACATTTAAAAAAATTGAAGAAGAAGACACAATCAAGCGATAATAATTTCAGTAGACAGTGCTCACTTACATGTATGAAAACTCTCTCATTCCAAAAGAAGCTAAGAGTCAATGAAGAATCTGTTAAAATGCCAAGTTCTTCTTTAGTCCTTACACAATTACTCACAGAGGAAAAACCTCATACCCACAAAATTCCCTACATTGAAAATCTTGCAGTATCTAAATAAGAAGAATGTTAGAAGAAAATTGAAAAAAGAAGAGGGAAAAAAACATTTGAGATATTGATTTGAGATAGATTCCAATCTTATTCAGATTTTCCTTTTCTTTTCTCCACCACCTTTAAAATAAATAAAAAAACAACGAAACCGAAAAAAAAATTGCTCGATTAATTGGAATGTATTAAAACAAAATTTTATTGCGTTTAAAATATCAGCATCTACTCAATAAAAGAGATTTAAAAAAAAAAAAAAAAAGTTTCTAAAGCCATGCATAAACTCAAACCTTTTTCCATTGGAACAAGGAAAAAAATCAATCCCTTTAAGATCATAAAAAAAAGGTACTTAAATGTCAATCAACCATCACAAATTCTATTTCTCCTGTGACAAAAATCAAGACATAAAAATTAAAAAAAAATTACCTCATGACTAAAGAAAATGATCTTTCCATATCTCCTCCTCTGCTGCTGCTGTTGTTGGTTCAATCTCTGTATTAAAAGCACTGATCTCTAGTGATGCTGTTATTGTTTCCGTTCATCCTCTGGGAGGAAGAAGGGATTGGGGTTTGAAGTTGATGAAGTAGGAGATTTGTGATTCGGGTTCTACAAAGAGAATTGGATATGAGCGAGAGAGATGGAGATGGAGGATTGAGATAGGCGAGAGAGAAGAAGCCTTGTGAGAGAGACGAAAAATGGATTTTTTTTCACCAAATAGCTTGTCAAGGACAATCGAGAGAAGAAAGGAAGGGTAGCATGTAAGTGGGCCTGCGCAGTGGTGTTTAGAAATCTACCCTCCATGTGGCACACATGCAGGTAAGTGAGCCCCACAGCAAGGGTGTGTAGAGAATGGAAAAAAGCATGTCAATTAGATCAAGAAGAATCAAGAGGGGAAAGGAAACTGATAGTGGAGAAGTCTAGGCCCACACCCACTTGGCAAGCATGCATCTTCTGATTGCATTTAGGTGGAAGTGAGCTAGGTTTCTAAGTGGGCCCCACAAGTGTGTAGAGAAAATAAACATGTCAAGTTCTTCGCTTTATCTAAGGGTAGTAGATCTATATTGGAATCTACCTTTGTGTTGTCTTCTACATTTTGTTCCAACCAAACACCTTTTGCCATCTCCAAGGAAGGTGTCTTACACGTGAAGATGGTTGGAGGATGAGAGATGGATTTTTCGGGTAGTATGTGTATATAGTGGTACGTACGTAAAAGGAATACTAATACTAATTTCATGAGGGCATGTGATGCATGGGGTGGGATGGATTCCACACCACATGTTTATTAATCGCTTATAGTGTGATTTATTGTGATATTGTGGACTTATGGTGAAAGATATAATTATCATCTTTTTTTGTTTCTATATAACGATTTTTTTATGTACTTGCTCAAAATGACATCACAACTCATAGTTTCACATGCCAACACACTCATGGTTGAGCGGTGTTGGCACCAAACGTTATCACACACCTGCGGATCACTCCTAGCTAACAGGCCAACCTGAGAAACGAAAAATAAAAAAAATAAATCTTCATACAGTTTCACACACATGTTCAGGGATCCTCCCTGGCTTCTCAGGTGGAAAACCCCTCCCAGACCATGTCGAAAAAAATAAAAACAAAAAGATGCCCAACATCAAATATAAAGTGGATAAAGCTTACCACTTAGCATACAAGCAGTTTTTGCAAAGTCTTTAATAAAATAAAGGGACATCTACTAGAAAAATCCCCTTAAATAGGGTAACCACAGTTGAGAACCCTAAACTTTTATAATGACAGCCAAGGACCTCCAGCCCAAATCATCTCTTCTTTTTTTTCCCGTTTTGCCCTTTCCTTATTGAAGTCAACATAACCCTTATGACAGACGGGTTTGATTTAGCCGAGGACGGGAATCCTCAAAATGTCTAGCATGTGCCATAGCATTTATCAAGAGTCTCTCTGATGACGAGTTTCGAATTTTGATGCATGCAAAATTGCATCTTGCATATGTGAACAAGATGCAAGGAATCAAAGGCATTAGAAATTGCCACTCTCTTTGTTTCCTGCTGAGCGGTCTTCCTCTTACTGCTTGTCCTCTGTTTTTCCTCACATCTGCTATGTTCCAAGTGCAACAGTAGCTTGATTCCAAATAAAGAGAAGCGAGATTGAAAACACTGCCACTCTCTTTTAACGACTCAGTTGCAGCCTCTTCAGTGACATACTTTACATACATGGGAAAGTCCTTGAACCATTCAAGCTCTTGGGGAATTTGGACAATCCTTTCCACACCAGGAAATGAAACTTAAAAAGAACGGAATGAGAAAATAATTTGCAACAGATTCCTGCGGAATTCACAGTTCAGAGTGATTCACAAATGATTACAGGCACAATCAAAGTGCATTGCTTGGAACCCATGCCTTGTTCATCAATAGACTGACTCTGCTTGATTCAAATTTCATATACCCTTACAGGTAAGATTAAATTAAACAACAGTCTGGAATGAAAGGGTTTTTATAAGCTACAAAGCTGTTTACATTTTACGCCGGTCATACAGTACTGCATCTGATGTTGGCAGTCATACAGCTGTATTTTGCTGCAGTTGTACATGAAAATTGATGTTGTGCAAGACCAAAGTGCCAGATACTACACTTCAACAAAACCCATGCACAGGACTCCATTGCAGATGGAGCTGGGGAATACAAATTCATCTTCGATGGACATAGAAATATGAGCAGAAGTGGATTTAAATCCAGGATTTACTCTAGATTATCATTTAATCGTTTCTATGTCCTATTGAATTCCTAGGAATTCACAGTAAATCAGGTCTTTTGGGAGTATTAAAAACGTGAGTCAAAGGTCTGGAGCGGAGATCCAGATGGGGCTCCATCACTTATGATTAAGTTAACTAGAGTGATGAATGTGAAATTATTTCCTATCAAAGGGAAAATTATTTGATGGCTCCTTGTGGACCTTCACCATTAGGGACCACTTGTTTGTATGGAATTGAATTCCTAGGAATTCATGGTAAAATGAGTTCCAACTAAGGAATATTGAAGATGTGATCAGTGAAGGATACAAAAGGTGGAGATATAGATGCGATTCTTGATTTTCTTGGGATTCAATTTACATGCGTGATTGCTGGGTGTTCATTTTCCACCAAAGGAGAGAACATTTGATGGTCAGTTGCGAGTCTTCATCTTTGTTTCTTCCATTTTAGCCACGTTGCTAGGTGTGGCTAGGAAATACATTTCTTAAAATTCCCAGGAATTTCAATTCCATGAACACAAATAGGCAATTAATTTTTCACTTTCAGCATCTTTAATAGAAAGATAGTGGAAGCAATGCTTAAAATCCTAATAATTCAAAACCAATTAAATAAGCATAACCTTAAGGCGGGATAGTTAAAGTGAAGACTTGCTTATGGTATGCCTTGTGATCGGCGCGTGCCAACAAAATTGAAGGGAAGATTTTACAGGACAACGATTAGACCAATTTTGACCTACGGAGCATAATGTTGGCCGATCAAGAAGCAACATATGCACAAAATGGATGTAGCAGAGATGATAATGTTGAGATTGATGTGTGATAAAGCTAGGAAGGATAAAATTAGAAATGAATGCTTTAGAGAGCATTTAAGGGGTATCATCAATAGGTGATAAAATTAGATAAATCCGTTTGAGATGGTTTGGGCATGTTCAACACAAGCGGGCAATGGCACTACTAAGGAAAAATGTGTCTGTGCAAGTTGATGACCTACAGAGGGGAAGGGATAGGTTGAAGAGGAAGTGGATGGAGGTAGTAAAAATAGATATAAAGCGTGCAACTCATCTAAGGATTTGGCTCGGGATAGATTAGAATGGAAAAATATAATTCATGTAACCGACCCCAACATAGTTGAAACAAGGCTTTGATGATGATGACAATCGTTAAAATGAAATACATATAAAGAGTATTACAAGTTCCACTAATGTTGCTCCAACTAGAAACATCAAGTTTTCCCTACAAGCCTGACAAGACATGATTACCACTTTTGATGTGAATTATTCCCTCAAAATGGAATATAATTGTTTAATTTAAACATAAAAGGCCTACCTTCCGTTAGAAAAGGGAGAAAGCCCTACCTCCAAGGAATAATTTATTAGGGACAGCTGCAAAAAAATACAGCTTCATCCAAACGTGCACAAAAAGTAGAGGAGAAATTTTAGAAAGCAGTCATGCTCAAAGAGCCATGCCTAAAAAGAGGTGTCGTCAATTATAAAGATTAAAGATAAAGAAGCATTTACCATTGTTTTTTTCAAAACAGTAACAGAAAATATATTAAGAAAGGAAAGGAAACAAGCAGGGATCACAGAAAAAGAGCTACATGCGAGGGTCGAAGGGTATATGAGCTAATAGCCCCACCCGAAACAAAGAAAAACCACAAATTACAAGGAAATAGAGCAAAAAGATATAAACTGCTATGCAGCCCCTCTCTTAGCCGACAAATATGCCTCTTCATTCGTTGATTGAAGAATGTCCCTAAACTCCTCCTCCAACTCAAAAGATAAGAAACTTTATTTCATTGAGAAAAAAATAAAACCTCCACATGCCCTTATAGCTGAATTCGTCACCCAAGAGATCTATTAGTTGTCCATGGGTCACCAAGCTATTCAGTGCCCTTTCACAAAATGGATATAGGATTACATTGGGCATCTATTAGCTATAGAACACAACCTTTACCCATGCATTTCAGTGTAAAATGCAAAGATTTCGAGTCTTTCCCAAACAAATTCCCATGATAAGAGACTTCAAATCACAGCCCTCCTTCGGTTTCCATCCGTTGCTTGCAGTGCATTTAGTTAAAAAAGCAACAAAGGATCCTAGACAAGTCATTTCAAAAAGGTTATTCATGATGTTGCATTCTGATTTATTCTTTATGAGAAGTAGAATTTCTAGTCAAACGCTCTCACTAAAATTTGGCAGTTTCCTCTTCGGCCTGATTGGCATATTAACCCACCATCATAATCAAGCAAAACCTATCATGAAACGAGCCCTGACTCTCTCATGCACCAAGAAGAAGACCTATTACAAGCTAACAATTGTCATTCAAATTATTTGCTCCGTATTTAGTGAGGAGAGGGTGCTAATTAATGGAGCTTTATTTAGCAAGGAGAGGGTACTAATTGATGGAGTTTCATCTCGCGAGGAGCGAGTGCAAACTGAAGGAAGAAACAAATCGGTGATTCTCATTTTTGGGAGAAAAAGAAATGTCATCTCTCCAATTAAAAGAAATCATAGACAGAATGGATAATTTAGACATGTTCTAACAGGCATATCTCAAAAATCCCCTTCGCGACCGGACATTGCTTACAAAAAATTAGCAAAATCAATCATTTTGGAATAATTAGTCGATGTGATATATAAATGCATATCTTGTGGAGAGGGGAATGACTCCACGGATCAACAATCTTTTCAATGCCCTTTAATAAATTAGATTTAGGATTTCATACGACATTTGCTGTCAGTAACTCAGCCTCTTTCACCAAGCTTTTCTGCATACAATGCAATTTTCAGTATTACCCAAGCCATTTCCAAAAGATAAGAACCCAGTAACCGTTGTCCTACTATGTTTACCAAGCCAGTTCAACCAAGTAGATTTAGGATTACATGAGGCATCTAAAAGTGGTAGAAGTCAACCTCTCTACCCATGCATTTCAGACAAAAATGGAACGATTTTGAGACTTTCCTAAACAAATTCCCATGCTACGAGACTTCAAATCATTTTCCTCCTCCGGTTTCCATCCGTTGCTTGGAGTGCATTTAGTTAAAAAATGCAACAAAGAATCTATCATAGCCTCAGACGCATTTCCATAAAACACACACAAATAGAGGCCTCAGTGAAGAAATATTCAATCCGATGACTAGAGAATGTTTTGCGAAGAGGAATGAGTCCATGGAAATACCATCGATTTTGAGTCTTTCCCAAACAAATTCCTATGATAAGAAACCTCAAACCATTGTATTCTTCCGGTTTCCATCCGTTGCCTGCAGTGCATTTAGTTAAAAAAGCAACAAAGAATCTATCATGACCTCGCATGCATTTCCATAAAACGCACACAAACAGGGGCTTCTAGCTAAGAAATATTCATTGCGTTGAGTAGTGCATGGTTTTCGGAGTGAGGAATGAGCCTCGGGACTACAAGATTTTCAGTGCCATTTAACAAAGTGGATTTAGGATTACATTAGGCATCTACAACTGGAAGAGCTCAACCTCTCTCCCCACACGCTTTTCAATGTAAAATGCAACGATTTTGAGTCTCTTCCAAACAAATTCCTGCGATAAGAGACCTCAAATCATTGCCTTCTTCTGGTCTCCATCCGTTGCAGTGCATTGAGTTAAAAAAGCAACAATGAATCTATCATGGCCTCGGATGCATTTCCAGAAAAATCACAGAAATAGAGGCTTGTAGCCAAAAAATATCCAATGTGATGACTAGAGCATGGTTTGCAGAGAGGAATGAGTCCGCGAATCGCCAATCTTTTCCTCGCCCTTCAACAAAATGGCTTTAAAATTAAATTAGGCATCCACAAGTGGTAGAACTCAACCTCTTTCCCCATGCTTTTCAAAGTAAAATGCAACGATTTTGAGACTTTCCCAAACAAATTCTCATGATAAGAGACTTCAAATCATTTCACTCCTTCGGTTTCCATCCGTTGCTTCCACTGCATTTTTTTTTAAAAAGCAACGAAGAATCTATCATGGCCTCACATGCATATCCATAAAACGCACACAAACAGAGGCTTCTATTGAAGAAATATTCATTGGGTTTAGTAGTGCATGGTTTTTGGAGAAAGGAATGAAGCCTCGGGTTAACAAGCTTTTCAGTGCCCTTCCACAAAGTGGATTTAGGATTACATTTGGCATCTACAAGTGGTAGAACTCAACCACCCTCACCACGCTTTTTAGTGTAAAATGCAACGATTTTGAGTCTTTTCCAAACAAATTCATATGATTAGAGACCTCAAATCATTGCCCTCCTCCGGTTTCCATCTATTGCTTGTAGTGCGTTTAGTTAAAAAAGCAACGAAGAATCGATCAGGGCCTTGGATGTATTTCCGTTAAACGCACACAAAAAGAGGCTTGCGGCGAAAAAATATTCAATGTGATGACTCGAGCATGGTTTGTAGAGGGAGGAATGAGGTCAGGAATCGCCAATCTTTTCCTCGCCCTACAAGAAAATGGATTAAGGATTAAATTAGGCATCAACAAGCGGTAGAACTAAACCTCTCTCGCCACACTTTTCAATGTAAAATCAATGCCCGACTTAGGTTTCCATCCGTTGCTTACAATGCATTTAGTTACAAAAGCAACAAAGTATCCATCATGGCCTTGCAAGCATCGCCATAAAACACACAAAAAAAGGCTTCTAGAGAATAGATAGTCAATGTGATGACTAGAGAATGGATTGCGCAAAGAGGAATCAGCCCACGGATAGCCATATTTTCCCAGCCCTTCAACAAAATAAACTTGGGATAAAATTAGGCATCTACAAGTGGTAGAACTCAACCACTCTCCCCACGCCTTTTAAGTATAAAATGCATCGATTTTGAGTCTTTCCCAAACAAATTCTTATGATAAGAGACGTCAAATCATTGCCGCCTTCCGGTTTCCATCCGTTGCATGCAGTGGATTCAGTTAAAAAAGCAACAAAGAATCAATCATGGCCTCTGATGCATTTCAATAAAACACGCACAAACAGAGGCTTCGAGCGAAGAAATATTCATTGTGTTAAGTAGTGCATCGTTTTCAGAGAGAGGAATGAGTCCTCGGGTCCACAAGCCTTCCAGTGCCCATTAACAAACTAGATTTACGATAAATTTGGGCATCTATTAGTGGTAGAAACCAACCTCTCTCCACATGCATTTCAAACTAAAATGGAACGATTTTGAGCCTATCCCAAATAGATTCCCATGATAAGAGACTTCAAATCATTTCCCTCCTCCGATTTTCATCCGTTGCTTGCAGTGCATTCAGTTAAAAAAAAACAACAACGAATCTATCATGGCCTCGCATGCATTTCATTCTCTTGAGTAGTGCATTGTTTCCGGAGAGAGGAATGAGTCCTTGGGTCCACAAGCTTTCTTATGCCCTATAACAAAGTGGAATTAAGATTACATTAGGCATCAATTAGGGGTAAAACTCAACCTCCCTCCCCACGCTTTTCAGTGTAAAATGCATCGATTTTGAGAGTCTTTCCCAAACAAATTCCTATGATAAGAGACCTCAAATCATTGCCTTCTTCCGCTTTCCATCCGTTGCTTGTAGTGGATTTAAAAAGCAACGAAGAATCAATCATGGCCTCTGATGCATCTCTATAAAACGCGCACAAACATAGGCTTCCAGCGAAGAAATATTCATTGTCTTAAGTAGTGCATGGTTTTCGGAGAGAGGAATGAGTCCTCGGGTCCACAAGCTTTCTAGTGCCCTTTAACAAATTGGATTTAGGATAACTTTGGGCATCTATTAGTGGTAGAACTCAACCTCTCTCCCCATGCATTTCAGACTAAAACGGAATGATTTTGAGTCCATCCCAAACAAATTCCGATTATAAGAGACTTCAAATCATTTCCCTCCTCCGGTTTTCATCCGTTGCTTGCAGTGCATTCAGTTAAAAAAAGCAACAACGAATCTAGCATGGCCTCGCATGCATTTCCATAAAATGCACACAATCAAAGGCTTCTAACGAAGAAATATTCACTCTGTTGAGTAATGCACTGTTTCCAGAGAGAGGAATGAGTCCTCGGGTTCAGAAGCTTTCCGGTGCCCTTGAACAAAGTGGATTTAGGATTACATTAGGAATCTATTAGTGGCAGAACTAGACCTCCCTCCCCACGCTTTTCAATGAAAAATGCATCGATTTTGAGTCTTTTCCAAACAAATTCCTATTATAATAGACCTCAAATCATTGCCTTCTTCCGGTTTCCATCCGTTGCTTGCCATGTAATTAGTTAAAAAACAAACGAAGAATCAATCATGGCCACTAAAGGATTTCTATAAATAGAGGCTTCGAGCAAAGAAATATTCATTGTGTTAAGTAGTGCATGGTTTTCAGAGAGAGGAAGGAGTCCTCGGGTCCACAAGCTTTCCAGTGCCCTTTAACAAATTGGATTTAGGATAACTTTGGGCATAGATTAAAGGTAGAACTCAACCTCTCTCCCCCATGCATTTCAGACTAAAATGGAACGATTTTGAGTCTATCCCAAACAAATTCCGATGATAAGAGACTTCAAATCATTTCCCTCCTCCGGTTTTCATCTGTTGCTTGCAGTGCATTCAGTTAAAAAAAGCTACAACGAATCTAGCATGGCCTCGCATGCATTTCCATAAAACGCACACAATCAAAAGCGTCTAGCAAAGAAATATTCATTGTGTTGAGTAGTGCACTGTTTCCGGAGAGAGGAATGAGTCCTCAGGTCCAGAAGCTTTCTGGTGCCCTTTAACAAAGTGGATTTAGGATTACATTAGGCATCTATTAGTGGTAGCACTCAACCTCCAACCCCACACTTTTCAGTGTAAAATGCATCGATTTTGAGTCTTTCGCAAACAAATTCCTAGGATAAGAGACCTCAAATCATTGCCATCTTCCGGTTTCCATTCATTGCTTGCAGTGGGTTTAGTTAAAAAAGCAACGAAGAATCAATCATGGCCACTGAAGCATTTCCGTAAAACGCACAAAAACAGAGGCTTGTAGTGAAAAAATATTCAACGTGATGACTAAAGCATTGTTTGCGAAAAGAGAAATGAGTCCACGAATCGCCAATCTTTTCCTCGCCCTTCAACAAAATGGATTTAGGATTAACAACGGCATCTACAAGTGATAGAACTCAACCTCTCTCCCGACGCATTTCATTGTAAAATCCAACTATTTGAGTCTTTCCCAAACAAATTCCCATGAAAACAGACTTCAAATCATTTTCCCTCCTCCGGTTTTCATCTGTTGCTTCCAGTGCATTTAGTTAAAAAAGCAACAAAGAATATATCATGGCCTCGCATGTATTTCCATAAAACACACTCAAACGGAGGCTTCTAACCAAGAAATATTCAATGTGATGACTAGACAATGGGTTGCAGGGAGAGGAATCAGTCCATGGATCGCCATCTTTTCCCTACTATTCAGCAAAATGAATTTAGGATAAAATTAGGCATCTACAAGTGGTAGACTCTCCCCAAGCTTTTCAGTATAAACAGCAACGATTTTGAGTCTTTCGCAAACAAATTCCTACGATAAGAGACCTCAAATCATTGCCCTCTCTTGGTTTTCATCCAATGCTTGCAGAGCATTTAGTTAAAAAAGCAACGAATAATCTATCGTGCCCAAGCCTGAAATTCCATCAAACGCACACAAACAGAGGCTTCTAGCGAAGAAATATTCATTGTGCTGACTAGGGCATGATTTTCGGAGAGAAGAATGAGTCCTTAGGCCATGAAGCCTTTCAGTGCCCTTTAACAAAGTGGATTTAGGATTACATTACGCATATGTTAGTGGTAGAACTCAACCTCCCTCCCCACGCTTTTCAGTGCAAAATGCATCGATTTTGACTCTTTCCCAAACAAATTCCTATGATAAGAGACCTCAAATCATTGCCTTCCTCCGGTTTCCATCCGTTGCTTGTAGTGGATTTAGTTAAAAAAGCAACGAAGAATCAATCATGGCCTCCGATGCATCTCTATAAAACGCGCAGATACTCAGGTTTCCAGCAAAGAAATATTCATTGTGTTAAGTAGTGCATGGTTTTCGGAGAGAGGAATGAGTCCTCGGGTCCACAAGCTTTACAGTGCCCTTTAACAAAGTGGATTTACGATTACTTTTGGCATCAATTAGAGGTAGAACTCAACCTCTCTCCCCGTGCACTTCATACTAAAATGTAAAGATTTTGAGTCTATCCCAAACAAATTCCCATGATAAGAGACTTCAAAATCATTTCCCTCCTCCGGTTTTCATCCGGTGCTTGCAGTGCATTAAGTTGAAAAAAGCAACAACGGATCTATAATGCCCTCGCATGCATTTCCATAAAACGCACACAATCAGAGGCTTCTAGCGAAGAAATATTCATTGTGTTGAGTAGTGCATTGTTTCCGGAGAGAGGAATGAGTCCTCGGGTCCACAAGCTTTCCGATGCCCTTTAACAAAGTGGATTTAGGATTACATTAGACATCTATTAGGGGTAGAACTAAACCTCCCTCCCCACGCTTTTCAGTTTAAAATGCATCGACTTTGAGTCTTTCCCAAACAAATTCCAATGATAAAAGACCTCAAATCATTGCCTTCTTTCGGTTTCATGCCCTTGCATTCAAAAGGTTTAGTTAAAAAAGCAACGAAGAATCAATCATGGCCTCTATAGCATTTCCATAAAACTCACACAACTAGAGGCTTGTAGTGAAAAAATATTCAATGTGATGACTAAAGCATTGTTTGTGGAGAGAGAAATGAGTCGACGAATCGCCAATCTTTTCCTCGCCCTTCAACAAAATGGATTTAGGATAACACGACATCTACAAGTGGTAGAACTCAACCTCTCTCCCGACGCATTTCATTGTAAAATCCAACGATTTTGAGTCTTTCCCAAATAAATTCCCATGATAAGAGACTTCAAATCATTTTACTCCTTCGGTTTCCATCCGTTGCTTACACTTCATTCAGTTAAAAAGCCAACGAAAAATATATAATGGCCTTGCATGTATTTCAATAAAACACACTCAAACAGAGGCTACTAGCCAAGAAATATTCAATGTGATGACTAGAGAATGGGTTGCGGGGAGAGGATTTAGTCCACGAATCGCCTTCTTTTCCCTGCCTCTCAACAAAATGAATTTAGGATAAAATTAGGCATCTACAAGCGGTAGACTTACCCCAAGCATTTTAGTGTAAACTGCAACGACTTAGAGTCTTTCCCAAACAAATTCCAACAATAAGAGACTCAAATCATTGCCCTTTTCCGATTTTCATTCATTGCTTGCAGTGCATTTAGTTTAAAAAAAAAGCAACAAAGAATCTATCATGGCCTCGCATGCAATTCCATAAAATGCACACAAACATAGGCTTCTAGCGAAGAAATATTCAGTGTGTTGACTAGTGCATGGTTTTCGAAGAGAGGAATGAGTCCTTAGGTCATGAAGCATTTCAATGCCCTTTAACAAAGTGGATTTAGGATTACATTAGGCATATATTAGTGTTACAACTTAACCTCCCTTCCCACGCTTTTCAATGCAAAATGCATCGATTTTGAGTCTTTCCCAAACAAATTCCTATAATAAGAGACCTCAAATCATTGCCTTCTTCCAGTTTACATCCGTTGCTTGTGGTGGATTTAGTTAAAAGAGCAACGAAGAATCAATCATGGCCCCTTATGCATCTCTATAAAACGCGCACAAACACAGGCTTCCAGCAAAGAAATATTCTTTGTTTTAAGTAGTGCATGGTTTTCGGAGAGAGGAATGAGTCCTCGGGTCCACAACATTTTCCAGTACCCATTAACAAAGTGGATTTAGGATAACTTTGGGCATCTATTAGCGGTAGAACTCAACCTCTCTCTCCAAGCACTGCATAGTAAAATGAAATGATTTTGAGTCTATCCCAAACAAATTCCCACGATACGAGACTTCAAATCATTTCACTCCTCCGGTTCTCATCCGTTGCTTGCAGTGCATTCAGTTAAAAAAAGCAACAACGAATCTATCATGGCCTTGCATGCATTTCCATAAAACGCACACAATCAGAGAATTCTAGCGAAGAAATATTCATTGTGTTGAGTAGTGCATTGTTTCTGGAGAGGAAGGAGTCCTCGGGTCCACAAGCTTTCCCGTGCCCTTTAACAAAGTGGATTTAGGATTACATTAGGCATCTATTAGTGGTAGAACTCAACCTCCCTCCCCACGCTTTTCAGTGTAAAATGCATCGATTTTGAGTCTTTCCCAAACAAATTCCTATGATAAGAGACCTCAAATCATTGCCTTTTTCCGGTTTCCATCCGTTGCTTGCAATGGATTTAGTTAAAAAAGCAACGAAGAATCAGTCATTGCCTCTGAAGCATTTCCGTAAAATGCACATAGAGGCTTGTAGCGAAAAATTATTCAATGTGATGACTAAAGCATTGTTTGCGGAGAGAGAAATGAGTCCACGAATCGCCAATCTTTTCCTCGCCTTTCAACAAAATGGATTTAGGATTAAACACGGCATCTACAAGTGGTAGAACTCAACCTCTCTCCCGATGTGTTTCATTCCAAATGCAACGATTGAGTCTTTCCCAAACAAATTCCCATGATAAGAGACTTCAAATCATTTCACTCCTTCGATTTCCATCCGTTGCTTACACTTAAGTCAGTTAAAAACCCAACGAAGAATCTATGATCGCCTCGCATGTATTTCCATAAAACGCACTCAAACAGAGGCTTCTAGCCAAGAAATATTCATTGCGATTACTACAGAATTGGTTGCAAGGAGAGGAATCAGTCCACGGATCGCCATTTTTCCCTGCCTTTCAACGAAATAAATTTAGGATAAAATTAGGCATCGACAAGCGGTAGACTTTCCCCAAGCGTTTCAGTGTAAACTGCAACAATTTTGAGTCTTTCCCAAACAAATCCCTACTATAAGAGACTCAAATCATTCCCCTCTACCAGTTTTCATCCGTTGCTTGCAGTGCATTTTGTTAAAAAAGCAACGAAGAATCTATCATGGCCTCGCATGCATTTCCATAAAACGCACACAAACAGAGGCTTCTAGCGAAGAAATATTCAATGTGTTGACTGGTGCATGGCTTTCGGAAAGAGGAATGAGTCCTTCGGTCATGAAGCTTTTCAATGCCCTTTAACAAAGTGGATTTGGGATTACATTAGGCATATATTAGTGGTAGAACTCAACCTCTTTCCACATGCATTTCACACTAAAATGGAACGATTTTGAGTCTTTCCCAAACAAATTCCCATGAAAACAGACTTCAAATCATTTTCCCTCCTCCGGTTTTCATCTGTTGCTTGCAGTGCATTTAGTTAAAAAAGCAACAAAGAATCTATCATGGCCTCGCATGTATTTCCATAAAACACACTCAAACAGAGGCTTCTGGCCAAGAAATATTCAATGGGATGACTACACAATGGGTTGCGGGGAGAGGAATCAATCCACGGATCGCCATCTTTTCCCTGCATTTCAGAAAAATGAATTTAGGATAAAATTAGGCATCTACAAGTAGTAGACTCTCCCCAAGCGTTTCAGTATAAACAACAACGATTTTGAGTCTTTCGCAAACAAATTCCTAAGATAAGAGACCTCAAATCATTGCCCTCTTCCGGATTTCATCCATTGCTTGCAGTGCATTTAGTTAAAAAAGCAACGAATAATCTATCATGGCCACACATGAAATTCCATAAAACGCACACGGAGGCTTCTAGCGAAGAAAAATTCACTGTGCTGACTAGGGCATGGTTTTCGGAGAGCGGAAAGAGTCCTTAGGTCATAAAGCTTTTCAATGCCCTTTAAAAAAGTGGATTTAGGATTACATTATGCATATATTAGTGGTAGAACTCAACCTCCGTCCCCACGCTTTTCAGTGCAAAATGCATCGATTTTGAGTCTTTCCCAAACAAATTCCTATGATAAGAGACCTCAAATCATCGCCTTCTTCTGGTTTCCATCCGCTGCTTGTAATGGCTTAAGTTAAAAGAGCAACGAAGAATCAAACATGTCCACTAATGCATCTCTATAAAATGCGCACAAACACAGGCTTCCAGCAAAGAAATATTCATTGTCTTAAGTAGTGCCTGGTTTTCGGAGAGAGGAATGAGTCCTCGAGTCCACAAGCTTTACACTGCCCTTTAACAAAGTGGAGTTAGTACAACTTTGGGCATCTATTAGCGGTAGAACTCAACCTCTCTCCCCATGCACTTCATACTAAAATGGAAAGATTTTAAGTCTATCCCAAAAAAATTCCCATGATAAGAGACTTCAAATCATTTCCCTCCTCCCGTTTTCATCCGTTGCTTGCAGTGCATTCAGTTAAAAAAAGCAACGAATCTATAATGGCCTCGCATGCATTTTCATAAAACGCACACAATCAGACGCTTCTAGCGAAGAAATAGTCATTGTGTTGAGTAGTGCATTGTTTCTAGAGAGAGGAATGAGTCCTCGGGTCCACAACCTTTCCGGTGCCCTTTAACAAAGTGGATTTAGAATTTCAATAGAAATCTATTAGTGGCAGAACTCAACCTCCCTCCCCACACTTTTCAGTGTAAAATGCATCGATTTTGAGTCTTTCCCAAAACAATTCCTATGATAAAAGACCTCAAATCATTGCCTTCTTTCGGTTACCGGCCGTTGGTTGCAGAGGGTTTCGTTAAAAAAGCAACGAAGAATCAATCATGGCCTCTATAGCATTTCCGCAAAACTCACAAAAACAGAGGCATGTAGCAAAAAAATATTCAATGTGTTGATGACTGAAGCATTGTTTGTGGAGTGAGAAATGAGTCGACGAATAGCCAATCTTTTCCTCGCCCATAAACAAAACGGATTTACGATAACACGAAATCAAGAAGTGGTGGAACTCAACCTCTCTCCCGACGCATTTCATTGTAAAATCCAACGATTTTGAGTCTTTCCCAAATAAATTCCCATGATAAGAGACTTCAAATCATTTCACTCATTCGGTTTCAATCCGTTGCTTACACTTCATTCAGTTAAAAGGCCAACGAAGAATCTATCATGGCCTCACATGTATTTCCATATAACTTCAAATCATTTCACTCCTTCGGTTTCCATCCGTTGCTTACACTTCATTCAGTTAAAAAGCCAATGAAGAATCTATCATGGCCTCGCATGTATTTTCATATAACACAGTCAAACAAAGGCTACTAGCCAAGAAATACTCAATGTCATGACTAGACAATGGGTTGCGGGGAGAGGAATTAGTCCACTAATCGCCATCCTTTCCCTGCCTTTCAACAAAATGAATTTAGGATAAAATTAGGCATCTACAAGCGATAGACTTTCCCCAAGCATTTCAGTGTAAACTGCAATGATTTAGAGTCTTTCCCAAACAAATTCCTAGGATAAGAGACTCAAATCATTGCCCTTTTCCGGTTTTCATTCGCTGCTTGCAGTGCATTTAGTTAAAAAAACAACGAAGAATCTATCATGGCCACAGATGCAATTCCATAAAACGCACACAAACGGAGGCTTCTAGCGAAGAACTATTCAGTGTGTTGACTAGTGCATGGTTTTCGGAGAGAGGAATGAGTCCTCAGGTCATGAAGCTTTTCAATGGCCTTCAACAAAGTGGATTTAGGATTACATTACGCATATATTTGTGTTAGAACTTAACCTCCCTTCCCACGCTTTTCAGGGCAAAATGCATCGATTTTGAGTCTTTCCCAAACAAATTCCTAGGATAAGAGACCTTAAATCATTGCCTTCTTCCGGTTTCCATCCGTTTCTTGTAGTGGATTTAGTTAAAAGAGCAACAAAGAATCAATCATGGCCCCTGATGCATCTCTATAAAATGTGCATAAACACTGGCTTCCAATGAAGAAATATTCATTGTTTTAAGTAGTGCATGGTTTTCGGAGAGAGGAATGAGTCCTCGGGTCCACAACATTTCCAGTGCCCTTTAACAAAGTGGATTTAGGATAACTTTGGGCATCTATTAGCGTTAAAACTCAAACTGTCCCCATGCACTTCATACTAAAATGGAATGATTTTGAGTCTATCCCAAACAAATTCCAATAATAAGCGACTTCAAATCATTTCCCCCCTCCGGTTTTCATCCATTGCTTGCAACGCATTCCGTTAAAAAAAGCAACAATGAATCTATCACGGCCTCGCATGCATTTCCATAAAACGCACACAATCAGAGGCTTCTAGCTAAGAAATAGTCAGTGTGTTGAGTTGTGCATTGTTACCAGAGAAAGGAATGAGTCCTCCGGTCAACAAGCTTTTCGGTGCCCTATAACAAAGTGGATTTCGGATTACATTAGGCATCTATTAGTGGTAGAACTCAACCACCCTCCCCATGTTTTTCAGTGGAAAATGCATCGATTTTGAGTCTTTCCCAAACAAATTCCTATGAAAAAAGACCTCAAATCATTGCCTTCTTCAGGTTTCCATCCGTTGCTTGCAGTGGATTTAGTTAAAAAAAAAGCAACGAAGAATCAATCATGGCCTCTGATGCATCTCTATAAAATGCGCACAAACACAGGCTTCCAGCGAAGAAATATTCATTGTGTTACGTAGTGCAAGGTTTTCGGACAGAGGAATGAGTCCTCGGGTCCACAAACTTTCCAGTGCCCATTAACAAAGTGGATTTACGATAACTTTGGGCATCTATTAGCGGTAGAACTCAACCTCTCTCCCCATGCACTTCATACTAAAATGGAATGATTTTGAGTCTATCCCAAACAAATTCCCACGAAACGAGACTTCAAATCATTTCACTCCGCCGGTTTTCATCCGTTGCTTGCAGTGCATTCAGTTAAAAAAAGCAACAACGAATCTATCATGGCCTCGCATGCATTTCCATAAAACGCACACAATCAGAGACTTCTAGCGAAGAAATATTCATTGTGTTGAGTAGTGCATTGTTTCTGGAGAGGAATGAGTCCTCGGGTCCACAAGCTTTCCCGTGCCCTTTAACAAAGTGGATTTAGGATTACATTAGGCATCTACTAGTGGTAGAACTCAACCTCCCTCCCCACTCTTTTCAGTGTAAAATGCAATGATTTTGAGACTTTTCAAACAAAATCTTATGAAAAGAGACCACAAATCATTGCCTTCTTCCTGTTTCCATCCGTTGCTTGCGGTGGATTTAGTTAAAAAAGCAACGACGAATCAATCATGGCCTCTGAAGCATTTCCGTAAAACGCACACGAACAAAGGCTTGCAGCAAAAAATTATTCAATGTGATGACTAAAGCATTGTTTGCGGAGAGAGAAATGAGTCCACGAATCGCCAATCTTTTCCTCGCCTTTCAACAAAATGGATTTAGGATTAAACAAGGCATCTACAAGTGGTACTACAAGTGGTAGAACTCAACCTCTCTCCCGACACGTTTCATTCTAAAATGCAACGATTGAGTCTTTCCCAAACCAATTCCCATGATAAGAGACTTCAAATCATTTCACTCCTTCGATTTCCATCCGTTGCTTACACTTCAGTCAGTTAAAAACCCAACGAAGAATCTATGATCGCCTCGCATGTATTTCCATAAAACGCACTCAAACAGAGGCTTCTAGCCAAGAAATATTCATTGTGATTACTACAGAATTGGTTGCAGGGAGAGGAATCAGTCCACGGATCGACATTTTTCCCTGCCTTTCAACGAAATAAATTTAGGATAAAATTAGGCATCGACAAGCGGTAGACTTTCCCCAAGCGTTTCAGTGTAAACTGCAACGATTTTGAGTCTTTCCCAAACAAATTCCTACTATAAGAGACTCAAATCATTCCCCTCTACCAGTTTTCATCCGTTGCTTGCAGTGCATTTTGTTAAAAAAGCAACGAAGAATCTATCATGGCCTCGCATGCATTTCCAATAAATGCACAAAAACAGAGGCTTCTAGCGAAGAAATATTCAATGTGTTGACTAGTGCATGGCTTTCGGAAAGAGGAATGAGTCCTCCGGTCATGAAGCTTTTTAATGCCCTTTAACAAAGTGGATTTGGGATTACATTAGGCATATATTAGTGGTAGAACTCAACCTCTTTTCACATGCATTTCACACAAAAATGGAACGATTTTGAGTCTTTCCCAAAAAAATTCCCATGAAAACAGACTTCAAATCATTTTCCCTCCTCCGGTTTTCATCTGTTGCTTGCAGTGCATTTAGTTAAAAAAGCAACAAAGAATCTATCATGGCCTCGCATGTATTTCCATAAAACACACTCAAACAGAGGCTTCTGGCCAAGAAATATTCAATGGGTTGCGGGGAGAGGAATCAGTCCAAGGATCGCCATCTTTTCCCTGCCTTTCAGCAAAATCAATTTAGGATAAAATTAGGTATCTACAAGTGGTAGACTCTCCCCAAGCGTTTCAGCATAAACTGCAACGATTTTGACTCTTTCGTAAACAAATTCCTACTATAAGAGACCTCAAATCATTGCCCTCTTTCGGATTTCATCCATTGCTTACAGTGCATTTAGTTAAAAAAGCAACGAAGAATCTATCATGACCTCGCATGAAATTCCACCAAACGCACACAAACAGAGGCTTCTAGCGAAGAAATATTCACTGCGCTGACTAGGGCATGGTTTTCGGAGAGAGCCATAGGTCATGAAGCTTTTCAGTGCCCTTTAACAAAGTGGATTTAGGATTACATTACGCATATATTAGTGGTAGAACTCAACCTCCCTCCCCACGCTTTTCAGTGCAAAATGCATCGATTTTGAGTCTTTCCCAAACAAATTCCTATAATAAGAGACCTCAAATCATTGCCTTTTTCCGGTTTCCATCCGTTGCTTGTAGTGGATTTAGTTAAAAGAGCAACGAAGAATCAATCATGGCCTCTGATGCATCTCTATAAAACGCGCACAAATACAGGCTTCCAGCGAAGAAATATTCATTGTCTTAAGTAGTGCCTGGTTTTCGGAGAGAGGAATGAGTCCTCGGGTCCACAAGCTTTACAGTGTGCCCTTTAACAAAGTGGATTTAGTATAACTTTGGGCATCTATTAGCGGTAGAACTCAACTTCTCTCCCCATGCACTTCATACTAAAATGGAAAGATTTTGAGTCTATCCCAAACAAATTCCCATGATAAGAGACTTCAAATCATTTCCCTCCTCCCGTTTTCATCCGTTGCTTGCAGTGCATTCAGTTAAAAAAAGCAACAACGAATCTATCATGGCCTCGCATGCATTTCCTTAAAACGCACACAATCAGAGGCTTCTAGCGAAGAAATATTCATTGTGTTGAGTAGTACATTGTTTCCAGAGAGAGGAATGAGTCCTCGGGTCCACAAGCTTTCTGGTGCCCTTTAACAAAGTGGATTTAGGATTACATTAGACATCTATTAGTGGTAGAACTCAACCTCCCTCCCCATGCTTTTCAGTGGAAAATGCATGGATTTTGAGTCTTTCCCAAACAAATTCCTATGAAAAAAGACCTCAAATCATTGCCTTCTCCAGGTTTCCATCCGTTGCTTGCAGTGGATTTAGTTAAAAAAAGCAACGAAGAATCAATCATGGCCTCTGATGCATCTCTATAAAATGCGCACAAACACAGGCTTCCAGCGAAGAAATATTCATTGTGTTACGTAGTGCAAGGTTTTCGGACAGAGGAATGAGTCCTCGGGTCCACAAACTTTCCAGTGCCCATAAACAAAGTGGATTTAGTATAACTTTGGGCATCTATTAGCGGTAGAACTCAACTTCTCTCCCCATGCACTTCATAATAAAATGGAAAGATTTTGAGTCTATCCCAAACAAATTCCCATGATAGGAGACTTCAAATCATTTCCCTCCTCCCGTTTTCATCCGTTGCTTGCAGTGCATTCAGTTAAAAAAAGCAACAACGAATCTATCATGGCCTCGCATGCATTTCCTTAAAACGCACACAATCAGAGGCTTCTAGCCAAGAAATATTCATTGTGTTGAGTAGTGCATTGTTTCCAGAGAGAGGAATGAGTCCTCGGGTCCACAAGCTTTCCGGTGCCCTTTAACAAAGTGGATTTAGGATTACATTAGACATCTATTAGTGGTAAAACTCAACCTCCCTCCCCACGCTGAAATTTTCTGTATAAAATGCATTGATTTTGAGTCTTTCCCAAACAAATTCCTATGATAAGAGACCTCAAATCATTGCCTTCTTTCGGTTTCCCGCCGTTGCTTGCAGAGCGTTTAGTTAAAAATGCAACAAAGAATCAATCATGGCCTCTATACCATTTCCGCAAAACTCACACAAACAGAGGCTTGTAGCGAAAAAATATTCGATGTGATGATGACTAAAGCATTGTTTGCGGAGAGAGAAATGAGTCGACGAATCGTCAATCTTTTCCTCGCCCTTCAACAAAATGGATTTAGGATAACACGACATCTACAAGTGGTAGAACTAACCTCTCTCCCGACGCAATTCATTGTAAAATCCAACGATTTTGAGTCTTTCCCAAACAAATTCCCATGATAAGAGACTTCAAATCATTTCACGCCTTCGGTTTCCATCCGTTGCTTACACTTGATTCAGTTAAAAAGCCAACGAAGAATCTATCATGGCCTCGCATATATTTCCATATAACACACTCAAACAGAGGATACCAGCCAAGAAATATTCAATGAGATGACTAGAGAATGGGTTGCGGGGAGAGGAATTAGTCCACTAATCATAATCCTTTCCCTGCCTTTCAACAAAATGAATTTAGGATAAAATTAGGCATCTACAAGCGGTAGACTTTCCCCAAGCGTTTCAGTGTAAACTGCAACGATTTAGAGTCTTTCCCAAACTAGTGCATGGTTTTCGGAGAGAGGAATGAGTCCTCAGGTCATGAAGCTTTTCAATGGCCTTTAACAAAGTGGATTTAGGATTACATTAGGCATATATTTGTGTTAGAACTTAACCTCCCTTCCCACGCTTTTCAGGGCAAAATGCATCGATTTTGAGTCTTTCCCAAACAAATTCCTAGGATAAGAGACCTTAAATCATTGCCTTCTTCCGGTTTCCATCCGTTTCTTGTATTGGATTTAGTTAAAAGAGCAACAAAGAATCAATCATGGCCCCTGATGCATCTCTATAAAATGCGCACAAGCACAGGCTTCCAGTGAAGAAATATTCATTGTTTTAAGTAGTGGATGGTTTTCGGAGAGAGGAATGAGTCCTCGAGTCCACAACATTTCCAATGCCCTTTAAGAAAGTGGATTTAGGATAACTTTGGGCATCTATTAGCGGTAGAACTCAACCTGTCCCCATGCACTTCATACTAAAAAGGAATGATTGAGTATATCCCAAACAAATTCCCATGATAAGAGACTTCAAATCATTTCCCCCCTCCGGTTTTCATCCATTACTTGCAGCGCATTTTGGTAAAAAAAAAAAGCAACAATGAATCTATCATGGCCTCGTATGCATTTCCAAAAAACGCACACAATCAGAGGCTTCTAGCTAAGAAATATTCAGTGTGTTGAGTAGTGCATTGTTACCGGAGAGAGGAATGAATCCACCGGTCAACAAGCTTTCCGGCGCCCTATAAAGAAGTGGATTTTGGATTACATTAGGCATCTATTAGTGGTAGAACTCAACCTCCCTCCCCACGCTTTTCAGTGGAAAATGCATCGATTTTGAGTGTTTCCCAAACAAATTCCAATGAAAAGAGACCTCAAATCATTGCCTTCTTCCGCTTTCCATCCGTTGCTTGTAGTGGATTTAAAAAGCAATGAAAAATCAATCATGGCCTCTGATGCATATCTATAAAACACGCACAAACACAGGCTTCCAGCGAAGAAATATACATTGTGCTAAGTAGAGCATGGTTTTCGGAGAGAGAAATGAGTCCTCGGGTCCACAAACTTTCCAGTGCCCATTAACAAAGTGGATTTACGATAACTTTGGGCATCTATTAGCAATAGAACTCAACCTCTCTCCCCATGCACTTCATACTAAAATGGAATGATTTTGAGTCTATCCCAAACAAATTCCCACGAAACGAGACTTCAAATCATTTCACTCCGCCGGTTTTCATCCGTTGCTTGCAGTGCATTCAGTTAAAAAAAGCAACAACGAATCTATCATGGCCTCGCATGCATTTCCATAAAACGCACACAATCAGAGACTTCTAGCGAAGAAATATTCATTGTGTTGAGTAGTGCATTGTTTCTAGAGAGGAATGAGTCCTCGGGTCCACAAGATTTCCCGTGCCCTTTAACAAAGTGGATTTAGGATTACATTAGGCATCTACTAGTGGTAGAACTCAACCTCCCTCCCCACGCTTTTTCAGTGTAAAATGCATCGATTTTGAGTCTTTTCAAACAAAATCCTATGATAAGAGACCTCAAATCATTGCCTTCTTCCTGTTTCCGTCCGTTGCTTGCGGTGGATTTAGTTAAAAAAGTAACGAAGAATCAATCATGGCCTCTGAAGCATTTCCGTAAAACGCACACAAACAGAGGCTTGCAGCGAAAAATTATTCAATGTGATGACTAAAGCATTGTTTGCGGAGAGAGAAATGAGTCCACGAATCGCCAATCTTTTCCTCGCCTTTCAACAAAATGGATTTAGGATTAAACACGGCATCTACAAGTCGTAGAACTCAACCTCTCTCCCGATGTGTTTCATTCCAAATGCAACGATTGAGTCTTTCCCAAACAAATTCCCATGATAAGAGACTTCAAATCATTTCACTCCTTCGATTTCCATCCGTTGCTTACACTTCAGTCAGTTAAAAACCCAACGAAGAATCTATGATCGCCTCGCATGTATTTCCATAAAACGCACTCAAACAGAAGCTTCTAGCCAAGAAATATTCATTGCGATTACTACAGAATTGGTTGCAGGGAGAGGAATCAGTCCACGGATCGCCATTTTTCCCTGCCTTTCAACGAAATAAATTTAGGATAAAATTAGGCATCGACAAGCGGTAGACTTTCCCCAAGCGTTTCAATGTAAACTGCAACGATTTTGAGTCTTTCCCAAACAAATTCCTACTATAAGAGACTCAAATCATTCCCCTCTACCAGTTTTCATCCGTTGCTTGCAGTGCATTTTGTTAAAAAAGCAACGAAGAATCTATCATGGCCTCGCATGCATTTCCATAAAACGCACACAAACAGAGGCTTCTAGCGAAGAAATATTCAATGTGTTGACTAGTGCATGGCTTTCGGAAAGAGGAATGAGTCCTCCGGTCATGACGCTTTTCAGTGCCCTTTAACAAAGTGGATTTGGGATTACATTAGGCATATATTAGTGGTAGAACTCAACCTCTTTTCACATGCATTTCACACAAAAATGGAACGATTTTGAGTCTTTCCCAAACAAATTCCCATGAAAACAGACTTCAAATCATTTTCCCTCCTCCGGTTTTCATCTGTTGCTTGCAGTGCATTTAGTTAAAAAAAGCAACAAAGAATCTATCATGGCCTCGCATGTATTTCCATAAAAAACACTCAAACAGAGGCTTCTGGCCAAGAAATATTCAATGGGATGACTAGACAATGGGTTGCGGGGAGAGGAATCAGTCCACGGATCGCCATCTTTTCCCTGCCTTTCAGCAAAATCAATTTAGGATAAAATTAGGCATCTACAAGTGGTAGACTCTCCCCAAGCGTTTCAGCATAAACTGCAACGATTTTGACTCTTTCGTAGACAAATTCCTACTATAAGAGACCTCAAATCATTGCCCTCTTCCGGATTTCATCCATTGCTTGCAGTGCATTTAATTAAAAAAGCAACAAAGAATCTATCATGACCTCGCATGAAATTCCACCAAACGCACACAAACAGAGGCTTCTAGCGAAGAAATATTCACTGCGCTGACTAGGGCATGGTTTTCGAAGAGAGGAAAGAGTCCATAGGTCATGAAGCTTTTCAGTGCCCTTTAACAAAGTGGATTTAGGATTACATTACGCATATATTAGTGGTAGAACTCAACCTCCCTCCCCACGCTTTTCAGTGCAAAATGCATCGATTTTGAGTCTTTCCCAAACAAATTCTTATAATAAGAGACCTCAAATCATTGCCTTCTTCCGGTTTCCATCCGTTGCTTGTAGTGGATTTAGTTAAAAGAGCAACGAAGAATCAATCATGGCCTCTGATGCATCTCTATAAAACGCGCACAAATACAGGCTTCCAGCGAAGAAATATTCATTGTCTTAAGTAGTGCCTGGTTTTCGGAGAGAGGAATGAGTCCTCGGGTCCACAAGCTTTACAGTGTGCCCTTTAACAAAGTGGATTTAGTATAACTTTGGGCATCTATTAGCCGTAGAACTCAACTTCTCTCCCCATGCACTTCATACTAAAATGGAAAGATTTTGAGTCTATCCCAAACAAATTCCCATGATAAGAGACTTCAAATCATTTCCCTCCTCCCGTTTTCATCCGTTGCTTGCAATGCATTCAGTTAAAAAAAGCAACAACGAATCTATCATGGCCTCGCATGCATTTCTTTAAAACGCACACAATCAGAGGCTTCTAGCGAAGAAATATTCATTGTGTTGAGTAGTACATTGTTTCCAGAGAGAGGAATGAGTCCTTGGGTCCACAAGCTTTCTGGTGCCCTTTAACAAAGTGGATTTGGGATTACATTAGGCATATATTAGTGGTAGAACTCAAGCTCTTTTCCCATGCATTTCACACTAAAATGGAATGATTTTGAGTCTTTCCCAAACAAATTCCCATGAAAACAGACTTCAAATCATTTTTCCTCCTCCGGTTTTCATCCGTTGCTTGCAGTGCATTTAGTTAAAAAAGCAACAAAGAATCTATCATGGCCTCGCATGTATTTCCATAAAACACACTCAAACAGAGGCTTCTGGCCAAGAAATATTCAATGGGATGACTAGACAATGGGTTGCTAGGAGAGGAATCAGCCCACGGATCGCCATCTTTTCCCTGCCTTTCAGCAAAATGATTTTAGGATAAAATTAGGCATCTACAAGTGGTAGACTCTCCCCAAGCGTTTCAGCATGAACTGCAACGATTTTGACTCTTTCGCAAACAAATTCCTACGATAAGAGACCTCAAACCATTTTCCTCTTCCGGATTGGATCCAATGCTTGCAGTGCATTTAGTTAAAAAAGCAACGAAGAATCTATCATGGCCTCACATGAAATTCCATCAAACGCACACAAACAGAGGCTTCTAGCGAAGAAATATTCACTGCGCTGACTAGGGCATGGTTTTCGGAGAGAGGAAAGAGTCCTTAGGTCATGAAGCTTTTCAATGCCCTTTAACAAAGTGGATTTAGGATTACATTATGCATATATTAGTGGTAGAACTCAACCTCCCTCCCCACGCTTTTCAGTGCAAAATGCATCGATTTTGAGTCTTTCCCAAACAAATTCTTATAATAAGAGACCTCAAATCATTGCCTTCTTCCGGTTTCCATCCGTTGCTTGTAGTGGATTTAGTTAAAAGAGCAACGAAGAATCAATCATGGCCTCTGATGCATCTCTATAAAACGCGCACAAATACAGGCTTCCAACGAAGAAATATTCATTGTCTTAAGTAGTGCATGGTTTTCGGAGAGAGGAATGAGTCCTCGGGTCCACAAGCTTTACAGTGCCCTTTAACAAAGTGGATTTAGTATAACTTTGGGTATCTATTAGCGGTAGAACTCAACCTCTCTCCCCATGCACTTCATACTAAAATGGAAAGATTTTGAGTCTATCCCAAACAAATTCCCATGATAAGAGACTTCAAATCATTTCCCTCCTCCCGTTTTCATCCGTTGCTTGCAGTGCATTCAGTTAAAAAAGCAACAACGAATCTATCATGGCCTCGCATGCATTTCCATAAAACGCACACAATCAGAGGCTTCTAGCCAAGAAATATTCATTGTGTTGAGTAGTGCATTGTTTCCGGAGAGAGGAATGAGTCCTCGGGTCCACAAGCTTTCCGGTGCCCTTTAACAAAGTGGATTTAGGATTACATTAAACATCTATTAGTGGTAGAACTCAACCACCCTCCCCACGCTGAAATTTTCAGTATACAATGCATCGATTTTGAGTCTTTCCCAAACAAATTCCTATGATAAGAGACCTCAAATTATTGCATTCTTTCGGTTTCCCGCCGTTGCTTGCAGAGGGTTTAGTTAAAAATGCAACGAAGAATCAATCATGGCCTCTATAGCATTTCCGCAAAACTCACACAAACAAAGGCCTGTAGCGAAAAAATATTCAATGTGATGATGACTAAAGCATTGTTTGCGGAGAGAGAAATGAGTCGACGCATCGCCAATCTTTTCCTCGCCCTTCAACAAAATGGATTTAGGATAACACGACATCTACAAGTGGTGGAACTCAACCTCTCTCCCGACGCATTTCATTGTAAAATCCAACGATTTTGAGTCTTTCCCAACAAATTCCCATGATAAGAGACTTCAAATCATTTCACTCCTTCAGTTTCCATCCGTTGCTTACAGTTCATTCAGTTAAAAACCCAACGAAGAATCTATGATGGCCTCGCATGTATTTCAATAAAACACACTCAAACAGAGGCTACTAGCCAAGAAATATTCAATGCAATGACTAGAGAATGGGTTGCGGGGAGAGGAATCAGTCCACGGATCGCCATCTTTTCCTTGCCTTTCAACGAAATTAATTTAGGATAAAATTAGGCATCTACAAGCGGTAGACTTTCCCCAAGCATTTCAGTGTAAATTGTAACGACTTAGAGTCTTTCCCAAACAAATTCCTACGATAAGAGACTCAAATCATTGCCCTTTTCTGGTTTTATTTCGTTGCTTGCAGTGCATTTAGTTAAAAAAAGCAACGAAGAATCTATCATGGCCTCTCTTGCAATTCCATAAAATGCACACAAACATAGGCTTCTAGCGAAGAAATATTCAGTGTGTTGACTAGTGCATTGTTTTCGAAGAGAGGAATGAGTCCTCAGGTCATGAAGCTTTTCAATGCCCTTTAACAAAGAGGATTTAGGATTACATTAGGCATATATTAGTGTTAGAACTTAACCTCCCTTCGCACGCTTTTCAGTGCAAAATGCATCAATTTTGAGTCTTTTCCAAACAAATTCCTAGGATAAGAGACCTCAAATCATTGCCTTCTTCCAGTTTCCATCCGTTGCTTGTAGTGGATATAGTTAAAAGAGCAACGAAGAATCAATCCTGGCCCCTGATGCATCTCTATAAAACGCGCACAAACACAAGCTTCCAGTGAAGAAATATTCATTGTTTTAAGTAGTGCATAGTTTTCGGAGAGAGGAATGAGTCCTCGGGTCCACAACATTTCCAGTGCCCTTTAACAAAGTGGATTTAGGATAACTTTGGGCATCTATTAGTGGTAGAACTCAACCTGTCCCCATGCACTTCATACTAAAATGGAATGATTTTGAGTCTATCCCAAACAAATTCCCATGATAAGAGACTTCAAATCATTTCCCTCCTCCGGTTTTCATCCGTTTCTTGCAGTGCGTTCAGCTCAAAAAGCAACCTCTCCCCCCATGCTTTTCAGTATAAAATACAACGATTTTGAATCTTTCCCAAACAAATTCCCAAAATAAGAGAGTTTAAATCATTGCCCTCCTCCAGTCCCCATTTTTTGCTTGCAATGGATTTAGTTAAAATGGCAACGAAGAAACCTTGAGAGTGTTTTTCTGCTTCGAAAGGGTTATTCTACATGTTGCATTAAGATTTATTATTTATGAGAAATAGAATTTCTAATCGCGCTCTCTTAAATCTGGCGTTTTCCTCCTTGGCCTGATTGGCATATTAACCCACCATCAAAACCAAGCAAAACCTATCATGAAACCAATCCTAACTCTCTCTTGCACATGGAAGAAGACCTATTACTTGTTATTTATTGTCATAAAAATTAATTGCTCCGAATGATTTTTTCATCTCCTTTATTGATATAGAGGTTCATTTAGCAAGGAGAGGGTGATAATTGACGGAGCATCATTTTGATAGGAATGAGTGCTAATTGAAGGAAGAACAAATAGGTGATTCTCATTTTTGGCCGAAAAAAAAATGACATCTCTCCCATTATAAGAAATCATGATTGAATCGTGAAATTAGACATGGTCTAAAGGGCATATCTCAAAAATCCTCTTTCGCTAGAATTCCCTTGGATTCGTAAAGATGTACTGCTTTGTATTGATAATGTAAATGATCTTGAGTGAGGGTGGTTAACTCCAAAATCCATAACCATCATGGAATGTTTATAAATGGCAAATTTTGTAATACATTGTTGTTGCCTGAAGTTACGAGCACGAAATGTTGGTTGGTGACTTGGTTATGTGTTAACACGCAAAGTTTGCTTCTATTTTTCAATCTTTGGAGATCATCTATCATCCAAACAAAAAAAGGAGTTACTCACAGCCAGAACTTTAAAGAACTGGAATATCATGAAGCCAATACGAGTTGGATTACGTTGTCATGGTCTGCAAAGCCAATAATTGCGATGACAAGTTTGAATAATTGATCATAGTCTACAAAGATTATGTATCTTTATAGATTGGAATATCACAAATCCAATACAAGTCAGGTTAAGTCAAGATGGATAGAACTAAGGTTGTTACAAATTGAAAAATACGTACGTTAACCTTATTTGGTTTCATGCCTCTTGATTGGCAAAGATGTATAGCTTTGTCGCTAATAATTGTGGTGACAAGTCTGAATAACTGATCAAAATCTGAAAAAGTTGTTTATCTTTATAGCACTGGAATATCACAAAGCAAATAGGAGTTAGGTTAGGTCGTCATGGATTGAACTAAGGTTGTTATAGATTGAAAAATACGTATGTTATCCTTGGTTGGTTTAATGCCCCCTGATTGGCAAAAATGTACAGTTGTTACTAATAATTGTGGTGACGAGGATGAAAAAATTATCAAAGTTTGATAAGGTTGTTATGGATTGGAATATCATAAAGCCAATACAAATCAGGTTAAGTCACCATGGATTGACCTAAGGTTGTTATGGATTGAAAAAAGTATGTCATCCTCAGTTGGGTTGATGCCACTTGATTGTCGAGATGTATAATTTTGTAGTTCATGTTATTCAAACAAAAAAAAGAAAAAACAAAAAGTTGTCGCTGTAAATTGTGTTGACAAGTTTGAATAATTGATTGTGAATAATTGATTATAGTCTGAAAAGGTTGTTCATCATTATAGCAATGGAATATCACAAAGCCAATATGAGTCAAGTTAAGTCACCACCGATTGAACTAAGGTTGTTATGGATTGAAAAATATGCATGCCATCCTTAGTTGGTTTGAAGGCCCTTGGTTGGAAAAGATGTATAGTTTTGTTGATGATAATTGTGGTAAAAAGTCTGAATAATTGTTCATAGTCTTTGAAGGTGGTTTATGATCTGCGAGAAGCGATCAATGGTAATTGTATTTGCTTGGTCATTAAAGGATTTGACCAATGGTTGCAAGGAGAAAGTGATCATTGTTGTTGTTTCGCATTTTGGATGTAAGTGGTCACGAGTTATTTCCGTTGTCTCTAGGAATTCATGTTGTTTATTAGAGAAGTCTAAAAAAATTGCAATATATTGTTGCTGTTGTTATTGATAGTCATGTGCGTTAAATGTTGATATTAGAAGATTGTTGGTCAGACTTCAGAATATTGACTCGGGAATTCATGGTTATCGAGAGTAGTTATTTAAGGAATAATAAGAATTAAGAAGGGTGGGAGAAAAAAGTTGTTGAAAGTCATGAGCACTAATTGGCGGACGTAATGTTAAGCACAGAATTCGCTTCTTGAGGTATGGACCAAGAGTAAGTTTGTTGCGGATTGAAAACAATGAACACCATCCTTTGTAGGTTAAAATTCCTTTGGATTTGTAAGGATATATTGTTTTCTATTGATAATGTAGATGATCGTGAGTTATTGTGGTTGATTCCAGAATTCATAGTGATCATAGGATGTTTATAAAAGGCAAATGTTCAAAGTCACTAGCCTGAAATGTTGTTTGGTATTGTCGACACGTGAAGTTTGTTGTAATCTATCATCTAAAAACAAACTGGAGTTTCGCACACTCAGAACTATAGCATTGGAATATCATAAAGCCAAGACAAGTCTGGGTAAGTTGCCATTGCTTGAAATAGGATGTTATGGATTGAAAAATACGTATGTCATCCCTTGTCGGTATGATGCCCATGATTGGCAAAGATGTATAGTCTTGCCACTGATAATTGCAATGACAAGTCTAAATGATTTGATAAAAGCCTGAAAAGGTTGTTTCTCTTTAAAGCACTGGAATATCACAAAGCCAATAAGAGTCAATCTAAGTCATCATGGATTGAACTAAGGTTACAAATTGAAAAATATGTATGTCTTCTTTAGTGGGTTTGTTGCCCCTTGATTGGAAAAGATGTATAGTTATGTCGTTGATAATTGTGGTAACAAGTATGAATAATTGATCATAGTCAGAAATGGTTGTAGCATGCAAAGGTTGTTTATCTTCATAGAATTGGAATATCACAAAGCCAAAATTAGTTGGGTTAAGTCGTCATTGATTGAACTAAGGCTGTTATGGATCGAAAAATACGCATGTCATCCTTAGTTGGTTTAATGCCCCTTGATTGGTGAAGATAGATAGTTTTGTCACTGATAATTATGCTGACAGCTATGAATAATTGATCATAGTCTACAAAGGTTGTTTCTCTTTATAGAACTGGAATATGCCAAAGGCAATACAAGTCAAATTAAGTCCTCATGGATTGAAATAAGGTTGTTATGAATTGAAAAATGTGTGTCATCCATAGTTGGTTTGATGCCCCTTGATTGGCAATGATGTATTGTTTTGTCACTGATATTATAAGAAAAAAGTATTGCCATTGATATTTGTGGTGAGAAATTTGAATAATTGATTAAAGAAGAAAAAACAAAAACTGGGAAAAAAAAAGACAAATATAAAAATGAAAGAAAAGAAAAGAAAAGAAAGAAACACAGATGAAAAGGAAAGACAGAAGAAAAAAGAAAGACAGAGCAGAAAAAAAAGACATAAAAAAAAAAAAAGAAAGACAGAAAGACAGAAAAATAAAAAAGACAAATAAAAAAAAAAGATAAGAAAAGAAAGACAGACAAAAAAAAAAGAAAAAGAAAGATAAATAGTTTTGTCGCGGCGATAATTGTGGTGACAAGTCTTAAATAATTGATCATATTCAGGAAATGTTGTTTATGATTTGCGAGAAGAGATCAATGGTGGTTGTATTTGCTTAATCATGAAAGGATTTAACCAATGGTTGTTGGTTGAGATTGTAGATTCTAGGAATAAGTTACCACTGCTGTTTCAAATTATGGGTGTAAGTTGTCACAAGTTATTTCGGCTATCTCAAGGAATTCATGGTCATCAAGGGTTGTTAATTGGAGAAGTCAAAGAAAAATTGCAATAAATCAATGTTGTTATTGTTGATAGTCATGAGGGCTAATTGTTGATATTAGAAGCCTGTTGGTCAGACTTCATAATATTGATCGTAGCTAAGGTTGTTTAGAATTGAAAAATATGTCTGTCGTCGCGGGTTAGACTATTGTTGTTTTTTCGTATGTTCAATGTATGTAATCATAAGTTATTGTCATCTACTTGAGAATTCATGGTAATTGAGAGTTGTTATTTAAGGAATTATAAGAATAACAAGTGTGGGAGAAAGTTGCCGTTGTTGAAAGTCATGAGCAGCAATTGTTGCACGTATTGTTAACAGCAGAATTCGGTTGTTGGCGTATTGGTTAAGAGTAAGATTGCTACAGATTGAAAACTATGAACGCCATCCTTTGTATGTTAGAATTCCCTTGGATTCGTAAGCTACGAACTTCTTCTTCTACTACTATCACTACAACTACTTTCAGTCAACATTAGTACATGATCTCATTGAACCAAACACATTGGCATAATCAAGAAAAATTTTAAGAAAAAAAGGCATACTAAAAATCAGCACTTATGAAGAAGACAAAGAAAGACCCATTTCAAAAAGAAAAAGAAAATAGGGTATTGATTTACACCCAATCTAAGAATTGGGGAATTCACAGAAACCAGATATTCACAGCTAAACAAACTATAGAGAGATTCCCCTTACCTCCACTGGTAAGGAAAACCTGCACAAGAATAGGTTAATTTGAGAAGAAGCCAACTTATATAACATCAGAGAAGCATCCATTTCATCAAAACCAGACAAATCGATAAATACAGTGCTCATTTCATTACATCAACATGTCAACCTATCAAAACCCCAATCTGATAAAGGAAATCACACACACAAATACGAACCCTAAAACCCAATCAATGCAAACAACAATCTTCAAAATGCATCTTGTAATGCATCAAAAAACAAATCAGAGAACAGAATTCAAGCGAGAGACAGAGGGAGAGATTGATCAAAATACCTGACGAGCTGCATTAGATTCATCAAAATACCTGACGAGCTGCATCCGCTGCTTTCGATCTTAGGATCTGTGCAATGCCATGGATAGATCTCAACACCGTCGTAAGATCTGTAAACGCCACAGATAAGAATAAGATCAAAGAGACGAAAAGATAGGGTTTTTTTTCTTGATCGTGTAGGAGAAGCAATCGCTAGAGAGAGATGGAAAGGGGAGAGAGTGATTGATAGCTGAGAAGTGAGAAGCACAATGCGTACAGAAGAAGCTTTATAAGTACTAACGTTCTTGGGACGCGGAAGCTCGCTGCCGTTGTACGCGGGTTTTAAAATTGCCAAATGGCGGTTTACGCTAGAAGTGGCAGCTGGCGGGTTTTAAATTAATTTGAAAGGGTGAGGTATCAGTTAGACCGTGGCCCACCAAATCAGACCGTTAATTTGAAAGAGTTGATGTATCATTTAAGTTCTTGCAGATTCAAAAAACAAAGAAAAAGAACTGACGGTGTAGACAGATTTCCTTCAATGGACGGTGCAGATTATCATTTATGTGAGCTCCTAACTGTGGCCCACATGCGAATGGCCCAACATGAGAATTGGGTCCCACATGCCATCTCCCGTATTAAGCTCAGTCAGAGAGAGACACACGAGAATATTCATATCAATTACTTTTACATGAAATTATATTATTATATACTTGAGATATAGGTATTTGAGTGTAGAATCGAATGGCTTCTACCTAGATTCATTGAGCAATTATACCCAAAAATCAGTGTTTATGGAGTCCAAAATGGTCTATATTTTGATTTTTTAGATTCGAGTTCTTTGGGTAATTAAGGTGGAGTCCAAAGTAACGTACACCCCCCCCCCCCGGTTATTAAAAATATATATATATTCTTTTATTTTTTTAATTCATGTCACACGTTAATTTGCCTATTAAAAAAAGATTTTGTTTTATTTATTTCTCCATTGCTTTTTTTCCTGAAGCACAAATTTTTGGGACGATCCAAGCCATTTTCCAAAATAATAAATTCTTTTATTAAATTTTTTATCTAATAATGAAATTTTTTAATTTAAGTGTGTTGCTAGTTTTAAGTTAAAGGAAATGGAAAGGCTTGCCTGGAATGGATTTAGGCACACACGCAGCTTTACCGCTGCTTATATGGGCGGTAAAGTCGCACTTGCAAGTTTTCCTTTGGTCTAAGACGAGGAAAACTTGCATTTGCAGCTCTACCGCTGATGCATACAGCGATAGAGTCGCATTTGCAATATTTCCTCCCCTGTAAGAGGAAGAAATCCGGCAAACAGATTCTTCTTATGTTTTGCCTTATTTTACATCTTGGTAGGGTCACAGATTGAGGCTTTGGTCCACACAATGATGGATGGGTATGTATAATTAACGTTTAAACATACTATCAAATCACACTGTAAATCACTTATTTGGCCAATTTACTTTACCGGTGAAGTAAAGTGAATGGTTAAATGCAAAGATATAGCATTGGTAAAATCAAAAGGTGAGAGAGTAGCTCTTTGAAAATTTATTTTAAGAAGAGTTTTTTTTTTTTTTTTTGTAATGATGATCGTGGGCAGGGCCGGCCCGCATTGGATTGGGCATGGGTTTAGGTTACAATAGATGAGTCGTGCCTAGATTTTTTTTATTTAGACTCGGTGGTTGAGATTCGGAATCCTTGCCCGGCCCAAATATGCATATATAATTGTAAGGGAGTGAGTAGTAATTGGAGACTCAAACCCATGACCTCTCACAGAAGATGATATGACCAGACCAGTTGAGCTAGCCTAGGACATGGTAAGAAACTCACTTTTTTCATTCCATAAGTCCAACAAGGGTTGGGCTCGGGCTTCATCATTTCCATGCGGGGTTTGCCGGCAACACTCAAGCTTCTTGTCATTTTGGACATTCCTCAGCCTAGCCTAGCCCATCATGGTCCATGAACGAGCTAATTTCTTCTTGTCATTCAGTGGCACGAGAAAGTATATTTTCAACTCTTTTCTTTTGTTAAAAGGAAGGGGTGATTTTCAAAATTTAGAATTTTCTTATTTGACCCCTCTCTTTCTATTGTCTCTTGAATTGACCTTCACTTTACTTCCCCGGTAAAGTAAGTGCACGAAATATGAAGCACTTAGTGAGTGAGAAGTGAAGAAATTGGTGTGTCCGCTCGTTATTAAATCCTACGATAAAAAACCAATATCATCTGGGGTTTTGGGATCGGATGCTCACAGATGAAAAGTGAGTTTCGTGATGGAATAGGCAGGGGCGGAATGGGTCTTTCAGACCAAGTACAAGATGGACTCAACACGAAAAAAATGATCCAGTGCGGGCATGCTTACCCGAATTTAGGCTAAGTCTGGGCTAACCTCACCCATTGATCTAGTCCTAACCGGACCACTTTCCATATCTAGGATACGCTTATCTCTATTGGCGAAAAGGTCTATCGGGGTTTGATCAAGCTGAGCCTAACGCGTATCTAGCCTTTTTGGTCAAATCAAAAGTAAAGCCATTTTGATGGATGATGAATGAAAAATCCTAATGTTTGAACTGCTAAAAGGATTTTAGGTGGATTGAGTTAGATTGTCGGGTTAGGATAACAAGTTTAAGTTCAAAAAATATTATATTTATAATATGGGTTGGATTGGTGGGGTACTGTATTGAGAATTGAGAGAGATTAATCTTCCTTGATAGAGAGGATTTGTATTTTATGATATATAGTTTCTCTTACTATAGTGACATAGATATGAGACCGACTGAATCCTCTATCTCAACCGTTACATAGTAACCGTGTAATACTGTCCCGGAACTACACCCTGGGGCCCACGTATCTTTAATCCTGACCATTCAGGATGAATCCCATCCCATCCAAGGATAAACCCTGAAGGTTCAGCCCAAAATGAGTGGCCTATTATGTTTTCATTTTTTATATATAATATCATTTCTTTTACATCTAAAAATAAAGAAACCACCCCACATGTAGGTTCACCAATTATGTTTTGTTACTGTATCATTGGTACTTGTTACTCATGTTGATCTTTATGCCAAAGAGATTTCGATTATCAGATGAATGGGCTTCTACTTCATACATTTACAGTTCCCCTAGTTACAGTCGGAGATAGACGCACAAGAGAATTTTCATATCAATTATTTTTATATGATATTATATTATTATAAACTTGAGATATAGGTATTTGAGTGTAGAATCGAATGGGCTCCAACCTAGATTCATTGAGCAATTGCACCCAAAAGTCAGTGTTTATGGAGTCCAAAATGGTCTATACTTGGATTTTTTGGATTCGAGTCCTTTGGGTAATTAAGGTGGGGTCCAAAGTAATGTGGACACCCTCTGTTATTACATATATATATATATTTTTGTTCGTGTTACACATTAATTTGCCCTATTAAGAAAATATTTTCTTTATTTATTTCTCCATTGCTTTTTTCCCATAAGCACGAACTTTTGGGACCACCCAAGCCATTTTCCAAAATAATAAGTTCTTTTATTAATTTTTTCTCTAATAAATAAATTTTAAGAAAATATTAAATTTAAGTGTGTTACTAGTTTTATGTTAAAGGAAATGGAAAAGGCCTGCATGGAATGGATTTGGGCACTCACGCAGCTTTAATAGTAAAAGTTCATATATGTACAAGCCAATAAGTAAAACAACTTAACTCATAAAAACCCAATGCCTAAAAAAATTGAAAAACAAAAAAACAAAAAACATAAATCCAAGAAAACTTAACACCACCAAAACTAAAAGAACCCATCAAAAGCAGAAAAAATAATAAAACCAAACTAGGATAAAGAAAAAGTATCATTAAGACACCAGAAAATACATAAAAAATAAGAAAGGAAAGAGAAATGACACAATTATTTGCAAAAATTATTGAAAATGCAGTTGTGAGAATCCTTGTGTTACACTTACTCTTGTTAATTTGGATTACGCAACTAAAGGGAGACTAAAGAGTACTCTAAATCTAATTAAAATCCATATCAAATCAAAAACCATGATGGGATTGCATGAGATAAGAGATGGATGGTTCAGATGACAAACTCTTTATTATGGCATCATATAAGACTTGCTTACCTATATGTCCCTCAAGTTAAAATTAAATTCGGAATTGAGCTCCAATTTCTCAACCGGTTATAAAATTGAAGCTCAATTGCAAAATTGAGTCATATCCCTTTCATATATAATAACTAGTGATAAAGCTCATGCTAAGCTCGGGCAAAAAAATAAAGATTTATTAAAACTTATATATTTCTTTGCAATATTAATGGAAAAGAAAGTAAAATATCTAAAATAAAAATATATAATATTTACCTAAATTATAGATATATATATTGTATTTTGCTTTCTGAAAATCCTATAACTGAGAACGTATCCAAAATATATTGCTAACCTACCTGTATTCGAAGGGCAATGTAAAAGTCAATCTTTTTGTAACACTTCTAAAAGAATCCACAAAACAAGTTACTTCTTCATTTTATAAAGATATTAGTTAGGATTAAATGAAATAAGTTGCAGTGATAGTATTGTGACATGAAACTAGGAAATACACTTTTAAATATCTTAACACACTAGCAGTAGTTACATAGTTTAAATAATGTGCTCGGTTTTGTTTGTTTTCAAGCTATTATTAAGATTGTCGCAGTTGAAGTTTTGCTAGTTGTTGCCTTTTTTTACTAATTCATGTTCTATATATTTTTATAAAGCAATAATGTGAACCATGAGAACATGTTTGGCAAGTCGTGTATGTTTCAATTAGATTTACTTCAAATAGGCATTAGACTTATTCCAAATAAATTGTTTGTATATGTGGTTCACATAAACATTAGACCACTCTTGAGTTAGCATTAACCCTAACTTGTAATTCTTCGAAAAATCACCCCTGTATTTTTATAACAAAACAATTAAACATTGAATGCCGAAGATGAATGACAAAGATTATTTGATTCATGAGTTACAAACTTTTAACTCCGGATATGGGGTCCACATGAATGAAACAACAATAGTCATAAAAGTAAGGGTATAGAAAGAAATTTGCATCGATCAATAGTTAGTGGTTGAAACTCAGCCTCACTTAATGCTAATGTGAATGATCATGTATCTAAACTCTCAACCTTCAATAGTTTACATTAGTGAAAATCAATATGATGAATGACAACTTGAATTCCCTTTTCATTGAAGAATATGTCCGTGTTGGGAAAACATAGAATCAAATATATCATTCAAATGATAACATAGAATTAAATATAGGTGGCAATATTGTGATCTATGGGGATATCCATTAAAACTCTTTCTAAGCCTTGGTTATTATTGTTTAACAAAATATTAAGTCTCTATCATTAATTGCTAATTAAAGGAGTTCTTTATATATATATTTAAAATCTATATATATATATATATATTCTATATTATACATATTATTTGCTTTATATATTAATAGACAAAGGGCCGGGCTAGGCACTCTCGGGCTGGCTAAGTCAAGCCCTAGCTCGGCCCTCAAGGTTGCGGGCTTTTCAAAACAGGGCCCTACCCTACCCTCGGGCTTTAGGACAAAAAGAAAAGCCCTCGCTTTAAGGGCTTTTGCTGGCCGAGCCCCCTTGTCAAAGGGCCAGATTGACAGCCCTACTAGCTATAGAGATCAAGGCTATAAAAGAGTAGGTATCTGTTTATAAGTTGGACATGCAACAAATAAGTTCTTGAGGTGGAGATTTTAATTAAAGGATATTAAGTTATGAAAATTATATTAAATGTGAGGGGTGGAGAAATTTTAAGGAAATGATGTTGGTTTGTATGGCTCTAGAGATCAAGGCAATAAAAGAGTAGGGATCCATTATAAGTTGGACATGCAATAAATAAATTCTTCGGGTAGGGATTTTAATTAAAGGATGTCAAGTAAAAAAAATATATTAAGTGTGAGGGTTGGAGAAAAATGCATGTTAATAATTATTTCATGATTAGCTGGACCCACGATTATAATGACAATAAATGAATTAATTAGTAGGGGGACCAAATGAATCAATTATATATTGATTTCAATTGAAATCAGCCTCTAATTGATATATAAATAGGTGAATTTATGTCCTGTGCCAATCCATGAATGGTTCGAGCAGATCAAGGCGGGTCACCCTTGTAATCCACCTGTGGCCATTCCAATCATCAACAGTCCAACTGGAAATTCTTTGTAATGCTATGAGAGGATTTGATTCATAATAAGCTTTTTCGAATGTATCAACCAAAATGGTAGTAGAAGTTACTGTTGGCTGGTTGAGGAGATTTAGAAATCAAAGCAGTAGTAGTTCCTCTTGGATTAGGATTAAGGTTTGGATTTGTTTGATAGATTTTGTTGGTACTTGAATGTTTAATGGCTAGTGATTTTTATGGAAATAAGAGATATAAGCTTCATTAATGTACTACTGTCACTTTAATTTGAGGTTTATTATTATTTTTTTTTAATTTGCTATAATTTCTTAAATTTATTCGCAATAACTTCATGGTTGGACATGCCCTTGCTTAGCTCAAAGCATTGTGCTAGTCATATTGTATGCTGATCTATTAATGGTTGGATCATCCGTTTGGATTTTTGGAGGCTAATTCTACACAGTAAAATTTTTTGGAGGTTCAAGGAAGTTGCATTGCAGTTCTACATTGCAGACCTGTTTGTTTGCTTGCATAGAATGCATGGAAAATGTTGTCCTACAAGCAACTGCAAGTGTGGTCTAGCAATATGAGGCCCATCCTTCATCAATATTGTAGGCCCTTTAAAACTTTCCTCATCCCATGATCGGTATGCCTAATTTTATACTCACTAAATCTTCACTTACCGTTGGTTTGACTGTCAAGAGAATCTACGTTAAAATGACATTTAAGTTTAAGGCTATTAAATAAAGAGCTAGGATAATGAGTGGGCCTGATTTTTTGCATGCCCATTGTCCAAGAGGAGACCTTTCAATTTGCCCTTCTTCCATTGAAAAACTTGCATCTAAGTTGGCTCCATAAGATGGACTCCATATAAGAACAATCTACTAAAATGCATAAGATATCATGGTTAGATGAGCTCAGCAATGCAGAGGTAAGGTGTTGGGGAAAATACTTACGAAGTATGTGCAATCAGAAAATCAATTAAATAATTAGTATAAATAATTAGTGAAAAAAGTGAATGCGAGAAATTGAAAATGAAAGATTAAAAAATGGGTAAGTCACACCAATTAAGATGCTTTCTTAAAGAAAACAATTATCCACATGCAGTGGTTTTCATGAAATTCGGTCCCCAATATACAATGCCCAATTCTAATTCGAAGTCTTCACACTAGAATCAAAAATATAAATTTGCCCTTAAAATCAAAATAAAAGTAAAGTAAAAGAAAAATGCTTAGACAATGTGCTTGTGAAAATACTGCCTTCTCCACATTTTGAATGTTATGTAAAAACTTGAGAAAACGCCTTAATTTATAGAGTTGGAAAGTATCCCTTAGGATTGGGATACATGCACTTGAATGGGCCCAAGAGACACATCTCATTTAAAGTGTGCAAATGCTTTTGAAAAGACAGACTCGATCTGAAAAGAAATAAAAATCAAGATATTTGAAAAGACACATCCAGTCACAAATGCCTCATGAGATTTTATTTTATTTTTAATTATGGGTTTTTAAATAATACCCAACACAGATGAAGAATATAAGGCATTGGTACAACTGGGACCTTGACTTACTAAGATTTGAGTTACTAGGGTGATATTTTTACCAAAAAAGGAGTTATTAAGGTAATGGCTGGACAATCATTTTCTATCCTTTCTTTGATTCAATTTTCACTCAAGGAAAAGTTATTCGACGGTCATTTTTTGTGTTGGTATTTGACTGTTCATTTTTATCAAATATAAAGTCTTATTCCTAAAAAATTTAATTCCATGAAACAACAGGGCTCTTTTAGTGGTTTTGGTCATACCTTATGCCAAATTAAAGGAGAACTCATACGATTCAACTTGGCTTTACCACCAAGCCTGACTATTATTAGGACAATAGGACCATTTCAAAAAGAAAAAATTAAGAAAAATTATGATGGCATCCCACTTTTAAGTCTTAACCATGACAACCACTTGAATTTTAGACTACAGAAATGATAGGTGATAGGTGATAAACTTTAAAACCACTAATTGAAAAGTGCTACTATAACACCTTCAATCAATAGAGTTGAGTTTGCTCCAAAGTGTAATTCAATTGGATTGTATCGCTCAAACATAGTGCCAATGCCTCTCACACGGTAATACTGTAGCCCAAAAGTCTGCTAAATTCCATTCCCTCAACCTTATCATTTGTGGTAGCACCCCTTCATTAAAAATGTACATATCATTGAAAATTTTAAAGGGTTATATGGGAATTTTTTTTGTGGGGTCCAACTAGCAATCTATCCAAACATAGCAGCCAATAGGGAACCTCGATAGTCACTAATCCCAACGACCGGCATACATCCGAATGGACTGAATTGTTGGATCCAGTGTTGAATATTCTTTTAAATATGAAGCCATTAAACTTATGGGCCACGGATGAAGGGTTTAGGGGCATGGGTTTGGGGTCAAATTTGATACTTGAGGTGGTCTCACGTAGATCTTTCCATCCCCCGGGTTCCATCTCCAAATGGGCTCCACAATTGGGCACAACAAAAAAAGTTCTCATATAATATGTGAGAACTAGTTCTCACCTTAATATTACAGAACTTTAAAAAACTTTATGGGCAAAAAAGAAAGAAAGCATTTCTGCAAGTTTTACCGATTTTAGAAGGATTGGAATGATTTTTATCTCCAATGAATCCATGGATGCAGTGGTTATATTTGAACCCAATCCAATTTTGAAAAAGATTTCAGATTCTTGCATTGACTGACTCGGATAATTCTCAAGTTGGAGGAGTGAAATTCATCAACAATGAAGTCCACGTGTTGAAAATCTAAGCCGCTCGAAATGAGAAACCTCAACATACATATGGGATGTTCCCAAATTATACACCAATGGGCGGCCAACTCTTATTGGCGCAGTGGACCACCTCGCATGCCAGCGGTTTTGGGCGCTACCAAATAATCCCCCAGCTTCCATCATAGTCAAAGTTCACCGACAGTACCAGCTGTATGCTATCTGGGATCTCGCGTTTGTGGACTGGCCGCGCGCACAAGCTGATGAAAGTCCAAACATGCTCTTCTTCTAATTACGTTTCCATGGTTCTTAAAAAAGACAAGTTATGCTAGGTAAAACCTGTGGAGATGGTTTGACATTGATGCCACATGGCTTACATTCTACCTACCTTACATTCTACTCAAATCAAGGTTTGAAAACTAGTGAGTGGGACTCCACTTATCTGATGCAAAAACATTAAAAAAAAAAACTCGGACAGCATCAATGGTAACCCTCAAGAGAGGCATGTCATGTTTCAATAATTTTAAGATATTTAAATATGAATCAAATGCTTGCAAAGTATAAATAAATATTTTATTTACAAGCATTCATGATGACTAATTCAAATGAATAGATTTATATAGGTAAAATAAAAATACTATAATAAAATAAATAAAAGAAAAATATTTCATATTATATTATATAATTTATTAATCTAAACATCGAATGTAAAAGAGTAAATATAAGTATCAAATTATATTTCAGTGATAATTTTTAAATTGCTGATTTCAAACTTCGTGTATAATTACTTAAAAGTAAAAAATTAACTGTTTGAAAGCAGATCTAGCTATCAAGCGGTTTAAAATACAAACAAATTATTAAAATGAGGTGATTTGAGCGGATCTCTAATGTATGTAACTCCATCATTCCTCAAAAAGAAATGACTCAGGCAAGTCAAGAGTCAACTTGAAAAGTTTTCCAACTCAGCTGTAGCATATTACCAATTGAAATTGTCCAACCATTATCAACCCTTGAGCATTTACATAGTTGGAATGAGCCTTTGGTGACGGTGAAGTAGAACAAAAATAAGTACTTACACAACCATTGAACCTTTATGCTAAAAGCTCAAGAGCCAGATGATCCAATGCAATTTATGGATTCGAGTGAACTCTACATCTAATTGACCCGCACTATGCTCTCCCTACATTCTCTATCCCATTTGGAGATCAATTATCCAAGCGAGCCTCACATAAATTTGGCAATGATATCCCAAGATGCGAAAAGTCTTCTAATATGAATTCTTCTAAAGTAGAGCACAAGGAATGGAGCTCTACTACAAAGCTCACCTGCTAAAATCAAGTCACTCAAAATAAAAACCGTCTTTTTATGGGATCCGGATCACTGTTTGGGGAGAGGATGTCATCCATCTCCTTCATAAATAAACAAAAAAATTAATTTCCCCTATGTGGCACCCCCTTATTGGTCCAATAAGGGGATCCATTTCCCACTTTAACTTAAAAGGAGTTCGTTCCACTATAACATGGAGCAAAGATTAATGTTATCATTAATAAATAAATTACTAATTTTTAAGACTGTTGTAATCATGGACAACTCTCATTAATTCATTTTTAGCGGCTTGAATTTCTTTATATGTGGGGCCCATTGTGATTATGGAGACACGGAGGATCCGGACTCGCCCGCGCCCGGTCACTTTCCACTCTCGGTCTCACTCCTGAGTCCCGAACCTCATTTTAGTCTCTGCGCGGGAATTACGCTCTCAAGTGTAGCGAGACTCTGAGAATCGGGTATTTTTTGTTACGGTCATTTTTTAACCTTCAACACCACAGGAGGAAAACAAGAAAATGAAAAACTAGTTCAAATCTCACGTCTTTCGACAAGCTGCTTCTTTAGAATTCTAAATGCCAGTGCTACGTACTTCTTTCCACGACCTTCAGCAGCTTCAATTTTACTGTTCCAGATCCAAATCGGGTCAAATTCACGACTCCCCATACAGAATTGCCTTTGAATATGTGTTCTGATTAAGACTCTGTTTTTGGAGGTAGATCTGGCTGTCATTCAGGTGATTTACAGAGAAATCTGATCTGAATTCACAGATCAAGCTCAAAAGTAGATTGTAAAGCCTTTTACGCATGTGGCAGTAGAGATCTTTGTGCTTGTAGAAGGATTAGAGCTACAGCTTCTCCGCCACGCCATTTTGCTGTAGATCTGGCGGAGATTTTAAGGTCTTCGTAGATCGAACTTGCATCCAATGGAACGAAACGGAGATCCAGTGGTTAGCACCAAACTTATGTCATAATTCATTGAAAAAACGGTGTTCTTGAATGACTTTTGATCATTTATGAACACGAATCCATGTTAATTGCATCTATTTCCAAGATCTGATCTGTTTTCTGTTCAATCTCCGCGCATTGTAACTGATTTGATCTGTTTGTTGAACTGTTTCATGTTTCTGTTGTTTTAGGCGAAATCTACAAAACATCTGAGTGGTCAGGTGTGCCAGATCTGCGGCGATGAAGTCGGTACGGCTGTTGATGGAGAGCTTTTCGTCGCTTGCGATGTCTGTTCGTTTCCTGTTTGCAGACCGTGCTACGAGTACGAGAGGAAAGACGGAAAGCAATCTTGCCCTCAGTGCAAGAACCGATACAAGAGGCATAAAGGTTCGATTCAATCTCAATTTCTCTTTTGTTGATCTTCTTGGAGCGTGAAATGTGTAGGATGTTATAGTTTGGATTTTTCTTACAGGAAGCCCTCCTATCCATGGCGATGGAGAGGAGGAAGGTGATTCTGAAGATGTGGCGAGTGATTTCGTACGTTCATCTGGAAATCGAAGCCAGAAACAAGAGATCGCGGAAAGAATGCTGAGTTGGAAGATGAGATATGGACGTGGAGGAGAAGATGAAGAAGGTCCGAAGTATGATGGAGATGATGTTCCTTCAAATCACATGGTGAGTTGATTTAGTTGTTCTTGTACTCGTTTTGCTCTCCTGTCTTTGGAATTGGTTTTATTGCAGTGGAGTGAATCTCTTGCTGTTGATTTGTTTTCAGCTTTCAGGAGAATTATCTGCAGCTTCTCCCGAACATGTTACAATGCCGTCACCTGGAAGTGTCGGTGGAGGGAAACGTGTGTATCCATTCCCTTATGCAGATGTCAATCAATCCCGTAAAACTCATCCCTTTTGGGTTTCTTGGGATACTGGCTTTTAATTGTTTCTACACTGATTGCGGTTTCTTGAAAATAATGTGCATTTTGCAGCTAATATCAGGGTTGTAGATCCATCAAGAGAATTCAGTTCACAGGGATTTGGTAATGTTGCTTGGAAAGAGAGGATTGATGGATGGAAGACGAAGCAAGAGAAGAATGTGGCGCCCTCCATGAGTGTTGGTGGTCATGGCACTTCGGAAGGCCGGGGAGCTGGGGATATTGATGCCAGCACTGATGTGAATATGGATGACTCCATGCTGTAAGTTCTCAACTTGATGGAATGGTTTTGAACATTGAGATTCTGAGTTTTGCATGTTCAGATCAACTTGCCTATCCTATCTTCTCTCCCAACCACCCTATGAAAAAAAGTGCAATTGAAATGGTTCAGTTATAGATTGATTTTAAACTGATTCTGGACATGATTGATATCGAACTAGCCAGAGGGCATCTTAGCCAGCCTGCTTGTTGGGGATTAAGCTCATAAGTAAGTTTTTATCAAGTTGCCATCTCTTACAAGCTTCTGTGCAGCAATTAGAAGAATTACAGTAGAGATTCTTTAGCAGTTGTACTGCAGGTCTCCTAGTGCAAGTTTTTGAAATAAAATCAATCACTTGTTTTGGTTCTTGATAGATTCTTTCTTGCAAGGATATGCTTTCGTATTGTTTAGGTTTCAGCATTCCTAGTCTAGACTAGAGCTCGTGTTCTTTAGTGGGTCTTGCTAATTTGTAGATGTTATACCTATTAGCATTCAGTTTCCAGCTTTCCTGATGGTATCTTTATTCCAGTCACCGTTTCTCCATTAAAAAACCACTTTTTAACTGAAATATTCTGCAGAGTTTTAGTAATATGGATTTATCTGTCAAGTAAAACTCACTGAGTTTTAGTAATATGGATTTATCTGTCAAGTAAAACTCACTAATGGGTTGCTTTCTGCATTGTTTATCCTGACCACATGAGCATGTACTGGCTTAATGGTGTTCTATGCTTTAGTTTTTACTGTTTGTTGTGATTATCCAAAATCATGATCCTTTGTGGTTCTGGTTGCTCTTCATGTAATGTAAGAAAGCATTGCTAGTTTTGTTCTTAAATCTGTTTCCGTGGCAATGCAGTAATGATGAAGCCCGCCAACCTCTTTCAAGGAAGGTGTCTATTCCTTCGTCCAGGATAAATCCATATAGGATGGTCATTGTTCTGCGGCTTATTATACTCAGCGTTTTCTTGCACTATCGGATAACCAATCCTGTTACCAATGCCTATGCTTTGTGGTTGATTTCTGTGATATGTGAGATATGGTTTGCCATATCTTGGATATTGGATCAGTTCCCCAAGTGGCTTCCTGTGAATCGTGAGACATATCTTGATAGACTTGCTTTAAGGTAATGCATTGTTCTAGCAGAACTCTCTCTCTTAAAGTTTTCCTCTCTTGTTTTTAGTATCATTATTCTGTACTCAACGTCTTCCAAGTATGTAGCATGTTGTGAAAGCACTTCAATTGTTCTGAGCATGTTTTCATATGATTAACAGATATGATCGAGAAGGAGAACCATCTCAGTTGGCTGCTGTTGACATTTTCGTCAGTACTGTTGACCCATTAAAGGAGCCTCCTCTTGTCACTGCCAATACTGTGCTTTCAATTCTTGCAGTGGATTACCCGGTTGATAAGGTCTCTTGCTATGTCTCTGATGATGGAGCTTCCATGTTGACATTTGAAACTCTATCAGAAACTTCAGAATTTGCAAGGAAATGGGTTCCTTTCAGCAAGAAATACAACATTGAGCCCCGTGCCCCAGAATGGTACTTTGCACAAAAGATTGACTACTTGAAAGATAAGGTTCAGCCATCATTTGTCAAAGACCGCAGAGCCATGAAGGTAGATGGGCACATTTTTTTAAATCTAAGTTGCGTTTATTGTTTCATCGATATTTCGTAATCTAAATGCTATCATTAATATGCAGAGAGAATATGAAGAGTTTAAGATTCGTGTAAATGGACTTGTTGCGAAGGCACAGAAAGTTCCTGATGAGGGATGGGTTATGCAAGATGGCACACCATGGCCTGGGAATAACACCAGAGATCATCCAGGGATGATTCAAGTATGTTCTATTTCTATTTTGGTTCTGGTAGATCTGGCTCATATCTTGAGATGCCTTTTTGGCAGTTGCTTGAACTGTATATGTGTTTAGAAAATATTTTCTAGTGCACTGTAGAACTTCTTTTTATATGATCACAAATAGTTCTTTTTCTTCAAACATTCATGTATAAAAAGCTGAATCTTAAGAAAGTTTGATGCATATATACATATAAATAGATGGATGTTCAGGTGAATACATACTTCACATTTTTATATTCTATAGTTCCGTGAGCTACATGCTTTTGATTTCTGTGTTTTCCTGTTCTTTGGTGCATACATGCATTTTTTCTATGATTTCCACTTTGTTCTGTAACTTGAGCTTCCTTTATGATCATGGGAGCATCAAACTGAAAGTTTGTGTGTTTTGATTGATGCAAATTACACATTCAAACTTGGCGGTGGATGGATGCCACTACTCTCTTGAATATAAAGGTGTAAACTATTGTGTCCTCATTAAGAGACTGCCAACAGTTGTAACTGAGATTAGAATTTACAGACCTAGTGTAGAAATATTCCCTTCTGCAAATCTCTTGATACATCAGCAGTCACACATTCATGGAGCAAACTTTGTCTTTGGGGTGGGGGATTGGAGGTTGTTTTGCTGACAATTCTATGAATCTGCAGGATTTATTTATTTAGCTTGATCTTCTAAGTATGCATAATTGCCTATGGACTTATTTTGGGATCAGACCCTGGGTTACATGTCCAGCTCAAGTGCAGTTTCAATCACAGAAACTACTCTACAAATGTCCTATTTTGGATTGTTCCTATGTACTCTTTCCTGATTGAGTTCCTGACCTGATTATATTAAGGAATGAACAATCGTGTTTGGGCTGCAAGCTAGTCATAATTTGTAGATTCAGGTCATTGCTATCTGCATAAGCAATGCACACAACGACGTTGTTTTCTACTAACAACTTCAATACTTTGCTTTTTGCCAGGTTTTCTTAGGCCATAGTGGAGGGCTTGACACCGAGGGCAATGAACTGCCACGGTTAGTCTATGTGTCTCGTGAGAAACGTCCTGGCTTCCAACATCACAAGAAGGCTGGTGCAATGAATGCACTTGTGAGTTATATAGCAATGCTAACTTGAATCATATTCATGCCTAGATGTATCTCACGTGTAATAATAAATGCAACCCTTCTTCAACAGGTCCGTGTGTCAGCAGTTCTTACCAATGGATCCTACTTGTTGAATCTTGACTGTGATCACTACATAAACAATAGCAAGGCATTGAGGGAAGCAATGTGCTTCCTGATGGATCCGAACCTTGGAAGATCGGTTTGTTATGTTCAGTTTCCGCAGAGATTTGATGGTATTGATATGAATGATAGATATGCCAATCGCAATACTGTGTTCTTTGATGTAAGTTACCTTTCTTTCATAAGGATGATCTTGATTTCTTCCTCTCTTTTCAATGAAGAATTCAAGATCTCAGAACTTTGGTGGTTGCCATGCTTTAAAGGTGTTTTAGCCACCCTACGCTGTTGTTCAATCCTTTTTGTGGCATTATAACAGTAATGCTGCAGGTTAAAATGTCCCGACTCCAGAGGCATGACCTGCTATTCACAGATGTAGCCTGCCCATACCAGTAGCCTAGGTTAGGTGCAGCAACATGCCAATAAATCTGAGATGTTACCATCTTCGTTCTTTTCCAATCAGCTTATTGTTATCTTAGGCTGTTTCTATTTAATCAAGCTCTGCATATTTTTCATGTGGCTTTTAGATCAATTTACGAGGCTTGGACGGCATCCAAGGCCCTGTCTACGTGGGAACAGGATGCGTCTTCAACAGAACTGCTTTATATGGTTACGAACCTCCTCTTAAACAGAAACATGGAAAACCAGGATTTTTCTCTTCGTTCTGTGGAGGATCACGAAAGAAGAAATCAAAATCTAGTAAATATGGTTCGGACAAAAAGAAATCAGGCAAGCATGTAGACTCCACTGTGCCGATATATAATCTAGAAGATATTGAAGAAGGGGTTGAAGGTATGTATGATCATGAATATTCATTAGATGTTTCTTATAAAGCTTTCTGAAGCCTGCATAAATAAAACCAAGACATCCATCATCCATGGTTGTAGTGCTTATACATGACAAGAATGTTTAACAATTTTAAATACGAGCAATTGGGTTTGTCTTATTTGAACCTTTTGATTCCTAAAAAACTCAGGGAATTACTCCCTGATGAAGAAAACATCACATGGTTGAAGTTTTTGTGGCACCCTCTGGTTCAGAATTTGACATAACTTATAAATGGTGACATGCCCTGATTTGAGCATCTTCCAATTTTTTTCTGGGTTTCATAAATTTTGAGTGTGTAGATGGTCTATATATTTTAATGAAATTGTCTTACCCTTGTAATTTTTACCGTTATCATATTATTATTATTATTATTATTATTATTATTAACTACAACTAGTACTATTTGTATTACTACTACTGGATCCATGCATGGTCATTTTTCTATGCTCTCTTTCAATTCTTTTTTGCACTAGTCCTTTTCTGAAAAAACTTCATACATCTCTATGGATTAGTAGTTGATTCATCATATTCTTGATCCATGACACTGACTTTCTTCTGTTTGTAATTCCGAAACTCAGGTGCTGGATTTGATGATGAGAAGTCACTGCTCATGTCACAGATGAGCTTGGAGAAAAGGTTTGGCCAATCAACTGTTTTTGTGGCCTCTACACTTATGGAGCATGGTGGTGTTCCTCAGTCTGCAACTCCTGAATCTCTTCTGAAAGAAGCAATCCATGTCATCAGCTGTGGATATGAGGACAAGACGGAGTGGGGAAGTGAGGTATATTTGATCTTACCTCATAAATGTGCCAGTCTCTCTTGTTTGATGCTTTGATCATCTCATGGTCTTTTTTGATGTTTAGTTAATACACTTATGAATAAACTACCTAAATGTCTGATTCCAGTTGCAATTCTGAAACTGCATTTTATTATCTTTTCTACTTGACCATACACAAATAAACAAGTTCAGATAGAAGTGTGGAGGTATTTCTATGCAAATGGAAATCAATTTCCACACTTCTGGTATTTTCCATACAAGAGTGTCAATGGGCCTATAATAGTTATAAATTAAGAGTGGTTTAATTATAAAAACAAGTAAAATTTCATAATTGATCTGTGGATGATCATATGATATTAAATATGATTTCATCATAATCGTTGTCATCATCATATCAACAACTTTTCCATTAAATATGCTTTTTATCTTGTAATTTATTATCATTAATATATAATGCAATAGGCTATCAAACAAGCTAGGAATGGGTCAGGCCAACAGCTTCAATGTAGAAGCCCGATCCTGACCCATGGGCCTTAAAAACCTGTCCTAAAGCAGCCCAGACTTAAGAGGCCTGAGAAGCTAGCCTGCCCCATTGCCAACCTTGATTCCATACCTTGGTGCAGGAAACGTAGCGGGGGAATTATTGGCCTAAGTTTTAGAATATACCAAAATTGTGATAATTGCTTCTCATTTTTCTGGAAATGCCCTCTGTATAAGAGGTCCTAAAGAAACCCTATGCTATTACTGAGCTGTAATACTATTAAACTGACCAGCTTGCATCTTGACAATCTCATTATTACAAGTTATTGCCTTAAAGCAGGCAATCTTGGTATAACTTCCTCAAGTTATTGTCTCAAGATTGGGATTGCAAGAAAGGAAACTTGATGACCCATCAAACAGAACCATTTCCGTGTGATCAATTTGTTAAATGTAATTAATAGATCGACTATGTTAGTTATGTGGACTACATATGACTATATGAGTAGCCCGTCACATCAGAATACAAGTAAATGATCTTTTAAGTTATCACACAAAAATCTTGTTGCCTTGAACTTCTGATTTTTATTGCTGTTTATCTCATCTTAGGTTTCTAACAAAAGCATTCTCTGCAGATTGGATGGATTTATGGTTCTGTTACAGAAGATATTCTCACTGGATTTAAGATGCATGCCCGTGGTTGGCGATCAATTTACTGTATGCCTCACCGCCCCGCCTTCAAAGGATCTGCTCCTATTAACCTTTCAGATCGTTTGAACCAAGTACTTCGATGGGCTTTGGGTTCTGTTGAAATCCTACTCAGTCGACATTGCCCAATATGGTATGGCTATGGAGGAAGGCTAAAATGGCTAGAAAGACTTGCATACATCAACACCACCATTTACCCAATTACTGCAATTCCTCTTCTTGTATATTGTACACTGCCAGCTGTCTGTCTTATCACTGGGAAGTTCTTTATTCCACAGGTATCTAATATCTTATACATATCTGGTAAAGTCGGCAATTTTATGAGAGATCATTACTTATCTTACAGTTCAAAAATGAATGAGTTGAAATGTGTAGCAGCTATAGGGTGCTTTTGTATGTATTACAATCAGCATGTGGAACAGATATTCTGGTTGTCTTCTTCTTCACCTGTGAGTGCATAGAAAACAGGAACCATGTCAGTGGGATGCCAATTTTCTAGCTTTTCAGCTCCATCTAATATAGAAAATATTGTGGATCTTACACTGCCACATGATTGCATGGTAAATCCAATTAACATGAAAACGCACACATGAGTTCTGCCTCTGTAGAGCTGTACAAATTTATGATACTCGGATACTTTCAATATGCATATGTTTGTATAATATCATATATTACACTTCATTTTGTAAGTGTTAAATCCATGTACCTGCCATATCCATGGTGCATCTGCAAAGAAACATTGATCCAAATGTACCTTTTGGTGAAAACAAAAACTAGTTTTCCTTCTTATGTATGTGCTGCTTTACACTGTGATCTCTTATGATGCAACTGAAGTTGAATGCGTGGTACTAAATTGGGCTTGAATTCTGATTCCTGTTACTTGTTTCTTCTGGCTGCAGATCAGCAACATCGCCAGTATCTGGTTTATCTCTCTCTTCCTTTCCATTTTTGCCACTGGCATATTGGAAATGAGGTGGAGTGGTGTTGGGATTGATGAGTGGTGGAGGAATGAACAGTTTTGGGTCATTGGAGGCGTGTCAGCCCATCTTTTCGCGGTTTTCCAAGGTCTGCTAAAAGTTCTTGCCGGTATCGATACAAACTTCACAGTTACATCCAAGGCATCAGATGATGGTGATTTTGCTGAGCTGTACATGTTCAAATGGACAACCTTGCTAATACCACCTACCACTCTCCTCATAATCAACCTGGTAGGAGTTGTTGCTGGTATCTCTTATGCTATAAACAGCGGGTACCAGGCCTGGGGTCCACTTTTCGGTAAGCTCTTCTTCGCCTTCTGGGTGATAGTTCACCTGTACCCCTTCCTCAAGGGCTTGATGGGGCGCCAGAACCGAACACCCACCATTGTGGTTGTTTGGTCAATTCTCCTTGCATCAATATTCTCTTTGTTGTGGGTTCGAATCGATCCGTTCACCACCCGAGTTACCGGCCCAGATGTTCAACAGTGTGGAATCAACTGCTAGAAATAGAAGGAAATTGTGAGATTGAAAATGCTATTGAAAGACAAGGGTGTTTAATTTAAAAGTACATTTTGGTGTTTCTTTTTTTCCCCTGTTGTTACATTGTTTAGCAGCTGTAGATAGGACATTTTGGATGGTTTATGTTGTGCATTATTCTTTTGTAGAACCAAAGGTTTGCTATTTATTTATTTATTTATTTTCAGTTCAAAGGTGCTTTGTACATCTTATGTTTTCTCTGTTTGAAGTAGATCCATGACCTTTATAACCAAAAGTGAGTCTGCTTGGGTGAATTTTCCCATAGATGCTAACCTGGTTCAGAAAAAGGGTCAAATTGCTGGGAATCCCAAAACCAAAGGCATACTGATTTATGTATTTTGGCTTTTCCTGAGCCCGAATCACGAGAATGAGGCTGGAGTTGGGAGAAATCCCAGCTCCTCAGTGGAGCCCACTTATTTGAAAGTTAAACTGATCAAAATAAATGTCTCTATTGTATGGCTTTTGGCCAAATTTCACTTATATAGGAGTTGTGGCCATCTTTAAATTGATTACTTGTAAAAACCATGAATAAAATACACAAGGCATTCACTTTTTAAATGTGATCTATTTCTCAGTGGGCCTTCTATCAGAGTGAGATTTGGCTAGAGCCAATGCAAGAGGACATGTATTTTCAGAATTTTAGATTTTTCCATTCAGAAAGAGGAAACAATGGAACTATTTTCCTTCCTAGAAAGGTGTTAGGACTCACTTTTCTCTGTCACTGGCGTGCCATGGAATTCCATTGTTGCACAGACGGCTGGTAGTGGTCGATCTATCTCGAATGGAAAACTGAAGACTGACATTCCTCTTGTTATAAATCCTTTTAGGTAAGGGGGATTTTGGCTTCCAGTCTTTTTTTTACCCCAGCCAAAGGGAGCAGGGATCCATTAGAGCACCTGCACATGCAGGGAGAAAGCACTAGCTAGCACAAGCGAGGAATCTTGCACATGCAATGAGAGAGACTTAGGGATCAATCTCATGCCATTTGAGTGAGAGGCGAGGTTCCCAATCAACTTGAAAGCCCCTCATTGTGCTAAACTTACACTCAAAACAAGTGGTGAAAGCATGCAATTCCCTATTTATGCATGAGACCTTGAAAAATGTATCTAGTGACTGGGCCACGATCACGGGAATCAATCTTACATCATGTGTGGTGTCCGACATGAACTAAAGGCACAGCAATGCGGACCACATGTCAGAATATGCACTTATACAATGAAGAATTTTCTCCTCTGAGAGCTTCATGGGGCCCACCTTTGATTAGTGCATCTCCATTCAAATTCTTAGTCCCCCATGACCTGCCATCATGTCCAATTTTATGTTCATTTAATCTTTATTCATCATTGGATTGAATCTAAAAAAAACTCTATGATTAGGAGCCGGCTAAACTTTAAAGGTGCTAAATCAAGGGCTAAGATAATTTAATGGACCTTTTCTTTTCAAGACTCTTATCCACAAAGAAACCTTTCCATCTATCTTACCGATTCTTTAGATGAGATGTAAGGTTATTTGGTTTATGTCCCAATAAATAATAACCTTGACTAAACAAAAATAGTTTTGTTCTTTTCAATTTCCTCCAAAGTTATACTGGAGACCTCTCTCACACCCTCTTCAAATAAAAAAAATTGGGAGAAAGATCCATAAGTATAAAAGCCTTGCAATGATCTAATCAGCATGACTTGATGAATTGGATGTTTTATAAGATGAAGAATTTGCATTAACTAAACCAATGCTTCCGTAGATTCAATTAAGGTTTTCAAGCAAAAAGCTTCCACACCTGTTCATTTGAGTTTATTTTCCATATAAAGAGAGGACAAGACCAAAGAAAGGCAATGACTAGATTCAGTTACATATGCAATATGCAAATTGACAGCCCAAGTCAACTTGGCTGGGGGAATCAAAGCAGAACTCAGCAGATTTTTAACGCCATTGCTTCAGAGAGTGTAGTGTGTGTGTGTGATGAGAGAGAGAGAGAAGAGAGAGAAAGGGTGGAGAAGGAGGAGAAGGGGGTTCCCTTGTCAAATGCAACAGTGGCAGACCTACATTATGCGGATCTGGGGTGGTCGCCCCAGGTCTGATCCAAAAGATGTTTAAAGTGGCCCATGCCCCATTCCAATAAAGTATTCGCCCCACCACAAGTCTCGAAAAGCCCGTCGCTCTCGATTTTAGAGATCTCCGGAACTAAAAACCCTGGAGTCCTTTGCTCAAACTCATGCAGTTCGGCCTCTACATAATAGCATTGTATATATGTTGGCCTTTTCACTATACCTTTACACAAAACGTGGGGAAGCAATATGCTTATTAGTAGCGGGATATGAGTTCTTTATACTTAATTTGCCAAAAAAAAATGTCTCTAAACCATGCAATAAGTAGAAATTATTGGTAGTTGGTTTCGATTTTGACCTTTTCAATTATTAATGGACCAACTTCCACCCCACCCAAATGAAAATCCGGGTTGCCCAGTGCAAATGCATGAAACAACCTAGTGTTACTATGGCCATGTCCACCAACATTGGAGGGAGCCAAACTAGTAACCAACCGAAAAGTCAACAAACGACACAAGTGTTCCCTCCAAACCCATCTCTACCCTTTGCCAAACACCCATAAGCAAAAGTCTCATGGTATAGCATTACCACTACCCCTTCAAGCACATGCCAATGCGATTCTAATCTTACCCACATACCCACATTCTCTCTTACCCTGACCTGCAATCTTTTAAAAAGGAGTGGCATAGGCTCCAAGTCATCACCCTTTTTCTCACATACTTACATGGTATGGGAGAAGGAGATATCCCTTTAAAACACCTACGTACCCACATGAACAATACCTACTATACATGTGCATGAATCCAAGCTCTTCTTTTTCTTCCACCAGGAGATGTGGTGGCAGTGGAAGGAGATGTTGTAAGAAGGCCGGTGATATCTCAAGAGATCCTTCCGTCTCAATCTCTTGCATTTCAATCCCACCTGAGAAAAATAACTAACACCCAAGCTTCCCTGAATCGAGTAGAAGACTCTCATGCACATATGCACATAGCTTGTCAACCTGCCTCTCTTTTCAATAAATATACGAACTCATCCTTGTATACTTTGGCCATCACATCACTCCGTATCAACCACTCTTAGATATAACATAGGTTCCCTTTTCAGTCTCTTAGAAGTCAAAAGAAACATGGGTCTAGAAAGACATTTGGTCTCTATATTCTTTCTATGGTTCTGTTATAATTCCTGTGATGGGAGGATACTAGAGGACCCACTATCGAATTGGGTTGATGAAGCACTTCCCTATGACGATGGTCCCTATACTACATATTTCAGCGCCATTGATAATGAAGAACAAGAACTCCAACCTGAATTAATGAGCGTGATTGACTTTGAACCTGCTATCTCTGAATTCAAAAGGCTTGATGATGTGGGTAGCCCTCAAAGTTCAGAGAGAGTTGTGAATGTTGATGATTTTGGAGCTAAGGGAGACGGGGCAGATGATACAAAGGTACACATTGGTATGAGGATAATGAAAACAGAACAAAAGATCTTACGGTTATGGGCCTCATGGCCTTATAAGTTTGTGTAATTGGGTGTTGATGATTGATCCATGAGATTATTTCGTTAGTACTTGCATGGTTTGAAAAGTTCTAATTTTATTTTTCTTGGTGCAATTGGCAGGCATTTGAGGCTGCTTGGGAGGAAGCTTGTTCATCTGCTCCATCTGTTCTTATGGTGTCTGAGAACAAGAACTACCTTCTTAAACCAATAATCTTTTCAGGCCCTTGCAGATCTTCTATTAGAGTGCTGGTGAGATTAATCTCTTCATAACAAATGGGTCGTCTTCTATGTTTTTGGTGGTGGTACATGATCATGATCCATGTAATTAATTCATCCAATGGTCTTGATTTCAATATGATAGCTAAGAGCCAAAGACAACTGCTTTCATTTTCTCAGATTTCTGGAACCTTGGAAGCTTCCTCCGATCGATCAGATTGGAACGGACAAGATCAAAAACAGTGGCTTGTCTTTAGGGAGATTGATAACCTTAGAGTTGAAGGACACGGAACTATCAATGGTAATGGAAAGATCTGGTGGGAAAATTCATGCAAAATCAACAAAACACTAGTAAGTACTTAAAATTCACCATCTATCAATTCACTTTGCTAACAACACCTCTTATCTAACAATGACCAATTGACTAACAACTTCCTATATTGTGAATTTGCAGCCCTGTGAAGATGCCCCTACGGTATGTTGATGATCTGCTTTGACATACATACAATTATAGAGATTTTTTCTTTGATACACTTTCCTCTCTCCAACAAATTCCTTCTACTTAAATCCTCCAGGCTTTCTAGTTAAAAAAGCGGAGGAAACTGAAGTTATTCTGCTTTTCTAATTTTTCAACAGGCTCTAAGCTTCTATTCCTGCAGACACTTGGTATTGAAAAACCTAAGAATCAAGGACAGCCAACAAATGCATGTCTCTATTGAGGCATGTGTAAATGTAGTAGCCTCTCATCTCATTGTAACTGCACCAGAAACAAGCCCCAACACAGATGGAATTCATGTTGCAAGCACCCGAGACATGCAGATAATGAATTGTATGATAGGAACAGGTAAACTGGAAAAGTACAAGCAGATAACACCTCATTGCTCCATTTGAATTAATTATTCTTATCTCAAATTTCATAGAAGGATTTTATTTTCTTACAATGAAGTTTTGAGTTTTTATGTACCTTCATTGAACACGCAATGAATCCTACTCAAACTACCCAGTCTATATCTAAATAGTAGACCGAAACTCGAGTTTAATGTCCTCTTTCTCCATGATTTGAAGGTGATGATTGTATCTCACTAGTGGGTGGATCACAAAATGTCACTGCGACAAATATAACTTGTGGACCAGGCCATGGAATCAGGTTCTTCATCAAAGCTTCTTAAACTCTTTAATTTGATTGAAATTCTTTTATAAAATTCTCAGCTTATGTTATCTTGTAAAACCTTTCTTTTGGGAGAACAGTATTGGAAGCTTAGGAAATGGCAAATCAGAAGACCATGTGGCAATGGTAACAGTAAATGGTGCCAAATTTTTTGGAACAACAAATGGAGTTAGGATTAAAACTTGGCAGGTAAAGTTTAGCTCTCCATTAGAAATTTGCATGCTAGTATAATGCTACAACTAAGACAATGTGTGAGCTGAATTCATTTGTATATATGTACATAGTATAGCACCTGCGAACAAGCATATCACTAGATACTTTAACATCATCGAGTCTGTCCTTAATAAACAGGGAGGCTCCGGGAATGCAAGCAACATCAAATTCCAAAACATCGATATGCGTAATGTCACCAGGCCCATTGTCATAGACCAATACTACTGTGATTCCATGAAACCATGCCCCTCAGAACAGGTAACACCTTGAATCACCTCTACCCTTTGATTATTCTATATAATTGGGTTGCCATTTCCTGTTCCTAATCAACAATGAGATTTGGCCTTGTTTTTGCAGCAATCAGCCGTGGAAGTAAGTAATGTGGTCTACAAAAGCATCACAGGGACAAGTGCATCAGAAGTGGCCTTGACATTTCACTGTAGCAAGAACTTCCCATGCCATGACATAGTGTTGCAAGATATCAATCTAGTGGGAAATGGAGGGGAACCCACAACTGGGTCATGCAAAAATATTAAAGGGGTTTCAGCAGGGACTGTTTACCCTCATCCTTGCTTCTGAAAGAAAGGGAAAATGTCCTTGCCTGTGTACATGTTCCCATGAAATAACAGTGTTTGTATTGGTTTCCTTTCCTTAGTCACCCATGGATTATTGAGTGGAGAAGGAAGATGCTATGTGAATTATAAGGAACTATGGTTAATTTTCATTAATGTGGATGGATTTTGTTGGTTTTCAATCATGTCAAATTTTGTTTTGTTTGTTATAATATTAGTTGAACTGGGCTAGGAATTGTAAGAAGATTGTTTCTCATGATTGTTAAGTAACTGGAAATGTTTTAGTTTGTTGTTCATGGGATGTAATGAAATTGGTGAGTTAGTGTAATACATATTAAAATATTAACCTGCTTTAGTCTATTTTTACCATTCTTATCTTTGCAGGTTGAATGTGCATTTAGTTGCAATATTTATTTGGGGTATTGAGTTAAAAGAAAAACAGGTGATGATTCATTACTGGATCATAAATAGTTGAGAAGTAGTTTAAAACGGCAGAGGATGTGCACCTACTGTGCACATGCATCAAGTCACATTATAACTTTATAATGGCAACTGCCCATTTGCTCCAATCATTTTCCATGGTCCAAGTAAAAGAAAATCACACCAGTCTGATGATCTGACGATTGCATATAGTACAATTTCGATGGATAAGAGCCCCATCGACAAAAAAAAAAAAAAAAACCTGTTCATCAATCGAAATACTTTATTTGATATGGCCTCCTTCCTTGAAGGAATTACATTTTTCCTGTTTAGTTGATGCATACTTATATGAAAAGGATAAACAAATGGTTGAACTGGATCACTAGATCAATGCAATTTTTTTTTTTCCACATCAGTAGTATACACTGATAGCACAGCCCAAGTGGCAAAATGCATTCCCAAGTGGGTCCTATGGTCCCACCTCATGAGCGATCCTGATCACTCATGAAATTGCTGCATGCATGTAGGATATGCTTCCTTACACATTCCCACCACTCCCACCTGGATGATAAATTCCTGTGGAAATTATAACTATGCGTATGCTGAAAGCAGCAAATTGATTAAGAGCCATTGGATGTGAAGGTCTCACTCCCATTTTTATTTCCAATGGATTTCCATCTTCTCTGTTCGTAAATAAGATCTTTCAGCTTTTGGGGAATTCCATAGCCAGTCTACGAATTCAGATGCAGAAAACCAGATCAATTAAACAAGTGCGATATACAATAGGTTCCAGAGCAAGTAACTTCTTCAAAAGACCCCAACCAGGAATCTACCGCACTCTTAGAAGTCTTGACAGATAGCTGAAAAGATACAGTTCTTTGTTACACAAACTAAAAGCATGCGACATACACTACTCTCATGTTAATATTATTGCATCGAGGAAAATACAACAGAATTGAAAATCTGTAGAACACCACATTGACTATAATAAAACTTACATACAAGAAGTCAATCCAGCTACATTTTCTGTTCCTAATACATTGAATATTTGCACACCAAGATCTAAGTACAAACCATCACCCAATCTTCCCAGTGTTTGTGTCATCGGATGGCCATATGACCGTGTCCATCAGCCTCTCTCTCATCAACTCCAAGTTCTGATCAGAAATATATTGATATATTTTCGCATGATCACATTTCTGAATCACAGCAAGCAGTGTAAGTGTATAGTCTACATTCCTTATAAATTCTGTGGATAGTGGGCTAGTTGCACCATGAAGGTTGTATAATTTCAGTCAAATGGCACCCTAAGTTGAGGGATTATATGATCCATAATTAAAGGATATGCTTGGCATCCTCAGTCCTTGATTATGTAAAAGTGGGGCCACGCTCTGGGGGTCAGGACTATTCATCTTATGGCTTGAAATCCACCACAAACATCTTCCTGACAGAAAATTTTGCCGGTGACCCTAAAATGGGCAGTCCAGAAAGAAATATGGCCTGTGTCGACATTCAGCAGCACATATTGGGCTGAGTTCTTATAATTTCTTCAAAATCTTTTTTCTTATTATATCCTTGGTGGGACCCCCGAAGCATGGGAGACACACTTAAACTCAAGGTACAGAAGATTGAGCACATCCTCAAGTCGAGAATCATGTAGCTCCTATCACACAAGTCACATCACATACCTTACTCCATTTACTGTAAAGATGAAGGCGTGTTATCATCACTCTTTCAGCAAGTTCATGCCTCTCCTGCCAATAACAAACGGTACTCAAAATAAAAATAGCCTCCTAACATGCACTACTTAAGCAGATAAAATATCAATAGCTACCTTCCCAAGATTACGAATGAATCCTTTCCCATCTCCGGGCTTGTTTGTTCTTATAAAACTGTAAAACAATGTGAATCAAACAGAAATGAGAAGAAAGCAGCGAAATTGGCACTACTAAGTGGACTTTGATGTACAAAAGCACACCAAGAAATTGAGATCACTGTATTTAAAGGTCAGTCGCTCTTCAATATATTATGAGATTCAATGCCATAAAAAGGATTACTTACTCATAAAACCATCTGTACTGAGGAGGATTCATCTCGTAAAGCTGGTTAAGAACAGTCCTCACTGCTTTTATGGTAAAATAGTTGAGTATTTGCTGCAAGTAAGAAGATGCTCCGTGATTTTTTATTTATTTTTTGAATAAAAAAAGAAACTTTTGTAAGACATTTTTTTTTTCAATAATGGCTGTTCTCTTCTGATTAGCCCCGCATATGGGATGGGTAATGATTTATCCAATGGAGGAAGAATAAGTGCAACTGCCACCATAAAGCAGGGCGAAGTGATTTCATAAACCAGAAAACAAGAAAATCTAAAAGCAAAATATACAGAAAACAAGATGAACAGAAGCAAAGGCCCCAAATAAATCCGAAACAAAGGTTCTCTGGTTTTCAAAGCTACAGAGTTACAAAAGTTGAATGTCTGGGAGAGTGGGATCAATGCCCGAAACCATGTGGACACCCCTGCCAAGCGTAGGGGCTGTATCTTCTCCCAATACAAAAATATATTTGCAGGGTAACTGTCTGATATCACAGTGACTAAGATTAATTGAACAATGAAGGTAATTAAAATAGACCATATGAATGATTAATTGAACAATGAAGGTGACTACAACATAGACCATATGAAATTGGTTTGGTAGATTAAAAAAAAAAATCCTTCCATCAGTTTTACTCTTCTGTGTTTATTTTTTTATTTTATTTATTAAGTTGTCTATGTCGTCGTCGTCGTGGTGTTGTCATTATTATTATTTGAGACAGCAACTGAGACGTGTATGAACTAAAATAATAAACAAACCCCTAATAACAATAAAAATAATAAATCAAAAGGAAGAAAAGTTTCAAAGTTCTCTTTTTCAAAAGAAAAAAAAGTGGCCTAGGCTTTTTACTTAAAGTTGGATTGGCATGAAAATAAATTATTGGGATGCATTTAGTCTAAATGCAGCTTCTACGTTTCACCAAGAAGTTTTCAGCTAAGAATGACACGGTTTATCGTCAATATTGCAGCTATATCCTTATACTAAACACAGCTTAACATCTTTTTTATCTTCTTTTTGCTCTAGTAAATACTCAACCCACCCACACCCAACTCAAGTCCCAAAAGGCAATAACAGCATCAGTGCTACAACCAGGGATCGATCAAGGTGCATTCATGAAATGAAAAATTGTAAAGGCTCATAGCTGAGCTTAATGATTTGTGTAAGGTGTCACTCACTTCAAAATGGAGTGGACCTCAATGCTTTGTCTCTCACACATCATGTTTGCATTGAGGAAGACTTCTCAAATCTTAAGCACTTTAGATGTGTCACTAGTTGCATTGCTCACAAGCCAAGTGATTGAGATCAGATGTAATTTAGCTTATGGTGGATGTTTCTCCACAATTTTGCAGGGAATTCAACATTGCTTTCTTTGATGCCGATGGAGCACGTATATCAAATTAAACATAAGGGAAATCACAACGAATACAAATTTTATGTGTTGACTTCTCCCATTATTCTATAATAAATGAAATTATAGTTTCCCAAGCATGGTCTAGTTGTTCTTTTGTACTAATATTTTCAACTTAATAAAACAAAGCATGTTGTAAAGACACTGTTGCCGGATTAATGTTATGTGATGCAATTTGATGTACCAAAATTTTTGTTGCATCCAAATTCCAACAAAACCGATATCCATCAGTTGTCCACTGGGAGCAGGGGAAGAAACCAAGATCCCAATACCTGAGCTTCTTCTTCCTCTTTCCCCTCTACTTTACAGGCTCAAACCACAATTCGAAGATTTCAAATCCAATACAAGCATAGTCAATCTTGCATTTGGGTTAGTTGGGTAATCCAAAAGAAGTAAAGAATCAGAAGAGCTAATTTAGAAAACCACTTTAGAAGACGAGAAGTAGAACAACTCCCTTACCCCAGTAACATCCTCGAAGCTGTCGTCATACTGTCCGGCAAGTTCGCTCACTACCACCATTTTCCGAATCCTTCGGCGCCGTCTGGAGCAGCCACGAACAATCCCAGAAAGTGCTTTCGCAGATAGATGCCATTCATTCCATGCAGCATCAACGAAGGAACTGCTCAAAGTCGACTGCCTCCTCGATTTCTTGCTTCCCACTAAGTTTTTATACAGACCCAAATCCCTATTGCTCCTGATATTGGACAGGGAAAGAGCATCCAAACAGAGGCAGGGACAGAGATGAGACTCGACCATAGAACCCACAACTGACATAGCTCCAACTCCCACCATCCTCACTCCAAAAGGCAGCAGGAAAGTCTCCAAAAATCACAGATTTCTCCTTCTCGACCGCGACTGAGATTGAAATAGGAGAAACCCACGAAGACAATCTGGAAAAAATGGTGGGTTCTAGAGGAAATCGAAGATTAACGGTTGGATAGGAAGATTGATGGAGAGAGGGAGGGAGAAAGAGGGGTGTTTGTTCTTCTTTGCATGCAATTGGGAAAAGGGGAAGTGGGGGTTTTATTTGGTTGATTGATCGATTCATCATCCCTCGCCAGACGCTTTTCTGCGGTCCAAATCTCTCCTCTCTACAATGCTATTGCTACGTACCCATCCTCGCTCATCAGAAATTTAATCATGTTCATTCCATTTTTGTATGCCAAATGGCACTTTAAGATTGGGGCTTAGTTTTGACAGATTGCCTAAGAAAAGAGTATCAAGTATCATCAGAGTTTTTTCCACCGCAGGCATCTCTGTGTGGGTGAAGGGTGGACTAAAATAGAGTAACAAATCAAGAGTAAAACCGAACTTTTTTTTTTTTTTTTTTTTGTTATTGGAGGGTTCTCAACCCTTTGGGATAAACTAATCTCTCCGGGCCAGAGGAAAGCCGGGAAAATTCTCTTATAGTCCCAGCGTGGTAATGCAGTTTCGAACCTACAACCTCCATATGCAAACCGTGGTCCTAGGCCAACTGGGCTATCCCTTGGAGTTGGATTCGAACTTGACCTTTACAATGTAAAATAACTCACTCAAAAAAACAGTAAATGCGGAGATATGCGAGAGTCGTGCTTTTTATAAAATATAAAAATATATTTATTTACATACATGATAATTAATTCAAATTAATAAATTGAAAAGATTTTCAAATAAGGCCTTAAATTTTTGTCTTATTTCAAAAAATAACACAAGTTTCAAAACTTCTTAAATTAGTCCTATGTTTTCTCGTAAAATTTTAATTAAAGACATTCGCCATTTAAAGGGGTATTTCTTGTGATTTTTTCCCTCGATTTTACTAAATATCTAAATTACCCTTCATCTAAATACATGACATGGCAACCGACCATCATGGGGATGTTGATTGTCCTCGATCATTGTGAAGATGTTGGTGAAGAAAATGTGTAGAATATGAAGGAAGTGAATGATGATTTTATTTCATTGAAAGGTAATTTAAATAGTTTCAAAAATGAGAAAGAGGTCATATGAAAACAGCTTTATATGTATTGATGTCCTTAATTAAAAACTTCTTAGAAAATAGGGAAATAGATCTTCCCCTATTTTTGCCTCGGTCATTTGTCAAAATGAGATGACCCACATGACTCAGAGAGTTTTCCGACTATAGTAAAAATTATTGAATAAAAAAAAAAAAAAACCAACCCCTCTTTTGCATAATATAATCCTCTCATCGTTTTCTTCTCTTTATTTGATTCTTTATTTCACTTAACCCCTCCCTTCATGCAAATAAATCTTATGGGCATATTTGTGCATCGCTTCCATGCAAAATTGAGAAGAGAATCCAGAATACTTTTTTAAGAGGAAAAGTTTACAGCTTTATTTTCCACTTTTGGCACTATATATGAACACGCCTGCTTACTCGAGACGGCACAAAAGGGTAGGGTTTTTTTTTTATCCTCGCTCTATATTTACATTGATCGATCGCTATACACATGTGCGAGACTAGGATGCCAACCAACCTCACTCATTCATAAGTGTGTGTTGGCAAAAATTATTTGCTATGCAATTGGACGTAGCATTGTAAAAGTAATAATAATAATAATTTAACACAAAAATAAAATTTCAAAATTGTACAATCGGGTCCTCAAGAAAATTTCTGTAATTCCAGCCCTGCAAAGTCCATCAGTGGCATACCTCATACCTCCTAAATAAAGATAACAAGCACCTGGACCTGGGCGTATCCTGTACTGCACTGCACTGCACTGCACTGCACTGGGACAAGCAAAAATAAATATCCCAATCACATGAAATATGCTTTAGTCGGCCATGGAGACTGAAGCAATTAGCTCCAAATATAAGATATTTTTCTTGATTATGCCTGCCAACATGCCTCATATAAGATGTAAAGAGTAAAGACTACTAGCCATATGAAGAACCGTTGTCTTTATTACATATATAAGAAGAACAATAACAAAACAAAACATGACACTTCAATTAAATCTAAATTCAGCTGGCAATGTCTAAAAACTCAGATAGTCATTATGACAACCATGGTCAAAAATGCATAACAAGAAACTAAAAGAGAGAACCTCCAACTCTCCCCTTTTAAACCGAAGCTTCTAACTTTTCTACATCATCCAGAATAATTGCTTTGGTTGGTTTTGCCAAAAGATCTGTATATTCCTGGAATGGCGATTTTGTGAAGCGGGTGTCCCTCCAGAAGTCCGGTGTAAGGAACCCATAAGTTTTCAGCAAACAATCAAATGTGGCCTGTATAGATCAATAATAAAAGGATCAAATCTTAAATGCAGTAATAAAAGAGAAGGAAAAAAAAAAAAATCTTCTTACATCCGTCAGCTGAGATCAAGCCAAAACCGGAAAACTGTTGTTATTAATACCAAAAAACATTAAAAAATAAAAAACAAATTCAGCCCAAAAATTTTCAAGTAGCAAAGAATTTCACCATAAAAAGAAGAAACAGAATAAGGTGTGCCTTATGATTCCACTTTAAACCTTTTACACCCGGAAACTGATGATGCATTTTTATTCTGTATTTCAACTTGAAACACAATCACTTATTTGCCCACACACACCCATTTTGCAAAAAGATGTTACCAAATATTCTGCATTCACTGCAGATCTTTTATGTGTAGAAGGGAACCATCTACAGAAATTGGCAGTATTTTCAAATATCACAGTAGTAATCAGAAGGTACTAAAAATGAGTATTCTTGGAAAGTTTTTGCAATGCCTTTAGCATATTACACTGAAGAGCTGTACATTATACAAGCAAATCTTAATTTTTTGTTATTAGTTTCCTCCATTGCCCAAGATTCAACTCCTCCCTGGCCCAGCAGGATCAAAATATAGGCTCATGCAATTGCTCCTTTTCATCAGAGTGGCACTAGACAATCGTACAGCATTAGATTGTTTCCAATTTACCGACCCAACACAAAAACCCCTTTTGTGATTCTCCCAAATACCATCATCCACGCTGTTAGAACCACAATACTTGCCACTGTTTGTGATTCTCCCCAATACCATCATACACTGTTAGAACTGCAATACTTGCCAAACCTATTTACCTAAGGCATTTCTCCAGAGTTCTAATAGCTTACAAGTGCCACATCATTTTTAATAGGTAGCCATACCAATTAGCACATAAATGATGCAAATGTGGAAATATAACACATTAAGATGCTCATGACAAGCAATCACAAAAAATCCTTCTAAAGTTTCAATAGTCCTATAAAAGACAACAGCATGTCAACTGACTAATGTCCTAGAAGCAGTTCTTGAGTTGCTTGTTGCTAGAGACAGAAAAATTCTGTCCTTGATTTCATTGATAGACATGAAGGAAAATGCTGATCTTGAATAGATGGATAGTGGACAAGCAGAAAATGGAATGTAAATAACTTCCACTTATTGACCAACCCTTCTTAATAAGAATATAACTCCATATTCTCCTACAATATAAGGAATAAAAAGAAATCTGATCCCAATGCTGAATCCATGCAGGAAGGTAACTGTTCAATTCTACTATTTTCTTCTTGCTATTCTTTTTTCCCCTGCAATCAGCCCTTATCATCTTCTGATGCTAAATTGATATCTCTAAAGTTCAATTAATTTTTTTTTTTTTGCAGAATTGCTCTGACTTTAGACCAGTCAATTCAAAGCCGAGATCCAACTAGACCCACCCCAAGAAATCATCCAGGTCTGAAGACCCGTCCGACCCAACAAATTACAACAGACGATGTACTATTTTTCACTGTTTGGGCAGAGCATAATTCTCATTCTCCCCTATCACTACCCCAATTTGACCGTTGGATTGTTTCAGTTCTCTTTAGCATATAGGACTCAACCAAAACCAGCAACATCTCAAATGGCTGGATGATATCTACGTACCTAGGGAAACTATGGGGCGGATGTGCCAGTTTACCAATCTTATGATAGTATACTAAACACTACAGAATTTGAGAAACGAGAAATATTAGCATTTTACAAAGGGCCCGTTCGTTTTCATAAAATACATAGGAGTTCCTGGTGAAATGAACTCCACCAAAGGATTATTAAGGGGTGAAGGATACCAGGTCGAGATTTAGATGGGACCTTCCTTTCCTAGGGGTTGAATTACAAGAGTGAAAGGCTGGGTATTCATTTCCCATCTTCCTTGGTTTCAATTTCCATTAAAGATGTAGTTATTTGATGGTCATTTTCAGACACTCACAATTACATAAAACAAACAGGCCCTAAGCAAATGGGTTTCACCAGTCCCCAAAGCCAGAATGCTTTCCAGATCCAAATTGTATATTGGGAACTAAAACAATCCCAACCAGCCTGATGTATTTGGGGCATCAAAGAGTGTGCTAACGAAGAATCGACTACACCAAAACATCATAAATTCAAGACCCAAATCACCAAATCAGCTCAAACCAAATTAAGCACAAAAGCATCTAAAAAAAACAGAGAAAGATGGGTTTTTTTTCCGCAAACCTTGACGAAGTTCCCCAGAGTCTTGGTGGATCCACGGGACGATGTGTAGACATCTTCGATCCCCGCAAACTGCAGCACCTTCTTCGGCACCCTAGCAGCGACAATCCCCGCCCCCCGCGGCGCAGGCACCATACGCACGGTGACCGAACCGCACTTTCCGGTGACCTTGCAGGGGACAGTGTGTGGCTTTCCGATCTTGTTCCCCCAATACCCCCTCCTCACCGGGATCACCGACAACTTTGCCAGAATGATGGCGCCGCGGATCGCCGTCGCCACCTCCTTGCTGCACTTGACGCCGAGCCCGACGTGTCCGTTTCCGTCTCCGACGACGACGAAGGCCTTGAATCTGGTCCTTTGGCCGGCGCGCGTCTGCTTCTGGACGGGCATGATCTTCATGACCTCATCCTTGAGCTGAGGTCCGAGCAGGGTATCGATGATCTGGTGCTCTTTGACGGGGAGAGAGTGGAGATAGATCTGCTCCAGGCTTCGGATCTTACCTTCCTTCACCAGGCGGCCGAGTTTTGTTACCGGAACCCATTTCTCCTCCTCCTCGCGGCGGCCGCCACCTCTCCGGCCACCGCCTCGGCCCCGTCCTCGGTCGCCGCGACCCCCACGGCCGAATCCTCGGCCGAATCCACCACGATCTCCGCCTCTTTCTCTTTCTGCCATTGCGTTGGTGATTGTTGGTTAGGGTTTTGGAGAGTCTAGGAAGAAAGACCGCTCAGGGAGAAACCCTAATGTCGGATAGAGATCTCATATATAGATAGAGATAGTGTTGGGAATTGTGATTTGTGACGTGCTTATTATATGGGTTAGAGCCATGCTACTTGTCCCGGATTTCATGTCCCGGGACAAGCACGACTCCATAGGGAGGGGCATTTTGGTCATTTTTGAATGACCAAAATGCCCCTCCCTATGGAGTCGTGCTTGTCCCGGGACATGAAATCCGGGACAAGTAGACTTTCTGTATGGGTTAAGTAGTTAGGCTGCGGGCACGGGATGAGCAACCGGACCTTCCTAACCCGACCCGTTCACAACCTTAAGCACGCATAACCAGACCCGCGGAACCCGTTCACACTCATGGTTAAATGGTATCTCATGGTTAAATGATATCCGCATCTTATAATCTTACACGTGGAGTAAAGTGAGGTGAAGCCTCAAAAGCAGCAAAGAATAAAATATAAGATGGTGAAATCCTTTTTTATTTTTTTTATGTAAAAAAGAATTTTTTTTTGTCATTTAATAGATTAAAGTTGTTGGTTTTTTACTTTCAAATTCTTTTTAAAGATTTATTTACTTTTGATACGGGTCCTACTCTTTTCATGTATGGTAAATGAAAGCTTTACTTCACATTTACTTTAATAGTAAACTATCAAATAGAAGACGCTGATAGTATCACTCCTTGAAAGATGGCCAACCTAGCAAAGGGAAAAAAAAACCAAGTTTAGTTTAAAAGTATGCAATTTAGTCAGGTTTGTGTAATGTTCATAGACTTTTGCATTTTGATGAAAAGCTTTCACCCTTTAATGTTAATAAAACAAGTCATACAATTGCTCTATATATGTTACAATGATATAGCACACACCTAGGACCTTCCAAGTTCCATCCCTCCACAAAAGAAACTATTTTCTTCTCTAGCACAATCAAACTATGGACCTTCCATCCCTCCACAAAAGAAACTGTTTTATTCTCTAGCACTGTCAAACTATTCATCTAAGCCATACCCATGTGATGACGATCAGAGTACCATCCAGAATGAAAGAGGCGAGGGAGAAAGGATATAAGGTTATAATGCAGATGCATCACTCACTTTTTTAATTAAATTGAATTACACTTTTTCCATGTAATTGAATTACAAAGTTGGCATCTGAGTATTCATTTCCTACCTCCCCTTACATACATTTTCCTTTATCCATTAAAGGGGAGATAATTTAATGGTCTTTTTTTTTTTTTAAACTCACATTTAATTGTTCAATTTTAACCATTTTCAAAACAGTAGTCTTTCAATTACATAAAACTACGGGCCCTTGCTATTGTAGATTTGTAGCCCTAGCGTGAATTTACAGATCAATGATTTTTTTCTTTTAACACCACACACAATACTTCTCCAAACCACAATATCTGAGATGCTCAAATTCCTATTCATTGGAAAACAATCGTACCATCAAGGAAACGAAATACAATCCAAGAGGGTAAGGCCTGCACGGTGGGCAATACCCAATGATAGGGGTGCACGGTGGGCAGTTATTGGGCGGTTTAAACGGTTTTGTTTTATAGCGGTTTGTAAAAAATAGAAACTGAAACTACCCAAAGTATAGGCTGTTTGGGCGGTTTTTTTAGCGGACGACTTAGACGGCATGTTGGGCAGTTTAGTATTTGTACTTATCTCTCTTTTTTATTTTTTATTTTTTAATAGAATGTAACTATAGTTTTCAAAGTACTTAACATAAAGAATAAAAATTAAACATGATTTTTAATAAAAGTCAATAATCAGTAATAAACAAAAATTTCAACTAAGTATATCAATGTAAAATTAAAGTCCAAAGGCATCACCAAAATTAAAAAATATAATCACTTATATAATCCAACGTCCAAATTAAAGTAAAAAATCTAATAAAGAAACATCTAAATTTCTATAAATAAACATCCAAATTTCAAAATTCAATGTCCAAATGTTAAAAGAAATTCAAAAGCTAAACTTAAGTTCGTAAAGATCGATATATAATTTGAAGAGGAGAAGACTGAGAGAAGGACAGAGATGAGAGAATCTGTAGAACTGTGATGAAGCTTTTTCTTAGCAACTATATATTTTTTGAAAGACACATAAAGTCTATGAAGAATAGATGAAGAGTTTTTTATTTTATTTTATTTATTTTTTAATAAGCGGACGGGACGGTTTGAAACCGCCTACTTAAATGTCAAACCATAACCGCCCGTTCATTAGTACAGATTGAAACCGCCCCGCCTGCCTAAAGGCGGTTTTGACGTAATAGCGGGATGGAGCGGAGCGGGCGGGTTCGCGGGTTCCGGTTATTTTTGTACATCCCTACCCAATGAATAAAACAGATGTATTAAACCAAAAGATGACAAGGTCCCATCCAAATGGCCATGGGTGATAAAGATGACACCCATCCAAATGGCAACAGATGCATATACCACATTCATGGATAGTTGTGGATGAAAAGAAGGCCCATGTCTCACCAATCAAATCAGCGCACATTTAAAAGATCTTTTCATATGCATATGTGCCTAACAGAGTCCCCGTAGAAATGTGCAAAATCAAGCCAACCAAGGGGGAATAGAAGCAAGACCAGTTTTTTTTTTTTTTCACTAGCATTGGCTTCTACCAATGGCAAAATAAATGACCCAAGATTTCTAAGTTATTTACTATATAGATGTTTCATTTAAAACAAACAAGGAAAAAAAAAAGCAAAAGTTAAAAGTTACATATGTATGTACAATAAAGAAGGATCAAACCATCACACATTGAAGCCAAAAAGAAAATAAAGGAAAAAAGAAAAAAAAAAAAAGATTATGCAAAGAACACAGGTCTCAAATCACTGATTCAGTTGCAATGTCGATCACAAGTCTCTTAGCTCCTCCCTCCTCCCGTAGCTCTAACAAAGTCACACAAATTACCTAAAATGGGGAATTTTCTTCGACCAGAGCAGGCGCAGGGCACCTTTAATCCTGTGGGGATTCTGATTTGTCATTTGCATTGGGTCTTTAATTCAATCAGAGTTGGATAAAGGGGCTTGTACAGATTATGCATGATAACCATCTAACGAGTAGTATCCAATTTAAGGACTTGGAACAACTTAGTGCAACATACTCAACCGCCTGAGATTTAATTCAGGGGCTCATACTCGACCATCAGAGGTTCCCAAGAGTTCATGGGTAATTATTTTGAAAGCCAGAGTTGCCTGCAACAGTTGTTCTGCCAGTTAAAAGTAAATGTAAACTGAGTGTAGGGTAACTGAGTTCTAAAGATCCAATGGAGGCCAGAGATCACCTGACATCTGGACAGAAATAGATTAACATAGCAATTGATTTTCTAGTTTTAAGTAATATTAGATTTGCATGTAAACTGAGTGCAGAGCATTTGAGTGACAACGATCCAAAACAGGGCCAACGACAACCGTTTTCCTTGAGCAGGCACCAAGTTAATAGCAAACTTACTTTGTTTTACTTGAGAGTGTAGAGGCACAAATACAACCACCACCACAGCTACTCATTTTTGCTGAATAAATACCTCTAAGAGATTCAGAGAAAAGCTCTGCCACAATAACAGATTGTAAGCTGGGCTGCAATTACAGAGGCCCCTTAAAGATTAAGAGAGCATTTGCTGCATTAATAATCAACAAATACTTGTTAGAGAGAGAGACCTTAGAAGACAAATAGTCTGCCAAGAAACGTGGCATCCTGATGGCCCACTGACGACAATTGGATGCATGGGTGGACTATAACAGGGTTCCAGCAAAAATTAGCCTTACCATACCATTTCAAACTATTTAATCTGACAAAATCCAAGTCTATCATTAGGCATGCAGACCATGGATTTCCTCACGTTTAACTAGATGGCTAGAAATGCCCGATGGGACTTCATTTTTGCAAAACCCAGATCCACATCCTATATGTGCATCTGGTAGGCTTGCAATTGTGGTTTCATTATAAAGTGCTGATGTGGGGAACAAGAACTACGTAAGAGTAATGTAGACGAGGGTTCAGACAATCTGAAAACATTAATATCATTCAGATGTCCTACGAATCGTCCAATCCAAGACAAGGATCTTCATTTGCGAAGGTTACAGATATGTTAGTGAGGTTTCACTATCTAGTCTACCCCCTGCTGGGACCTTCGCTTTCTCTTTTGTCCAGCAATCTACTCCTTTTTTTAATGTATGAAAAGAGAGATCCAAACCTGAATTGAGAAGAAGAAACTCAATTCACTGATCTGATTTCATATGTGATACTTTTCGAAGGCAAACTTGGGTAGAAGCACAGTGCAAAGCACTTCTTCCATAGGTCCTTCGGTGGAAACAAAATGAAAATGAAAGAAAACAGGAAAATGAAAATTACATATCCGATGCTCAGTGAATACGAACCAAATTGAAATTCATGTCATGAGATTAAGGAATCTCATGATCCATGGATTTTCCTTTTCCAACTTCTCTTCATTGCATCGCTTGAAAGTGCAAATGGCAGGAAAAAAAGAGAGAGCAAACTGGGGAAGGAGAGATGAACCTGAAAACCTGTACAAAGCTTGCATTTTGGGTTTTTCATGGAGATTTTATGGCTTTCCATTCATAGGGAAAGGGAGAGGGATTCATTAGAGAAGAAACAAATCAAAAGAGAATCCTAATTGCACAGATGCATTTGCAAATGGAAAAAAGTTGTAGAATTATGCCCATTCCTTATTTAACCAACACTATAATCCAAAAAATTTAAAGTTGAAGTCGATCAAGGTTGTAACTGGCTTCTGGCTAAATTTTAGGAGCAAACTTAATAAGGTTACTGCTCATAGAATTCCATGAAAAGGAAAAAACTTCCCACTGCTTCCAAATGGGCAAGGAGCCAATCACAATCCAAACCAGCCACTGACATTGAGAATCAAGAGTTTCCATTGAACAGTAGTTTTACCAATCCAGTCATTTCAATGATAGAAGAGTCCACAAAATCCCTCAGAATGCCAATTATCAACCTTCGCATGAATTTGCGGTTCCTCAACCTCTGTAAAAAGCTTGCTGAGGGAGCACCGATCTTTCATGCTTTTAAACTTGATCAAATTCAGATTACTAAATATTTCATCATTAGGAAATGTGGAAGCATGCCAATAAAAACAAAGAAAAATTGCTTAACTAAACTTAGCAACGGAAGAAAACCCACTAATTACCTTCCAATTTAGGAATCGCCCCATTCTCTACTCCCTCATCATATTTCATTCTTGAGTCCTAAAAAATGTATCCACAGTTCCACACATGTTCAATCATGTAGGCCACTTCAATGAGATCTTAGCCACTCATTCATTTGGAATCAAGATCCCTTGTGGGAGTCCCGCATATGGGACACCAAACAAGTCAATGAGTAAGGCCCACCTTTTTAAATCCAAACCACTCAAAGTCAAGAGCTCTCCATATATTGGCATTAGGCCAAATTTCACTCCAGTTGGAGTTGGACCCACCATCAGACCGAATCACTGCACAAATGATTAAACACAAAAGGAAAATCATTGCTTCATGATTTCAATCTGATAGTGGGTTAAAGTACAACTGGAGTGAAATTTGGCCAATGTCGGCACACGAGGAATCCGTGATTTTGAGCGGTTTGAATTATGAATATGGGGCCCACTAACTAACTTGCTAAATGTCCCACACTGGAACGGGAGGCCCATAGTGGATCCAAACTCCATTTGATATTAAGCTGTTCACATGAACATTAGTTGAGACTGTCTCCCCAGAATATTTCCATGGGTGATGTGGACTCCATTTGATATGGGGCTATTCACAAGAATGTAACAGTGGATTGAAACACCGTCCAAGAGAGAAAATTGTTATAGCTGTTATAGCTGCAACAACAGGAAGTGCTTCAGTCAAATTGGAAAAAAAGAATGTCAGAGCTTCATTAACTTTACAACACACCAAAGATGCATGCATTTCAATGCTATTCTAGGGGGTACATTTAGATATCTCCAATATCTCACTCGGTGGGTTGTAGATAAAAAATAACAAACTAATGGGTGAAACTAATGCAGGATCAGCCCTTTTGGATAAGAAAAAAAAAATGTAGAGAAATTATTTTTCATAGAAAAACCCCATTTCTCCGGTTAGGATATCTTTCGGAGAAGAAAAGTGATTCTCCCCTCAACTAACTTTTGCAAGAAGCAAAAGAAATTGTTTACTACTACTAGATTGTTTGTTTATGTGTCTAGAGGAGAAAAAATAAAATGGGTTCTCATGATTAAAGTAAAAAATAAGTGGGTTTAAAGTTAAAAACGCTTTTTTTTTACACAGTTTACCTCTCCAAGTTATCTCACTTGATTGTAATATAAAAAAGAGGCCAAAGGCCAAGTAAAGTTTACCTCTCCAAGTTATCACGCTTGGTTGTAGTATACCAACAAAAAAAAAAAAAAAAAAAAGGGCCAAGATCTAGTGGTGTCACAACATCCAAACTCTACTTCTCCCCTCCACTATTTCCATCTAAATAGCAATAAAATAAAAAAACATTGTATCACTACTTTAATTCTCACTTCAATTTTTCCATCCGAAAAGCAAGGAAAATACACCACCACTTTACTTCTCACTTCACTTTTTCCATCCAAACAGCAACTAATGAAAAAAAAATTGCATTATATTCATGGCCTACTCTTACTCTTCCATTACTAGTTTTGCTAAACAAACAGGCAGAGATTAGAATAAAAACTCATTCATCTAGTGAAGCTAGATTTTTAGTCATCCAAAAGTGGCAGTTAACCAGTTAATTATTGTATATTTAAAAAAACCATAAAATTATTCTCCTATATAACCATTTAAATCCAAATATAATGGAGAATCACCACTCAATAAAAAAGGATATATCTAAAAAATGAGGATTCTCCACCTCCATGGGGGCCATTTGGAAGTGGAAAAAATGATGCCCAGTTCAACTTTGTACTGTGGACAGTTTTCCCCAACAGCTTTCTCCACATCCAAAGGGACCCAAGATTTCTCTTTCCACATGTGCCATGTTTAAAGTTTTTTACCTATTTTTCCACATCCAAATAGGGCCTAAGTTACATGAAAGACATACTCAATCAACAAGAGAAAGACAGAAAACGAAATGGAAAAACGAGGGCATTTTTACATGAATCGATCCATCTAAAGAAGATGAATACCCAAGTAACCAAAGTGGGGTCCCTTCAACCCGAACTGGTTATCTCATATGCATATAAGAAACATCCAAACGGACCCTAAAATATCACCAAAATGCAATCTTTCTTCCCAATCAACAGCTGAAAACTACATTTGAAAGAAACAAGTGATTTTAAGATCCGGGAAAAAGATGAAAACTTTCAAACCTTGGCATGAAGTGCGTAGACTGGAGTCCACTTTGGAACCCTAGAGGCGAGGGTGTCATGGGCGATAGAGGTTTCTTCTCTTCATATGCATATATAGAGAGAGAGGGCAGAAGATTAGGGTTTTTCGTTATGTGTCGCTAGGGTTTTATGTGTCTCTTTTGTAATGGGCTTTTCTTTCATGATAGTAGTGGACCTTCTGTTTGTTGGGCTCGTGTATAATTTTTTTGAACTTTCATATGATGAGACTGAGTGAGGCTGATCTGTAGGGGTGTTCATGGTCCAGGATGGGACGGGCCGGGCTAAATCCAGGCGCAGCCCGGATTTTAAACAACAAGCCATAAGTACCTCGCCCGAGCCCAGCTCAACTAGAATAGGTAAGCTCGCGCCCGGGTATACTATATTTTACAAAGAAAAGGGGAGATGTTTAAGGACTTAACTTGTAACTCACCTAGTTAGGATGTTTGTTTGTGTGGGAAAGAATGTGCATTCAATCTATACTCAAGTCGGGCCAGGCTTTAGGCTTTCTACCACTTAATCTGAGCTCAACCCAATATTAAATGAGCCCAGATTTTATATCCAAGCCCAGCCCGAGCACTAGAAGGTAAGGATCAAACCCGGCCCAAGATGGGATGGTCCGGGGTGCACCCCCTACTGATGTGTGATAATATAAGCAGGCTCTTGTTTGTATATATACCCAGGGTTTGCATTAACCGAATGGATTGAATTGTCGGATCAAGGGTCAATATATATTTTGTTTAATATAACACATAAGGGCGTATTTGGATGTGTGGTGAAGTGAGGTGAGGTGAGGTAAAGCCTCCATTATCCAGATAAGAAAAGACAATGTGTCACATCAAAAGTACACAATTTTAAAATTCCTTCTATCTTTTTCAAAAAAAGTAAAAAAAAACAACCTCCTTTTTCCATTAAATTAAAGACAAAAAATCTCCACTTTCCTATACAAAAAGTAAAAAAGATCCCATACCAAATAACTGAAAACAAAACACCATCATAACACCTTATATTTTATTCTATCTTTATTTGATGTTTCACCTCACCATACTTCAATTCACCATACATCCAACCAGGCCCTAAAGGGTTTAGAGGTACGAGACTAGCTCCAAATTTTATATATTCGTCATTAGTAGATCTTTCCATCCCTCCTCAGCCACCAATATCCCATGATCCATGGGGCTGTAGGCAGACCCCAGCAGCTTGTGTGTAAAGATGTGCAGGGATATTACCCATATGCATATATATACTGAATAATTTAAAATGTATTGAGTTGGGCATGTCCCTTGTGTAAGTAACATACAATTGTGATTTGTGACAATCTTAGCTGCTTACAGTGGCTACATTACGTGAAGCCAAAATCATCATCCCAGCTCTGTTCTTGCCTTTTTCTATGGGGACTGTATTGGTGAATAATCAATGTAGACGCGGTCTGCGAGAAGTCTGATGATGCAAGAACATCTCCAATGGGACCAAGCTCCTGATGCTCCTCCCAGTCACTCATCCCTGACGTCAACACTGATTTGTTCCTCTCTCCACGCCCCACAATGAACAATGTGTACATCTCCTCCAACGTTCGTAGGATGGCCAACATGTGGGCCCCATCAATCACAAACTTCTCCATGCAACCAACTTGGCCATTTGCCACATGTCTCTGGTAGAATTGGGAGAAGAATTGCTCGTCAAGTTCCATTTCATTTTCTTCCTCTTGCTTGTCTATTAATGTTCTTGAGCAGCCTCCCAGTGCAACTGGGGCATCAGGGTCCGGCAAGAGTCTGATGACAGTAAGTTTCATTCCAGGGTGATAGGCCATCCGGCTAGCCAGATGCAGCGCTTCCCGGTCATCACCACCGCCAGTGAATAGGACGGCGACCTGTTGGGCTGTTGATCCTACCGAGCCTCGATTGGTTCGACCGAGCCCGCGGTCCACTAAGATTCCCACTGAGCATGAGGCATGTTCCAGCACCTGTTTTCACTTCCATCAGTTAAGTAAACCAACTTTCTAACTTGAAGTAAATAAAGATCTATGGACAAGCAGTTTTGGCCCAAGAATCCAATGGAAAGAAAGGTACCATTTTATTGGAGACCAAGTGAAGGAAAATGAAGTTAAGCTTGTTTAATGCAAATGAGAAGTTCAAGTCACTGACATGTTCTGAGAAATCTACTTAATGTGGTTGAGAAAGTCATGAGGGAGATGGTACAATTGGTTTAAGTAAATTAATGCTTATATTTTGTAGGTTTGTATATATATACACGTCTACATATGTATACATATACATATACATGTGTGTGTATATATATATACACACACACGAAGCTAATGTAAATATAAGATTGTCTTTCTTGTGTGATTTGTGGTTGGATTTAAAATGGCCTAGTGATGGAGAATAATATCCTCTTATAAGCTAATGTACATTGTTGGGCTTTAGTCATGCATCAACAATGTGTAAGTGAGTTTGTGGGGGCTCCCCATCCGACTATGTATAACAAGGATTATGAGATATAACTACTTAAAAACAGGCATATTCGATATCTTTAGTTGTTTGACCAAAGATCATGAAATAAGTGGGATGAAACAAAATGTCTATTCTAATCTTCAATTTTATGACCTTAAACTGAAAAGTCGGAAACGTCAATTATTTTTGAATAGCTAGATCCTAAATCCCCATTATTATTCATGAATTTTGTAGACAAGTGTTCCTCCAAATGTTCTAAGCATGTATCATTTATTTTCCAATAAAATTACTTTCTTGTTATGGAGAATTTGAATCCAATCCTAAAAGATATTAGGGGTGTCTATTTGGAGAAATCTTAGACTAAAGTTCCATGTGTTCGAAACTTTTCTATGAAGCATTTAAAACTTCTTATTTGATTGCTAAGATTCCAACCAAAAAAAATAAAATAAATAAATAACCTTAGCCTTTTGAAATTTTACTATAAATTTCAGTATTTTGAATTGTAGTGCATGTTTTTTGAGATGATCATATCTTTGAATTCTTATCAATCGGATAGCTAAATTCCCCAAATGTTATTCTTCAGCTAAACCCACAAGTACTCAAGGACCGTGAGTATTTTGAAAGATGAATATATGATAATTTAAAGAATATTCCTATAAGCCAAACAAGCCAATCCTCAAAGTTGAGATTTTCTGTCACGACCCGGGCCCGAGGCCGGGCTAATCGGGGCCCCGCCCGGATCGCGGTGCCATCATACTTACTCCCGTAAATCTCGAATTAACCGAAGTTAAGACGAAGACTCACAAGGGATCTAACACACATACCTGTCAAATGTACAATTTTTGCGGAAACATATACGTACATTGACAATAAATGGCTTTACATTACAAGTAAAGTTTTCATTTACAAAAATATAATCCAATGAAGTCCACAACTGTACATTCACAATACAATGCAGGGGACATTTAATTACATCTCAAAATGATATACAAAAGTATCTATCAATGAATTCCCAAGATAATCTCAAAACGTTCAAAAGCTACGCCCTCCGACTAAGCCCACTCGGCTAAACCTCCTGGAGGTATCGGATGGGCCTCCTCCGCTCGCGGCGCGGCCTCTGCAAGGCCGGGATGGGCAACTGGGCCTGTAATGCCATCAATAACACTATGAACACGACGGTTCAACAATGTATAAACACATTTAGGGTAACACATGCTAAACTTGTCCATTATCAATATAACAACTCTAGACAATTACATCTAGGTTAATGCAATATCACGTACAGTGTAGCCCATTGATACTCAATGGCTAAATTTACAATTACAATAGTATTACTATCATTTAGTTCAAGGTCTTCCCAAAGGAAGCATTATTCAATTCATTCATTTACTTCATGTCATTTCGTTTCATTTCGTATCTCCCCAACGGAAGAAACTTAAGCACAAGCGGAAGGGCAAACCATTCATGGCCTGGCTTTGTTTCACTTTCGTTTAATCAAGTTAATTAAGCACCAGGCGGAAGGGCGAACCATTCATGGCCGAGGCTTCAATATTATTTCAGTTTTCCTTACATGGCTTATCAATTCATTGACTTTTCAGTCTATATGTGTGGGATCTACCAGTGTCTTGATCAGAGATCACTGGCATCACCACGGAGCTCCGGAACACCCCAATCATCTGCTGCAGCAGGCTTAATCATTATTCATTGCATTTATTCATTGTTCAGTGGTTCAGTGCATTCATTATAGACTCAATGGGATTAGATGAATCTTTAATCATTCACGGTCCTACTTGTCTCTATCCCAAATTTAGACAATCTATAGGTGTAATTATTAGTTACTAAATGCACGTGTTATTTTCGATGGACATCACATTCTTATTTAATATGTGCATTTAGTCCCCAAAAATTTTCCACCCTCAATATCAAAATCCACTGGACTCAAACTGAGTCCCCCGATCGATCGGACCGTTAGGTCCGATCGATTGGACAAATTTTTACTCACAATTAATTTTAAGTCAATACTACAGTCATGGAGCCCAAAAAGCCCAAACAAAGAGGGTCGGGTCTGTCTACCGGTAGAACTTCCGGTAGACATCTCTACCGGTAGAACTACCGGTAGAGACAGCTCTACCGGTACAACTTCCGGTAGAAGCAAGTGGATTTTCCTTTTCTGGCTCTCTGCCAGATTTTTAACTATTTGTACCGGTAGAAATTCCGGTTCAAGTGGATCTACCGGTAGAACTTCCGGTTGACTAAGGGTTCTCAATTCTTCATCTCTCTGTAAAATTTCGAGCCACTTCTACCGGTAGAAATTCCGGTAGAACGTACGAAAACCCAACATTATTAAGAGAAAAGAAAAATGCTTGAATCGAATGGAAATGCACAAAGTGTAAACCCAAATTAAGCTTATACTTGCCTCTTAAAGCCTATTAACAAGAAACCCCTTGATAGCTTGATTTTGAGGTGAGAAATCCCCAAATCCAAACCCTATTTCCATAAAACATCAAAAACACAAATCCTATGAGCTAATTGGCTAGAAACCATGCCTAACCACTCATTATAACTTGGAAATCCATTGAAAGTCCTAAGTACTTACTTGTGATGTGAGTAGGGAGCTCTTGAGCTTCTCTTTCAAGTTCCAAGCACTCCAAAGAAGAAGACTACTTGAAGAAGAAGATGAGGAAGAAGAAACCTCCTTCCAACCACTTGACAAGCCTTCAATCTCTACTCTAGATGGGAAGGAATGGGAGGAGAATGAAGAGGAAGAAGGGAAGTTGCCTAGGGTTTCTTGAGTGAAATGCAGTGGAATGAACCCAAGGCTCATTTCAATGTTTATAAGGCCAATTTGCAACTAGACCCTCTCTCTCTTTCTTATTTTCAATTCAAGTCAAATGGAGGCTCACTTGAGTCAATACTCGTCGGATGACTTCGAGCCTATTATGAAAGTTAACGTACTCGTCGAGATACGCGTGTTGGCATCAAGAGTTTCCGTATTCGATAAAATAAGTATAAATCCGTATTTACGGAAAAAGGCCTTGTTCTCTTAGTTTGAGTCTAAAATCTCATTAAATCCATTTAATACCCTTCATTATCATTCCTTAAGCTTAATTCAATCATTTGAGACTAATCTCATGGAGCTTAGTCATTAGCCATCATTAGCTTCATTAAACGGGATTAATTAGCATTAACTTCAATTAATTAGAGTTAATCTTGATTAACTCGGGGTGGGGTCTTACATCTCTCCCAACTTTTAGAACCATTCGGTCCTCCGAATGCAATACAATTCAATATAACTCCATTAAGTAATTCAAAATGTAAAATTACCTGAACAAATAGTTCGGGATACTTCTGGGCCACTTGCTCTTCAAGTTCCCAGGTAGCTTCATTTGGTCCATGATGATCCCAAAGGACCTTGACCCATTTGATTGTCCTAGTGCGCAGAACTGCCTCCTTTGTATCTATGATCCGAATTGGCTTCTCAACATAAGTGGTGTTAGGCAACACTTCGATCTCTTCATGATGAATGACATGTGAAGGATCATGCACATATTTACGAAGCATAGAAACATGAAATACATCGTGAATACCAGAGAGTTCTGCTGGGAGATCGAGACGATAAGCCACATCTCCAATTCGGCTCGTGACCTTGAAAGGTCCAATGAATCTCGGGGATAGCTTCCCTTTCTGCCCAAATCGAATAGTGCCCTTCATTGGGGAGGTCTTCAAAAAGACCAAATCATCGACTGCGAACTCTAGATCACGCCGACGATTGTCAGCATAGCTTTTCTGCCTTGATCTAACAACCTTCAGTCTGTCTTGTATCTTTTGGACTTTTTCTGCTGTTTCAGCAATGATAGTGGGACCGTGGAAACTTCGGGTTCCAACTTCTTCCCAACTAACTGGAGTTCGACATCTCCGACCATACAGTGCTTCAAACGGTGCCATCTCAATGCTGGAGTGATAGCTGTTATTGTACGCAAATTCGCACAATGCTAAATGGTCATCCCAATCACTCCCAAAATCAATCACACTAGCACGAAGCAAGTCTTCTAGAGTCTGTATAGTCCTTTCTGACTGTCCATCTGTCTGTGGATGATAGGCCGTACTAAACTGAAGTCTAGTGCCAAAGGAGTTCTGGAATGACTTCCAGAAGGTGGACACGAACCTACTATCTCGATCGGAGACAATCGAGACCGGTGTTCCATGCAATCGAGTCACTTCCTTGACAAACAGCTTGGACATTTCACTGAATCCTATATCCTTTCTGATTGGAATGAAATGTGCGGACTTTGTAAGCCGGTCAACGATCACCCATATGGCATCGTGTTGCTTTCTCGTCCTCGGTAGACCAGATACGAAGTCCATTGTAATGTGCTCCCACTTCCATTTAGGGATTTTCAGTGGATGAAGCAATCCCGGTGGCTTCCGGTGCTCAACTTTTACACGCTGGCAAGTCAAGCAGGAAGATACATAACCTGCTATCTCTCGCTTCATGTTGTTCCACCAGAACCTATCCTTCAGATTTCTGTACATTTTTGTACTTCCAGGATGCATAGAATATCTGGTGTGATGAGCTTCAAACATTATAGCTTGTTTTAGATCTTCTTGAGCTGGGACACATAGTCTGTCTCTGAAATATAGGACTCCTTCTACGAGCACAAAATCCGGTTTAGTGGCAAGGTTGTCCTTAATTTTCTCCAACTCAAGGTCTTGAAACTGCCTATCTTTAATTTCCCTGATAAGCATTGGCTCAAAGACGGACATTGCTGCAATCATCACCTTACTGTCCACCATTTCAAAAGCCACATCTAAATCTTTGAATTCTTCAATTAAATTCCATTCACCCACCAATGATGCCAAATTAGCGGATTTCCGACTCAAGGCATCAGCCACGACGTTACCTTTTCCAGGTACGTACTTGAACGGAAAGTCATAATCCTTGATCAGCTCTAACCAACGGCGTTGCCTCGAATTAATATCTCTTTGAGTGAACAGGTACTGAAGGCTTCTGTGATCGCAATGGACTTCAAAAGTCTCCCCGTACAGATAATGCCTCCATTGCTTCAATGCAAACACAACCGCCGCGAGCTCTAAGTCATGAGTGGCATAGTTCTTCTCATGTTCCTTCAACTGCCGTGAACCATATGCAATGACTCTACCATTTTGCATCAATACACATCCCAACCCAATACCCGAGGCATCTGAGTAAATTTCAAATCCTCCTCTTCCTTCGGGTAAAGACAAGATTGGGGCTGAAATTAACTTCTGCTTCAGGGTTTGAAAACTAGACTCACATACATCATTCCATTCAAAAGGAGTGTTCTTCCGAGTCAGTTTCGTTAATGGCGACGCTATCTTTGCGAAGTCCTTGACGAACCTCCTGTAGTAGCCTACCAATCCCAAGAAGCTTCTAACTTCGGGCACATTCTTCGGACTCTGCCAATTAGTAATTGCCTCAATCTTAGCTGGATCAACTGCTAATCCATCTCCTGAGATGATATGGCCCAGAAATGCAACCCGCTGCAACCAGAAGTCGCACTTTTCGAGTTTTGCATACAACTGATTCTCTCTCAGTGTCTGCAAGGCTGTTCTCAAATGACGTGAATGCTCCACCTCTGACTTTGAATAGACCAGGATGTCATCGATAAAGATTACAACAAACTGGTCCAGGAAAGGAGCAAACACCCTGTTCATTAAAGCCATAAACACTGCAGGTGCATTCGTTAGACCAAAAGGCATCACTAAAAATTCATAGTGACCATAACGAGTCCTGAATGCTGTCTTCTGCACATCTTGATCCTTAACCCGAATCTGATGATACCCAGATCGGAGATCAATCTTGGAGAAATATGATGCACCCTCGAGTTGATCAAACAACTCATCAATCCTAGGCAGAGGGTACTTGTTCTTGATTGTCACTTGGTTTATCTGCCTATAATCGATGCACATTCGTAGGGTGCCATCCTTCTTCTTCACAAACAATACAGGCGCTCCCCACGGTGAGACACTGGGCTTAATAAAACCCTTGTCGAGCAAATCCTGTATTTGCTTCTTCAACTCGTATAACTCTGATGGTGCCATTCGATATGGTGCCTTTGATATCGGTGCAGTACCGGGCACAAGTTCAATGGTAAAATCTACTTCCCTTGCTGGAGGTAGACCTGGCACTTCATCCGGAAACACATCTGGGAATTCACAGACTACAGGAATATTCCTTAGCTCCTGCACAGGCTTCTCTTCAGAGATGAACGCGATGTAGCCTTCACAACCATTGAGCATCATTCGTTCAGCCTTGAGTGCCGAAACTAGTCTGGTATCGTACTTCTTCTGAACTCCCTCAAAGAGTACACTGGCACTGGCCTCATCCACCCTAAAGGTGATGACTTTACGGAAACAGTCTAAACAAGCCCTGTACTTCGCAAGCCAGTCCATACCAAAAATTACATCGAAATCATTCATTTCTAACATGACCAGATCAGCTGGCATTGACACTTCCCCTATTTTAACACTACACTGGGGAACATACAATTCACAAACTACTTTTGTCCCTACAGGAGTAGCTACAGTAAAATCATATGGTAATTGCATTATTCGATCACGCATATCATATGCAAATGGAGGTGCTACAAAAGAGTGTGTAGACCCGGGATCAAATAGTGCAATTGCAGATCTATTATCTACAAGTATTGTACCTTCAACCACGTTTGCTGCAACATCAGCTTGCTCTCTGTTAGCTGCATAGACCAATCCAGCTCTTTGTTGTCTATTGGGTTGCTGCTGCTGCTGTTGCCTTGGCTGCTGTCTCTGCCATTGGCGTTGCTGTCCTTGGGGTTGAGGTTGTTGCTGTTGTTGCCTAGGAGGAGGAGGAGGAGCTGGCAAGGCTAGACGTGGAGGAGGAGCAGGTAGTGCTGCTTGCCCTTGTGCAGGCTGATGATACGGAGCTCTATCCTCTCTTCTCGCTTTTGGACATTGTGCCATCTTGTGCTCCATTGAGCCACATACTAAACAAGCTCCGGAAGTCCTCCAACATAACTCAGTCCTGTGACCTTTACCACAAGTCCCACAGACTGGTTTATTTTCTCTCCTCTCATATCCCGGGTGAAACCTTTGTTTCTGTTTCTTGTTCCTCGTTTGTCCCCCTTTCTTAAACCATGAGTCTCCACTCCTCTTGGTGTGTACAGACTCTGCTTCTTTTTCCCTCTCCTTTTCTCTTTGGATTCCTTCCGCCGTATATGCCCTATCAACGGCATCATCAAAAGTTGCAGGCTTTTGTCCAGCAAATACAATTGACTTGTATTCTGGATTTAGTCCTTGAAGGAACCTCTTGACCTTTTTCTCCTCAGTGTCCACTAAGTCAGGAGCATACTTGGACAATTGCAAAAACGTATGAACATAAGCAGCAACGGTCAGTTGACCTTGCTTCAAGTGTAGGAACTCTGATTCCTTCTGTTGCTGCACATGCTCAGGGACAAACTTCCTACGAAACTGCTTCTTGAAGACTTCCCAGACATCGGGTGTGTTCATGGCCTTGAACACATCCTTAACACTCTTCCACCATGTATTAGCTTCCCCTCTAAACATGGTAGAGGTAAGCAATACTCTTTGTCTCAGGGTGCAAACAACTGTATCAAACACATCCTCGATGTGTTCCAGCCATTCATCTGCCTTCTCCACATCCTCATTGCCGAAAAACTCAGTGGCTCCCCTTTTTCGGAACCTCTCAAAAATGGCGTGAGGATCCGCATCCTTGTGTTGTAATACCACCTGAGTCTCAACATGAGGTTGTTGGACCGGTGCTACAGGTGGAGCTTGCAATTGAGCTTGCAACTGAGCTTGTGTTTCCAACAACGTGGTAATTTGGGCTTGCATGCCCATTTGAGCCTCATGGCTCTTTGCCATCTGCTCTCGGTGCTGGGCCTGCATGGCCACTTGTGCTTCATGATTCTTTGCCATTTGCTCTCTATGTTGAGCTTGCATGGCTACTTGAGTTTCATGACTCTTCACTAATTGCTCTAGTATTGCAGTCATTCTCGCATCCGTATTCGATGCTGGAGGAGGGGGTGTGGTACTATCATTGACAGGAATTTCGATAAAGCCATCATTCCCCGATCCAGATGCCATGCTGCAGACAATACGGAAGGTAAGATACATATCTCAACACTTCCATCGCACATATATCACATATAGTGAAATCAATAAACAAAAATCCAAAGTTGGATTTGCCTCAATCGTAACGTTCCTCACTTCGTTCTTAGTATTTCTAACATTCTAAAGTTGTCTTAACCTAGCTTCTTAACTAGGCTCTGATACCATACAATAAGTATGTCACGACCCGGGCCCGAGGCCGGGCTAATCGGGGCCCCGCCCGGATCGCGGTGCCATCATACTTACTCCCGTAAATCTCGAATTAACCGAAGTTAAGACGAAGACTCACAAGGGATCTAACACACATACCTGTCAAATGTACAATTTTTGCGGAAACATATACGTACATTGACAATAAATGGCTTTACATTACAAGTAAAGTTTTCATTTACAAAAATATAATCCAATGAAGTCCACAACTGTACATTCACAATACAATGCAGGGGACATTTAATTACATCTCAAAATGATATACAAAAGTATCTATCAATGAATTCCCAAGATAATCTCAAAACGTTCAAAAGCTACGCCCTCCGACTAAGCCCACTCGGCTAAACCTCCTGGAGGTATCGGATGGGCCTCCTCCGCTCGCGGCGCGGCCTCTGCAAGGCCGGGATGGGCAACTGGGCCTGTAATGCCATCAATAACACTATGAACACGACGGTTCAACAATGTATAAACACATTTAGGGTAACACATGCTAAACTTGTCCATTATCAATATAACAACTCTAGACAATTACATCTAGGTTAATGCAATATCACGTACAGTGTAGCCCATTGATACTCAATGGCTAAATTTACAATTACAATAGTATTACTATCATTTAGTTCAAGGTCTTCCCAAAGGAAGCATTATTCAATTCATTCATTTACTTCATGTCATTTCGTTTCATTTCGTATCTCCCCAACGGAAGAAACTTAAGCACAAGCGGAAGGGCAAACCATTCATGGCCTGGCTTTGTTTCACTTTCGTTTAATCAAGTTAATTAAGCACCAGGCGGAAGGGCGAACCATTCATGGCCGAGGCTTCAATATTATTTCAGTTTTCCTTACATGGCTTATCAATTCATTGACTTTTCAGTCTATATGTGTGGGATCTACCAGTGTCTTGATCAGAGATCACTGGCATCACCACGGAGCTCCGGAACACCCCAATCATCTGCTGCAGCAGGCTTAATCATTATTCATTGCATTTATTCATTGTTCAGTGGTTCAGTGCATTCATTATAGACTCAATGGGATTAGATGAATCTTTAATCATTCACGGTCCTACTTGTCTCTATCCCAAATTTAGACAATCTATAGGTGTAATTATTAGTTACTAAATGCACGTGTTATTTTCGATGGACATCACATTCTTATTTAATATGTGCATTTAGTCCCCAAAAATTTTCCACCCTCAATATCAAAATCCACTGGACTCAAACTGAGTCCCCCGATCGATCGGACCGTTAGGTCCGATCGATTGGACAAATTTTTACTCACAATTAATTTTAAGTCAATACTACAGTCATGGAGCCCAAAAAGCCCAAACAAAGAGGGTCGGGTCTGTCTACCGGTAGAACTTCCGGTAGACATCTCTACCGGTAGAACTACCGGTAGAGACAGCTCTACCGGTACAACTTCCGGTAGAAGCAAGTGGATTTTCCTTTTCTGGCTCTCTGCCAGATTTTTAACTATTTGTACCGGTAGAAATTCCGGTTCAAGTGGATCTACCGGTAGAACTTCCGGTTGACTAAGGGTTCTCAATTCTTCATCTCTCTGTAAAATTTCGAGCCACTTCTACCGGTAGAAATTCCGGTAGAACGTACGAAAACCCAACATTATTAAGAGAAAAGAAAAATGCTTGAATCGAATGGAAATGCACAAAGTGTAAACCCAAATTAAGCTTATACTTGCCTCTTAAAGCCTATTAACAAGAAACCCCTTGATAGCTTGATTTTGAGGTGAGAAATCCCCAAATCCAAACCCTATTTCCATAAAACATCAAAAACACAAATCCTATGAGCTAATTGGCTAGAAACCATGCCTAACCACTCATTATAACTTGGAAATCCATTGAAAGTCCTAAGTACTTACTTGTGATGTGAGTAGGGAGCTCTTGAGCTTCTCTTTCAAGTTCCAAGCACTCCAAAGAAGAAGACTACTTGAAGAAGAAGATGAGGAAGAAGAAACCTCCTTCCAACCACTTGACAAGCCTTCAATCTCTACTCTAGATGGGAAGGAATGGGAGGAGAATGAAGAGGAAGAAGGGAAGTTGCCTAGGGTTTCTTGAGTGAAATGCAGTGGAATGAACCCAAGGCTCATTTCAATGTTTATAAGGCCAATTTGCAACTAGACCCTCTCTCTCTTTCTTATTTTCAATTCAAGTCAAATGGAGGCTCACTTGAGTCAATACTCGTCGGATGACTTCGAGCCTATTATGAAAGTTAACGTACTCGTCGAGATACGCGTGTTGGCATCAAGAGTTTCCGTATTCGATAAAATAAGTATAAATCCGTATTTACGGAAAAAGGCCTTGTTCTCTTAGTTTGAGTCTAAAATCTCATTAAATCCATTTAATACCCTTCATTATCATTCCTTAAGCTTAATTCAATCATTTGAGACTAATCTCATGGAGCTTAGTCATTAGCCATCATTAGCTTCATTAAACGGGATTAATTAGCATTAACTTCAATTAATTAGAGTTAATCTTGATTAACTCGGGGTGGGGTCTTACATTTTCCAGCAACAAGAATTCCCATAAGAAATTCTTGGAAGCAAATGCACCCTAATCAAGATGTATTGGCAGATTTGGGAATGAAAAATTTAGAATCCTCCTAAATATGAATTCTCTAAAATCCGGCTAACAAACATTCCCCGAAGGCGAGTTCGTGTGATGTAAAGATTCTATGATAGAGAGGAAAATTTTTCTGATTTTTCATGCAGTTCACCGTTTTCTTGTTTAGTGCGTTACATTTTCCTTGTAAAAAATGAAAACAATGAACTGATTTTCTTCTATATAGAAGATTTTAATTTTCTATGAGAAGGGAAGAAATGCAAGATTCCTTTCTCGCATAAAATTAGAAATCCTCTCATCACGTAATTAAGTTCTAAGCTATAGTAGTTAGAATGTGAGATATGATAGAATCACTAGTTACATTTCATTACCTTCTGGTTTACATGGCGGAACCGTGGGTATGCATCCTCCATGCCTCCATCAACCCTCTGCCTCTTATGGAAAGGCATGACCACAAGCGCCACAAAAGCGTCTGCAGCGCTGTTACAGACATCCTCATGCATGTCTTCATACGAAGAGAGCACCAGCAAACGCCTTATCGTCAACCCCTCCCCACTCTCCTGCTCATACGCCTGCAGAGCGACCGTGATTTCCTCCCGCATCTCCACGACCTGCTCATCCGTCACAGTCACTGCATCCATGGCATCTCCCAACGTGAGCGTGGCCGCAGTGCGACCTGTGAGCTCGACCATGTCCATGGTGTAGACGGTGAGCATTCCTGCGTTGGGCGCGCCGCGTGCCAGGTCGATGATGTTGATGATGGCGGGCACATTGTGGGGCCCCTGTAGGCAGACCATGATCCGTAGATCGCCGGTGGGGTCCTGCCACTGTAGGCCCAGCTGCAGGCTCTCTTCCCTCCTCCTGGCCCGACTCACGATCATCCGCACTACTAGAGGGATGTAGAGGATTGTGAAGATTATAACCAAAAGCATCACCCTAAAAGTGTTTCTTGTTATTGTCCCATCCTGCAATGGAACAAAAAAAAATGTTGAGAGGTTGTTTCGGTGACAAGTTTTGTGTGGGGATCGATGATGGTTTGGGCGTGTTTGTTTCATGTAATTGAATTTCTAGATTTGTATTAAGTGATTAGAAATGAAGAATCAAAGATGAATTTAAGCAATTGAAATAACTTGCCTTTCCATTATTCCACAAAATCTTATCAAAATTAGAGCTGGTCCCTCTGCAGGAATCATTTGATAGAAACCAGCATAGCACAATCTTATACAATGTTCATTAATCATATTTTTAATTTTATCAAACAGTCAACCTTATGTGGGACCAACTCCTATTTGGATACCGCAAACAGTGCAGGGGCATTTAGTTTAAGCAGCGGGGATAATTTTCAATGGGTGTGCCATGTAGATTTCCACTCTTGGAGTTCTCTAGGTCAAAGCCTCGTAGAATCTGAACTCAACATGTACATTCTCCATTTTTTCATAATGTCCAGTACACTGTTTTTGAGCAGCTTAGATTTCAAAGGTGAGCACCGCTCATAAAAGTTCAAATGCAATACAAGGCAAGCCCCATAAATGATGAGTTAAGAGTATTATTAGCAGTAGAAGATAAGGAAGTACAAGAAGCAGCAGCAAAAGGGCTTACCCCTCTGGCCATAGCAGCAGTGAAGATGTGGAAATGACCATTGATATGGAGCATCAAGCCAACAGCAATACCTTCCGGCAAAGGTAACCCTATCTTCATTGTAGCCAGCAGAGTCCCAGACACCTTCCCAACCGTCCCAACAATCATCAGGGCCAAGAACTTCAAGACCGATGCGACGAACCCTGGTCCCTTAAAGTGAACATTAGGAGGGTCATTTGCTTCTATCCCAATCCAACAGAAGAAGAGAGGGAACCCAAGCAAGCTCAAAGTAATATTAATCTTGTGCACCAAGTACCTAGTCAACCTCCCCTCCCTCTGAAATGCCAGCCCCACCAGGAATGCATTCAAGAACCCATCATACGACACCCATGGTGCGATAGCGCAAAGCACCATCACTAGTGCACCAGTCATAAACAGGTGCAACGAGTTCATGGGCCTCCCCTCTGGGTTCTTCTCATTGACCCAGTCCACGAATCGCCTCACCACCTTGATTAAGAACACCCACTCCATCACCACGAACACCACCACCGATGCAGTCGCGCCATCGTACCAAATGGGCGAGACCGCGATGAGGATCAACGACGCCATGTCGCTCATGACCCCTGCACTCACCACCATCCTTCCTATCTCCGACTTGCCGAGTTTGAGCTCGGTGACGAGTCGGGTCAGGACCGGAGAGGCCGTGTTGGATGAGACCAGGGCTAAGCCCATTAAGGGCCTCCAGCCCAACTTTTTGAACATTTGTATGTGTGGGTCCAATAAGAAATGTTGCATGGACATGGTCAGTGCCACGTTTGTGATGATGCCCGCGTAGGCCACCATGGCCACTTTGGATGGACGGCGGATGAGTGAGCCCGGATCCATCTCGAGCCCCAGCACAAACATGTAACATTGAATGCAGGTCTTGGCTATTGTGAGAAGGAGCTTTGGGACGCGAGCATCCAACACTGTAAATATGGTCATTTTCGATTGGATATAGCCTGCTAACAACCCAACCTGCATTCCAAACACTTCATATTACAAATCATGTGTTTGTGTGTACACACATATAGAGCATGAGATTTGGATATACAGGAAAATGAGTTTCCAAAAACGAGTATTAAAGAGATTCATCTCTCAGCTGATGAATGTTAATAGCCACGGCTTATTTGCATGGAATTGAATATATAGAAATTCACGGTAAAATGTGTTCTTATGAGAGTGGAGATGCAAATGAAATTTTGACTTTTTTAGAATTTGAATTATGATTAGGATGTTCACGTATTCATTTCGATCCATCTCGATTTCTTTCATTTTCAAGATTGTTTGATGTTGATTTTTGGATATTCACATTTATATTTCTACAATTTAAACCACTTGTAGAAGCACAAGTATTAAAACTACTTTTACCAATTCATCAATTACATCAAATAAAAGCACCAAGAGAGAAATATATATATACAATGATTTGAGAGACCATACGAGGCTGACCCAATTTCCTGAGCCCGAGGTGGGTGACCTTGCACCCGACGAGGATGAACATCATGTCGAAAAAGAAGAAGCCGTATGTAACATAAAGTTTGCTCTGGGCTTGCATCTCGCATTTTCCTGCAACTACTTGGTTTTCCATTTGCCTTACAGAGAGAGAGAGAGAGAGAGAGAGAGAGAGTGCCTATGGGCTTTTAATGATCTCTGCTTCTTTGTTCATCAGAAGCATGCAGTTCCAACGTTTTGGCAGCTGAAACTACATGCAGTTTCATCGTTGCTTGTTTTTCCTTTCTTTTTTTAGTGGGTGTTTGATTTCACATAGAAAATCTGTTTTTTTCTTTCTTTTGAAAATTTTATTTTCGGGTGGAGCTTGTTTGGCGGTTTTGGTCGATCGATGGACATGCAATTTGATTGGAGACCTCACATCACAAATATCCATGAGATTGTAAGTGAAAATCTCATTCATGACAATTGATAGATCAATGTCTGTTATTTGATATAGAAGTGGTTTGGGACCTAAGACATACCACGTGCCCTAGAAAAAAAAAATTCTCATATATAGCTTCTTGCTGCCAATGGCCCACAACATGGTTAGAGTGATCAATATGAGCTGGGTGAGGTTGGGATTGGAGCTTGTCTGCAGAGACTATTTGAAAACTATTCATAACCCAAATGCTGATTATTGAAGCATTGGCCATTAACTTTGAACGGTTTAGATTTTTTTTTTCCCCAGAAATGGGCCCCACTGATAGATTTAATGTGGGTCCCACGAGCGTGGGATCTCATGATCTCATGCATGTTAGTTTTTCTTGTCCGTTTGTTCGTTAATAACAGACGTACGCGGTGGAGCGAAAAGGGTATATAAAAGGGCGGGAACAAAGGCAAAGAGAGGAAAAATACCAAAACCAAAACGAAGGAAGAGACCTTCAAACATTTTGCGGTGAAGGATCTCGGAGATCCGGAGCTTCTCTTATCTTTTAGAGTTTTTCCTTCCTTTTCATAGATTTCCACCCTCCGATCTCCGACGATTCTAAACAAAAAATAGAATTCCATTGCAAATCCATCTTTCCTATATATCTTCAACGATTTTCCTCAATCCGCCGATTGCGGCGTCAAAATGCCCTTCCAATTCATCAAATTAAGGTTCTAGGGCCGATAATTTGTGGCTTTTTTAACACCGATTTCGATCCAAAGAGGTTTTTATTTCTATCCTTTGTGTTTTCTCATTTTTTTTTTCAATCATAGATTAGAGAACATTGAGGTTGTTGTTGATTTCGCAAAAGATCGAAGAGAAGAGAAATGAAGGTTTTTTTTTTTTGTGTGTGTGCGCGCGCGCTTTGTTAGGATTTAGGTTTTGTTCTGCGGCGAAAAATGGGTGTAATGTCAAGGAAGGTTTTGCCCGTGGCGGATAGCCTTTGCTACTTCTGCCCTTCCATGCGAACAAGATCTAGGCAACCGGTGAAGCGGTACAAGAAGCTGCTTGCAGAAATCTTTCGAATATTGCCGGTTGGTTTTTCTTCTTGGCAATGGGGATTATTTCTTACCCTGCTATTTGTTTCTCATTTCATATGGCTTACCTTGTCGATTATTATCGTCAATTTCTGTTTCTGATTAATGTTGGTTTGTGTTCAATCTTGCTTTCCATTTGTTGTTTTCTGCCACAATTTTGCCTTTGTTGAGATAAAATGGAAAAAAAAATGATGGAAGTTATTGGGGAATGTCCACGACCAGCGCATAGCCGCATACTATACAAACCAAACACCTGCATTTTATGTTATAGATTGGAATTTGATTGCGTAAGCACTAAGAACAATCTGAAGATCAGACAATTCAACTAGGGAAATGTTGATTTTCTTATAGATTTAAGGAAAATGTATGAGATTGCTTAGATTGACTTTAGTGAAGCTATGGCTATGACAATGTTTGAATGAGAAAGATGGAGAAAGCTTTTTCTTAAGGCATTTTAAGTTTGAATTTAAAGATGTGATGATAGTTTGTTTATACTTGATTACTTGTGGGTTTTTAAGAGGAGAAAATGTTATATATAATGCGAATTAACTTGGTTAGATTCAAATAAAAAGGGTGGAAACTTTATTGATAGTTTTAAAAGAGAACTGGGATATGGATTTGTCCTTTGTGTATATGATGACAATAGTGATTTCTTTGATTTCATTTTGTGCTCTAAGTCATCTTCTACCAAATGTATGGCAAGCATCAAACTCCACAAGAATTCTATTGCGTTAGCCCTCTTTCTCATTGTTCTTGTCAGCACCTTCATTTCTCTATTCCAATTCTCCATTGATAGGCTTTAGGCACAAGTTGGAAACTTTTACAAATAACTGTAAGGACTTGTCACGCAATCCAAATACTGAAAAGGGATTTGTTTTTCAATGTTCCGATTGAATTAAAAGGCTAGTATCCAAAATTTTGGAATGATATAACTGTTATGAAAATTGGGTGGCCCGCCTGCCATGGGGCCCATGCCAGATTGAGCCATGTGGTGTGCTGCATATGAACTCCCAATAAGTCTTGATCTAGTGGAGTAGATAACAATCAAACTCTTGGCTGTAGAGTTTCGATTAGGATCAGACTCTCGGTTTAACAGAATTCCCACAGTGGTGGGATTCTAGGAGGGGTAGAGTCCATAGTATCCGTGACTCCTGGGGATTGCTTTATATAAAGGAGATGAGAATCCTTGGTTGATCATCCAGAAGATCTTAGAGCATTCGCAACGAGCGAGTTCGTAGGTTCTATCTCTGGAACGCACTAAGGTTGTCAGCGAATTCGGTTCTTACACCCATTTGAACCGGCAGTTCTTTCAATAACGGTCCCAAAATAAGTTCTTTGACCCCATAATTTAAAGGACTCAGAATAACAGTTAGAAACTCATGAAACAATCATATCTAATAGCCCAAAGAGTATGGAGAACTTAATTTCAAAGACAGCTGTTGACCAATAACTGATTCTTTAGTTTTCAGCCCATACACCCTGGAAACGAATTGGCGGCAAAACAATATAAAGCGGGCAGTAAGTGATGAATTAACATATGGCCAAAATTTACTCTGTTTTCATAGTTTTTAATTTGGTGGATCAGTATAGTGTGCTATAAATGTACAATTTATCTGATGTCTGACCTTTTATGCATCTATGTTTTTTTTTCATTGCAATATGAGCATGATGGAATTGTACAATTTATCTGATGATCTGAACTTTTTTACTATGAATCAGTCTTCACATGGTTTATATGACTTCCACTTCTCCCATTTTTTAATAGGGTGAAGAACCAAATGACCGGAAGATAGCAAAGCTGTGCGAATACGTTTCAAAAAATCCTTTGCGCATCCCGAGGGTATCTCATCTTCTTCCTATTGTCTGCTTGCAATTTTAGTGACACAACAGATCTATAAGTTGCATTTGTAGTTATATGATGCAAAATACTTTTTGAGAAGTTATGTTTTTTCCTATAGCATCTCTGTGTCTAGATTTATTAGTGATTGGAACTAGGGTCTTGAGTTATGTTGATGTTATCTTGAGTCTTGCAAAAGTTTCCTTGCGATTTTGATCTCAGTAGGAACTAGTTTCTCTACTCTTTTCAAATGGGTTCCATTCAAAGTGAATGTCATGTTCGTGCAACTACTAGGTGATGCATTCTTGACAGCAAGATCCTAAATAATTTTTAAAGGATTGCTTCAGATATTTTTACTGAAGATATTATGAGTCCATCCTCTTAATGTTGATAAATATTTGGAGTTATTGAACATTCTTTCAATTTTTTTTTTTTTTTGGGTTAATGGTAATTCTTGCAGCTCCACTGCCCAACCCTTTTAATTGCAATTCATTTAAAAAGGAAACCACTACTTGTTGCAATCTTTTTACCTTACAAAAATCCTTGACAATTTGGCATCCATGAAGAATACTTTGACATGAGCCTGTGGCCAAGTTGAAAGGCAATTCTTTGTCAAGAATGGGATTGTGGGTTTGATTATAAAGTGGCCTCTACCACAACTCTAAATAGGGATAATTGGAGACATAACTCAGGAAGCTAACCTCGGTTATGGGATAAAGTTACAATGATGGTCTTGTATATATCTACTCTTTTCAACTTATTGATAATATTTATCATTCATTCCTCAACAATTGTGCTCATGTCATTGCCTGCTTTCATTAGTAACAAGAGTCAACTAAATAACATTAGCACCTATTAGAAATTCATAAAGGTGATCATATGTTCTCTTTGATTTATTTGATGCTTACTAATCCAAGTATTGTTGTGCTTAACAGATTACGTCTTATCTTGAGCAAAAGTGTTACAAGGAGTTAAGAAATCAGCGCTTCCATTTAGCAAAAGTTGTCATGTGTATTTACAGGAAATTATTAATTTCTTGCAAGGAGCAAATGTGAGTTATACCTTACAGAGGCCATTGCTTTTTTCTGTTTGGTTTCTGTTACATTTTTGAGATTATTTTGAGTTTGAGTGATGTATGTGTAAATAGGTACTTAACTGGCTTTTAGTTGCATATCAACATTATTTGAGCTTTAGTATTTTATTTTGAAGTTGACATCTAATCTCAGTATCTTTTAGAATAAATAATTCCTTAAACTACAGTAGTTAACATCTTAAGACTTATTTCTTTCCGTGTCTACAATTTAATACTTTAGTATGTATGCAGCTCAATTTCAGGTTGTATTGTGGTTGTTCTTTTTATCGTAAATGCATAAACATAAATCGTCTTCCAAATACATCGCCTGGTGCTATTTTACTTCACCTATGTAACATCTCGTTGCATTTGGGGCTGTAATACTTCTGGAGATTTACATGGAATACATACTGTTTGTTTTCTTTAGAAAAACTTGTCAATGAAACTTGTCAGAGATGTGGACACATGTGTACACTTCTACTAGGGAAAACCTTGGTTTTTCTTCTTAAATTATAGCATACTTACGTGCTTCTTTATATTGCTCCTAGCATAATTCCTCAGATATCCTTCCTTTTATCCTAGTGAAATCTATTAGATGTACTTTCTTTTGTCATTTATACATCTGATAACTAAAATTCTTACGGAAATATACTTTGTCATGTAATTGGGTCAGTCTTTTCAAGGGTAAGGTATGTAATGGGTTTAAAAAGTCAATTAAGGTTTCGGGATGATATAGTGTTGGTGTACATTGTTATTGTTATGCCGTTCAGTAACAACTCATCTTTTGGTGTTACTGGTTGTTAACATAGTATCAGGGATAGAGGTCATGAATTCGAAACCCCTGAGAGGCGTGTTACCTCCATTTATTAGTCTAGTTTGTCTGTTCCATCTGTTTTGGGTTTCATTTCAAGCTTAAGTAAGCTTAGTTTCCCGAATGATATCAAGTGGTGATCACTTTAATCCACACAAGGCAAGTGTTTACAAATAACCACCACTCCACCATTGGAAATGAACATCCACCACACACCATGAAAAGTCGCAGTAGAAATAGTATGAACCATAGTAACATATTGCCCATCAATTTCACCAATCTTCAGCAATATTTAACATAATAACTTATAGATCAGGGTAACAATATTATTTGTTGAATACGATCTGGACAAACTGTTTTGTTTTTTATTCCATAAACATCAGCAATAACTAAGCTTCTACCATAGCTCTTCAGTTCTTGTGGACAGTCTTTTTAGTTTCCTCATCCTGCCTTGATTTAACTTCCTCTACTACACTTGTTATTTTGGTTATGCTTTGATGCATCAGGAGCAGTAGCTTCTTATTCTGTTTTGGTCCATGCTCACTGAATTTTTTGAATAATTTGATTTTTTTAATATATTACAGGCCACTATTTGCGGGTAGCTTACTAAGCATTATTCAGACTCTTCTGGATCAAACAAGGCAGGATGATATGCGCATTATAGGATGTCATACTCTTTTTGACTTTATAAATTGTCAGGTGGGATTCATGATCTTATTCTATTTCCCATCTAATTTCTTACTCTGGGAGTCACATCTGTTATCATGTAGTTATGCATTAGGTTCACTTGTGTATGGCATTCTGCACAGTTCCGGTCATTCAAAGTTTGCTTTTGTTTTAGTAGTTGGTTACAAATCAGTTTAGGTAGGCAGAAACTTATTACAAGTAGTGACTATGAGATTTGGTCCTTTGACTCCTCCCTACGGAACAGGGTTCTTTTTCATACTTAGCTGTGAGGGATTTGCAGGTTCTGGTTATATATGCTAGTTACTTTTTCCATGAGATTTTAGCTTCATGTCGTGTTGTTGAATTGTGGCAGATTGATGGAACTTACATGTTCAACTTAGAAGGCATGATTCCAAAGCTCTGTCAGTTAGCTCAAGAAATCGGTGAAGATGAAAGGGTATCCCATCTGCGTTCTGCAGGGTTGCAAGCCCTTTCTTCAATGGTATTTCTTCTCTCATGTCAACCTTTTATCTTTTAGTTTTTGAAAATATTCATGTTCCCGCCAGATTATTGTTGCCTAAATCATGATATAAGGATTTTTTTTTTTTTTTTTTTTTTTGTTCTAATAATTGTCCATTTCTTTATAAGGAATCTCATTTTTTTCCTTCCATGCATATACCAGGTTAAGGGGGAAAAATCTGTTCTCATTAAAATTCATGAGAAATGACACCACTCATGTATGGATTTGTCAATGACCTCCAATTTCCCCAACCCTCAAAAATTTCAGTTATGGTCCGTCTTTCTGGACCCAATTGATAATAGGGTCCAATCCATTCCTGAATACCGGCTACCTGAGTGGTATGCATAAAGTACTATTATATTATACAAAATATATAAATATTCATTTTAATATACTCGAATAACCAGCCACCTGAGTGATATGTATAAAATACTAAATACCTGGTCTTGATGGGGAATTGATGACCAAGAGAGAACGCAGAATATTTTCTTTTAGAAAGGGGGGACCAAAGATTTGGGAGTCTTGATTCTTTGAGCGTTTCACCCATGCTTCCTGTGTGCGAGGGGAGTGGCAACAGTGGGGTGCACCTATTGAAAATCTGAGCTGCTTAAGGTGAATGCCTTCCCGTTGTATAGGATGTCTCCAAGTTTTATTTCTGTCGGAGTTGGTCCCAGATATGATTAATTATGCATTTCAGAGAGGCAATGGCTTGGTACTAACAAATTCATTGTTCAAAACAGATCCCATAGTAGAACAACCCAACCCCCCCTCCCTCTCTCAAGAATGGAAGAGATGTTCTATCTTGAGAGTTGAGACCCCAATTGCTTGCATGAAACTTTTTTTGCGATGAATTTATTACTGTAACACTGTCATGGCCAATAATGCACATCATCACAATTATCCACATGAAGTCATAAATTTTCTTGCTAGACTTGGGGATTTTAGCAATTAAGTATGGCCATAATCATCATCGTTATCACCATTTTCATCTTAGCCTTCAGTATGTCCATGATGACTTATTTTGTATTACACTACTGTGATGATAACATGCTTCTTTTGAAAAGCTACAACTCTACTGTATCAGATATGTAGTAGGTAGAGTTGTGAGTGTTAGTTCCTTTCTCATTATCCTCATTACAGAAGATGTTTCTCCAAGGCCAGTGTTTCAATGAGGAAATTTCACTTGTATTCTATACATTCACTTCCTCACCTTATATGAAGAATCCAAGTTCTGAAATTCTACTTGTATTCATGTATGTCTTGTAGATCATGTGCTTATAAGGATCTTTCAATCTTCCAAAATATTTGAAAAGACACAAGTCAGTCACTTTTTTTCACATTAAACTTCTGATATCTTTTATTGCTTTGGAGTAATTTAAAAAATAGTGAGTAAGATTTCCATTGTTCAAGAACTTACATAGTTCAATATATAAATAATAAAAAATCTCAAGAACCTTACTGGTTGTTTTAGTTGGATTGCCAAATAACATGTTGTTAATTGTTGCTCTTGCACCGTTATCTGTGCATTGAGATTATATCTCCATTCATCTAGTTGATTGGTGTTGGTTTTTGGTTCATCTTCTCATGCACAGATCTGGTTCATGGGTGAATACTCTCATATTTCAGCAGAATTTGATAATGTAAGCCAGTCTATTAGTTTTTATTTTTATTTTGTGAAATTTTAATTATTGTATCATGCATGTTTCATTTTACCATGTTGCATCTTTTTCTTTTACCCTTTTGAGAAAGTTACATTTTATCCCAATGAAACAATTGCACAACATGCTGGAAACCAGATGACATAATGATTCAAACAATTGATAATCGAGATACATATGAAGAACATCTAGCTACTTCTCTAGTGTCACATCCCGGTCCCGTATCACCCTGGCCTAGGGTAATCCCCGAGGTGAAACACACGTACTCCCGTGTGATTGTACCTGTCGCGAGTCAAATACAAGCACACGAAGGAGAAGACTATTCCACTCGTGAGTCGAACTCACTGGTTACTATCAATCAACAGTTCATATAGCGGAAGCTTAAATCAAATGATCATCATAACCCTGTACAATCCCATAAATAACATTCAAGTTTAAACAAAAGAATTATACATTGATACAAAATGTTTGTCCAAAAGAAGTTCTATATATCGTTATCAAAATACATAACAAAATGAATTGAATTTGGTGCGACTTCACAAAAAACATTAGTCACACTTCTACTATGCTCTCAAAAAGTCTTGGCGCTCTCCGAACCGAGGAGTCTCTACATGGGCCCTACCCCAGGCCACTCCTCTAGTCCCGAAGGTACCTCCTGGGTACCCTTATCTCCCTCCGCGGTCTCTGTAGGACCGGGAGCTGCGTCTGCGCCTGTGACACCAAGAATAGTATCTCAATACAACTATTTAGCAAGCATAAACAGTAAACAGGGATACAATGAAGTTTTTAAGGACAATAACAATTTGAGAGTAAAAATAAGACGAGTAAAAGAGAAATTAAATAATCCATTTTCATGAATAAATCCTATATGTCATTCCTTTTAAAACCATTAAAGAAACTATAATACAAAAATTGGCAACTACATAAAGCTCATCCTCTCATTGAGAGCAAATCGTGTTGGGATGTCACTAGGGGTCCGGCCAAAGATCCTCCTAGCTACCCGGGTCCTGGAGTTCCGGTGCTCCAGTCTGTCAACTGCGCAGCGACGTTCAATAATAAACCAAGACTTAACCCCGTCGAGTACCGTCCGGTCGAAGCTAAGTAGTGCCGACTTATTCAAATCAATTTCGTTTGCAATTCAAATCGTGTGACTATTCAAATATTTGGATACACCCAATGGCGTTATCCATATCAATATCACATAATGTATACCAATTGAAGAGCATTATATATATGACAATTTATCGAAAATTGATGTAATTACAATTCTCGTTTTCAATACTTAAAGCAATTATTTAACGACTATAACAACTGATAATAAATTAATATTCATATAATCTATTGTCATCCAATACAAGATTAATTTATAAAATCAACATGTTATTGTTTTCTTAGTGTCACTTATGATTATCTCATGTTGGATTTCTAAATTAATCCTCATGGCTTAACAATAGGTTAATGATCTCATTTGGGCTTAATTAGAAGGATTAGGGTCCCAATACTAAGACATAATGAAACCTAAGTTCCTATGGTAAGGGGTTGTACATCCTAATTATCCATTTGGGATTGATTAGGATGATTAATTATGGACTAAGAGTAATAATATACCTTCATTGAACCAAAAAGAGGCTCTCCAGACTGGTTTAGGCAGTTCTACCGGTAGAAATTCCGGTAGAAGAAGTTCTACCGGTAGAACTTCCGGTAGAGGCATCTCTACCGGTAGAACTTCCGGTAGAAATGGTTCTACCGGTAGAAATACCGGTTGAGGCAGCTGGGTTTCCCTACCCAGGCTCTCTGCCCAATTTTTCATTGTTTCTACCGGTAGAAATACCGGTAGAACTAGGGGTCCACAGGTTTTCCAACTCTCTGTTAGATTTCGAGCCCGTTCTACCGGTAGAACTTCCGGTAGAACGTCTCGAGTTCAATTTTTCTTCTTCTTTCTATTTTAATCTCTTCCAAATGAGCTTCCTTGCTCTCCAAACACATACATAATACTTCCATACTTCCCAAAACAACTACAAGAAGAAATCCAACTCATTTACCTTCTTTAAACATAAAAACCCAATTTTATGGAAAGAGAAAGAGAAGACTTGAATCAAATGAGAATGTATAACAAATGCAAACCCAATTTATGTTTATACTTGCCTCAAAGAAGAGCTTATAACTTCACACCCACTTGACTTGAGGAAAAACCCAAAAGCCCCAATGTTCAAACCCTAATCATCATAAATACATAAAAACTTGATGAGGATGCAATGCATGAATGAGGATGGGTCTATTCATCTCTAAGATGCTCAAAATCATGGTCAAAGGGTTTTGTTACTCACCTTTAGTAGAGATTTCGAAATTAGGAGGAAATGGAGAGAGTTGGAGAATGCCTCTTGACACAAGATGAAGGAGAAATGGAGAAGATGAAGAGATGATGATTTCCCCCTAAATGCTCAAGTACATGCAACAACCCTTTAGTGATTGAGTGAGAAGTGTGAGTAGAAGGAGAGTAGGAAGAGGGTTTGCTGGAAGAAGAGAATAGAATGGATGAAAGGAGAAGGGTTAAGGCTTATATGTAGAATGAGGGAGAACTTTTGCAAATCAACCCATTGGTTGAGAACATTTCCAATTCAAGTCAATTGAGAGTCCACTTCCTCAATGAGTGGTCAAATGAGGTCAAGCCTATTATGAAAGTTGATAGGGTCGACAAGATACACGCGTTGGTGGCAAAATGACGTGCAAATGATGTACTTTATGAAAAATCAAAAATTACGAAAAAGCTCTTAATTGCATTAAACCGAGTCAATCGGTGTCAACTCATCTATTTAGGGTTCAAAACTCACCCAACTCAATCAAATGCATTAATCAATACTTATTCATCATAATTAGGAGTCAAGCATAGTTAATTTGGCTAATACCCAATTAATTAGCAATAATCAAGGTTAATTAGGCTTGGGGGTGTAACATTCTCCCCCTCTAGGAATCATTCGGTCCTCCGAATGAACAAACCTTATCAAATAGCTCGGGGTAGTGTCGTGCCACTTGCTCCTCGAGTTCCCATGTAGCTTCATCCTGTCCATGGTGCTCCCATAGAATCTTCACCCATCGAATTGTCCTCGTCCGTAGCACTTGCTCTTTTTCATCGATGATTTGAATTGGACGTTCAACATAAGTTGAGTCAGGCTTGATTTGGACTTCATCGTGCTGTATCACGTGAGATGGATCACGGATATATTTTCGGAGCATAGATACATGAAAAACATTGTGAACACCTGCAAATTCTGGGGGAAGGTTGAGTCTATATGCTACATCACCAATTCGACTCTTGATCTCGAACGGTCCAACATATCTTGGTGCAAGTTTGCCTTTTTGCCCGAACCGTATTGTACCCTTCATCGGAGATGCTTTCAAAAATACTAGATCTCCAACTTGGAATTCGAGCTTCCTTCTTCGATTGTCCGCGTAGCTCTTCTGTCGGGATTGGGCAATCTTCAACTTTTCTCGAACTTGGAAAACTTTCTCCGCTGTATCAGCAACAATGGTAGGTCCATGGAAACTTCTCGTACCGACCTCTTCCCAGCATACTGGGGTTCTACAACTACGACCGTACAAAGCTTCAAAGGGTGGCATCCCAATAGCTGAATGAAAACTGTTGTTGTACGCGAACTCGCATAGTGCCAAGTGCTCGTCCCACTCACCTCCGAAATCAAGAACGCTTGCCCGAAGCATATCTTCTAGAGTTTGTATGGTGCGTTCGGACTGTCCATCCGTCTGGGGGTGGTAAGCGGTGCTGAAACTGAGTTTGGTGCCCATAGATTGCTGGAATGACCGCCAAAAAGAAGAGACGAATCTAGAATCTCGATCGGAAACTATCGAAACCGGAGTGCCATGAAGACGAACAATCTCCTTCACAAAGAGTCTGGCCATGTCATTGAACTTCATACTTTTCCTGAACGGAATGAAATGAGCCGATTTCGTCAACCTGTCGACTATTACCCAAATCACATCATGTCTACGGCTAGTTAACGGAAGACCTGACACAAAATCCATCGATATATGCTCCCATTTCCACTCAGGGATGTGTAGCGGATGTAACAAACCCGGAGGCTTCCTATGCTCAAATTTCACCTTCTGACACGTGTAGCACTTCGATACGAATTCTGCTATTTCTCTCTTCATATTGTTCCACCAGAATCGTCTCTTGAGATCTCTGTACATCTTCGTGCTCCCAGGGTGTATAGCATATTTGGCATAGTGTGCTTCTGTCATGATTGGAATTGTCAATTGCTGAGTCTTTGGCACACACAGTCGATCTCTAAAATATAGGACTCCATCTACCAATTGGAAATCTGGCTTATCAGCGATGTGGTCTCTAATCTTGGCCAATTCAGGATCTTCAAATTGTTCTTCCTTGATCCGATTCATAATTGTAGGCTCTATCACTGACATAGCGGCTAACATCACAGAATCATCAACCCACTGAACTTCTACATCCAACTCTTCAAAAATATCCAATTCCATCCATTGAGTATCCATAGCTGCAGTCATAGAAGATTTTCTGCTCAGTGCATCTGCCACCACATTTCCTTTTCCTGGAATATATTTAATGGGAAAATCATAGTCCTTGATGAACTCTAACCACCGCCTCTGCCTCATATTGAGGTCTTGTTGGGAGAAAAGATATTGCAAACTGCGATGATCCGAATGTACTTCAAATTGTTCCCCGTACAGATAATGTCTCCAAATTTTCAATGCAAAAACAATGGCGGCTAATTCAAGATCATGGGTGGCATAATTCTTCTCGTGATTCTTCAATTGCCTTGATCCATAGGCTATCACCTTTCCATGTTGCATAAGAACACACCCTAGACCAATTCTAGATGCATCAGTATAAATCACAAATCCTCCTGTACCCTCAGGCAATGATAAAACTGGGGCGGTTGTCAACTTCTCCTTCAGAATCCGAAAACTCGCTTCACATTCTTCGGTCCAAATGTATGGTACATCTTTCCTAGTCAATTTTGTCAATGGAGCTGATATCTTCGAAAAATCCTTCACGAATCGGCGATAGTATCCCGCAAGACCTAAGAAACTCCGAATCTCTGCCACATTTCTCGGACTAGACCAGTTAATAATTGCTTCTATCTTAGCTGGGTCTACTCTAATACCCTCTCGAGTTACAATATGTCCAAGGAATGCCACTTGTTCGAGCCAGAAAGCACACTTCTCTAATTTAGCGTACAACTGATGAATCCTCAAAAGCTGAAGAGATGTCCTAAGATGATCAGCATGTTCTTCTCTTGACTTGGAGTAAACCAAAATATCATCAATGAATATCACGATAAACTGATCTAGGTAAGGAGCGAAAATCCTATTCATCAACGCCATGAAAACTGCCGGAGCATTGGTTAGGCCGAACGGCATCACCAGAAATTCGTAGTGGCCATATCTTGTTCTGAAGGCTGTCTTCTCAATATCTTGCTCACGAACTCTAAGCTGATGATAACCCGATCTAAGATCGATCTTCGAAAAGTAGGCTGCTCCTTGAAGCTGGTCGAACAGTTCATCGATACGAGGCAACGGGTACTTGTTCTTTATCGTCACTTGATTGATCTGTCGGTAATCGATGCACATCCGAAAAGAACCGTCCTTCTTTCTCACGAACAATACCGGAGCTCCCCAAGGTGACATACTCGGACGAATGAGCCCTTTGTCCAGTAGATCTTGCAACTGTTCCTTCAACTCTCTGAGTTCTGCTGGAGCCATTCTGTAAGGGGCTTTCGAGATAGGGGCTGTACCCGGAATCAAGTCTATTGGAAAATCCACTTCTCTTAGAGGAGGCAGTCCTGGAACTTCGTCAGGAAACACGTCGGGGAATTCGCACACTACTGGAATCTCTTCCAACTTTGCTATCGGCTCCTTCTCGGTGATAAACGCGAAGTAACCTTCACATCCATGCTCCAGAAGCTTCACTGCATCCAAGGCTGACACTAGCCCGTTGCTGGGCTTCTCTCTTCGTACGCCCTCGAACACCACGTCCGTCTTGGGTTCTTGCACTTTGAAAGTGATTGTCTTGTGGAAGCAGTCAACACAAGCCCGGTGCTTAGCGAGCCAGTCCATCCCGAGAATAACATCAAAATCGTGCATCGCTAGGATTATCAAATCAGCTGGCATGACGAGTCCTCCAATCTGAATGCTGCAACCTGGGTAGTAGTTCTCACAGACTACTCTCTTACCCACCGGGGTGGTCACCGTCAACACAAAAGGAAGCAACACAGGTGGTTGCTGAAGATCACAAGCAAATTTGGGTGCCACAAATGAATGTGTAGACCCTGAATCAAACAAGGTCCTAGCATTTCTAGTACAAACCAAAATAGTACCTTCAACTACATTCCCTGCTGCTGCTGCTTGTTCATGATCCAAAGCAAAAACTCTGCCTGCTTGCTGGGGTCTCTGTCTGGCCTGTTGTCGTTGTTGTTGCTGTTGTGGTCTCGGTGGTGCTGGTAGTGCCATACGTAGGGGAGGTGCTGCAAGTGCGGTTCTGACTTGTTGCTGAGGGAATTGCTGGGGTATTCCACCCTGGAGGTTCCTGTTTCTTGGACAAGTAGCTGCCTTGTGCTCCATCGATCCACAAATGACACAAGCCCCCGTAGTCCTCCAACACTTCTCCGTAGGGTGTCCTTTACCACATGTATTACACTTGGGTGCACCGATCACAACACCCTTCTGTTTCTTGTTTTGTTGGCCTTTTCCTGAAAATGATGAGCTTCTTCTGAAATCACTGCCTCTTTTCTTCATAGCCACTTCTTCTGCAGAATAGCCCCGGTCAACGGCATCATCAAAGGTAACCGGTCTCTGAAATGCTGTCACATGCTCCACATATGCCGGGTTCATGCCTTCTATGAAGCGGTCCACCTTTTTCTCTTCGGTGTCAATCAATTCTTCAGCATACTTGGACAACTGTTGAAAGATGTGCACATACTCCGTCATGTTCATCTGATTCTGCTGCAGAGTTAGGAACTCATTTTGCTTCTTCCTCCTAATGTGATCGGGTATAAACTTTCTTCGGAATTGCTTCTTGAATGTGTCCCACACGATCTCTTCAGGTAACAACTTGAGAGGTTCTTTGATGCCTTTCCACCAAATGTTTGCCGTACCCCCGAACATCGAAGCTGTAAGTACGACCTTCTGTTTGTTATCACAATTGATAGTCTCGAAGATGTCACCAACACGGTCTAGCCATTCATCTGCTTTGATAGCGCCTTCATTCCCGTAAAAGTCGGTGGCTCCTCTCTTCCTAAATCTTTCGTACAAAGAGTTCGAGTCATTGCCTCTCATTTGATTTGCTGCTTGTGGCCCTTGATTAGCCATCAGTAGTGCTATTTGCTCATTAGTCTTCGCAACTTGTTCTATCAGCATCATTAAACGTGCATCCACATTGGGTGGGTCTTCGTTGATTACCACGAACGGATCGTTGTTGCGGGATTCGTTGTTACCGCTTCCTGAGCCGGATGCCATTTACCTGCAAAAGAGTTTCAAAATCAGGTTACAACTACACTCTCTCTCTCTCTCTTACGCACAACTACTAGTAATAATACAACACTGATAATAAACTGATCTCAACAACCAGTACTACAAATCGATTCTATCGTATCCTCACAACGATTTCTATTTGGTTTCTAAGTCTTTTAGAAAGACTGACAGGGCTCTGATACCATACTTACGTATGTCACATCCCGGTCCCGTATCACCCTGGCCTAGGGTAATCCCCGAGGTGAAACACACGTACTCCCGTGTGATTGTACCTGTCGCGAGTCAAATACAAGCACACGAAGGAGAAGACTATTCCACTCGTGAGTCGAACTCACTGGTTACTATCAATCAACAGTTCATATAGCGGAAGCTTAAATCAAATGATCATCATAACCCTGTACAATCCCATAAATAACATTCAAGTTTAAACAAAAGAATTATACATTGATACAAAATGTTTGTCCAAAAGAAGTTCTATATATCGTTATCAAAATACATAACAAAATGAATTGAATTTGGTGCGACTTCACAAAAAACATTAGTCACACTTCTACTATGCTCTCAAAAAGTCTTGGCGCTCTCCGAACCGAGGAGTCTCTACATGGGCCCTACCCCAGGCCACTCCTCTAGTCCCGAAGGTACCTCCTGGGTACCCTTATCTCCCTCCGCGGTCTCTGTAGGACCGGGAGCTGCGTCTGCGCCTGTGACACCAAGAATAGTATCTCAATACAACTATTTAGCAAGCATAAACAGTAAACAGGGATACAATGAAGTTTTTAAGGACAATAACAATTTGAGAGTAAAAATAAGACGAGTAAAAGAGAAATTAAATAATCCATTTTCATGAATAAATCCTATATGTCATTCCTTTTAAAACCATTAAAGAAACTATAATACAAAAATTGGCAACTACATAAAGCTCATCCTCTCATTGAGAGCAAATCGTGTTGGGATGTCACTAGGGGTCCGGCCAAAGATCCTCCTAGCTACCCGGGTCCTGGAGTTCCGGTGCTCCAGTCTGTCAACTGCGCAGCGACGTTCAATAATAAACCAAGACTTAACCCCGTCGAGTACCGTCCGGTCGAAGCTAAGTAGTGCCGACTTATTCAAATCAATTTCGTTTGCAATTCAAATCGTGTGACTATTCAAATATTTGGATACACCCAATGGCGTTATCCATATCAATATCACATAATGTATACCAATTGAAGAGCATTATATATATGACAATTTATCGAAAATTGATGTAATTACAATTCTCGTTTTCAATACTTAAAGCAATTATTTAACGACTATAACAACTGATAATAAATTAATATTCATATAATCTATTGTCATCCAATACAAGATTAATTTATAAAATCAACATGTTATTGTTTTCTTAGTGTCACTTATGATTATCTCATGTTGGATTTCTAAATTAATCCTCATGGCTTAACAATAGGTTAATGATCTCATTTGGGCTTAATTAGAAGGATTAGGGTCCCAATACTAAGACATAATGAAACCTAAGTTCCTATGGTAAGGGGTTGTACATCCTAATTATCCATTTGGGATTGATTAGGATGATTAATTATGGACTAAGAGTAATAATATACCTTCATTGAACCAAAAAGAGGCTCTCCAGACTGGTTTAGGCAGTTCTACCGGTAGAAATTCCGGTAGAAGAAGTTCTACCGGTAGAACTTCCGGTAGAGGCATCTCTACCGGTAGAACTTCCGGTAGAAATGGTTCTACCGGTAGAAATACCGGTTGAGGCAGCTGGGTTTCCCTACCCAGGCTCTCTGCCCAATTTTTCATTGTTTCTACCGGTAGAAATACCGGTAGAACTAGGGGTCCACAGGTTTTCCAACTCTCTGTTAGATTTCGAGCCCGTTCTACCGGTAGAACTTCCGGTAGAACGTCTCGAGTTCAATTTTTCTTCTTCTTTCTATTTTAATCTCTTCCAAATGAGCTTCCTTGCTCTCCAAACACATACATAATACTTCCATACTTCCCAAAACAACTACAAGAAGAAATCCAACTCATTTACCTTCTTTAAACATAAAAACCCAATTTTATGGAAAGAGAAAGAGAAGACTTGAATCAAATGAGAATGTATAACAAATGCAAACCCAATTTATGTTTATACTTGCCTCAAAGAAGAGCTTATAACTTCACACCCACTTGACTTGAGGAAAAACCCAAAAGCCCCAATGTTCAAACCCTAATCATCATAAATACATAAAAACTTGATGAGGATGCAATGCATGAATGAGGATGGGTCTATTCATCTCTAAGATGCTCAAAATCATGGTCAAAGGGTTTTGTTACTCACCTTTAGTAGAGATTTCGAAATTAGGAGGAAATGGAGAGAGTTGGAGAATGCCTCTTGACACAAGATGAAGGAGAAATGGAGAAGATGAAGAGATGATGATTTCCCCCTAAATGCTCAAGTACATGCAACAACCCTTTAGTGATTGAGTGAGAAGTGTGAGTAGAAGGAGAGTAGGAAGAGGGTTTGCTGGAAGAAGAGAATAGAATGGATGAAAGGAGAAGGGTTAAGGCTTATATGTAGAATGAGGGAGAACTTTTGCAAATCAACCCATTGGTTGAGAACATTTCCAATTCAAGTCAATTGAGAGTCCACTTCCTCAATGAGTGGTCAAATGAGGTCAAGCCTATTATGAAAGTTGATAGGGTCGACAAGATACACGCGTTGGTGGCAAAATGACGTGCAAATGATGTACTTTATGAAAAATCAAAAATTACGAAAAAGCTCTTAATTGCATTAAACCGAGTCAATCGGTGTCAACTCATCTATTTAGGGTTCAAAACTCACCCAACTCAATCAAATGCATTAATCAATACTTATTCATCATAATTAGGAGTCAAGCATAGTTAATTTGGCTAATACCCAATTAATTAGCAATAATCAAGGTTAATTAGGCTTGGGGGTGTAACATTCTCCCCCTCTAGGAATCATTCGGTCCTCCGAATGAACAAACCTTATCAAATAGCTCGGGGTAGTGTCGTGCCACTTGCTCCTCGAGTTCCCATGTAGCTTCATCCTGTCCATGGTGCTCCCATAGAATCTTCACCCATCGAATTGTCCTCGTCCGTAGCACTTGCTCTTTTTCATCGATGATTTGAATTGGACGTTCAACATAAGTTGAGTCAGGCTTGATTTGGACTTCATCGTGCTGTATCACGTGAGATGGATCACGGATATATTTTCGGAGCATAGATACATGAAAAACATTGTGAACACCTGCAAATTCTGGGGGAAGGTTGAGTCTATATGCTACATCACCAATTCGACTCTTGATCTCGAACGGTCCAACATATCTTGGTGCAAGTTTGCCTTTTTGCCCGAACCGTATTGTACCCTTCATCGGAGATGCTTTCAAAAATACTAGATCTCCAACTTGGAATTCGAGCTTCCTTCTTCGATTGTCCGCGTAGCTCTTCTGTCGGGATTGGGCAATCTTCAACTTTTCTCGAACTTGGAAAACTTTCTCCGCTGTATCAGCAACAATGGTAGGTCCATGGAAACTTCTCGTACCGACCTCTTCCCAGCATACTGGGGTTCTACAACTACGACCGTACAAAGCTTCAAAGGGTGGCATCCCAATAGCTGAATGAAAACTGTTGTTGTACGCGAACTCGCATAGTGCCAAGTGCTCGTCCCACTCACCTCCGAAATCAAGAACGCTTGCCCGAAGCATATCTTCTAGAGTTTGTATGGTGCGTTCGGACTGTCCATCCGTCTGGGGGTGGTAAGCGGTGCTGAAACTGAGTTTGGTGCCCATAGATTGCTGGAATGACCGCCAAAAAGAAGAGACGAATCTAGAATCTCGATCGGAAACTATCGAAACCGGAGTGCCATGAAGACGAACAATCTCCTTCACAAAGAGTCTGGCCATGTCATTGAACTTCATACTTTTCCTGAACGGAATGAAATGAGCCGATTTCGTCAACCTGTCGACTATTACCCAAATCACATCATGTCTACGGCTAGTTAACGGAAGACCTGACACAAAATCCATCGATATATGCTCCCATTTCCACTCAGGGATGTGTAGCGGATGTAACAAACCCGGAGGCTTCCTATGCTCAAATTTCACCTTCTGACACGTGTAGCACTTCGATACGAATTCTGCTATTTCTCTCTTCATATTGTTCCACCAGAATCGTCTCTTGAGATCTCTGTACATCTTCGTGCTCCCAGGGTGTATAGCATATTTGGCATAGTGTGCTTCTGTCATGATTGGAATTGTCAATTGCTGAGTCTTTGGCACACACAGTCGATCTCTAAAATATAGGACTCCATCTACCAATTGGAAATCTGGCTTATCAGCGATGTGGTCTCTAATCTTGGCCAATTCAGGATCTTCAAATTGTTCTTCCTTGATCCGATTCATAATTGTAGGCTCTATCACTGACATAGCGGCTAACATCACAGAATCATCAACCCACTGAACTTCTACATCCAACTCTTCAAAAATATCCAATTCCATCCATTGAGTATCCATAGCTGCAGTCATAGAAGATTTTCTGCTCAGTGCATCTGCCACCACATTTCCTTTTCCTGGAATATATTTAATGGGAAAATCATAGTCCTTGATGAACTCTAACCACCGCCTCTGCCTCATATTGAGGTCTTGTTGGGAGAAAAGATATTGCAAACTGCGATGATCCGAATGTACTTCAAATTGTTCCCCGTACAGATAATGTCTCCAAATTTTCAATGCAAAAACAATGGCGGCTAATTCAAGATCATGGGTGGCATAATTCTTCTCGTGATTCTTCAATTGCCTTGATCCATAGGCTATCACCTTTCCATGTTGCATAAGAACACACCCTAGACCAATTCTAGATGCATCAGTATAAATCACAAATCCTCCTGTACCCTCAGGCAATGATAAAACTGGGGCGGTTGTCAACTTCTCCTTCAGAATCCGAAAACTCGCTTCACATTCTTCGGTCCAAATGTATGGTACATCTTTCCTAGTCAATTTTGTCAATGGAGCTGATATCTTCGAAAAATCCTTCACGAATCGGCGATAGTATCCCGCAAGACCTAAGAAACTCCGAATCTCTGCCACATTTCTCGGACTAGACCAGTTAATAATTGCTTCTATCTTAGCTGGGTCTACTCTAATACCCTCTCGAGTTACAATATGTCCAAGGAATGCCACTTGTTCGAGCCAGAAAGCACACTTCTCTAATTTAGCGTACAACTGATGAATCCTCAAAAGCTGAAGAGATGTCCTAAGATGATCAGCATGTTCTTCTCTTGACTTGGAGTAAACCAAAATATCATCAATGAATATCACGATAAACTGATCTAGGTAAGGAGCGAAAATCCTATTCATCAACGCCATGAAAACTGCCGGAGCATTGGTTAGGCCGAACGGCATCACCAGAAATTCGTAGTGGCCATATCTTGTTCTGAAGGCTGTCTTCTCAATATCTTGCTCACGAACTCTAAGCTGATGATAACCCGATCTAAGATCGATCTTCGAAAAGTAGGCTGCTCCTTGAAGCTGGTCGAACAGTTCATCGATACGAGGCAACGGGTACTTGTTCTTTATCGTCACTTGATTGATCTGTCGGTAATCGATGCACATCCGAAAAGAACCGTCCTTCTTTCTCACGAACAATACCGGAGCTCCCCAAGGTGACATACTCGGACGAATGAGCCCTTTGTCCAGTAGATCTTGCAACTGTTCCTTCAACTCTCTGAGTTCTGCTGGAGCCATTCTGTAAGGGGCTTTCGAGATAGGGGCTGTACCCGGAATCAAGTCTATTGGAAAATCCACTTCTCTTAGAGGAGGCAGTCCTGGAACTTCGTCAGGAAACACGTCGGGGAATTCGCACACTACTGGAATCTCTTCCAACTTTGCTATCGGCTCCTTCTCGGTGATAAACGCGAAGTAACCTTCACATCCATGCTCCAGAAGCTTCACTGCATCCAAGGCTGACACTAGCCCGTTGCTGGGCTTCTCTCTTCGTACGCCCTCGAACACCACGTCCGTCTTGGGTTCTTGCACTTTGAAAGTGATTGTCTTGTGGAAGCAGTCAACACAAGCCCGGTGCTTAGCGAGCCAGTCCATCCCGAGAATAACATCAAAATCGTGCATCGCTAGGATTATCAAATCAGCTGGCATGACGAGTCCTCCAATCTGAATGCTGCAACCTGGGTAGTAGTTCTCACAGACTACTCTCTTACCCACCGGGGTGGTCACCGTCAACACAAAAGGAAGCAACACAGGTGGTTGCTGAAGATCACAAGCAAATTTGGGTGCCACAAATGAATGTGTAGACCCTGAATCAAACAAGGTCCTAGCATTTCTAGTACAAACCAAAATAGTACCTTCAACTACATTCCCTGCTGCTGCTGCTTGTTCATGATCCAAAGCAAAAACTCTGCCTGCTTGCTGGGGTCTCTGTCTGGCCTGTTGTCGTTGTTGTTGCTGTTGTGGTCTCGGTGGTGCTGGTAGTGCCATACGTAGGGGAGGTGCTGCAAGTGCGGTTCTGACTTGTTGCTGAGGGAATTGCTGGGGTATTCCACCCTGGAGGTTCCTGTTTCTTGGACAAGTAGCTGCCTTGTGCTCCATCGATCCACAAATGACACAAGCCCCCGTAGTCCTCCAACACTTCTCCGTAGGGTGTCCTTTACCACATGTATTACACTTGGGTGCACCGATCACAACACCCTTCTGTTTCTTGTTTTGTTGGCCTTTTCCTGAAAATGATGAGCTTCTTCTGAAATCACTGCCTCTTTTCTTCATAGCCACTTCTTCTGCAGAATAGCCCCGGTCAACGGCATCATCAAAGGTAACCGGTCTCTGAAATGCTGTCACATGCTCCACATATGCCGGGTTCATGCCTTCTATGAAGCGGTCCACCTTTTTCTCTTCGGTGTCAATCAATTCTTCAGCATACTTGGACAACTGTTGAAAGATGTGCACATACTCCGTCATGTTCATCTGATTCTGCTGCAGAGTTAGGAACTCATTTTGCTTCTTCCTCCTAATGTGATCGGGTATAAACTTTCTTCGGAATTGCTTCTTGAATGTGTCCCACACGATCTCTTCAGGTAACAACTTGAGAGGTTCTTTGATGCCTTTCCACCAAATGTTTGCCGTACCCCCGAACATCGAAGCTGTAAGTACGACCTTCTGTTTGTTATCACAATTGATAGTCTCGAAGATGTCACCAACACGGTCTAGCCATTCATCTGCTTTGATAGCGCCTTCATTCCCGTAAAAGTCGGTGGCTCCTCTCTTCCTAAATCTTTCGTACAAAGAGTTCGAGTCATTGCCTCTCATTTGATTTGCTGCTTGTGGCCCTTGATTAGCCATCAGTAGTGCTATTTGCTCATTAGTCTTCGCAACTTGTTCTATCAGCATCATTAAACGTGCATCCACATTGGGTGGGTCTTCGTTGATTACCACGAACGGATCGTTGTTGCGGGATTCGTTGTTACCGCTTCCTGAGCCGGATGCCATTTACCTGCAAAAGAGTTTCAAAATCAGGTTACAACTACACTCTCTCTCTCTCTCTTACGCACAACTACTAGTAATAATACAACACTGATAATAAACTGATCTCAACAACCAGTACTACAAATCGATTCTATCGTATCCTCACAACGATTTCTATTTGGTTTCTAAGTCTTTTAGAAAGACTGACAGGGCTCTGATACCATACTTACGTATGTCACATCCCGGTCCCGTATCACCCTGGCCTAGGGTAATCCCCGAGGTGAAACACACGTACTCCCGTGTGATTGTACCTGTCGCGAGTCAAATACAAGCACACGAAGGAGAAGACTATTCCACTCGTGAGTCGAACTCACTGGTTACTATCAATCAACAGTTCATATAGCGGAAGCTTAAATCAAATGATCATCATAACCCTGTACAATCCCATAAATAACATTCAAGTTTAAACAAAAGAATTATACATTGATACAAAATGTTTGTCCAAAAGAAGTTCTATATATCGTTATCAAAATACATAACAAAATGAATTGAATTTGGTGCGACTTCACAAAAAACATTAGTCACACTTCTACTATGCTCTCAAAAAGTCTTGGCGCTCTCCGAACCGAGGAGTCTCTACATGGGCCCTACCCCAGGCCACTCCTCTAGTCCCGAAGGTACCTCCTGGGTACCCTTATCTCCCTCCGCGGTCTCTGTAGGACCGGGAGCTGCGTCTGCGCCTGTGACACCAAGAATAGTATCTCAATACAACTATTTAGCAAGCATAAACAGTAAACAGGGATACAATGAAGTTTTTAAGGACAATAACAATTTGAGAGTAAAAATAAGACGAGTAAAAGAGAAATTAAATAATCCATTTTCATGAATAAATCCTATATGTCATTCCTTTTAAAACCATTAAAGAAACTATAATACAAAAATTGGCAACTACATAAAGCTCATCCTCTCATTGAGAGCAAATCGTGTTGGGATGTCACTAGGGGTCCGGCCAAAGATCCTCCTAGCTACCCGGGTCCTGGAGTTCCGGTGCTCCAGTCTGTCAACTGCGCAGCGACGTTCAATAATAAACCAAGACTTAACCCCGTCGAGTACCGTCCGGTCGAAGCTAAGTAGTGCCGACTTATTCAAATCAATTTCGTTTGCAATTCAAATCGTGTGACTATTCAAATATTTGGATACACCCAATGGCGTTATCCATATCAATATCACATAATGTATACCAATTGAAGAGCATTATATATATGACAATTTATCGAAAATTGATGTAATTACAATTCTCGTTTTCAATACTTAAAGCAATTATTTAACGACTATAACAACTGATAATAAATTAATATTCATATAATCTATTGTCATCCAATACAAGATTAATTTATAAAATCAACATGTTATTGTTTTCTTAGTGTCACTTATGATTATCTCATGTTGGATTTCTAAATTAATCCTCATGGCTTAACAATAGGTTAATGATCTCATTTGGGCTTAATTAGAAGGATTAGGGTCCCAATACTAAGACATAATGAAACCTAAGTTCCTATGGTAAGGGGTTGTACATCCTAATTATCCATTTGGGATTGATTAGGATGATTAATTATGGACTAAGAGTAATAATATACCTTCATTGAACCAAAAAGAGGCTCTCCAGACTGGTTTAGGCAGTTCTACCGGTAGAAATTCCGGTAGAAGAAGTTCTACCGGTAGAACTTCCGGTAGAGGCATCTCTACCGGTAGAACTTCCGGTAGAAATGGTTCTACCGGTAGAAATACCGGTTGAGGCAGCTGGGTTTCCCTACCCAGGCTCTCTGCCCAATTTTTCATTGTTTCTACCGGTAGAAATACCGGTAGAACTAGGGGTCCACAGGTTTTCCAACTCTCTGTTAGATTTCGAGCCCGTTCTACCGGTAGAACTTCCGGTAGAACGTCTCGAGTTCAATTTTTCTTCTTCTTTCTATTTTAATCTCTTCCAAATGAGCTTCCTTGCTCTCCAAACACATACATAATACTTCCATACTTCCCAAAACAACTACAAGAAGAAATCCAACTCATTTACCTTCTTTAAACATAAAAACCCAATTTTATGGAAAGAGAAAGAGAAGACTTGAATCAAATGAGAATGTATAACAAATGCAAACCCAATTTATGTTTATACTTGCCTCAAAGAAGAGCTTATAACTTCACACCCACTTGACTTGAGGAAAAACCCAAAAGCCCCAATGTTCAAACCCTAATCATCATAAATACATAAAAACTTGATGAGGATGCAATGCATGAATGAGGATGGGTCTATTCATCTCTAAGATGCTCAAAATCATGGTCAAAGGGTTTTGTTACTCACCTTTAGTAGAGATTTCGAAATTAGGAGGAAATGGAGAGAGTTGGAGAATGCCTCTTGACACAAGATGAAGGAGAAATGGAGAAGATGAAGAGATGATGATTTCCCCCTAAATGCTCAAGTACATGCAACAACCCTTTAGTGATTGAGTGAGAAGTGTGAGTAGAAGGAGAGTAGGAAGAGGGTTTGCTGGAAGAAGAGAATAGAATGGATGAAAGGAGAAGGGTTAAGGCTTATATGTAGAATGAGGGAGAACTTTTGCAAATCAACCCATTGGTTGAGAACATTTCCAATTCAAGTCAATTGAGAGTCCACTTCCTCAATGAGTGGTCAAATGAGGTCAAGCCTATTATGAAAGTTGATAGGGTCGACAAGATACACGCGTTGGTGGCAAAATGACGTGCAAATGATGTACTTTATGAAAAATCAAAAATTACGAAAAAGCTCTTAATTGCATTAAACCGAGTCAATCGGTGTCAACTCATCTATTTAGGGTTCAAAACTCACCCAACTCAATCAAATGCATTAATCAATACTTATTCATCATAATTAGGAGTCAAGCATAGTTAATTTGGCTAATACCCAATTAATTAGCAATAATCAAGGTTAATTAGGCTTGGGGGTGTAACATCTAGTTAGCTAGCAAATTTGCTCTGAGTTTGCCAACTGTGGAACGTCTTAGCTGTAAATCTCCTTTCTGAATAAGGAACATCACTTCTTCAGCCCAATTCGCGACTTTTCATAAGATAAATCAAAGTAGGAGTGCCCACTGAATGTTTTTCATTTACTTTTCTTCACTGAAGACCTACCCTGCATAGAGAAAAAAATCCTTACAATTTTGTAACATAGCAAAAACTTCATTAGCGCTCCTAGCTGAACAGTCTCTAATAAGACCACATTTCCTGCCACATTCATCTCTCTATTGAAGTCTCCATCAAAATTAATTTCACAGCACACGTGTATGGAGCAACTCATCGATCAATTGGACATTTGCCTGACCATAACAAGAGAGGCAAGCTAACATATTTCTGTGAAGACCCAAAATTGAATTTCGTGAAAATATCTCAGGTTCACTGGCCATGGGAGTCATATGTAGTTACATTGAACTTTCATGCACACTCCAAGACTGCATCCATCTTGTTGAAAGTTTTATTGTTTCTTTTTCTCCAGATAGATGATTAGCAACTAGAATCAACTTCCAAAGAAGTGAAGAACTGAGCCCCTTGAAGATAATGCATAACATCATCATGGGGACAGCATCTCATTATAAAAACATCTCATCTTGATGCTATATCTCTAAATTTCTCTGTAACCTGGTGTGAATATTTAGTATTTTCAATATCAGCTACAATGAATTCTGTATGTCTCTAATTCTCAAGATATTTGAGCAACGGAATGTGGAAGTACTGTTTGAGTTATACTCCCCTTTATGGTTTACGTACTTAGCTCAACAATGGTTTTTTTTTTTTTTTTGTTATTATCTATCTTTCCAAGATAGTTCTAGTTTTCACCTTAGAGATTAACATTTATATTGGGAAAGAAAAAGAAGTTGACATTGGGGATGTCAGTGTCCTGTTTCATGTGGATAAACATGCTGACTGAGTAACATCTACTTTCGGGCCAAGTCCTTAGTATATAGGCTGGGCATTTTATTTAGATCTATAACCTGTTTTAACAAATTAGTTTCCGAGTTTTTGTGGGAGTTTATAGCAATTATTGTATACAGTATATAGATCTTATACTGTGAGGTTTCATTGCATTCAACCTTTGTTACTGATAAAAAGAACTTAGATAGTTATCTTTCGAAAGGAAAAATGCGCTCCACTACATTGTTGCTTCTTGCTCAAAGGCCTTATCTCTGTTCACATTTTCAATTCTATGACAACAGATTGTCTCAGTGGTCTTGGACAATTTTGAAAATTTAGAAAAAGACTCTGAGAATCCTAATTATGAGCAACAAGGTCCCCAAAACCAACAAGAAACTATTAAAGCTGAGGGTCACGTCTCTCCTTCACCACATTTGCTAACAAAGGTTCCATCTTGGAGTAATCTTGCAACTGGCAGAGGCGAAGTAAATCTAACTGCGTAAGACCTCATGCAGCAAGACTCTGTAAATGAAGTTCATAGTTTTTTCACAGTAAATCATGCCTGCTGTCTATCTTCTGTTGTCTTTCTACAGGGAAGATGCCCAGAACCCCAAATTTTGGTCTAGGGTTTGTATTCATAACATGGCCAAGTTAGCCAAGGAGGCTACAACTGTAAGGCGTGTCTTGGAGTCTTTGTTCCGTTATTTTGACAGTGGGAATCTTTGGTCAGCTCAACATGGGCTTGCCCTTTCTGTCTTGTTGGATATGCAGCTCATAATGGAAAAATATGGTAATTTTTTTTCAATTTGTAATTGTCCTACTGTTTATTTTTTATACCGCTTGTGAGGACCTAATAGAGCTTTATCATATGATAAGATGGTATTCCAGTTTTTTTTTTTTTTTTTACCCTAATTAGATTTTTGTTTAACTTGCAGGGCAGAACACACACTTAATGTTATCTATCTTAATTAAGCGTCTTGACCATAAGAGTGTTGTTAAAAAACCAGAGATGAAGCTAGACATTGTTGAGGTTACCACTTCCCTTAGTCAGCACTCGAAGGCTCCGCCTTCTGTGTCAATAGTTGGTGCAATTAGTGACCTCATGAAGCATTTGCGGAAAAGCATACATTGCTCACTTGATGTTGCAAACCTGGGAGCTGAGATAGTCAAACGGAACAAAAAGTTTCGAGCAGCAGTAGATGAATGCCTTGTGCAGTTATCAAAAAGGGTATCATTCAATCTACTTAACATTTTCTATAGATCAATTTGACATTGCAATGTTGTTTAATGAGGTCTCTAAAGCAAACTTTTGTAGCCACTGATGTCATTCAGTACCCAATACACATAACAGAGAGATTGTGGAATAATTGGATGCCCTCAATGGGTCGATCCTTCTCTCTATTTATAATGTTTAGATGCCTTGAATAAGGCTCTAATTACAATCAATCTTAGTTGTCAAACTTTACAAAAGAGGAAAGAAAATCTATGTACAGTTGTCCTACTGACTAAGTATTCTCTCACATGTTTTAATCTATACTGGGCCAAGGCCCATTTAAGATACAAGTGGGTATAACAATATCTCGGGCAAGACACCGCCCGGAACCGAAGCACACGCCCGCACAAGACCAGAACGCAGCATGGGGCCTTCTTGCCCTGCGCACTTGCGCCCGCACAAACACAAAATGCGGCATGGGGCATTTTTGACCTACGTGGTTTCGAACTCTAGACCTCTGGCTTTGATACTATGTCATTCAGTACCCGATACACATAACAAAGAGATTGTGGAATAATTGGATGCCCTCAATGGGTCAATCCTCCTCTCTATTTATAATGTTCAGATGCCTTGGAATAAGGCTCTAATTACAATCAATCTTAGTTCTCAAACTTGACAAAAGAGGAAAGAAAATCTTTGTACAGTTGTCCTATTGACTAAGTATTCTCTCACATGGTTTTAATGTATACTGGGCCAAGGTCCATTTAAGATACAAGTGGGTATAACAATATTAACAGCCACAACCCAGAAAATTGTGATTGTAAAGTATCTATTGTTTTAATTTATGCTTTCAGTTTTAGTTAACTGTTTCAAGTAATTCATCCAATACAAGTAACATACTTTGCAGAGGTTTTGTAGTAGTTTTTTTTCTTTGGCCTCCAGTTTGGCAGCAGAAGAATGTAAATTGCTGGTATCTATGAGTATGCAGGTTGGGGATTCAGGGCCTGTTCTTGACATGATGGCTGTCATGTTGGAAAACATTTCAAGTAATGCAATTATAGCTAGGACAACAATTTCTGCTGTTTACCGTATCGCACAGATTATAGCATCAATACCAAATTTGTCATACCAGAACAAGGTGAGTTAACAAGCACATATTCAGTTAGTCCATTGTTTCTTAGACTTTAATTTTTTTTATAGAGTTGCACTCCTCCTTTTGCAGGCATTTCCTGAAGCATTATTTCAACAATTAATATTAGCAATGATGTACCCAGACAATGAAACAAGGGTGCTGGCTCACCGCATTTTTTCTGTTGTTCTTGTGCCATCTTCTGTTTGTCCTCATCCATGCTCAACGACTCGAGATCCAGCCAAGACAAATGATCTAAAAAGGACACTCTCAAGAACTGTATCTGTCTTTTCATCTTCAGCTGCTCTTCTTAAAAAGCTAAAAAAGGAAAAAAGCTCCGCCCGAGAAATTTTTCATCAGGACAGAGTTGACAAAGTTAAAGACGAGGGATATGAAAAGAGCAGCAATGATGCAAGTCTCTATACGTTGCAGTCATGTCGACTTCAAAGCTTGAAAATTTCTTCTTTACCACCTTCAACTACAGATGTTCCATCTGTAAGCAATTCAAATGAGGTACTACTGTTTATTATCATTAACTCCGATTGACTACTCTGGTATCCATTTTTCTGGTCAAATTATTTTCATTCTGAATCAGGAAATGTTGCTTCAAGTTTCACCTTGATTAACCATTATTTCAAATCCTTTACTTCAGGACCCAGTTTCTCTTAAATTGAGCGGCCGACAAATTACACTTTTGCATTCTTCAATATGGGCTCAAGCTATTTCCTCCGAAAATACTCCTGAAAATTATGAAGCAATTGTTCATACTTACAGTTTGGTATTATTGTTTTCCAGAGCAAAGGTAATACATACTGATAATTCATGCCTGCTTTTTTTCTATATTAATTGTGTCCTCTACAATGGTACCTTGTCGAAAAGGTTGATAATGGTACTCTCCGTTTGTTTTGGAGTGCCACTTTCCAAACAGTGGCAAGCTTTTACTTCCATTGCCAGGGATTGAACCCTAGCCCCCAATAACAAGGCAGGTGCCTCACCAATCCAACAATGGGTAGCAGCACTCATTTTCCTTTGATAATCATCATATTCATGGTATGCAAAAATTCTTTGTTCTCACATGCCATGCGTTATCCTATGGATTATGATAAGAATGCCCAATTCAATGATGGTAATGAATCATCATCATCATCAAAGCCTTATCACAACTATGTTGGGTTGGCTACATGAATTCCATTTCTCCATTCCGATCTATCCTGAGCCAAATCCTTGGATAGGTTGCACTTTGATGATGGTAAAGAATGACTATGCTAGAAAAATTTTTGTTCAATCAAGATGTTTTAATCCATATGGCCTCATCCTGGGAGTTGGTGGAGTGGCATAAGGCGTGGGTTTGCTCCCATGTCATGTGTTCGAAACTGCCCCATATTTGCCTGGTGTGCAGTTGTGTGGGTTTAGCAAGCGCCACCTATTAGTCCTGTGGGGTCAAAGACCTTAGGGATACACACATCATCAAAAAAAAAAAAGCATCATCCTGGCAGTTCCTCTGCTGCCTTCTTTTGTTTCAAAATCCAGACATTTCTTATTATTCAACTGAATCTTTTTAAGTGACTCCGACTCCATGATGAAAGGCTCTTGAATGCGTCAGTCTCATAGATACTGTAGTTTCCTTAGTTATATCAGAAACAAGTTTTTGGGAAATGAGGGTATTACTCACCCAAGACTGTTAAGAAGCACCTGGATTATGGGATTATGATTGATGTCCCCTTGCCTTTCTGTCTTCCTGTAGCCATTTTTGTCAAAATCACCTAATGTAGACTCATGTAGTAATGCAGCAAGATGATGATGGAATTGTGCCACATGATTTTTCAGCAAGCAGTACTACTAAGGTTAGCTCTTGTGCAGCTATCGGGCTCTCTTTCTAACAGTAGACCAGAGAGCTGCAGTGGTGGGAGGTTAGGTTATTTGACCAAGGAGATTTGACACAAAATATTGACTAGTGAGCTGCAGTGAATTGAGCAGAAATGGATCGAGGTTCAGCTGGATGGCAAGATTTTGTTCTTGGAGTATGTATGCATAGAATCCTAATTTAGGGCAACTACAGAAGTCTAAACTGCATGCGTGCACTGTGCAAAGCTTTCAATAATAATTGTCAAAGTCATTACCATTATCATAATCATCATTATCAAAGCCTAATCCACTTATCCCATCTTTTGAATCAGGTTTGTTAGAAGAGTTAGAATTGCTTCTCCATTCATTTCTATTTAAGGATAGATTTTCAGCCACCCCATACCATTAAAAACTCTCTTTCCACAATAAAACATTTTCCTTCGATCTCCTTAATGCCAAGTCTTTATAGGCCTCCCCTTCTCCCCATTTATCTGTACTTGTAGCACTTTTTTTATTTTTCATATGATTCATATTGCTTGTCTTTTAGTTGATAAAGTGAAAGCAACAATCATGGTGTGCATGCCTTGAAAAGGGTGACAAGAACACCACATATTTTCATGGATTAGAGTCAATTAGTAACCAGGGAAACAGAATTTGTTCATTTTGAGAGGGTGATGCTCGCATAGAAGAAAGGGAAGCAATTTTTCATCATATAAAGAATCCCTTAGCCACTCTTTATACCAAGGACTGGGGAAGGCTGAATCTTGATGACTTGGAATTTCCTTTCCTTTAATTGATTCACAAAAGGCAGAGGTTGGAAGGTCCCACAACATATGATGTCTACCTTTTTGTACCAAAATCCAAGAGGGAAGCTTGATATTGTCCCTTTATATTCATTTCTACAAAGCAATGAAGTTTCCATGTAGATAAAATCTCTTATTTGGCTCTGTTTATTTGCTTCATAGTGATATCCATTACATATGAGATTCATAGTGATATCCATTGCATATGGTGCATACTTGGTAACACTTGGACTTGGTTTTGGTGATCCATCTCTCTCTCTCTCTCTCTCTCTCTCTCTCTCTCTCTCTCTCTCTCTCTCTATATATATATATATAGAAGGCAGCTCTCCTAAGCTAAAGCTTAGGATAAGGTAAGCTTAAGTGTGTGGTGGCAGGGGCGGACCTAGGCACAACCATGCGGGTGCGACCGCACCCGTTAAACCACAGCTCGTATCAAGAAATCCATTAAAAATTATGGGCCCACCCTCAAAATCCACATGAAAATCCTCGGTTTGCCCGTTAAAAAATATGGGCCCACATAGTGGCAGACCCAGGGGCAGACCTAGGCACAACCATGCGGGTGTGACCGCACCCGTTAAACCACAATGCATTTCCAAAAATCCATTAAAAATTATGGCCCGCCCTCAAAATCCACATGAAAATCCTCGGTTTGCCCCCAAAACCAAACAACCTATTAAAGTTCACACCCCTCAAACAAAAATCCTAGGTCTGCCACTGTGTAGTGGGGTCCACCTGGGGATCCACATGGGGATGGGGATTGGGGGGAGGGGGGTGGATTTCAAGGACTCCTTGGGACCCTCTTCTGTGCAAAAAAATCAGCCTCAACCGTGGTTTATATATAAATATATATATGGGGGATATTCAAGTGCATCCATCCCTCACCATTGTGGTGAGGGACAACCCCATTTTGAGAAGTTTCAAGTACAAAAGAGGGGTACAAAAGAAAGTACACTTCTCTTTTGTACTTGAAACTTCCCAAAAAGGGGGTGTCCCTCACTACAATGGTGAGGGATGGATGCACTTGAATATTCTCCTATATATATATATATTGAAAATGGTAACTTCGTTTAGATAAAAACTGTACAGTATATGAGGATATTTGTGACATTACTTTTGTAGTTATTTTACATTGTTAGGATTTTATTGAGTAATAATCTTGGAGAAAATAGGAATGACTAGTGTTTGTATGCCATTTTAAATAACTAATCTGAATTCCTTGTTGTGACTATATTTGGACAATTTTCTGTTATCATTGTTGAGCACACATATCTTACTGTCCACTGCATCTTGCAGGCCTCAAGTCACGAGGCTTTAATTCGGAGTTTTCAGCTTGCATTTTCTTTAAGGAGTATTGCTCTTACTGGAGGAGGTAAGCTTTTAAACTGTTGTATGTTATTATGGATTGTTATGTGATAATATATCTTCGGCGGTCTTAATTGGAGACTCGTCTCTCTGAATCCCACTTTTTTTTTATTCATTTTATTGGTTGATACTCTGATGATTAGATTATGTCAGCGAGTATGTGCAAACATTGGTACTTTAGGGAGTGCTTGAGATGCTTGTTCTCTCTTTTGACTGAGTCCAAGTCTTAATGGACAGGGTTGGGTGAAGATTTTGAAATTTCAGTTGGCATTAATTGGGGGTGGCAGCTATAGACATTCCTAGACTGATGTTGACAGTCTTTTTTGTCACACTAAGAGTATGTTTGTGCACGTACGTAGGTGCGTTTCCTCTTCCAATGAGCTGAAACTCCGATATCCTCTCTGCGCACAGAAATTTCAACCAAAACAGAACAATTCGGCAGATTTCATCTCTGCATCAAACAGGATCAAGAAGATATCGGATTTTCTGGCACCTTTTCCATCGTGTTGCTGCGGCAACCTCCCTGCACAAACGTGTCCAAAGACTATTAAGAAGCATCAGTAGTGATGCAACGCTTATGGGATGAACTTGTGGCCTCCAGATGATAGGGTCAGGATAATTGGATGGGGCTGATTTTTTACAAAGAGGGGGCCCAGGCAGATCTTTCAATCCCCACCAATCCCATCCCGAGATGGACGGCGCACATGGAAAGCACCGTGCATGCCATGCGTACCTTATATAGATGAGCACTGTAAAACATTAGAATCGCTGTGTTGGACTCACGTTTTCTGCGTTGGACTCTTATATGCTCTTGAGTGATAGTTGCCTTTATCTATCTTCATGTTTGTGTTTTGATGGGATTTATTATGAGTTTTGATATATTTGGCTATATGTGATCATTCCCTAATTTAACAATGACAAGAATAAAGATGTTCCATCTGTTCCTCGACCACGCCATCAGTTCTTGGTTGACAAATTGATGCTTATTGACTCTCCCGCATCAATTTGAGGGGGGATGTTAGATGGGCCCAAAGCCCATCAGTAATCAGAGGCCCATCAGTAATCAACTCCTGGACAGTAATCAGCCCCTGGATATATCTCACGTGGGATTGCATGATAGCCTTCTTTGCTTAGAATTACAATTGCTGTAATTAGTTGCCTTCTATGTTTAGACTTCTGATTGATGTAATTAGCATGTAAATACCTATATCTATGGATGTATAATCTCTATAGAAGACACACAGAAATAATACAGTCTGGAGAGTATTCAAACTCTTTTCCAAACGTCAGATTGTCACCATCAATATGTGTTATTTCACTTTTGCTCTCCCTCTCTCAATTATTGTGTTGCCTTATTTTTTTCCATTGTTCTTTTTTTTTTTTTTTGCACAACACATCTGATCCATGTTGGTGTCACCTTCCCACATTTTGTAGGCCATCTGCAGCCATCACGTCGTCGCTCCCTCTTTACAGTGGCAACATCTATGATTGTGTTGTCAGCTAAAGCCTATAATGTTCTCTCTCTCATCCCTCGTGTTAAAACAACCCTGACAGATAAAACGGTATGTAGTTTGGAGCTGATTAGTTCTTGCTGGAGTTGAATTTTAGGGTATTATGAGCATACACTGTTTTTGGGTCTCTTCATACTTTGAATTGGTCATTTATCACTGACTGGTTATCCTTGTATCAGGTTGATCCATTTCTTCAATTGGTTGAAGATTGTAAACTACAGGCCATCCCTCAGGCAAAAGTTTATGGATCAAAAGAAGATGAAAGTGATGCTTTAGACTCTGTTTCTGCATTTTCGGTGACAGAGAGTCAATCAAAAGAATCCTTTGCCTCTTTGATTGTGAAGAGTTTGACAGATTTATCAGATGTAACTCCTCACATGGACTACTTAGACATCTGTTTGTATTTCTCATTGTAATTCATAAATAGTTTATCGGCAGTACACCATGAATATTTGACTCATCTTTCTGCAGCAAGAGTCATCTACTATTAAGCAGCAGCTATTAGAGGAATTTTTGCCTGATGATATATGCCCGTTGGGAGCTTCGTTGATAGAGATACAGGGACAGATGTCCCAATTTTCTTTAAAAGACCATAAACTTCCTCTGGAGGTAATTTTGTTGTGACCTTTCAAAAAAAATATACATATATCTTGTTGAGGTGATTGTTTAATATTCTTTCTGAAATTTTATACATAAAATTTGTTTGACCTTTGTATCTCCATTTTAATTTGCAGGACATGCCTCCTCTTATCTCAATAGATGAAGATATCTTTCCTGAGACATTTGAAAGCCAAGCAGATCCTGAATCACAGATCTCCATGCAGAATCCTAATCTTTTAAGTGCCAACCAACTTTTGGAATCAGTATGCTAGCCATTTCACTCTTCAACATTTTTTTTTGTAGTCTCATATAATTGCTCTGCATATGGTATCCTTACCATGATGAGCTCCCCACCTTTTTATTGAACTATACGTAACACCATAAATACTCAGGCAGGTAGACCCAAAAATAAACACTGGGTGTCTGACCAATTAGCCAGGTCATTAGCAGAATCCAAGCTCCCTCTCCCTGAATGCTAGAACTGAACCTACCTTATGCCAGTAATTTGTTTGCATCTCATTATACTTAGGAAGATAAAAATGTGTAGGTTCTGGAGACTGCACAGCAAGTTGGAAGGTTTTCTGTTTCAAGCACGCCTGATGTACCATACAAAGAAATGGCCGATCAATGTGAGGCACTTCTTGTGGGGAAGCAGCAGAGGATGTCAGCGTTCATGGGTGTCCAACAGAAACCAGAAATTTCGGTCAGTGACTTTTTGCAAGATCTTATTAATTCAAGGATGCAAATTTATCATGTATCAGAGTTTCTGTTTGGTACCTAACTTTTTTCATCCTGAATTTTCACCCTAAACATATAGCCATGTATATTAAATGACTCTCAAAGAAATCTTATGTATTTAAGAGCTTGGTACAACATTAAGAAATACCCTCCATTGTGGAGAGCAGTAATATAGGTTCAAACCTGTGTAGACCATGCTTGTACTCCTTGTAGTTAGTCCCTTGGCTCCATTGAGGACTGCACATAAAAGAACACATATACATATTCACATGCACGTGGAAAACAAATAGTCATAGACATGTAAGTTCACACACACTAAGACATGCATCTTACATTTCTCAACCGCTGACCATCTTGTCTTGGATGTACATTGTGAACAGCAGACTGGGAATCCTTTCCTTGATCAGGACTTTTATTCAAGCCCATCCAGACCGTCCAGTATCACTCCTTCGTTATGTGCAACTGAATACCAGCATCAGCTCCACCTTAACTTGCCCGCATCAAGTCCCTATGATAACTTTTTGAAGGCAGCTGGCTGTTGACTATGAGAAATTTCTTCAGGCCAGTGTACATAGTAGTCACTGGTCAGTCACTTGAGGCTAAAAGCTTAGAAATTTCGGGTGCCAATGCTCATGGACTACAACCATCAGTTGTTCTCCCAGAACCTGTGGGGTCTGCTTTTAGTTGCCATTGCTCGAGTGGGAAGAACAGTTGTCTTGTATTCAAGGTTGAAGTTGTGTATAAATTTCAGGTCTTCTATTCTTTCTTTCTTTCTTTTTCCCCACTACATTATTCAACTTGGGAATTCCCAAATTGTTTTAAGTTACAGGTGGTTATTAATTGTTGGCTGCTGCACTTGGATTAATGAAAGTTTCTGTAAACGTATCTTCTCATAAACAAGGCCCACATGCTATATCTTTGGCTGTATTTGAAGATAGAGCATGTGGGCCCAAGTTTCAACCTCCGAAAGCAGGTCATTTGATTTTGGCCTTTTTATCAGGTTCTTTCTTTCTCTTTTTCCCAGCCCCCTATAGCTGGGAAAAAAAAAAAAAAAAACCAATTGTGTGGAGCTTTTTCTGTACAGAAATGCTGGATATATAACTGACACCCAAATAAAATATCACTAGGTTGTGAGAGTTCTGAGGAGCTTTTTAAGTTAAATGGCACCATCCATGTTTGTATGAAAATGATATAAAGGTCGGCTTAGGACTCAGGAGGTGTGAAATAATTGGATGATACCATGGTGTTTGCCCCTGGTGATTTGTGGTTATATCAATTTGTTCTAGGAGTGAGTGAGAGCTCTGGCTACAGCTCTATAAAATACTTTCTGAAATCCATTTTTTTTTATTGTTTTTTCGGTAAATACTTGTGTATCCACAAGAATAAAAAGGTAATTACCCAGTGCGGGTCCTACTGAAGCAGGGTCCTGGGAGGTCCAGATACAATAGAAAAATTCATATTCTTAACATTTAGACCTTCTACATTAATCTGAAATTTATTCTCCATATTCTTTTTTTTACCAGTCTACTGAGAAGGCCATTTACCAGTCAAGGATTGCCCGAAGTGGAAATTTTTGAGTTATTATCGATCGCACCATAATAAACAACGTGGATTTTCTAACCATGGGCATTGCAAGTATGCTATTCTGGGATTCACTGGCTGTGTAAAATTTTCATGAATTCTGCCCCTAATTCTAATTTTCAAATGCATAATTAATGATGGCCTTCAATTCAGGAGGTTTCTTCCATTTTACAATTGAACTTTTTCTTCAAACATGATCTCTTCATATTTATAGACAAAATATGGTGTGATGTTGTTATTGTTGTGGTAGTCTATACTCTATATGGTTGCTGGTGGCACTTTGAAAGAGAAAAAAAAAAAAAAAATCAGCTACAGCTGGTAGACCCAACAAGAAACTAAAGCCTAATCCTCTTTCTACCAACCCCTGAATTGAGTTTACATAAAGGCTAAATGAAGAAAGGGGATATGAAAAGCTTCAGCAACATGTTCTACAATGGTGTCATCTAATTTGGGTCCTCCGGATCCATGGTTTGGATTGCAGCATCTGCATCTTAATTAGTTGCAAGGAAAAAATGCCTTGAAAACAAAGGTCCAGGGGATGAGGGAATAGTGATGTGAATCCGATCCATGATCAAGTGATCCAACCTCATGCATTTCAATTAAGAATTAGAGACCCCATGCCTTTGAATTACTTGGGTCTTCAACACCTTTTCTTTTTGGTAAGAGGATCACTACCATTAGTCACCATACATGAAAATCAGATCTAAAGCTACAGCACCTGAAAAAAAGATATGGGGAACGCAAGTAGAGTGGTAGAGAATACATACATAAAACAAACAAACAGTAACATATCTATCAAAGCCCAATCTAAGACAAGTTATTAGAAGTTTTTAACCATTGACATCCAAGCACAGTAAGCACAAACAAGCTTCTGAGATATGTAGACATAAACTGCAAATGAGAAGCTCATCAACATCAAATCCTTCCAATCTCCCTTCTTCTTAGGACTCAAACTATCCTTCAACCTCCTCCCTGCCTTCTCCACTTCACCATACACTCCCAACACCCATGGCCTTTCTTCCTTGTCTGTCTTCTTCTTCATCATCTTCACATCCGATGATCCGATCGGCTCACGGCTCTGGCAAGAGACTGAAAATTGAGTCTTTGAGGCGGGTTTGATGTGAGGAATTGTGCTCTTCTTAGAGTGGAATGAATGCTTGATCATTGAGAGAGCAGCCATGGAAGAAGAGTAGACTGAATTTTGGTGCCTATTGATGTTGTGGTGATTGTTATTTGAGATGGGTGGTTTTGAGGGGTTCAGATGAAGAAGATGTTTTGATTCATGGATGCGTTTAACGTGAAGAAATGGAGAGATGGAGACAGTTTTCTTTGACCCATTTGAAAGAGGATAAGCATATGCATGGAGGGGAAGAAAATATCCATCTGCTCGAGGTGGAACTGTAGAGAGACCTGAGCCTCAGGAATGTTTATTTCACTGAGAATGAGGGCCTTCAGTTGATGTGTCTGGGGCCCATGGTTCAATGATCAAAGGGGTTGATTTGATGAAAACTATTGTGGATGGGGAGTTTCCAAAAACCCATGTCATAAATGGAAGATCCTCACCGTCCAAGGTAAGGAAATCATGATCTAATTAGGTGGACCATCTCTACAGACATGGCTGTAGGATCTAGAGTCAACAGTCTACTAAGGAAGGGCCACCTGGGGTCAAAAATGAGTTCAGATCTGGTGAGCTAAAATCCCACTGTGACGTGGCGGACTGCGCCGTTGGTCCATTATGGTGACCCTGTATGTACGTACTAAGAAAATCCCGATTCCATGTAAATAGAGAGTCCATTGACACCAGCACTGTAGGAGGCGTTGTGGATAAGGCATCATTTATAACCATTGGATCTATAACAATCAAACTAATAGCTAAAAAATTTCTCTTATTCTCAGTTGGAAATTCTGTTACACCGGAGAAGTGATTTTATCTCACGACCTCTTGTACTTTTAAAAAAACTAACACAACCAATACACCCCACCGTACTTATACATAATTATTTATCTAAATAATGTCATAAATAGTTAAATGGGGAAGGACTCTAGCCGCGTTACTCATGCACGTGCTTAGCACGAGTCCGCACAAGCGGGAAGAAAACTTACAAAAGTGGGCAAGGAGCCTGCACAAGCAGGAATAGGTGACATACGTCGAGTTTGAACTTCGAGCAGTCAGGTAAGAACTAACGCACCTTACCACTTGGGTAAAGAGTTGTTCTTTGCTTAGTATGAGTTATTGTGCTAGTAAGTGGTTACAATTGAAGATATAAGACGAATATAATAAAAAAAAAGTGCATGAAATAACCTCTCCTTTAATGGAAACTAAATGAAGGAAAGATGGAAAATGAATACCCTGTTATCACCTTAGTAATTCACATCCTCGCAAAGTCAAGGTCACATCTATATTGCTGATTCATATCCTTCAACCTCTAACGCTCTATTATTTTTAATTAGATTACATAAGAATTTATGATTAAATGAGCTCCGCCTAAGTATTGTTAAAAAGGTGAGATGTCAATGTGGATTGTTAAAGAGATGAGGTTTCAATGATATGAGGTGAGGGTGGAAGTACATAAGGTAGCAATATAGATGATACCTTAACTTTCCTACGACACAATATTCATTTTCCATCTTCCCTTGATTAACGTTTTATTAAAAGGAATTTGACATACTAATTTCCCTTAAATCATGTTCTCCCAATTTCATGACTGAAAATCAACTAATGTCACAAGAGTACATAATTTATTTATTTTTTACTTTCCTGCCAGTGGGATCCAGGTCTAGATAAGAAGACTGTCTAGATTTTTTAATGTAACGGATTTTTGGATCCCATGATATCATGGGATTAAGTGCGGAAAAATAAAAAAAAAAAAATGTGAACCAAAGTCAAACGACTTTGGTGACATTAGTTCAATTTCAGTCATAAAATTAGGGATCCAGTGTTTAAGGGAGGATTAATATGTCAAATTCCTTTTATTAAATAAGAGGTTATTTGATGGTCATGTTTACATATTCACCTTGACTTCATTTTAATTTGGTATGAATTTCTATGTGTTCTACCAAAAAATTGGCCCTACAATATACTTTTTAAGTTTTGATTACATAAACAATGAAAATCTACAAGCATGAAACTCAAAGGGGTTTGAAAGGCATCCCTATGACCTATCTCTATTCAACAACCGGTAACCATATTTTAACCATATGAGATACTGGTTCCCTTCTTGTAAAAGAAAAATTAAGTTCTTATAGAGTTTATTTAGATTTTAGATAATTTGGTAAACCTTTAATTGTGTTTTCTAATTTTAAAGCTTACTTACAAATTAGAAATTTGGCCTCAAAAAAAAAAGAAAATAAGATGAAGGTGGGGTGTTCATTTTTTAGAGCTTTTTTAGTTATAACGGATGGAGGTGGACAATGCAATATTTATAAGTGTTTTAGATGAAATAGCCTCATAAAGTTTTCAACATGATGCAAATGGCGGGGTCTGCATTGTACTTTTTAAAAGACGGGCTCCAATTACCACAGTTTTTAAACGTGGCCCCAATTATCTCATGAAATAAGTTATATATATATATATATATATAATTTCACCTAACATAGTGATTGTACGTAAATTAGAACTTAAAAATTAAAGCTTTTATTTTAGACCTTAATATAATTACCTTTCCAAATGTCCCTGCGCATTAGATAGAGCCAGATGCATATCAAATTCTGCATAATTAATAGGGGGGGCCTCATACATGATAAGCCTTAGCCATTCTTAAAAATTCCTCTCTCTCTTTATTTATATGTTTTTATCTATACATATATGGAAATTATGTAGATTCATGATTGATTATTACTGTCACCATTTGGCAAAGAAGCAGAGGGGTATAAGTGAATGTGAGGAGATTGTTTGATAATAAGGTGCGATATATAGTCGGCTCCACAAGAGTAGAGCTCTATTTTTTTATTTTTTTTTCCAAACCGAGCCAAGGGGACTAGGACTCAATTGAGAACCCGCATATATGACAGCCCACTTAAGTACTGGGAAAGAAGCCTGCACACACGGGGTGAAAGACCATACAAGTGGAAAGGGGTGGCATTCCTAGGATTCGAACTCTTGACGGAGGTGAAAATTGCTACTCCTTACTGCTCGGGTAAGGAACCGTTCTCAAGTATAGCACATTTAGTTAATGAGAGAAGACAATTCCATACTCGTTGGGATCTATTTGGTAAATCTTTATTTGTTTGAAATATATTCAGATAGTTCTATTTAAAATAGACTGAGTTCTATTAAATTCTTTTACAACTAGATGGTTTGATACGTTTGATTTTATTAGCAAGAGCAAACTTGTCATAATGTGAAAATTATACAGGCAAAGTTGCCATATAATAAAAGTAGTATTTGTAAGTTTTATTATAAAATAAATATAGTTTAGGCAAACTTGTTATATTATATGAGTTATATATATAACGAATTTATAAGGAAAAAAAATGCGTCTAATTACCTTAGACATACATGTCTGCTTGAAAAGGTTGCCTTTTGGTTAGGTTATGAAAAAGAGACAAAAGGTCTCAAAGTTGATGGAAAGAAACCACAAAAACTTTGCTAATCAATCTAATGCATTGAAATACCTATTTAAATCAGTTTTAAGTCAAATAAATTCACAGAGTAAACCAATCAAACCGCACATTATTTTCTCAATTTGGTAAAAAAAAAAAAACAAAACCAAATCACTTCTGAAATAGAATGAGCTCACCATTTCTCATCAATCCTCTTCAGCTTTCCCCTCTACCCAGGGCCTTCCTAAAAGATAAAATCCAGCATAAATTAATGCAATCTAACTTCTCCAAAACTATTGCAACCTCCCAACTCCATCTTACATTCAAAGGCTGCTTAATTATAAAGTCTTTCCAAACATTTCACATCCTGCTCTCAGCAGTCCTTTTCAGAGAAACCTTTGTTGACTCAAACATCAAGCTTGGTATTGCTACCTTCCTTGATTAGAGTGAAAGGAAGAAATACTCCCTCTTTCACTTTCATTTGAGAGCATTTGTATCAGCATTTTCATTTGGACCCTGAGCGAATAGTATGTAATCTTTTCACATCTTGCTTTTGCCATCTGAACAAGAATTTTTCCATCCTTTTATGTTTCGCTGTGCGTCACCGGCCCTGAATTAGAGTCCAGCACTTCCATCATATCACTTAGAAAAGTAGTCAATAGAAGAAAATGTGTCCTTGGGTCATGTCAAAGATTATAAATTATAATATGCTCCAATTTTGAGAGTTCTTGTTGGGAGGTAAATGAATTTCTCAAATAGTGGTTGTCACTTGGTTTCACAGATGGTCAAAATACAATATAACATTTTGAGAATTGAAATATGAAGAATTGAATAAGCTAAAAGCTGACATGTACATATGGCTGTTTTTATGAATTCTCACCATCCAAACAAAAAACCCAAAATAAAAAGGGACAAACAGGCAGCACTGTTGTTAGGAATTTTCAACAAACAAAGAAAATTCTCATTAGAAACATCCCCCAACAAATGGACCCTAAGAATTATATATAGTTTAAGGAAGATATAAGTGAGGATTGATTAGTGTGGGATGATTTTTCCTATGCTTCTGACTCAACATGGACTTGTACTTTTCAAATTCCCTCTCTTTCTTTCTCTCTCACAGTCTAAATCAGTGCATTTGTTGGTCACATCTCATGGCAAGTGGGCACGGGCAGCAGTTCCAAATTAAAGGGACAAGTGGGCTTGGAATTCTTGTTTGAAAGCGGGGATGAATTGAAGCTTTTGTCTATTGAAAAAGTCTACTTGTAATTACATATTTCTTTGTTGGTAAAGTAAATAAATTACATGTCAAAAGTAGACTGGGAATTAGCAGGGTATGGTGGTCATGCATAAAAAGTCGGTGTATAAAGCATATGTACAAGTACAACTATCGCCCAGTCGTCCCCGAAGGTCTTTCTTTTTCCAGTACCGGCCAAGGGGGTTGGGTTGGGTCATAGGAGAGAGCCCACATGTATGCAGAGAGGAAGCTCTCACACACAAGAAAGGTGGCATATTCAAAGTTCCGGTAAAGGACAATTATCTTCAGGATTTGGTTAGGAGCAAGAATGTAAGACAGCGTGACAACATGAGTTATAGTATCATATATATATATATATATATATATATATATATATGGGGGACATTCATATGCATCTATCCCTCACCATAGGGTGAGGATACTTTCCCTTTTTGCACATGAAGACAAGGAAGTGTACCACACTCTATGTACTTGAAAATTTACTTTTGTACTTGAAATTTCCCATTTATGGAAGTGTCCCATAATATTTAAGTGCATCCATCCCTCACCATAGGGTGAGAGACACTTCCATAAATGGGAAATTTCAAGTACAAAAGTGAATTTTCAAGTACATAGGGTGTGGTACACTTTCTTGTCTTCATATGCATAAAGGGAAAGTACCCTCACCCTACGGTGAGGGATAGATGCACATGAATGTCCCCCATATATATAGGCTCTCCTAAGTTGGAATAGTATCGGTCCCACAAATCAAAGTTGTATCTGTTTTTTGTATGATGGAACTGAAAAATCCAGTTTTGATTTGATTTATCTTGATCTTGGAAACGATCATCATACAAAAAACAATATAATTTACTTAAATTTGAGAGACCAACCATGTTTTAACTTAGAAGAGCTGGTCACAAATATATTTATAGGGACATGCTTCTATGAGAGATAGGGGTGGGGGGCCCTCACCTCTTATTTAAGGTGAGAGATATCTCTAATATATATATTTATATATATGAGATCTTCAAGTGCATCTATCCATCACCATTTGTGGTGAGGGACACCTCTTTTGGAAAAATTTCAAGTACAAAAAATAGGTACAAAAGAGAAGTACACATCTCTTTTGTATTTGAAACTTTCCCAAAATGGGTGAATGGTGAGGGATGGACGCACTTGAATATTATCCTATATATATATATATATATGAGAAATGTTCCTATGCTCATTTAAGGTGAAATATATCTCATATATATATATATATATATATAATCCCATCAACTCTTGTTATGACCGTACTAGGAAGTTCAGTGGCACTATGGCAGGTTCTAATGATTTGACCGAAGGAAATCCAACAGATGATCAAAATAATGGTGGTTTTTTTGGGTGTTTTGAAAAATACAAAAGGTTTTGAGTTCTTTATAAAAGATATTTTGTCTTTTTCTCTACTTGATTTTTAAGTGGGTTGTATGATTCTTAGATAAGTGTTTGGGATTCCACACCGGTTAAGTGTAACCCTTTAGAAGGCTTTATATGTATTTTCATTGCTTTACATTTTAGGAAATTTTAAGCCTTTTCCCACTAGCCCCATACGTATGCCTGAGTCAAGCTCGAAAAATGTTTTAACTGGGTGCATGTCCGTGACATGCATCTTGTGTGATTATCGCGCGATGGATGGGTAAAGAGAGCATCTTTTGGAAATTTTATTCTTCCTTTTTTTTTTTAACATTCGAGATCACGTCACTTCATATTAAAGGAAAAAATTTGACCCTCAATCCAACGGTCCAATCCATTTGGATATGTGAAAATTCAATGGGTTAAGTGAGTTCCATTTGTGTGGATGGTTCGGATGTGTTATAAAGTCAACCCTAATATTGTCCCTCAACGTAACATGGTGAGGGATGAATGTACATGAATATTTTCCATATATACATACATATACATATATAGGAGATGCTCCTACGAGAGCATCTCTCACATTACCATGAGAGATAAAGGTGGGGGCCCTCACATTTAAGTTATTAATATTGGATATGGATGTAAGGACCCCCACCTTTATCTCTTATGGTAAGGTGATAAATGCTCTCTCATGAGCATATTCATGTGCATCCATCCCTCACCATTGTGGTGAGGGACATCCCTTTTTTGGGAAGTTTCAAGTACAAAAGAGAGGTGTACTTTTTTTTTGTACTTCTCTTTTGTACTTGAAACTTTCCAAAAATGAGGTGTCTCTCACCACAATGGTGAGGGATGGATGCACTTGAATATTCCACGTGTATATATATATATAATCTCATCAACTCTAGTTATGACCGTACCAGGAAGTTCAGTGGCACTATGGCAGGTTCTAATGATTTGACCGAAGGAAATCCAATAGACGATCAAAATAATGGTGGTTTTTTTGGGTGTTTTGAAAAATACAAAAGGTTTTGAGTTCTTTATAAAAGATATTTTGTCTTTTTCTCTACTTGATTTTTAAGTGGGCTGTATGATTCTTAGATAAGTGTTTGGGATTCCACACCGGTTAAGTGTAACCCTTTAGAAGGCTTTATATGTATTTTCATTGCTTTACATTTTAGGAATTTTTAAGCCTTTTACCACTAGCCCCATACCTATGCCTGAGTCAAGCTCGAAAATGTTTTAACTGGGTGCATGTCCGTGACATGCGTCTTGTGTGATTATTGCGCGATGGATGGGTAAAGAGAGCATCTTTTGGAAATTTTATTCTTCCTTTTTTTTTTAACATTCGAGATCACGTCACTTCTTATTAAAGGAAAAAATTTGACCCTCAATCCAACGGTCCAATCCATTTGGATATGTGAAAGTTCAATGGGTTAAGTGAGTTCCATTTGTGTGGATGGTTCGGATGTGTTATAAAGTCAACCCTAATATTGTCCTTCAACGTAACATGGTGAGGGATGAATGCACATGAATATTTTCCATATATATATACATATACATATATAGGAGATGCTCCTACGAAAGCATCTCTCACATTACCATGAGAGATAAAGGTGGAGGCCCTCACATTTAAGTTATTAATATTGGATATGGATGTAAGGACCCCCACCTTTGTCTCTTATGGTAAGGTGATAAATGCTCTCACAGGAGCATATATTCATGTGCATCCATCCCTCACCATTGTGGTGAGGGACACTCCCTTTTTGGGAAGTTTCAAATACAAAAGAGAGGTGTACTTCTTTTTTGTACTTCTCTTTTGTACTTGAAACTTTTCAAAAATGAGGTGTTCCTCACCACAATGGTGAGGGATGGATGCACTTGAATATCCCACGTGTATATATATATATATAATCCCATCAACTCTTGTTATGACCGTACGAGGAAGTTCAATGGCACTATGGCAGGTTCTAATGATTTGATCGAAGGAAATCCAACATACGATCAAAATAATGGTGGTTTTTTTGGGTGTTTTGAAAAATACAAAAGGTTTTGAGTTCTTTATAAAAGATATTTTGTGTTTTTCTCTACTTGATTTTTAAGTGGGCTGTATGATTTTTATATAAGTGTTTGGGATTCCACATCGGTTAAGTGTAACCCTTTAGAAGGCTTTATCTGTATTTTCATTGCTTTACATTTTAGGAATTTTTAAGCCTTTTACCATTAGCCTTATACGCATGCCTGAGTCAAGCTCGAAAATGTTTAACTGGGTGCATGTCTGTGACATGCATCTTGCATGATTATCGCGCGATGGAGGGGTAAAAAGAGCGTCTTTTGAAAATTTTATTCTTCCTTTTTTTTTCACATTCGAGACCACATCAAATTTGGGGTCAATCCTATCCCTCTAACCCCTTCATCCGTGGCCCACAAATTAAATAACTTCATATTAAAGGAAAAAATTTGACCCTCAATCCAACGGTCCAATCTATTTGGATAAGTGAAAATTCAATGGGTTAAGTGAGTTCCATTTGTGTGGATGGTTCGGATGTATTATAAAGTCAACCCTACTATATTGTCCCTCACCATGACATGGTGAGTGATGAATGCACATGAATATTTTTCATATATATATATATATATACATGTACATACATATACATCTATGGAAGATGCTCCTATGAGTGCATCTCTCAGCTTACCATGAGAGATAATGGTGGGGGCCCTCATATTTAAGTTGTTAACATTGGATATGGATATAAGGGCCCCAACCTTTATCTCTCATGGTAAGGTGAGAAATGCTTTCACAAGAGCACCTCCCTATATATATATATATATATATATATATATATATATATATATAGGGCCCACCCAGGCATATTTCCTAGTTCCACTACTACGATCCAATCTAAAGACGTGAAATGGATGATTAAAATAGACATTTTATTTATCGGCCATTTGATGGTCTTGAATTGGACAATTCAACGACAATACTCAATAGACACTTTTTGAAGACAACCAATCCTCAAGCTTCTCTGGCAATTAGCATGTCCCAATGACACTCACAAACTATGGTATGTCTCTTAAATTGAAAATAGCATTGCTTTGTTATGCAAGAGAGAGCAGTATAGGATTTAAACCTTTTTGGGGCCTCTTATAGTTGGCTAATTAATATCATGTAAGAGTTGGAAAATATGATGGAGAAAAGAAAATGTTACACTTTAAGAAAATTGAAAATGGTTTGTAACGACCAGTGAGGAAAATATATTTCTATGACCAATTGCAAATGCAGTACAGCATTAAGGGCCTCATTGGGATATAGCTTTCGTCAATGCAGCCCCTTTGAGATTCACTTCATCCCATGATCTAGCATTAGGCTCAATTTTTACACTCATGAAACATTTACTTACTATTGGATTGAATGTTAAGAAAATCCACAAATCAAATCCCATTAAATTTTAAGGATGTTAAATTAACGGTTTAGAATATATGGTGGGGCCGAGTTTTTTGTAGTCCCCTTATAAATGAAGAGACTTTTTCATCTGCAGCCTGCCCATTAATAAACTTGCATCCAAGCATGCCTCATGAACTAAACTACATATAAACTATCAACCCTTCTACATGGACAAACTTTTTGGCCAGAATTTGGGACAAACTCCCATGTGGCACAATCCTAGTGTGCTTTTTCCCGCTCTCTCAAAAGTTGCACCTTTAGGATTGTGCCACATGGGAGTTTGTCCCAAATTCGTGCCAAAAAGTTTGTCCATTTAGACTTTTTGATAAACTATACATAGTTTGCTCGTAGGAGAACATCTCCCAAACAGTGAATCTTCATTATCACATGAATTTTTTCAAGTTTGTGATCCCCCACATGACACGGTATGGTCATGAACGAATGCAGTTTTTTGACGTACATATTTATATGAACCACGTGGTCCACCTCCCCGCATTAACGAAATGTTGGTACACTTGTCCCACCGTGATAATTCCTCTATCATTTCTCATGCCCTGGTATAAGTAGGTATCAAGCCTGTGAAAAATTGGAGAGTCCTTGTCATATTGACAATCAACTATAAAACTTCATTGGACCAAGACCTAATTCTGCTTTGAGGAAAGGTAGAATTACACCAAACATCATATATTTTATACAAAGCCCATTTCATTCAACCATCAATCACACATGTTGTTGGACTTGATCCATTTGTCTAACAATATAAGCATTCTACTAAACTGGATAATTCCTTCGACTCATTTGGGTTACTGACCATTTCACATCAACCTAATTTTTATATATATGAAATGGACTATTTTTAATCGTTGATTGATTTTGACCACTCAACTTTCAATTTTTGAAACTGATTTCAATTGAAATCAGACATTTGATTACCATTTAACTTAATGGACAGTTAATAAATGGTTTTATCAACTTTCAATTTTCGAAACTGATTTCAATTGAAATCGGGCATTTAATTAACCATTTAACTGAATGGGCAGTTAATAAATGGTCTTAAATCTATATGCATTAAATTATTTTTTAATTAGTTTTATAGGTGCTAAATGATTTTAAATCTCTATTGACTGGTTTGCCAAAAAAAAAAATCTCTATTTATTAGGCAATTACTAAATGATTTTAAATCTCTACATTTTATATCCATGTCTTTCACTACCCCACTACTTTCTTCTTCCCTATATTACAAACTAAATGGCTATTAATCTTTTTCTTTCCTACCAATATAACTGATTTTATTTTCTTTCTCATGCCTATTAGTAAACTAACCATGTATGCAATGATGGCGTGACTAGAAAAAAAAAAAAAGTTGTGAGATCTACCTTCAAGATAATAAAATTTTGAAATGCGGTTGGATTATGATACCATTTGAATATTGTTGGTGTATTTCTAATTCTTCTTAAGTGAAAGATGGGTTTAGGGTTTTTATATCTATATTTTAATGGATTAAAGATTGCTTCATAATTTCAATTTATTGTATTTAAAAAAAAAAATCTTTATGTATAAAGAAATGTCATATCTTAAATTTATTATAAATCATATAATATTAATATATATATTTTTTTATAAAATATTTCGCTAGTATATTATTAAGTTGATTACAATCAATTAATTCAATCCATGATGAAAGCAGAATCTAACAGCTGACTTGTCCAAATACGAAGATTCTTAGTGGGAGATGCCTATAGTAAATCCTGGTGTATTTTTACTATAAAATGAGATGGGAATTGAGGAGGTGCCGAAGACTACGGCATCGGTATTGGAAAGCGAAGGGCGTAAAAAAACAAAAAGGCAAGTTCGATAATACCGAGGCGTCAAAAAGCTGTCAAAAGAGTCAAAATAAAACAAATCACAAGACATCATCAATTTATTCTTATATCAGATTTTCTTCTTCTTCTTCTTCTTCCTTTTTTTTTTTTTTTTTTTTTCAGACTTCCAGCGGGTTTGCTACACCATATCAATGTCAACGAGCCGTGCGCACAACGCACCCACCATCTACTTCCGTCCATTCAATTCCAAATCCAATAGGACGTCTAAACGGCGTCGTTGTTTATTTTAATATAAAATGCGGCAGTGGAGTTACTTTAACTCATTATCACCAGCTCATCTTTGGACTTTTAGAATCTCTGTCCTGCGCATTTAATTGCGTTGGATTGACTGATGCGTCCCATTACATAAATGTACATACTGGTTTTCAACTTTGAAGTTTGACTACAAGTCTACAACACGTGATAGCTTTTTTTATTTTTTATTTTTTATTTTCTTTCTTTCTTTGGGACGCCAGCACAAGGGATTCTATTTCATCTTATGGTATGTTTATCAGTTTTGTAATTTGCTTAGTAAAAATAATATAAACTCTTTATTTTTTAGATAAGAAATCACATTAAAAGTATATATTTAAAAAAGATTAAAAAAATTCAACATCCTTTTTTCTACTAAATGACAAAAAAATACTCAAGTTTTATGTAAAAAGTAAAAAGATTCTTTACCATCTTTATTTTCTATTAATTTGATGCTCTATATCACTTTTATTTTAGTAGTAAATTGCCAGACGGAAAATGACACGATTGTGTAACCGTTTTATACTGACAATACATTCAAAACCTAACTGCTGTTCTATCATATTATTTTTTTAATATTTGGTGAAGCTGCTTTTCCATTAGAAAAGGACATAAAAATTTAAAAAAAAAAAATTGACTTTTAAGGAAAAGATTTTTTATGGCAGGAACGAAAAGTTTTCATTTGCAGAGAGTAAAAAGTAGGCGGAACTTTTTTTTTTTTTTTTTGACATATACAGAAGGGTCTCTCTTGCACTTGATGTGAATGGAAAGAGTAAAACTTTTATTTGAGACCCACCTATTGAGAATGTAAGTCATTTAAAATATACATATTCACTATACACCAAATATTCTTAATTTTTACCTAAATAGGAGTTAGACCTAACATAAAATCGAGTATATATTTAAAAATGCAATTAACATGATTGACGTATTATTAATCATATGCATTGATCATATTTTCTATTCATTTGCTTAGTCTCACCACAGTATTAGCTCATATCGGGATAAATTTTAAAGTTATTTGATGCACGGGGAAGACATTTATTCTAAGAAGCTATATTTTTTAGAGACTCAATGGACTCTTTTCCGAAAGAAAGGAAGATATACAGACATTGGGACATGAGAATTATAAAACATCAGGCTATTACATTATGCCAACCTTTAATTCTAAGTTCTCAAATTTTAACAATCATACACTATGAAATTCTTTTTTTGCAATTCATTAGTTTGAATTTTTGACTCTTGCCAATTCACGAAAGAATGTTGTTTTTGTGAAAGGACCAAGGAGTGAGCCACAAAACTTAAAACCATGTTTAAAGGTAACATTTCCAAACAATGGCTTTCTATAAAATTCCAACATAAATGTTATAGAAAGTCCAAACATACATTTTTCATATGTTTATAGAATCTAATTTTTATCATAACAAACTTATACAATGCATACTCATTAAATTTTAAAGCTTAAAACTAAAGAGCTAAAACCTTTTCCTAGAATTCAAACTAAGGTAGTGTTTGGTTCACTGTAATGAAGGTTGTAATAGAATGATCATTCAAACGGAATAATCATCACAACGTTTTGGTTCACAAAAAAGTGACGGAATGACCATTACCTCTGGAATCACCATTCATTTGTATAGAGGAATGACCATTCCACTAGGGAGGTAGAGGAATGGCCATTCCATTCCTTTATAAAATCTTCTTAAGACCAAAATGCCCTCCACCCTCCTACATCCTCCTCCTCCGTCTCCGTCCAACCTGACATCGCCGTCGCTGGCTAGCCTCGTCCCTCCCTCCTCCAAATAAAACCCATTTCCAAATTCATCACCCAAGTCCATATAAAGGGACTTGCAACAACCCCATCAACAAACACCAACAACTACAAGACTGTTCCCCCTTCTTTCCAGAACCCATGAGCTCGGTCCTGCTGCAACCAAGACCGACAATTGGTCATCTTCTCTGGTTCGCAGAAGCTCCAACCCAGGCGGCCGGCTATTCTCCTCCATTCACGGCGAGAGTGCCAGTGAGGATGCAACAAGAAGTTCAACACCCCTTTTTCGGTCCTCTCTTCCTACTTCGGGTAAACCCCAATCAATGTGTGGTGGCCCATGCAGGTTTTGTTGGGGCTCTGACACCAAAAGGGAGGATCAAGCTTGATCCTCGCTGGGCCACACCCTATGGTCGAATGACAGAAACAGAGATCTGAGGCCGAGGTTCAGTCAAATCAGAGAAGAAGTGGGGCTGGGTTCTGTTTACAGATCTCATGGCCTAATTGGAATTGTAGAGAATCTGGACCGGTCTCTGTTGCGCGGAGAAGACAACAGAAGATTATGGGCCTTCGATGTTTCTAGGCAGAAGGGTCTGCGCAGGGTGGGAATTTGCAAAGGGTGGGGGTGGAGGGAGGAAGAGAGCGGGGGGCGAAGGGAGGCCAGCAACCTCTCCTTCCCCGCCGGCGACTTAGAGGGGGGAGGAGGGTATTTTAGTCCGTATTATATAAAATTTACTCCATTTCGGACATCATTCCAGGGTACCAAACAAAAGAACAGGAATAAAAATTCCATTACTAAATTGATTATTCAGTCTAACCAAACGTTGGAATGAAAATGAACATTCTCGCCTTATTCCATTCCAGACTCATTTCACTCTCCATTCCATTCTCGCGTAAAATTATTTCAGCAAACTAAACGCTACCTAAAATCATATCAAACGGAAAGAGAGCGCACGCTAAAACCTTTCCTTAGAATCCAAACACGAGCCCTGCTACTTGTCCCGGGATGACCAAAATACCCTTTTATGTGGAGTCGGGCCGGTCCCGGGACAAGTAGACTTTTTCATCCAAACACATATTGCAATTCATATATAAGTATAACTTTCGAACCCGAACACCGCGTTTGGCAATTAAAATTCAAAACAACCCTTCTACTTGGACAAACTTTTTGGCCAGAATTTTGGACAAACTCCCATGTGGCACAATCCTAGAGGTGCTTTTTCCCTCTTTCTCAAAAGTTGCACCTCTAGGATTGTGTCACATGGGAGTTTGTCCCAAATTCTGGCCAAAAAGTTTGTCCATTTAGACTTTTTGAATTCAAAACGTCAGAATTCCCCACCGATTTTCCACGGATTCGAGAGAAAGGCACCAATGTATATGTACTGTTCTCTCAGACCTGACTGACGTCTATAAGAGGCCAAAATTGAATTGGATTTTATGAAATGGCTCTAGTTATTTAGATAGCAAGTCACACTTGATGCCGAAAGAAAGAAGTTTTCGTTCATTTAAAAACCCGGCTGGGATTTGCATTTCCCTCTTTTCCATGGAAAGAAGAATCTCCAAATCCTCTCCGGTCGGAAACTTGCGACTGTGAACCCTGCTCCGGCCACATCCGGCCGGAAACCCCCGGAAACCAGGTACCTCTCTCTCGCCCTCTCGCTCTCTCGCTCTCTCCAAGGATTTTGGGAGCGAAATCAAATCTTTTTAGGGTTTTGAGAATCTAGGGTTTCGTTTCTTCAACCTGCGAGTTTTCTCCAACGGCTGCGATGAAGCGGCCGAGATCCTACGGAGAAGATCTCGATGACGACTGGGACCGCAGAGACCACGATCTCGACCGTTCCTTGTCGCACCGAAGATTATACCCTAAGCCGGAAAATGGCCGGCGGGGATCGTACGACGACGAACGTGAGGCGTCGAGATCCTCTCGGAAACGGTCCGACCACGAATCCGAAGGTTTTGATCGGAGGAAGGGTTTCGATAGGTATCGGGACCGTTCCGATCGATCGGCGCCTATCTCATCGCCTCGTAGTAGTTACTCCGGCGAGAGGATCCATCGGTCCGAGAGCTTTTCGGTGTCGCGAAGGGAATTCGACAAGAGCTTTTGGACGGAGAGAGATCGGCTGCGGCGGGAGGAGAGCGTTTCGGCGTGGCGGAGGAGCGTGATCGGGAAAGATGCTGATGAGGATCGGGGCTTTGGTGGCGCCAATATGGGGAAAGGGAGTCAGTCCGGGTCCGAGGACAAGGCGTGCCTGAGATCTCCGGCGGGGTCGAGGGAGATTGCGAAGTCGCCGCCCTGGTCCAAGGACTCAGGTAGCGAGCGGTCGAAGAGCGTTGAGTTGAAGAAGTCGGGGGAGGCGCATGGAGAAAGCAGCAGCAGAAGCAGTGAGATGGAAGAAGGAGAGCTTGAACCTGAATCGGATCCGGAACCAGAACCTGAACCTGAAACCGAGTCGAAACCACTCGATGTAGTTGAGAAAGCCGAATGCGAAATGGAGTCAGGGAAAGAAATGAAGTCATTGGATGAAGAGAAGTTGGAAATTGAGGAAAAACGCGACTGTAACGAAAAGCCTCAGCCTCTGGAAGAGGGAATGGTGGAGAATGTGGTCACAGAAGATAAGACCTCGAATCATGAGGATGAGGATGGGGATGCTGTAAATAAATCGGTTGAGAAAGAAGAAGCAGAAGCTAGTGAAGGTGTAGAGAAAGAAGAAACCAATGCTGGGGAAGAATGGAAGTCTTTACCTTCCCCTGACTCTGAAGCCGAAAGTGACAGACGACGAGAGGAACAAAATGAGGAAACCGATCTCGAGAAGCGATCGACTTCAGAGGTGGGATGTAAACAACAGAAGGGTATTGATCCCAAAGTCAAAGCAGAAGAAGATGATTCGGAAGCTGCAGATGAGGTTAAGATGGCTAATGTAACCTTGAGCTTTTTATCGGATAAGTTAAATGGGAATTGCAAGGATAAAGGTAAAGGCGTGGCTGTTTATTCCTCTAATGACGGAGATTCTTCTGATGATGGTGGATGGCTGGAAAGAGATCTGTTGAGTGGCACTGGCAGAGAAATTGATATAGAAGGACCTAGCTGTAGAGGCTTCGAGTTGTTCTTCTCTTCTGATGCTACAAGAGCAGAGAAGGCGAACAGATCAGCAGTTGTAAATCTGAATGAAGACACTAAGTTGTCATTGGAGCCGCTTCAACTTTCTCTTGGGTTGCCTAACGTTTTGCCCGCACTTGATTCGCAGAATCCAAAGCAGGCAGCTGAGTCTCAAAGCTGTGCCCCTAATTCCCCAAGTCATGGGAGGAGTGTGCAGTCAATGCCTACCACTTTCTGTACAGGCTCAGATGGGTTTACTGCATCCATTTCATTTTCAGGTTCTCAGCAATTTGTCCATAACCAGAGCTGCTCTCTCACACACAACTCATTCGAGAACTATGAGCACTCAGTTGGCAGTCGTCCTATATTTCAAGGAGTTGATCAAGTGCCGCAGGGTGGCAGTTGGCAGGGACTGTCGTCGAACGAGCTGAAGTGCAAGGAAGTTCCATTGTTTCAAGGAATGCTGCAGAATGGAAATGGGACTCTTAATGGATCTCATGCATCACAAGGTCATTTTGTGCAAGGACACCGGACTCGTAAATTGTCGGAAGTAAGTAACCGAATACCGAATGGCCTGGATCAGCAGTTGAGTCTTTCGCGACAACTCTCAGGACAGCTGAGGCATGATGGAGCTAGGTCCCCCTCTCATAGTGTGGGCTCTCGTGAAACTAGATCAGATCGTAGCATGGATAAGAAGAAGGTTATGAGAGAGAGTAATGGTGGTGATTTGTTAAGGACAGGTCAGAGAGAGATGGAAAATATTCTTAATAGCACCGACGGTGGTGTGAGGATCGTTGCCCGCATAATTTCAGAGCCAATACAAATTATGGCTAGGGAAATCCAAGAAATGGCGGAACAGTCCATAACTTGTCTAAAGGAGAGTGTCTGTGAGTTGATAGATAAAGAAGAAAAGCGAGGTCAGCTCTGTGCGTTTCAGGAACGACTTTGGAAGAGGTCTGACCTTACACCAGAGGCACTGGCAAATTGCCATCGAACTCAGTTGGAGATTTTGGTGGCCCTTAAGACTGGTCTTCGAGATTTCTTGAGGGAGACAGATCGTATCCCATCTTCTGACTTAGCCAATATCTTTCTGAACTTGAAGTGCAGAAATCTTGCATGTCGGAGTAGCCTGCCTGTGGATGATTGCGAGTGTAAGGTTTGCGTTAAGAAGAATGGCTTCTGCAATGCTTGCATGTGTTTGGTTTGTTTGAAGTTTGACATGGCATCTAATACCTGTAGTTGGGTAGGCTGTGATGTTTGTCTTCACTGGTGCCATATGGACTGTGGGTTAAGGAATCGTCACATCAGAAATGGACGGAGTGCCAGCGGGACTCAAGGTCAAACAGAGATGCAATTTCACTGCATTGCTTGTGGTCATCCATCTGAGATGTTTGGCTTTGTAAAAGAAGTATTCAAAACTTGTGCAAAGGATTGGAAGGCTGAGACACTTTGCAAGGAACTTAAATATGTGAAGAGGATCTTTCGTGCCAGTGACGATCTACATGGGAAGCAGATGCATGATGTGGCCGCTCGGATGCTGGAGAAGCTGGAAAATGGATCTAATCCTTCAGACGTATATGAGTATATGATGACTTTTTTGACTGGTAAGTTGTCTTTCTGCCACGTATAATTATTGGGATTTTTTGGACATTTGTGGTTAATCTAGGAACACTTTGATACTTTCTTTGTGGTGCTTTGAATTCTTTGTTTCATCCTTTTATTAATGTTTTCTTTTGAGCATTGGCCCCATAAGTCATAAGTGCATTCTATATCTGGGCTAGGGTGCCCTGTTATGCCTTTTTTCTTTGAAGGCTATACTCCAATGTGCACTCACCTTTTTTTTTAATAATGAATGTTAATGTACGAAGCGCACTTCCCTTGAAGCAGAGCTTTTTTTTTTTTGGGCAACTCATCCATAGCATGCACGTCATATGTTTGTGCAAATCCAGGTCACATAAATCATGGGTCCCACTATGAATGGACTAAGGCTGAAGGACACGTCCAAGTCAGCCACTTATTGGTGTTCATCGCTGGATATCTAATAAGTCAGTTGCCAGGAGTACAAATTCAACAGAAATCGTACTGTGGATATTGTTTGGACTATACTCATCAGCAAGGAGGCCTGTAATTTGATTTTCTTGAATTGACATCCGTATTTAGTATTTACCAAATGACTGGAGGAAGAAACACTTGCGAATCTTGGCCTTTGCTTAATTAACATCCAATTCACTTCAGCTGTTGCTTATATCAAATAACACAACAATGTACTTATTTTTAATACTCTCTCTGCCATAGTTATGCCTCAACACAGTGGCGGAGCCACATTCTCTGCCATAGTTCATTCTCCAATAAGTTTGTGTGCATTGTGTTCTCAAAAAGAAAAAAATAAAAAGAAGAGTATGTGTGCATTGCATTGCTTCTCCTTCTTTCCTTTTTTTTTCCCTTTTTTTATTGAGTGTATTATTTAGATCCACTCAAGTTTGGCACACATAAGTAGCACATTTTAAATACTTGTCCATTTAAGTTGTCATCAGATCTCAGTTTTTGAACATTTAATTTTAAGCCTGAATTAAATTAGATCTAATCTAAGTCTTTGGTAGGACATTTCATGTGGCTAAAACTAGAGGTGCTTGAGAGTTCTCTACACTAATTACATGCCCAAAGGTTTCATCAACCATAGCATGTTTGTCGAAGTAGTGAAAGATTTGAACTCTAAACAATGGGCCAAAGATCAAGACTATTTGTGAACATCATCCCCATAATATGACGTTCAAGAAAATAAATTAATTTGATTTTTTGGTATTTATAATCATTTTCTTACAAGTAAATATACTAAAATTAAGCAATTTGTAATTCTTCTCTAATCTTCTAGAGCCATTATTAGGTGTTGTTGGATGTGGAGAGCAACACAAATTCATCAATTTTATCCTGTTTGACGAATAATCAAATAACTAGTTAATTGGTAAAATTAGATTGAACACACAATTTCAAAATTTCAATATTATGTTAAGATGTTTTTTTAATTTCTCAGTAAGAGAACCCTAGACTCCTGGTAGTTGTTTTCTATGTTTTTGTGATTGTAGTTGATCTTGAACTTTTGTTGAATCCCCTAAGATATTATCAAAAGGAAAATGTTATTGGCATGTTATAGATCAAAATTAATGCTTGGGAGTGACAAATGTATTACAGGCACAGCTGCTGTTTTATTACTGAATCAACCACCACACCCCCGCTCTCTCTCTCTATATATATATTTATGACGATGAATTATCCATAAGAGCAGCTGTAGAATGTAACAATTAAGTGGGACATTTTCTTATATTGCAGTGTAATCTAATTTACTCTGATGTGTTGGGAGAATGAAAACCATGTCACGACTTTTGTGGCCATAAGTCGTTCTTGTCAAAATGTAGAATGCAAATTGTTATTGTGTTTTTATTTATGCATGCCGGTTTATAATATATATATTTTTTATCGTTGATGTGTCATGATCTTCAGACCTAGCAAAAATCTCATTATCCCCCTTTTTTGTTTCTCTTTTCTAATTTTAGAAGGTGATTCCAAGATTGGGATCAATCCTCCAAGTTCATCGTCAAAGGATCTATCCCATAGGTTAGGAGAAGGGAGTAATGGTAAGGTTGGTCCAAGCCTGGACACCAAGTGGCTGAGATCTATATCTGCAGAGAAAGCTCTTCCCATTGAAAATGCAGGCAGTATTCTTCCCAGCTTGGACTGGGAAAGGATAGGCAGGCAAACTGAAGTCAAGGAGTTACAATTGCATGCTGGAAAGAAGCCTGTAGCTGATGAGTTGGAGAGCATCGTGCGAATCAAACAGGCAGAGGCTAAAATGTTCCAAGCACGTGCTGATGATGCAAGGAGGGAAGCTGAAGCCCTGAAGCGCATTGCAGTAGCCAAAAATGAAAAAATTGAAGAAGAATATGCAAAACGAATTGCAAAGTTGCATTTGGTTGAAGTTGAGGAAAAGCGCAGACAAAAGCTTGAAGAACTTCATGCCCTAGAAAAGGCACATTGTGAGTACTTCAAGATGAAGAGGAGGATGGAAGCAGATATTAAGAATCTGCTATTAAAGGTGGAAGCCACAAAGCGTAATCTCAGTTCATGACATGTATGGCCACTGGAGAGAATGTTGGATCCCAGTGATGTGCTATTAATCTCAGGTAACTGTACCTTGGACATTTTTGGATGGTGCTCCATATGCAGAATGTAGGATTCAGACGTTTCATCCATTTTACCTTCTTTACTGCAGTTCAGGTTTTATTGTATACAATTGCTCATCAGATTAGATTTTTCTTATTTTTCTTGTTTTTCTTTCTTTGGTCCAACTCGAGTCTGTACATAAACACTTTAATTTCTTGTGCTATTACTCTTTTCCTTGTATGCCAGTAAATTGAAAGAGGATATAGCTCATCACTTTGAGACTTCAAGTGCCTCATATGCCTTGCGTACATAGCAATATTTCACTGGCAGTCTGGTATCATATTCTTACTGTAAGAGCAATGGTTCTATGAACCTCTGAGATAGCAGGAGGGGAGAAAAGCAATGAGTAACTATGGCATCCACCATACAATTCAAATTGATTACTTGATTACTGGTTGCCAACTCATCTATCTATCGCAATCGTCTTGAATTGCATGGCGAATGCATTAGTGGTGCCATAAAACTAGTTGTATTTGATTGTCTTTCCATTACCAATGATTTTTCCTTTTTACCTTTGTTTTTATTGAGCAAAAAAAAAGCCATTTTTCGTGCCTCTTAATATTGTTCTTTGCTTCCTATGGATCTGCAGGTGCTTTTCAATGAGGTATAACTATATGACTATAATTTCTTTTCATTTTCCCTCTTAAATAACAGTATTGTTTAGTTATAATCTGTTTTAAATTTGAAATTTGTGGTTCTTTTCTGGGCAGGCATTTCTATTGTCATCAGGATTATTATTGTGGTAGTGGTGGTTCCAGACTGTATTATCTTATCACTTTGTTCTTGTTAATATTAATTTACCTGTAGAATGCCTCATCTCTATATTCTATTTAAATTTACTACGGGTACAATTGTGGTCGTTAATAGCGATAACTAGTACAGTAGGACTACCAAGTTCTTTAGTATTGGAAATCAGTGATTTGCAGCTACAATTTTTTCTTTCAGTAGAATGTGCTGGAATTTGATGTTTGAGGATAGTGCTTGGCTCGTTTGCATCATTCACATCATCCAGATATGATTTTGCCTCTTCATTGAAGAATAATTGTGATAAATGGACACAATATACTTTATGTTGTATTACCTTTCCATAGCATACTGATTACCATTCTTCACTATTGGTGCTTGATTATTTCGCTTCACCCTGATGCTTCATCGTGTCACACTTGCAACTCCTTCCAAATGAAAGTTAACATTCAATTTGGTATCCATTTTTCTTGTGCACTTGCATCAATTGAGGTAAAAGCTTGTCAAGCAACAATAGTAATGGCCTCTTCCACTAGCAGCATGATAATTCTATCTCCATTTTGGAGTCATGGATGTTTAACTTAGAATTCTTGAATTCATTCAATGAAAGCCATTGGATTGTGAAGGTTATCACCAGGTCAGTGCTTTGCCAAGCTTGACATTCTTGATAACAAATAATGTCAAGGAGTGAGCAGATGTTCTTTGAATATTATCTGTATTGTATTGCATCCATTGGTACAGTTCCTTTCAGCTGAAGATTTGGTTGCATGATTATCATGTCGGTAAATTTAATATCATTGTTCTGAAAATTGAAATTGTATTGCAAATCTTTCAAGGGGTGGGTTCAAATTGAAAAGTGTGCGCTCGTGCAATAAACATTGACGTATTAGGAAATATAACCTATCAACTTAAATGATTAGGATGTATCGCTTAAAGTTGAAGTGATTCAAGAAAAATAAATGAGAAAATCCAAAAAAAGGAAAAGGATGGAATATAGGGTGAAACTCATTCATACAGCTAGAACACATTAATGGCATTCATATTCCTTGTTTCTCTTAACACTATCAAAATCCTGTTAATTCTTAAGATGCTTCTTTAATCACTAGAGAAACTCTCGAAGATGGAATGATAAAATGAAACGTAGAATGAGAACAATGACTAGAAAGATTCATTTGGCTATTGCCATACCCACCCAAATTATTTGCCTAAACTGTGGGATTCAATATGAGCAATGGAATATAAGTTTCACACTTGAATCCTAAGTTTTACCTGTAATAGCATTTGTTGTACAGATGTGAATCTTTTTCTCTAGGATTCAATACATATCATAAGATTTGTCTCCTAAATTCTAGGAGTTGAACAGTTTAAAATATAAGCTTTTTGCACAAATGTGTTGTATGCTTGTATAAAGCTCCAGCAAAACCTGTTCTGATATCTAACTATTGATACTTGTATGCCACAAAATGCCTATTTGCACAGATGTGTAGCCGTTCATGTTGACCGGAGAAGTGTAAGCAAAAAACTGGCTTGAGAACGGCATCAGAGGCATTACTAATGGTAATTGTATCAGTATTCATTGCTATCTGAAGTTGAAATGAGATTTTGTATGATGCTGACGACATATTATATTCAATTTAACAAAATGAACCCATTACTATTTTCTAATTTCGAGAGACATGTTCATTTATTGCAAAAAGGATTCAGACACGTCAGTCTAATAATGCTTGTGTGGAACAGCAAACAAGGCCAGTCAGGTTTGATGCTTAGTATTTGGAAATTGGAATTGATACAAACAAAGCCTCTTGTTGACGTTCCTCCAGTGGTTCTCTGACTTGTCCAGTGAATGCCTTTCAGTATGGCATCATCTTAATAGGGAGTTCCATGCCTCATGATGTTCATATCCTGTGTTGGTCAGATTCCTTTGTGATGCTCCAGTTCTAACAATGGTTTGAGGCTAGGAAAGGAAACATAGCCTTCAAAAATTCCCATTCTAAGGCATCATGCTCTGCATCAGATTCTTCATGATGTGGGCTGTGTTCTGAACACCCCACTCCCAAAACTGAATGACTAGCAGTAGTACACCAAAACCCAATTACTACAACTATTAGTAATGACTTCTGATTCTTTGTTTTCTCCAAAGAGGTTGTCTTTTGATGGATTTACATAGCATTTTGGTGGTCTCTCCAAAGAGGGTTTTCTGGATGCAAATTGATTTACATTGATTTGTGGTTGAATTTGGCACATCAGCCTTTTTTGCTGCTTTCTGTAAAGAATTAATTAGTTCTAGTACTTTAGATGCGACGCCCTTTTTTACTTTTTTTTTTGTGTAAGGGAAAAATGAGTTGGTTCCATGGAAAGTTAGGAATCAGCAGATTCTTGGAGAAGCTTGTGGAAGTGCAGGATCAGATGTAGTGGAATCACAGACACAGGCTGCTACCTCTCCATGTTTATTTTAGCATCTAAGCGTAAAAGAAAACTTTTGTTTCCATTATTCACTTTCCTACAGCTTCTCTTCAACGCTACAGAATACTAGTTGTTTAAGGGCTGGAGTCTTGGTCTAGTGGATAAGGGATGATTTTCCTCCATCTCCACAATGGGTTTGTCCTAATAATGACAACAGTATCTTTGAAACAATTATGGTTGCATCCAAATTGTCATTAGTCCGTCAGTTCGTATTCCCTAGAAGAATTTAAGTTCCTTGTCTGATTCTTATATGTCTTTTGTGGGAGAAGATTCTTCTTAGACTAAACTTGTTGGTGCGCATGATGAAAAAAAATCCAGAATCCAGTAGGGAGGGGCAAGTGGATAGACTGGGCTCTGGGTCCCTACCGACGTGGGGACTGTGGACAGGACAAACCAGTGTGCATCCTGTGTTGATGATAGAGTAGTGTAGGAAGGGCTACAATTTGATTGGTCTATATATAGACCTTAAGGCTTGTTCGTTTGCATGGAATTGAATTTCTAGGAATCCTAAGAAACGTATTTAATAAACCCAATCAATATCGGCCTGAGTGATATATATAATAATGATTTATTAAATAATCTTGAATTATATATTGTATAATAGATGGGCTAGAGTTTGGGACTAGATAGACCACGGGGCCAAACCAAAACCAGCCTGTTATTTGGAGAAGCTGTGGTCAATCACTCTTTAATTACTTTTCCATTTTGCGTCTTCTCCCTCTAAGAGAAGTTGGCATCTACCAATATCGATTTAATCAGAAAGAACTTTATTGAGCTACCACTTATCTCAAAACCAATTGGTGATGGGAAACGGCACAACAATAGTTTTATGATGAGGGCGAGGGCTCGACTACAATTATGACCGCTCAAGAGTGAGGGTGGACGTTCACCTCAACACAGTCTAAAATTAATCAGTCAACTATGAATTTCATCAGACAAAACCGAAGCCCATCCGGCCCCCAGCAGGGTGCTAAGACTTATTTATTCAAATTTAGGGAGAAACTAAGCATTTAAGAATCAGTACTAGACTTCACTATATGATTCTGGTGGCTGAGGGGGTACATGGCCACCGGAGGTCCTGCCGTAGGAGGCCATGCGTGAAACTTCTCATCTGTTGCATCCCACCATTCCTTACCAGTAACAGTTTTTGGAGTGGTGCCTGAAGTTTCAGCACACAAGAAGAAAAATCAAAGAAAGCTATCAGCAGATGAGCAATGTAGGGACATTTTGCCTCGTGGAATTTTCGTAGTAAAGTGGGTCCTTTTGATATTAAAAAAAAGAAGAAGAGTTGAAAGAGGTGAGTGAAGGATGAAAGGGAAAGATGGGACCCTTGTTTTCCTAGGAATTGATTCATTAGGGTTATGACTGGGTCATCATTTCTTGGAATTTGACTTCATTATTTGATGACCCTTATATGGATCTTCACCTTTAATCCTTTGATTTTGGCCTCTTTGACAGGAGTACGTTGCTTAGAATTCCTTGAAATCGAATACTGAGCTAAGAATATGCCATGATGTTTCAACCATGACTGTTCTACCTCCAAATATCTTCTTCTCACTTTTCAGCAACAAAGAAATCCAAAGCATTAGCCAATTGCACCAGCAGCTGCCACAGATGCATTGTGACTTCTAATGTTAGTAAGAAGGCAATTCATGGCAATGATGGACGTGGTTTTGCTTCATGTAATTGAATACACACGAATTGTAAGGCTTGCATTTCTAAAAATGGTTTAAATTCAAAAAACAAATGTGAGTTTTCCAATAATGAGCATCAAATATATCTCCCCTCTAATGAAAAATGAAATAAGGAAAGGGGTATGAAATGAATATCTAGCCATCATTCTGGTAATTCAAATCCTAGGAAAGTGAGTGTTTTATTTGCATTTCTACATCATATCCTTCAATCACTCACCTGTTTAATAATTTTTTGGTGGAGTTCATTCAACCATAAATTCCTATGTATTCAATTCCTATACATTTGTCAAACTAAGACCCAGCAATAAAAATGGTATTATTATATCATGCTACATGGCAATTATGATTGTTCACATTTGTGCCAAGCACTCATATATGCTGGTGAAGCCCATCATTCAATCATTATTCAAGGCACGTTATTTTCATGCTGCCGGATTCACCTAGGATGGGTAATGTTCATATGCAGTACAGCGCTGGGGCCCACTTAGAGCATGCCTATTTTTTCATTTATTTTCTTCCTCTACGGTTTTGTTGGGGGGGTGGGGCGCAAAAAAATCAGCCCCGTCAGATCATCCTATCCCATGATTTATTAGCTTAAAAGCTTACTTTTTAGGTATAGATTTTTCTCAAATTTAATCTAGTGGCGAGTAATGGTTCAAAGAGTGTAAAATTGGACTTGGTGTCAGATCATGAGATGAAAAGATGTGCACCAATAAAAAAAAGGGCCCAAGCAGGCCACACCTCGTAGGAGAATATTTTCCTGCATAGACATTTCAATTTCAATGCCCCATTTCTTTTCTTTTTTTCCGGAAAGTTTTTTTTTTTTTTTGAAGGTTTCAATACCCCATCTCTGTGCTTGGCTGATTTGAAGGATTTCAAGGCAAAGGATATCACCATCATCAAGCTTCATCATTTGGATCGACCATGCAAGGTATGCTTATGGTCTAAGCGTTTATTTTGTTTGTTGATTTCATAGATATATATCAGTTCAATTAGAAACAGTATTATGTATCATTGCCCATATCATGGTATCAAATATATGGAAAATATTCATATGAGAACCATGTGCCCAGTTCTTATGATGATGATAATAAATGAGACCCTCTCGCTAAAAAACTTTGTTAAAATCTACGACTTTGCAACTCATCTACCTAGGATCACATTTGTTAGTTTTATTCTTGTACTCTATCATAGATGCAAACCCTATATAAGCTATTGATATCAATTTCAAAATATTTGATTTAGCTGTAGCTTATCTGGTTAGGAACACCTTACACACCCATTAGAGGTGATTATGTGAATTTCAACTGCATCCAATGAAAAAAGAAAAAAAAAAAAAAAAAAAAAAAACAAGGAGACAATATGCACAATTTCAAATTATGAGTTGGAAAAGAGATAAAAAGAATGTCCTCACCTGATGCTCGGCTGATCAAGGACGTGTAGTGTGTGCAGGTGCATGAATTCGAGTCATTTGTAAAGACAAAATATACTAAAAAAGACAGAGAAGAATAAAAAGAAACCAACAAATACTAAGAACATTGAGAAATCTACCAATACCAATACCACTAAAATAGACCTGAAGCCTGTGTTCAGATGTTAAACAAAAGAGATTCCAGAGACTTGAGTCCTGTTTAAAAGATGAGATCAATTGGAGAACATGAAAAGATGGGTGAAGGGATTTACCCCCAAGATTGCAAGGTTACAATGCCTCTCTCTGCTTCTCTCTTCCAAGGAGCTTTCTCCTGATTCCTGATTACTACAAAAATGGTAAGCCTCAAAAGTCAACAAATAGCACAAGTGTATATATATTCATTGAACGAGGCCAACAGGGTGATCTGTCCAAATTGGATACTTGGCATGCTTATTTCTCTAAATGGTAGAATGAGAAGAAGAGAGGATCCTGTGGGCCCACTTCAATTACCCACATGAGATGGTGTTTTAATCAATGTTCTAAAAATAGGACCAGCCATTGATCAGGTACAGCTTAGGGTTGGTTGAACCTGGTCTAATCAGTAGAACAGTGACATCAGCATGACATCACACACAAAAAAAATGGAGCAGCAGGATCATCACTTCTGGGCCGTCCATCATGCTCCCAATTGAAGGAATTGTGCCGATATTCTGTTGGGCCATAGAGCATTTGGCCCATCAATGTTGGGCCCCTCTAAATTGCATCGTGCACCTTGCCATACTAGAATCAAATATTTGTTTTTATGGACAGCCATTGAAGGCTTTGATAGATGCACAAAAGGGGATGGATCCAGGATGTTTAATTAATGGACCACCACTTCAATTAGCTAAGGCACTCCAATTTGTGCTGTCATACAACTGCCAAATCCAGTGCATTGAAGACAATGAGGTCGACCTAAGCTGATGCCTATCTATAAAAATCTAATCTGGTTGAATAAATGCCCTCTCTTGTTTAATATATGAGAAAATATCATTTCAATTAAGTGTTGATCCCACCACCTGATTACATAAAAACATGTCCAAAAGGATTGTTTATACATGATCATCCTCATGGTAGTCTCACCTCCTTTTAAAGTGAAATTTGGGAAAAGACCTAAACAAAAGCAAGTCATTTATCTCAAGGGGTTGATTTTTTAGTAAGTGCCCGCATTGTGTAGCCTAAAAATTCTTTCCCGAGTCTAAAGGGCCTGTTTGTTTCATGAAATTGAATTCCTAGAAATCCGAAGATTCAATTTTTTTCTAAGCCACTAAAACATATAAAGGGATATTAAAAGAATGACCGTCTAATAACCTCCCATGTTGGAAATTGAGTAAGAAAATATGAGAATTGAATACCTGAAATCCCAGGATAGTCGAGGTCCGATCTACAACCCTCCATTATATCTGTCACCCTCCATCACCTCACATCCTTCTACTATCATCTCTTTACTAATTCCAGAGCTCATTTGACCATGAATTCCTATGTATTAAATGCAAACGAAAAGACCCTTAATGTTAACCTTTGAACTGGTTAGACCTTTTTTTTTTTTTTTTTTTTTTTTTTTTTTTTTTTGTAAACAAGTGGTTAGACTTATCATAACCTTACAGATTATTAATAATTTTCATTGATCATATTATTAATCATATACTCCATATATGACCGGCCCAACTCTTGCCGGTGTATAAGATTGGATCATCCCGTAGTCAGGAAGGGCATTCATTTTGAGTGGCTTAGTTTTTCAATAGGTGAGTCTCCCAGTAGAGCTCCACTTGGCATTAAATCCTGTTTATCTGACATGTCTAACTGTTGGCAGATTATCAAACAAAATCAGATATGCAAAAGGCGAAGCAGTACATTAATATTCTGAAAACATAAATGCAACTACAAAACCACATTTTTACTGAAAACTCACGAGTACATTGCTGCATAACCATCAGCTTCTTTTGAGGTAATCACGAGCAATAACAATTCACATTTGTGATGATTTTGCATATCTCTTCTCAGCTCCAGATAAATATTGGGATCAGCATTACTAATCATATGATGATAGGCATCAAATCTAGAAGAAACCCAAAAAATGCCTACCCTATTTAAGGTCCCAGCTCCCACCATGTTAGCCGGTTCCACTCTCAGATCAATGCAGAACATGCATATATGAAGACTCTTCAGAAACCACCTATGTAACACAAGAAGATTATCTGAAATATAACTGACCCAACTATCATATTCTCAAAGATATTCTCTCAGCTTTTAAATTTACCCCTTCTCTTTTTTCTGGCAATGCCTAAGCCTAACTAATAGTTGAATTTGTTTATCAGAAACTCCATGCATCAGAGTATCAGAAGTTCACAGCTACCTGACTCTTGATCCCCCCAAATGTGGATTAAACACCATCACTCTTGATTTACTTCGAGGAGCATCTCCACGACTTTCTTCATTTTTGGCCGTTTTGCTGGTGTGGTGTCACTGCAAAGCAAGGCAATCTTCAGAACTCCAAGCATTTGTTTCCTCCATGCAAAGGATACTGTACTCAGTCTTGAATCAAGTATTTGTTCTGGTGTCTCTCCCCTTGCAGGTGCGCCTTGAACCCATTTCACTAGATCAAGCCCTTCACCAAAGGCCTCATCGACTGGCAATCGGGTTGTAAGAATTTCAAGCAACACGACACCATAGCTATAAACATTTCCAGGAGCTGTGACTTGCATTGTATAAGCATATTCTGATTGAAAAAGAAAAAGAATGAGAAATAGGCAATTGTATGTGAAATATGGTGTATGTTAGAAGTATTATAAGCTGTTTGAAAGAAAAAATAGCATTATTTTTCTTTGACCCACAATGGTATGGGTGGGGGCATACACGTTTCATAATTTTATTTGCTCATCTGGTGGGCCCCATTTGTTAGGTATCCCCTTGCAAATTGACAATTACAGCAAATCACCTATATTTAGGAATGGCAGAATTAACAACATTTCAGCCTTTCTTGCATCCTTAACAGGGCCCATATAATGAATGGTTTGGCTCACTTAAGGTTTAGGATGCACAGATTGTCTGAATCAATATTGCATATTCCATCTATTTGTAAAGGGGAAACATTAGACAGCAAAATTCCTAAAAGACTGATAAATTAAGAGCATTACCTGGGGGGATATACCCAAATGAGCCGGCCACTGCGCTGATACTTGCAGTGCCTTTGGATGGATCCAAGAGCTTAGATATCTCAATCTCACCAATCAAAGGTTTGAGATTGGCATCTAAAAATATGTTACCCGAGGAAATATCCAGATGGATAATCGCCACATGATGTAGGAATGCTAAACCTTCTGCTATTCCAATGGCAATGGAGAGCCTCCTAGGCCAGTTGGGTTCAAATTCGGTTTTAGTTCCATCATGGAGAAGTTGAGCTAATGTCCCATTAGGCAAGTGGTCATGCAGCAAGAGGGCTACTTCTTCATAGATCACAAAACCAATAGGCCTCAACAGATTGTCATGGCAGAGCCTCCCTAGCCTCTCAAGCTCCCTAATCATTTTGCTCTGGTGATGAAGTACTGTTCTATCAACCGATTTCAGCCTTTTCACTGAGAGAACCAATCCAGACGGCATAACCACCCTATAAACAGTACTGAAAGTCCCGCTGCTGATCTTATTCGCATCCTTCATGGTCGCTTTCACTATACTCTCGAAATCTACAGCTTGTTTCAAGTTTTCGACAAAGATGCTGCTTGCTACAATTGATGGAGAGCTAGTGTTATCATCTACCGCAACAGAAGCAGCTTTTGCAGCCATTTCTTGCTTTTCCCTCATCATGAACAGAAGAACAACAATTATTACTGCAACAAAAACAGTCAAACCAGAACCCACAACTGCCAAAATAATCCTGTAAGAAACCTTGTGGTGGTTGAGCCCACCACTGGAACCGAAAGAACCTCCACAAGAGCTCAATGGATCACCACAGAGCCCTTTATTTCCCGAAAAGCTTGAAGTCTGGCTCTTCTGGAATGGCCCAAAGGTGGGGATCTGACCTATGAGAAGATTATTTGAAAAGTTCACATCTATCAAGCTCATCATGCCTTTAAGTTCGGGTGGAATGCTTCCAGAGAGCTGATTGTTAGAAAGATCCAAGGAAACCAGCTTGTCAAGCCTCCCCAACTCATGTGGGACAGGTCCATGCAGATGATTGAAGCTCAAATTCAAAGCTATTTGCAAGTTCTTGATCTTACCAATCTCAGGGGGGATGGTGCCAGTCAGATAGTTACTACCCAGTTGCAACACGAGCAATCTTACACAATTCCCGATCCCATTTGGTATTTCTCCTCTTATAGAATTCTGATCCAGAAGCAGATATTGCAATCTTGACATGTTGCAGAGGTCCTCTGGAATGCTACCATTAAGTCTGTTACTGCTCAGGTCGAGCTTGCTAAGGTTCTTGCACCGGAGAAGAGACCTCGGAATGTCACCAATGAGACTGTTGCCCGAAACAATCAGTTCCTGCAGGCTTACAAGCTCTCCAAGCTCCATCGGAACAGTACCAGTAAATCCATTAGAGGCCAAGTTGAGAAGCGAGAGGTTAGAGCACTTTGAGAATTCAGGGACGATCTCGCCAGATAGAAGGTTGTTATTAGCTTCATAGTATGTTAGACTACTGGCATTGCCAATGGCTATGGGTATGCTTCCAACAAGCCTGTTGTTCCCAATTCGAAGATTTGAGAGACTGGGGCAGTTCCCTACAGCTTCAGGAAGGCTTCCATTCAATCTGTTCAATGTCAACACCAGAATTTCCAGCTTTCCGGAAGCGAAAACACTCTCCGGTATGGGTCCTTCTAGCTGGTTGGAGTGAAGGTTTAACACTTTGAGTTTGGAAACTAGGCCTAGATTTTCAGGAATTCTACCACTTAAGTAGTTTTCATATGCGCTAAACACTCTGAGGTTTGTTAAATTGCCTACCCAATGAGGGATAGATCCATTCAGCATATTCCCAGACAGCAGAAGTTCCTCCAATCTTTCTAGATCCCCTAACTCATCAGGGATTTTGCCAGTGAGCATGTTATTAGAAAGGTTTAGCGATCGGAGGTTTTGAATACTACCCAACTCCAAAGGAATCAAGCCTTCAAACTTATTCAAAGATAAATCAAGAAACTCAAGCTCACTTAAGTTCCCAAAAGCAGACGGAATTGAACCATGGAAGAAATTGTTGGAAAGGTCTAACCACTTCAATGTAATGAGCAGAGAGATTACAGAGAGATTACCTCTGAGTTCATGATGAGGAAGCGCAAGCTTTTCCACTGAGCCGTTTGAGTTGCAGTGTACTCCAATCCATTTGCAGTAATCCGAGCTGTTGGGGTCCCAGCCTGGTACAAGGAGATCTTTCTGAAGAGCCAACATGGTTGAAAGATCATGTTGCTGAGAAGCCACAAGAATGAGGCATCTCAACAGAAGGCCAACCACTAAAAGTGAAGAGGAGGAAACAGATGCCATTGGATTCCTGCAGAACAGATCTTTTTCCTTCTGCAAAAACAGTTCTCCTCACAATACTGAGAAGGAAGCAATCGAGAGAAGGGAAGCTCCTGCAAGTCACAGAATCAAATCCACTTATCGTGTGCACAATTTATGCTGGCTTTTTCATAAACAAGGCCTGGATTACAAAACCCAAAATCAGAGCTTATTAAGGAACTCTGATTTTACTTCTGGAACTTGGGCAACTCCTTTTGGAACAATAGGAATTCAATAAACCCCAGATCTTCCTTTCCTATGGAAAACTGAAGATTTTGGTGAAAACCCAATTCTCTGTTCTCAGAACTTCACAACTCCAACACCCCACTTCCCTGAAAAGCTAGAGCTTCTTGATTGAAAACCCAGAAGTCTGCTATCAAAACTCCTCCACACCAAAATGTCCAACAATCCTGAAAGATCAGAGCTTTTAGTGTGAAACCCACTTCTCTTATCAACTCAAGGCTACAAGATCAAGTCCCCTGCTCCCAACACTCACTTCCCCTAATGCCCTTTTGTTTAACAAAGGCCAGAAACAAAGCAACCCATTCCCCAATTTCCACAAATATCAGAGATACATGGAATATTCACAAACCTTTTTCACTCAAAAAAGTCCCACATTCAATCAATAACCCATAGACTTTAATGCCCAAATCTCTCTCAACCCACAAAGAGTCACACTACCCTTTTACCAATAGTCCAGGCATTTGGGTACACATCTGTTTCCCTTACACGGATTGGAAACCTTCTGATTCATGTCCAAAAACAGCTAGTCCAATGAACTCAAAACACTTGTTTTTAGATGATCAACAAAGACCTCACTTTTAAGCTCTGTGAACAAGAAGCAACACCAAATCCCCCTGCCCAAAAACAAGTGTATTGACAAAAAAACCCTTTTTCCAAGAGCAGAACAAGGACTTGGCCTGGCTCTGCTCACATACCAGAAGTAAGAAATTCATGGGTACTTCACTACTTTGTGCATAGTAAAGAAACAGGACGGAAAATGATTCAGTAAACTCGGCTCCACATATGCTGCCATAGAACCTCCTTATGCATGCACGTGGGCCGTGGCATGCGAAGGAGTGAGGAGAAGCAACGGTATAACTAGCAATAGTGTACCAGTTCCAACTACTTCCAACTGTTTGTATTTGGAGGTGTAAATTTGAAGCTGTAATACCACATTAGAGTTAAAGGGGAGTTTATCTGGTTTTCTTCTGCGCATGGAGGAATTAGTCCAACCCAAAGAGTTGAAAATCCTCCGATAGTAAAAGAAAAAAATGCTTCATCACAATTTTTTATTGATCATTGTTATTTTTTCATTCTTTTTAAGTTTCAATAAAGCTTGTCATCTTCTTTATTGATCCAAAAGATCATAAGGTATTTAATTGCATATCTTAAATTTTCATAAAACTTGAGAAATTTGTGAAAACTATCCAGAGGACCCAACCTATAGATCCAATCATTTGCACTTTTGGTGGGGCCCAAATCCTGTTTTTGGATCATCCAGAGGACCCAACCTATAGATCCAATCATTTGCACTTTTGGTGGTGCCCAAATCCTGTTTTTGGATCATCCAATAATCTAATTTATTGATAAGCTTCAAGACATTTACTTTTATATGTTAAATCCTTATGGATTTTGCAAAACATGTGAAAAATAAAAGTCCATACACATCTAAAACCGCGTGATCTACTAAGTATACTCACTTGAAAAGGTGATTTCAACAAACATAATAATGTGTTTAACATATAAAGAATTTCCATATAAATCCTTTACATAACCCCAAAAGGGTTGGCCGACTGGTCGGTTCCTCCTTCTTCCGAAACTAGAGGTCTAGGTATCGACCCACGGTTCTCCCTTCTCCAGGAATTAAAGGTTGAGTCCACTAGCCCTACCACCTTAGGGCCACTGGGGTGTTTACTCGGCTTTCCTCTCGGCATATATAAAATTTATTTCATATCCCATGCATAAATGACAAATGAGCCCTGAGAGAGTTAGGTCCTACAGGAGCTTTGGTGGAAACCAGTCTACTGAATCATATTGTACTGCAATGCAAATTCCCTCACGAGAAAAGCGCAGGTGGGGAAGTACAGCAGTCAATGAAGAGGCAACAGGAGAAATCTCAACAAGAATATATTTATCAGGCTTTGAGAAAGACAGCCCCACTTGGGTTACAAATCTGATGTGAAATGGAAGTTAGGAGAGCCTGTTTTGTGAACCTAGGATTCTTCTTAAGAGATAAATGAGTTCTCTCACTCTCAAACCTTATTCCAATGGTGGGCCTCATATTAAATATAATGCCATTATGAAGGGGTGTTAATGTCTCTGTGGAAGGTTGTCTGGAAGTAGTCCCCACTTATAAATTTGGTGGGTGCTGCACTTTAATGACAAAAATATGCTTATCTTGCTGATAATGGTTGTTGGTTTTACAAAAACTTATACATATCAGTCAGTGAGTGGCAGCCTACTTTTAGAACCATGATCATCATACATGGACCCCAATTTATTGAGGAGAGCATCAATTTAGGTGACCCACAATGTATCCCATCACTAAAGTTCAATAAACCCCTGAGGCACATCACACTGATGCTTCTTGGCACTCTCTGCCCTGGAAGGGTTTCTTTTAGAGAAAAAAAATCCTTAGATACATAAATATGCTTGTTTGTTTTGCAGTTAAATAAATGGATTATCTTTGTTCTGCTTTAGAACAAGTGATATTGTGTATCTTTTTTATTAATAATACTGGAAGATCACAAGCACATTGAAGCTGGACATTCTCCAGTATGGGTAAGAAAAAAAAAATTGGAAAAATACAGTTTTTTTTTCTTTTGAACCCAAGGGTATGTCGTGGAATTGATTTTCTTCCCAAAATGAAATTAGTTTTCGAAAAGTTATTTTTCATTTCTATGTATAGGAATTTTTCGTAGCTTTGCAGAATGCACAAAATTCTCTCTCTTTACAGAAGTATTATAAACAAGTTTCACCTTGAGAAAGATTTCTCTTTACCAAATATTGATAACTAAAACTATAACAAATAAAACAGGATTTCATTTTCTGTAGAAACTAAACAACCAAAGAAATAAAATGTTGCAAAAAAATTATCATTTAAGATGTTTTGGGCATGTGCAGTGTAGGCCAACATGGGACTGATGAAAAAAAAGATTTATGCAAGTTGATGGCTTATCAAGGAAAGAAGGCAACAAAAAGGGACTTAAATAGAAATACTGAGAATGAAAGATCTTAAAAAGTACAACGTATCTAATGATTTGAGTTGTGGTCGATAAAAATGGAGAAACAGAATTCACGTTGCCCACCCAATAAAATAAAGGCTCCAGTGATGATCCCCCACTCGAAATAAAAAATTGAAAATTTGAAATGTCATTTTTGACAAATGATCCCTCTCCAAATTTGTATTTCTATGACATATTCTTAACGGATGATTTTATTTCTATAATGTATGACCCCCTCATATTTTTAGTTTTTTTAATGGATGACCCCCTTATAATATAGATATTTTTTTTAACATATAACCCCTTTGGGTTTTCTTTTTAATTTATTTAAAGACAGTGTCTCCTCAACTGAAAATTCCTGTGGCCTCCCTGTGGAGTAGGGATCAACTTCTTACTGGTTGTTTTCTACGGACATGGGAAGGTGGAATCAAGAGGGACATGGTGGTAGGGGGACAAGCATGTCTGATGACAGTGGACTGACCTCTCCATCATATGATAAAAGCATGCCCACATGATGGCCCACACCCATTCACATTCATTCCCTATCAACTTCAAACCCCTTCTTTTTGCCTTTGTCTTGACAAAGCTAACATGGACTGATGGACAGCATGATATATGCCCACCCTCCTTTTGCTCAGTCAGTCTTTTAATTCAAGCGACAAAACAAAGAACACATTAAATTATCATCATGTATTAGAAGACAATTAAAATTTTCATTGCCTGGATAATCTGTGCTGTTGACCACTGTAAAATCTCAGCAGTCACCCAGATGGGCCCACCTTATTAAATTAAATAGGCTTAAGATCATGATCTCTTGTGGTCTCTTGGCTCCCATTGTATCCGTGTTACGCTAAATTTTCCTTCAACTAAAGTTGAGATTAAATTGATCACATGTAAAACATCAAATTATATATCAGGTTGATCATGTGTAAAATACAATTAAAATGCAAAGCCCCTTTAGCAAATCATGTGCTTAACATATGGTTAATCCGGCGATGGGTCTAACTCCAAATGAATGGAAAATTCACATGCAGAACACCTCACAAATCATGTGTCAAATTGATCATGTGATTTCAACTAGAGACAAAAAAGGCTCTACCTAAGTTTGTTACCTTAATTTTTGCTAGAAATCTGGATTTTTAGAGCTCCAAGACAAAGATACAAACCCTAACTCCATAACCCCAGATATAATATTAGAATAGCATGTATAAAAAATAAATGTGCAACTTTGTAGCTCAATCAAAAGAAATAGGAATTCTGATTACTGTATGTTGAAATCTCTTTAGTCAAGGGTAGCCATGATATGCATGAAGACCCTACTGCTAAGGGTTTATTAGAATAATCAATCACCACCTTCATTGATTTTTTACTTGTGCAATTGCTACGGCGCCTTTCCTTTTCTTACCTTTTCCTTCTCCTTTTCATTGCTAGGAACATCTTGGGTGGCCTTCACTTGCTATAGCATGTGGCATGTCCTACAAGAGTGACCTTATATTTCATCAACACCATGCAAGCCAGCTTGCCACATGGAACATCTCCAAATATATATATATATATATATATATATATATCTTACTACTTGCATACAAGTTTGGATCACTTGAGTCAGGGACCCATCACATGGTTGGGACTTCCAATTAGAATGTGCCACGTCAACATTTAAAATAAAATTGGACTTGGACAGCTGATGGATACTTATTTTTCACCTGAATTATATTGATCTGATACTAATACTTGAAATGTAGAAGCATTGGCATCACGAACAGTACTAGGCCTCGGCAGAAATTAGAACCTAATGATGAGTTTGATTAAACTAATTGTGTTTAATATTTAAAGTAGTGGGTAGTTAAGGTCTTTGATACCTTTTATCTTCTTTACCTCTTGACCCATGAGCCCAAATCCACTTTTTCTTAGGCACTCCAACCACTGCAACTCCACGTGATAAAGCAATGGTGTGGCGTGCCACTTTTGCTTGGTATTTAAAAAAATTGAAAAGCTAAGAGATTTCTCTGTCCAATCAATGGATTGGGATGGCCTCTTTTGTGGACATCTGTGGAAGGATTCAAAAGCATGAGTCCCATGGACTGTCTCACAACTTTGGGACATCAAAGGTCCATCACATCCACTTTAGGCCTTTGTTCATGTCTTCTTCTGGTCAATTTCCAAATTACTACAGTTTTCTTCAACACATGTTACATTTGCTTTGCTTTTTATTTCATTCACAGCTGGTAACAAACTTTCACTTTTTTTCAGCACTAATTAGAAGTTTTCTACAACACATGTTCATTTGCTTTTTATTTCATTCCCATCTGGTAACAAACTTTCACTTTCCAGCCCTATATTAGAATTTTCAAGCTTTAAACAAGGACCCTTTTCAAGTCTTGTTACCTGCCTATTTGTTGAATGATTAAGGCAAATTCTTAATGGGGTACCCTTAACATGATCACTAAATTATTTTATGTGCCAATGATAGCTTATGCAAAGTCTAACACTATGATCAGACTAGGTTGATGTCAACTTTGCGCTCCCTCACTTTGATTCTTTAAAATAGGGGCCACCTCTATAATCAATAATCACATCACACCAAGCAACCACCTTATTCTCCCCCATGATTCGTGAACCCTGCCTTGTGGACTGTTTACCTGAGTTAAAACAATGATCCATGTAAAGTAGTTATTTCTTTACCATCATCCATAAACTTAAAAAAGGGTCTACCAGTGTTAACTTGGGTGCACTTCTTAAAAAGTGCTTTCCTCCGATGTGGGCAAACTTGGGATTAGGGTTGCAAACAGGATGGTTCCGGGTCGGAACCATACTAGACCCAGACCCAAGCCCGTTTCTAAATAACGGTTCCAGTTCTAGATGGAATCTATTTTGTTGGTTTCAAACCCTGTTCCAATTGGAGGATCCGGATCCCGTTTTGGAACCGGGTCCATTTAGAGGACCGGAATCTAGTTCCAAAACCAATTCCTAACTTTTTTATTTTTATTTTTTCTTAAAATAAAGATATCATTCAATTTATAGTAATGCATCCAGTCTACTACCTCTAGGACTAAACATAAAATGTCTGACAAAAGTTGATTATGAACTATAGTTTGTAACATTATAGACTTGCATGCCAGGTCTTAGGTCCACAAATTAGAACCCGTATGGACCCAAAATTTGATCCAATCAATCGGAACTAAATTGGGTATTGGACCCAGCCCGTTTATAAACCGGAACCTAAAACAAATTCTAAACCCGATTTTTTGATAGGTTATAACCTTCGGATAATCGGAGAATCAGATACCCGTTTGCATCACTACTTTGGTTGTATCCAATCCACAGAGGTAGGTAATATGGGTAGGGGATGTTGACGTATATTATGGGGTGAGTCATATATCACTATGATCAGATAATCCTAATGCTTGACTTTAAAACCTCAAAGTTTAATGGACTATTAAGTGCATTTTTTTTATTGAATCCAATGATGATTAATGATTGAAATAAAATAAAATTGAGTATGACGCAAATTCTTGCGGGCATGTGATTGTGAATGGCTTGGAGTGTGTCCCACTTTACAAAAATAAAGAGGGAGAAGAAAAAAGGACATAAGTAAATGTGGGTTGATAAGTGAAAAAACCCTATTTCAAATAAATAAATATATATATATATATAGGGGGGTATTCCTATGCATCCATCCCTCACCATTTTTGGTGAGGAACACCCCTTTTGGGGAAGTTTGAAGTACAAAAGTGTACTTTATGTAAGGTACAAAAACACTTTTGTACTTCAAACCTTCCCCAAAAGGGGTGTCCCTCACCAAAAATGGTGAGGGATGGATGCATATGAATATCCCCCATATATATATAAACAAAGTGGCAGGGGAAGATAAGGTAATTGGCTTAAGTGGAGCCACTCTTAAAGTCCGTATGACAAAACTTTATACTCAAATTCAAGATTTTGGGGCATAGATCTCCTTCCCATACATATATATCTTAAAAAAGACTTCAATTACATTACAAGAACAAAAATTGCGGTATTTAAGCCAATGACTAATTAGCTACTTCAGGCTAAAACTACCCTAAAAAAAAAATGACACCATAGATGGTAAGAGTGAACGGACCCACACGGATGCTTACTTATCCTCCTGGTTGGGCTACGGTAGAAGTTGGTCAAGGCGGGCCGGGCCAAAGCATCCCATTCGGCCCCAAGGTTACATACATTCATTTCATTAGAAAATTATTAGACATGTTTGTGTTGAATTTGCCATTTCAGACCTATCCCACCTAACCGATTGATGAAATTCCAATCCACCAGGGCATTGGATGTTAGAACGTGTGGATGGTGTGGTCCACTTGACCGCACCACACACGTGGGTCCCACCTTGGCGCCTAAAGCGAATAAGGAATCCTCGTCTTTGGTATTTTAGAAACCCTATTGGACCTAGAAACTAACATTTCGCTTCCTACTCAAGTTAGTAATAATAGGGATAGTGATAATAAATTAGGAGTTTCATGATGAGTATCACTTGCATATATTAAAGAGAAGTAGAAGCCAGTTGTAAACCTACACACAAGCACAAGGCTCACTCTCTCTCCCTTCACACGCCCAACATACAATGGAGTAGGATGCGTGTGATTTACGTATTGTGTTATTTAGATTTGATCCGTTCAAGATGATCTTGTGATTAGGTTAAGTTTAACATCAGAGGCCTAAGAAGGTGGCCATATTGGGGTAGTGTGATTACTATGAGTATAAATGCAACTTTTTATAAAGTAATTGAAATAGTAGTGGGCCGGTTGTTGGAAAATACCTTAAAATGGCCGGTTGTTCTTAAACCGAAAATTTGCTGAAAAACCAAGACCCTGATTTAAGGATTTTAGAAAAGAAATGTCCTTTTTTGAAATAAGACGAAGACTTATGGCCTTATTTAGAAATTTTCAAGAAAAACTCAAACCCAGTAAGAATTGGTCGAAACAGGTAAAACCTAACGTGGAACCCACCATTGGTTATTTTACAATAATTTTTATTTTTAATTATTTTCTACATGCCATGATAGAGCTGTGTTAAATTGGATGGCTAAACCGGGTTGGACCAGACTGTCCACTCAGCAGTTCACCTCTGATATGATTTCCAAAACTTCCTCATAACATAACCAGTCTAAATCTGGCGCCATGGGGGGTTTACCTGGCTTCCCTAACTGGAGCCACAGGGGATTTACCTGGCTTCCCCTGGGCCTGTAGGGATTGGTTCAACCCAAAGGGCTGGGATACCCTCTGTTATCAAAAAAATAAATAAATAAATAAAAAACAAAAGAAGTCTAAATAGAGTCCCAAGTGTAGCTTGGACACAGGTTTAAAAAGTCTGCCATGGCTTTAGCTTCTTTCAGTAGTCATTTTGTCCCCCCCCAAAACCCAACCCAAGAAATTTGGCTCTCCAATCCTGTTGATGGAGAACCCAAATCCATTCATTATCACACAGTGAGGGGCTAAATACAATTCCAGGAACAGTTTGATGAATCAGACTTGACCAAAGACTTCCATTATCTAGAGTCTTCAGATGATCTGCCCATTAATTGAAGTTATTTACTAATATCTTTTAACCGATGCTTATCAGGAAAAAAAAAAGCCATGACTTATGGCTCCAAAAATCAAACTTTCCTTGGATAATTACAGAAGTGCTTCGCAATCGCATCTATTCCATAATTCCATCACATCTAGGGTAGAATACAAAAGAACAATTCATAACCAAGATAAGTGTCCCAATTAGTGCAAGTACCCAATTAATCACAGGTAGGTCCAAATTTTCAGCCCATCAATTATTCCCATGGCAAAAGAGATGACAACTGTGTACCTAATATTTTAAGATATATCAGTAATTATCAATCATATACACTTAGCATAAATATATGGCGCCTATAAAAAGCTAAGATAATGTACCAAAATTTATTATAAGCAGGCTGAAATCACTTATGACCGCGCTTACTCCAGCCAGTGATCCTTTGCTTCATCTGTCATCATCTAAAATGCCCACCAGGCATTTCTCCAGCAAGAATTCGGCATTAACCCACGCATGGTACTTATCTAAATGCAAGTTAAGGAAGCAAATTAAGGATATCAAAACTCATGAAACCTTAATCTTACAGAAAAGGTATGAGTCGGTTTCCTTCATAGTATTATTTGGTTTAATGGTGACCACACTACAAACCCATAATAGGTGCAGCTCAGAAATTGATCTGGACCATGCAATTATTCGATGGGATGAGCCATGGCACAAGATTCATGCTAAATGAAAGTTCCTAACCCTCCAATAAATCAATCACTTTTTCAAGTAGTAAAACGTTAAGATTGTGGGTTCAACTCATGTTAACTGTTACCGATATAATAAAAAGAATATTAGTTCAATAGTTCAGAAAAAATGAAGTCACCTGATTGAATGGATAGAAACTAGAAACAACCAATCATCTTTAACTACAGACTCATCATCAAGTGGCCTATTAGTTAATTGCTACTTGATACAGAAGGAAGACCAGACCTTGAAATATGTTGTAAAATATGTAATAACTGTAGTCTCATATTGAATATACCCTGCAAAGATATAGAAAAAGAAAAGAAAAAACTAATTTCAATACCATACGGCCTTCACCACTCTTAATCTTTTCTTTTTCATTGATAAACTCAAATATTTTTTATTAAGGTATTCAATTGATTGAATAATACTAGGTTTTTCATTTTTTTATTATTCTCATGGTTTAATGACGTTTTTTTTTTTTTTATAACACATGCTTTGATGACTTAAATCCACAACCTTGTGGTTGCGGCAAAGAACCTTTCCAAGTGTGTGCAACTTGGAAGTTACCATGGGCTAATATTACCCACATTTCTAAGTAAAAATAAAAGTGTCTATAGGAGGTTCAAAAAGAAAAAAGAAAAAAGAAAATTGAAACCTTTTTCAAGAACTGATATTTACACTACCTTTATTCACACACCACATTTCTGCTTCCCTTAATATTTTGAGTAAAATAAAGGGGAATGGATGGAAACATGTGTAAGTATCATTTCTCCCTGTTTTGTTGAAAGAAAAAGGAAGAAATCAGGTCCGCCAGACTCTAATGTTGAGTCTGACGGAACTAAAAAAAAAAAAATGGAAAAAAAAGTTGCCAGAGGATCTGAGGAAGACATTGTAATTCCAAAGGATACTGAATAATGAGGTACAATCTTTTCCCGCCGCTTTCATCAGCATATCAACACCTGCAAAAGAAAAGGGTTCATTCAATGATCCTTTCAAAAAAATGCATTTTTCTGTGGATATGTCCACTTCCATTGTACCTGTGAGGAAACTTGCAGTAGCCAGCTACAAAGCATATGTTTCTATTATAAATATATAGTAATTCAAAAAACACATTGAACTTATTTATAGTTTTCATCTGTTGTTTCAAAATGCAAAGATGAAATTGCCCAAGCCGAACTTGGCTGAACCAGGAAGAGTTGAGCCTAGTAGTGAGTCAACCAGAAGAGACAACTTTCTTCATGGGCCTGCCTGAATTGAGCTTGGACCAAGACCTAGACATAATCTGACTCAATTGGACTCAAGCCTGGATCTAGGCTTAGTCTAGTGGGCCCGGATCTGGGTTTCAGAATGGCTTAGCTGGGTTGGGTCTGGCCCTGGCTTCACTGGGCCAGCACCTTGGCCTAGTTCTCATCATCGTATCACTGTAAGGCAGTTGAATTCCATATACATAAATTTTGTTGATGCAGGGCTAATAGTCCTCGGCCACTTCTTTGAGATCTCCCAACTTAAAACAACTGGAGAAAACTTGTTAGTCAAGTAAAACAAATCCTTCCCTAATTATAACAAGTACTCTTTAGTAAACTGAAAGACTTCTAAGTAGGGATTCCAAAGGGTTGGATTCAGGGCAGAACCGGGGTAGATCCAGACCCAGATTCGTCTTGATAAATTAGTTCCGGACCCAGATCCAACACTGAACCTATGTGTTGTGCTAAGATCCAGTTCCAAATATGGATCCAAAATAAAATGTAGAGTGCATTAATATAATTAGATAAATGGGTTCCAAAATAATTTCTTTAAATATAAAAGTGGGGCTATTAAATTGTATATGATTAAAGCTAAGTAGACTCTCAAATATCAACATAATTCAAGCTATGGAGACCCTTAAAACCTCTATATGTTTTTAATATGTGGATGTAATTGTGTTGGATCTGGATCCTCCGTTCAGAATACAGAGGGATCCGAATTTCACCTATATCAAAAACCAAATCTGGCTGCCTACAAGGGCTCAGATCGGCATTAGTATTCTTCTCTTTTTATTTAATAATTTAAGTGTTATCATTATATACAGCAATCTAATTTGTTGCTTGTAAATGGAACACCAGTGTGGAATAGGCCATGCTCAACTTTTCACAGTAGTTGTTTCCCATTCACGACAGGGTAAATCTTCTGGAAATCTTGTTTGTATTTTTCCCCTTCGGTGATCAATACACGTCTCTTTAAAAAAAAAAAAATCTTCCAGAGATTTCCCATCATACGAACTGTCGCTAAAAGGTGCAGCCACATGTTCATTTTTGGCGCTCACATTTTCACATCCCATGAATCACATTCTTCATGAAATTACAGCGACAGACGGTCCACCTTTTCCAAGTAGAATTATTAACTTATATTACCAATTTTATATGACCAATGAGCACTAGGAAACTGCAGCAACTGGTCTGCGTCAGGAAAAAAGCATTTATAATGTTCCACAGAATAGGTGATCCATTTTCTAGTATAACACCAAAAATTAAAAAACCAAGAGACATTAAATAGAAGATAGCATCATACACAAAATGTTGAAGGTGTTTTGTTCAAACCAATAAATATCTTCACAGAGTGAATAGGTCAGTGGATGAATCCAAGTGTGACAATAACCTCATCATGTCAAAGATATGCAGTTAACAGACTGAAATAAAAACCGAAAAATTAAAACCATGCATACCTCCAGGGTGAAATTTCATGTAGGGTGAAATATTATAAACGCGACCTTTTAAAACCGTCCAAATAGACTCTCCTGTTTTGTGTTGCTTGACTTCATCCATAGAAATGAGCCTTCTATTTGATTGCCCCTTTAGTCCTGAAACAAACAATGCATAAAATCCAGCAGCAAGTGGTAATCAGTCTTTCTGCCAGAGGAACTTATAACTGGTGCTAACAGCAACTTGAATGGAAGATGTGACTGGGAAAGAAGTAAATTAGCAAACAATCTTACATTGATCTATTATGGTGGTTTGAAATGCAGGAACAGAAAGAACAAAAGTAAACTAATCATGTGTCTGAGAAGGCAAAAAAACATTTTAATCATCTGATCAAATAGCATGACACCCTGCTTATAGCTCGTCCAGGCAACAAAATGGGCATGCAAATTGCAACTGAATTTGAGGACTTCTAAGAAAAAGAAGTTAGTTTTTCTGGTCTCCTCCAATGTATTGATTTTTAAAACTCAATGTGGATGGGGCAACCAGACGTAATCCAGGACTGGCAGTGGCAGGCATAGGAGGCATTCTTCATAATGAGAAAGGGAAGGTTTTATTTATGTCTTCCAGGAATCTGGCATTAAAGATCCTAGTGAGGCAGAGTTGCTACCCATTTTGGAAGATCTTTGTATTTACTCTTATCGCTTCCTTGATAGCTTGGTTGTGAAGAGTGATTCGTCCAGTGCTATTTCTTGGATGAATTCCACATATGCCTGCCCTTGGAAAATTCTCCCCTATTTTCAAGAGAACAAGTCGCTTTCTTCATCTCCCTCAGTGATTTTCCAACATATGGAAAGGACTGCTAGTGCGATGGCAGAATCTTTAGTCAAGCAAGGGGTGGACAGGGTTACCCTCTTAATGCTTCAATTTATTAGTTAAGCAAGCATTGGACAGGGTTACCTGCTTTTGTTAGAGCAAGGGGTGGACACGATTACCCCTATTATTAAATCTTTTCTTTATCGGCTCAGAAATCTTGAAATTATAAGAAAACATTTTTGGCCACTTAAAATGGCAGGGAGACAAAGGAAGCCTGATGCACAGAAAAAATTTAGATCTACTAGCACGATAAACAGTAGAAATGGCAAGGGAAGAGGCATGAATTAAAGGAACTAAACATTTATTATTCAAGAACCAATAGCAGGGGCAGCCTTTTTATAATGCAAGAATTACCTAGTGAATTGTTTAAACTCCTGGCAAACGAGGGCGTTGAGAGATCTTTTATTCACACTAAAAATTCCATCCCCATTGTATGATGTAACGTATAAGGTTATCCTTATTTGAATGAAGTCTACTAACAGAAGCAATATACTTGAAAGTGTACACAATCAACAACAAAGACTAAAATGGATTATGAATTCCTAGGTAAATGGTTAAAAGCACGGCCAAGCATCCAGATTTTTTAACATAGCAAACAACATGCCAGACCTTATTCATTGGTGGAAGGGGGGACTGAAACCATGTTAAAAAGGAAAAATAAAATGCCATCTAACTGAAATTCTCTTGCATAAACTGTTATTGATATGATCAAATAAAAATGTATAAATCATGCAATCAGTAAGGATTGTGAAGTACCTGCAAGGTCGGAGTGTTTTTGTGAAATCTTTAACCAATCCATTTGGCTAAACCCTTTCTCAAAAAGAAACTTTTCCCGAGCAACTGGTTTTTTTGTAATGGCCTTTTGATCCTGAGAACCATGAAAAGAATCTACAACATCTAGTCTTGGAGGCAGCATATCAACGGCCTTAAAGGTCAAAGAACCATCAGCTTCTGACTCCTTAGATATTGAATTACCTGGTGCACTAGAAGATGGATTGTCACTGATTGTGATACTGCTAATGTCAGGAATGGCTTTTGGGGATCCCAAATCATCTTCATTTCCTTGTAAACCAACCTGAAAAGAAAAGGTTAAAAAGTCAGCAACATTTTTCCCCCAAATGTAGCTTAGATCTACACAATTCAAACAATCACGGAGTGATTATGAGACTTGATATGCATTAGTTTGTGTGCATGCTGAAAAAGCTATTTCCACCAAAACAGTAGATTTTATGAATAAAGATGCTATTATGCAATAGAACAATGCAAATGTACATATGGTTACAAAGAAAAATGCACGGGCTTAACAACTGGAAAGGCATTGACATATAATGAGCAGCTTTCGTGGGGTTCACCCAGATGACTGCCAATAGACAGGTGGGTGGGATGTGTAGGGGGCATGTGGACAGGGAATAGTCAACCTCATCCAATCAAGCCTAACATTATGATCTAGGCCCTTGAAAATTTTCATCTTATCAATGGTTGATTTTTGTGGACCCAAACCACAATACTATATATGTGGTCTCCCCACAAATCCCACTAAAGCTACGACAAGACTACCGTCGTTGGAGATGCACTTAGCAATTTCAGAGGTTAAATTAGCATTTCCATATATGATTGTGCGAATGTATATACGAGACTTTCAAGTTGCAACTAGCCAACTAGTATCTTGTCATGTTAAAGCAATCAAGTAGGGTGTTACAATAGTAAAATCATTCCAAAGGAAGAGGTAGGAACTTGCCTGGCAGAAAGTGAAGTCACTTTCATCATCCATCTCTTTCATAGCAGGTTCTGTACTCTGTATGAATGCATGTAAACAGTAGGCAACAGAATCCTTAATCAATTACACCTAATTCACTAGAAGAAGAAGGGCACAATTTGAGCTGGAACATAACAAATCAATTTACAATATAAAGACATGATGCACAACAATCATATCTAAACTGAGATACAAGTCAAATCTAGAATTTTGTACATTTATTTGACTTGATGTAATGATCCAAGAATGTCTGAACAGGTAATAAATTCAGACCCAGACACAATTGTGGAGCTGTTGACTCTGCACTTCTACCCTGCAGCTTATATTTTAATAAATGATAAGTTAAAACTGTTCCTAGAGTTCTGGTTCTAAAACAGCATGTCTGGTTTAGATAAAGACATTGCCCCCATCTTTGTTTTCTCTCCCTCAACACTGGTCCCTGAAATTATGGATCATGGCATCAACATGTTATGTGCAGGATTCAGTTCATTCACTAATCAACATCCAAACAAAGACCCAAAACCAGAAAAAAAAATAAAAAATTACACAGATACAAACACAACGATCAGAAAATGAAGTGCAAAAATTTGATCAATGGGGTGATTTCATTAGCATTGAAAACGGAAAAATGAAACTCGTAGAAAGAATTGTAACAGGAAATCATACCGTCCGGTGGCTCATGATAGCCTTTTTCCTGTTTAACAGATCGGATTTGGATGATTACTAGCAGCAGCGTCTAGTAAAGAAAGGCAAGAGAAAGAAAGTAGAAGAAGAAAAGCAAAAAAGCTAGGGTTTTTATTTACTCTGTGAGAGGGAGAGAAAGAGAAGCATTCAATTTGTAATCGAGAAACTAGTGTTTGAAACTTTTAAGAAGAACGAATGGATTTGTCCTTTTCATCGGTCGCCGGTTGCCAGTCGCTGCTGGGCGTTGTTGGTAGTTGACATTGGATACATCACACGGCGTGTTCGCACACCAACTACACCAATAAGCAAGTTTCAACCCACTTTAATCCGGAACTCTACTTGAGATATGAAACAAATCCAAGTATCTTTCACATGGCTGAGTTTGGATTTCAGATCTCACCAGATGTTTGTTCATTGGATTAGAATTTCTAAATGGCCCCTTGCAATCAATGTTGTGAGTTCAAAGTTTAGTCCACTCTTTTTTTTTTTTTTTTAATTTTATTATTATTATTTCTTATCGGAGAGTTCTCAAGACCAAAAGGGAAGCGGGATAAACTTTCCGGTATCTTCAAATTAAAAGTAAACCTTTCGCCATTTCTAAAATTAAGTTTGTTGGAATCGAATTTCAATTTGTTTAGGACCTAAGTTGTTAAAAATCTATCTTCAAATATATGACATCAGTTGATATATTATAAAAATTAAGGATTAAGATTGTCTGATTGAGCTAGGATGGGATCAGTTCTGATTCTTGATGATGAATGGAGTGGGTTGCACCTTGTGGGGCCCATTCATGGTGAGATGTGGCTATATTTAGAATGTAGATGGGTTGAGTTTGTGAGAAATTGAAGGTCATACTTTGAAGAGGGTTCCTGCTTTTATGAGAGGCTGGGCGAGGAATGGACTCAAATCTAAATGCACACTTTTTTTTTTCTTTTTTGGCTCTCCACGCTCTGCTTCTCTTTACACCCATTACTTAAGTTAAAAATTAATAAAATTACTCTCTACACACTCTGTTTTTCCTCTCTCCCTCTCTCTTCCCACTAGGTGGTTTTACCGGATGAGGCGGTGGTGGTTTGGAGTGGGGACGGGGATGGGTGGTCAAATTGGACGCATTTTGAATTGACTTAGTGAACATTTACAATCCTTATTATTTAATATGAAAAGGGGCATTAGTTAAAAACGGTCTTGGCTTTTCACTTTCAACTTTCAATGGCATTAGGCAAAGTTGAAAGCAATGACAAGCTTGAAAGGTGCGCCTCAAACTTACATCTTTTCAATGGCAGTGATTCGCATTATCTAATTCGGTGGAGGAGGTGTAGGATATTTATTGTGCACTTTGATACTTGATTTCATCATATTCTTCATGAGGCGATACTCTCACCAAGGAGAGAGTGTTTTGTGATTCTATTTCTTTTGATATTTAATTTTGCTCGATTGCTTTATTTTTGTTGTTTCCCGTTTCTTTTTTATAGCCATTTTGTTGTCTTGGCTGGGCTGAGTTTTTTTTTTTTTTTCCAGCCCGCCTCCTTTTCAGAGCAATAAATTTTATTTTTTCAACTAGGGTAAACACTGGGGCTAATATGAAATCTTCTTAAAGCATATCCTAATGTGTATTTGTGTATTTGTGTATAAGTATTTTCTTCATTCACAACAATCTATGAAATGCCTTTTTCCTCTTACAAATAGCCACATATATTAATGAGAGAATCCCAGCCAACCACCTTCAGCATCAATCAATTACTAATTTCCAACTAACTAACGAGATCCACTATATCCATACAAAAGAATCCTTAGAATTGGCGTTGCTCAAATTAAATCAAGGTTGGTTATAAAAAAACTAATTGAAATTTGAGTCAATTTAATATGAATTGTTGCCTTTAAACTATTTTCATCCCTATTGAAATGTAGTATATATATATCAAGCCAAGATGGCCGACCGGGGTTGTTAAGGGGTCGTTTGTTTCCTGTGAAAGTGATTCACATGTGTAAATGACCCACATGTGAGTCATTTGTATATGTAAATGACTCACATGTGCATCAAATTTCACTGTTTGTTACTAGCATAACATTTCACATGTAAATCTATGAATAGGTTGCATATTGTTTGATGATATCTCAACATCCAAGCAACATCAATGGTTGAAAATTGGACACATAACCGTGTTTGAGGTTCTGAAGAATATGAACGGTCCTGATTTTACATGTGGGGCCCAGAACATTAAAAAAATCATAAAAAGCGGACTGGGTATGTTAGTAACAATAGGTTGTATATTGTTTGATGATATCTCAACCTCCATGCATCATCAACGGTTGAAAATTGGACACATGCCCGTGTTTGAGTTTCTGAAGAATATGAACGGTCCTGATTTTACAGGTGGGGCCCAGAACAATAAAAAAATCATAAAAAGGCGGACTGCTTATGTTAGTAACAATAGATTAATCTAACGGCTGTTATTATATTGATGATATCTCAACCTCCATGGATCATCAACGGTTGAAAATTGGATACATGGCCGTGTTTGAGCTTCTTAAGAAAATAAACGGTCCGGATGTTACAAGTGGGGACCAGAAAAATTAAAAAAAAATAAAAGGCGGACTGCTCACAGTGGCACTGTAGCAGTCCGCCTTGTAACAGTGATATGTGAAAGAGTTTCACACCGCTTGAGGTGTGAAAATTCAAGGCAACTTTTGACATGGTTTTCATACCATTTACACATGAGATTTACACATGTGAATCAAATTCACACAAAACAAACGTGATATATGCGTAATGGAAACGTATGTGATTTAATTACATATGTAAATGGTGACAAACAAACGTCCGAATAGTGGCAGTTATTTGAGTTTTTTTATAAAAAAAGCAAGTGGTTGTATTATAATAGTCAATGTATACAGTAATATGTTTTAATTTTTCATGTAAATGTGAGTTTTCTGTAGGGGACTGGATCCCAAAATGTCACCCTTACACTTTTTTTTTTTAGAGTTAATTAGCGAAAAGTCCCTCATATAGGACTTGTAAGGCCTTCAGTCCACCAACTTTTCCTCTAAGACCTGTAGTCCATGCAGCTTGGACATATTTTGGTGAGAGGTCCCTAGACAAGTCATCTCATGGAGAGAGGTCCCTAGACACACCACCTCATACATTTTAATGACTGATTTGCCCTTTTAACTAATTAGGTATAAAATTTTAAATTTTGAATTTTTAAATCTTTCATTCTCCCTCTTCTTCTTCTTCTATCCGGACTTTTGCACGTGGATCTTCGTTGTAGGAACAGGAGAGATGGCGGTTTTGATCTCGAGAGGGCCACACTGATCGGATTTGTGCAAAAATCCGAAGTTGCAGACGATCGGCAGACAAGTCTGGGACCGGTTTTGAAGGCTGCACACGACCGGAGACTTGTATCAGAGGGTTGATTGGAGAAGAAGAAGAGAGGCGAAGATCGATAGATCTGTTGGTGGGCCACAACTCTTTCGTCAAGAGAAAGAAGATCCTTGTGTTGCAGAGAAACGGTGAAGAGGGGTGGCTCTGTTTGGGTCCTGATGCAGCGTCCAAATGCAGTAAGAAGAAGGAAGAATCGCCTGGTGATCGCCGCCGTCCGCTGCCATCGCCTGGGAAGGAGAATCAGGAGGTGCCATCGCCAGAGTTTTCTTCTGTCACAGAGAAATGGTTGCAGAAGAAGAAGCAGACAACGGTTTGGGATCAGGAGGTGCCATCGCTGTGAATAGCCTTGAACAGAAAATGGATCACCGGAGTAGCCGTTGCGTGTCTCCGGAGAAGGAAGTTCGCCGTCGTTGCCATGGAAGAAGAAGCAAACCGGGAGAGGTTTCTGGTTCTGGTTCCAGAACATCGCAGAGAACGTGAAGAGGAAGCCCATGTTTTGTCTGGGGAAGAAAACAACGGTTTTGGCTAGGTTTGGTTCCAGGTTGGTCCAGGTCAGGTCAAGCCTGACCCGTTCCAGAAGCCCATCCCTATTCCAGTCAAAGTCAAATTTATCTGAGTTTTGTATTTTTTTTTCAAATTTATTTGAGTTTTGGACAAATCTATCTGAGTTTTTGGCTATCTATCTAACTTCTTAAACAAATTTATTTGAGTTTTTGACAAATTTATCTGAATTTTGTACAAATCTATTTGAGTTTTTGGCTATTTATCTGACTTCTTGAACAAATTTATCTGAGTTCTGGAAAAATTTATTTGAATTCTAGAAAAATCTATCCGAGTTTTTGGCTATTTATCTGAATTCTGGAACAAATCTATCTGAGTTTTTGACAAGAAAGACTTGAGTTTTTTGCCACATTGTTCACTAATTTGGAAAATTGGGTTATCTTAGTTTTGGCAAATGTATTTGCGTTTTTTAATTTTATTTGCATTTTTTAATTTTATTTACGTCTTTTGAAATTTATTTGAGTCTTTTGAAATTTTTTTATATTTTTTTAAGTTTATTTGGATCTTTTGAAATTTATTTTGGATCTTTTGAAATTTATTTTGGATCTTTTGAAATTGATTTTTATCTTTTGAAATTTATTTGTGCCTTTTTAAATTTATCTGCGTTCTTTTGAAATTTATTTGCGTTTTTTGAAATTTATTTACATTTTTTGAAATTTATTTGCGTATTTTGAAATTTATTTGTGTTATTTTGAAATTTATTTGTGTGTTTTTAGAATTTATTTGAAAATCTCATTAATGAGATTCCATTAATTGTGGCCCATTGAATGGTAGTTGATTAATATTAAGGGGATATCCCACCAACCGTGGGATATGATTTAAAGAAAGGGTAAATTAGACATATCAGGTGTGAGAATTTGTTAGAGGACTTTTGCCTGTATGACTTTTTTTTTGTGGACTATTTGTTACAAAGTCATACTTTGAGGGACCTCTCGCCGAATCCCCCTTTTTTTATTTGAAAAATAAAATCGATACCCTTCAGAATTAATGTCAGAACGACACATTTTAAATTTTTATTTAAATAGGAGTTGGTCTTACCGTAAAATTGCATACATGATTGTGAACATGGTTAGGGCCTATATGGATGCACAAGAAAATACAAAAAAATAATATTTTATAGAATATAATATTTTATTTTCTAAAGAAGAGAATCTTATACTATTGGTAACCTAAAAAAAACTTAAAGAAAATATTCTTTTCTTTCAAAAAAATTCAATATTCTCTCTTACAGCTCCCTCTCTGTAGAAAATAATCTACAAGATAAGAATCTTTCAAAATGACGATTACAAAGCGGTAGTGTAAAGTAAAGACTTTCAAATTCATCATGATGTTACATATATGGAAAAGTAAAGTAAAAGTAAATGTCATAGTACGATAAATGTGGGGTAAAGTAAAGGTGAGATAAAATATTTGGTAAAGTAAAGTGGGAAGGAACGGTAAAGTATTTTCTTTTTATTCAACTTTACTTTATCACATTTTATCGTAGTTTTATATGATGAGTAAAAGTGACTTGTTTTACAGGTGTGATAAAGTAAAACAAAGATTGACGTCATATCATAGTAAATGTGAGGTAAAGTAAGGTGAGATGAAGTATGTGGTAAAACAAAGTGGGAGAGAGAGTTGTAAAATAGTTATTTTTTGTATTGATTTTACTTTACTATACTTTACCATGGCTTCATATGATAAAAGAAAAGCAACTTAAGGTAAAAACATCACAGTTGAACTTTATTATACTACACTACTTTTTTACCAAGATGTGAAAAACTAAATTTAAATTAAAAATTTTAATAAAAAATTATTCTAATAATGTAATTTACTTTAATTATAGCACCTTCCAAACAATTCAATTTAAAATATGTAAGATTCTTCAAAAATCACCGAACAACAAAAATATTTTAATATTATAATATTATATTATACTAGTCTATATTATTTTATTCTTGTAATAATTAAATTTGTAAATATTTTATTCTATATACATCCAAACGGGGCCTTAATGTATAATAAGATGCTAATTATAAATCTTGTGCACACCCTCACAGCGGGACCATCATTGGTTTGAAGTAAAATGTAAAGATACACCACTAGAGGCCATGGCCCATTAGAGGCCGACGCCATGACATTCAACAGCCTGATTATCAAAAGGTGGGCCTTATTTATGGGCTGATCCAAGTACATTCATGTGGGTGCGGTCCCACCAGTCAAAACATGGTGGGCTTTCAAAGTCTATATATGACTCCACGTAAAAAAAATCAAATAAAATTATGGTCCCACTCTCAAAATCCACATAAAAATTCTCAATTTGTCAAAATCTCGGGTCGGCCAGGAGGCCCTATACTTCCACACGTCCCCACACAGTGACTCACGGGAAGCATGTGGGGCTTGTAATATTCGGTAAACATGTGAGTTTGGTGTAATTAATATGAAACACATTTCGGTTGTCCATATTCCACGTCACCCAATTTCCAACAATGTACGGAGTACAGGTATTGTAATAAATAAAAGAAAAAGTCTACTTGTCCCGGGACTGGCCCACTCCACATAAAAGGGCATTTTGGTCATTTGAACAAATTACCAAAATGCCCTTTTATGTGGAGTGGGCCAGTCCCGCGACAAGAGTCCCGAGACAAGTAGCAGGGCTCTAAATAAAAAAGGCATACATTCTCAAAAATCTCAGGCCCTTTGTCTCTATCTTTTCAAAAAGCACGACAGCTACTTCCACTCTCAGAGTCTCACCACATTAAAAGTTAGATCCATAATAATAATTAAAAGGGGTGCGCCGAATGGTCGGACCTAGGACACATGACCGGTTCCTCCCTCTTTTGAAGTTAGAGGTCTTAGTATTTATTCCCGATTCTCCCTTTTTAAGGAATTGAAGGTCAAAAAGGTTAGATCCATATTGAAGATGGCCTCATTATTTCACAATGGACCCACAATTTAATCCATAACCTTGTGTGTGATGTTAACCTACGTCCATTATGAATTGGCTTTTGGAGAGGATAATTATATTGTTTAGTCACTTTAGTGGATGGATTAATGCATAACCTTCACAGTGACGTTAACCTACATCCATTATCAATAGGTACAAACCAAGGATAAAACACGTAGTTACCTAATTGGTACACAACAAATGTGTATGTCAAAGAAGAAGAACTTCTCTCTCGAATGTGAGGCCCACCAACAATCATATTAAAACCTCACCTTGTAATTGTATGTATACTTTATTCACTTGTATAATTGCATTGATAATGACCCTTGTATAATTGCATTGATAATGACCCGGATTCTACAATGATATTTGAGCATATTGATTGTAAGGATTTGTAATGAGTAAGTTTGCACCTGGCATGGTCATTATTAAACTCTGAAGCATGAAACTAGAGGCTAAAATTATTTGACTGGTATCGTGAATACACTTCTGATCGAACCATGGTTAGACCTTTCGATCACTGAGTGTTCTTGGATTCTCATATTGTGTGGGGTCAATTTGACGTGGGTATTTCTTATGCTCAAAGCCATGCAAGATTAATCTTTCTTACGAGTCTACCAAGTTAAACTCATAATAAAATTAAACCCCAAGAAGTAGTTCAATTGGCTTAGATTCATGGTTTGCACCCGGAGGCTATAGGTATGAAACTGCACTACCACACTGGGGATACAGGAGAGTTTACCCGGCTTCCCTCTGAGCCTGGAGGGATCCAGCCCAAAGGGTAGCTAAAAAAAAAAATCATTAAAAAATCAGGGCTTATATATTGATAACAAGATAATTAACAAAACAAATAAGGAAACTTAACAAGTGAGGCCGGCCGCCAGCTTAAATCCAATTGTGTTCTCTGTGTGGCTGTAATTCGTTTGTCACATGTGCTAAAAATGAAAGGCTCCAAATAGAAGTGAGAAAATGTGTATTTTTGGCTGTAGGATCCGGAGAAGACGTTTGTGCACAACCGCGGAAGAGGAAATCTCTCGTTTCTTATTTTGCGGCACCAATTTTCGATCTACATTGGTAGGAAGTTCGAATTCCCTTTATCGCAAAAAAATTATTTTCTTCTTTTTTGTCAGTGCACTGAAAGGAGAGAAGGAGGCCCCTGATTTTAGCAGAAGAGGGTGTTGCACAAACGCCTCGTGAAGCGTTTGATCGCAAGAGATTCGCTAGGACTCGTGTTAAAGTACCAAAATGTAAACATACAAAGTGAATGATCCTATCCTGTGAGCCCTTAGAAAATCTCAGACAAAAAAGATGGCTCACAGTCAAATTAATTTGTAGAAGATATTTAAAATTTTCATAATATTTTATCAAGTAGCGATCAATATAATGGGTGGGCTTACCTTCTCTTAAGAGTAAAGTTTTTTTTTTTTCAACAATTACATAAAATTTGAGATCATTTACTTATAATGGTTTGACTTTCTCATAAATAAGCCCCACTAAGGAGGCTCATTAATCTTTTGCGAGGGAAAGTCGGATGATTTGTGAATTACTAATTTGAGGAATCAAGAGTTGGAATGGAATTCCGTAGTGGGTCTTATCAATTGAAAATCAGAGCCGGTCAAAATAAACACCTTCATTGTGTACGAATGTCCCCAATTTCATTATAATCCCTCATCTTAAGACCAACCATACTTTTTACCAAAAAATTAAGAAGACCGACCATACGACGAACAAGGTGATGAATAGATATGATTTAACAATGCATGTGATTGTTGTAATCATATTTTGTAGCCAATTTTCACAGTTTGACTCCTATTAGAGTGAAATTCGGAACATCCTATAAGCATGATGGGGATATTCATTTTAAGCAACATTGATATTCAACGAGCCTTATCGTGTAGTTCCATTTCTTTGATTTAAAAACTCTCTAAATTAGATATTTGGATCCCGACTTGAAGAGGGGGAAGCCCACACGAACCTTAAAATCTCTAACAATTCAAAATCATTGTTCCGCCTTGTTTCATTCCCTAACTATAATTTTATCATATACTTAAAACCTATTAAATATTTAAAAAATTCTATGTAGTTTATATATATATATATATATATGAGTAAGGCTCTCCTAAGCTCAAGCTCAGGATAAGATTTTGTGAGCTCATGCTTGTGGGGCTCACCTTTGGTCCATCTAAATGGACCAAACATATGACCCTCCTAAATTGCATATGTCCATTAACTTTCGATCAGATCCGAATTTACAAGACCCTTGGATTAACTATGTATCGATCTGAATGGACTACAACCATTAAACTTTGGAGCCCATATGGATATAATAGAAATCACGGTTCGGACTAATTTTTTATTTTGACTTTTACACAATGGCTCGCGGTTAGATTAGTTTCATTAATTCAAAGTTTGACCAGAACTGGTCTGTCTTGCGTGGTTGTGTTTCTTCTCTCGGCAGTGCTAAAAAAAAAAAAAAAAACCAAAAAAACAGGAAGGCTTTAAATAGAAGTGAATGAGCATAGGAAAAGTGGCATTTCTGGCAGCGGGACCACAGAGGTTCTGAACTAAGCATATTACATGTTTGTGGGGCTTGGTTTCTGTCCCTCTCTGTGTCAGGCACCACATAAGTTTCGGTTGTCCAGCAGTACCAATTTTTATGTACACCAGTTGAAGTTTGGCTGGAAAAGCCCTAAAAGTTAAAATTAGTGAAACTCACACTCGGATCACCTATTTAAAATCATATCCAGCCATTCAAATAAAAATCCCCTGTTTCGCTGAAATAGAAAGAAGTTGTTTTGTCTATCAAATTTTTTTCTTTTCCTTTCCATTTCAAGAGAGTGGAATAGTAGGCATGAGATTTTATTGAAAATCCAAACTCTTTAAATAAATAGGAGTTGGTCCCACCGTGAGATTGCTCGTTTGCTTAAAAATACAATTGATACATGCATATGCCTTAATCACATTATTAGACCAACTTGGTGTGGGCCTGTCGAGTTCATCCACTTGCTTTTTCTTATTTCCTTTTGAAACCACTGATATGACATAAATTCCTCCTCCTCATCAGTATCTCCACACTCGAGAACACCACAGTCCTTGATTTCCAGATTCCCACTATCCTTTCTACTGCTCTACTTACGTACATTCCGATGTAAGTTTCCTCCTCGCTTTCTTCTCTTCGATCCATGCGTTTTCATCATCCTCCTCTTCTTCTTCGATACAAGGAGGGATTTTTTTTTTCATAGATTACGGAAAAGGTAAGGATTCTGATGCAGTTCGAATCTCTTGCAAGCAGATCTTCGATTGAGAGATGTCGAAAACTGGAGCATTGGATCTGGCATCTGGTCTTGGAGGCAAGATCGACAAGAAGGAAGTTATTTCAGCCGTCGATCAGTGCGTTTTTTTGTTTCTACTTCTCCTCATTCTCGATTTAGCAGTCGTGATTTGTTTGCTAGATGTATCTCTGTTTCGGTTTTGATCTTCTTTTTGCTTCTATTTGGATGCTCTTTTGATCATTTCTTTGCAGTTTTTGTGCTTCTTGATGTTTCGCTTACTCAAGTTATGATTTTTGTTGTTGTTGTTTAGATGTTTTAGATCACTTGCGGTTGTTGTAGTGTTTAAGAAGCAGATCTTTTTGATGGATTGCAAATGTGTGTTCTTTATGTGGACATTAGAGATGTAGATGAATGCTTTTAAGATCTGTATACAAATCTAACAGTCTGAAACAGCAGATCGGTTTATGTTGAAATTGATTGATGAAAGACTAAGATTGACAATAGAATCATCAAGGAAGAGTTGAGATCCAAGGCGAGATGATCTCAATGTCTTCATATTTGTTGGAATCTATGGATGATGATTGTATGGTAGCAAAGCGTTGGTTGTTGGTATGTCTTGAGAGGATTGATTACAATATTGCAATTTTGTAAGGAGTTGGTTTTAGCCTTACAAAGAAGCATGAAGCAGGTGACTTTGTACTCTTTTTCCTTCAAGATTCCCCTTTCCTTTATGTGCATGTGATTAGTGTGTTTCTTGTTATGGCAGTGTTTATCAATTTTAGTAGAAACAAGTGTTCCCATATGAGATTAATTTTCGGGATTACACTTGAACCAAAAGTATGGGGGAGATTTTGAGGTATTAAATGATAAGTAGTGCGGTATGGTCAGAACAACGTATAGATGATGCTCAGGGAGGGCAATCAATGTATATCCTATCATTATCGGTATCTCTATTATTTTTGTTCTTTATGGTTAGAAGAATTTCTGCTGTTGTATTCGCAAAGTATGTGAGACATTTGTTTGTATCAGTAAAAGAATATGCAGTAATTCTGCAAGAATGCAATAGTGATAGACAAATTACAGATGAGTTGTAAATGGATGACTGTTTTTGACCGTCACATTTGGTCTTGGACCAGTAGAGAACTGACTTTATGGATGTATACATTTTCAAGTTGAGAATTTAGTTGTGTATTCGTGCCAAAATAAACTTGATTTTGAGTTTTTAGTAATGTGATTTCTCCTGTGCTCATTAATTAGATGAATGCTGTAACATTGTTATCACACTGCTTATTCCCCCTGTAAGGCTGATGTTGTAGGGGAGACCTTTTGTGGGGAAAGTTTCAAATATTCTTTTAATTAGTGGGGTTCTAATCCTTCTTTGATGCACTCTCTCTCTCTCTAATAAGATCATCACTTATCACAAAACAAAACGTAAGGATCATGAATAATCAACACTATTGGATTTTATTGACTTACCACCAACTTGTCATATCTGTCCATTAGCACTCTCAGTTAAGACAGATATAGAGGATTGCGGTGGTGAAATTAAGAAGTCATTTAAAAACAACATTGCTTTTAAATTTACATGTTGCTCATCTTTTTACCCTTTTCCTGCTGATCTCTATAAATAAACTCCCTTTTCCTGCTGATCTATATAAATAAACTCTTTCTTTCCACATTTTTGCGAATTTCTAGGTATGAGAAATATCATGTCCATTATGGAGGGGAGCAGGAAGCGAGGAAGGCCAACTACACTGACATGGTAGCAGAATTTTTGTCTCAATTTCATTTATTTATTGCACTGCAATTTCCATAAGTAATTCTCCAGAGTCATATACTGTGGTCTGCTTCATGTCATTCTACTTAAGTTTCACTACTTGAAATTGACCTGTTCCTATGCATTTATGTTGCTAACATTTGAAAATGTTCATAGCAGGAAATGCTCGATTTTCTCTTTCTCCACATCCTCACTAATGGAGGTTTTGACATTGGCATTAGCATGACAAATCATTGCATAAAAAAATGATTTTCTCTTTGCCTTCTACATCCAAAGATTAAGGTTTTGATATTGCCATTAGCATGCCAAGTGTTATTAATGCAGGAGGGAGATCTTGCCGACCTTTCTTCTGTTCATTGTCTAGTTCCAAGATGTTCGATTAACCAAAAGTAGCATTTTGACATCAATGTAATAGTATATTGCTATGATGTAGCTGGAAATGGTATTCAAATTTGATTGCAAAGTTAATTTTATGTGGTTTTCAGGTGAACAAATACTATGATCTTGCGACTAGCTTCTATGAATATGGCTGGGGAGAGTCCTTTCATTTTGCTCCCAGGTTAGTGATGCCCATATACTTGGAGGTTCTACTTCTGCTATTCCATTTACAGATCATAGACTGATTCCATCAAACTAGGGTTGGCCTTTTGAATTCTATTATTTACTCAATACAAGCTGTGCCCATAAACCCTTTATATCTAAGGCACATAAAAGTGAGCTCTCTCTCTCTCTCTCTCTCTCTCTCTCTCTCTCTCTCTCTGTGCACGCGCGCATGCTCGTATTAAAGCATAGAGTAGAACTTTTTGGTGATGACGAGGAAAGGAATGCAAGTAAATGAAAAGGTCACAAAGGAGTGTGATATTCTCTTACAAATGCAAATGCATACCACTGATAATAAAATGCAAATGCAAATTAGTTACTAGTTGGATATGCATTTTATGGGCATCTCCATCATTTCTTAGTAACCACACTGATGAACTAAGAGTTCACGTTTTACTCTGTTTTTTTTTTCCTAGGTGGAAAGGGGAGTCACTTCGCGAAAGCATCAAACGTCATGAGCACTTTCTTGCTTTACAACTAAGCTTAAAACCCGGAATGAAGGTGCGATAAATTCTTCATTTAGGTTGAAGAAAAAGGGATATCCTTAAGCTGACTCATATAGGTTTTAAGCAATCCGCAATGTGAGATTTTGACTTGTTATTTTAGGTATTGGATGTGGGATGTGGCATTGGTGGACCACTACGGGAAATTGCTAGATTTAGGTAAGCTTCATATCTTTCATTCAACATTATAGTTTTTCAATTCATGTAGCACTCAGCAGTAATGCTTCAACTCTTCAGTCTGCAGGTTTGGATGGTTTTGCAGTAGCCATTAATATATGACCTCATAATGAAAACATGTTTTCTATACTTTTGACATATTCACTCAATAATCTATGAAACATTTTTCTGTTGCAAAATGGTTAGATCAGGCACACATGGAATCTGATGATGATTATAATGAATATTTGGATTCCAAGCTCCTAAACAGTTCTTCAATTGGATCAGGTTTTGATTATTCACAAAGTTCAATTTTAAGGAATTAATACTGAAAGTATGAATTCTTGGGAGAAGTATGGTATTTTTTTTTTTTACTGTCTCTTTTCTTCATGCATAAATTGAAATTTGATTTTTGTTATTTATATTTATTTTTGCTTTACGAGAGACTTGAACTCACGCACCCACACATGCTACCCGTGTCCTTGACCGAGCAACATCCAAGGGACATATTTATTTATTTATTTTCGACTGGGTATCTAACGTATTATTTGGGATTCCTCCTAGGGTCAAGTGGATTTGGCAGTTTTATAAGAAACTCAATTTCAGTATGCTTCCTTCTTTAGTTTTGGGGGCCAAGGCACAACATTCTAATTTCACTATTGCAGATGAACAAGATGCCACCTTTTGTTCTCTCTTTTTGGGACACAGTATCGAATCAAGCATATTTCATAGGTGGAATTTCTCAAGCCCATTTATTAGAACATGGAATTTTTTGTTCCTCATTGGTGTTTAATAATTCTTGGAGTATGTTAGGAGTAATATTCACGTACACACATCCTTTGTGTGCAGGGATACAAACTGGTCGGATCCAGGGCCCCGATTGGGATCCAACGTAGAACCTGTCGCATCTGGATCCAAATGTCCTGGATCCTATATGCTTGGATGCGGATCCGAATTTCTCCTAGATCCAAAAATAGGTTTCATACCCACTTTATTCTTTTAACCGGAGACTTCGGATACTAAGATATTGGATAGCTGTTTGCAACACAAGATGTTTCGTGCATGCGTATACGTTTCATTGGCTACAGTTAATTGATGTGATCTTTAAACATGGAAAAAATGTTACCATTTAGTACAATGGCTGTAAACATACACCAAATGGAAACAGTTCCATATTAACATTACTACTGAAAAAAAGGGGGGGAAAACCATGACTGTTGACTTTATTGGGTTATTTACTGCAGCTCGACATTCATCACGGGGTTGAATAACAATGAATACCAGATATCAAGAGGAACTGTGAGTATTTTGTTCTTTTCTGAGTTCTCCATGACAAATCCGTTCGGAGATCTCATTTCTATTTTCACAAGGGGGGATTTTTCCAATCTCCTAACATTGAACATGATGTCTTCATTAAGGAATTTCTACTGACAAACACTGCTGTGCAGGAACTGAATCGTCTAGCAGGATTGGACAAGTCCTGCAACTTTGCGAAAGTAGGTTCATTTTAACCAAACTGGGCAGTTTCTGCTTTCATTCTATTTACACCCAACTTCTTCCAACTTTGTAAATTCATCCGTTCTATTCAAGCTTATATATGTTTCCAATTATTGTTGCATTGATTATTCTCGTTCTCTATCCTTGCAGGCCGACTTCATGAAAATGTCATTTCCTGACAACACTTATGATGCAATTTATGCAATAGAAGCTACCTGCCATGCGCCAGATGCTGTACATGCTCTGAATTCTCCTCTGTTAGCTATTTCTCGTCTGATTGCTGGAAAATCTCACTTTTCAAAACTTCTTACACTTTTCATCCATTTTGGCTTGAATAGCTTGGCTGCTATAAAGAGATATATAGAGTATTAAAGCCTGGCCAGTGTTTTGCCGCATATGAGTGGTGTATGACTGATTCCTTTGATCCCAAGAACAAAGATCACCAGCGAATAAAGGTCCAGATCTCTCTCTCTCTCTCTCTCTCTCTCTCTCTCTCTCTCTCTCTCATACACACACACTTACACTTGCACGCACACATTTGAATGTATTTGAAATGAACTGTTCTCATGGAGACAGGCAGAGGTTGAGATTGGTGATGGCCTTCCTGACATTAGGTCAACTAGACAATGCCTTGAAGCTCTTAAGCTTGCAGGGTTTGAGGTAAATATGCCCATTTCACCTTTGTCCTTGTGTAATCTTTTTAAACAAAATTGAAAAGAAGGTTTGAAGAATGCACTGTTTATTTTGAAGGTGATTTGGGAGAAAGATCTTGCTGCAGATTCGCCTGTACCTTGGTATTTGCCTCTGGATACAAGTCACTTCTCTTTAAGCAGCTTCCGTTTAACAAGTGTTGGGCGCTTCATCACGAAAAATATGGTACCTGAGTTGTTTGTGGTGGTGTTTTCTTGCACAAAAATATTGAGTTAACAAGCATTTACCTTTAAAAAAGATTTAAAAAAAAAGTTAACAAGAAATTCCTCTACACCTTTAGGTCAAAGCTTTAGAGTTTTTGGGTCTTGCTCCAGAAGGAAGTCAGAGAGTTTCATCTTTTCTGGAGAAAGCTGCAGAGGGGCTTGTTGAAGGCGGAAAGTGAGTTCATATTCACATAAACAGTGCATTTTCTTTTTCACGCATGAGTATTTAATCTTTTATCCAGTAACACTCATTCTGTCAAATTTGATGTGAATAACTCGTACCTTCTGGAGGACTGAAGTACACATTTGGTCTATAGATGTTATGTTAAATAACAACATGAAAGACCCACTTGATAAGGAGATTTTTCAATGTGTATTGTGATAAAATAGGGTCGCACTCACAATTCCATGAACTCATGCGTGTGGGGAGACCCACTGGCATGAGTTTCTGTTTTTCTACACCCATGGTACTGGTTTAATGAAGAATCACCCTTAATTCTTGCTTAAGATTAGAAAGGGATGCAATAATCTCTACCTGGTTGAATAATCATGTTGATTTCCTTACGCCAATTTACTTGTAGGATGGATTATGAGATCATTTATTTATAAATCGGGTCTGCATGTGTATAGAAAAGTTCATGCATAAAACAGGCACTCAAGAATGAGGATGTGTTGTTGATTTCTGTGTTTTTCAAAAGTAAATGAATTAAGCAGGGACATTGACGAATGGGTGAACGTGTGGATTTGTGCAGGAAAGAGATCTTCACACCTATGTACTTCTTCTTGGCACGGAAGCCCCATACAGATTCAGGCAATCCCAGTTTGGCTACTGTAGAAGTTAACTAGGAGGCAGTTGTTCTTTTTTGAAGACTTAGATATGATCTAACTGATGAGTTCACAATGGATTTCCTCTCTTTTATTTATTCTTCAAGAGTAGTAACTTCGTTTATCTGAGTTCATGTATGTGACTACTGTTCTTTCGTTTGTTGCAACAAGCAGTTACAGGTAACTACGGTGACAGAAAACTGATAACCTGACAACAATCCTTGTTTGGATCCTTAGAACTTGGTTTCCTTGCACTCACTAGCACAGCACCAAACGGCTGATAACCTGACAACAATCCTTGTCTGGATCCTTAGAACTTGGTTTCCTTGCACTCACTAGCACAGCACCAAACGGGGTTGTCACTTGCAGGTTAATTAAACACATGAACCACTCATTTACATGAAAACCAAGTCCAGTGTGCCAATTTTATGAAGAACACTCAAAAGGTGAATAAAGTCTGAAGGATCCAAACAAGGCCACAAGTAGGCCTGTCAATGGGACGGGACGGGCCTGGGCTTGGGTTGTCCAATCCCGTCCCGAAAATGGGACAGGCCTGTCAGGTTTTGCCCAATCTTGGCCCTAAACCTTCAGGTTTGTAAGCAAAACCCATTCTATGCTTCAGTAGTTTGTAACATTCTATGGATTCTATGCTTCAGTAGTTTGTAACATTCTATGGGTCCATCATCTAGACTTTTCTACATTCAGATCAGCTGTAATGGTATATGGATGCCACATTTGGAATATTTTTTAGGGGTCGTCCTACAATCAATCTGCATCATAAACTCAAGGCCCTGGTGGTAAACACCCTCTTCGGGACACTTGAACAGAGAGATGGTATAGTTGGGATTTTCAGGTGTTCTTGAGTTGGTGCCTCGAGCAGCTATTTTTTACCAATTGGATGTAGGAAATGATGTCTATCGACCATATATGTTAATTGGTAGCTTATGTGATCATCATTTAAGTTCTGGGTTGGTTGGTTGAATCGAAAAATACTTTCAGACAATGGACAAAAGAGCAGTTGAGGCTCCGCTCTATTGACCATATACCAGTGAACCCCATAAATGTTCTTCAATATTCTCCTCCTTCCCTATTGTATTTTTTGTAAGAACAACCCCTAGAGTTGTTCCTCAATATATATATATATATAACTCCTCCTTCCCTATTGTATTTTTGTAAGAAACCCCTAGAGTTGTTCCTCAATATATATATAATTATTGTTAAAGGGCTTTGTAGCGGGCCGGGCTTGAACGGGCTGGGCTGTTTCTGCCTAGTCCCAGTCCCATTTTGGCCGTGCTTTAAAATGTATTGTCCAAACCCAGTCCCATTGGGCTCAAATTTTTTTAAAAGCCCTGTATTTTCGGACTTGGGCCGGGCCGGGCCGGGCTTTTACCCGTTTCATCCCATCCCATTGACGGGCCTAGCCACAAGATACCTAAATTCAAGGTAATGTTGCATTGAGAAGGCCTCCATTTGTTTGTTGAATTAGTAGAACATAAATTAAAGTGAACAAGAGCAGTCATACAGAACTGACGGTAATCAGTTAATGGTTCCAATTTGCCCTAAGTACCGTGGCTCTTGTTGGGCCTCCATTGCTCTTTGACATCTACTTTTAAACATATTATATACCTGCCCATTACAACATTGAAAATGAATCCCAGTTCACTGGCACGCAATCGCAATCCAAGGACGAGCAGAGCGTGCATTACTAATATGCAATCCCCCTTATGGGGCCTACTTGTATACTTCTATCAATGAAAGGAGGACAGATGGAAAAGCCTCCTAAAAAGGCCCTTCAGTTCAATGTTGTCTTAACTGTAGATTACTTTTTTGATAAATCCAATGGTGAGGGAAGGCGCAATAAGTGTAAAATTGCTACAGATGCCAGACCATGGGAAAGTGCCCAAAAAATGAAAAAAAAAAAAAAAAAAAAAAAAAAAAAGAGATAGCCATTTCAATTGAAAACATAACATGTTAATTTAAGCTTAAATAACACAGCCCTCAAAATACAATTTTATTAAATCCATGGGCATACAATCAAAGACGGATCTATTCCGACTAAAAATAGATAACCCTTTCAATTGAAGTCGCACACAACTAATACAGCCTTTCATTTAAACTTTTGATTAGAGATCATACTTCAGCTTCCAACAATAAACAATCATTCTGCCCCCAAAACTATTTATTGAGGATTTCAGAGGCATCTTTCTAACGTACCACTGCCTATTTCACGAGGACAGGCTCTGACTATTCTTTTACTTTTATGTTTATTGTATGATGATTGATGATAAAAAGAGAAAGAAACCCTCATAGTTTCATTTGACCAAACCCGCCTTTGAAGGAACCATATAGAGATAGTGATCTTCTAAAGCAGAAAATGTCATTGATATGAACTGATTGGGGTCGCTCGGTATTGCACTTTGCTGCTTGGTACTCAGCATTGTGCAGCCCCCCAAAGACTTGTACGCTCAAGGACTTCCTCTGGGGTGCCCCTACTTTGATGTGGTCATTGAAGAAATCTATCAGTTCCTGCTGACCGAGTGTTCTTAATGCAGCAACCTGTTGGTTGTCACCGGTAAAAATGTTTCAAGTTAAACACCTGCTACTGGAACCAAGAATACTGCCATCCACGAAGGAGAATAGAATGGAAACATGCCATGAAACAGTGGACTTGAAACAAACACTTACCTCTGATTCTCTCCTATCGAACTTAAGAGTGCCATCAGCAATTTCTCGCCAGTAAAATGAAGATTCCTCTTTTAAATTCTTGTGCTTCTCGAGCTTCATATCAATCAGTGCATTGACGTTACTCTGTGGGACTCAACAATTGTAAATGGTTAAGATTAGCCTGGATGCTAGGTTGAACTCAACTTTGAGAAACTCATGGTACTGAAAAATGACTTCCACTAGAGTAAGTACTAAATGTACTTAAACCATTTACTAATCCTCTCCCAAATAGACAGTTCATAAACATAAAAGAATAGGATGCGAACTTCTGTATAGAATGGGAGAGCTGTTTACACATCCCACAGACCGCAAGGGGCATCCAAGTAAACTATCATATCTATGAGCATGTATAAAATTCTGAGGACAAATATAATCTCATTTTTATTTTTATTTTTTTGGACACTTACCGAGTAAGATGAGCACTGGCCAATAGGTTTTCTTGAGAAAAAGAAAATTTGCTGTGATGTAATTAGAATGTTGCCATGACAGTGCTCTATTTTGGTTTCTTTCCAATGTGGGACTTCACAAGTATGGAAATATGAACATATGAATGTGATCCCATGTTAGAAAACAGATCCCGGATTGATGTGCGATTTTGACCCACGAAACGTCCGAATTGGGAAAAATGTTGTGAAATATGATTTGTAGATCTTAGAACAAGCTTTCCAATGCTTCTGAGATCACCTCAATCGGACACCCGAGTAAAAAGATAAATGGAAGGTAGCACATTGCAATAAAGAAAAATCTATTCTAGCATGTTAAGCACATAAACAAACAGCACATTTCATCCTTTTTTGTGAGACTTTGTGAAAAAGGGTGCATTGCAGGCTTTGATTTAGGGTTCCCAGTTTATAAACAGGTCCTTGTGCAAACATGACATACGAAGTTACAGGCACACAGATGGTCAGGAAAAATGGAGCTCGAGTCTCACCTTGAATTCATCAGAGGTCATTTCATATAATTTACTCTCAAACATCTCAAGGAATGCCTCCACTCTTAAATCAAGCTGTGCTGGATCCTGTCAAACAAAAGATAACTATTGCTTTTGAGAAGTAGAGTCAACAAAAACAAATGGAAGATAAAAAGTACAATTACCTTCGCGGTGGATTGGACAATGAACTGCAATCCCCGGATCCCTGAATAATTCCTGCATTTAGGGTAGTTTGTACTTTGAAACTTAGCATGTATAACAGCAGGATCACATGAAGCATAACTTGTAAGCATTAATCTAATCTGCAAACCTCTGGATGAGAACTGTAATGTATCCAAGTTGCTCAACTGTTCGAAGCTGATGGAAAGCTGGTTGCTTTGCAATAAGAGCAAACAGCTGAAGTTTCACGTTTAACCTATAATCATCTTGATGAACCTTGGAATATTTAAAAAAAAAGAAGTATAGTCACTAGAATGATGTTGAATAACACGTCCAATATATATATATATATATATATATATGGGTCAGCTCTCCTAAGTTGAAACAATGCTGGTCCTACAAATCAAAGTCGATTATCGTTGTTTTTTGCATCATGATATATATATATATATATATATAGATAGAGAGAGAGAGAAGTGATACGAATGGGTGGAAGGAATAGAAGTGAACATAACAACGCATTTCCTGCCACCTGACAACGGTATTAGCAAAAACTTCAATGCTCACCAATAAATTTCGTACTTTGTCCAATATTCCAAATCCTTGTGAAAGTGACCCAACAATAGGCCATGCAAACACAAAAATATACGAATAACAAATAAAGATTGGGAAATTTGTAATCAGTCCCTGCTTTCTTCCAAAATAACTCAAGCCCCTAATGAATTGCCAATTGGAAATTGATCCATTAGTTCTTAAATCAGGTCTTGGGTTAAAATCAAGTAGTGAGTTTTCTCGCAATGATGTTAACTTTGGGCTGCCATTGCCAATTGGAAATCTATTCATTAGTCCCACAATCAAGTCTGCAGTTAAAATCGAATAAAGAAAGTTAGTTTCCTTGTAATGATGTTAACTTTGGGCTGCAAAACGTCCAACTGCCCTTGTGGAGTTAAAACCCAGCCCATTTAACCAAGCCCTTGTACCCCACGATTTAACCCATACAAATCCTAAATCACCCCTCTTAACCAATGCTCTAAACCCAACTTCCTCTAGTCATCCGCTTTGTTTTTTTAAACCTAACCCTTTCTACCATTCCCTTAGGCAACTAAGATATGTGTTTGAATGGGTCAAGGGTTTTACAAGGTTAAGAGCACGGGCTGAGTTAACAGAGGGTGGCAGAGTAAAGGTTTAGTACAAGTTGATTAGTTGGGTTGAGAAATGGTTCAACTCCAAGGACATTGGGGGGGGGGGGGGAGGGGAGAGAGAGAGAGAGAGAGAGAGAGTTTCATGGCAGAGGCATAATCGAAAGATGCTCAGAGAGAGAGAGAGGAAAAATATCTGATTGACAACTCATCAGAGGCATTTGAGTAATTTAGGAAAAACACTAACTATTAATGATGAATTTGTGTGTCATATATATATATATATATATATATATATAGGAACATCTCTTACCTTACTATGAGAGATATGGTTATGGTGGGGGCCCTCACATCCATATCCAATGCCAACAACTTAAATGTGAGGGCCCCCACCATATCTCTCATAGTAAGGTGAGAGATGCTCTCATAGGAGCATCTCCCTATATATATATATATGTGTGTGTGTGTGTGTGTGTAGGAAAATTCTCTAAGCACACGTGCTTCCGCAAGAGCGTGAATCTAGACCATCACCAAAGGCTGGATCCCCCTGAATTTTCACTAGGTCCTGCATGACAAATGGCACCGATGTGCAGGAGAAAATCATCCTATATTGGTCACCTTTTCTATGCTTGAATAGTGAGTTGCAAAAGTATGCTTGTCATAATCTAATTTAGCTACAGAATATCCACCAGCAAACTTCAAATCACTGAAATCATGAACTTGGCATAATATTTAAGCAAGTTTAAATAAATACCTCTTACACCAAGCAATCAAATAGTAAACATTCCAAACTTTTATTTAGATCTCAAAAGAAGAGAAGGCATAATAATATTTTTAGCAACTGCAAAACAATGTTTTAGCACTACTGTACTAGAAGAATCAACGAAGAATCTGATGGTCTTGTCATCAACACCAGTATCCTTGCCCATTTTGAAGAATCCATGCAACCATATTGTTTGACCCAACGAGTTGACTAGGAACTCTGCCAAGTCAACTAAGCCCAGTCTTTAATTAGGTGACTGGCTTGCGCATAATCTGGCTGGGTGAGGTTTGTCCCAAACCTGGTTGACCCACCACATACTAGGAACTCATTCAACTTGGCCTAGTCAAGATGAGTGAGCCTAGTCAAACTCAAGAAATCAAATGAAAAGTTTTTTAAAAGTTCCACCTATATCAAGGACCAAACCCATCAAAACTGTATCAAGAAGCCCTGCTCTCCCTCTTTCACTACCTTGTCAAGACTGGAATGGAACCAAAGCTCTCCCTCTATATTTCTTATTTTATTTTATTTTTTTTTTCAATTTTCTTTTTTATTTCCTCCCTTACAAATTAATTTAGTCTTGATCACAGACACAACTAAGCAGTCTACAGTGTCCGCCTCTTCAATCTTTTTCTTTTCTTTCTCTCCTTCTTCCACATTTTTTTATTTTTTTATGACCCTTGAACCATATTGTAGGTTCAGATTGGTCGTTTGGTAGTTCTCTTATCATTCATGTTAAGGTCAATTTCACTTAGTCCTATCATGACTAGTTAAACTTGTGTTCTATAATAGGGAAAACAAAAAACTTTAATTTTCTTTTTCTGAGAAAAAGTACCTTCTTGTCAACATTTTAAAAACTCAAAATATGAATGAATCGGACCAATTGCGTGGGACCAACTACTATGACATAGTTCAATAGGGCCATAGAACCATTCATAATTTGTTATCAGTTTATGTGGGCATTAAATCATATCTGCGAAGTATATAGAGTAACTTTGACAAAATGAGAAATGGAAAAGGCACCAAGTCTCACCTGAATATAGTGCACAAGAGCAGAATTTTCATCACTTTGGTTTAGACCCTCAATAGGGTAAAAGTAGTTGATGGCCCTTTTAAGCTTGACAATTCTATTTGTCAAATGCTGAGATGGAAATAGAGGTTTGCTTTTGGGCTGTGGACCCTCAAAGAAAACACCTTCAACATGCTGGATCATTGACTCCGCTTCATCTGGCCTCATGTTTCCTAAAATATAGTAGTGTAACTAATAAGCATGAAAATAAGAAATACGATTTGTAAGAAATAACTAACAGAAATAGAGCTAAAAGATATGCTAACCAGCCACATAACACTCTAGGAAAACCTTTGAGAGCATGGAAGGCCAAAATTTTGTAAGATCGCCAGCTTCAAGATGTGGTAGGACTTCCAGTTGTTCACTCCAAGGCCAGGAATCATCTTCAAGTATTAGTGAGCAATAGTACATAGCTTGCTGATATGGCTGTTGAAACTTGAGATTTTGGTACTCCTTTATTACTGTTTCCTATTTTAGAAAAGCAAAGAAAAAGAAAGAAGAAGAATTATCAGTTACATGCACAAAATCAGTTTGCAGAATAACATGTTTGAATCCAATGGCTTGTTGCTGTAGTGTAAACTGATTGGTGACATTGATCCATTCACCAACAATAATACAGAATAGCAGGTTCCGTAGTAGTTCAGGAGCTCTCTCTCTCTCTCTCTCTCTCTCTCTCTTCAATACAACTCATTCAGATGATATTGGGAGGAAGTAAACCATAAAATTATACAGAAATGGAAAAAAATGCCCCGAGAAAACCATAAACCATTTTGAGTATAGCTTGATAGGTTCATCATTACCTTGATCACAGCATACCTGTCTGGCTTTACTTCAAATTGCGCAATTTTTCCAATAATCATTTCTAATAGAATCCTCATTTTGTGATTATAACCAACCACAACCACCTAAAGGAAAAGGCAAGAGATTAATATGCTCAGAGTAATGATACATAAAGTGACTAAAAAATTGCAAATAAGCTAACAATGCAAAAAAAGATGAAATGGTAGCGATTATGATTCTGATCCATGTATCATTTTACGTAGGACCATTTGTTGGTCTTCAAACATTGGAAAAAACTTCTCATACTCACACTTTTAGTCCACTGAATCTTCCTTATCTTTCACAAAGAACGAAATATTATTATTGAAAATACGAATCCATAAACAAAAGTACATATAGACAAAAGGCAAACACTGACTATAGGGGTAATTCCAAGGAGGTCATTCCTCTGAGGCCACTCTGTATCAAGGAGGTCAAACACACACCCCCCCCCCCCCCCCCCCCCCTCCCCTCCCCTTTCTCTCTATCTGAACAGTACAGACACTAGTAGCACTTCTCAGATTTTGAACCCTTACAAATCAACCCTTTATGATGGGACTAGGCTGACTCAGAATTGAACTCAGTCTTTCGCTTTTAGAAAAGGGGGCCCAGACCCCAACTCGACTTGGTCAGGACTGAGTCCGCGTCGAGTCAGACAAGTTGACTTGCACAACCAAGTTCTAAAACCATGTCACTACAAACACACGTGCGCACATACACAAACACGCACGCGCACAGGTTAGGGTTTAAAACCACTAAAGAGTTGAACACATTTTACATCCTTTAAAGATAAAAACTCAGAATCTATTACATTCCATAATTCTCATTTAATACAGTAGAAAACAAGCTATGGAAATGCATTTGAAATTCCTTTGCTTAAGAGATCAACACAAAGAATTAGATTCCTTAACCAGGTGAACATGTAAAAGTCTAATGAGAAAGTAAATTAAAAAAACAGAATAACCTGAAATCCAGAAGCAGTGTGGTTTATCGCATAATGGAGACCGGCAACTTGTGCATCATAAGCTGCAAGCCATACAGAAAGCAGTCAGTGTTTCATTTCCAGGATCAACTCTCCAGAAACTCAAACTGAAACATAGCAGACGCACAAAAAGAAGGAAAAATGGAGAAGGTGATTTTCTATGAGGCCCTGTTTATTTGCCTAGGTTATGGACAAGCGTAACAATGAATATAGTTATTTGTAGGTAACATGGTACTCGTTAATTAGAAAAGAAAGCAAGTAAAGCATAAGCAAGAACTTCGGAAAAAGGCACTCAAACTCAAACCAAATGGACTGAGAATTTTCAGTTCAAAGATAGAATAAGTGAATATGCAAGTGGAGAGGAAGAGTTGGTCAAATTAAAGATAATTTAGTACCATGCATGATAAATTTCGATATCTAAGGTCAATTGTAGAACAAAAGAAGGTTTAAGTTGGAGATAGCAAATAGGATCAATATGGACAAAATGAGAGAAACTAAAGGAGTCCTATGAGATCATCAAGTGCCACCTCAATTGAAAGGACATTTTCTATAAAACAACAGTCGGACCTACTTTTTGTATGGAACCGAACGTTGGGCAATGAAGAAACAAAAAGAACTAAAGTACATATGCCAAGATGCGATGCTAAGTGCCCGCCCCTAAAAAACTTAGTGATATTTTATTGCAACCAAAAAAACACCAACCAAGAAAAGAAGTAAAAATAAAAGAACTTAGCCTCCCAATGATGAAAAAATCCCTACACCACTTACTCCAACCAATGGAAAACCTTACCCCCCACCAACCAAGTATTAAAGCACATCTTGAAAACACACTTAGATTAGACAACTAATATGTCTCCCTTCTCATTCAAATTGTAGTTCATCATAATAAAAGAACCAGCGCAAACTAAGATAACTGTGTGGAGTTACAAAAAAAGGTAGAAGTAGGAACGAGCACATCAGAAGGACATCCATAGTAGCATATATAGTAGAAAAAACAAGGATTTCTGTTGGAGATGGTTAAATCATGTGCTTAGAAGGCCTGAATCAACTCTTGTAATGACATGTTGTAACTAGTTGGAGGGGACACATTAGGGCCTGGAATGAAACCGTGAGGAAACACATGTTAGGCTACAAAGTTGCTAAGGAAATGGCATCAAATGGGTGGAAAAGAAAAACTCAACAACCATACAAAAATAGTATCAAGCTACGATGTCGACCCCTTGCACCTTTAGTCCTTTATTTTCACACATGAATGCTGGAACATTGGAGAGAGAGAGAGTTAGTTCTTATTAGAAAGATACGATCTTTGGTCTTTGGCTAATTTTGTTACTTGAGCAAACCGGGAGATACCATAAACATATTCATTCTGTTATCTTGACTTAATAATTAGTAAAGATGGAGAGATTGTTGAAGATATGAAATACAAGACAAAAGCACGACGGTTGAAGTGGAGGCTTCTGGAGTGCTTTGTAAATGGTATTGGTGCATGCCAACAAGATTGAAAAGAAAATTTTACTGGAAAACAATTAAACCAATTATGACCTATGGAGCATAATGTTGGTCAATCAAGAAAGTAATATATGCACAAAATGAATGTTAGCAGAGATGAGAACGTTAAGGTGTATGTGTGGTAAGACTAGGAAGGATAAAGTTAAAAATGAGCTCTTCCTAAAGCATCTAGGGGGTAGCATCAATAGGAGATAAAATTAGAGTAACCCGTTTGAGATGGTTTGGGCGCAGGCCAATAACGGTGCTAATAAGGAAAAGTTTGGCTATGCAAGTTGATGTCTACCAAGGGGAAGGGGTAGGCCAAAGAGGACGTGGATGAAGACGGAAAAATAGATCTGAAGACATGCAACTTATTTGAAGATTTGGCTTAGGATATATCGAAATGGAGAAACAAAATTCATGTAGCCGGTTCTAACATAGTTGGGACAAGGCTTTGATGATGATGGTGGTGATGATGACGACAACGACGATGATGAACCATAAAGCCAACCCTGAATAATGGGATAAAGCTAAGTTGATAATGATGCTCCTAACTTTCGCATGTTAGCAGTAGCTTTTATGGTACAGACTAAAGATTGACCTTTTAGGATAAATGATCATGATTAGAAATATAATTCTACTTTAAATGCCAAGTGACCTTTAAGGATTGATGATCATCATTAGAAATAGGGTTCTACTTTAATTGCATGGCTCTAAAACATAGAAGGGCTGTTGCGACTGTGTGCCTATAAAGTTTTTGTATATTTAAGTTCTCGTGAAAGGCACCTCTATTTGAGACTTTTCTTTGCTTTCTCCCCAACAAAATTGCTAAATTTGCGTACTTCTCCCCTCTTTAAGGTATACTCTTATCCTTTCCTCTATACTTTTTCCTTTTTTCAACATATTATTTCTCTCTATTATTGTTGAACATTGTGGGAGTCATTTACCACCAATTTAGTATTTATGTGGGTCGATATCCTCATCCACTGAATCAGGTATCTCAATTTGCATCATAAAATCTCTAGTTGTTTAATATTGAACACAAAGATTGTTCGGACCAAGCACAAAGATGGAACAATTAGGTTCCAATTATATATATTTAGGTTTCACTACATCAGCAATAGCAGAAAACAAACTATTCTCGAACTCATATGATAAAAACAAATAGAAACTGCATGTTACTAAGTAAAAAACCAACAAAACAAGAAATATACAAATAATTGATAAATGCCATACAACTTAAATAGAGAATTAAATTTCAACAGTTATATAATGGAATATGGACATATATTTGTTTTGGGAAGGTGATATATGAACATATATTTTAGAATTAGATAGTATAACTCATTAGCTGCCCCCCAAAATGATGGTATAAGGTAAACGTGATTATAGGTTATATACTTATATTATAAAAAAAATTCCATTCAAAATAAAGTATAGTGATAATTCCAAGTGCTCACCATATTCATTCAAGTAATCCATTAATAACCTTGTGAAAACATTGGTAAGAACAACTGCTTCAGGGGAGTAGCATGACTGTGGACAGTTGAAATCAATCTTGACATAAGCCTTGGGAGTTGAGAACTTTGTATCAGGCTTGTACCATAATCTCGACAAGGAAGACTTTCTTAGCAGAACAGGAAAATTAATCTGATCATAAAATTAATCATATCAGATATACTTAAAATGAAAATTGCTACAAGGAACAATTCAAACACGAAACATGTGTATTTAAATATAATTACCTTCTCTTGAACATCTTTAAGCGCCAAATCATTGGGAATGAATACATTTGGTGATGGTAAATGTAGATTTACATCAGGAGATGCCTCTAACCATTGCTGCAAAATGTAAAAATTCAAGTCCACGACGTTTCTTCACTCAATAAAACTGATCTTTAGGGATCTCAATGGGCTGGATCCACGAGTATGGATATTGGTGCATTTATTTTTGCTGGGTCCAAACCCACATCCAGAAAGTTAGGACCCAACAGCCTAGGCCAAACTCCACCCTATTAGCATATCGTCAAGTGCCAGTTTCCCTTACTTAAAATCATAAAGTGTGCCTGCTCCAGATTCCGATCTGGAACTGGTTACATAGCCCGTCACAATTCAGGATTCTGTTTAATTACTTCTCCAACATGTTCATCATGGATATATTCTAATGTAATTTCATTAAAGAACTATTACGAAATACTTCCCTCATACATTGTGGTGCACTATTAATTACAATACTATATTAACATATCACATTTGCATAAAGAGCAAGTAAAATCTAAATAGGTCTAACGGTCTGACAGATGGTGGATCCAAGATACGGATTCAGCCCATTGAGTAGCTGACAGACTTACTGATCTGAGTTTCAACTGCCACATAGTCTTCTTCAAAAAGATGGTTAACAACATAAATGAAATACCAATAAATTGGAATGATGGCAGAAAATTATAAACTGAAACATGTAAAGAAATAGCGAACCTGTATCATTGCACCAGTGATTTTCTCAACAGAGTATTCTGTTCCATACCATGGCTCAACCATATCCATAGATCCTTCAAACTTCTTTGAAACCCAGAAGATTCTGTTTGAGTAGAATTCATTCAGTAAACTTTAAACACACTGGAAAAGAATTTTTTTGAACAATATAACAAAAGAAATTGAGCCCAATTAAGCATATAATAAGTTCTATATTCCTAGCTTTGGGCTATACTGTGTAGCCTCCTATATTAATACCACTAACCATACATACATATATACATGCATACATACACAATATATATACATATATATGGGAAGTGCTCCTATGAGAGACACTCTCACCAACTTGGTGAGAGATGGGTGGGGGCCCTTGCATTTAAGTTGGTGAGAGTGGATATGGAAGTGAGGGCCCCCACCCATCTCTCATAAAGTTGGTGAGAGTGTCTCTCATAGGAGCACTTCCCCATATATATATATATATATATATATATATATATATATATATATGTACATATGTATAGAGGAGCGCAGAGCGCTACAAAATGCCCAGTTGTTTTGTAAAGCACGCTGCCCCATTTTTCCAATGAATGACAACACGACATATTATTCTCGTCCTAATTTTTAGGAAGAAAATTTAAGGCATTTAAATGAACATTTCCCCTCTGGAAAATGACATCCAATTCCTACCTTTTCTTCTTCTTTAAAGATTCCAACTATAGTATAATACTTCCCTAAGTAACTGATGTTTTTAGAGAGCCCCATTTTCAAAGTGGGCAAATTTGGAGAACATATTAGCGGGGACCACATATGAAGAAATCCAATCCATTCAAAATTAATGGCCTCATTTTTTATTAGCGTTCAACAAATTCACTCCAATACTAGGTGGGCCCACCACAGATTGAGCACCATGGAAAACTTAAATTTCATAATCTCACGGGGCCTAACTATTTCTTCCAATGAGATTTAGAGGTTCTTATTAGTGACAGGTTGTCACTTTTAAAACTCTTCCCACATGACCTCCTTTGAAAAAGCTTCCTATTGAATCTTAGGCGTCATCTTTCCTAAATAACTTTATCCGAATTTTAGGATAAAAGAGGAAGAGATACTGTGCAACTGCAATCGCTCTTTGTGATATGATTAAAACATTGGATCTGGGAAGACATAACTTGTAATCACTATTTGGAGTTTTCATAAGTAGGACCCTTGGGAGTTGAATGAAATTGGGAACCGAAGTTGCTACAACCTGTGAGTGCAAATTTCAAGGCAAGCCGACATTGCTGATGACATGTGATACTCTCTTTGGCCATTGAAAGAGTGGCAAAAGCGCCCCTTTTAAATAGGGGGAGTTTGTCGAATTCCTCGTGTGGTGTGCGTGTGTGACCTCACATCCATATCCAATGCCAACAGCCTAACTGTTTGTGTGTGTGTGTGAGAGAGAGAGAGAGAGAGAGAGAGAGAGAGAGAGAGAGAGAGAGATGATCCTGTGAGAGTAGGGGTGGGGACCTCACATCCATATCCAATGCCAACAGCCTAAATGTGAGGGGCCCCACCCCTTACTCTCACAATATCGTGAGAGTTACTCTCACAAGGGCATCTCCCTATATATATGGGAACTAGTAGTCCTGTAAGGATGGTTTGCACAGTTTGGAACGCCCACTGGGGCCCACTTTATGACCCATCCAATTTGACCACATTCACAATCCCCTTATAGGCACCGAATCCCATGAATTTGCATGGATTCGGATGAACTAGACGGTCCTAAGTTGTTATAAAATTTAATTTGACGAGTTCCATCAGTCCTGAGGCTTTTGGTGTATTAGTTAAGTCCATAACATTTGGTATCAGAGCCAACCTTCACATCTTGGGTTCGAGTCGCGGAAAGGGCTACATGAGTAGAGTGAGAGCTGTCTAAAAAATAGAGAAAATGGCTACCAACAGCCAGAGTGAGAGCCTCCGCGGAGAAGGCTACTTGGAGCAAGGTGTGAGCCATCCCAAGAGGGGAAAAGGGCTACCTACTGCTAGAGTGAGCCGCCGAGAACGTCGGCTGTGGAAGCGTGGTGGTCTGTTACGGTCCTAAGTTGTTATAAGATTTAATTTGACGCGTTCCATCAGTCCTGTGGCTTTTGGCGTTAGACTTAACCAATACGCCAAAAGCCCCAAAACTGACGGAACGCGTCAAATTAAATCTTTTAACAACTTAGGACCGTAACAGACCACCACGCTTCCGCAGTTGACATTCTCAGTGGCTCTCATTCTGGCGGTAGGTAGCCATTTTCTCTATTTTTTTAGACAGCTCTCACTCTACTCCAAGTAACCCTTTCAGTTACTAAAACCCGAGATGTGGAGGTTGGCACTGATACCACATGTTATGGACTTAACCAATACGCCAAAAGTCCCAGGACTGATGGAACGCGTCAAATTAAATCTTATAACTATTTATGACCGATATATATATAGAGGAATTCTAAAAAAAAACTCTCCTTTTTGCTCCCCTATGTTTCTAGGACATGGAGCCCACCTTAAGTCAATCCAATCATTTAACACATACTACCCCCCGTGAATTGGTATAGAGCCTAAATTTGACACTCATCCAACTTTTACTCACTATTGGATTGAAATCACAAGAAAGTGATGCCTCTAAAACTATTAAACTTTGGGGCCATGGATCAGGGGGTTAGGATAATCTAATAGAGTTGAAAACTTTCGTATAGGTAGATCTCATCTAGATTATTCCATCCAATGGCATTCCATGGTTGTCATACATACACCACAATTGGCCCTACTGGGAGAGCGTTTTTTGAAGAAAAAAAAATTCTTGGGAGATTTCTAGCGCTCCCCATATGTGTACATACATATGTATATATGTACGTATACATATGTTATGTATACATGCATATATATAGGGAGATGCCCCTATAAGAGCATCTCTCATCTTACCATGAGAGATAAGGTGGGGGCCCTCACATCCATATCCAATGCCAACAACTTAAATGCGAGGGCCCCCACCTTTATCCCTCATAGTATTATATATATGGGAGATGTTCGTATGAGAGCATCTTACTATGAGAGATAAAGGTGGGGGCTCTGACATTTAAGTTGTTGACATTGGATATGGATGTGAGGGCCCCCACTTTATCTCATAGTAAGGTGAAAAATACTCATAGGAGCATCTCCCTGTATATATATATATATGTGTGTGTGTGTGTGTGTGTGTGTGTGTGTGTGTGTGTGTGTGTGTCTGTGTGTATGTATCTACACATATACATATACATATACATATACATATACATATATATAGATAGAAAATGCTCTTATGAGAGTAACTCTCATGCACGCTACTATGAGAGTAAAGGGTGGCGGCCCCCATATTTAGGCCGTTGGCATTGGATATGGATCAAATGGGTCCCCCTCTTACTCTCACAAGAGCATTTCCCTATACATGCTTGTAGTATACTTGAAAATATACGCTTGTAGTACGTGTGTTTTAAAAAAAATACGCTTGTAGTACACTTAAAAATAGGTTATTGCATATAAAATCACCAAGGCCAAGCCAACATTTATAATTATGTAATTTTTTAAGTATAAAATAGGTAAATAATGACAAAGAATAACATCTTTAGTAAAGACGTAAATGAAACGGACCAATATATAGCCTTGATGGACAAACAGGACAAAAAGAAAAAGATGGGAGCCATTACAGAATGCCCACATATAACCTATAAAATAAGCTTAATCTACTAGAGTAATCTACATTACAAGGTTACCTGACACTTTCTGGAGTGAGCTCGTCCAAAACCTTTTGAATAGTGTCTGGAACAAACTTAGAAGGCAAGGATGATGCCACCAGCCAATCTTCTGGGGGGTATAACTGAAAGAATATTTCTTAAGTGTAACAGAACAAGCAATTAACTCATATAGGCTAGAAAAGATCATTTAGTGATCCATGCATATAGAAGAACATGAAAGATCATGTAACTGAAATCGACTGCATGCTTACTAATCAGGAAATAATTTAGGATATAACTGAAGAATTTTTTATCATCCACAAAAAAATGAAAGGTTTTTCCCAGTATAGCAATAATAAAAAAAACTGGAACACATGGTCCAATTTAGATAATATTTTCAATTAAGGAAAAATGCCGACACATTCAATGGAGATTTTATGATAAAAAAAACAATTCAATTTACTTAGTGAAAACTGAAAACCTCTTAAAATAATTGCAGCAACCAATTTATTACGTCTAGAATGCCATTTTTCATTTCTGAACTTTGGCTTTCTAAGGAAGCTTCCTAATTCATGATCAATTCCTTAGAGTTCTTAGAAAATAAGCTTTTCACTATGTCTTCAGAGTTTGTGAGATGGACAGACTAACCATAGGCACCGACTGTACAGTGGCAGAATCAGGAAACCTTCATTGGGGGGCCACTAAAAAAAAACACCTTTGCGGTGGATGGGTGGGTTTGGCGGGGAGGAGAACACATAAGAAAAGCACAAAATTTCCTCTTTAATTTATGGGATTTTTTCAAATTTTCAAAGGGGGAGGGTGATGGCTCGAGTTGTGCCTCTATTTGCAGTAATCGTCAAGAGAGGATGTCCATTACATTTCTGCGTTTCAGAGGCACTGATCTGGTTGTAGATGTCATCCATCTGATATAGTTTTAATGAGGAATCAAGATTCTGGCTTCATTAGGTTCCCATACTGCCGTACAGAATAGGATGCAATTAAGGCTGTTCAAACTCCAAAGAATTAGTGGTAAGCTGGTGTGTGTGTGTGTGTGAGAGAGAGAGAGAGAGAGAGAGAGAGAGAGAGAGAGAGAGGACAGTCAGTTAAGCATGGGCCTGACAAGAAACTTCATATGAAGGCAACAATGAAGAAAGTACTGTCACCTGGGTGGTGGGTGGGTTGGGGCACGGGGGGGAGATCTGTCACCCACTGGACCAATCACACCATAGAGCCCCTAACAAGCCCCACACAAAAAATGAAAATTGATGAAAAAAGATAAAAATATAAATTGAAGTCCTGTGAATCTAGAATTTTAACTTCAAGGAATGAGCGTTTTAATTAATTAAATGGGTTTTAGTGGCAGTAGGAGCCAGGTGGTCGTGTTTTCTTTTCACTCGGATCAATAAATGGTACCTCTGATCTCTGAATGCAGAGATTTCCACAAAATGTGATTTTGATCTGCCAATTTCAATGCAAAAGGACCCCAAAAGCATCCAACATCTCACAACAATAGAATAAGAAAAAAGATGTAGTCTTAGCCTGTGTCCTAATAGGACTCGACCAGGGGGTGACTGACTCAGACTCTGACTTGAATCGCTAAGTGCCGAATCTGACTCAATGATGCAGAACGGGCCACAAGTGGTCCCACCCAGTTAGAGATATTTTTTTATTTTGTTTCCTTTTATTTTTCCTAATTATTAGTTAGTATATTTCTAATTGTAATTAGGGTAATTTTTATTATTGGTTTAGGTTTGCTTAGGCCCTAAGCTTGCTTTTCCTATTTATAGTACATTGTAGAGATGAAAATCTCAAACTTTGAAATTGAAAAGAATCGTGGGTTTTCCCTTGTAGAGGTGTGTCCTCATGTTGAAGTCTTTGTGGAGACAATTTGAGGTGTCTTCGGACACGTGCTTCAGCACTCACACAAGCCCTAACCCTAGGGCTTGCATCACTCAACCGCTTTTAAAACCACAATGGAGTTCATGTAAAGTGTTTGGTGGTGAACTGGTGATGATGTCTGCGTGCAATATGAGGGAAACCAAAAGGCTGTGAAGGTGGGGAGGTTTTTCTCTCTGACTTTGGAGAATGAAGTTTCAAGGATTTTTTGAAAGGACAGCTTTCTTCCGTGATATCTCTGTTGCTGACATTTGGAACTAAATTCAAGGCATTTATGTGCAGTAATTTTTCAATGACTGAGACTTTGCATAAAAATCATAATATAAAAAATGAAATATGTTTATGGATAGGACAGCCATACCCATTTGTGTCCTAGATACCTAAAGCGCAGAATGTACCTCTGATCCTTGTGTTTCTGTCCTTAATCAGTATTTGGGCATCACAACCGCTATCCCCTAACCCCCACCCATCAAATAATTTTCGATTTTTCAAAAATGAATAACTTAATAATTTTGGTCCACATACCTTCAAGGTTTGAAAGACTGAAAACCATTCATAATACAAAATGCAAAGTAAAACCGGAAGTGTGTGTGCGTGTGTAGAGAGAGAGAGAGAGAGAGAGAGAGAGAGAGATGATGATGATGAAGAAAAATGGCTCTCAAATAGGTGACATCATATATTTAAAAAGAAAAAGGTCATAAATTAATTTGCCCCTTCAACCAAGTGAAATTAGCATATGGAGTCCTTACGCTACTTTTCATAAAGGCCTTTTCATGAAAATAAAATTAAAAAAATCATTAGAATTCTATATGAAATAAATCCACAAGTTACAAGCAAAAGCTAAGTTTAAAGGCATGCTTTGTGTAACAGAAACTCTGCAGAAAAAAAAATCACTTTCTTGTGCTTGCTACTTTTCTGTGGTTTGGTCTGGCACTTTTCGGTGATGAAAAACGAAATAAAAAACTACTTTTGCATTACTCCATGGAAAACAGAAGTCCATGAAAAACACCTTTTGCGCAGAGTTACATGAGTGTACCCTAAATCTGATCGAAGAATGTGAAAATGAATAAGGGGTAAAGCTATTTCACTATCACTAAATTGAATACAATTAACTAATTACCTGCATATTTGATGCAATGTTAACCACATAATCAATAGGGCGGATTTTGTCTCGGTAGTGAAACCCAATCTCACAAATAGCCAAAAGCTACAAAACCAAAACAAATCATCTTAGAATCTTCATTCTTAAGAAATAGATAACAGGGTTATAAAAAAAAAAAAAAAAAGAAAAGAAATAGATAACAGTCTTATAGGTTATTGCGATTGTAATAGGCTATCTATCTTAAAGAGCAAGACATTACATGCACATAAATGAGAAATTATCAACCATGGCGCATTGAACTACTAGCATGTTGTGAGGCCACTTTAGCCCACATAAAAGCATGGTGAAGAGAAGGATTTTCTTTTCTTTTGATCAGTAAAATTCCATAGCAATCAGTAATTGCATGGTGAAAGGGGCATCACATTGACAATATGTCATGGTATTTTAATGAACGCGACCATCTCATGAGGGGCCAAGAAACAAGACAAATAGAAATGTGATCCAAGTATTCATTTTGCACAGTCATGACTCATGATTCAACAATTTTAATTAGAGAATCAATTTCATATTTAGGCCATATGTAATTTGAGGAATGCATGATCATAGAATGCCAACTCTATAATTAGTAAGGATGGAGAGATTGAGGGGGATGTCAAAGATAGGATAAGAGTTGGATAGTTGAAGTGGATACTTGCTTCTAGAGTGCTTTTTGATCAGCATATATAAACAAGATTGGAGGAAATATTTTACAAGACATCGATTGGACCAGCTATGACCTATGGAGAAGATGTCCAATTAGAAACAACACATGCAAAAAAAGAGTGGCAGAGATGAGAATGTTGAGATGGATATGTGGTAAAACTAAGAATGAATCGGAGAGCATTCATGAACATTTAGGGGAAGCTTAAACAGATTATAAATTAAGAAAGACTCATTTAAGATGGCTTGAGCATGTCTAATACAAGCCAACAACGGCGCCGGTGAGAAGTTTTTTTATGTAGGTCGGTGATCCCTCAAGTAAAAGTAATAAGCCGAAGAAGACATGGATGAAAGTAGTAAGGATAAGTTTGAAGAAGTGCACCCTATCTGACAATTTGGCCCAGAATAACTGGAATGATCAAACAAAATTCATGTAGCTGACCTCAACATAGTAGGGACAAGGCTTTGATGATAATGATAATGAATTAATGATGATGATGACGATGTGTTTGTGGAATGCCCTTCCCATCCAACCCAATTCTAACAAGAAGGGAAAAGAGGGCATAAACAAACTTAGACACCCACTTTTTTTCGACCTCAATTGTTAAAACTTCAACTAAAAAATGAATCAGCTACTGAAACATTTTAGATCTTTTGATCACTAAAAACTTTATGTGAAACTGTATAAACATTAGAGTACTCAGACATACACATTATCTAGAGAACAGCTCAATGTAGCCCACAAAAAGGAACTCCCCATCCACTCCTTGCTTTGTCAAAATATCAGCTAAAATTTGAATCATACAAGGGTTTTAAAATTTAATTTGATTGGAGCAGGATAGAGGAAGAGAAAAGTGCAGGTAATTACAGAAGTTTTCAGATCCTGTGGCGATTTCTTGAATCATATTAGTATTAAGTGGATGCGGATGTATTTTCACAAAAAAAAAAAAAAAAAAAAAAAAAAAAAAAAAAAAAACCAACAACAACAGCAACACATAAACTCCTGACTTAAATGAAATGCTTAAATTACTGTCCCCAGTCCACTCTTTCATACTGCTGCATGAGCATCTTTATTGAGCACAAAGAAGACACATGATTTAATTGCCAGCTTATTAAGAAAACTAGTTTCAACTAGAGTCATATAACTTCCTGGCATATTTTTGGACCGTCAACTTGTTTTTCAACATTTTTGAGGGCGACTTTATCTATTCCTGTGCCAGCCTTGACAAAACTATAAATTCGTCTTCCAGTAAATCATTGCCTTGTGAGTATCTATTGGGTTAAAACATGACAGAAAGAATTGAGGACCACATCTCTTATATCATGCAGTTACAAGAACAAATTAAGAAGGCATTCAGAATACACTTTTGGTAAAGAATTCAATCAAAAGTTGCTGCCAATGTTATGTTTCCCAGGTTTAAAGCGAGACGTAAAGCAAGTTCCTTACCAACCAAAATCAATTCTGGAACTTGGTGATACCCTCCTAACTTTATCCAGAACCACATGTTAAAATTAATAAGAAAGCTTTCCCGGAACTTGAGTAATAGAGAACACATTCAAAGTTTTCAAGAACCACATTGATGCATAGGCAATCATATTACTAGGTCTGGATGTTGATTAACCAGAATACACATACCTCGTCAAAAATCCATTTATTTACGCCAGCCTTCTGTAAGAGGAAAATATATTTGAACAATAACCCAACAATATCCCTCATATGCTCTGCAGTTTAATTAGAAAATCTATTTTCAGATTACTAAGAAAAAGGAATATCTTACTATTAAAGCTAGTAGTATTAAGAAAGTCAAAAAAGTTCAACTCAAACACACAAGTACTATGAAAAAGTTATCAATAAAAGATAAATCCAGGGATACCAGATAAAAACCATGAATAATAAGAATTATTTAAAAAAAGGAAACTAACCATGACCAGCATCAGTTAGATCAATAACTACTTTAAAAAATGAAAATTCGGAAGTACAATCCCCTTCTCCAGCACCCAAAGCCGTAGCCCACCCTGCAATTTATTTTTCAGTACTCATCCACATTAGAAAATCACTATGGTAAGAAAACAAATCAATGATATAACATAATAAGCATTACACATGCATGCACGCACACTCATGCGCGCGCGCATGTACAAATGCACACACATCATACTATGATAAAGATATAAAATAGCACAAAAATCTTTCTACTTAAAACTCAGATTATTTATATGACAAGGACATGTTCCCTCTTTTAACATAACTAGGTGTAGTAGGAGGAAATTGTGAGACTGAGTAGTCAAATTGTGAATCCAAACGCCTACCCTCAGGAATCAATCACCTCCACCCCAAGCTAGATACGATCTTAATGGTTTCGAGTTTATGTTGGTCGGTCCCTTTAAGACTGGGATGGACAGATAGTAGGGTATGAAATATGAATCATATAGTTAGATGACTTAGATCAACGGGCTACATCATGGCATGATTAGGGTTAATTCTCCATTCAAACCAATGGATTTGGGAAATAAATCATTCCCATCAAATTAGATCTGGATGAATGTATGGGTCCTGGGTTAGGGTTCATTGCGTTCGATACTCTGATCCCTTGGGTCTACCAAAAAGTGAGGTGCCTACACTTGCCCCCTATGTCAGAGGTTGTCGACAATTTAAGGGTAAATAAACCCCTTATCATGCCGTAAAAAACTATTGACAAGGTTCTAAAATCAAACTCGATGGGGCGACTTAGTCACCCTGAAGTCCAGTTGAATAAGCCAACTTGGTCTGAGACACACCCAGGTCCAATAACCTTTAAAAAATAAAAAATATAAACTAAAAATAGAAATTATAGTTCTAACAATATAGAATTTGAAAACTTGTATTTCATTCAATCGAATGAACAGTGTGATCAATATCCAAATGCTTGGATCTTTGGGGGAAAAATGTTTTGTTCTTCTAGAATCAGTGCAAAATGTCTCTAAGAGTGGTAAGAGCTTTCAAGTTTCAACAGCTTTTCCCAATGAGAAAAGTAGGAAATAAGTTTGTTTAGGGTCCAAAATCCATAAGACCCGACCAACTATGGGACTCGACTAGGCCAAATTTTAAAACCATGAAACCCAGAAAGAACGATTCACGGGAGGGATGGGTAGACATTTAGGGATCATGACAGAATCAATATAGAGCCCCACTGAAAGGGAATGCCCATGTGAGATGCTTTTGGTTTACATAAAAGGAATGTTACTAAAATCTACTACTCATGTCCCACAGATTGCCAGAAGTCACAAACAGTGGAGGGGTGTCTGTACAGGAACAGCAGAGAAAAAAAATCCATCATTAGTGGCCGTGGCTCCTACTAAACAGGTTACAGCAGGAACAAGGCAAACCAACAGAGCTGAAGTACTGTCAATTATATAGCTCATGATGAAGTCACTGTTTAATATCAACATTTTACAATCAACTGCAAGATCAAAATGTTGTTGAATAAAACAGATGCATAGGAAGGATGTTCAAAGTTCCTTTGAAAGTATAGCCCAAAATGTTTGCTTAAAAAAAGAAATGGAGCCAACAACAGAACTTGCTATTTTAAATAAGCTTTGTTAGAATATATTGATCACAGATTACAGCAACATGCTGTCAACAAGGTTCTCTTCAAACTTTAAATCACAGTAAAGAGAGTTTTCCATTCATGCTATAAAAATCATGAAATCAGATTTGTATTACGAACCCGTGATCAGTTGATAATCATACAAAGAAAACAAGCACGATTACAGCCAAATGCTTGCAACAAGATTATATGATGCATTAAGTATCACTATGTAATCAGGACTTGAGGTCACTCAAATAATCCGATTGCCTAAGTTTCCACTTGGACATCATTTTTGTGCATCAATGGATATGAAAAGCCAGGAAGCTCTACTGAAACACAAGAAAACTAGAGACAGAACTTGCCTAATTCTTTCAAAATGCAAAAAAGAGAGCCCTCTCCTTCATGTCCAATAAGGTGACCGAGATATCTACAAGTCCCTTCTTTGTAATAGCGTATGCCAGGAGTAATTGGCCATGTAATTATCAATTTATGACCTTGCTTTATTGGGACAGCTTTAACAAGAATCTGAAATGAATTAACAAAAACAAGATTGACTAAAAACCAAGCTTCTAGCAAAAAAAAAAAAAAAGAAGTAAAAACAAGTGTTTTGATGTATATAAAATGTTTTTTCCATCAGAATTAAGAATGTAAACCCTTACCCGGAAAACAACCAAAAGGCAATTGAGAGTTCAACATAATAACATCAGAAGTACCTGAAGGTCTTCATGGGTACAAGGATGGCCAGGAAAATGTGAAGAGCTTTTTTGGGTATTTTGAATTCCCTCAAATTTTTTTTCAACCAGGCTTTGAATTTCATCAAGGCTATCTAGTAGCATACGATAAAATGACATTAGCCGTAAGGCATTTTCCAGCTTAAAAATAATCAGACCCTATTGAGCATATGCAAACCAAATGCTTACCTTTTCCATACACAACGAGATGCATTAGGCTGGCTGAATAGTTCTTTTCATAAAATTTAATTAGCTCATGCCTTGTATCAAGCCCTTTCGATTTCGGGCCAACCTCCAGTGTATCCCAATTACCTGATATTTGGAATGTCTATAGTAAAAGAAACAAATATGGTGGAACCAAGCAATATTTTTCACACAAAAATACCTGGATTAATTCAAATATCTGAAGCCTAAAGATTTAAAATAAGGTCATTTGCCTTCTTTTCGAAGGATGAGATATTAGGATGAAAGGCAAGCAGAAGACTCCACATCTTCTGAAAGACAAGGAGCTCCTTCAAGCCTCCTATCCTCTGCATGGGTTTTAACATAGGTTTACTATAATTGCTCCATTTATGTTAAAATAACATCAAAAAACAGAAGCAGTATCAAGAAACATAGAAGGGAAGCAGAAATATAATTATATAACGCAATAATTTTAGTAGAGACAAGAAACATTTGCAGTATAAATGCATAATGATTATTGATTACTGCAAGTTTCCTTTCATTTTTTTTCCTTTTACAATTCCAGATTACAAATCAACGACCAAAGCAGACAAAATAAAAGCAGTGATAACAAATGATTAGTTAAACCCTCAAAATGGAAACCCTGCATGCTCCCGATCTGCTGTATTCTCCCACCCGTCATGTACCCATGTGTGAGTTGGTGGCACTAACAGGCATCTTAACTCTGTCACTGTTTGTTCAAAACCCAGTATACTCATTTTGATAAATTTCTGAGTTGTATATATGTGTGGATTTCGGGAGATCCTCTGCTGTTGCTCAAAACCCATGAATATAGATTTTGATCTTTTTCTCAAAATCCACATGTCTGAGGAATTTATGAGTTTTTAGTTCCTCCACGCTTCAAAATTGAGCTAAGTGGTTATTGATAAATATACAAATTTCAGTCATACATGTTAACACCAACTGGCCTACAAGGTCCACAAGCCCCATGCACAAAAAGCCCATGTCATAAGGCCCATTGTATATGCATCACGTGGGATATCAGTAGTTGATCAAATCCTACTGTGTATATTATTCTCTTTCTATGTACAGGATTGTAACATATATACTTTACATATATGTAGATTGTAATGGTCTGTAATTGCCTTGATTAAGGCTGGAAATATTATAAAGGAAGGATCGATCAACAAGGATCATCCAATTTTTCCAAAGTTTTTCTTCATTCTATTAAGTTGTCAATACATAGAGGCTAAGGTCTACTTTAAGGGTATTGTAAAGGTAAAGTATTAGATTAGAAATTTCCTTACAGGGGAACCCACACTAACATTCAAGATTTTTGAAAGATTAATAAACCAAGAAAAACATCTACTTATCAAAACCTATTGAAGAGTGATTTCTCAAATTTCTTTTTGTGATGATTAAAATGATCAGTTAGTGCTACGCTAACCCTATTCGAAGTGTTAAGTCAATAAATCTATGAATCAGTCATGTTAACTTCTAATATTCTGTCACCCTTCTTTCCACCACCACCCATTTGGTATCAAAGAAGACAGCGGCATGATCATCATAATCTAACAATGATATCCTGTATCATTCAGCCTGGGTATCAGCATCAGAAACTTTTATTTATTGATTGATTTATTTTTCAATGGATCACTATCAAACATTCCTTTTGCATAAAGAGTAAGACCTCAAGAATTTATCTCACATCAGCAAAAATGAAAGGGTTAAAATGTAACCAAATGTAACTTTTTACACTGCTATATTGACTATTGAGTACCCTTTTCCACCAAGTAATCTTTTTCCATAGATGCCACTGTTCTCACAATGCAATGGTAGCTTTCAATTTCAGGATCCTTGGTTGAAACTTCATTTTAATACCATGCAATCATAGCAGCAAGTTTTGAGGGGCTTATTCAATTTTTACTTTTACCTTCAGCATAAAACTCACGTTATTATTTACAGACCACTTAGAAGAAAAGCCACCTTCCGTCAGTTTTCAGTACTCGGAATGCATGATTGTCCAATCTGGTTTTGTAATCGAATGACTATGGATAGCCATTTTCTTATTCTATGGAAAAATATCACCAGCTCACCAATCAGAATACCATTTTCTTTGTCCCAATTAGGGGTGTAACGGTTCGGTTAACCGTTCATTTTAGGAAAACCGTTAACTGAACCATGTTTCACGGTTTTTGGTTTTTAAAAACCATAACCGTAACCGAACCGTAAAAAATCGAACCATGATTAACGGTTCGGTTACGGTTAATTGTCACTTTAAAAAAATTTGTGAAAATTTTGCCATTTACCAATCAAACTTAGTGTGAAAAAAAAAAAAAAAAACCCTATAGTTGGAGAATTGCATAATATGTTACCGTAAAAAAAGTAATTGTCATTCAGGCCCTTAGGTTTTTTTCTTATTAGCGAAACGGTTTGGTTAATCATGTGTTTTGGGAACACGATTAACCGAACCGCAGTTTATGGTTTGGTTCGGTTAATAACCATGAGTCGAGATAAAAACTGTAACTGAACCGTGAAGCACGGTTTTCCGATTTCAATAACTGTAAACGAACCGTGAAACACGGTTATTAACCACGGTTCGGTTAGGTTTGGTTCGGTTAGACGGTTTTTCAGTTTTTTTTTACACCCCTAGTCCCAACTGTGATTACAAGGCTCTAAACAAACCATCATATATTGAACATCCAGTCTCTCAGAATGTTCGTCAATATTTCAACAAGGAATGATTATGTGGATATGATTATATAAATCAAGACTAAGAAAAAAGGCCAAAACATACTGAAACTTCAACAGCCACAATAATTATCCAGATGAACATCCTACAGTGACTAGAAGATTTCAAAATGCTCACCTGTACTGAATTTGTGGTATGGGTGACCGCTATCACATAAATGCTTGTGAAGCTGAAAGGAATAATGAATTTACAGAGAACTAGTTACTCCATGATAGGTGCTAAGCAAATAGGAGAAAAGGTTTCCTTCTACTAGTTTATATGTACAAAAAAAAAAAAAAAAAAGGAAAATGGTAAAATAGAGAAGTAAATGGAAAAACTCATGTTGCATGCAAAAATAGCACATGTTTCATTTTCATGAATATACAAATATTTTAACTACTAATTATCAAACCATGAGATATGATATTCAGCAGAGAAACGTAGAAGGATGACAATGGTCAGGTAACCCATAAAACAAACGAAATGTCTGGCCTGATCTTGGCCAACTTGGGCCCTGCTCTGTAATTTTTGCAATTTAGGCCAGTGCCCAGACCTTAAAATAAAAATAAAAATAAAAATAAAATGTTTATGTGTTCTCTGCACCTCGTGCATCTCACTTTCATGTTAGGTTCAGTGGCTCACTTTTTTTTTTTTTTCAAAGGTGGGTGACGGATCATTGATATGTGAGACAACTGAATGTAGTGCGTGAGACTAGGCAGAATATGAAAATCAACATCACTGGCTGCCAGCTGGGTATGGTTCATGCATAAAATAATGGATCCATATTTGTACAACGATCATCCTGAGGCTTAGATCCTTCTAATTTGATTTGGGTTCGGCGCATACCATGGCCCAGCCTCAACCTTAAAAAGTAATTCCAGTTGCCACCATCTCCTACTAAAAGGTCTGTAATTTAGGTTACAAAGCATAACACTCATTAACAATTGATTATTATAATGTAGGGTATTGTAATTAGCCTTTTATAGATACATTCTCTAAACCATAATTTAGATTATTTAAGCAATGTAGCAGGTTAACCAAGATGGTATACTTACATTATAGTGTCCCCAGCCCATACTGAATTTATCAAAGAATGACATCTTTGATGGCAACCTCATTTAAATAAATGCATTGACAAAGAGAAACTCAATGAGCCAACTCAAAATGTTTCAAAGTTAGATTAGGAGGCCGCCTATCATAAGGTGGATTAGGGTTTCTTATTTACATGATGGAGTGATTTTGTAGCTAAATGAGGAAGATAGATCTGGAACTGTCTCATGTTCCCAATTGTCATGATGATTACTAATGAGGTCCAAATCACTTCTACATGGCTTCTCCATGTCTAAGAAAAGACAACACTTTATCAACTTTTCTCTTCCTAACTTTGGTGGAAAGATTTGGTGCCTTCGTAAGCAAAGCAATTGATATTCATCTTCTGTGTGGCATTAAAGTGAATATCCCAGAAGTTACCATAGGAAAAATTGGTGCATAAATACCATTCAAAAAAAAAAAAAATTTGGTGCAGTATCAAAATGGATTATGTTGCAATGTTTCTAACCGAGGTTCACAAGTAATAGTAGTAAATTAACTGATACCTGATTCAAACGCCAAAGGTCAGACAATAAATTTTTTTGATTCTCTGCATAATAAAAGTAATAACTCAGAATAGTTGCTTGGCAATTTATAGAACTTGTGGAAATTTCACAAAAGAAAACGTTTTTACAAATAGAATATTACCAGAATCAACAGCTTTAATCTCCCTCAAGGTAGCATCAGGAGACATCAATGGTTTGAGAAAGAACTGTGCAAATCTGAATGGCAAATCACATCAATATTTGGAACTCACAACTGTAAAAGAAAATAATTGATAACGCAAACCAACTACCCAATTGGTAGAACATCTACGTACCTATCCAAGGCCTCTTCAAAACAGTCACTATTAATATCAAAAAAGAAGTTTGTGTGTTCAGAAGATGTAAAGGCATTTGCACTACCACCATGCTGATCATCGTCATCACCCAGGCAAAAAGAATCGTGACCATGAATTAGACATCTCAGACAAAGAACATGGTTAAATGAAAGGAGAACATAGACAGATCTCATATTGGGGCAGAAAACCTCAAAAAGAACAGAGTAACACAATTTCCTCTCAAAGCATAGTGTACAATAAACTAAGTAATCAGCCCCAGTTAAAAAGGCAATCTGACTAAACAGCACATCAAAGGCCATACAGAAGGCAAATAAATTGTGAATATCACTTTGATCAGTGTATCAAGACCAACAAATCAAGAGAGGAAGGTTCATATCAACCAGTCTGCCACCATAAAAGATGCCAATAATCCAGTATGAAAGTAGCAAGATGATGAAGCCAAATAACTCCCCATGTGTCATCACTTCCCCATGTGCAGGTCCCAAATTCAACCCCTCTTCTCACCCTCTTTCCCCACTTTCTTTATTCTCTTCAATGCCAATTCAATTTCTACCCCAAGGTCTGTGAAGTGTCATGGTCCAACCATAATTCATGCCCCTCTCCGCATCATTCTAGATTCACAATGCAGTGATGCAGATCAGAATGGGCCACCTGATTGCATGGGCCTGGGCCATTGTTGTCTCTATTTTATTTTCATCTTTTGTAGCCCATTTGCTGAGGGCATTTTAGACCTTTTCTTTTCTTTTCAGGGTTAGGGTTTTTTGTTGAACCTATATAGGAATGAGAAGAGGATGAATAAGGGAGCTTTTGGATTTAGAAGAAAAAAGACACTCATAAACCTTGAATAGGTTGAGTTGGTGCAATAGATTTGCCCTTTGGCAACCTGATTTGCACCAGTTAGGTATCAGAGCTTCATTGGTCCCATGATTGATCTGGTGTTCAGAAAGAGAGAGCAACAGGTGTGACCTGATTTGAATATCACGGTGGGCCAATTCGGTGTGCAGTAGATCGAAGCAGAGAGTTCAGACTCTATTTAGAGTAGTAGGACTGAGCTCCACCGGCAGCATAAGTTGTTTCATGAGTTGGCCTAGGAAGGTGGTGATGATCTTTCGGTTTACAGTGATAGACTGGATGATGATAGTGCTTTTGAGGATCCAATTTACATGGCTGAGATGGATGGGATTTGTAAGACCCCGCCCGAGTTAATCAAAATTAACTCTAATTAATCGAAATTAATGCTAATTAATCAAGTCTAATTAGACTAATGATGGTTAATGCCCCAACTCGATGAGATTAGTCTCAGATGAACTTAATGAAGGGATAATGAAGAGATTAAGTGAATTGGATGAGTTTTAAATCTAAACTAAGAGAACAAGACCTTTTTCGTAAATACGGAGTTATACGTATTTTGTCGAATATGGAAACTCTTGATACCAACAAGTATATCTCAACGAGTACGTTAACTTTCATAATAGACTCGAAACCGTTTGACGAGGATTTCGTCAAGTGGCCCTTCATTTGACTCAAAATGAAATAAGGATAAACAAAAGGGGGTTTTAGTGTGAACAACCTTATATTAGAATGAAATGAGCCTCATTCCTTCATTTCTCTTCAAGCCAAACCCTAGGTTCTTTTTCTTCTTCTCTTCCATTCTCCTTCATCAAAGAGAGGGTCTAGGAGTGATTTAAATAGGGGTTTTGAGGAGTTCATCTTCAACTTCATCTTCTTCCTCAAACCATTCCTCCATTGTGGAAGTGTAGAGCTTGAGAAAGGTCTCAAAATCCATTCCTTTGAACCTCAAGTAAGTAGATAAGTACTTTAGTATGACTTTCAAGTTCCATTGGTTGGTTAGTGAAGGTTTCTAGCACAAATAGCTCAATGGTTGGGTATTTTCATGTTTTCATGGAGTTAAGGCTTCATTTGGGGGTTTTCATCTTCAAAGCAAGCTAAACAAAGAGGACTTTGGGTAGCTAACCTTCAAGAGAGGCAAGTATAAGCATTTGGTTGTAATTATTGTTAACCATTGTAGAAATGCTTGGAGTTCCATGGATCTAGATTTTTGTGCATATTATTGAGTTTTGAGTTTTCTCATGGATTGAATAGAATGAGAAATGGATGATTAAATGTGTAGTTTTGTTGATGGATTGTGTATAAGGAGGGAAACAGGAGGTTTCCAATTGATTTGTAGGTTTAGAATGTATTGGAAGTAGAAAAAGAGGAGGAGGAAATCAGCTGTGAGCTGATTCATAGATGGGTTTCGTCCCAGGTCCGATCATTCGGACCAACTGGCCGATCGATCGGACAGTCCCTAACCGGGACATGTTTTCAATCCGATCGATCGGACCTTCAGGGCTCATTTTGAGTCCGTTTGAGATCGGCGATTAATTGTGCCGGTACTTTATTTATGATTGAGAATGGACTATAAATGAGTCCTAGAACTAACTATACCATAGTTGAGGACTATTAAGTATAGAAGATCGAGGGAAAGAATGTTAGAAAAATTTGGCCAATCGACCGGACCTAACGGTCCGATCGATTGGGTCCAGTGAGTTTCGGATTTTCGCGAAAGTGTGTAGCACTCCTTGTGAGTATAATGCTCCCTAAATTAGTTCGAAGACTAATCGTGGAGAAAAGTAAAATGATTGAGAATTTAAGGATAATGAAGGAAGAACTTCATGGTTAATAAATAGTGGTCTAAAACTCCATGGATGTTAACCACGGGGACTATAATGCACACACTAAATATAAATGTGATGCTCATCGAGAATAACACGTGCATTTAATACCGTTGGTTATACCTATATGGTTGTGTAGATTTAAGAAAGAATTGAATAGAATCATGATTGTCTAGCAATTCCTTATTGTAACATTGTGTCCCAATCTAATGTGATTGGTATCGTCACTCTTCTCTTCTCTTATTATGAAGGGAATCATTGAATTGAATTAAATCGAATCTAGGATTGGATTGTTCACTGAGAAATATTGACCTTGGAATTTGGCACTACCTAGCAATTGTATTGGGACTCTAAATGAGTTCATTAAATGAATAACTGAGACAAATGTCTAATCCTACTGCAGTAGATGGTATTTGGGGGCGTTCCGGAGCTCCGTGGTGATGCTAGTTGTCCCTGGCCCGGACACTAGTAAGTCCCACTAATTCCGATCATATCTATGGTATTGATCGATGCCTTCCATTTGGAAGATGAATCCTTCCTTTGAGGGAAGATGGCAACGATAAATCCTTCCTTGAGGGAAGATGGTAAATGAAATGGAATGGAAAATGAATGCTATGGTAGTGATCACCCAGCACATGACTGCAAGTTTAGCTTTTATGTGCACACATCCTATTGTAGGAACTTTCCAGACTTATCTGGTATTGGAACTGTTATTAATAGATGAAATGAGTTTAATTTATGGGTTAACATGCTATTACAATATATGTTTATACATTGTTGAACCGTCGTGTTCATTAGTGTTATTGATGACATTACAGGCCCGGTTGCCTTTGCCGGTGCAGCAGCGCCCCCGGCGGGAGCGGAGGAGACCGCTCCGGTTCCTCCAGGAGATCTGATCGAATGGAATGGCCGGGATACCGTTTGATACGGGTATCTGAGTGCGAGAAGGAATATTATATTTTGGAAATATTTTGTGAAGTCATTCTTTTGTATAATCATTTTGGGATGTAATTAATGGTCATTGATGTAATTAATGGTCATTGCACAATATTTTGGACATGCACTATTTGACAAGCAAATGATGGATAGAATACATGTATAAGGAACATTATTTTGCATACATGTACATCTTAATTGCTATTGTCAAGTGAAGATGTTTCCGCAAAATTGAGTAATTGACAGGTTTATTGAGATTGTTATCCCTTGTGGATTTCGTTTTAACTCCGGTTAATTCGGGATTTACGGGAGTAAGTATGGGCTCACGGCTCGGGGTTACCGGATCTCGGGCCCGGGTCGTGACAGGATTTCTAATAATGAAGTAATTGTTTTCTATCAATCGATGACCATAGATGTGATCACAGATTGGATTTTAGAAATGATGTTGATGATGATCCAGTCTATGATGAATATCCTGAGGACGAAGACGACACATGTGATGAGCTCACTAATATGCCTCAAGATTATGGTGCTGATAGAAACATAGATTTTGATGTGGATCAAGATCATGAAAAGCATGCTTCAAATTTTAGTGAGTATCATTATGTAGAAGCTGAAGATTCGGAAGCACGTGGAAGGGACATGGATAAAAGATTTCATGAATGCCTGGGTGATGATCGAATAGGGACATTGGAGTATACAGAAACTGTCAATGACACTTTAGAGGGTGAAGTATGACAGATGAAAATTTGAAGGGGGTGGATGAGATAGATTGCGCAAATGATGAGAAGCATGATTTGGAGTTGTTAGGTGTGTTAGCAACCTCTTATTTAGATCCTTTCTTGGAAGAGATCCAATGGCAAGATGAACCTCAGCTGGTTAAAGTTTGTGGACTGATAATTCAAATAATCCACTTGAAGCACTTAGTGGTTCGTTTAAGCATCCAATCTGAATCCTGCCACCGAAAAAAGAAAAGCCTAAGTGTACGTGGAGCAAAAGATCAAGTGAAGTTTTCAAGTCATGTGAGGAGTATAAATATCCACAAGCACAATGGAAGTTTGTGCGCCGGACCCAGGAGGGCACTTGAAGAACTCAAGGTCCCAGGAAGGGGAGGCAGATGCAGATCAAAATGGGCCACCTCATTGCATGGATCTAGGCCATTGTTGGCTCTATTTTATTTTCAGCTTTTGTAGCCCATTTGTTGAGGGCATTTTAGACTTTTCTTGTCTTTTTATGGTTAGGGCTTTTTGATGAGCCTATATAGCAATGAGTAGAGGATGAAGAAGGGAGGTTTTGGATTTTGAAGAAATAAGACACTCATAAACCTTGAATAGGTTGAGCTGTTGCAACAGATTTGCCCTTTGGCAATCTGATTTGCACCAGGCCAACACCTCCAAAGCACCATATATTATATTCAATACCTTCAAACGTTGACACATGAGATGAACCTTTCCAATTGTCCAACTAGTGGAGCATAACCTCATAAGCATGCTTTTTTCTAAGAATATAATAAAAAAACAAGTAGTTTGGTTGTAATTAAATTAAAAAGAATATAATAGAAAACAAGCAGTTTGGTTGCTTGGTTAACGAGGGTGGGATGAAATTAAATCTAGTTACAACAACTTATAAATATGTAAAAGAAAAGATTTTTAAGTTTTTACATTATAATTTCTCCTCCATTTTTCTTGAAATAAAATATGTTAACAAGGCACACCTTGAATGCAAGCTACATCTCACACTTGAGGAGCGAAGCATGAGGCACTGAGCATTTTTGGGAAGCCCCACCATGAGGCAAGGCTCGAGGTGTACACCAGTTTAATCAATGGACAGTTGAGATTCTGGACTATGATTAGTCAGTCTCTAGAAATCCCTAGTGCCAGACTTGAGCAACCTACGGCACTCTCTATCAAAGATCCAAACTTCAGACTACTCAATGTGTCCTCTGGTGCAAAGACCGCAACCACTAACTCGTCCTACGGTAAGTAATTTACATAAGTAACCAAAAGCTCAATTAGCATGTGATTCAAGCAGATGCAGATCACAAAATTCACAGCACCATCAGTTGCCCATGCAGCAGATAATAGCTGAATGTACAACTCTCTCAACAATTTATCTCCAATGTTTTTTTTTTTCAACCGAATGGAAACACAGTTGTGGGTTCAACACTCAGAACCTTCAAATCATGCTACCGGCTGGCGTCTCGAATAAAAATATTGTACTGAAAAATTGAATGCATAATTTGAAAACCCTTCGAATGCCACAACTAATTCAAATGATCCAGGCACAATCCATTGATACTAATCCTCGCAGAGAACCAAGCGTAAGATATTCCGGCATAAAGAATCATGGATAGATTGTTCCAAATACATGATCAACACAAATGCATCCATGGCCCAGGTCATTCAGGGGATTTGTGGATATTACAGAAGAGTCGTGAGTTTCTGAAGCATATACCGGTCCCCCATGTCACAAGCTATTCATGCTTTGATCATCTGACTTGTACCCCTATCCCCTTCATCTAGTTGGTTGTCTATGCAGCTACCAAAAGGATCAGAGAAGAAATCTCTAGGATTCCTATCTCTAGGATGAAATGAAAGTTCACATAGAGACCCTCCCTTGGTTATAGGTGATTTCAGTTGCATATTACATTGGACCAAAAAATGAGGTGGACTCCCACACGTTTTGGGACCTTACTCTGTAGACTTTATAAATTCCATTAACCAAAGGAGCCTACTAAAGCTTGACTTTGTGGGGCCCAAAATCTTACATGGTCCAATGGCAGGAGAGTATCTACTCATGTCCAGTACATGTTGGACCTGGTCTGATTCACTAGTGGGACCCAATGATGGATGGAGTCTTTGCACATCCATCTTGGATGTTTGGCCTTTATAATCATCATCATTGGCAACCCTAGGAGTCTTCACAAAAGGGAATTTTTTTTTTTTTAATAGTCAAAAGGGAAATTTTTTTCTCAATGCAAAATGAGAGGGAAAAGTAAATTTCCATTGAAAGCACGAATGAGAGAATATAATAAAATTTATAGGCGATGGGATGACAATCCTGTGTTAGATATCTTAGATAGGATTCCATTTCCTCTCCATGAGATAATCACATGTCCATCTCTTTCTTCTAAATAGGATTGTCTTTCTTCTCTCTTATTGTTTACATGTCAATCAATTATCTTGAACGATCCAGGAAATGTTCTTAGGATTTTCTAAACTAGAAATTTATATCTAGAAAGTAAATATAAGCCGCCACCCCCCCCCCCCCCCCCCCCCCCCCCCCACACCCACCCACCTCAAAACCCAAAAAAAAAATACCAGAGTTATAAATCATCAATTATTAACCCACACAAACCAGAGTTAAAAAAAAAATAAAAATAAAAAAAAAAACCCACTCTCTTATAGTTATATGTGCTGCCTTAGTGGTAATGACTAATGAGGACTTCCTATTTCAGAGCCCAACTTGGCTATGACCATCATCATCAAAGCCTTGTCCCAATTATGATGAGGTCTGCTATGTTTGGATTGTGACAAAATTTTACGCTGGCTGCCAACTTACCTTACGCAACCCTCCTCCTTTACCCGGGCTTAGGATTGGCAGGAAAAAAAAACTTGGCTATGACCATATCTAATGAAAACCCAAAGGTGAAATTGATTCAAAAGCAACTCAGCTGAGATTAAAGATCACGACATACCTCTGTTATATACTTTGAATAACTGTCCTCCAATGGATACTTCTCACTAGCATAAAACAACATATGTTCTGCAGGAAAACATACGAGTATATTTGATGATGAAACCCAACCTTTAATATGTAAGTAAGGATATTAATACAGCTTAAATGAAATGGATAAGATACATGCTCTACATTGTCCCCTCAATATTTAAAATGCATTATAGTATATTATAACTTGGCTGAAATGAAATTACACTATGGCCGCATCTGCCTTTTTATAGCTCTATCCATCCACTTAGGAGGAAAAAACCTGATTTTACAAAGTTCAGTTATTCTGCCAAAGTAAATTTCCATCAAAGCAGAAAGATAGCAAGGACACAAGTAGAGCCTAAGAATGTATCGGCCACGCATCTGTGGTTTAGCAAAATATAAAAGCTTTACTCTCCCACACCCTCCAAAAATACAAGGAAGAAAATGAAATTATGAAGTAAAAATAAACCTCAAGTATACAGCAGCTGCTACTTTACCAGAGCATCAACAAGATACTTGACATTGAAAGTAGGGTGCATTTTCATGTACCTAAAGTTGCAGGATGTTTGAATGTTTTGACAGATTAATGGTTATATACATTCTTCCATTACATGCATTTGAGGAAACACAAAAATCAGAAACCAACAGATGGAATACATGTTATCTGCATTAGCCATCCAAAAAAATTATTAATAATGTTTTTTTTTTTTTTTCGAAGGAGAGAAAAACACAGTACCAGCTTATGTGCTTTCCAATTTCCACTTTTCCCCGTTCCCAAATCATACATCAAAATGGATAACCATCCATTCGATCAAACCAATCAAACCATTATTGTTTGGGAATATCCAGATGACATCATAAACCCACACATGAAGGATAGACCTCTCATGTTCCCCCATGGAAAATCAACATGATAATATAACATTTAATGGTCTGTCTGAACCCTAGTAAAATATTTTGGTTATTTCTAGGATGAATGCCCGTTTTGCAATAACATTTGCTGAGAAAAAAATAAGTTGAAGATAAATTAAGTCAAGAGTAGGAAAAATTCACAGTGAAAAGGAAAAAAAATAAATTACAAAAAAATGTCATATGATAAGTTTTTCCCTTCTACAATGATCCACCTGTTTATTTATTGTAAACTTATACCAAGCTCCTTCGGCACCGTAATGATTGATAGTCCTGGTTTTTATGAATTTGTGCTTATAAAATCAGTTTAATGGATTAATGGATGCCCTTATTTAGGGGCAAAAAACCAAAAAAATCTGTCCTCTTTACTTTTTTGCTACCTCAAGCAGCATGTTTGAATAGTTATTAGTACTTAGTAGGAGCTAGTTCCAAATTAGATTAAAAGACTCAAGGCAATCAAGCATCTAATGCAGCTTAATGCTCTTCATTAAGTGTCCTACTTACACAGGAAGCTGATATGCTACCCTAATTTCAAAAACCAATAAACCAAATCTCATTTTTAAGAAAATTTTGAGATTCAGATACCTACAACTGCAAGTATTTCATCCCCCCCTTTTAATTACTCCACAACACTCATACTGTACAGTAATTTGGCAAATGCTTCAAATTCAACTATAAAAGAGTAATGCATCCTAATGCCATGACAGGGCCCAATTCAAAGAACACACCCCACCATTCATTCCATACAGATCACATACTGCAGAAATAGAGGAAAAAATTGAAACTTTACATCAAACCATGAAATACCAACTCAATCAAAACGATCGGATGCCGATGTGGCTTGATTCATCAACATAAGAGAATGCATTAGGTCACTGGCATTGTGATAACACTCACCTAGAAAGTGCGCGAGACCATCGAGACCATCGGGATCGCTGAAAGAGCCTACGCTTACATCCATGGAAGCCGCTGCCTAATAATCCCCAAAACCAAACGAAGATTCAGAATCTATGGCAAAAAGTAAATCCCTCTTTTGGAGAGAGAGAGAGAGAAGTGGGGAAAGTTGTCGGTTCAGGAATCATGGAAAATGCTTTCTTCGGAGGAGAAAAGAGGAGAGAGGGATTTTTACTTTGTCGGTGTCGGGATCGCTGATGAGGAGGACTTCGAGGGCGTTAGGGAGGACGATCCGACGGTACGATCTCGTGTCCGTACGGGGCTTGAGGATCTCGCCTTCTGGTTTCTCCACGGCCATGGTTGATGGTTCAGCTGCTACTGCAACTGCTGCAGGAAGAAGAAAGGGCTCTCTGTTTTCTTCGGTGTTTCCTTTCGGTTGTTGTTTGTGTGGAATTCAGTTTTCCTGGAAAATGCGTACGCTCGAAATGGATATATATAATAACGACCCGACGACTATTCAGAGAAGGGCGGGTGTTTTTTTTTTTTTTTTTACACTCAACGGCATATAAAAGATCATTACTTCCACATGTTAACAAAACTATATCCCAAATATAGGTATTACGCATGGGACCCCAAATTCTTTTTCTAATTCTATCCATTTTATGCGATATTGTACAATCTGTGCGATATCGCACAAACTAAAGGTGAAATTCGGTCAACTTTTTTCATTCCCATTACTTTTTCTATCGTTAAAAAGGGTTATCAATAAGGTTTTTCCGTTGGATTTCCATTTATCTAAAAATATTTAGGCTTCTCCACAGTCACTGTCCTGTTGTGATAACTTTACCCTAAGGAGAAGGGATGGATCCACAATATTAATACCTTGTAAAATTTTGTGGTCTTTATATCCTTTTTGGAAAACTGCTTCTCATGAATTATCTTTAAGTGAAAAGAATGCAAAACTACATTTTTGGATAACATTTTTTAATGATCAAGAAAGTAGTAGAAACAGGAATGTCGCAAGAAAAAAAAAATGAGGTGCTTTAGGAGATAGGAACTGAAGGAAACATAAGAGGGAAATCGAACAGTTTGTGCGATATTGCATAGATTGTGCAATATCGTACAAAATGGATATAATTGGAAAGAAAAATTGGAGTCCCATATATAGTACCATATTTGAGATATAGTATTGGTCCACACCATTTTTAGGAATTCATTGTCTTTTATATCCCATATCGTAAAATTCCCTCTTTTTTTTCCACTTGGACTAGTCAAAGTGATCTAGGACGTTCATCTAGCGGTGGACCCAAGATTAGGTATCCTATTAGGCTGAGGTAGTGGCCGAGAGTGACAGGTTTAAAATTTTAATAGGTGGGCTCATTATGATATGGCCAGAGTCTTCCTGGTCAGTCTAGATGCTAGGAGGCTTTAACCTAGAGAAATTCCTAAATTAAGAGGGGTGGAGTTAGTGATATGGTTATTGAAATCTAGACCGTTCAAAATAAATAATTTTAAAATTTATAAAATATTATAAAAAATTATGATAATCTGAATTTAACCCACCGTTGGACAGACTTCTTTTCTTTGTAAAGACGTGATGATAAATATGTCATACTTTTTATCAAACGCCTTTTTCTTATTGGTGGGGTGGGTTCCCAACCCTTGGACTGAACTAATCCCTCCGGACCCAAAAAGAGGACAGGTGAACTCCCTTGTAGCCCAATTTTTTTCAATTTCGAACCCACAACCTCCAAATGAAAATCATGGTTCTCGGCCAACTGTGCTATTCCCTTGCAGTCTATTTTTAATCAAAGACGTGATGACCAAGTTTGATTTTTCCCTTGGTTGTTGTTTGTGTGGAATTCAGATTTCCTGGAAAACATCTGTCCTTTTCTCGGCTCTTTCTTTCTCAGCACGTTCCAAGAAATGTAGACATATAGCAGGACCGATGACTTCTGGGAGATACGGGGTCTTTCTTTCCACTTTCGACTTGTCAAAGAGATCTGGGCCGTTCATCTAATTACTTCACCGTGAATGACAAGCTGTGGAGACTCAGGAATTTCCTGTGGGTCCCGCTATGGAGACCCAGGAATCTCTGTGGATCCAAGTCTGGATGGGGTATAAGAGTGAAGATACACGACCCAAAGTCCTCTGGGTCATGACAAAAGATATTGGGTCCCGCTATGGAGACCCAGGAATCTCTGTGGGTCCAAGTCTGGATGGTGTACAAGAGTGAAGATACACGACCCAAAGTCCTCTGGGTCATGACAAAAGATGGTGGGGCCCTTCTCTTGGCGAGAAAATTGTAGTAGACTCATTCAAACCATGAAAATCACAAATGGTTAACCTCTTTGGGGGTGACTAGGGGTGGCAAACAAGTGTTTATTAAAGTGCAACACATGTCCTTGCATGGCCACCCAAAAATGATAGGATCACTCAAATCATGGGGGTCTTGAGAGGAAGGAGTGAAACCAACAGTAGTGCCCACTAACCATTGATTAATGATACATAAGATTATATTAATCAATCATGCTATCCATGATATGTTCAATATTAGAGTGAGACCAATTCATCTCGAAGTAAGAGATTTTAAGGATGTCTAAAGACAAAATTAAGTATTTATTTTTAGTGGCTCGGGTTTTCATTAGGTCGGACCCACTATAGATTCCACCGGGCACTTAATTTTGTGATATAAGCACTCTAAAGCTTTTATAACAGGAACCTCTTAATTATTTTTTTAAATAAGATAATGACATAATCAATTATAATGATTAACCAAATAAAAGAGGACTTTAAGATTTATTCATGTAAAAGAAAAAAAAATCATCAAATGTTGCAACTTATTTATTCTAATGTTATAAATGGTCAACATGGTTTTTCATGATCTAGTATGTGCAAAAGTACAGATCATTAGATATTTCTAGCTATTTTATCTAAACCAATTCTCTCCTATGATCTCTATGAGGCCCACTTGGTATCTTTCTTGGATTAGTGCAGCCCTTTGATATTCTTTGGCCCCATAATCTGTCATCATGCCTTTTTTTTACCTCATGGAATCTTTACTCTCTATTGGATCAAGTTTTAAAATCTCCATGGTTAATAAACCAGTAAATTTAAAAGCCTGTTAAATTGTGAGTTGGGATAATATAATTGGGTTGGTTGATTACCCTTCCCTTTGAAAAGACAGTTCCGTCGGCCTAACCCTTAATCACGTGAATGCATTTAAGTTGGCCCCATGAACTAGAGTGCATTTCATGACATGTGGTGTGTTAGAGGTATTTTCCCATCTTATCTAGACCCCTCATATGTGGGTCCGTTGGTTGATAACCCTTCCCTTTGAAAAGACAGTTCCGTCGGCCTAACCCTTAATCACGTGAATGCATTTAAGTTGGCCCCATGAACTAGAGTGCATTTCATGATATGTGGTGTGTTAGAGGAAAATATTTTCCCATCTTATCTAGACCCCTCGTATCTGGGTCCAAAGCCAATACAAGTAGGCAGGACATTAATTTGACAGTTGAATTAAAAGTAGAATAGACCAAATTTGATTGATTTATGGTGGTTAACCCAAACAGAATTGTCTGAGACCTGGCCTCTTAGAATTCTAAGGGTCACTTCCACTTCCACGTGTAGAACTTGACCCATTCATCCCAATTCGTTGAAATAGGATCCGGTCATATTGGAGCAGTAGTAGTATCTCAATATGTGACTTCAATCGCTTGTGCCCTTCCACAAGTTGAGAGTTCAGACAGCGTAAATTTCTAACTGAAGATCCCCCACATGTCTTGGTGATGATGCTATTTAAGCTTGAATTACTAGCCAACCTCTCAGTAACTTTAAAAAAACTTTCCAACATTGGAAGTTAAAGAGATTATCTATAGTGTCATTTTTAACAACTATTGCCTATTTTGCCTTTTGGGAGTGTTTGGCTTTGAAGAGGAAAAGATAGATGGCAGGTTTTGCAGTGGCAGATGGAGATGGACAGCCCGAATTTCATGGGAAGATCACCCTTTATGTTGTGATCTGTGGGATTATAGCTGCTACAGGAGGTCTCATGTTTGGATATGATATTGGGATTTCAGGTATATAAATGTGAAACAGCAAAACAAACCACCTCCGTTGAACAGCAAAACAAACAACCCCCCAACTGATCACTAACTAAATCCTTCTCCCACCGATGTTGACTAGCTACATGAATTCCTTTTCATTTTTACAGTTTATTTTGGGCCAAATCTACGCTTGATCTCGAAACAGTGTTTCCGATTTCATAGTATAAATGTGACAAAAGTTTTATGCTAATCGCCAGCCTAGTGTAATTCTCCTCTTTTTATCTAAACTTGAGATGGGCTGTATACTAGTGTGAGGGAGGTAGACCCTCACACTTAGGGCCGTCAAAATGTCACACGACCCATTAACACGACACGAACTCATACGATATTAACGGGTTTGGGTGACCCCTTAATGGGTTCGGGTCGTTAATGGGTCGGACCCGTTAACCCGTTAAATTAATGGGTCGTTAACTAATAAACCCGGTAATCCATTACGACCCGATACAACCAGCCAAAAAGCCATGCTGCCAAGTGTGCATCACATTACCATGCAAAAAATCAAAGTGTGGGTGAAATAACTTTTGTTCAATGGAAGATGCACTTAATCAGAAGAGATACAACAGTTACTTAGAAAATGGGCCTAGCCTCAAAACATGAAGTTTGGCTCCATTATTTAGAAAAGAGATACTTTTTAAGTTTAATGAATATTTTTTTTCAAAATTGACGGGTTAACGGATCGTGTCGTATGACCCGTTAAATAAAAGAATTGCGTTCGTGTTTTGTTTTTTGACCCGTTTTCTTAATGGATCGTGTTCGGATTGAGGTGATTCTAACCCGAATTCGTTACCCGCAACCCGAATTCATTAACACGACCCGATTGACAGCCCTACTCACACTAGGGGGCTTGGACCTCGTCCTCGGGTGAGGAAAGTAGACCTCGTGTGAAGCGAAAGAACCCTCGGACGAGGAAAGTAGACCTTGTGTAAGGTGAGAGAGCCCTCGGGTGAGGGAAGGTGGCATGCTCGGATTTCAATTTCCAGGTGAGGAGTGACACCGCTTACCACTGAGGTAAGTGGTTCTTCTCCGATTGACTACAATTACACCAATTGCATTATTTATAAATTGACACTTATTGGTTATACGCATGATGCCAACCTAAATTAATGGTTTAAGGCTAAGATAATAATGATGATGGTTATGGATGGATGAGTTACTATTAAGATGATAATGATGATAAAATGATGGCAATCATTTTCCATCCTAAGGTGCCTACTCAATTCATGTTTCTGACTTTAACCAATTAAAACGTATATATTTTCCTCAAGTTGTAATTTTATTGCATGCTTGTAATGATGTAGGAGGGGTGACATCCATGGATGATTTCTTAGAGAAATTCTTCCCTCACGTTTTCGCTAAGAAACATATTGCCAAGGAGAACAACTACTGCAAATACGATGACCAAGGCCTCCAGCTCTTCACATCTTCCCTCTACCTTGCGGCCATTGTCTCAAGCCTTCTTGCATCAAGGGTGTGTACAAAATATGGCCGGAAGCATACCATGCTTGGCGCATCACTCTTCTTTTTAGTTGGAGTTGTCATTAGTGCTTTTGCAGTGAATCTTGCCATGTTGATCTTAGGAAGGCTTCTTCTTGGCGCTGGAGTTGGGTTTGCCAATCAAGTAATTACAATTTTCGCACTTCCTTAACGCTAATCGCAATTTTTAACATGAGTCTATCCATCTTTATCATATTTGTCATCGTTGTTATAGCATTATCTCATTTATCTGAGGTTGATATTTTACAAGGCTACCTTTTAGCACCAAGACTGAAATAAAAGTGTGACAAGTTTATTAGAGCATGTTGCCAGAGTAACACAACTAGTACGAGAGAATGAATGGTTAAAGACCTCTCCAATGTTTCACATTCAACTTAGTACAAATGTTCTACCCAAAAAAAAAAAAAAACTTGGTACAAATGATGAGGGGACCAACCTTCTATTTCTAAACACTATGGTTGCATTTGATCTGATCATAACACTTGGACCACTACATATTCTATTATCCACCCTAATCAAAACAAACTTAAAATTACTTGCAGGCAGTTCCCCTGTTCTTATCTGAAATCGCTCCTGTTCAAATCAGAGGCGCGCTCAACATTCTTTTCCAACTGAACATAACAATTGGAATTCTATGTGCCAACCTAGTAAACTACGCAGTGTCGGACATTCATCCTTGGGGGTGGAGGTTGTCCTTGGGCCTTGCGGGCGTGCCAGCAATCATATTATTCTTAGGGTCCATTGTAATTACTGAGACACCAACCAGCCTCATTGAGCGCGAAATGCTCCAAGAGGGTAAGGACATGTTGAAGAAGATTAGGGGCACAGAAGAAGTTGATGCTGAGTACAATGAAATTGTGGCCGCAAGTGAGAGGGCTAGACAAGTGAAGAACCCCTTCAGAAATCTCGCCAAGCGATCGAGCAGGCCGCCCTTGGTCATTGGCATCATGTTGCAAGTCTTCCAACAATTTACAGGGATCAATGCAATCATGTTCTATGCTCCAGTCCTCTTTCAGACTATCGGGTTCAAGAACGATGCATCGTTGCTGTCAGCCGCCATCACAGGATCAGTAAATGTGTTATGCACATTGGTCTCGAATTTTTCGGTTGATCGGCTTGGAAGAAAGGCTTTGCTCCTTGAGGCTTGTGTCTTGATGTTCATCACCCAGGTGAGGAACTCCTTGTCTGTAAATATTTTAAGCACATGTACATGAAAATGCTACATGTTTTAGTAACTGACTCTTCACCAAAACAACTTATAATGCGCTGATTCAAATCTTAACTGTGGAAAATCAGAACATTTGAACCAAACCATCTGATTGAATCCAGAACTCATGGGTCAACAAACAGAAACAACAGAGTGGATGATCCCAACCTTGTCAATATTGGCCTTTGCTTTTATAACCCAAAAATTTTCAATCCATAAAAGGAGCTCCTAGATCATCATATCATATGATTGAATGGATGGTTTATATTAATAGTCAGAAAAGTTGTAAGTTATCTGTTGATAATGGATAGCACTGCTATGTAGTAATTCAATTCACATGGACTAATTTTGAGGATATGCATATATTGTAGACCGCAATTGGATCAATTCTACACGTGCATCTAAAAGCTGCAAACTCTCTTGGACATGGGACAGCAATTTGGGTGGTGATACTTGTGTGTGTATACGTAGCAAACTTTGCATGGTCATGGGGGCCTCTGGGATGGTTAATCCCAAGTGAAATCTTCCCTCTGGAGACCAGGACTGTTGGATTCGCCTTTGCGGTGGTGTCTAACATGTTGTTCACCTTCATCATAGCACAAGCCTTCTTATCGATGATGTGTCATCTTCGTGCTGGGATCTTCTTCTTCTTTGCAGCATGGATATTGATCATGGCCTTGTTTGTCATCTTCTTGTTGCCGGAGACAAAGGGAATTCCCATCGATGAGATGGGGGAAAGGGCATGGAATACACACTGGTATTGGAAGAGATACATGGGTGATGAAGAAGTCAGTGATACCAAAATGAAGAACATTGAAGATGGGTCCCCAAAATGATCTACTTAGTATTTTTCCTTTCTAGCATGAGAATAATTGCGTCTTTCAAATTTAGATTTTGGTTTTGACAAATTGTAGCTTTGGTTTCTGTTTGTTAAGATTTCCTTGTGTTTTTGTTTTCATGTTAGTGAAAGTTGGATAGTTGGATTTTTTTTAATCTTCTTATGGTTGGCCACCACACTAGTTTTCATGAAGTCTTTGCATAGGGTGTGCATATAACTTGAATGTTGGTGCTCTCCTATGAGAACTGAATTCTCTACCACCACATGACAGTAGGCCAGGTGAATATGAGGAAATTTTTTATGCCAAGAATTATGAATTACCTATTTGAATAGTGAGAATACATAAAATCAACTTATAAAATGTCATTTTCGGCCTGTACAATTTTCAAAATTATTGCAAACAAACAGCCCTATGCATGTGGGGACAGACTGTTATTCTATATTCTATTCTATACAATGTTTTAAAATTCCAAATGATAATCTTCACTATATATGGGACAACTTATTAAAAGATCTTAGTGTTTGATTCAAGGAAAAACTTTGTTGAATTTGCAATAGTAAATAAGTGAAGTTTCACCCCAAATCAATTAATTTCCATTTTTTATTTCTTATAACTAGAAACCAGCACATTGTAAGACCATTAAAATTCTAATCTTCTATCTTCTTCTTGGAGTTGATCAATTGAGGTCATCAATCTGGACATTAGGCTTAATGTGGGTGAAGTTTCACCCTATCCAATCAATATTCACCGTTAGATCAAATGATAGAAAATCAATGCTTTAAACCTTTAAAATGTTTGCACTCCAGTTTTCATAGTTAACTTCTTGTATCTGTTAAGGGCCAATCTACAGGATGGTAATGGATGTAGAAATTGGGCTTTTCATCCCCCTTCCCTCGAGTCTGGATCCCCTATTTCGTAGAATCACGGAGATGCTATTTCATGCAATCCAAACTCGCCACCTATGCAAAGTCTTATGCCAGCTAATGTAACCTCTCAATTGCTTCCTTAGATTGAAAAAAATCAAGGAATAGATTTTGCATAGGTGGCGAGTTTGGATTGGACGAAACAGTTGATCTGGACTCCTTCCCTCTCTCCCATTGTCCCCAGGTGGGCCCCTTTTCACTGGGTCCTAACTCCTAACACATAATTAATTTTGAACTTTAGACTGAAGTACAATTTATATACCATATGTACTGTCTCTGAAGAGTGCATATCATCTGGACTTCACATATTCTGTTGGTTCTCTCAATCCAACCAGAAACAATATCCAAAATTGAAGGAGAACCCAGCCCAAATTATTCACTGTATTTTTATGGGCTTTAATCCATTTGTCTAAGTATCTTAGAGACCGCCTCTCCTTCATTGTCTACTATTGGATGGTCCCTCTCAACAAACAAGCATTATACAAGTTTTGCCTTGGTATCTTGTATGCTTCATTCTACTGTACAGAGGGATGCCAAACCTAACTGAGTTTATTTTTGTGTAGAAGTCGTAATTGACCTACCTTGCGTTTTGAGAAATTAATAAGTATCTAAGATGATTAAGAAACAAAAAGATGAAAAGAGTAAAAAAGCCCACATGACGTGCAAGCACGAAGGAACATAAGATTAGAAGAAGAAAGAAAAAAGAAGACAGCACATAAGCAGTAGAAACAAAAGAGTGAAAGCATTAAGGTTGTGTATTGTTAAGTGCATAGTTGTTAATATTGTTTTGGACCTCATTTCGCTCTGGCCTGCAAAATGAATAGTTTCGGCCGATTCGGGATTTCGGTGAAATTTTTCGGAATTACATTTCGGGGAAAATATAACATAATATATATACATATATTTGTAAAAAAATAGAAAAAATAATAAATATAGATTTAATCCATTATAATAATTTTTTTGGAATTATGTTTTGTGAAAATATAAGAAATACAAAATATATGTGTAAAAAAAGTAAAAAAAAAATTTATGCAAAATTTTATTGCAGCCGAAAAGTCACATTTCAACCGAAATCTTGAATTTTGGCCGAGATACACTGAAATTCAAACCAAAAAGTTTGAGCCAGAATTTCATTTCGGCCACTTGACCGAAACGAAAAATTTCGGCCATTTCGGCTGAAACGAAACGAAATTAATAACTATGATTAAGTGTCCACCTTTTGAATCTCCCACCTAACAAATGTACGGGGTCATTTGTTTGCACGTGTAAGAGTTTAAGGATGGGCGGTCCGGATCCATTAAAACCATTAATGAGAAGATCGAATCAGAGCCAAAGCCAGAACTGGTTCTATATATGGTCCTGGTCCTAGTTTGGGTCTAAATAGAGTCGATTGATACGAAAAAAACATAGTTTTTAGGAGGGGGATTCTCTAAATCTGAGATAATATGTCGGGTCCTGGGTCCGTTGATCGGAACCAAGGTGGATCCGGACATTTATTTATCGAAGCCTAAAAATGACGCAAAACTGATTTTTAATTGGTCAGAACCTCCGGATAATCAGAGAATCGGGAACCCATTTACATCCCTAATGTTTGTTAACTTCCGCTCACATACCTATGCAAGTAAATCAAGCCATTTCCAGCAGAAGATTCTTGGAGAATCAGTGAAACAATCACACACCTCCTTGGCTAAGAAGGCGTCCATAAAAACAATGTTTTGGGACATGTCACGACTCACGACATCAAATTTCTTCACCACCTTTTATTTTTTCGACTCTTGTGAGCCCAAGTTTTTAATATAAAATTTTTCAACATTCTTATTGACTAATCATACCTCAAAACTTTTATTTTCAAGTCTTAAGCAGGTATAGATCTTGAGATGTATGAAGATTTTACATATATAAAATAGTTTCAAGGATATAATAGACCCTTGGTTAGGCCCTGTTTGGTTAGTGGTATTTCTAACTGAGAATTGGGTGTCTTGGAATTTTCATACATTGTTTCAGACCATGTCTGGTGAGCATTTTAAATGCTTTCTTTGATTCATAGAATTTTTAGAATTTTGGATACTAGCTGACATGAAAAGCTACTTTTAGCTTTTGAATTCTTAAAATTCAAGCCTTTTAATGTATGAATTAGGACTCTAATCGTCTGATCTTCCCCAATTAATTGCATGGGATCCACCTTTACAAGAATAAATATTAGACCACTAAACACCTCTGGGGTTACCCGGTGACCAAAGGTTTTAGGTGTGTCCCACCCCATATGCAAACACCCCAATGGAGCAATTATAATATATTAAAGCCAAGGGCTTTAGCTTTAATTTTGAATGTCAATTGCAATTTTGAATGAAAACTATCATTTTATTTTTAAATACTACACAAGCTCTCCCCACTACTTATCCAACTACCTATTTTTTTATCTCATGAAACTACTTATGACTACTCTCCACTTCTTAAGGTTCCACTTTTTTTCTTTTTTCAAAAACTCTCTTTCTGCCCCCACCTCTTCTATTATCTTTCTACCACAAATTCGTATTCCCATTTTGTATCACTTAACTCTCATAATATGCAAACATTTACTTCGGACCTTTTCTTTTCTTTTCTTTCTAAAATTTAGGAATAAGATTAGAAGGTTTTTGTTAGAAGGTAATGAATCTATGAGTTAACTTTCTTTTAGTTTTATGTCAATATGATTTTCTTTATAATTGATTAGTCTTTTTTTATATGAATATTTAGTTTGCAATGTTTGGACCTACTTGTACTCAACAAGGCTTATTGTGCTAGTTGGTCTTAAGTTTGATCTATCCATTTTTGTATTTTCTGATTTTCTCCATCCCTAATAGCTCCGGGTAAAAATCTTCCTAAACTTCCTTGCTGGCAAAAGCCTAATTCCTTCCATTAAGAAGTGAGTACAGTTTTTTTTTTTTTTTTTTCACAAAAATGGGGGAAATTTATAAGTTGCTATGTCGCAACCTATGGGTACTTAGGTTAAATTTTTTTTTCTTACTAATGATCATGTCTTTTTGGGTAAAAAAAAATCAATCCTTATCATTAATTAGAAATAAGTGAGATTCTTTCTAAATTTTTTTAGTAAAACCCCTTTAAAGAGTCAGGTGATACCAAAAGAACTGGGATGGGTCCATCAATGAACGATGTAGAGGCCCATTTCCAACCTATGCCTAACACGAGCCATTGGTGCTAGCCCAAGCCCAACCTACCTCAAAAATCATCAGGCCTGGGGATGTAAATGGGTCCCTAATTTTTCGATCACCCGAAGGTTCCGACCCGTTAAAAACCGAGTCTGGGTCTTTATTTAGTTCTCGATAAGTAAATGGATCCGGGTTCGGTTCCACCTTGGTTCAGACCTGTGGACTCGAGACTCGACATATTACCTCAATTTTCGAAAATCTCACTTAAAAACCATATTTTTCTTAATATCATTCTCTACCTAGACCTGGACTCAGATCCAGACCCGTCCCATATATGGTCCTGGTTCCAGTTTCGGAGCCAAAAAACTGGTTCCTAAACGGTTCTGGATCTGAATCCAATTCCAACTTTTCCTTCACAGTTCTGCTTCCACCATGGATCCGGACCGGAACCAACCCATTTACAACCTTAATCACCAAGACCAACTGTATGCTCAGTTTTGGAACCTTAAATTTGAAGCACTGTGATCAGTTGAATATTGTGCCTTTTGCTGCATTTGTATCCGAGTCCTTACTGAACTATATAAGTGGGTGAATGGTAGGATGTTATCTTTAGGTCAATATATAAATAATGAAACAAGGCTTGCTACTCCGTCGATATGTCCGAGTGGTTAAGGAGACAGACTCGAAATCTGTTGGGCTTTGCCTGCGCAGGTTCGAATCCTGCTGTCGACGAATTTTTTTTTTCCTACTCATGAATATGATGATAAGTAGAGAAAGGACCTAGATGGAATTATGGGCTCACACTAACCATGGTCTCAAAACCACAGACAATGCTTATATTCTTCTTCCTGATCACATATTCATGGGCCACCTATATTCATTCTTCTTCCTGCTGATTGAATGAAGGATAATGGGTCTCTGTAAAACAATGTGGACAAATTTGAAAAATGAAAAAAAGAACCAAAGTGTGAATCCAAGATCTGGACACTGTGTTTATCAGGGTCCAATATGTGGATCTGAATTAAATCAATTGCAGTACAGATCCATGGGGTTGGTTCATATCTCAGCTTCTAAAACCTCATAGGCCACCACCAACGGTCAGCCATCCATGAGGATGGTTCATATCTCAGCTTCTGAAACCTCATTGGAGCCATTCTCAAGCTGTCAAGCATGCAAGTTCATTGTACCTATGTAAATTAGCATGCATCCTAATTTGGCATTCATGAACCTGAAAATGAACATATCATAATTATATTCTTCCTATGAAAGGCTTGTTTTGAGGCCCTTAAGATTGAATCATGCAGATTCGGCACCTATTCGCCATTTTGCAAAGGTCTAGGCTTGGACAACTCTAAAACCCTCAGCCAATCCCTTCTTGATCATATTGTTTTCATGTTTTTTTTTTTTTCATTGTAAGGTCATGAAGAAACCCTTCAAACCCATAACCCTATCACTTTTCATTCTTCCATATATATTGGATTCACTGGCCAGTACTTAAAAAAAATTTGCTATAAACAATGAACTTGACTGTCAAGGGTTTGATAAGACTTCTTCTTGGGAGGCTATGTTATACTATTATTAATATGAACCCTAAGATCGTGAACAGCATGATAATCACGTGTAGGATTTAATCTTAAATAAATTAAAGAGTACCTCCAGACATCCTGATGCAGAGAGCTTTCTGATCCTGCAGTCTGGTGCTGTTGCTGATTGATGCTGTGATCCGTCGAGAAAGAGACTATGTGAATCGTTTCGGTTTCTCTTTCCTTGCCTATAAAACCTTAATGTGTTGATTTTCGTGAATGCCTTTGTGATAGACGAAAGGCTTTGTTTTATAGGTGAAAAGAGGACTGAATTTCCAATTAGAGTTTCCTTAGACTTAATCTCAACCATCAATCAAGGTAGATAATAGTAAGGAATACATCTCTTTAAGAAACCTTGTGGTGTAAGGAATAGCATGTATCATAAGAAAACAGCTTTCCTATAATGACCACAATTCAGGAAAGGAAAGGACTTGTGGTCCAAAGAATGGACTTTAATGTAATTTCCTTACATGCTATTGTTATGTAGCTCAATTATAGGTCAGGGTACACATCTCTTGTACCCTATTTCTCTTTCCTCTCTCTGTGTATTTCCCTCTTCTTTAATGAATTTTGTTGTTACCCATAAAATAAAAAACAATGAACTTGACAGTGAAATATGAAAAAATGTGCCTCCCCCCAAAACAAATATCCATTTATACTTCTTACAGTTTAGAATTTTATTGAAATACAACAATGCACTTACACCTAAAGAGGCAACGAGTCAGGTCTTGTGGGCTTGAGTTGGGCTAAGTGCTGCAGGTAATAATAGGTGCAATGCATTCCAAACCTACCCATTTGTTATCTACACTAGAGACAAAAGGTCATTGATTGGGAATTAATTACAAGTGGCATGCCCATAGAAGGACCAGACCCCCTAGATGAACAGTCCACATCATATTGCCATCTGCACGGCCAACAATAGGCAATGCATCCCTTTCTCCCTAATTGGCTATTTCCTTTTGTGCACCCTCCCAGGTCCCATCTTTGTTTGGACTTGATATTTCCCACTTACTTGGAACTCTTCTCCAGGCCTGCATAGTCTACCCTCTCTCTCTCTCTTGGAAGATGATAAGCAGGGAAAGCATGTAGAAGATGCTAAAATAAGAATGCATACAATTCCTTACTGTCCAAATTTGTAGCTTGAATATCAACAGATATGTCATATTCCTTCACCAAAAAACAAAAGACAGATATGTCCTATTGGAAAGACTCTGTTTTCTGTTTTTGTTAAATCTAACAAAACCTATAGTTTTCTCTAATCTGAAATCCTAATCCATTTCCTAATCTGTTTCTTAATATACCACTAATTTATGTCACTGCCTGCCAGCTCATGCTAGCTATCACAACACCACACCACCCCCACAACTTAACTGGCCGGCAAATCCAGATTATGGGGCTTCTGGCTTCACCTGATTTTTTCCTCTGGTAAATGTTATGCACCCACCTGGGCTACATAAGCTCCTAATCTATGGAGCAAAAATGGGGAATTGATCTCTGGTTATCCATGTGAAAAGGGGAGATGCCTTATCACTGATCCATCACAGAAAGTGGGGTGTTCTTCACCGTCTAATTAGTGTTCTTCAAATGGATGGTTAAGAATGGAAAATGAATGATTTGCTGAAGTCCATAAAAAGAAATGCCCTAATTTGTCTGATAATGGGGCTATGCTCCACTTGGTTAAGTTTCAACTGTGTAGATAGATGTAGTGTGGATGTATCTGTTACGCATGCAATGGTCAACCAGTCACTTGCTGCCAGGTTATTAACTAGTTCCCTTAATAAACAAATCAGTGCAAGCTGTAATAAACAATATTAAACAATCTCGTTTGACCACTACACAACCCATGCATAGAATCAATCCCCTATCACCATCACCTTTTCTTATACATCTCTTCCCCTATCAAAATCACAATTACCCAATCTAATATTCAATACTCACAAGTTACAAGCACCTGAAACACTTTTTCTTTTTTTCTTTTTTTTTTAAACGGAAGACTCTTATCTCAATTGTAAAACTGTGGCTCTAATCATTTATATTTTATTATCTTTGGTAAAATATCATACTCCCGCAAAAGTTTAAGTCTAGAGATGCATCCATGGAAGATAAACTTAGAGCAAATATTAAAAAGACGAGAGGTAAATGATATGAGATGAAGGAGTAAAAGATACAAGATAGCGAACTTCCGTAGGATCTAAATTAGCTTGTAATGGAACAATATTCATTTCTCATTTTCGAACTTCCATAGGATCTAAATTACCTTGTAATGGAACAATATTCATTTCTCATATTCCCTTCATTAATTTTATTATTTAAAAAAAATTATTTGGTGATCATTTTTGTATACTCACTTTTCATTCTCCATTTTTAACCAATTGTAGAAATACAATCCCAAGAAATCAGTCACATGAAACAAACATGCCCTAGCCCAAAATTGAGCCCCCACAGTCTTTTCTGCCGGTTCATGTTTGAGGTCCAATGTACCACCCACACGCAAAGCCAGCAATGCCAGTGTGCATGTTCATTACTTCAGCAGGAGTATCAATTATAGTGATCCTTCTTTACTGTTACACTTATACCATTGTTTGTAACTTTTAAAAGCCCATTTCATACGGCAAAGCAAAAGGGACCTTCTTAAAGAAGAAAAATCATCACTGCATTTTTTATTCAAAGCAATTCTCATTGGTTATGGAAAATATGACAGACAGCAAAATGATCTAGTCCAATCTATAGGACCACACTGCTAATTTAATCAATTTTTGGAATTCCACTTTCTATATCATTATTTAGAATTTTAAATCCTACATTAAAAAAGAGGGATTTAAAATTTCACATAATGGAACAAATTTTAGAGAATTTGAAATTCTCATAAACATGAATTCTTAGAACGGACTTAAATTTCACTATGGCATTGAGTTGAAGGAAACTGTTTTTTAACAACTGATTTTAGAGGACTCTCATGAGATGATGGTTATCACAATCACAAACGAAGCTTATCTTTTATCCAAATGAATCCATACATGATCTTTCCAAATCCAAACATTGATCATGCTGATTGGTTGCTTAGAGTGGGTCCCACAAGAGGGGATGAATTGGAACTCAAGCAGTCCAGCTTGTTAAGACTTTATCATTCCTTGTAGAGGAATATCTAGCAAATCCATCAAGGGGTTTCCATCAAAGGTGGGGCCATTGGACCTTTCCCCATTTGTCACCTTGCAAAGATGAGGCCCCAAGTCATCCTTCTCCCCGTCGCCAACAGGACACTTGCAATGGAGTTGCCAATTGCCATGTAGAAATATCACCAATGGCAACCAACATTCAATGAAAGCTACTCAGCTCTCTTTGATCCAATAATTCAACACCTCTCTCTCTCTCTCTCTCTCTCTCTCTCTCTCTCTCTGTGTCTGTAGAGAAACAAACCCCACAAAAATCTCAAAATTTCAGCCACCCCACTTTCTTTTTTTCCTTCTTCTCCATGGAGAAAGCTTCTTCAGGTGAGGTGGACATGGAAGAGTGGGAGATCCTATCTGATGATGGGTTCCTTGATTTCCAGCACAAAGATGAAAAGGGGTTCTTCTCAAGGGATACAGGATTCGATCCCAAGGCTGTAATCGACATGAACTACTTCATTTGCCCATCTCCCCATAATCCTCGCCATCTTCAAATACCCAACAAACCAAGAACCCAGATCGGAGGAAAAAAGCTGGTTCCAGTACCAGTTCGCTTGGAACCGATGGTGGAGAAGAACCCAGATGGGGAATTGGTGAAAGACATCGGAGAAGTGCCCATGATCGAGATCAATGTTTCAGGGCCAGTGGATTTGGAGAAGATGAAGGATCTGAACTGGGTTTCTGATCAGGACACAATCTCACAAGTTTTCTTCAAGAAAATGAAGGAGAATGAATTCGTCGACATGAAAATGGACTCTCCAAGGTCCGGTGGGAGGGGATTGAAGCCCCAAATCGATTTGGGTGCGATCCAATTCGAAGAGAAAGAGGAAGAGGGGTGTAAAGGGGCGGACTTGGAGGATAATTCTGCAAAAGTGGTGATTGAGAAGGAGAGAGGGAATAGCTATGAGGAGGGTGGGTTGAACATTTGGAAATTGGGGGTGACTGGAATTGGAGCTCTTTGCTCTGTGGGTGTGGCTGCAGCTGCTGTCTGCATATTCATCTTTGGCAGTCACCAAAGGCAGAAGCTACAGCACCAAAACGATAAGCTTCGGTTTCAGATCTATGCAGATGACAAGGTTTGAAGATCTCTCCACCCAATACTAGATTTCCAAATTTCTCTGACTATATGAATTTTAGTCATTTTCATCATGTTAACCCTTATGTTATCATTTTATATTCCATCCATCCTTATTAATTTGGTCTGTTTGATAAATAGAAGTTTTGAGAGGAAATTCAGTGTGTTGGGGAATTCCAAATTCTTGTCAGATCATGTCTCTTCGAATTCCGTGTCCTTGGAAGGCCCTATTTGATGGAGAGCATTTCAGAAAGCATCAAAATTTGCTACTGTAAAATGGCTGAAACAAAGTTCAAATTCTAAAATGCGAAATGGTTTTTTGGAAAATTGTGTTTTTCTAGGAATTCCAATGCCAAATTTTAACAAGAATTTGTGGGGATCTTAAATTCGATGGAGAAAGGAATTCCTCAACTTCTTGCTACCAAATGGAACCTTAACGCTGTGTTTGGGAGGGGTTCTTGCTACCAAATGGAACCTTAACGCTGTGTTTGGGAGGGAGGGGGAAAGAAAATGAAGAGGAGGGGAGGAAAAATTAATTTTCCCTCCTCTTGTTTGTGAAGTCAAAAAGTAGGGGGAAGGAAAATGAAAAAGTAGGGAGACAAAGATTATTTAACCCTTCATTTTGAAAAAAGTTCAAAAGGACAAAAAGGGCAAAATGGTACTTTTCCCCTCATTTCCCTCTTTCCCCTTCATTTTCCCCCCATTTTTGGGGGGAAAATTTTTGCCACAAGAGGACAAAAACTTTCCCCCCACTATCCTCCCCCCCCTTCCCAAACACCCCCTAAAAAAATTTTCCCCCCACTTTCCCTTCCTTTTTTTCCTTCCCCCTCTTTCCCCCCTTCCCAAACAGACTGTAAGGGTACATTTGTGTAGTCCATTTTAGCGGAAAAGGATGGAGTTTTTTGCAGAAAATTCCTTTTTCATTTATTTGGTATAACATTTTTCCACGGAACTACTTTTTCGCCACATCAGCTTTTTCCTTTCTAAGTATGGAAATGAACTTCCTATGGGAAGTACATTCCCACATGAAACTGACCCCCATTTCCTCACTCCCACCCCCACTCCACCCGGTCACCCTCTTTCTTCTCCCTCCCCTCCCAACTCCACCCACCCACTCACCCACCCCACGCACGTACTAACCCACCCAGCTAGTAGTTTACACTAAACAATAGTTTTCACTAAAAGGTTTTTTCTTATTGCAGAATTTGTGACAAGATCACATTGTTGGGAACTCTATTTTGTTAAATTCCAATTTACTTGTAGCTCATTTGCTTTCAAGTTTTATTACTTTCTTGTATGATGGGAAGAATTTCAAAAGCACTATTATTTGCTACGGTAAAATGGCTAAATGACATGCAGGATTCTCATAATTCTGAGATCTATTTTGAAGATGTTTTGGCATGAGCATTTTAAGAATTCCACCAGCAGATTCTATGACATGAATTTGCAGTGTTTTGTTTTGAATTCCCCCGACATCAGTTCCCGTAATGCTTGCAATCAGACATTCCGACCCACCCTTTAGTGGCATTAAGTGAGATGAATCTGTGTGTGTGTGTGTGTCATGTTTTCAATTTTCATTTGCTGAAGACAAATCCTCAAAGCATTTTCATTCTATTTATCTTTTGTTTGTTGTTACAGAGCATCAAACAAGTTGTTCACCATGCTACCAGGTTTAACCAAGCACTTGGATCGGTCAGAGGAGTACCTCTTGCAAGAGCACAAATAACTTTTGGCGGTTACTACGATGGCCTTTAAGCATCGAATTCATGCTCTAAACATGCTCAAGAAGATCGAGTATATATACACTAGCATCGATCTTGATTTAGGTAATTTTTATATATCTAACGAGTCCTCTACATTTGTATATGGAACTAGGATATTAGGATGTATATAGATGCAAAAATGAAGTCAGTTCATGAATACTGAATAATCATTGAACTTGTTTGATGTGAAGGCTGCATTACCGTAAGCTTTTACAGTTTCTAATGTATAGAGTTTATTATATCTTAGAAAATAATGTAATGGTTTTGGTATGGGTGCAATTTGCTTTATCAAACCGTCTTTTTTCACATGTCCCTCTTTACAAGAAATTGTCAAATTTAACTCCAATCGGAGTTTTCTATAACCTGCTGCTATATTATGCAGCCGCGCGGTGGGCACAGAGCAAACTGCTATATTGATTTATGTTTAGTTAACTATATATTTTATACATGGTTCATTCAACGGTGAATATCATTATGATTGAAGTGAAATATGGGTTGACCTATACGTAGGGAGGCATACGATGCAAGGTGTTGGATAATACAAAGGTGGGCCTCACAAAGGTGCAATCATATTTTAGCTGCATTCAACACCATAGTAAAAGCAGCACACGATCATTTCTCAAGATAGGAATGGTATTGTTTGGTTAAATAAAAGATTCTCTGGTCACAATAGGACACTGCTGGATGCTGAGTAACAATGGAATTTCCATGGAACCAATGAAGTGATGCTTGCCCGAGAACTGAGAAGAGAGAATAGGAAGTTCCCACTGATGAAAGTGGAGTTTGATAAGGAATTCTAAGGAATTCAACCAATAGAAAGAAATTTGATGGTTATCATGAACATCATTAGAAGAAGAAAAATGTGTTCTACCAGAAAAGATTATTTGGATGGTTTGCCATGTCTCATCCAAAAAGTGGCCAATGGCAATGTTCCCTTGTTGGGTGGTATGAAAAAGTGCCCAATGCCAATGTTCCCTTTGTTGAATGGAATGAAAAAGTGGCCAATGGCAATGATCCCTTGTTGAATGGTATGTGGATGGTGTTCAAATGATGATTTCAACTCATGGTGCGTTTGGATGTATTGGTGCCAGCTCCAGTAGGATGTAGCCCAAATCATAGGACACATAAGGTGGTTCTTCTTTTCCCCCTCCGTCTAGAATACGTATGTATCTCACTGCTTTTGATCTGGGGCTTCAAAATCTGGAAGAGCACCGACCACCACCTATTTTAAGTACTTGTTTAGCTGCTGCCCCAAATTCACCAAGAATGCATGTATCTGCTTGCAACTTGGATTAGCTTACAAGAGAGATATCAGGATAAAACTTGAGAAGGTTGTTTTAAGAAAGGTTGTAGTGTTTTATCTCAATGAAGTGATTCTTAAAAAGCTTTAACATCTAGCGACACATCCTTAGTTCACAACCCTTTTATTCATCATGAAATTTGCACACCAAAGTTTCTTCTAATCCCATCAGTTTTTCAACTTCAGATGAAATTCTTCGCAAAATTTCTCCTTGAATTCATTTCAGAGATGCTCAATTTTTCACGTAGCCAATAAAACGCAATGAAATTTTTTAACCCACTTTCAGCCGTGACTTGGTACTGAAATTTGTTAACCCGCTCTCAGCGATGATTTGGCACCCAAGTTAGATAGTAGATACTAAAGCAATAATCAATGATTAGAGTCTGGATACTCGAGCAATGCAATATCCAATGGACCTGAGCTTTTATAAAGAGTTGATCTAGATTCTTGAAGCCTCATTTATCTAATGGGGTCAACGGCCGCAAGAGTGTGTGTGTGTGTCTCCTCGCTTTATGGGTCATGGGTTGAGCTCAGGTCTAAAGAGGGTTACACCCAGAACTAGTCCAGCAGAGTAGGTTTTATGGGCTTAGCCTATTGAAAATGTAACCCTTGTGGGCACACCATTGTAAAGCTTAACCAGCTGGACTGACTGATGGAAGGCTTTGAATTCAGTGACCGTACAAGCTCACCCAGGCTTGTGGGTTGGGCCTATTACAAAAAGAGACTCACAACCATCATGTCAAGTTTAGTATCCATATAACCCAACCCAGCGCATCCTTATAAACTATAAGTTGATAACTTAAAAGGTAACTTGTATTTTTTTGAGGTTTTTTTTTTTATATACCCCTAAGGTTTCTAGAATTTGTAAATAGGCCTATGTGATTTTAGAATTTTTAAATAGGTTCATTTTTTTAATTTTTTATTTGAATACCTTTCATGTCCCCAAAATCAATAGTTCTAACCAGAATGGGAAACCACTGTCGTTTGTGTTGAATTCTGATAAAACAAAATAACGGCTTTGCGCTACATCCATTAAACAAAAATGAGCATGTCATTATTTACAAAAATCTCGTTATTTTACCCAAAGTCCCAATGATCTCTCTTTTACAATAACTCTCTCATGTACATGAAGCATCATCATGTATTTTAAAACTTTCATTAGTCGAACAATGGGTCATTCATGAATTAGATCAATCATAACAAATTAGAAGCACATGCATTGATTGTCATTGTGATCGGTTTGGATTAATGAAATGTGCCATGTATTGATCAAAATGAATGTATGTAGTGTTATTCTTTCCCATTAACTGTATTATAGTAATTGTTAATGTTACAAGCTTTAGAGAAAAATAAGTCTAAGCTTTTGGAATTATATATATAAGGATAAAGAGATGGGAAAAAGTGTCCTCCACTCCAAAAACTTAATGGTGGTTGGAAGGATATTGATTTTGGGTTCATGGAAGATATTAAAATGAAAAAGTGGAAGCCCCATTAACAAATCCTAAAAACCTTATGGAGAAAATATACAAAAAAGACTCTTGTGTTTTGAGTCGCTTAAGATCATTCTTATAACAAAAACTCTTTTGGCAATGGGCTCAGCCCATAAAGCCCAGGGTGACCCATATTTGACTCAATAAAATTTTTTTTATGACCCCATTGCCACACTTACGTTCTACTTGATACCATACTTAAATGTGACTCCCCCACTTAAATCAAATGCATTGCATTATGACCCACCAACCCGACCTTTTCTGGCTATAACCCTTTTTTTTTAACTTCTAGATTGAATTCTGGTTTACATTGTCAATAGTATTAAAATAAATAAGTTAACTCATACATCGAGTTCTGGTTAACATAGTGAATAATGAGTCAAATATGGGTTAATCATGCTCATGTAACCCATAGTGTTCGACTCAACCATAACCAACAGGCTTTGGTCTACTCATATTATCATTTAATTTTTCAATAGACATTTGCTAATTGTTATAACACACTTCATACCTTGTGTAACATTGTGTTTTTTTTTTTTTTTTTTTTTTTTTTTTTAAGGAATACTGCAGAAAAGGTTATGCTTTCCCATAGCTGTCTCTATTATATAGTTTGTGATTCCACGAAAAACCATTTCCTATAATAGAGTCCGGAGAGGCTTTCTGCATAAGAGGAAACGCGGAGGTTTACCAAATGTCTATTCAAACTTGCTCGAGTTTGATACTAGTTGTATTTAATTCTTTTATTTTGAGATATTAAAGTATCTAATTAATAGATTAAGAGATGTTCTGTCTTGCAAGTTGCAAGCTTGCTGCTGACATTTTTTTGGGTGCACTTGCATGACTACAGGATTTCATAAAAGATGAAAGTTATTCTATTTTTTCCATTTTTAGGTGCAACAACTAATCTTTGTTGATAAAGATGATTTTGATTTTCCATTAAGGAGTAGTACTAGGATTGCATTTTTCACTCGGAGACGGGAATGCAAGATTCCTCTTTTCATGAAGACAGAAATCCCCATCATCTCCATATACACAAAAGGCCCTTTACATCCAAAGGAGGACTCTTGCCAGTCCAAGAAAGCTTTTTTGATTAACAAATATATAAATCAGTGATAAATAAAATGTGGCAGATTGAGAAAATCAAAATCCAAATCTACCTCAATTCAACTAAACTGCACCTATTTTCAAAACATATTGAATCGCACAGACTTTTCACAGGGGATGAAAGTTGCAATTCTACACACAGCATTGAAGATTGGGAGAAAAAGAAAATTCTTAGAAGCTTCGTAGGATGGGCGATTGGGACCTTGAGCTTTGAATGCATTTACAAGGTAAAAGGGACAAAGTAAAATGAGTGCAGGGACCCATCTCTCTAGAGGAGCCACCCAGGCACATGCAACTCTGTGTGAGGATCCATGTGCATCATGGCCTTAGCTGAGATGCCCCTGTCCCTGTCCATATCATTAATTCTTTGGTCGTCTATGGTCCAATGCCAAAACTGGTATGGCTTTGATCTGATGGCAGCAGCATCTCTTGGACTCACAAATTGAAAACATTACCAGTGAACTGAAGATCCAAATATGACCATCAAAAGAATCACTACTATCTAGCCTAGCCATTGCTCTAATAAATGAATAATAGCTTTGCTCAGGTGGCCATACACCTCTATTGAAAATTCCATCTGATCATAGCATCCATATTGGTCCCAATAGGGCTATTCATTGGCCACATTTGACAACAGAATTCTTGGAAATCTAACTCTTGTATTATTAGAAGAACTTTCATTTTCTGCCAATCCATTCCAGGCCATCCACAACCTTCAACCTTCAACCATGCTTGGAACCAACATGCAAGATTACATATACAATGAGCCATGATCAAAGGACAAGTTTGTATTTCACATCACTAATCAATCATTAAAATATAAAGAACAAAAACACAACACTGAAAGAAGAACTTCTTATTTCTATATATAAACAAAGAAGATGCAATCCCAAATAAGAACAAAGAAGCTGCTGATAGAAACAATACCCTAGAAATCCCTCTGACCTCTCAAGCCTTTATTTCCTAACCATCTAACATTAAAAAAAAAAACCAACATCAAACCCCATAACACATCATCATCAAACCACCTCTCCCCTTCCATCTTGACCACAAACCACTCACATCTCCAACAAGAACATATAAATGAAATAAAAATTAAGAAAAACAGAAAAAAATATAAATAAAAGAAAAAAACAAGAATCACCCCATCTCCTGTTCCACTACATGCTCCTCTGCATGAAAGAAAGAAAACCCATCAAAGGAAATGATGAAAAGATGCCATCTTTAACAGAAGAAGTAGCCCAAGAGAAGAGCGGTGAAGGAGGCGAAGAGGGTGGGTGTGAACATGGTGGCGTCGGAGGTGGGGCTCGGCGCCGGAGCGTCGGCGGCAGCGGACATCTGGATGGAGGCCATGGCGAAGATAGCCACCAAGACAACGGCGAAGAATCTGAGCTTCAAAGACTCCATTTTTTTTCCTTCCTTCTCTTTTGGTTTCTTTTTTTTGGGGTGTTTTGTTTTTGAATCTACGCTTCCTCTTTGGAAGAGAGAAGAGGAATTGTAGATTAGAAGTAAAGTAAAGTAATGGGTTATTGGAGGGGGAAAGGGTGAAGTGAAGGATTTGGTAAGGAGAGAGAGGGCTTATATAGCAGAAGGACGTTGGAAGAAGAAGGCTGCCCGGGCTGCCCGCCGAAGGTGATGCCTAGCCTGGCGGTCTCTATGATTGGGCTGCCCGGACTACCCGGGGGAGATGTTAGGTGTCATACAGCTGGATTGAGAGATGTGGACTCACGCATTCGGCTGTCAATCTTAACTGCCTAATTTTGAACGTTTTGGATTGCGATTTATTTTGAAAGTTCGAAGACAGAAATTTAAGGGCCAAACCTAAACAGCTGCCTTTTCAATATTTATAAATAAACACTTTATGTTCTCAGAAATTTTTACATACAACCATCTATATTAGCTACCTGAACCTGCACTCCTAGCCAGTATGTTTTCTCATCGAAATCGGATCCCCTTTTTGGACCAATCGGGGCGCCACACACAAGGGTGGAGGTGCGGGCAAAAGAAAGAGAAACATTGTCTCTTTCTTCCGCCCCCGAGAGTGGTGCCCCTGATTAGTCCGAACAGGAAACAGGGGATCCATTTCCTTTCTCATTATGTTCAATGAAAATACACTTATCTTCACATTAGCATGTTTGGATGTAGATAAAATGCAGGGAAAGTTAAGAGAGAGAGAGAGAGAAAGCAGTTTGCAGTTTAAGTTTCAGTGATAGTGTTTATTTTTTTGAATGGGATAGTGTTTTGTTTTTTTTTTTCTACATGTAATTAGTTCTTTAAGTGTTTGATCCTAATTAAAAATAGCTCAATCTAAAATACTAAATTGTCATTTTGTCTCTAAACAAGTCATGCTTTTACAATTTTTACAATAATTTAGACCCTCATAGTTTCTGACTTTAGTGAAACTATAGAGATTAGAGAGTGACTGTATACCAATAGGGTTTCTTGTCCTTTTACGGTAGAGAATATTAGTGAAGTGATCATGAATGAAGCCTTCTCTTTCACCAGCCATTGGCTAGTGTAGGGGTTTTATGTAAAGTCCAAAAGAAAAAAAAGGATTATTTTGTGTAAAGATTAAAATCCTGGGGGTTATATGTAAATTTACTAGACAAATTTGTAGTTATCAACGCCTATATTTGCTTCGGCTCCAACGGTCACACCCCCTAAACTTTTTCACGTTTGTTACAATAATTAGTTTCCCACGTGTCATGACTTGATTATGGCAACATTAACAGCAGTGGTGGGGTCCACTTGTGATGGAATGTGGCCCCAAAACTGGCGATGATTGCGGAGTGACTCAGCAGGCGCCTTGTAACATTCGGACGCTCTGGATTGGCACATTGGCACATTGACCCATGTGGGTTATCATGTAGTTAAGACATTCCTTAGCCCTCTCTTCTGCATCCATCACCCATCTTCATCAACAAATATTGAATTCCACTTGTATTCATTCCTACAACTGGATTAAGTGTGGGGTGGATAGAACCTGGAAAGGTCTCTTGGTGGATAAGGGTCTCGCATTTCAGATTATCCCGACCTTTGATTATAGGGTCTAAAAGTTTAATGGTCTTTTAACCATTGAAGTTTTTTAAATAGATTCATTTCAATGGTGAGTAAAGATTTGATAAACATAAAATTCGGCATAATCAAACATCACGGGGGGCTAAAAGTGTGAAAGAAAGTGCACTAATCAAAGATGGGCCCAAGTGGGTCCTGTAGAACTTGCTTGCAATGCAGCATACACTCACTAAGAGAGAATTCACCCTTTTTGACATTCCCCTCACGCTTGCCATCAGGATGAAGCAAGTGGGACCCACAGAAATAAAGCTAGTCTCAAGCAAAACATAGAGAAAATCCGGTCCATTACTTTTAGCTGTTCTTTGATAAGATTTTCTTTTGTGATTTTTACTTTTTCAGGTAAAAGTATATTTGACAGTTTTTTTTTTTTCCCTAAGCACATTCAAACCCAAGAGGATGGAAACCATTTTCAGCAGTTATACACAATATTAAAATGAAGTATTTCAACTTTCTTCTTCTTCTTGTTTTTTTTTCCATAAAATGAAGGTTCTGCTCTCTAGAGGAGGATACCCATCACATGCAAAGTCCAGCAGAGCCTCCTTTTAGTATGTTATCTTTGTTGCTGGGAGAGAGATAATTTAGATTGATTGCAGGTGCGAGTAGGAGAAGTGGAAAATAGAAAAAAAAAAAAAAAAAGGTTTGGTGGGAGGGATTAGCTTTCACTTTGCTTTCACTGAAAGCACATGGGTAATGATTTATGAATGAGGTTGGTGATGTGTCTCATTTGGGCTCTCCATCTTTCTATTCAAGTATTTAGGTTGCTTTCTCACAACTCATTCAATTAAGTACTTCCATCTGTTATTGAGTTTGTTGTAATGTAATGGCTCAATATCAAAAGTATCCCTCAATTAATGTGGTTTTTGAGATAAACTCCATCCCCATAGGGCGCCCACATTTTTTGTTTTCCTTTCTTTTTTTTTTTTTGTTTTTTGTTTTTCAAACTAATATAGACAATTCATTGAATTGATGATAAAGACTGCAATCATCACAAATTTGAAAAAGAACCTTTGCTCCACACAAAGTATCAAGATTCTGAATGCAAATGACAAATTTAGTATGTTTCTTTGAATGGAATGTTGATTCCCTTACATATAGAACATTAATATAAGAAATGAAATTCAAATATAAATTTCAAATGGTAACACTGTTTCCATTTGATAAAACATATGAATTTTTTTCAAAGATGGTTATAGAGAGGGATGCCATTTCTGTGGCAATTTGATAAATTGGAGCATATCCCTTCCTTAATTAGTCTATGGGAATCTGTGTGCAATATGAAATATATATATATATATATGGGGATTTCCCTATATATATATATTAAAGTTGAGATTCAAACAGTTGTAAGAGGCAAACAGCAGATTTCTTGTTTGTTACATTATACATTACAAGCCGCAGCTTTCTTATACTCTGAAATCTCTATTCCTAACATTACTCCATTTTCTTTCCAAAATATTCCCAACATTACTCCATAATTACAATAACCAAGTGAAAACAAGTCAATGGGAACAAGCCAGAGATTGCAACCCACAATAACCAATTTTCTCTTATGAACATAATTTCATTGGCAAGAATAACAGAAACATCCTTTGTTCCATATACTACACCAGAGTATGAAGGAAAAGACGTATTTATGCATGCATCTGACCCGGGTATGCGGTATGTATAAGGATTAAGCTGTCACCCCAAAAGGCTTCCAGAGACTCATAATAGGAGATGAGAGTCAGTGAGGGAGAGAGTAATGCTCGAATAATAGATCCAGCCTTTTATAAGATTATATAGCTCACTCCTGCAACAACTATAGAAATCAGATAATGGAAGCGAACACTTTTCAACATTATAGTATTCCTCATCTAAGATTTCTCATAATAAAACTCTTTAGCATCAAGAGTTAACAGGTAGAAGCATGGTTTTGCATTTAAAAAGACGATATAGAAGATGTCTTCACTATGGGAACGAGCATGAAGTATTCCGAACAACACAATAAACATTGGAAATTATTATACAAATTATCCAAGTTGAAGAACCTTCTTTAAGATTTGTTTGTTAGACCGATGTCTTGAGTTTTTTGCCCCTTTATTGGGCTAGAGCATATTGGTCTTTTCTAATTTATATGTGGGAATACAGACCCTCTCTTTTTACTGATTCAATCAAGTTTCTGAATTCATTTCCAGAGGATTTACTTTAATAGGTATTGCAGCATCATTTTTGTTTTTATTTTCTGATTATCAACATTCACTATTTAAAGAAAGAGAATTCCTTAAAGCATCGAGAAATAGTATGTGCAAATTGCAATTATAAACAGCCAGTCTGTTTGCAAGGGAACTGCCATCCTAATGTGTTTTAAAGTTAAATTTTGATGGCAGTTTTCTACACTCTTCTCAAAGGGGAGGCACTGGAGGCATTACTAGGGACTGGGATGGTAATATTGTAAGGATTTTGATGGCAGTTTTCTACACTCTTCTTAAAGGGGAGGCATTGGAGGCATTACTAGGGACTGGAATGGTAATATTGTAAGGAACTTCTCAGGGCCTATGGACTCTCTGAGTGCTAATGAGCTGAAGCTTATGCTCTTCTTATTGGTTGTCATGAGTTGTTATCTTTCGAAAGCCTCAATGTTATTATTAAAGGGGATTCTTATTTGGCTATTCAATGAGGTTCTGGTAAAGCTTCTATTCCTTGGCGATTGCTGGATTGGGTGGAGGAGGTGCAAGATATCTCTAGATATTTAGATGCTTCATTTCATCATATTTTACGAGAGGCTAATGTCATGGCATATGCTCTTACAAAAGAGGGAGTTTTTTGTATTCTTTTTAATGTTTGGCTGATTTATTTACTTTTAGTTTGTTGGGCGCTTCTTGTTGTTGTCCTTTGTTTTGGGTGTGTTCTCTTCTTTTTTTTCTCATTTTGGAGCAATAAAATTTACTGTCTAAAAAAAAAAAAAAAAAAACCTGAATTCCTAGGAATTCATATTAAAATGGGCTCCAAATGGTAATATTAAAGAGGTGAGGGTTGAAGGATATAAGGTGGAAATATAGATGGGACAACGGATTTCCTAGGATTCAATTCACTGGGGCGATGGCTGGGTATTGATGGCCATTTCTGGATCTTCACCTTTGTTTATTCAATTTTAATGACTTTTAGAAATACATTTCTTAGTGTTAATAATTGTGATCCCAAAAGGAAATAATTAATGGTAATGAACTAGTCATAAATTGAACTTGAGAATTAAAAATTTTGTATCAACAGATGGATACTTCATACCTTGATGGCTCTCAGGTGGCTCTACCTGAAGCTTTAGCAGCTTGAAGCATTTCCACTATAAGAGTCTTTACATCTCTAAAGAAGAAAAGACATAAAAACATGAGTTGTTGAAATGAAGGCTATCACGTATCTCTTGGTATTTCAGCAGTACAATAATTATTTCTCAATTCAAAGAATAGAATTATGGTACATTTATGTGCTCAAAAGTCAGCAGGGCAGACAAGATACTTTCCATTAAAATCGTTACCTGGACCAAACTGAAGTAAAAGGGATAATGATATGGAAAGAGGGAGAAACCAAAGCATATGTAATGTTGTCTAGGTTTTCCATGCCAATCCAAAGACATGCGTGAAAAACAGACCTAAATCCACTAAGGGCCTGCTTGTTTGCATTAAAATACAACAACCTTTCCTTTTATGGAAATAGAATCAAAGAGAGAGCATAAATCCTATGTATTCAATTATTATGTATTCTAATGCGAACAAACAGGCCCTCAGCCACATGCCAACATTTCACTTGCAAATTGGGTTTGTATAACATGATCCCTAAAGCATCCATGATCTAATTATAGTTTTGATGTTGCTCATCTGAGATCAGAAAACTATGTATCTGCCCATCAAATGGAATCATTTGTATAGAAGAGTAAGAATTCTTTACCATTGGGACTTTTAGCGATACAAAAACCTATATCGCAACCATAGGAACCTTTTCTTGCTTTTTGGAAGTTGACTATCATTATCATTAGTAATAAATATCATGATGATGCCTATCTTTACTTCCATATTTCTAGTAATATACATGTTTCCTTTCAAAAATAAAAAAAATTAGTAATAATAAAAAGGAATGCGTATCTTTTTTGAATAATTATATATAAGGACTTGGGTTGTCATAAATTTCAAAAAATAGACCCATATTTTCCACAACTTTTTAAAAAGGGCTACGAGCATGGAAAATAAGGACTTGGGCTTTTCGCTCCTTCGGGTGGGTCGCATGGAAATGTCAGGGGAAAGATGAACTAGTTGAAAAAACTGGGGCATGCCCAGATGTTCCCTTACGTGATGTTGGCTTTCCATTCTTTATTCGAACTTAACCTCAGTCATTAGTTGTACTATAAGATCCACCATTTTAAGATTACCATAAGCCAAGCTAAACTAGCCATCCATGGAAGAAAGCTAAATCCTTTCTGATCAGATCTCCTTTAATCAATTGCAGCAGCATTTGCTTCCATTGTATCATCAAAGTACCCAACATTGTTAGGTCCCACCGACATGTAATTAGAAGAATAATTGATCCAGACTTCCATTTTATCATCATTCTATAATATATATTGGTAACAGGACTTGTATCCTCAACCTCATCGTCCAAGCAACGAGCAACTTCCTTCGTGCCAAAATTATTTAGTAGACTGATAACAAAATGGACTTACTTCCTATCCTCTGCCCGCCTGGGGAAAGGAATCCGAAGCTTGAGAGTGTTCCCTTGATAACCCGCCTGAAAAATGCATTAAAAGAGAAACTAAACCTTTAGGTGGAAGACCCTTGCCATATATATATTTATCTAATATGATCATATAAGTAAGATGAGAACAGTAAACACATGAGGAGTTAATGCTTTTCACACGTTTAGATTATCATAAACTAGTATTGGTATTTCACCAAAGTTCTTGGTTTTGCATGAGTGAATGAAACTTGATATAAGTGGAATCCAAATCATATGATCTAAAATCAAAGAGTATAGAGGTACAACATTTTAGTGATTGATTAAGTCATAGAACTAACAAGTCCAAACAAACCATTGTCACTGGTTTCTTCTTACTGGCAAGTGGCAGACATTGCATGGTCAGAAAAGACAAGCAAAAACCATTTTTCTATAAGAAAAAGAAACCTAACTCATCCTTGTGAAGACGTAACACACAGTCCAAACAGAGTTAGAAAAAGAACAAGATGCTATTTATGCAATGTCGTGAGGATAAGCCTGCGGAACACAAAAAAACTACAAGGGACATTTCAAAGTTACGAAGCAGCATAAAACAAAAGCATGCACACCTCATAACGGATATATTACGAGCTTATAGATTTTTTACTAGCTTTATGTATATTTTCCTATTCACTAATGCTTATGATCACCATATAATCCCTTTCCAAAGGGTATTTCTGTGATTCCTTTCTTAAGAAAGTTTATTTATACATATTCTCTCACAGGAATGAGACAAAGTTTTCCTGATCGTTAAAGAATCATATATATTCTTTCTTCAAATGCTGAAGTAACACAGATAATTTCAGTGCCCAAAACAAAGGATGGTCTACAATAAAAAAGACGATCATGTGGAAGAAATCTTAGAAGGAGATTTCCTCCTAGTAAGCGACATTTCTATGCTACAATCCTCCTAATTATTTACAAGTTCTTGTTTTCACCTGGCGCAGAAAGAATGTCCATTACTAGGATTGCGGAGCAGAAATACGAGATTTCCAAAAAGAAAATGGTGACACCATAGGATCTAGGACCCTCAACATGCACCTTGTACAGTTGCTCACACGGAGGATTTCATGGGGCAACTGCTCATGCGGCTGTCACCTAATTTGACACCAAAGTATAAAAGATTTTTCTTAAGATCACAACCCAACTATCTTTCATTCTATGTCAACACATAGATACATGTCAACCAAGGATCAAAATAGCGGTTGTGGCAGGGATAGCAGCCAGTGGCCAAAACGTTACATAGCGGGCGATACATAGCACTTGCAGCGATAGTAGTAGTTTAGCAGTGTAAATTTTTTAAGTGGTAATATATATATATATATATATATATATATATATATATATGGGGAATATTCATATGCATCTATCCCTCACCAAAAATGGTGAGAGACACCCCTTTTGGGGGTGTTTCAAGTACAAAAGGGGTACTTTGTACCTCCCTTTTGTACTTGAAACACCCCCAAAAGGGGTGTCCCTCACCAAAAATGGTGAGGGATAAATGCATATGAAGACCCACCCCTATATATATATTGCATAACGGCCAATCTTGTGCTTTTTTAGCGATTTGAAACCATGTAACGGTAGAGACAACTTTAGGAAGGGCTATTGAGCAGAAAAAAAAGGCAAAAATAGTATTTAAAATTAAAACTACTTGGCGCTACTAGGTTTTAGACTGTAGCGCGGCTATTTTGAAAATAGGGGCTGCTATAGCCGATAATGCGGCCACTACGTAGCGTGGTGGCCATTATTTTGAACCATGATGCCGACTTAGGGCTTTGAACTCCTAGGAAGTATTAAAAAGGACAAGCTAAAGAAACAAAGCACAAAAGAGGAGCTCCAGAATTGTAGCAAGGATGTGGGCTAGCACATTTTAGGTCTTGTGGTTGGATCTGAGCATCATGGGTTTCATCACCAGATGCACCAGCACCCTTGAGCAAGTTCAAATCTATATACAGATGTTTTTGAAACACCAATGTCAGTGAAATGAGAAAAGATAAACTTTAGACATCAAGGTGCAAAGATGTAAAAAGATAGTCACAGAAAGCTTTCGTAGATGTCTTTCCTGTGTTGATGCACCGGTAAAGGCACCTCCCTTCAGAGTCAGAGGTGTGGATTCATGCTCCTTATGTCTTTCCTGTGCTGGTGAAGTGGTAAAGGCACCTCCCTCCAGACGTGAAGGTGCAGGTTCATTCTCCCAGGGAATGATTCCGTATTACCACTATGGTAGTACATCAAAAAACAGAAAAACCTTTGTAGATGATCTGGGTGCACCATATGCAGCACTATTCCAGGTACCATAACAACTGATGTGAAATTTTCTTGTAGAAAGTCCTGATGGAACTGTTTAACGGAAGATTGTAAATGCCTTTTGACACTTTGAAGAATGATATAAATTTGAACCAGAGCTTAGATTAATAAATTAAAGAAGTGGGGAAGAAGATTATTTGGCAGTGAAGCTCCTTTAGTCGGGTATCATTTCATGGAGACGAAGAAATGAAATATGCTTGGCTTTATTTGGAGTACATATTGCATTGACCCAATAGTCCAAAAAATAAAAAAACAGAACAAAAAACAACGAGCTGATAGTTATAAAGTTGGCAGTTGGCACTCCTGACAGAGTGCTGAATGTGATGTAAGCACAAAAAGAAAGGAAAATATTTGTGTCCAGCTAATCAACTCCACCACCATATCCTTAGCCACACACACATCCCAAAACCAACAACTGATAATTTAATAGGACTTCTGGGACTGCAATTTACATGTGCATCACAAGAAAATACATACTGCCAAATAGAATAAGCCTCAGAGCAGAAGACATTGTAACAAGAAAAATGCAGTAGGAAAGAGAAACATGAAGTCATATGACCGAAGGATGAGAATCACCTTCACATAAAAACCAAGACTGTCCAAATCTAGCATATAAGCAAAGTCCACCTGAAAAAGTTCTCAATAAGTTAATGAGGCCAATAATGTAGAATCAGAATGCTCACAACAACAGTGATGTTAATTGTTAGGGCCATAAGACTATGAGTCCATGTTTGCAGCCTTTTTTTTTCCATTAAATGGTAACGCTGTATCTTTATTATAAAAAACCCTGTATCTTTATTATAAAAAAACAAAACTATACAAATACAAGGAAAATGTAGATCTAGGCCATCAGACATCCAAGACCAGTGAATGCCAATTGAAACCATCCCTAACTAACCTATAGCATCAAACATGTACCATTATAATATGTTTCCATGTTTAAATAAATGACCATATTTCATGTGCCCCACAATGTTTGGGCTTTCTGGGCCGCATCGGACAGTTCTGGCAACGTCATTAACTTTATGACATATGACAATAGATTTTGAAAACATTGTTATGAGCATCTCACTCACGTTTTTTCTTTTCTTTTTCTTTTTTTTTCTTTTTTTTTGTGAATGAAGAGCATCTTACTTTTTTCTTATATATTTCAAACGTCCAATATCCTATGTGCAGGATATCCAGTCCTCTTGTTTTCAAACTACATGTAAATAAAATATTGCAGAAATAAAGCTCGTTACCTGAACTGATGTTGAGTGTTGTACAATTGCTTTTGTATCCTCTGCATGGTCTTTGTTCATGTGGGACTACTAACCAAACAAGGAGTTAAGCACAAGAGACCCATCAAAAAAAATATATTCTAAGTTATCTCTATATCAAAATATATATATATATATATATAAAAGGTTGAGCCATAAATCCAAAGAAAATAAAAAATTCAAATGGCCATAATACCGCGACAGGAGCAGAAAACTGATTTATTGGATCAACTTTTGCAGCTTTGTATTCATCAGTGCCAAATTCTGAGGGAAAACAAGTTAATCATTGCAAGGTAGCAGTATAACAAGTAACCAAAGAAAAGTAACAAACAGTTAAATGCATTGTAGTCTGTACATCAAAGAAGGAATAAATAAAATGGAAAATGGAAGCTCTATAGTGCAAACAAACTGAAATGATCAAGATCAGCAGAGCCACCCTCATCTGCAATTAAAAGACATGAGAAAGAGCTGGTTTGCCTAAGAGCATTAAACACCAGAGCAATCTGACAGAGACAATGGTCTCCCATGTCTTATTAAGAACTATGCATTATTTGAAAACAGGAGCCAAAAATTAATGGAATTGCATTCCAGATCATCTCCCATACCTCCAGATCCCAATAAAGCAGTTGCAACCCCAGATACATATCGCACAACTTTTGGCTCAATACGCATGAATTGGAAGTCACCAAAGTCAACCTTTGAATAAAAAAGTTTCCCTCGGTGAAATGCTTAAAACACAACGTTAAAAGCACATTGACACAGAAAAAAAAGGGCAAAAAAGGAGAAGAGAAATTACCCAAAAGGCATTAGGATGTCTTCTTAAGTACGCAGTACGTACCGCCACTCTATTGCTTTCAGCAACCTAGATTACAATCCATATAAAATGGTCACCTACTCAACTCAAAAAATAAATAAAAAATAATGGTCGCCTCAAAATTAAAACCAAAGAATTAAACACTATCTAACAGAGAGCAATTTTAATGGGATGACAAGGCAAGTAGAGGCCTCCATATGTAAAAAAAGAAAAAGAGAAAACCCTGCAAATCTCAAATCATAAATATGACAAGAAAAAAAATCCAAAGCTGTTAACAAATATATGATCTCTAAACACTTCATAATCAGATGCCACTAAACCTAGTCACTAAGATGAATAAACAAAGCTTTGGAACCAATTAGAAGCTCCCAGATTGACACTCAAAAGAATCTCTGGTACAAAGTTATAAAAACAAGTATCCAAGGTCAATTGCAATGCCTAGGGGACACACACAAGCATGCACCAAAAGAATTCGAGACATCTGCCCCTTAAATAAGACAGTGTTCACTTTGGGGTGTCAGGTAACACAGAAAGGGTGCAGCTAAGCAAGAAATGTGTAAAAATCTAGCAACTATACTGTTAAGACATTTCCTATCAAATGGTGGATATATTAAAATAAATGAATGTCCTCACCATATCTCCATTATAATTCAAATGGTCCATAATGTGTTTGCTAAAAGTTCTGGTCTATTAAAGCTATTCAAGGAGTTAAATAGAAGAGAAGAATATAAACATACGGATATAGCATCCCCGTGCAAAGTGATTACTAGATCAGTCCTATCCTCAGGATCCTTTGCCACCAGTAATGAGCATTTTGGGTTGGCTAGTAGGTCCTGCACATAACATAAACACAGGTAGGGTCTTAATGAGCAGAAGTCTCTAACCAAATAAACAAGAAAAATAAAATCATTCTCAGAGTAATTTTCATAAAGCTCGATTAGAGTAGATTTTAGATCAGCCATAACCAGCAATGTAAGCTAAATTCACATCTAAACAAGTGCCGACCTTTGTATGGACTGCCAAGCTACTGACTGCCAATATAGGAAAGCCATCGTGGTCACATGCAAAGTCAACCATTGATCCTGACGGATAGCCCTCATGCTTCTGCACATGCAGAATGAATCCATAATAAGTGAAACACAGAATAAAGATAGCCACGTAATGATTATCCAACCGTTGACTTTGAAAAATCAGAGCTATAATTCCAAACATTATATATCTAGAAATAGTTTAAGAGGATACATTTAAATATTTACAGTAAAGAGACCTGTTCACATTTAATCAGACAGCCGATTCACTGCCAAGGGGCATGTATGTATGTATAAGCATCGTTCACATGGGCACTAAATTTCCATCTGAATCTCAAGAAAGATAAAAAAAAATGGTTGGATCCATTGTCCTCACTAGTGATTTGGGGCCAAGTTCAAGGCACCAGAAAATGCATGAGCAGTTCCCGAGGCTTATGGGCCACCCCAAGTGCATAGGAAAATGGGTGCCCATCCGTCTCGTGTGGGTATCCAGTTTAGCCCATAACCTGGATTCTGGACAACATTAGCAAGCAATCCCAATGTTCTGCTGGAAGTTCATCCATGATAAAACTAATGAAACAAAAAATCATTTTCCTCAAAGCTTGCTCCATCCAAACTAGCATCCACATTGAGCATGCAGAAACACATATAAACACTTCTCATCATAAAAATCAGAAAGGAAACTGTGCAAATAATAGCCAAGTCCATATCTCCACTTCTGATTCTATATTTTAGTAGCATTTGTACAATTTATATAGATCATAGCTCTATTAATATTTACATTTTATTTTATTACAACAACTATAATTATCATTGTATGCTAACTCTTTAAGATATATTCATATACATTTATGGGGGTGTTGGTATAGTTTTTTAGTATCTGTTTATAACATCAACATCCATGCTGTGCCAAAGTAACACTTGGAAGTTGTAATGACATATCTAAACAAGTCTAACTTTGGTCATCACCACAAAAGGACCATAAACAAAAGAACTGAATAAAATATAAAAACAATCTGCTCAATCTCATCATACTCTTTGACTATAAACACACCAACCCTGGTAGAAACCCATTCATAAAAAAAAAAGTGAATAAAATTTTTTAATCAGTATAATTAATAACTGCTTCTGATTTCTTATTGAAACCCCAATTACATATAAAGTTCTGCAAATGATTCCACTCTAAATACAAGAAGAAAAACAAACAAACAAATAATCAAGAAAGCAAATTGACATTAGAACCAACAAAATATCTCAACCCACATCTCAATTGAAGTTTCTAAATATTGCACTGAAAATTCATTAAAAACATACACAATACCTGAGAAAAAGTAGAGAGCATGCCCCGAGTGCTTCGATCGAGCAGTGTGCGAATTTCTTCAAGGGCTGGAAGCCGGGCTGCCGCTGCCTAAAAACATTATAAAAAAAAAAATCAAAATCAAGAAGAAGCCCAATACAGTAATCTGAGAAAAATAAATACAGGAACATGTACTTGGTGAGCCTGAACTAATTGGTGGAAATCGGCGCTGCTATCAACATCTCCAGGTGCCACGCTCTGAATTGGGGAAGAAAAGAAAATACCCATTTCAATTCATGTAATGAAATTGAGAAATCAAGGGTCATATGCAATTATTAATCATACAGGGTATAACCCTTTTGCTATGAACCCAAATGGAAAACTCCTCTCTTTTTTTTCTTTTTTTTATCTGAGTTGATGAGAGCAGAAGAAGAGATGTTTATATATATACAAACTAAAGAGCTATTGCATATGATAGATAGGATTAGAGGAAAAGGGAGAAAAGGATGCATGAAGGGATTTAGAGAGTTGGGGTTGCCTGAGAAGAAGTTGAAGAAGGTGCAGAGGCCATGGAAAGAAGAGAAGAGGAGAAAGGGTTGTTGTTGCTGTTGTTGTTGTTGTTGGGGTGAGGGAGGTGAGAGAGAAAGGGTTTGGAATGGAAGGAAATGGGAGGTGTTTGGAAGAAGGTGGAAATGCCATTTTTCTTATGTGTCGAGTGAGAGAATGTAGGTGGGCGAATTGAAAACGGAAGGAAATGCAAAGTCTTCATCTCTCTTGCTCTATGCCTGCTGGGGAAAATGAGAAGAGGACTTTATGAATTGTCATGGAAAGTTGAATTTAAGATGTCGTCTGGGCTTTTCTAGTATGTGGCTCATGAGTTAGCATATCCAACCCATCAAAAGTCTAGAGGTGGCAAAACATGACCCGACCCAACCCGTGTATTACCCGCTTAACCCGACCAGTTTGATAGGCGGGTTGGCCATGGGTCAAGTACTCATGACCCGCAATTAAGCTGGTCGGATTAGGGTTGACCCGCAGAACCCTCTTATTTAAGCTAAAATTGAATTTGATTGTTTTAATACATATACTAAAAAAGAATGAATGGACCTTAACTAATTAAACCCCACCATTTTTATTAATGGAAACAAGGTAATGCACATCCAATGATTGTGAAATGGGATTAGATTAAATTTGAGCTTAAAAGTCAATTTTGGTTAGGTAGGGAACCATTGTTGAGTCGATTAATTCACTAGATGGATGTGGATTATGCTGGTCAACCTGACCTGTATAACCCGTAATGGTTATGTGGGTTTAAGTGGGTCGGGTCGGGTTGACCCGTGGTGGGTGCTGGTTAGGGGTTTCCAACCCGTTTAATAAACGGGTTGGATATAGATTAGGCTTGTCTAACCCGTTTAATAAATGGGTCCAACCTGTTTAGCACAATCCGACCCAATTGCCACCTTTCTATACCCATCTAAGAGATCATACAATCTCATATTATCTACATCCTTTTCTTTTCTTTTTTTCGCTATCGGAGGTTCCCAATCATTTGGGCTGGACTAATCCCTTCGGGCCCGGAGGGAAGCCGGGTAAACTCCCCTATAGCCCTAGTGTGGTGGTGCAGTTTCGAACCTAAAACCTCCGAATGCAAACCGTAGTCCTAAGCCAACTGAGCTATCCCTTGGAATTATATTCTCTACATCAGACCCACTAAATTCAACAAGCTAGATGAGATCGACTAGATTAAATTTTGATCAATGGCCTATTATATGAAGGACATGAACATCCACCCACTAGATGAAGGACACGACCATTCACCCTTAAACCAATATCCTTGGGATCCACTGGATGAATATTATGAAGCAACACATTTATCCGGGCCACCCTTTTATCTTTGTATGAATGTGACCCTATCACATCCAACCCACCCTTCTATAAGACCCATTATTTATATATTGTCAGCAGGTCTCGTAGGCAGATAGATTAGTTAAATCTAATGAGTATCATGTAAGTCAATTGTCATTTAAGATGTTCCATTATCAGATACTATTTCGTGATCCCACAATGAGGATGTTATTTAGGTGGACCTGCGTTAGATTTGATTTTGAATGTCAGTCAAAAGATATTTATTAGTAATTTAGGATTAAACATTTAAGGAAAACTAAATAAAGTTTAAACTTATGAGAACATGTTTAACTAAATGTAAGTAGTTTGAGCTAGAGGAATCTCAAACTAATTTACAGATATTTGCTCACATATTGGTAACTTGGTTTTTGATAATTGCACAATCGGTTTATCATTTAATCTATTTATGTGTTTCTCATTAATTAATACTTAGATATCAAATCTAACTTATTAAATTTTAGTGAGATTTAACCTGTGCATCACACAAGCGTTCTGCTTTTACATGCTTATTGCTTGAAACCTAACTCGCCTGTTTGGATAAAGAAGAAAGTGGAAATGAAAAATGCTTTTCTTCTAAAGCACGTTTGTTTAATCCCGAGGATTCCTCATAACAGTGGAAAGGGGCTTTGATTTTCCTCATGCATCACTTTTCTATGAATTTCTATATCCATGGCGCAAGCAAGAAAGCAGTTCAAAACACTCATCTCCCGCATAAAATATAAAGAAGTCATGCAAACTTGAGAAGAACCAATTCAAATTTTGTGTTCTTATGCAGAAAAACCCCAAACTAAACCACAGAAAAGTGGCATCTCAGAAAGATCGAGCCTGTTTTTCCAAAGGGAAGGATCTGCAAGGTTGCTAGACCTGCCTAAGAAGCTTGGTTTGGACAACTGGGCCTTCTAGTGGGTAGGGATGCAATGGGTCAGTTTGGTATGAGTCAAGCTCAACCCACCCAATGAGAGGTTTTTGATTCTCAAAACTAAACCTGCATCGATTCCAATGCCCCACCATCTGATAAATCCAGTGCCCCATTACTCAGATATCTCAATACCATACAGTATTGAGCGTGCAACCCATGGAATAGGAAGGACTACAAATGGCAAAATCATGAAATGGTCAGCAGTCCATCCCTGGCAAATGGGGATGAATCTACCATGATCTGAGGTTTGGTGGAACCCTCACTGCTTTGAGAAAAGAAGACAAAGGTGGCAGATTAGAGCATGTCATGCATGCCCACTCACATGCACAACTACCGTATAATAATTTCATTTACAGTGTCATATAAAGTACTGTCTGCTCCATAATCCATATCCACTTCACATTACAAAAGGCATCCGAGTACACATAGCCCATGTGAAGCATTTTGGCATCATTAACTGTTAGTGGGCCCAAATCTCAGTGCAGTAGTCATCTTTCCACTCTGGGCAGATTTTGTAAGGCATCCCCAGTCTGATAGGGGCCCTTCAAACCAAAGGTCTGGACCCTTGTTCCCCAAATTATGAAGTATCATTTGCAGGCTAAACAAGCTGAAAATTAGACAGATCCAAACCAGCATTGCAGGACCTGGGTCATCCCAATACAAACATGATGGCCTACGGGATCAATAAGTCTCAATAAAGGGTCTCGGCCAGCAAAACATGGATCAAAACACCTATATCTGATGTTCCTAGGTCATCCCAATTGAAGGAGGGGCTATCCCATATATACTTCTTTGATGGGCCCACATTTATAAATTTGAAGCTTCTAGAAACACAAGTTGCTGACAAATGACCAAAATATTCACACAAATTTTTACTACAGTCACAGTGCCAATAGTCTACATGATCAAAATACATACACACCATAATCTCATCCATCCATTAACAACTGAACAATTCACTCCCTAACCAACAGATACACATGGTTGAACTTGAAGGCCTGTTTCTCTTCAGCTTGAGAAACTTGACCTCTCTCCAATCAATTATGTGGAGAGCAAGTAAAAAAAAAACATGCCAGGACCTGAAGGATAGAAAGCAGTACATACACATGTTACCACTGCCTAAATAGTGAAGAAAACAGGGTGTGGAGGAGTAATGATACATAGGAAAAGTGGGAGTTAAAAGAGATGGGAATCATGGTCTTCATGGGCAATTGGCGTTTTTGCCAGGCCCACCATAATAAAAGTAGCAGCCCCAATCACCATTTTTCCCATTCCTCACATTATAGCAGCTGGATTGCTCTGTGAAAGTGCCAATCCCTTTAGGGGCTCTTAGATTATTGGACCCATCAACTATCTGAATATTCCTGAAGTAGCTAGACTTGCTGAACCCTTCATCAGGAAAATGACCACTACCCATCCCAGTAGAGGTGTGCTGCCCATCTGGCTGGGAGTTCACCACCTCTCCTCCCCACTCAATCATGCTAGCACTGTCTGCCAGGTATGAGAACAGGAATGAAGGCCAATAACCCATTACATAGCCATTCCCAAATTGCATCCACCAGTTCCCCTCCTTTGGGTCCTGCAAGAAGAAGACAAATAAAATTTAAAAAAATAGAGAGAGTAAAAGAGAAATGGCCCATGATCATGGTACTGCTGAAGATATATCATGCTTCATTGCCATTTACACATTGAAGTGAAAAATAGACTCATGAATTTTGATGGACACCATTCTTTACAGAATAGGTATTATAATAGTAAATTTTTTGTACAAATAGAAGGAACGAATGTAAAAATGAAAAATAGATAACAAAGCATGTGCGTGGACTGTTTAGCACTCAATGCAGTAAACTACAGGCAAAAAAGTAGAAATAAAAAGGGTATATTTAAGAAAAGCAAGGTCATCCAACACACAGAAAAAGGAAAACTCTTGCATGGTTAAGAACAGGAGTCAAAGATTCTCCTCCATTCATTCTTTTTATAACTATTTATCCATTTTTTAATCTGGGTGATTTTGTTTTACCTTCCAGACAAGAATACTGATATCATACTGGGAACGACGATATCCAGAGACAGGGAAGATGCTGGCACCCATCGCTATTTCACTGTTCACTTGAATGAAACCAGAGCAGAGGAGATTGTAGCAGCCTGTGGCTTGATATGCATCACTCTGTCATCCATGGAAAAGGAGAAACTTAAAAAAAAAAAAAAAGGAAGGGAAACTCGAGAAGAAGAAAAAAAAAATCCTCCAAATAATTTGAGAGCTATATCTTGCATATGAGAGAGGGAGACTTACTGTCCAATAAGTGAACAGCCTGGTGTTGTTATCTCCATATAGATCAGGACTAACCTGTAGTGACATAGATTTGGAGGGTAGGGGGAAAAGAACAGAAATGAAGAAGCTGATGTCAACACCTTCACTTCAATTAATACATCCAACAGAAAAAAAGTACACATTGAGATAAATATCACTAACAATTAGAGAAAAGAACAAAAAATATTTTCCTTCTGAAAGTGAGTACCGAGTACTACAGTAATACCTGCCAACCAGCTTCAATGCTATTAAGATCCTCACCAAAAGAGCCCCCCAAAACCCAGAGTTGAGACAAGCTGAACTCATTGGCCTGTTGAATATTTGGCTGCCAAACATTTATTGTAGCCTTTGCCCCATAATACTTATCTCCTTCAACATAAGCAATAGCATGCTGCAAAGAACATGGTAATGTATAAAGAAGATGTTAATAAGATAATAAAAGCAACAAAGGAAAGAAGCAAAAGAAAGTAGGTGTAAAAAAGGGTATTTTCCTTCTACTTTTGAGGCCTAGAATATTAAAAGCAAGTGGTGCATTTGGGTAATATACAAATTCCATTTCCCTTTCTATAACTTCCTTTTACTATAATTTTTGTTGTAGTGTACCTGATGGCCATTTTCATTAATCAGTCCAGGATCAGCAGACTTTGGTTGAGGGATGCTTCTATGCTTCTTCCTCCCATATCTTTTGACTGAGCTTGCTCTTAGAATGTCATCTCTCTTTGTTCTTCTGATGGGTACAGTGTCTTCTGGGCACCTTCCATTCAAATGCCAGAGCTGGGAAATGTCCCTGGGTTTCCTCTCTCCAGCACTTGAAGAAGCTTTACTTTCATCAAAAAGCCCTTCGGGATGGAAAGCAGGCCTCATCTAAATCAAGTTATAAAAAAAAAAAGTCCCACTACCATTAAAAAAAAAAAAAAAAAGCAGGAAAAAGAGGGAAACACAGGACTGTAAAGTACAAACTGGCAACCAGACCTGAATTTTGTGGTCTTTGAGGAATGGGTGATCAAAAGCAGGTTGATGAGTGACATGAACACAGTCGATTATATCCCCATCTGGACTCTGTTTTCTCAACCACAAAAAGAAGAAAATGAAAATAAGAACTTATTTCTCTAAAAATACTACTCAAATAAAAGAAAGGGATGGAAGTTTTAGAGAAAGAGATCACTACAAAAAAAGACATAAATCTTAAAAAACAAAACATTTCTTCTCTCAAATGAGTAAAAAAATCTGGAAATGGAGTGGAAGTGTGATAGACACCCATTTTTATTCAATACATACTCCTTTCTACTCCTTAAAACTCGAAATACTGAGTAAAATGTGAATTATTCCAATCAAGAACAGCAAAACTATAAAGAAGAAGCACAATCTACAAAAGAAAACCCAGTTTTGCTGTCTGGAAAGAAAGCAATTTTACCCCAAAGAAGGCAAAACAACTGAAAATCTCAAAAACCCACATCAAAAAGCTTACAATACAAACACCCAAGAAGGAGAATGAATCACAATGTACTTGCAGAAAACCAGCAAGAAAAAAAAAAAGGAACTGCAGAAAACCCATCAACCCAAGTTCTCAAAAAACAGAGCAACAAAATCACAAGACAGAAAAAGGAGCAACCTTTATACTCTCAACAGCTGGTTTATTCAACCGCTTCAAGTGCTTCCTAATCTCCAACCTCTGTCGAGAGATGGACGCCCCCCCGGCGCATGATAACATGATCAAGACCAGAAGCAGCAAAACTACACTCCTGCCACCGCCAACGTGAGCTTCCATTGCCAAACGATGAGTGGGAGCACTCCTCTCTCAGTCCCCTCAAAACCCAACAGCTCTCAAGAGCAAGAAGAAGAAGGGAAAGAAGAAGAAGGGAAAGGTGGACAGGGGCTTTTTCACCATGAGCCTTTGTTTAGTATCCTTTTGAGCTCGCTAACGTACGCCTCTCGAGTCCCAAGGAATAGAGAAGACGACAGCACTACAGCTTCGTCCGATTTGACGGTGGTTTTTTCTCTTTTCCCTTTTTGCCCCTCTAAAGAGAGGGGTAAAAGTGGAAAAGAGAAAAATTGCTGTCGTTCGTCGTCCGTGCGGAGCGAGCATGCGAATTTTCTGCTATTCTTCACCTTGTCAGTTCTTATCAATGTTGGTAGTGTACTTAGCTTTAATCATATGCTGTTTAATAGTCCAGTCAAACTTGCATGTTTAGAAAAAACATGAAGCTCTTTTATGCAATTATAAGCTAAATGCACTCTCCATGATATGTTATTTTAAATTTGCATTTGAATTCTTGTCTCTTATTTTAAGGTTACATTAAACTCAAATACAAACCAAGTTGAATTTTGATATATCAAGATCGATCCAGGTCGAAATCCACTATAGTTTCACTCTAGATGGGGACATTTGCATCTCTAATATATCCCTTTTATGTGTATTTGGAATCGAAGCCAGACTTGGATCTATCAAATTTGTAAGCGTGGACAATTTGTAAGCGCGGACCGAATTCAATGGAGTGGACTTGGGCCATGCTTTTAACCTAAAATGTGTATACCCATATTGGCCAATGACAGAAAGGTTTGAACGCTAAATAGGATTAGATATTTTCTAATGATAGTCAAATTATCATAACCCTTAATTTTAAGTCTTCAGATTTTAATAGCTAGACATAATGCAAATTTGTTTTGATAAAGATCCAAAAGTCACTAATGTTGAGTATGGTTGCCAAATTACATTATGCGCGATATATAATAATTCATTTAATAAAAATAATAATCACATATAGGATTCAAGTTTGGGTCCAATAGGATCCATTGGGCTGTGTTGTCTCGATTAATAACCATAACCGGATCTAAGTATGGGCACACCATGTACCCGGTCGATACCTAAGCCATTTAGGCCTAATTCAAGCCTACCACTATTGATCACACTATTGTTGAGTTGCACCACATTGTAGGGTCCAAGTGAAAAGGTCAAAAAAAATCAGAGGATTGGAACTCATGGTCATGGGTTTCAATTATCCTGTAATTTGGATCAAATTCTCTTTGATGGGCTGGAACCAAGTAGGATTAGAGTGAGTATATATATATGCAAGAGTTGAATTTGCCTTCAACAAATGATTATTTCGCTAGAGAGTAACGTTGAAAAGTGAACACTCAATAGTCCATTAGGCCACCATCATTCAAGCTAGGAAAGCTTGATTCTACCTAACCTTGATTAGAAACATAAAAGAGATGAGAAATCTTCTGCTTGACAGCACCACTAGTTGATTAATAATTGAAATATATATTCCATGAGATGCAAGTATAAACCAACTCCAATTATTAAAAACGTATACTTTCTAGGATAGAATGCAACTAATGCCAATAGCATAGAAGGATTACATTTGGCAATCAAATTTTTGGAGAAAAGATTTTTGCTTTCAAAAAAAATCATTAAAAATAAATGTGTGGCAACTGTAGGTCCTCTAGAGGATTTGGGCCATATGAGATTTTTCTTTTCCGGATTCTTACTCAAATTCCATAGGATGCATAAATTCTCCGCTCAAAGAGGAGGGTATAAAATCATCATATCTACGGACTCTTCATTAGTAATCAAATGTGGCCTAAGAAATCATTAGCCTGTTTCTTTACTAGAATTCCTTATTAAAATTTTAATGGTTGGGGTTTTTGAGCATCAAGTCTCCTTGGCATTTTCAAATCTATTATTTCTTGATAAGAATTTATGAATTCCAGCACATAATAAATCTCATTTGGCCTTTAGGAATTCAAGAATTCTACTCATTTGTATTTTGGCGGAATTTTAAAAATGCTCATGTCCTTAAAAGGATTTAGGAATTTCACCTCGTCTAAAAATTTAAAAAATTATTTAGTCAAAAATTTATGGAATTCTAATAAATGAACATGCCCACGAATCATAAAACCAAACAATTTTCAAGTGGGCAAATCTAAGCATGGGGACAACACTTGTATTTTGGTCAGTAATTCCTGTTGGGTTCAGGGGTGCTTAAGCACCTTCTTGCAAGTGAATTCATCCGGAAGTGAATATTAATATTGATCACAGTGACAACTTGGCCCTGTGCACTTTATGAGGATAACATTGGATTCTGTGGTTTGGAAGATGTGCATTATGCCATCAACACTGACACCAGACCAATGTTTGCTATTTCCCTATCAATGGAAGGGCCATATCTATGCGCTAATTGCGTTTGTTGGCCCCATCATTTGTTTTTTTCTCTCATGGTGAAAGTGGAAGGACCCAGTTGCCAAAAGTTACCTAGATTTGAAAGCTCTAAAGTCTAATATCCGCACTACACTTTCCACTCAAGTGAGACTTTCTTGTACTGATGTCCGGGATGATGGGCCCCACGGTCCATGGTCTCCAATCCATCCATTTACGGTACTGTCTTCATGAGCATCAGATAAGAATTAGGAGGGTATATAGAGAGGGAGGGTGTCATCCTGACCCAAACAGTGGGGAACAAGTTACTTTCAAACATTCGGTGCTTGATTGGCCAGTAATGGCTGCATACCCCATTGCATCGAGGACCTTAATTTGTTCATGAATCATGACCTACCAATGGACTATGCACTGATAGCTGCCTCTGTTTTTACTACGAGAGGAGTATAGACATGAAGGACGAAGAAAAATAAAAACAATATAGGTTCAGGGGACACTGTGAATACACTCTTTCATTTAAATATAGATTCAGATTTTCACTGCCTCACTAGAGAGTACAGACATTGGTGTGAATCCTTTTTGGACAAAACCTGAAAGCAATAGAATGAGATGGGATCATGCTGCGTTTGCCTAATTCATTCCGACTTACTATAGATGTGTGAAAAGTGAACTATTTTATGTCCCTAGGTTGGACAGCTAGTAACACCAAGGGGTTGGCCGAGTGGTCAGGACCACAGTTGCTCCTTCTTCCGGAGTTAGAGGTATTGGTATCGACCCTTGGTTTTTCTCTTCTCAGGAACCGAAAGTTGAGTCCACTTGTGCTACCACCATTGGCCACGAGGATTTTACCCGACTTCTCTCTAAGCCCGGAGGGAATAGTTCAGCCCAAAGAGTTGGAGGCCTTCCGTTGGCAAAATAAAAAAAGGTTGAACAGCTAGAAATTTCCATTAAATCTGATTTTTTGTATATGACTAGATCCAAACACCTCTCGAATCTATAAGGAGGTGGGTCAAAGAAACTCTACCACATGCCCTACTCAAAGTTGGCTCAAGTTGTAGAGGATCACGATCAGACTTAAAGGTGCAGAATCACTTCATTTAAAGTGGATAAATTTTGATGGCACTCACTGAAGATCTTCTCTTTCATGCTTAACCTTTATCTTCTTTTATAAAAGCCCATTTCGTAGAAAGTTCCAAGGATTCATTAAGAAATAAGCAAGTAAAGAAAATGCGAGATTCATGGGATGGAAAAGGTATAAGGAAGAAAGTAAAAGGAAAAAGCATGTGGACGTGGGTTTAGTGTCAAAGAAGGAGTTGAGGTGATGTTAAGATCATCTCTTAGATTTTGAATTGTTCTTGATCTCTTTTCATTTATTTTTGAAATTGTACACTATTTTTTCTTCTTCTCTTCTGTTGTACATATTCTATGTTTTTTAATTATTACAGAAGGGTTTAAATTTTCATGGTTTGAATCAACAAAGTAATCATTAGATTTTGAGTGTTAGATGTTGGTGAAGAGCTTTGATGGTAGAAGAATCTGCGCCAAGAATGCAATCACCATAACAGTGGATTGAGATGATGGATGGTATGAATAATGAATTGTCTATATTGGGTTTGTACTTTGTAAATAGAGTTTCTACAGAGTGGCTATATTGGGCTCGTAAATAGATCAGCTCCAAAAGGTTAAAGTCTCTCTCTTTCTCTCCTTTTTCACTTACTCATATCTACGAGGGAAAAGATAGAAAGTTGCTAGAGGGGTGACTCAAATTCCTTTCCTACTCAAACACTATTACGGTATCCTAATGTGAAGGGCATTACTGGTGGGGATCACCAAATGTGATCACATGCATGAACAGATGCTAACATTGAGTGCATATCAGTGGCAGAAATTCTTCATCGCCATCTCTTAAAGTTATAGTCCATTTTATTGTGTTTCAAAGCAGAAAAATTTAATTTGTTGGGTTTATGTTTTGTATTGTGAACAGATGCTAACATTGAGTGCATATCAGTGGCAGAAATTCTTCATCGCCATCTCTTAAAGTTATAGTCCATTTTATTGTGTTTCAAAGCAGAAAATTTTAGTTTGTTGGGTTTATATCTTGTATTTCGGTTTGGCCGGATTAGTTCATTGGGTTGGTTAATGATCATGTTCGGGGTAAAGAGTATTTTAGTTATTATACCATAACTTTGTTAGAGGTCATGAAAGTGGAGATTATACATTGATGTGATTAGTAAACCTAGTCTGAGTGGGAGAGGTTAGAGCTCTCTCTCGCATGCTATCGGAGTTTTCCAAAGGTGAGGGATAGATATGAGAGTAAGATTGAGACATATTGGAAGAAAGTGGGCGAATAAGTGTTAGAGGGTTTGAAATTCTTGTAATGAGTTGCCATAGTGAAATCCCCATGACCTCGTGAATGTAGGCGAGTTTGCCGAATCATATAAATCTGTGTGTCGTGTAATTGCATATGATTGTGATTGATCGTGTGTGTTTTACCCTAGCCTTTCTGCAACAAGTGGTAACAGTACCCAACAGTGGTATCAGAGATCCAACAAGGTTTGCCATGCATGGGCTGGTTTCATGCAACTCGCATTTACTTGGTTTAAGATCATATATTAAAGCACAACACCTGATAAAGCAGAAAGAAAGTCAAGTCTGCTTGGATGGTAGAAGTTGTATTTGATAACGGCTACTGCTACCTAGTTTAAATTAAATTAGAATATCACAGCAACCTGATTGGATTTGTCAAAATTACTTTCGAGGCTACAGTAATGAATTGTTCAATCATATTCAATCAAATGAAGCATAAACTGTTCAATTTAAAGAACCTTTAAACGATGCTCAATGCACTAGAACAAGAGCCATCATTATGGTACCAAACCTATGGTGTACTATGCCATTGAATTGGAAGGACAAAGGAATCTTACTCAAAATCCAAGTCTGATTAAAAAAATCAAGAAAAAAAAAAATCAATCATGTTTCTTCAAATTCAAAAAAGAGTCTTGCGTGGGCATTCGATGTGGGTGTGGGGGTAGGAGTGATTGGACCACTTAATGAGAGGGGCAGTATAATGTCTCACAAGGGTTTGAATTAAAAAGCTTATGTTTTTTTAATATTATGTCGCCAATGACTTGCTAAATGGCACAATAAGCATATTAGGAGAGTATTGTGAGGTCCATCTTGTTTGCTTAGGGCTTGTCCAATTGTATAGGATACAAGAAAATCGAATACATAGAAATTTATGGTTAGATGAGCTTCATCGGAGAGGTGTGGGATAAAAGGAATGAGCTAAATGTGAAGATATAAGGTAGCGAGGTAGCGATGTACATAAATCATCGACTTTATTAAAATTTGAATTACTAAGGTGATGGTTGTATTTCCATCTTCACTTTATTCCATTTCCATTCAAGGAGAGGTAATTAATTTGATCGTTAGTTTTGGATGCTCATCTTTAATTGGTTCTTCATTTTAAAAACTCATAGAAATACAATACATGAACCAAACATGCTCTTAAAATAATTCATAGTGAAGTGAGCTACATTGAAGAATCAATAAAGAAGTGAAGGATATAATGTAGTGATGCAGATTGTACCTTGGCCTTTTAAGAATTTGAATTACAAGGGTGATGACAAGGTGTTCATTTTTCATTTTTCCTTAATTCAGTTTCCATTAAAGAGAAGGTTATTTGATGTTCATTTTTTTATATTCACTTTTGATTTTTCATTTTTAAGTGTCTATAGAAGTACAAAGTATTAAAATTGTAGGGAACTCAATTACATGAAACAAATCGGCCAGAAACTATAGTCATATATGCTATCTTTTTAACTGTCCTTGGGAGAGTAAGGGAGTCCTTACACTTTCTTTTTCAATTAGATCTGTCAACCACACCCGAACCAATCCTGATAATTTTTGTTAGGGTTCACGTTTCTAACCCAATCAATGAACCCACGAAATTCAAATTGAACCCACACATTCTACTCAGCCTTGCCAACTTGACCTAAACACAACTAGAGATTTCAAAGTCTGGGTTAACGGTTCCGATCCGATTAATAAATTGATCGGATTCAAGTATAGTCCTTTTATTCTATCCAAGTCTAGGATTGCAAACAGGACACTTCAAGATCGGAACCATAGTGGACCCGTACCCATTTCTAAATAACGGTTCCGAATCCGGTTTTGACTCGGAACCTGTTTTGTTGGTTCCAAACCCGGTTCCGATAGGAAAACCTGGATCTGGTTCCGGAACCGGGTCTATTTAGAGGATTGAAATCTAGTTCCAAAATCAATTTTAATTTATCTTTATTTTTCATTTTTCTTAGAATAAGTATATCATTCAACTTATAACAGTGCATCAAGTCTACTACCTCTAATATTATACATAAAAATGTCAAGAAAAAAGTTCATTTTGAGGTCCAATTTGCAACATCAAAGGCTCATATGATGGGTCCACGGGTCGGAACCTATATGGACCCAAAAACTGGACCCGTTTATCAATTGAAACCAAAACTGAGTCCCGAACCCAGACCCGTTTATGAATCGGAATCTAAAATAGGTTCTAGACCCGGTTTTTTGCTGGTCGGAACTTCCAGGAAATCGGAGAATCAGATGCCCGTTTGCAACCCTATATCCAACCTACCAACAAGGCCTGAACTCAACTACAGATATCAAGTTTGAGGGTGAAATGTCATACCCAATTAAGAAAAAGTTTGATTCGGTTCGGCACATATACCCAATACCTTCAAAGGCCAGGCCAAGCCGACCCAACCCATTCCTCTATCCTCCCCCAACCCACCTTCTCCAACAATAGACATCCTTTACTCCTTTATAAAGCCAAGATAGCATTATTCAGTTGTATGTAATAATTCAGTTGTATGCAATATCTTGTTTTAGGATATGGTGCAAACACATTCCCTAAATTATATTAAATGTCTTAATGTCACACACTCAGAAATATTGGAGATCCCATTTAAGGGCAAATCAATTTGAGAACCAATAAGTACCCCCCACCTTTATTTTCTCTTCACCTATAAATGATGTGGGGGGACAAAGGCTCATATGCAATGATCTTTGTAATGAGAATCCTAGGTCAATGAGGCTAACAACTTTCTTTCTTTCTTTCATTTTCCGCCAAAATCCTTTCAAACAAGCAATTCATCATACATAAAAATCAATTTCAAGTTGATTGTGCTTGCAAGAGAAGCCTGTTTTCTTTATTCAATGAGAAGCCTTAGACCTTCCTCTCTCATCCTACCACCTTTTCCTTGTTACAGTTGAAGCTAGAGTGCTGGTTCCCACCACTGCTTGAGAAATGAACATGATGTGTGGCATGATGATGTACAAATTGGCACCAATATACAAGTGGGGCTGAGGCTTAAAACCACTGCCAAAAATCAGCTCCTTCAGTAATTGCTAAGATGGTGCAAATTCATTTCATTTGCAGTAGTCAAACTCTAGGATAAGATGTTCAACAATGACTAACTGATACGATTTTTGTTGGATGTTTAATTCAAAATCTATCAAGTGTCAATATGTTTAGGGGCAAGTGGCCCCACAATTTTTGTAGTTCTTTTCTTGCTATGCATATAGTATCAGGTCAGCTCGGATGTAGAGAAAAGCAGGGAGGATAAATTTTTATTCTTTTCCTCTACTAAAATAAATCTACTCCTTCTATACTACCTTTTGGAACCCAAGGGTGTGCCTAGATGGAACCCAAGAAAAACTCCTGCCTTGGACCAGAATAGATCTCTGCCTTGCCACTGTCCCATATAAGTGGTTTGGCTGCTCTGCCCTTATGTTGTTTTTTATTTTTAATTTTTAATTTTTAAATAAATACTCAAGCATCCACACGTACTATCTTAAGTTTCTCACTAATACAATTGTGAATCATTCTTTGGTTACTCATGTGGAGAAGGAGATGTAAAAGTGGTTCGGCGGGCCTGTCCATGTGTTTATATGTGTAGATTATAGGTGAAAATATCAAGTGGAGAAATTGTTGCTCCAAGCCTCCAAGAAAAAACCCCATTCTCCTCTTAAGTAATCTTTTCTAAAGTGTCAACACACTAATGGTTGAGTGGTGTTGGCATCTTAGTTTCACACACGTCTATTAACCGAGGGTACTCAAGTGAAAGTATTAGTCCTTGAGAAAAAAAAAATCTATTCTAAAGTATAAGAAAAGATTTTCTTGCTTGGGGGTGGTGAAAATGCCATTTTCTTTAGTAAAATTGAAATTTAACTCTTTAATACTTACTTTTTCCTTTATAAGACGATTCTTCTCTTTAATTTGAATTCAAATATACTCTCCTACATAGCTTTTTTTTTATCATTTGAATCTAAATATACTGGAGAACCACTATCAGGGGAATTTTCCACCCTTAGTTTGCTTCTCATTTTTCTACATAGTGGGAGATTTTCCACTTTTCATTTTTTATACATCCGAATAGGCCATCAAGAATTATAACAATTTGGCACCTCTTGGTACTTGCACAACCAATAATTGAAGAAATATAAAAGTTCGCATGAAGCAGGAAGGACACATTAGGATGATGCACATCAATTTCAGGAAGGCTCAGCAAGCCTTGGGTTAGGACAAAACAGAGGCAGTGCATGCGAAATGAGAACTACAAGACTACTGATCCTAATGCACATCAATTTCAGGATGGCTCAGCAAGCCATTGGGTTAGGACAAAACAAAGGCAGTGCATGCGAAATGAGAACTACAGGACCACTGATGCTCTCTTTCTTGGTAACACCCTCAACTTCAAGGTTGCAATTGTGAGTACCTTATGAGGTAAAACTGGGGTCAAAATTGCTTGGTCTATTTGAAAAATGAGGAAATATAAAGAAGCTGTGCTTTAAAATACCTTCTCATCACTGGGATGTCGCTAGTGTAACCTAAATGACTACCACCACTATAGCAATGGATGCTGGTGCCATTGGATGCATTAAGATAAAATTTTGATGGGTCCTTGGATCCTTTTTCAATGATAAGAGCTCGTGGTACAGAAGGTGCTTACTATTGCAGTTTACAACCTCGAGGGTTGTTGGTTCTAGTCACTTACCCACTAACAGAAAAAAAAAAAAAAAAAAAATCAAGCCTTACACAGGGATGAAATGTGTGCTTATCAAAGGGCTGGACCAGAATCATGGGCTTGACAGTTTTATGGAAATAAAACTGGAAATTTCAATTCTGTAGTAGATCAGCAAACATTGTTGAGCATTGCCCCAATCAGCGTTGTGATGATGTCGTTGATATTTTGAATTTTTTGAGATATTCTCTTGAAAAATTAATATTGCTGATATGTTGTATTTGTTGCAGTCTTGCAATGATACTTTCTTGAAAATCTTTTATTTAAATATTATCAGGATAAATTCAATTTTTTGCCAGATTCATTTTTATCAAGATAATATGAAAATATAGCGATAATTATGATATTTTTAAGCCCAAGACATCAAGGAGTTTGAAACACCTTACCCCTTAGCTGGAGGGAAATAACGTATATAATTTTATGTAGAATAAATATAAGAAGAAGAACCTATTGCTTTTTACTTCTTTGAAGTTTGTTTTTTTTTCTTCTGATACCTCTTATGATACAAAGAGATTTGATGATCTGCTGTAGTAGATCTCCACCCTTTTTTTTCACCCATATCTCCAGTCTTCACTCCTTTTGGTAAAAGTCTCTTAAAGAAAATTGTAGCTCAAAATTCACATACCTTCTTGTATTGAATCACTCTAGAATTTCACTTTCAAGCTAAGCTAATTCAGTAAGAGAGCAAATTAGCAAGGGTGCTCATGGGCTGGGCCAACCAGCTTTGGGCCGGATTCTGGCCTTGGGTTTTAGTAATCAGGCCGGGCCTCGATTCAAAATGTGGGTCCGTTTAATATTTGGGCATGGTTTGATTGATTGATAGAAAGCCTGAATTCCGGCCCGGCTTGGCATGAATAAGTAGTGCTTGTAGTTTAGTTATTGGTTTGTCCAAACAAGTGATAGAAAGCCTGGCCCAGCCCAGCCCGGGCCAGACGTGCTTCAGACAGGCCAGACTTGAAGACTTGTGCGAGGCACTTATGGCCCATGTCGGGCTTGCGCTGGATGTGGGCCTGTGTTTCAAAAGTCGGGCCGAGTCTGGATATGCCTTTATGAACACCCCTACAAACAAGTAGCTCATGTCCACATATCTTTGACAATATTAAAAGATCTGAAACACCAAAGATCCATGGTGCAACCAGTAATTTAAAGTTGATGTGAACCATCCATACTGATCAATGGGGAATGGATATCATTCAGGGTTTTCTCCAATATTACAAATTGTGGAGTAAACTTTTCTTACCTACACAGTCAAAAGCTCATTGAACTTGGGGTTTAGATTAGTAGTTTTGAGTGTTTGACATAAAAGGATGCTAAACTCCAGAAATTTCTTGCAAGGCATCCATGGCAATCTCTGCAGCTTCACAAGGATCCCTAACTCCCATTGTCTGCAAGGCAGTTAGCTGTTGGTTTATCTGAGAAAGTTTCCCCAAGTAGGTACAGGCATTTTATTAACTTGAAGTAGTCAGGCTTGCTGCTACTATGTTGTTCTGCTGGTTGGGTCTGTATGATATAGAGAGAATTAAAGAATTCTTACCTGGAGAATTTCAAATGTTCTGAGAAGGTTGGAATGAACAATGACCTAAAGACACTTTCAAAAAGGAAAAGGAATCCAGAGATACGTGTTCCATTCTACAACTGCACTCACTTTTAGCTGTGCTCGTATAAGACAAGACTTCGAGTGGCAAACACTGAAGAATAGCTACATATCTCCAGATACATGCATAGAAAGAGATATAAAGTACCAATTATTCAAAAAGAGACATAACTCCATCAGCCATCCTCCTTTTAATGCGTTTCACTTTACATAAAATCAATCATACATACACTACATATTGTGTTTCACAGTCATCTCATTCGTCACAAACTCCATTTGCCCGTCCCAGAAAGCATTGAATCCTTTCACAAGATTCCTTAAAATGTTGTTACAAGTACAGCATGGTTGAACCCACCAGAGAAAATGAACCTGTAAAGATTCGTTGAGGCATTGGTTGGGACAAGAATTTTATAGGCATTAAGTGGGACGTAAGGCAGACAAAAATCTAAATTTCTAGTTGCTGGCCAGAAGGCTTTATGAACACGTCGCACTTGATGGGCGGGTTGATTGTGAGACGAAGCACCTATAGGACAGGACACAGTAACCTTCATGCTAAGCAAGTTTGGCAACCACCAAATGAAATCAAAGAATCAATTGGATGTCCACTGACCACACCCAGATTTTTGCCTTCCTTGTGGTTCTTCTGGGATTGATCTTATCCCCATATGTTGCAGAGCAGGAGCAGCACACCAACAGTCATAAATACACTCGTAACAGTAGGCCTCATGAAAAGCGGATTGATAGCTGCTCTTCTTCTCCACCATTCAGAAAATCTACCCACCAAGGAAACTCATTGCCTCCTATTCTAAACTTAGTTTTCATTGTTTATAAAAGGATTAGTGGGATCTCTCCCTTTTAACAAGAAAGTTCTTAACTGCTTAATACCTGTGCCCACACTTCAATAATAGAAGCTTCTTCTCGTCCTCCAAACTTTCGAATATGTGCTAACAGAGCAATAGAAAAGCCCGACCCTGTAAATACCTAGACTCTGCCTATCCACAGTTGTATGTGTGCTCATGCCGTAACATCCACACTCTGTATGTAAAAAACAATTCTAGAACTCATCGACTCGGAGGCTATGGATGAAGAGGAAACTCATGTCTTCTGTTTTGGTAATGTAAGGCAAATGAGATGCATATGAGGATAAACTGACATAAATTATCCTTCTGGTGACATCATACGAGTCGCGAAAAATTACAACTCACCATGATTTCTTATTCTTAGGTCAATCCTGTTCCCTTTCTTTTCACTTCCCTCACAACCAGTTGAGGCAGATACAACTAAGCTAAAACAAATAGAGGGTAAAGCAAGTATGTAGAATGTAAAAGAGTGATGGGGAAAATAGGTAGTGAAAATCGAAGGACCTTAATAGATTTAGACATCAACAGCATCAACTGGAAGCGATCTTGACCTGTGAAGACTACTTGGAAAAATGGATCCAGCAAAGAAACTTTTGGCAGTGAAACTATGCTCAGGGCTGTAAACTTGTTTCACCTCACAATATCGGCCCCTTCGGGTGTCCGAATAGGGGCAGATGCTACTGGTATCTAAATTCCGTCTGTCAGGCGAGGGGAAATGACAGGAAAGCTGCTTTCCAAAAGCAAAGGATTTCAAGAGAGGTTCAAAGCTCTCTCTTTGCAATGCTGTTGAAACTGAAGAATCTGTAACTCTGTTTTCTATCTGCTGTTTCCTGCTGATCAATTCAATTTGTCGGCTGATATCTCTCAATTCCATCTGATACTTTGCTTTCAGCCACCTTAGTTCCTGCCTTTTATCATTTTCATAATCATCAGATACAGATGAAGGGGTGGTGGGAGGATTGTGACCAGTTATTATGGTAATTGACTGATGATCAATGGAGCTATGATGTAATTCGTGCATGGATTTTCTTGTACTGGGTTCCATATGATCGCTCGTATGGAATATAGTATCATCCTTGATCAAGGTTGACCGATGTAGTTGCTCACTTTCATTATCAGAATGAGTGTGTTCAGACCCTTCCAAGCTCAAATTGGGCTCCTTGTGCTGAGCCCAGATGTCTGTATACTGCAGACCATCTGACTGGCTGGATACCACAGGAGCACCTTCTGTCACACAGTGCTCAGATTCCTCCACCTGATACATGACCTCTTCAAATCTACCATGCAGAGCAGCACATCCAATGCGAGAGCAATGAAGAACTTGCGTGTTGTCACCATGTGGGTTGTCTGAGTAGTGGTCAAGAAGGGAAGAGTCTGAAGAACCATTGGAGGCACAATGGTGACAGACACCCAGGGGCAGGAAGCCAGAGTTTTCATCTACGCCAAGACTTGGCTTCCGCTCTGGCACTAAGATGGATATCTCACCATCTATCATTTCTGCTATTTTTGTTACATCTTGATCAGTTATATCTAGTTCTGCAACCATTTCAGTTGCAACACTCGACGCGGTATCAGTTTCAATGTCAAAAGGGAAGTAAATGTTGCGGACATGGCCTGCAGAATAAATGATAGTATTCACTTCAATCAGATAATTCAACACTAAGAGAAAAAAATAGAATATTCCAAAATAAAAAATCATGATAACAAAAGTTGAAAACGAGAATTTCAATGACTGACCTTCCTTATCTACCATGCGGAGCCTCAGAAAGATGCCCCCATCATCTCTTCTCTTTCCCTTGATTGTGATATCCACATTAGTAAAAGGCTCATCCTCTTGGCCAGTGAAAATGTCAATTCCATTGGTTTCCATTCCCATGGGATTACAATCCCAACCATTCTCAATTTCATGATACTGGTTGTGTAAGTACCCACTAATTAAAGAACCTGAATCATCATGAGGTTCAAAGTAGGGTTGACTCAGAAGCGACCTGATCTCGACGATGTCGGTCTGACACTCAATTATCCTTGAATTATAACTGTGATCATCAATCTGCAGAAATGGATCCTTCAAAAGCTCCCTAGCAGAAAGCCTCCTGGACACTGTTACCAAGCATTTCTCCACAAATTGTCTCACTTCAGGATCCTTGACTTTGTACAGAGCATCTGGCCTTTTCCCCTTTAAGAATAAAAACACAAACAACCAATGCCTATTATAAGACGAAACCCAGATAAGAATCTTGGGGTAGAGAGAAAAGATGCAGATAAGGCTAAAACAGCAAGTTGGGGTTCTCACAGAAATGACTTTCTTGTAGATCTGAGCTGGATGTGTGCATTCACTGTATGGGTACTCAAAGGTGACCATTTCCAATAGACACATCCCAAAAGAGTAGATATCCACCAATTCATTGTATTCCTCTTCATATACCTCTGGCGCCATGAATTCCGGCGTGCCTGAGAAAGAGAGAGGAACCCATCTAAAGCTGCATAAAATGCGTATACCAAAACAATCCATAAACTCCAGACTGGATTACTAGTTTCCTACTGCTCTTACAGACTCATCGGCAAATTCATATGAATCAGAAATAACAACAACAATTTCTTCATATAAAGAACTAGTCCCAAGCATATACATTAATAATGATCATCAGATACAAGATAAAGATGAGCAGCACTCACCAACACAATGAGCAGCATGGGATTTTCGAAGAAATGCAGCTAGACCCAGATCACCAATTTTGACCTCTCCTTGATTCCCGTTCACAAAGATGTTGTCACACTTGAGATCCCTGTGGATCACAGGTGGATCATGGCTGTGTAGATAAAGAAGCGCTCTCAAAATCTGCCCACACCAATGCTTCACTGCCCTTATGTTAACCCTCTTGTGCTTTTGCCTATACCTACCTCCAAAATAACCCCAAAAGCCAGAACTTTTCAAATCTCATAATACAATATAATCTTAACCAAATAAGCAAAAGAAGAAGTGGGAAAAAAAAAAAAAAGTATTCAGTGTTAAAAGACTACATAAAACCCACATCACTTACTGTCTGAGAGTCCCTGAGGTGAACATCTCAGTGACAAAATTTATGTTTCTGTTGGCAACATCAACCCAAGAAGTGTAGAACTTCATGATGTTCTTGTGTTTCAAGGTTTTTAGGAGATGGATCTCGCAGTAGAGCCTCTCAAGATCTCCAGGGCTCTGAAGAAAATCATAGAGCTTGACCTGGTTCCAAGCAACCTCAATCCCTTCATACTCATCAAAAGCTCTATAGCTGCACATGAAATCCCCAAGGACTAATATTACAAAAGGCCCATTTAAGAAATTATGAAAAGGGTAGGTGGGCAATCTGAGTAGAAGGCCATACACTATCTTTGAAGCTCCTTTGCCAAGGATCTCATTGTACTGCAACAAAGAAAAAGATTCAATTTTTTTCCAACCCAATAATTGAAACTCCATCACAATGGCAAACCCAGCTACAAAAGGAAGAATGATGAACAAGAACAGAGGAATAAACCAAAAGAAAGTGTCAAGGATTGTTACTTATAATACCCTTCCATATCTTCCACTGGGATCAACTTCCACAAACTCAGAACAATCTGGTTCAGGGGGATGAAGGCCCATCATTGTAGTAATTGATTGTGGAAACTTTCTATGTTTTGAAAGACCATGGAACTTCACAATTATAAGAGGAAAAAAGAAGAAGCAAGAAACCAAAAAGTAATGAGTTGGTGATTCAGTCTGTGAGAAACAGAAGCTCTAGTCAATGAAGGAAAAAGAAAATAAAAGAAGGAAATGATGCATATTGCATAGTAGTGTTCATCAAAAGGACAAGGACCACCAACAACTCACATATGCCCTTGTAATGGCAAAAAAAGGTACAGAAAAAGAAAGGACAAAAGCAAGGCCTGGCTAATTAGAAAAAAACACTATTCAACTCCTCATGTCGATCTGCCCTCCTCATGTCTTTCTCTTCCCCAAGCCTCTCACACAAAGAAGCAGCTTGGATACCTATTTTATCATTTTATGAGCACATGCATGATCTCTGGAATTCTTAATTTTGCCTGTTTTGAGATTCTTTGAGGGGTTAATTCAGGAAGTTTACATTAACTTATAACTACAGTTAAATTGATATTTACTAGAGTAACTAATAGTCCATTTCTACCCCATTGGGTATAGGGAATTTTACCTGGCTTTTTCTCCTGAGATTATTCTGGCTCAAAGGGCTGGGACCCTGCGTTATAAAAAAAAAACTAATAGTCCATTCAGTTGAAAGTCCAAGTCCCATAACCAAACTTTCTTGTCCCTCATTGGTTGCTTGATTTAAGAGTATATACAAGAGGTCAAAGGTACACGGATTGGTACCACTCTTTTCTTCACTACCAAAAAAAAAAAAAAGTCCTAGTCCCATAATTGAGGATTAGGTGTCTAATGGGCCAAAGGGGGCTATCTCGGGCCCAGGTTTAGGATCGATTTTGCTTATGAGGCTGGTCTCTTGCCTTGGCTTCAATCATGTTGGGCTACATGATATTAGTATATGTATGCATCATTCCAATTCCAACATTTCTTTTTTATTTTTGGTATGTAAGGGACCCACACGCACACCATACATGTCCCTAACTAGGTGAGCAACAACCTGGGACCTTCGGAGAGACGTTTGTATAATAATAACATACGTATTTGCATTTATATACTATATATTTGTGGAAATGTATGTAATGTAAATTTTAATCAGTCATTAGTGATAAAGAATTAAAGATAGGTGTTTGGCTTGAAATGAGCTTATAACAAACTCAAGCCTTAACTAGGCTCGGCCATAAAAGCGTGGGCTCTATCCTCCTCTTTTTCTTATCAGGCAAGTCAGACTAAGAGTCTAAGGTCCATGTCGAATATAGACTGAGATTTAGACTAGGGATGTAAACGGGTCGGTTCCGATCCAGGTCCAGTTTATTGGTTACGGACCCGAAATCGTTTAGGAGAAGGTGGAACCGGACCCGGATCCAAAACCATATATGGGGCGGGTCCAAGTCCGAGCCATGGCCTAGGTAGAGAATGGTATTGTGGGGGGGAATCTGATCTTAAGGAAAAATTCTCGAAAGTCCTAGGTCCACGGGTGTGAACAAATGTGGAATCGGAACCGAACCCGTTTAGGTCACGGGCCCGAAAAAAGGACCTGGACCCAAACCCATTTACTTAGCAGGAGCCAATCTGATTTTTAACTCGTCGGAATCTCCGGGTAATCAGAGAATCGGGACCCATTTACATCCCTACTTAGACCCTTCAATAATCGGGCGTGGACTTGAGCCCACGATTGGTCTGCCCGAATCCAGCGCGCATTGCAGACAGGACATGGATTAGTTGGGAAGAAGAAAAAAACAAATGCTGACAATGCATGTGATCCCAAAGGCCAGCTAGGGCAAATGATGTACGGTCTGAAGTTACCATATTCTAATAGGTAGCATTAGAATTAGGCGTGTTTCACACCCAAAACTTGTGCATGAAATTCATGCCATCAAAAGCAAGATCAAGTGGAAGGGGCCCATCAGATTCAATTGGTTGGTAAAATGTCTATAAGTTGCTAACCTTACATACTACCAATATTCAATGTCCTCATCGATTGGTGATTGTAGATTCATGCAAGCAAACAACCCTTCATTTTTATAGAGTTATTTTTTCTAAAACTGTTCTTTTGACTGAAAGAATGGATTAAATGACCTTTTTTTTATTGAATGTAGGCAACAACACTGGCATATATAATATAGGTTACTTTGAATATGTCTGTTTGAGTAACAGTAATCTCTCCAGTGCGGTGGTTGGCATATATAGGAAGGTAAATGGCCAAGGCCGACTCGAGACAAATCGAGGACTAAACCTAAATAAGGCATTTTCTATAATTTAATATTATTATAAATATTTTATTTTTCTTATTTTTTTGTGATGCAAAATTACTAATTAAGTTTTTATATTCAAGTTTTGCTAATCTATCTTAAATTCACATCCAAAACCCACTTGAAAACTTTGGACCCATCCCTAAAACTCACATGAAAAAATCTTGAATTTACCACTGGTGAGGATCGAAGCATTTTCACATGTGCACAATGCGCATATGTGCCATAAGTCAGGACCATCCAAGATGGACTTTAGAGTTGTGCCCTACACATTGGATGTTCCATATGCACTATGGGCAAATGAATAAATTTCGGCGGGGGCCCATTGTTTATTTTAAATTTTTAAGATCTATTATTAGGGTTGAAATCCCAAGCTATGGATCTATTACAATCACATCATGGATCAAATCTAAATGGGCCCTATTGAAATAAGATATACAAAAATAATGAGAAAGGCTGGTAAAGTAAATGCATGACTGAATGTATGGTTGAGATATGATATACATTGAATAGACTGCTAGAAATATAATAGTGTATTAAAATCAATTGGACTCCTAGCAATAGTAATATAAGGGGCAGATTTGGAAATGCAATAGGCAGGCCCCATAAAAATCTTGGTTGTATCTTCTTAAGAGAGCGTTATTTATTATGGAGCCTTATATTTTGGGGAGAAAAAAAAAAGGGATGACGGTTGACAAGTTTGATTTTTTAGAATTTCAAAAGATGCTAATTGCTATTATGAGGCCTTTTTGGGGGCCTAAAGGAAAGGCTTTATCAGCCTCGTGCTAGAGCTGGCCCTATAGATGGCCGTCCACTATTAGGACTTATTTGTGTAACGGTAGGATACTGTCCTCTGTAGATTTTTTTTAGCAAGGGAGAGAGGAATTTGTATTCTATTTATTTCATGGGAGATCGAGATCCTCTCTATCAAGGAGATTTAATTCATTCTTTTCTTTTTTTTATATATTAAAAAAAAAGGTCGCACCAAATAGCGGGTGATATGGCCGTTTTAGATTGTTTAAACATTATTAACAGTTTGGATCTTGATTGAGGGACCCAAAAGATGCATTAAAAATAAAAAACAGTCCAAAACCATATTAACGTCTCAGTCATTGTAGCGGTTACTGTAGCTCCGCCTTTCCACTCAAACATGGATTCACACAGTCTGACGGGGGGGGGGGGGGGTTCGGATTGTGGAAATAATCACCATTAGAGGAAAACTCATGTCATGCTTCTCAAAATCCTCTCCTAACCAAACATGGAAAATCCTCACAATCGCGGAAAATGTAGAGGATTCCACTGCCACGTCCTTTGCCAAACGTGCCCTTAGGGGACCAATCCGCAAAATTTGAAAAAAATCCTAAAAACAAAGGGGCCTTTTGGAATTTCCCCTTGGAGAGAGATACTCCACTTTCATGTTTGTTTGATATGTTAGCAAGGTATCAAAAATTATTTGCTAATTGCTATTAAGCGTAGATGATGATATTAAAGACTAGAATTGCACTTGGCTATTTTCTATCATGAAAATACACCTTAATCTTAGGCAATACAATAAATAAGTGTTGTTTTGATGCTCATTCTCATGTCAATATATTTTTATCTCCTTCATATCCTTCCTTTTTATTCCTATTTCATGACTCTTACCTTTGCTTAGGAGGGAAATTAAGGTAAGATTTTCTTTAATAAATTTTTTAATTGAAATTCAACAAGCATAAAAATCTCATATGCTAGTCAATCTTGTGTCTCTAAATCCTGCAAGTTCTTTATTTATTGGAGAGAATTCAAAATTCAACCTGTAATAAAATGGCAAAAATGCCCTTAATGCTTCAAACTCTGAATGTGTTTTACATGCCGTGGATCCATAGCAATGCAAATCCTAACCCCTAGCATGGAAAACTCATTTCCTCGCTAGCACAGAAAAATCGTCTTCCTCCCCATTTCTTGGTGAAATGAGGTTGCATCAATCATAAAAAAGAGGAGTGGAATAAAAAAAATGACATGTTTTCTGCTCTTCATCTGTAATATTGTCATTGTAAAAATATGTACTCGAAATCCAAATGCCTTTCAATGATTTACATTTGAGGAGAATACGAAGGTATTGAAAATTTTCAAACTCCTATACATTGGATGAAGTGAGAGGGAGTGATGTACTTCAATACCTATCCCTCTTATTGAAATTGGGAGAAATTGTGGTTTGATAGAAAGAAAATTGATGAAATGATGTTGGGTTGATATCTTATATTTCCAGTCAATTGGATTGGTCTATCATGTTAGTTGAGGGCTATATTTAGGATTAAGGGTATTTGGTAATTGTATTAGATTTTTTTTAAGAACTTAGCAAAAAGTTATAAATAAATGTAACCTATAAACCCTAGATGTAAAAACTTCTTGTATGATTTTCATTTGTTTGTTTTGTGTGTTTTCCCTTCATATATGTTTGCTCATGCAGTGAAAATAAGTACACGAGTCCGGATCAAGGAAGGGGTTTTGCACAGTTGGCATATGCATATTGGTCGAAACAGTATCTCCCTATTTCTACAAAACGGGAAAATGGACTCATAAGTACAGCATTATCACTTGCAGGTTTTCCGCTATCCCTCACAACAGATGAAACATGAGGTGAGTTGTTTAGTGTCTAAGTCATTCAAGTGATTGTGATTTGGTCAAGGTGTGAAGGGTCCGTCAAATGACCCACTTCTTTTCAAAAGCTAGGCCCTCCATTCCAACTCTGTTTTTTTTTTTTTTTTTTAATTGGGTTATTGGTTTGTGAGTGTTATTTAAACTTAAAGACCCAGTGATTGATCGTGCCACCGCCAACACTACTCAACCATGAATGTGTTGGCTAACCCGGTTAAATTATATTTTGTTGGGATCAATCAATATAGCGTGGAGCACCCCACTCATTTGCATGTGGCCTGGCTTATGTTAGAGCAGACCATGCCACATGGTTTGCCTGAAACAACAGATTGTGATGCCTTGGAACATGGCTTCTCTCACCAACCCTCCGCCACTCCTTGTCTGCATTATATTTCATTTCATGTCCTACTGAGCAGGTGACAATAACAACAATAAACCATGTTTAGGTGATTGGCCCTTTGTCAATTTATTGATTTAGGACCACGGCATAGTACCATTTACAATCTAACTGCTAGTTTGGCACTTTACTGGCACCATAGAGGTGAAGTAAAGCTTTCATTTTTCTGACAAGATATCACAGCAAAAGCATTTTAATTCAAACTCCCTGTATCATTTTTAAAAAAAAGTAAAAAGGCAACCACCTTTATCCACTAAAATATAAAAAAAAAATTTCACTTTCTCATGCAAAAAGTCAAAAAGATTCCATAACAAACAACCAAACATAAAATACCATCATAACCCACTTATATTTTATTCTTTCTTCAAATCAACTTTACTTCACTTGACTCAACTAGCTCAGGTAATTTAAAAATTATTGTTATTTCTTTTATTTTATGTATATATATATATATATATATATTGTTAAATGGTGGGTACAGATGGTTTGGTTTACGCTAGCTGTTAGATATTTTCTGTCTGACCTTTCAAAATGTTACCAAATTTATGGACAAGTCTGAGTCCACTTGAAATTAGGCATAGTCATGGAAACCTGCTTAAAAGTAAATAATCATTGAAGTCCTGACCCGACCATGTTGACGTGAGTTGTAAAAATTTTGTTCACCATTTTGTCCATCTTGAGATCTATATTTGTATAAGTTGCATTACTTTCATTTATTATCATTGCTACCATCCATATCATCTTCGGCTTACCGTTTTCGGGGGGACAACAACGTGCATGGACAATTATGTGAAATGAAAGTAAACACGCTCATATGTATGTGACACGCACTATTTACAGGGACTCAAAGTTGCTAAGTTCTAATCTTTAGATGAAGTTGGAGATTTATCAAGTTTTGTATGATCATGCATCAATTGGGTTCCTACAAAATTCAGAAGAGTATCAAATTTGTGAGGAAATTAATAGTAGGTTATTTGATGAATATTTTTGGACATTCAACTTTGGTCTTCATTTTTAGCCACTTTTGGCATGAATTATTCTGGTTCTAGTCTTTTGACAAAGCCAATAGACCAATTTGATTAACTTGGACTACAAGACATAAGCCTTATAAGTCAATTTTCAACTAAAGATAACCTTACTCCTCTTATGAGAGGAAAAAACAAACCTATCTCTATTTTTAGGTTAACAAACACACACAATCTCTTGGCGTCACACTAGGGAGGTTTTTTATTTTTATTTTTATTTTCCACTATAGAGTTGGAGTTTTTGGGTCAGCAATCTCTCTCCCTCTCTCACTTTGGAAACAAAACATGTGGGATTACTAACCCTATTACACTGTTAAGAACGGCTTTTTACCCGAGCAGTAAGGAGCGTCAGTTTGAACCATGGGTATATATGTCGCTTCTTTTCGCTTGTGCGGACTCCTTTCCGACTTAAGTAGGTTGCTTTCCCATGTGTATGCGGGCTCACTCTTAGGTCCTAACCCACATGGCTGGATTATAAAAAATAAAAAATAAAAAATAAAAAATAAAAAATAAAAAATAAAAAAAAATAAAAAATAAAAAATAAAAAACTCTATTGCACGGTTCTCTTACTTTGTGTAAGGCTGGGAACTAAGAGAAAATATAAAAAAAATTGTAATATAATGCATCCCTATGATCATCTATCAACATTGTAGAATGGTTTACTCAAAGGCTTGACCTGGGTTAGCTCTTTTGTTCAATATATGAATGAAGTGTTAAATGAACCCTCTCGAAAAAAATTTAGGAGATATGAAAAGCTGATATTATAGATTATGGGTATACATGAAAGGCCAATCATGTGGACAATTGGCATGCATCAACTGAGGTGGGTTTATCTATTAAATCATAGTTGCAACATTTGCGAAAGTCGCTTGGCAATCAATTGGTGCAGTGTCATCATCATTATCATTATAGACTTGTTCTGTTTTTGAGCGAGGGAGCATAAAAGTTATGCTATTGGGGCGGTGATAAGTCCATTAACATTTCACTTACTGCTCTTGAATCAACAATCGTTTTTTCAAATTTGCATATCTGAAATATTTAAATTATTTTTTTAAGTTTTTTTTTATTTAAAAATAAATCATATTACATAATTTGTGGGATATGTCATTAATAATGGTTAACTACCATTTCAAAAGTCAAATAAAATTTAAAAAAAAAAAAAAACTTAGATAAATTTTTCAAAAATTTACCATTTTACTAAACAGAGTTCGGATCCTCTTGGAAGATTTGAATTTAGAAAATTCAAAATTTTAGTTTCTGGTAAATTCAAAATTTGCCAAAAAACTCAGATTTTTTTAAAAACTCAAATAATTTTTTTTTAAAAACTCAGACAAATTTTACAATAACTCAGATAAATCTCACAAAAACTCAAATAAGCGGTGGTCTCCGGCAGAGACTTCCCTCTTTCTACGGCGACGGCGAACGAAACCAGAAACCTTCTCAGATCTTCACTACCTCTGCCCCGATTCCGATTTTCTCTGCAACTTCCGATCATCTTCTCCGCAAACTCAAATTTTGCGTTTTTCTCATCGGAGACAATGCGCAATAGCAAAGCTGAAGACCACCTCTGTTCTGGTTCTGCAACAACAACCAAGAGACGACAGTCTGTTGTCTTCTTCTTTGCCAATGATGGAACAACACCAGCTGCAGCTGCAGCGATCAGCATGGAATTAGTCCGGCGAAACCGAGAAACCAAGAACCTCCGACGATGTAGACGACAATCCCGGATCTCATATTCAGATCTATCTTCCATAACAGTGCCCGAAACAACCCGAGGCCTTTCTAGATCTTTTGAATTTTATTTCTCTGACAACGAGCATACGTATGCCGCGAGCCAAAACCCTCTCTGCACTTCCATCTTCTGCAAATAGAGAATGAGAGAGAGCCTTGCCCTAAAATTGGGGGAGAATGGAAGATTTGAACTTTTAAAGTTTATGCCTAAACTATTAAAAGGGCAAATTAGTCATGAAAAAGTCCAATGTGGACAGCTAAGGGACCACCGTATGAATTAATCCCATGTGCAAGGGACTTGAGGCCTTAAACAATAATACTATATACTAGAGACTTTACAACATAATACTCAGGGATCTCTCGCTAATTTACTCTAAAACTATATAATGAGCTTCTATCTATTAAACGTCGCTCCATATGGATGGATGCATAGTGAGAACCACAGGATAGCCTAGAGTTCTACTCTTTCTTACTCTTATTTTCACCATGAATACTGCTATGCATCTTTTTCTGCTTTTTTGGTATTACATGAGAGGAATCGTAAACTATCATAGTCCTAAAGTAGCCTAATCTAGGCCCAGAGATTATCCCTGGGTGCATTATTTCTTTGTTGTGTTCTGCTTCCACCATAGTGCTCTGCTTGGGTGCTCTAGGTAACATCAATGAGATGGCTAAAAAAAACTTTGAAATCCACTAGAATTTATCCTCTTTTTTTCTTCTATATTATATTGTCTTAACTATATTTAAAATAATTTCATATCTTCTTTAATTAAAATCTTTCTTATGTCCAAGCTGATTTTACTAATTTTATCTTGATTATTTACCTTTCATTGTTCAATGAGTTATTTTCATCTAGAAACCAACATATGTAATGCACTATAAATGTCCTGATGTAGAGAATAAAATCAGACAGCAATTTGGGTTCCTTAAGTGGAGATTGTTTAGTACTGTAAATGACTTTATGATCATGGTGGTTTTCTAGATAAGAAGGAAAGCGAACTGGAATTTTTGAAGTCAAGGTTATCTTTTTTATCAATCTATTATTGGTCAGTCACAATTCCGCGTGCGATTATACTCATCTTCCATGGAATAATTGGTTTTAGATCAACAAGTCTAAACCGTAGTTGATGTGCAAGAGGAAGTGAAAAACCTACAATCGACAATCAAATCAAATAATTCTTTGTTTGCTTTCATGTTGGTTTGATTGTCTATTGATATGCTGGAGAAACCCTCAATCTCAGTACCAGGATTATGGTTTTACAAGTTACATTGAAAATATATAACATTTTCTTTCTTTAAACCCAAGAGAGCCTGATACCATTATTGGACCCAAAAGCTGATCCCTGGCTAACCCAATAGATAATTAGATAATCATGATCATCAGATGATTCCATGTGTGGGCCTCTCCACTAATCCATGGGGAACCTATAAATTCTCAATACCCATGATTTGCATGTATCCTGGCCTAGTAATTGTTTCATGGTTTGCAGTGGAACATTACGCATGAAAGGCAAAGCTAGTCAAAGAAACCAAAATATGAGATGATCACATATTAAAAATATCAAGCACCTCTAAAACATGGCTTCTCTTTTTGAGCACATTTTATTTTTTATTGTGCAGGTGCATCCCTGTAAGTGCTCAAAATGGATAAAAGGTCATCTGGATGCGGGATTTGGGATCATGCCCAAATTCATAAAATTATCCGAGAACTTTCAACAGTACCACTTTATGATCTATCTAAATTGTTCATACATACGGGACCTTCTTGATAGTCACAAAACTCCGGGGTTTTGCACCCACCGAATAGACTGGACCGTTAGATAGAGGGTCAATTTTTCATTTTAATGTAAATGTTTTAAAATTGTGGGCCAAAGATCAAGGGGTTAGATTCAAGAGATTGATACCATTTTTGATAATTAGGTCCATGATGAGTGGATCTTTCTATCCCATCCAAGTCCCATGATCTTTAGGGCTCCAAGTGGGCCACGGCAGCCGGTGTGGACGGTAAGACTATGCAAACCATATTCACAGGAATAAAACCCACATGGGAGGCATGGTAAACCATTCTAATCCCAAACTCGTAGATCCATGGTGCTTTGCTGAGAATGAGATGCCTATACCACTGGATTATCTCTGATTCTCTTACAAAAGTACTTTTGCATGTGAATGTATAGCATATGAATGTTTATACGCATCTATCTATCACCATAGGGTGAGCAACACATACATGGCTTTTCTTCTTTACACATGAACATTCCTCTTTTGCTATGTAAGTGTGCACATGAATATTCCTCTATATAAAATATATTTTGTTCGGTACAAATGGTCAACCTTGTGTATCATGAGCGGTGCCCCACCTTTGATTGGCTGAAACCTAAAAATCACACCACTTAGAAAATGCCATTCACTGATTGTTGGGTTTTCAGGAGGTTTAAAAAAAAAAAAAAGCAAGGATCATTGATGAGGTGAGTCAGTTTGGGGCATGGCTCCATCTATTGTGGGACCCACTTGATGAATGTTGTCATGGTGTGGATTGTAAAGTGACCCTCTATCTCATGATTATGACTTTGTGAAGAATCAACCCCATTTATTTATTTTGAGCTTGAGATTCAAAGGCATCAAATTTAAATGGGCTTATGATGCACATTTACTGAGAAATTCAGTGGGATGTAAGTTCTTACGAAGGGGTTAAATCGATGATATCCAGGTCCCAAGAAAGCATGAAACTTGTCGCATTGTGTTTCGCTCCTTTTATTTATTTATTATTGTGTATAAGTGGACAATACAAATTTCGAAGTTAGACTTTATTTTTTCATTTATCAAAATTGGTTTTCATCAAACATTGCTATCCACATGATCCAAAACTTTGAACTGGAAAGATGGTAGGCACAGGAAACACATGATACATATATATAAAGAACTCTGATTTCGGCTCTTCACTTTTGTATGATTAATTTCTATGATATTGTGAAAAAAAAATGCGATATCACAAAATGGAGGACATTTTGGTCCTTTTTCTAAGGTCTAGATAGTAGGAAGAGTAGAGATGTAAATGAATCCACGATTCTTCTATAAGGCTCCGACCGGTTTAAAATTAGGTTTGGATCCTTATTTAGGTCCTGATAAGTAAACAGGCACAGGACCTAACCCATCACCTCAATTTTCAAGAATCTCTCCTAAAACCTTAGTTTTTCCATATTATTCTCTAGCTAGACTCGGATCCATCCCATATATGGTTCCAATTCTGGTTCCATCTTGTCAACAACGATTTTGAAACGGTTCCGGTTCCATCTTCTCAGCAATGGTTCTGAAACCGTTCCAGTTCTATCTTCTCATTAACGATTCCGGTTCTGGACCTGGACCAAAACCAACGTGTCTAAGGAAAAAGGCTCTACATAAAATTTGTAAATTCGAGGAGATAGGAGGAATTTCTCTCTCTCTCTCTCTCTAAAAAGTACTGTATAGTCCAAAGCCCCATATAAAATAAAAGCGGGTCAAACAATAGTCAAATATTCAAACTTAAGACCCTAAACCCAGAGCTGACCAGTTATCATTTTTTAACCAAGATGCATGCCAGACCCACCTTAAACTAGGGAAAATGTGTTAAAAAAAATAAAACAATTACCATGCTGCTACCATGCACACCAACCATTAATTATTTTAATCCCCTTCTATTTTTATTCTAATCAGACTATGAGTCATGGATAGCCGTACAGTGTGTAACTTGTAAGAAAGCAAGACAAGTACTTGCTAACCACGAACATTGAATAGGGATGTGCTTATTTTAAACCCACATGGTTTACAAGATCAGCTTAAGAAATGGAGAGAAGTCCCCTTTCCTTTGTCACTTTCTTCAGTCTCTTCCTCTGTAAAGTCTGTTATTGATTATAATCATAACGTGGATTCGACGCCAACTGCAGAGACTGCATTGAAGATGAAGAAGAACCCGATAATGGAATCCATGACGGCGTGACATGGGAAGATGACTGTATACACATTAAATAATCGAATCAACATATGAGCTGGATATTACATTCACCTCTTCTAATGGATAGTGACTACAATATTTCAATGGGTGAAAAGCTTAGGATGGATTGTGCGACACTGAAGTTCCTAGGAATTGGAAGTATAGATTCTGATGGCCACCCTGATACAAAGGAATTGATTCAATGTCAAATGGGTTGCTCCACGAAGAATTATTAAAGTTTCTCCCAAAAAGAAACAAGAATTATGAAAGAGGGAAGGGGTGAAAGATATAAAACGAGAGGTCATGTAGATTGTTAGATACCGACGGGTGTATATGCAACCCTTACTTTCTTAGGATTTGAAGTACTGGGATGGTGGCTCGATGGTGGCTCTGTGATTTTTTTTCACCTCCCCTTGTATTATTTTCTATTAGAGGGGAGATAATGTTATTGTCGGTTTTGAATTTCACATTTATTTCTTTAATTTGAATCATTTTTAGAAATGACTATTTTGTGATTTCCTATATATTCAATTTTTTATGGCCAATATGTGCAGAAAATTGGATCTATGTTTATGAAATTTCTCATAAATTACTCAAAATTTATAAAGATTTAATATAATAAGTTTTAAGATCTTCGAGCTTATTAGTTTAAGAAACAGATTGAAAGGTTTGATTAGCAAATATGGGACTCGTAGGAATGAAAAAAAAATGAATGCGTTCGATGAAATCTACAATAGAAAAAATCATCACGGCATATGTTTCAATAGAAAAAATCATCACGGCATATGCGACTCTACTATGCACACGCATCAGATAAATATAGATGGTGTCAAACACAGAACATGGAGAGCAAACCCACACGTCATGGGAGAAATTAGGGTAGGTGGTTTTGCTTTTCATTTCTTTTTCCTTTTTAAGTCGCAGAGCCACGTGGACTTCTTTTGGAATCTTTAACTTTGCATGTCAGGGATGACACTCTGTTTTAAAGTTAGATACTTCTTCTTTTTTTAATTGCAATTGTTAGAGCATGCTTTGTGCTTCTTGTTTTTAATGGGTTTGTATGTCTATTGAGGTATTACATCTTGGTATTCACTTTCCATTTTTTTGGGTTTTTAGTGTTTGTTATATTTATCATTCTTCCCATTGTTATATGGCTTTATCTTTTTATTATGTTAGCAATCAGTGTCAATGAAATATTCAAAGCTAATCACATATTATAGTCTGAATATGTTTTTCAAAACTTAAATTAGAAAGGGTAGGAGCAGATCAAATCAGCCCACTTGAAAACATAAATCTGGACTCATTTCATCAACACTTCCTTTCATTCATGTACTTTCCAGTTAGAGTAGAATGAAGCTGGTGGGGCGGCTGGGGCCTCAATATCAAAGGCAATTTTGTCTTGTCTGGTAAGTGCAATGACAAGGCCCACATGAGATGTTGTTAGAGAAGATGAGGATAAGATCAAATGGGGAAGAAGACGTGTGGAATTTGGTGTGATGCTTCAGTGAGTGGACTTGAATGAAGATCACTTTAACATGTAATCTAACCTTGTTAATTGGAATAGGCTGAGAAAGCATTTAAAAAAAAAAAAAAAGCAGAGTACTGTTTAGAAGAAATTAGGTGTCCTACTTTTGAGATACAGTCTGGGTACGTCACTGTATGTGGAAAATACCTTTCACACATATTTAAGCCTAACTAATGGAAAAGAAGAAGCACATGGCTCGGAAAAACATGGAAGCCAGTGATCTGATGAGCACTATGGATTGCCACAATGGAAGTTTCCATCTTGTCTTCTTAAAAAAAAAAACACAGAAAGTGGGAGAAGGGCCAATGATTTCATGGTCACAAACATCCAATGGGCCGGGGATTCACCATCCAGGTGTGGCCCATCATTTCAAAGTTATGGATTGCTCGACCATGGGCTCCACTTGCATGAAAGGTCACATAACAGATAGAAAGAACTTAGTGTGGGTGCTAATTGCCATTGTTTTCATTTTCTAATCTTGGTTGTGGTGTTAAATGAATCCAATGCCTATTGGAGCCGACCCATGTCATGAATATACAAGAAAGTGGGTCTTTTACTAGTACCAGGTCCACCACACAGTTGACTGGGTTTAACCCCCACAACAAGGAATTTGGCAAGTGAAAAGAAACACGTACCCCTATTCAAAGATGCAGAGTAATGTGGGAATTCTTCCCTTTTTCTAACATGGGAAATTCATGGAAAGCATCTTTTCCCATTTTTAGTTCCCACTAACAGGAGTATCAAAGGAACGTTCAGCTTCACCCCATCTTTTAACATGGAAAATGCACGGAGAGTGATGGAGAGAATCTTTTCCTTTTTCCCATGAAAAGAAAAGATACTTTTGGTGCGTATGCTTGGCTGGTAGTCTTTACATGACTGGAATAGAGTGATCTCCAGACATGAATACTGGCCAAGGCTATCAGTGATTTTTCATTCAACCAATATGCTGTCAACAGTGAAAGACCCTACACAAAGATCATTGATATTTTCAGAAAATATAAATTTTTTGTGGGGTTTCCATTCAAGGAAAACACCATGGAAATTATGGGATTCTCAATGGGGTTTAAAATCACAAGAGATTTTTAACCTCAAACTTGCAAATCTTTTGCGAATTTCTAAATCTTTTATGGTTTCAAAATTAATTTGTTTTCAATCAGATGTTGTCAAATGCCCCCCAATAAAATTTGTTGAAAATCCAAGACATCTTTGTAGAATGAGAATATTATTATGTAGCAACAAAATTGGACTGCATTGGTTCTTCATTTCTAAGAATTACGTAACAATTCTTAATATCTTTTCTTTTAAGAAAAAAGTCAACAGATACAGCTAGCCGATGTATCAATTTGTATTGGTGGTCAATGGTGAGCGTGGGGTGATTGAAACCCATACCCAAAACTATGTATGTCGCATCATTGACAAAGCAGCGTAGGGTGACAGAAGCGTGGACGATCAAGCTTGCAATGACTAAAGCCTAAGAGAGAACATGCCCAATGTTGAAATCTTTTTAGATACTTTAATCTGTGAAATTAAAAAAAAAAATGACAAACTTCTGCAAAGGGAGGTTTTAATCTATCTACCAAAAAGTCGACCATGTTTGAAAAGTAAGAACAAAGATGCAACCAAATAACACAAAGAAGACACGCAGATTTACGTGGTTGCCTTGAAATTGATGTACGTCTACGGATCACACCGATTCAATACTATACTCAAAGGCAGAAGATGAGAATACAAGATATCAGATCTCTGCCGGCTATGCTAGGATTACATAAACCTGGCTCCACACATAACAGTCCGTAAAATAACATCAAGCACAAAAATGAAAGAAAGAGAGAAAGAAAATGAGCTCCTTGCTTGATGTCAAAAGGCATATGTATAATCATCTTATAAGATAGGAGTTGGCCTGTTATGTGCATTTTAAGGTGGTAATATAAGCAATAAGAAACGGGACACCTACTATACAATAGAAATTAGGATTATTTTTACCAAAAGTCCTACACATGTTTAGTTCCATAATAAAATAAAGCACACCGAGCAATGTGTGTGGTCCTACACTGAGAAATTAGGATGATTTTTACCAAAAACTACTCACTAACAACCGTTTGATATGTGACTGGCAGAGCTGCTCAAGTGGTGTCAAATTTCCAATCATGAGTCATGCGATTATTCTAGCTACTAACCTTTTTTTAATTGCAATTACTACTATTAGTACTGTGATTATTATCGTTATCATTCATCATCGATTTGAGTCTCTTTGTAAGCTTTGCTTTACAACTGTTTTCGCTGTTGTCATCGTCGTCGACTATTGCTTGATTGGTTCCCTAGACATTTTCTTAATTACTTTCAAAATTAGTTTTTATACATTAATTGTCACTCTAGAGATATTTCCATCATGAGGCTTAAACCTTTCATTAAATCAGAAGTATACGTACAATTCTGTCTACATAATATGAACATTCATCAGATTACACATAAAACACAGAGGGTGGGAAGCCAGCTAATTTGAGAGAGAGAGAGAGAGAGAGAGAGAGAGAGAGAGAGCTTGTTTTCTTGTTATAAAAGGTGGGAATACTCAACATTAGCTTGTTTATTTAGAGTCATGGAGAAGAACTCTTTAACCCGACCCAAATTAATGGGATAAGGCGAGGATGATGATGCTGATTCAGGGCTCAAATAGAATGACTCGTACATAGACATCATGCAAGACTATGCTTGTGTGCTTATTTGTACCCTTGCTTATTTCCCTAGACCTGATGGTAGATGCAATTTTTGTTTTTTTTTTTTTTTGTTGGAACTGCTACTAATTCTTTCCTTGTATCACACATATATTGGCAGCTTGCTTGCCTAACGGAGTTGCTTCTTTCATCATCCATATTGTCGTTATAATCCTCTAACAAGAAAAAGGAAAAAAATCCTTCTCAATGTTGCCTTCATTGCTTTTTAGGGAAGATGTTACTAGCTAGTCCAACTAATCACAGGGCTCAGGAAATAAAATAACAATTACTTTGATATGGTAATGCAAATATGAAGACTCCAATCATATTTCAGCCAATACAACATAGGTCTTAAAAAGCAACCCCAGCTAACAGCAACATAGCTGAAAATACAGCAAAATAGCTATGTAAACTGGAATGGATAGCCGTTAAGTAGTATCCAGCAAGGAAAACAAAATTTCTTAACAAGTCTTCTGATCAGGTTCAAAAGGATAATTTCCAAGTACCTCACACTAAAGAGAATGGCTTATTTTCACCATAGAAAGCCAAAAATCTTCTAAATGTTGAGAGGATGGGAACAAAGACAGAAAGAACCTAGTTGAAGTCCAGCACTGATTCGATATATACTATGACAGAATAAAGATCCCCCCAGGAATAATAAGACTTCTAAATGCACGAGTTCCTGCAAATGCATTATTATGGAAGTAATTATCACGTATCAAGGGTACAAAACTTATTATAACAACAGTAGCAAATAATAAAGTATGGGATGGTCAGTAATAGTAAAGCCTCAACATGTTAAAGGGTATAGAAGTAGCATCTAACTTGTTAAGTACAAAACTTTTCACATTAAAAAAAAAGGTGGATTTCACATCTTAAGTTCTCTGTTAAGATATTTTGTTTTTATCCAAAACCTCTGTAAGTATTGAGCCTGAAGCAGTTAAATCAAATCTCATAGAATATTACAATAGAAGGCATGCCTCTGCTAGGAACTTTGGTGGACATGAATATTCTCTTACCATGGTTTTGAAATGGACCGCTAATAGCTCAGTTGGCTAGTTCCACAAGTTCTCTCATGCTAATTCTAGTTTGTTCGCTAAAGGCCTGTTTACTTGCATATAATACATAGGAATTCACGGTCAAATGAGTTGTTAAAGGAGTGAAGGATGACATACATAAGGTTGAGATGTAAATGGGACCTTGACTTTTCTAATATTTGAACTGTACAAATAATGACTGGGTATTCATTTCTATTAAAGGGGTGATTTGTTTATAGTTGTTTTTGGATATTCAAACTTTTTTTTTTATAACTTAAGATATCTCCCATCCAGTTTTAGATATTCACCTTTGATTCTTTATTTATAATCACTTATAGAAATACAAAGTCTTAGAACTCTTAGAAATTCAATTGCACAAAACAACTTAACTCTCCGCATATTGATATGAGACGCCGGTAGCGGGGGATTGAGTGATTATTTTTTTTTTGGGTTTGAATGTTTTCTTATGTGGTGAGCAGAAAGTTAGACTAATATGTTCTTAATTATACTTTGAGATTTAAGCTGGACTTCAGCCCTGCTATACTTGATATATCTCTATGATACCTTATGCTTCCGCTTTACTCATTACACTTCCGCAAATTTAACCATTGATTATATGTCGGTCAAAAAGTTTTAAATTGGACCTCACTGCGGACCTACGATCTTGGAAGTTCCAAGCTTTTCGGAAAGTAACGCGCCAAATTCGGATACCCTTAGGTTTTCTCAGTATCCGGAATTAATGGGGCATTCCTGCTGTAATGCCCCACCTTTCACACATGCATGATATTGTCCGCTTTAAGGGGGCACGTCCCTGTGCAGTAGCCTGCCAGCCCTCTTGGCCCGCCCACATGGGACCCACCTACGGTAGGGGACCCACACTCGAACTGGTCGAGAGTCGGCTCTGATACCATTTGTAACACCCCACCCCTATACGCATGCATGTTATTGTCCGCTTTGGCCCACTGGCCTCACGGTTTTGCTTTTGATAGGTCTAAACCCATCAAAAGGCCTCATGCAAGGTTAGGGTATAAGCTCTAACATATAACCCTATTCACTTTCTTCTCTATAGCCGATGTGGGACTCCAGGGCGTCACACCTGCTGTTATTCTCCTATATGATGATGATGATTTTATCATTATGAGGAATGCTGTTAATGGGATTCAAAGTATTCCTTGATGGTTGTTTAACATATTTTGAAATGAAGGAGTTGGTTGAATAAAGCATTTGCATAGCATTAAAGTGGCTAAAGTCAACCAGCATACTTCATTTGTCAAAAGAAATATGCAATTGATATAATGTCAGAGAACAAAATGTGGGGGAGTTTGGAAATAAGATATTTTTAAAAACTTTATTATATTATACCTGCTAGATTAGGATATAATCTACTCACTTCAAAAGTAATATTCTTTTGGCTAACTTCGAATGCATTATAAAGCAATAGGGAGGGAGGTTGTAGAGAGCACCATAATTTCTCCTTACAAAGAAATACTTATAAAAATAGCTTGTGGTATGAGAATTAATTGAAGAAAAAATGTTACATCATCTTGTGGTATGAGAATTGATTGAAGAAAAAATGTTACATCATCACCGGAGGCAGTTGAATCCATCTTATTTCCTATGAGAATTTATCGGGATTACACATTCATAAATACGACCTTTTTAGAGCATATTTTCTTCTCTTTCATAATTAAATCTTTATCAGGCTAACATTATCGAATTGTTAATTAGCATGTATATTTTTATTTTATGCTAGACAAGTAAGCAATGCTACTTTTTGTGATAACCTGTCTGCCTTTTGATATCTTGGTGGCTTCATATGAGACACATTAACCTATTGTTTCTATGTTATATTGAGACCAACTATTATATAGATTTATGTTTAACAGAATTTTACAAATATCTTTAGTAAGAATTTGTGATGAGGACAACTGTTTCATTGCACTCAAATTCAATGAATTAATTTAGTTTGTGTTTTTACATCGATGGAGATCATACCTGAATTGCTACTTAGAGCTATATGATTGTGATGACCTAAGGATGTTGCATTAAATATTTGTGAATGGATGGATTGTGAATGGATGATGAGATTATATTTGTATTGATTAGGTATCTAAACAGGAAAAATATATATTTTTTGAAAATATTAAAAAATATTTTTTTTGAAAAATTATTATTTGCGGCACTTTTCTTGCGTTGCAAATAATCAAATGTAACAAGATGAAGATTATTTACGACACCATAGAAATGTTGCAAAAAAAGATTATTTCCAATTTTATAAGAGCGTCGCCCTTAATGATTTATTAATGACTTTTTTGAATGGTAGCAAATATAAATTATTGGTGACGCAATTTTGGCGTTGCGAATAAATCGTTATCTGCGATGCTTATAATACGTCGTAATTGATATGTAATTAGCAACTCTTTGAAACCGTCGCAAATACTCTCTCCTATTGCCACGCTACAGCTTTTAGTGTAGCTAATTTTTCTGCGACCCCATTATTTGCGACCCCACTGCGACGCTAAGTTTTTTGCGTCGCAATTAATACTTATTGAGACGCTTTTTTTATTATTTGCGACGCTTTTTTGGCGTCGCAAAAGAGCGAAATTGTAGTAGTGGGGTGTCTCATGTTTCTCGAGAATTAGTATATATCATTTTATTTTTAATTATATTTAATAAAAATATAAATTTTAGTTTATTTTTATTTTTGGGGCTTGGGCTAAGCACAAGCATTTGTTACTAGTTAAATAATATGCTATTTCTGATAAATACCTGCAGATTAAATTATTCAAGGATAAGGTGTGTAAAATGATCTTTCATATAAAAATATTGAAAATATGGGCTAAAAAAGTATTCAGCATAATATCTCCATTTGAGTTCATGGACAACCAAATATCACAGTGACCCCTCTACGATTTTCAAGTACATCGATGATCATTATAATGATTACTAACACTAAATGTATCCTAGTATAATTCCCAACATTAAATTGGTCACACCGTGATTACAACCGTAGTAGGTCCAATCATGATTATCAACATTTAGTAAACCCTAATATGACTATCAACATTAGATGGGCTCCCTCTTGGCTACTAATATTAGGTGGGCTCACAACTTTCACATGAACTGGGTTCCATCACGAATATTAAATTATGTTTTTATAATTATTAGCTGGACATTATTAAACAGTGGCATTATGGGAATCAAAATTTGCTAAGTCGCACCATGTACCAACAGTAGATGTCTTATTTATTGAATATCATAATTAGGCGGGTCATTATAATTACTAACATCAAATGGGTCCCACAAAGATTTTAACATTATATATCCCTGAATAATATTAAGGCTATCCTTTAGCAAATATATATATATATATATATATATCAAGGCTATCCAACTAATCACTATTTGATGTTCAATCACAATCTCAAAAAATTTGATAAGTCCCAACATAATTAATTAACATCAAATGGATATTATCAGTTTTAATATTAAATGGTGCAATGATTTTCTAAAAACTAGATATCTCCTACAATGATCACCAACAATGAATAAAGTCTCATCAGAATTTATCATCAGTAGATGGGTCCTATTATTTTCTAGTACTAGATGAATCTCATTAGAATAATCTCCATCGGTCGACGCCACGGTTATTAGTAATTAATGGGTCCCGCAATGGGTCAATCACTCTTAAGCATTTTTCTTTTTCTAACTTTAGGCATGACATCTGATATAATCTCTATATTTATTGCCAAACACCATACTTTATGTTTCGCTGAAATTTACAAAATCGGCTAACACGACAATTAGCATAATATTATAATATAACCCTATTTCGTTTAGTAAAGATGAAATATGAAAATAATTAAGGATGCTGATATTATCTTCTGCGTGTACTCAGACACACCCTTAAACATGAATATGCTACGCATACACATAATACATATGTGAAGTATATTAGGGGATTTTACCAAAAAAATAACTTTAAGTGGCCACTTCACCAAGCATGGAACTTTCGCCAATACTGCACCAAACATGAAATTTGTACAGAATAAGTAACTTTTTTTACCTTTTTTTTTTTTTTTTATTTGTCACATTTAACCTTCATCTTCTGTGTTGAGGGTCGCAATTGACCTTGAGCAGGCATAACCTCTTCACCTTCTTAATTTTTCCTCGAGTGTTTGAGTATTTGATAAAAGGAAGAGATGACTGGAAAATCTAATCTAGTAAAATGCCAATGGGCCCTAAAAATGTTGTTGGTGGGTTGGTCAATTTAAAAAAGGTTCGGTCCCTAATAAATGTTGTCGATTGGTTGTGCATCATGTCAACTGCTGGTGCCTTGTTCTCTTCCTCCTCTGGTTTTTCTGTTGGTAGCATCTTTTATTTTAGGCCATTAGTATATTCTTATATGGGCATGATTTTTCCAGCCCAAATCACAAATGAGCGTGGATCTTAGCTTTTGAATTGTTCATCCACTCCATTCTTCCATTTTAACAAAATCTGTTTCACGTGATGTTGCACAAAATCATAGCATGCTAAAAATTTGGGTTTGAAATTGCAAGAGCTTTTTTCTGTAAGGATCCTCTATGAGAAATTTACCAAAAAAGTAACTTTAAGTGGTAGATCTTCAGTCATCTCTTTCTTTAATTGAAAACTCGAACACTCGAGCTCGAGGAAGAAGGAAGAATGAAGAAGATGAAGAGGTTATGCTTGCTCAGAGTGGAATGCAACCCTCACTTGTTATAACGAGGGTCGAAGTCGACCTTCAATACATAAAATGAAGGCCAAATGCGACCTCAAAAAAAATGTAAAAAAAAAAAAAAAATTTACTTTTTCTGTACGGATTCCCTGTTCGGTGCACTATAGGCTAAAGTTCTATATTTGGTGCAATGGCCATTTAAAGAAATTTTTTTGATAAAATCCTCAATATATTATTATGTTCCAACAATTTTAAAAAAAAAATTTTAGAAGTTTTTATTACAAGAGGAAACTACCGGAAAAACCCCCGTAGGACCCCTCAAGTCGGGAGACAACCCATTATCGCCTTCCACACGGGAGGGGTCCTAATGGGGCTTTTTTTTTTTTTTTTTTTTTTCATCGTTTTGTGACATGGTCGATATCGACTATCATCGCTAAAGTGTCATGTTAAAAAAAAAAAAAAAAAAAAAACTCAGCTTTCTCTAAAACCCAACCGATCTAACACAGATTTGTTTCGTTCCGTTTCAATCAGAGATGTCGAAGTGAAACGCTCGGCACCGGCGATTAGGGGTGAAAGTGGGTCGGGCCGTCCGTGGGCGGCTCGGCCCGAGCTCGGCTCGAAAGACAAAAGAGCCGAGCTAGGGCCTAGGAGGAGGCCCGTTTGCTTAAAAGGGCTGAGCTCGGGCTTGATGAAGCCCGGCTCGTAAGCCCTAGGGCCTACATATATTAATACACATATTATATATATATATATGTACACTATACAGTAGATAATACATATATGATATAACATAATCCATAAATCCTAAACCTTGGTTTTAATCCGATATAAATAATCCATAAACCATAAACACTAAACCCTAAGCATTAAATAATCCATAAACCCTAAACTTAAGCGCTAAACCTTAAACCCTAATTTTAATCCAATATAAATAATCCCTAAACCCTAAGCACTAAATAATCCATGAATCCTAAACCCTAAATCTATATTAACATTGACCCATATCATTATAAAACGGGTCAGGCTCACAAGTCGAGCCTAAGGCCTCAATCAAGCCGGGCTCGAGGGCCGGCCCTACGTAATAAGAGCCAAGCTCGAGCCAGGATTTTTTAGGCCCTCTTAAGCTCAGGCCGGGCTAGGGCCTACTAAAAAATACTAGGGCCGAGCCTAGGGTTGTCAAAGCCCGGCTCGGCCCGACCCACTTTCATCCCTACCGGCGATCTCGTATCGGCTGCCTTCTTTGCCTCCGTCTTCTTCTTATTCGTCCTCATCTTCACGTCCTCCAGCAACAGCGGTCGTTCTCTGGCGACGAGATGAGAGGGGGCAACAATGAGCGCAACAGAGCCTGACTCCTTTGTTTCTTCTTCTCTCCTTTGCGGTAGTCTGCTCCAGCGATGGGACGCCTGGATTCTCGATGATTCCTCTCCAAGTCCGACCTCTGCAACTAGGTCGGAAGCCAAACCACCAAACACAATTCCCTTTTCTGTGATTCAACTAAGGACCGACGATCCCCTTCTGTAGACCCTTTTCCGGATTACTACCCGTTGCGAAAAAAGCCAAAATTCCAAAATGGACCGACATCCTTACCCAGCTATGGATCTCACCCACCCAAAGATCAACGATCTCCTTTTACAAAAATGGACCGACGATCTCCTTCCGCCACGACAAATGGCCACTATCCCCAGCACCAATGCAACTAACCATGCCTTTGCTCTTTTTGGTTTTCAACCTATTGCTTTAGATAGATCATGGCCCATCTTCTGCAGATATGATTAAATTCGATCTTGAAGCTTTTTTTTTTCCTTAGCTCTCTCATGGTCGATATCGACCATCATTACTTAGCTATTGCACACGACAGAATGGTCGATATCGACCAAAACCACTTCCTCTTAATGGTCGTTATCGACCAATCTGTCAGTCAGATTTTTTTTTCCAACATCTAAATAAGAATACTACAAAATGGTCGATGTCGACCATTAGCAAAATGATTAAAAGAAAGACTGAAAAGGAACTTGAGACTCCCTCCCGTCTTCAATATGATATTGGATCCTTGTTGGTCCTATGGTTCCTACAAGGATTTTTCCCGTAGTTTCTTCTTTTTAAAAACTTATGAAAATTTCTGGAGAAATTAAAAAAAAATTCATTTTCTTATCACATGCGCGTAGAATACAAGTGGATAATGGCCCAGTGGGGCCCACCACTTGCTCCCAACTGCTGACCCCAAGGTCAAGCTTTGCTTATATATCTTAAAAAAAACTATAAGACCCATCAAAATTCATAAACCCTAGCTCTCCAGGGCCTCCACTTTCATTCTCTCCCAAAACCCTAGATTTTTCTGGTCAAGCCGCGGCCGGAGATCTCTACCGCTGAAACTCGAGGATCACATCCATGTAAGCCATTTTCTATTCCTGCAGGTTTCCCATTCTCAATGTTAAAACCCTAATCTCTGATTTGTCTGTCTCGTCCTCTTTCTCTCAATCTATCAATCTCTGGTTTCTCCTTTCTAGGAGATTGTTTTAAGTGGCATTAAAATGAATTGCATTGATGCGGTGACTATAGGAAAGAAAGTGGAATGCTTGGAGAAACCTGCTAATGGAAATGCTTTATGCTGTATGTTTTAATCGAATTGTGTGGCTTGAAACACTTTTCTCATTTACTATTTTGCGATCGTGCTTTCTGTTCGTTTTGAAACGAATGAAGTCATTGGATATTCGATTGTAAGTTGGAATGGTGGGATTGAATTTATAAATGTTGGTCCTCACTGATCAGAGCTATGCATCAGCCTGATGATGCCCAAGCCTTTCTTTTTTGGCCATTTTATGTAAAGCTTGTTTGGCTTTTTCCCATTTGGGGGTTTTTTTCCATGTAAAATTTTTAGGATTAGAATGTTGATTGGTAACTTGAAAGCATAATTAGTCGCTGGGGATAAAAAAGTTTGCACCCAGTATGTCGTGGGGGTATATTTTGTTTGGGCAGTTTAAAATGTGGTAAAATTTGGGTGGCTGCAAAAAGTTTAATATGGATATGTTTGGGTAAAAATTAGGCTTTGCCAAGGCGGGTGATCTTGTTTGGGATAGTGCTGCCTATGTTATTAGGACTTTTTAAGGACTGGTGGGAGTTCAGTCTGTTGATTCCGCCACTCGGGTGGGGTCTTCATGAAACTATGAGTCTGAACCTTAAACCTGAGTGTAGTGACAGGAGACTCGGATTGTGCTATTCACTGGGCTTCAGGTCTACTCAAAATCCTCACAATGAAGGGTATGGCCTTTCTTTGTTGTGGTGTGCCATGCCGGCTGGTGGAGGTGGTTGACAAGATCCAGGATATTTCTTTGTGTGGCTACTGTTTCCTTCACCATTGTGATTTGGAGCTAATGAGGTGGAAGATGCTTTTACTAAACAAGGGGTCAAGTGGAATTTTATGATCCTTGGAAATGCAGCTTAAATCCATCTTTGAGGGCCAGGCTTTGGTGCCTTTCTGTTGGCAGATTGTACATTTTGGATGCGTTTTTCTATTTTGAGGTTGACGTGTGGGCTGGTTGCCTTTTCCCCATGTCAGTATCATCATCATCAAAGCCTTGTCGCAACAATGTTCTAGGAAGCACGGACACCTCTCCGGGGCCGGAGTGTCCGTGTCCGACACGTGTCGGACACGGACACGCTCAGGACACGCTCCAACACGTGTCGGACACGCAAAAAAGAGTGTCCTGTTGATTTTTTAATGTTTTTTATTTCGGACACGTGTCAGACACGTTTGCATGTTTTGATTGGAAAAAAATAAAGTTAAAAGTTAAAAAAGAAAAGCAGAGGGGGGTTTTTGTAGAAAGACATAACGTAAAAAGAAGGGGCCAGCCCTAATAACACAATCAAAGTTCTTCTTGCCAGCGAAAGAGGAAATAAAAGCGGAAAAGAGAAAAAGAAGAAGAAGAAGAAGAAGAAGAACAGCCTGCCACATTCGAAGATCTTCCACCCATCGAAGATCTTCCAGCCAGCGAAATTTTATGCTGTGTTCTTCTTGCCAGTCTAAATTTTATGGAACTAAGGATATTTCATGTTTAATGATTATTAAGTACGTTTCAATTTTGTATTGCTATTTGATAATTTGATATGTTTGTTAGTTGGTACAGTGGTACTTGAATTTTTATTTATTTGATTGCTAAATTGATTACAAAGTTAAAATGATAGTATCTTTTAGTATATGATTAGATATATTATTATTATTATTATTATTATTAATTATTAACGTGTCCCCGACGTGTCCGTGTCCTACTTTTTTGAGAAATGTCGTGTCGGCGTGTCCGTGTCGTGTCGTGTCCGTGTCCCGTGTCCGTGCTTCTTAGACTATGTTGGGGTCAGCTACACGAATTATATTTCTCCATTTTGATCTATCTCAGAATTCATGTTTCGGTTGTGACAAAAATTTTTAGGCTGGCTGTCAACCTACCTAACGCAATCTTCCTCCTTCACCCGGGCTTGGGACCGGCAGTCAAAAAAAAAATTGGCGGAGTTCCTTTACCCTCCTCCTTTTCCCTATGTTAGTATAGCTCTCTTATATTGTATAGCTGACACTGCCAATTAATAAATCATTACCATTTGGAAAATCTCCTTTAAACCCCAAAAATAGCTCATAAAACCCCTCATTTTGATGGATGGACAAAAAGTTTGTTGTTATGCACTTATCCCCTTCATTTTTTTGTTTTTTTTTTTTTAAAAAGGGTACTTCAGCTAAAAGTTAGTTAAAACAGTCCATTGACTTTTGTTGCTTGTGGTTTTGGGGAGAGTAAACTCCATGGGGCCATATAGTTTGAAATGGATGAAATTAGAAAAAAGATGTGCAAGATGGATCAAAATCTCTGAGGAGATTTGCAATGTCATGAACCAGTATACCTTTCGTGAACACCCTTGTAAAAAGGGATCTCTTGTTAGATCTTTGCTTTGGAGATGTATTTCCTTTGTCATTACAAAATAAGAAACTGGATTGCGTACTTTTTCCATATTGTATATTTTATAGATTATAATAAGAACTGCACAACCATTCTAATGAAGGTATGAACAATAATACTGGAGAGTTATTGTTTTGGAACTTCACTTTCCTTGTTTGTTGAATCTGCCACATTTCTGTATTTGTTTATCAATAACAAACAACAATAATTATAATTGCAACCAATTTGAATCCTTGTTTGGTTGTTGGTATTGATGATGATGTGATGCTTTGTCGATCTTGCAACCGATGAGAGAATAATCATGTGCCTTTACCCACCAGAGATGGCATTAAAGTGTAAATGCCTTATTAACTTGAGGCATTTGTATGTTTAATCAACCCACATTATTAACACGATTTTCCTTACATCTTGAATGTGCTCCATTTCACTAAATAAATGATGTCTACACAGATGACACAGGTGACCTGTACTTGAAAGTGAAATACAAATTTGAATCTCCTGTCTTCTCAAGATCCTCCAGTTCGATCACTCTGCTATTGACTTGGTAGTGAGACTAAGATCATAAGTTTGAGTTGTGATTATATTATAATTGTGTATCTTGTCAGTTAACTACATTAATATGATTTTTATAACCTGATAATTATTAGACTTGTCAATTTGGATAGAACGTGTTGCTCCTCACATTGCTGATTCGCTGAAATTTGGTTTAGGATTCTCTAGTTCCAGTTTTCATTCCATAGTTTAAAATCAGTATATTAAATCCTCGTTGCTCATTGTTCTAACAACAACTCTTTGTTAATTATTAAAAAGGCCTATATAGTAGATCACCAATTTTGTTGCAGTGTTGACTTTTTTGAACTATTATGTATTACATATTTGCATTGACATTTAGTTTTTCATCTTTACAGTTTTGAGTTAATATGGATTTCAATAAAGTCCGAGGAATGCCAGGGGGTGGTGCAGGTTCTGGTTTGGTAAAGGTGGCTATTATTGGTGGGCTCGGTCTCTATGCTGCTGTTAATAGTTTCTACAATGTTGAGGGAGGCCATCGGGCTGTTGTCTTCAATCGTTTAGTTGGTGTTAAAAATGAGGTACATGTTACCCTTGCCAATTTATTTCAGCTTCTTCATGTCACTTGGTAAGCATGAAGATTGGATCCCTGAAGCTCACAATTCTTAACCTGATGCCATTACTCCTACTTTACTAGAGCAAATACTTACGGGCAGAAATAATGCTATTGTGTACATATGCTGCTGCTTGTAGTTTCTAGGAAAGCATCTTTGTGCCAGTTTACTGAAATCTCTTAACGACATGTGTCCTTTTGGAATCTAAGTTAAATGGATGTGGTTGAGTGTTAAAATTTAACATCGGTGAGATTCTGTTTGATTTGTATAAGATAACATTTCTGTAAATTTAGTAGTATTTTGTTTGAAAAAGATCATGTTTTTATATAGTTTTTTTTTTCGTTTTACCATATTTTTACATAATTTGTTGGTTATATACTTCCATTGATTTCTGCTTTCTATCATTGCAGTGGACAGTGTCTTATCTTTCCTATTTTGAATTTCTATAATGGGGAAAATCACAAAACTCCTAGTACATGTGAGTTTATATAAGCTCTTACTGGGAGTTTTACGTAAAATTGAGTGAAAGAAAACCATAAGTGTTTTGTCAAAATAGTTATATCTGACATGGATGGTTACTACCCCACTAAGAAACCATGATACATATAATGAAATGATGCCGCCTGTGTGAGGTGGACCACAAGCGGGGTCCATGGCTATCTATACCAAGCTCTCTCGAAGAAATAGATGTAGAACTCTTTCTTTATTTAAATGAAATAATCACTCTTCTTTTATTTCTAGAATTCTAGGTTTCCTTATTTCTTAATTTGAGGAGTCTTCGTCGATATCTTAGTGGCTAAAGTTTGATTTGATGGCTAATCGGCTGATGGCTAGGATTAATATTTGAGTTTTTTTTCTCCCTCAGTTATTTTAACAATGCAGGGTTGTCACTAATCTCAGATTTTGGGAATAAGACTTCTATTTCTAAGAGAATTTTGCTCTCATAGGGTGATGAGTAAACTAAGATCCATGTGAGGAGTATCTTCCCAAATTTGACTCTTTCCTCATTTTCTCCCTCAGTTATTTAAACAATGCAGGGTTGTCACTAATCTCAGATTTTGGGAATAAGACTTCTATTTCTAAGAGAATTTTGCTCTCATATAGGGTGATGAGTAAACTAAGATCCAAGTGAGGAGTATCTTCCCAAATTTGACTCTTTCCTCATTGACTCAATCAGCACAAGAGCACGATATCCTCCTCTCTTTGTATCTTGTCATAGCCTTGTGAATGAGCTATCAACAAGCTGAATTCAGGCCAAACCTATCTGGGCCTGCGTATCGTTCCAAAAAGGATCAATATGTTTGAGCCGGGGGATGGTCTGATACTGAATCTAGTCCCTGGTCTAAGCCTGCCTGATAAAGAAATATAGGATTGACTCCCTCCCCCTTTGTGGGAGTCTGGACCCCTACATGTGAGCAGAAGAAGGCCTCTGAGTTTCTGTTAAACGGCCCAATTATAAAACAGGCTCAAGCCTGTGGATGGCCCTTTTTCATTAAAGAGCTTTATAATACCATTCAAATAAACATATAAATAGTATATTACATAATTTTTTTTAGAAAAGTGTTATATACATATTTGCTAATGAATAAGCATGCATAATTTCATATGCATACTTATATATATTTAAATTATCAATAACTAGAATCAAATGGGGCTGGAGTCCATGCCTAAGTCTGGCCCAAAAAGGGTACCTGACCTGTAAGTCGGGGGTCCGGCCTTGGCCAGCTGACAATTCGAATCCTTAGTTATCAGACTCGGGTTCAGGTAAATTTGGGTGGGACTTGGGTCCATGATGTAAGACAGAACAAGGTCCTCACCCCTATCCTTGGATCAGACTAGATCCAAATCGATAATGATCTTGCCCAGTTTCACACAGAATATAATGGATTTTTTTCACAATAAAAACCAACTCATTAATTCATTTACTTCTAAACAAAACCTCCACAACGAGATTGGCACTAGTTGGCTTTCATGGGTGTTTATTATTAATTGAGAAACAAAACTTAGTCTCTTTCTAATCTTATCCCTAATTTAAGATTTTGTAATCTACCTACTTATTTCCAATTTTAAACACTCCTAAATGAACACACACACACACAAAAGGAGGTGACTGCACTCTATATAACAGGTAACAATTAAAGGGGCATGGCAATTTAGTTACCTCTAAGAAATTCACCCAAACGTGGGGTTTTGTGCATCCCATGAGATATTTTCCTTCACTCATAAGTTATCATGGACTCCGAATGAAGTCCTTTGCACCCTTAGTAACAATTAAAGAGCCATGACAATTTAGTTGCCTCCAAGAAATCCAACCGAACATGGGATTTTGTGTCCCCCATGAGATATTTCCCTTTCCATATGTTGTCATGGACTCCAAAAGAAGTCTTTTGCACCCTTAGTTTGCATCATTCTCTAGGTTTGGCAGAAACTCAACCTTCAGTTTGGAAACAATCTATCAGGAACAATTTAAGCCAGATAATAACATCATGTTGCAGCTACTTTTCCTTTAAGCCTTTCTCATCAGACATATATTGATGCAGGCTAGACCCATGGTCTGCCAACTAATTGGGCCCAGTCCACTAGCCCAATAGGACATCCATTTAGTTGGAGTTTTAATTAGTTAAGAGTCTTATTTAGAGAGTTGTTATTTATTTAGAAGTCATTAAAATTAGGAGTTTATTTTATTTGGATTGTAACCAAGTTTAGTTTCCTTTATTGTTTAGGAAAGCAAAGTCATATTAGGAAAGGGGATGTCCAACCCTTCCTATAAATATATAATCCCTCCATTAGGAGAATAGTTCAAGATTATTCAATAATAAAGATTGGTTTTGTTTGGTTTGTTCTTTCTCTTCAATAGAAGAATGTTATTGAGTTCCGAGAGGAATTCAGCTAATTCCCATATGCGGAGTTGGTCCTCACCTGAATCCGTCCCGGAATTGGCAAACTCTCTCGCAAGGCTTGTCTACACCCATTTCATCACCGCTTGCGTACCAGGTTGCATCATATATGCGACAAGATCTTCCATCCAATGATAGGATTTTCTTGTAACCACTTTACCATTGGTTTAATATAATATTCTGGGCTGATTCAACCATTGAATTCCACTTGGATTGCCATTTGTGACCACTGATGATAAATCAATCTTATTTAACTCGGATTTATAGATGTGACATTGGTTGATTGATTTGAGGTGCCCCACTGAGTGATTTGATTATATACAATTGTATGTACGGTCTTCCACAAATGAGTCCGTATTTGATGCAGTCTCAATTAATTGCAATTGCATTATTGAGGGCCCAAAAACTGACAAGCCAGAAAACTGCAAGGAAAAGTTTGAACAATGAACCCAGATTGACCACAGCAACTAACCTTAAATGCAGAAAATTCTCAATCCAAAGGAAATGAGGCAGCAATTGACCCAATGGAGAGTAGAAGTCCACTCAACTTTATTAATATTCTAGAAAAGAAACTGAAGTGCTTACTACAGTTGACCAAACCTGTATAAAGAAATTTCTAGTTACAGTTCTGAATCTCCCCTACTCATCAAAGATCTGCTTGCCTAAAATATTTGATCATTAGTTCTTGATTGTTGGGAAAAATTATCGAAGGAATAGAAAGAAACCCAACCTTTTGCTGACTGGAAACGTCCAGAACATCCCCAACGTTTCTGGTTGTGGGATCTATACATTTCACCCTTGGATGAAGTGGACCCTATTGGATTGAAGCCCACCCTTGGGTGACCCAAAGAGTACAGACTCTTAGTGGGTTTGGGCTCAGGCTGGCGCACTAAACTTGGTCCAAGCAGACATCATGTCTGCTGTTTCTGAAGTTTGCAGATTTTCTGTAAATTATAGAAGACCTCCCTGTTGTTTTGGGAAATTTGAAACGGCCATGTTGCAGTTTTATTGATCTTCAAAGGACAGTTTGGGCCTAATCTCTAATCTAAACCACTAAAATTTTGATCCAGCCCCTGCAGACCTTCTTGGTTCTCTCATACTGCCCCATGAATGCTTCGGGCATCACAATAATTTGATCTACCATCAATTCTTCATTAGTATTCATCATATTAATATCATGCTCTTCTATATTGGATTGCTAAATTACTTGGATATGGGCATGGTTGTGGTATCAAACTCATTTGTACTCAAAATCTTAGGTTATAGTGGCACCACAATTGATGGCCAATCATTAAATAATTCTTCCTATTAAGATATCACCTATTTGTGTTAATGATTAAAAATAATTTTTTTAATAATTTAAAACACCTGAGGACAACCAAGTCATGGAAACATGTATCTCATACCTGATATGATGTAGTATCCAACAGGCTTACTTCCAAGGGAGTTGATTAAAATAGATTTCTTGACAATTTAAAAACAACTTAGTCCTGGGCAACAGGTTTCGCATACCTGATATGTAGTAGCTGACAGGCTTACTTCCAAGGATAGGTCTAAAGTTTGGATTTTTCTTGAGGTCTTCCAAATGGAAAGGGAATCAAAGACAACTAGATGCTAAATACTTTTTAACCCCAGTAATTCTAGAACAAGTCAACTGGATTTTAAATACTTTTTAACCTCGATAATTCTAGTACCAGTCCCTTTTCAGTATATTTTGTTTTAGGACTTATTCTTTTCTATCAAAGTCAGCCAGTATTTGTTTTACTATTTTAATTGAATTTTGGTTGAGCCGTGGGGCCTTCGTGGAATCGGAACAGTAATTATGAAGAAAGAATGAAATATGAAAGTCATTTTCAAATAAAGAAAAAAAAAAAAAAAAAAAAACCAAAGCTATAAGCTACAAAATGAGTGTGGTGATTACGCTATTATTTATGTCCCACTCTTTTATTATTATGATTTATTATATTATTACCACTCTTATTATTATTATTATTATTATTATTCTGCTGAATTTGATATGTTTCATTCTTATCAACTGATATGGTTCATTTGTAGGTTTATCCTGAAGGAACACATTTGAGAATCCCTTGGTTTGAGAGGCCCGTGATCTATGATGTCCGTGCACGCCCCCATCTAGTGGAGAGCACATCTGGAAGTCATGATCTCCAAATGGTAAAGGTCTACTTTGCTTTATTAAGAGGAAGCTGGAATGATAAATTTTAGAGCGACTTTGCTTTAGTTTTCAACTAAGATGAAGTTGCAACAGCATTTTTAGTCTTTCACTTATGTTTAACAACGGTGCAACTTGAGTGTCAAATTGGGCATCGGGCCAATCCAAGACTGACTTGGATTGTGAATGCAGCCCAACTAAATAATCACGGCTGTAACATAATTTAAGCAGTAGAGAAACAATCTAGGAAAATATAATATAGACTCAGAACGACATCCCAACTTGAATATATCAATCAGAACATAATTTAAGTGTTAGAGAAGTCATCTAGGAAATTTTGGAAGATGGACTATTCCAATGGACTATGTCAAAGGTGCTCAACAAATCTTGCTCTATGATGCTGCAGGCTGACCAACAATCAAATCCCAACATATGAATTCTCCCACTTTTTGAATAAAAAACATTTACCCACTGCAGTCTCCAAAAGCAACTTCATCTTCTCTCTTCCTTTTTCATCTGGTTTCAATTATGTAAACAACAAGACAATAATCATAACAAACATCATCTTGTTATTTACATTAGATCTTGATGAATGGAAGTGTTTGCATATTATGAAAGCACCTAGGTGCGTTTTTGTTTCTTATTTATGATGTGATTACCTGGATATGTTAACCTATTTTAAGTTTTTAATATTTGTGTTCATGTGTATTTCATTATTTTTTTTCCTTTTCTAATTTTGTTTTGTTATGTTTTCTTATTTTATGTCATTGTCTGAACTTGCAAATTGCCACTGCATGGTTGCACGTGGCCATTGCATTATTCTACTCCCAATTTGTTTCCATGTTTAACTGAAAAGACGTTTGTTTTCTGTGCACTTATTGCTTGTCTTTTCTGAAAATTATGTTCTACACAGGTGAAGATTGGACTTCGAGTTCTTACACGTCCTGTGGCGGATCAGTTACCTACTATCTACAGAACCCTTGGAGAGAACTACAATGAAAGAGTCCTACCTTCAATCATTCATGAGACTCTGAAAGCTGTGGTAGCACAATACAATGCCAGTCAGTTGATCACTCAAAGAGAGGTAAGCATGGCATTTCTCTTTTGAAGTAAAAACCATAGCGAAAATAGTATATGAAGACCGCAATAGATATTTGTCAATACACAACATTAACTTTGGTGATACTTTGAACTTCAAAATATCTAGTTCATCGAACTGGTAAAAAAAATTATAATTGACCAAGGCTTAGGATTCTGTAGAACCAGGGTCCAGAGAACATGGTTCCTGTCATATAGATTCTTGATAATGCCCAGCGTGGATTGCAATGCCTTTCAAAATATACTACTCCCTGAATCGGAAGGACGCCCTCGATCAGTGCCCAATGAACACACAGTTGATGACATTTTACAGTAACAGTCTATATTCTTCACACCTTATAGAGTTGTAAAGAATCTGATTCTTTTTTGTAGGCCGTAAGCAGGGAAATACGGCAAATATTAACAGAACGGGCAGCGAATTTCAACATGGCATTGGATGATGTATCTATTACCAGCTTAACTTTTGGGAGGGAGTTCACAGCTGCTATTGAAGCTAAGCAAGTTGCCGCTCAAGAGGCCGAGCGGGCCAAGTTTGTGGTTGAAAAAGCAGAACAAGACAAGAGAAGTGCTGTCATCAGAGCACAGGTGAGTTAGAGTGATCCTGCACTTGCATTTTCATTTTTCTTTGTCCGGCTACACGACTTTCAGCTAGAAAAAAAAAAAAAGGGATAAAAACATTTGTCTTTGCCTTTGGCTTTCAGGGTGAGGCGAAGAGTGCACAGCTTATTGGTGATGCCATTGCAAATAATCCAGCATTTATCACATTAAGAAAAATTGAAGCTGCCAGAGAAATAGCACATACAATTGGAAATTCAGCTAATAAAGTGTTCTTGAGTTCAGATGGCCTGTTGCTCAATCTTCAGGAGATGAATTTGGAGAGCCCAAGCAGCCCAAAGATGTAAAAACGAATCCTTTTTTAAACTATCCTATCCTTTTTTATTACTTTTATCACCCAACAATTGGCTATAATAATAATGTTATCAAAAGACTGCCCTCAATCCATTCTTGGGCGGAGAACATAGTAATTTTCCCATTTATGCCTGATTTAGTTAACCGCCCCTCCTTCTGTCATTCAAAAATGAACCCCATCATTTTCAAGGGGACATGGTTGCCATCCAATAATGAATGATTGGCCTTGTTTTTCATATGAGAAATGGTGATTTTTTTTTCGACACAACTTAACATTTTGAATGTTTTCTGTTCTCATTTGTTTTAGATGTGAGCATAAAGCTCAGTAAATGTGCGGGTATTCTTCATCTATGTAAAGGATGGAAATTCTGTGGATTAGATGTTTTACTCGCATGAGTAAAATGATATGATCTATCATTTAGAAAACATGAAAACAAAAATGATATGATCTGTTTTGGTTTGCATTCGCGTCCACGGATTTTAAATCCACCAGCAATGGTAGGCAAAGTGGGTGATTTTCATCCATGGGACTCTTGGTCAATACCTTTAATCGGGGGAGGGTTGGGGGGGTTCCAGCTTTGTCGACATTCTCCGTAGGTGAAAAAACTGCTCACTGTTGTTAAAATATATCAAAGTGCAGAGGCTTAGTTGAATATTGTGGACCTCAAAAGGATGGAGACAAGTTTGGCTGGGAAGCACATTAGTGGGGGCACATGTAAGATCAGCAGCTGCATCATTTGAGCCAATCTAAGAGCAGCGCCATTGTTCTATAGCCTTTGGCTTGATTATTCTTATTTTGAAATGCTAATCAGTATTCTATCCATTGATTGTATAAACTGTACCACGTTCAACTGGGTGGACATGGTTAAATTGTAGGTAAATCTGGGTATGTGCCTAGTTATTGATTTTGTTGATGCTGTGTAAATCATGGCAACTGGGTCATTTGATGATGGGGATTTATGAATGTGGTTTGTTATCTCTCCATCCCAACAAAGACCAAGCTCAAGCCGTGAGAGGTTGGAAACAAATGCAAAAGGGTGTTGAGCTAGTCAATTTGTTTGGCATGATATTTTTGGGGGCTGCCGCCTCCTGACCTGGGGAGACTTCTGAAAACACAGCCTTTTTTAGATGATCATGTGGTCTAACCTTATGTTTCATTTCTAAATGGTCACTGCTCAGCATCCATTGAAGGTGTTGATATGATCTCAAATCAAGAAACAAAACCTAACCATTGAAGGTGTTGATATGATCTCAAATCAAGAAACAAAACCTAATAACAACACTACTCTCACAAGCAAAGTAAATTACAGGCATATTATTGAAAATGTTGATTAGACCTAGCGAGTCAAGAACAAATCATTAAAAAAAAAAAAAAAGTCAGGACATTGAATTTTTTTTTTTCTTTTTCTTATGGTGGTAGAACCATTAGCACTGCCAGCTCCTATAGCAAATGTTTAAATCACAATGGGAATGTTCCTATTAGCTGAAATACAACAGAGAAACTTAGAGGGGAAAGATGCTTCATTACACTGATGTTTGGGTACTACTTTGGATATGTTTTATCAATCCTGTTGCTATCAATTCTTTTCTTTTGGATGTTCTTGTCAGTATATCCCTCTTGTACTGATTTGTTTATCCTTTAATTCTATTTTACCATTAAAAACAAACAAACAAACAAGCAAACGATTCCAAATGAACTGAGTTTTTTTGGATTCTGAAATACCGTGTCTGCCATTGTCTGTCCGATCACATGCATCACTAAATGAATAAGCCAATTAAAATGTTTGTTTTGAAATTTGAGCGTAGTTGATGACACTGGGAAAATGAGATCGGGCCTGTTTGTTTGCATGGCAATTGAATACATAGAAACTTACGGTCAAATCAGCTTTCCCGTGGGATTATTAAAGAGGCGAGGGAGAGGTGAAGGTGTAATTAGGACCTTTACTAGGAATTGAATTCTTGAGTGATGTCCGGTGTCCATTTCCCTCCCTTGATTGATTTTTCATTAAAGGGTAGATAATTTGAAGGCCAATTTTGAAATTTCACCGTCCTTTCTTCAAGATTTAACCACTTTTAGATATAGAAGTATTGGGATTCCTATATATTTAATAGCATAGCATGAAACAAACAGGCCCTAATGGTGTATTTGTGTGACAAGAGGATTCTTCCATAGAGAAGAAAATTGTTTTTATTTTTTGTGCAGCCCACTATTATGTTGTTTGATGCAATACATCTTCCTTAATGAAATGGGGAAAAAATGAATTGATTTTCCTCAATAGATGATTTTGATTTCCAATGGAAGGAGTAGGAATGTAGGATTCTTCTCTCCCATGGAAACAGAAATCTCTAGGGAGCAGAATCCTCAGTGCATAAATAGGTTCTAAGGGCATGTTTATGTACGTATGCAGAAAAATAGTTCCGTGTTTCCTCTTCCACGGGAAAAGAACATTCCCAAACCCACCCCACCATAGGAAGAAGCATTTTTATGGATTGCGGAAAGTTTAGTTCAGTTTTTTACTTTTCCTTGTAGAAAAGAAGCCAAACCAAACGTATATTTTACTGCAGTGTGGAAAAGGCATTTCAATGGAAAACTGGCCGCACAAACGCATCCCAAGTGTATTTAAGACATTGCAAGTAGAATATTGTGGTACAGTGGAATAATCTAAAACTGATGCAAAAAGAGAAAACCTGCTATCGCACAACAGTTTCATTCTCACTATATAACTCAATACCTTGTCCGAAGAAAGGGAATCTTGGCAGACGCTGGCAGTACTCACACAAACTGAAGCTATACATGAAAATTCTTTAGCTTTGGAGGATTTATGTTAGTTCTTGTGAACAAACAAACTAAAAGAGGAAACCATGGGTGCAGCCATCCATGGATAACTATATGACTGAAAAATCTCCCTGATGGGGCAAATATCAATGCTTGAATCATTGTCCTGCAGATAGGCAGTAAAAAAATAATGTAAACCAAGCCAAATAATGGGTTTCTAGGATCTTCCAATCTTCTTTCTTCACGGTGCATGAGACATTCCATGTGTGATGTCCATCAGATCAGCAGTCTAGATCTTGAATCATGGGCTTCAAATGGACAAATTCAAAACCAGAAGGATAATATTCATATCCCCGGGCCAAGGATCATATAATTCCTCCTCCTGAAGGTACTGAAGTCCAGCTAGTAAACACAAGATGTGTGTGATACCTGGATGCTTGTATATTTTTATGGTACTGACATCACATCATCTCAATACTGATTCAGATTCCTTACTATTGCATGGATACTTGTAGAATACAGTTTAAACAGAGTATCACACATCATTAGTTCTTTCAATACTCAAATCCTAGCAATTTCGTCAAAGGAAAAAAAAAAAAAAACCTCAAGATTGGAGACTTGTACATGTAACCTCACTCAAGATTCCAAAATTATGGAATCAAACCTGTGTTCTTATGGGCATCACACCCACAGATCAAATTTTGAAGCCCGAGTTTCCGGTCAATGAAAAACTAAGGACTCTGGGATATAAGAAAGGACACAAAACAGCAGATTCAAGTAACATACAGTATTTACCCAAAAAAAGTTAATATACAGTGCCACCTTGAACATCATGTGAAATAGGAATCTATCAACACACCAAGATGGGTTGAGTTAATCCATAATACATCTGTTGCCCATCTCATCTCAATCCTAATGACAGCAACCAGAACTTGCAAGTATCCAACAAAGATAACTTACAGGGTGTAGGTTTTGGAATGGACGTTTGTTTGCTACAGCCTCCTATGTAAATAAGTAGTTCCCCTAAACCATTCCCATCAACTCTCCTTCAATGGCCTTCAGATTAAAAGGAATGGCTTCAAGAACATAAAGGTAGGGCAGCTTTCAAAAAAGATATATTGCAACAAACGCACGTATCCTTTTTAACATACAAAGAAAGAAATATGCAAAAGAAAATAAAATAAAATCGAAGAATGATAGAAAGACTTGGATTACACTGTAACCTGCAGCTATCCAAGTTGTTAGATGAGTGACTGGATTCTGTTCAGTGGCATGTATGTATGAAATGTGCCTGAAAATCAAACCAAAAGGATAATCCTACCCATTCAATTTGACGACTTTGAGGGAAGTTAATGGGCAGTAAGTGAATAAGTCAACCAAAGCTCTTGAGTGACTTTTCTTTTGTCCGAAAATATTCAGAAGGGTTAGAATTTAGAATTGTCCAATCAATGTGAGTAGATCATTCATCCATAGCAACTGCTAGATGATGAATGGATGAATTGTTGTACACCTATCCACATTGTGATTATTGATATAATTTAATTAAAAAAACGATGAGCACTTATCTCCAATAAAAAGCCTCAGCAGTTGCAGCGACAGCAGTTCCATGAAAAATGAAATGAAAATAAATTAATAAACATCTGAAAGCATTGACTTTAAAAGCCAACATAATAGCCAACCACTCAGGTAGCACAATGTTTGGCATGTCCCAGCAGGGGATGGTCCAAGGATGGAGTTTGTGATGGTTGCTCTGGTTTTGGCCTTGCCGCAGCTGCTTGTGCAATGGGCTAATGTCCCAAAAAATGGCAACATAATAACATCAGTCTGATTCAAGAAGGGCAAGCATTTTGAAGCAGATGTTTGTTGAGGACCCAGAGTGCTAATTATTGTATATCTTCTCCAAGAAATCATAGTTTACTTGGTTAAAAAAGGTCCACAATTTTAGAAGTCCCCTAAATATATATTAGAACCATGGGCTCAACTCCATAACTTCAGTCAAGAAGCAGAATGATTTTGCTACCTCACATATGTCAAGGTCACCACACAAAGGATACTCAGCCAATACTACAGTGAAAAGGATAGAAAACCCAGCTTAAATGTTAAGTAATTACATTCTTTTATGTATCTTCACTAAGGCCTTGGTTTGAATACAAATAGGCTTGGTCTCATATGACTCGTTTGATAGGAAAATGATTTAAACACCCATATGTTTAGCAGAAAAAAGCGACTTCTCTATTTCAAGTATTTGAATGTTTAAAAGGATGTTTTATGCTGTCCTATCCAAAAGTAGAAAGATGCATGCAGTGTTCGGCCAAAAGAATGAACCTTATCTTATAATATTCTCTATTAGCTGTATACAACTACAAGTTTACATTGGCAAAGGCAGACCTTACTGTGACAATGGAAATAAAATGGTGTGCTTAACATATATGATGATCCCAGTGTGAGAAGTGAGAGGACATTGCAGATTATAGATACCAACCAACCGAAGGATTCTCCAACCACAACCACAGTCCATATGCAACCACTCTATGCAAAAGCTCACAGAAAAAATAATCTTACTTCATTCTCAAGTCATCATCATGCTTTCTCCATCCCAACAGAGCTAGTGTTGGTCTCAAGTTTTTGGCATTTTGATGTAACAAGAATCATTGAGTTTTGAACACAGATCAAGAATCACATCGATGATGCACCAGTTCATAGATAAACAACAAATGATAGAACCAATTGGAGATAATTATCATTTCTAGTCAAATCAAATTCAGAGAGATGGACTATAACATGGTAGAAAGAAAATAAAATGAAGTCACTTACAAATCACTTGTCCAAAGTATTTGTTAGCAAATTGGAGACAAGAGGTAACAAATTCCCCTCTCCAATGAACCTACTCATTCTTCCAGGCATACAATAACAATGAGAAACCATGACCCTGTAATTGGGTTTCTCTGAAAATCTGTGAGCAAGACCAAGGCAATGGATAAGGGCCAGACAAATTCCCGCTGGCTGACCACAATTTCTCAGCTGAAAGGCTAGTCTTGAACATGAACACTGCACTCCCCACAGTTGTGCTGAAAAGCCAATTATAGACATCCCATAACACATCCACAGGGAGTCCATCCACCAAGATGGTCTCATTCCCTCGAAATTTCCATGTCAGGCGCTTCACCTGGATGACTATCTTCTTATCGATGCGGATCAAGAGGCATGGATCCTTCACACCTGCTGTTTCACACTCGACTGAAACATCATGAACCTGCCCATCATCCCAGAATTGGGCCTTCGTGTTATACACACGCTTCCCCGAAATCTGCTCCTTCTTGGATACAAATGCAGCATTTGAAGGTGGTGGCCTAGCGTTCGTCTTCCTGTAAGCCTCTTTGCTCAAATTGCCGAGCAAGAGAGCCATTTCGCGATCGAAAACGACTGCCAAATAGAAATCCTCCAATGGCTCAGGCCCGGATCCAAATTTTGCAATTGACAAGTCCCAAAAAATGTGGACTTTTCTACTGTCTACCTCCAAACTTTTAGACCCTTTTTTCTTAGAGAACAACCAGGGCTTTATATCTACTTTACAGAGGCAGTGGTTGGTAGAATCGTCTATCCCAACACAAAGACCCTGACCCATCAGATTCTTGCTCCATGTAATCGTAATCAAACACGATCGACCACCTAGTCTACTCTGATAAACACATGTAACCAAGTTCTGAGCACTCCTGCTTGCCCCAGATGAAGAATCTACAACTTGGACTCCATTCTCTCCAAAGCAAGAAGGGAAATCCCTCATCCTGATCATAAAGATCCAATCTTCTCTCCTTTTTCTCTTCTTTGTTAGGTAAAAATCTAATCTTTATTTCACAACCGGCCTAAAATTAAAAAACCCAAATGAAATAAACCATCAAATATGATTTTTCCTACCTGATTCATTGAAGAACTCGATGACCCATCTTCCAGAATGCTGCAGAGAACTGTTTCTGTAAGGCTCCGGAAAATTTGAAACTTGGGTTTCTTTCATACCCAAGAACCCAATACAAAAGTACTTGAGAGAAAGGACAAAGACCTCCCAAAACAGAGACAATTTTAAGGAATGTAAGCAGCGGTAAAAATGCAAAGAAGCTGACAAACAGGCTCCAGTGACCTGTCAATTGCCGGTTAGAAAGCATAGATATAGGGATGATGGAGAGAGAGAGAGACAGCAGATTCATCTAAAGTAGGATATGGAAAATGGGTCATATAGCAAATACCCATTTGCTCAAAAGGCAAGAAAAAGCATCTAGGCATCAGTCCTCCTGTCATAAAGACCTTTCCTTTTAATTCCATACAAAACTGGCTTCTTGCATTAAAGAGCTGAGGAAAAAAACAAAGATATGGTGACAACTTTCACACAAAGGACTACTCAATATAGATTCTCCTTAAACAGGTTTTTGGGGTTTGTAAAGAAGAAAGAAATCCATGGGTTCAATGGAATATAAATGGCAATTGGTGAAAGACAATACTGGTTGGGTTTGGATTGGATCAGAGGCTGTAAATGCAGGACACGAGGTGACATTAAATGGTTAAAAGTACTGTCATTTGTTTAATCTCAATCTTGACCATCCAAAGTAATGAAACCCCATTAAAAAAATACTTGGGGTTGGGAACTTGGAATGCTTATCATTTTCATGTTTAATTAAAGAATTGATCATGTATATATCAATCAGGATACACCACCAAGTTGGGTATATCTCCAACAGGTATCCAAATTCCAAAGTGGGGTGCGCTTTGGTCAAATTCACACCAATGGATAAATTTCTAAACTTCTCTTAGTTGTATGACACTACTTCGATTGATGTAATATTTGGATGTGATTTCAATCATTGGAGAGGGATTTATCTAACATAAATTGAGTAAGATAGGCCCCATAGTAGAGACTACCTTTGGAATTTGATAAACTGATCATCTCTCCTTAATGAAGCCAAAAGTAAAATGTTTACCAAATTACTAATTGGTATCAATCTTATAAAAAGCATCATAGTCTTGTCCAAATGATGTTGGGTCGGCTACATGGATTTTGTTTCTCCATATAGATCTATCTTGAGCCAAATTATTAAATAAGTTGCGCATTTTCAAATTTACTTTTACTACCTCTATCCATGTCTTCTTCAGCCTACCACTTCTCATTGGTGGGCCGTCAACCTATATAGCCAAACATTTTCTTACCAACGCCTTTGCCAACCTACATTGGACATGTTAAAAGTTATTTCGAACCGGTTTATCTAATTTTTTCTCCTATTGACGATACCCATAAATGCTCTCTAAAGCTTTCATTTCTAATTTTATCTTTCCTAGTTTTACCACACATCGACCTCAACATTCTCATATCTACTACATCCTATTGTGTGCATATGTAGCTTTTTGAGTGACCAACATTTTGCTCCATAGGTGGTAGTTGATCTAATCGTTGTCCTATAAAAATCTTTCTTAAATCTTGTTAGCATTCGTCGGTCACAAAGTACTTCAAAAGCAAGTCTCTATTTCAACTATTCCGCTTTTATCGTATGCAGGGCATCATCATCAATCTCTCAATCCTAACTAATTAACGGAATAGATATGTTTGCGGTATCTCATAGGCTTTAATTCTCATGGTAGCTTCAGTTCTTTGTATATTTGCAATACATATATTCTATTTTTGTACGGCCCATATAACAAATATTTAACAATTTACTAATTGATATCAATCTGATAGTTTGATTATTGGATAAAACACTAATTCATCAACTTTTTTTATTTTTCATTGTTATGAATTTCTCGACATCCAAAGGATTGGGGAACAGGATTGAGAGAGTGAGGCCCCAGATCATATGATCAATCCAACTCAGGCCCACCGCCTCTGCACCCCCAACTCCCCCCGAACTAGCAGTCTGTATCCAAATGAAAAAAATTAAAAGGTTAAGATTGTCAAATGGGACTGATTTTTTCACAGAACCATCATTGAGAAAGAGGGCTTGCATCAATCCAGGTTCAGGTACTGATCCTCACATGCTGTCAATATGCAAGTACTTGTAGGAGGTCCCTCGGCAGATCACGTACTCAAAGGATTGTATAGTTATCAGGGGCGTGTAGTCGGGAGTCCCTCAAAGTATGACTTTATTGCAGAAGAAGGTCATGCAAAAGAAAGTCATGCATCCAAATGTCCTCTAATACATTCACATACTTAATATGTCTAATTTACCATTTCTTTAAATCATATCCCATGATTAGTGGGATATCTCATTAATAATGGTCAACTACCATTTAATTGGCTACGATCAATGGAATCTCATTAATGAGATTTTCAAATAAATTCTAAAAACACACAAATAAATTTCAAAATAACGCAAATAAATTTTAAGAAATGCAATAATTTCAACAAACGCAATAAATTTTCAAAAAAGCAATAAATTTCAAAAGAACGCAGATAAATTTAAAAAGACGCAAATAAATTTCAAAAGATCTAAATAAATTTCAAAAAATATAAATAAACTTCAAAAGATGAAAATCAATTTCAAAAGATCCAGATAAGTTTCAAAAAAATGTAAATAAATTTTAAAATACTCAAATAAATTTCAAAAGACGTAAATAAATTAAAAAAAATGCAAATACATTTGCAAAAACTAAGATATCCCAATTTTCCAAATTAGCGAAAAATCTGGCATAAATTCAAGTATTTTTGTCAAAAACTCAGTTAAATTTATTTTAAAAAATAAAAATAAATTTCAAAAGACACAAATAAAATTCAAAAACACAAATAGATCTAAGAAAATACAAATAAATTTGCCAAAAACACAGAAAGATTCGTTCAAAAACTCGGTTAAAAACTTTTAAATGGAGATAATTTTGTCAGAAACTCACCTATATTTTTCAAAAACTCAAATGAATTTGCCAAAAACTTAAATAGATTTGTTTAGAACTCCAATAAATTTATTCCAGAACTTAGATAAATAGCCAAAAAGCATATAAATTTTTCCAAAACTTGGATAAATTTGTGCAAAACTCAAATAAATTTGACAAAAAAAAAAAAAAAAACTTAGATAAATTTGACCACAGGGTGCTTGAAACCATGAAAAGACAAATCCCCACATCTCGTCGCTTCCACAAAAGAACATCGGCAATTGCTACAACGGAGATTTGAAAGAATTAGTCGAGGCGAGGGTCAAGTCAGGTCAGAATAGACCTGGAACAACCCACTCAAGACCTCCTTCTTCTTCTTCGTGATTTGTTCTACAACCAGAACCTATGGAGGCAACTGCTGCCTTCATTCTTCCTCTTCGGTGATGGCACAACACAAGCGGAACGGCGGTAGGCGGCGGCGGCGGCGATGCCAACCAATAACGGTGAATGCGATAGCGGTGGAGATGTGGGTTTTTCGTTCGGTCCAGTGACATTTTCTGTAACAAAAACCGGGACTTAGAGGCAACTTCTATAGCAGTCTTCTTCTTCCACGTGGCGATGGCAAGGCGACGAGCGGCGGCGTCGCTTCTTCTCCTGCAACGCCCAGATCACCACCAAATCCTCTAATTTCCCTTCTCTGATCGGTCTGCTGCAACAGACCCGATCCTCTGCTCTTCTGCAATTCCGATCCTAGACAGCGTTGGAACTTCTCTGCAACTTCGAATTTCTGCCGGTAACCGATCAATGTGGCCCACCCAAGATCGGCGCAGTCAAATCAGCTATAGCAAACAGACTAATAAAGGGTTTTGTTACAGAACCCAGAACCTATAACTTGAAGAAGAAGAAAAGGGCTCTAGCTAGGTTATGTCCATGTCCGGATTGAAGAAGAAGAATAAGGAGAATGGAATATTTAAAATTTTAAATTTTAAAATTTTATGCCTAATTAGTTAAAAGGGCAAATTAGTCATGAAAATATATAAGGTGGCTTATCTATAGACCTCTCGCCATGACGTGGCGTATCTAGGGATTTCTCGCCGAAATATGTCAAGCTGCATGGACTACAAGCCTTAGAGGAAAAGTTGATGGAGACCTATATGAGGGACCTTTCGCTAAGTTACTCTAGTTATTAATGTCAAATCAGTACTGATCAATGGTTATCCAGAAAGAAATGATCCACCATAGGCCAAATCTATTGTTCATATGCTTCAAATCAGGCTTCTCTACAGAGTTGATACTATTTACTGATTGGTACATGACTCTTGTGTAGATTGGTACATGACTCTTGTGTAGAGTCATTTCACAAGTCATTTCACAAGGAATGTTGAATAGGTTGGTGTGTTTTTTTTTCCTTTTGTTTCCTTTTGTTTAATTGAATCTGAGCTAATGTTGTTTCAGTGTTCTACTTTTGTAGAGGGGTCCGTCTTAGCCAAAGAGACTATTGGAGGACTGGTTTGATATTCTATAAAATTTGTAGCCTTTAGACACCCATTGATTGTATATTTCTTGTGCACATCGCTACCAATAGTATATAAATATTGCATATTCTGATCATATTTAGAACATATAGCTTGTATTGTGATGGATACTGTATGAAACTTAGGGATATAATTTCGCATATTCTTCTAAGTCCACTGTAGGTTTAAAGCTTTTGTAGATTACAGATTCTATAAAAGAAAGTAAATAATGATGAAAAGGTGCCCTTTAGGTATTAAATTGGTGCATATTTAACAACAAATATTGGTGGGGTTGGAAGCTTGATGTTTCAAAATTGGGCTTAAGCTTGTTAGTTCACATAGAATACAAAGGAGTGGAAAATATAGGAATTTATGGTCACATGAACTCTACAAAATGATTATTAAAGAGATGAGAGGCGAGGATATGCAACCCTCACTTCTTTTAGGATTTGAATTATTAGAAGTTGAGTTTTTATTTTTCACCTTTCTTGATTCATTTTCCACTGATAATTTGATGGGCATTTTGAGAATTCATGTTTGTTTCTTTAATTTTAACCGCTTTTGAAAATTGAAGTCCTAGAATTCCTATTTATTCAATTACATGTAATAAACAGACCCTTCAAGGGCCATGTTAAGAAGAAAAAATAAATTTGGGCTTTGAAGTAAGCTTAAAATCTGTCTCTCTAGTAGTACTTCTGTGAGATGTAAGTAGTGCAAAAAGTGCAAAGCTGCCATGCAATGAAGGCACCTATACACCTTTTTAACCTTTTGCCTTTTATTTCCTAACGCGCTTATGAGTACCCATCATTCCTTTCTTCAATTTTCCTTGGGCCTGCAACCAAACACTATCAACGCATCCATTCCATGTCCCTTTCATCATAGAAGTAGAAGAAGGTGGAATGAGGGTTTGAATGAGATTTCCTTCACCCTTTCCCATCCAATACCAGGTCATGGTCATGGTCATGGTGGGCCCATGGCTTATATGATGATAATGATAATTCATGGAAAATATCATGGATTTTAAAACATCTTAAAATGATAAGAATTACATAAATCTCAGGGCGCATTTGCGTGACAAAAGTATTCTACAATAGAGAGGATAATTATTCTTATTTTCCATACAACATACCAAATCTCTTCCCTTCATATGATGCGACATTTCCCATGCAACAAGGGGGAAAGGGAAATTGAATTTCCTCAGTAGAGAGAATTCCAATTTCCTATTGGAGTGTGGGGGAACATGGCCCCTCCAGAAAGTTTGGAAAACCCTATATGCAAGATTTTATGGTCTTTTTAACGTCGTCCCTCCCAATATCTTTTTTTCTTCTTTACAGAGGCACCCTCAAGGAAATTTTTTTGATTCCGCACTGATCTTGGGTATCTCTCTCTCTCTTAGAAACGGAAATCCAGAATCCTCTCCATACGCAAACAAATCTAACACGAGTAAAGGTTTTAGGTAAATATCCTAAAAGGTACACAGGTACATGTTAAAGTTATGGGGTACCCATGTATTACTCTAAAATAGTAAAAGCCAACTTTTAAGTGGAGTGATCATAGACATGAAATGGTAAATCCTAATCAACAGTATTACCTTATATTATATGGAAGAAAGCATGTGAAAGACTGATAACTATACTGGTATAAGAAGATAAAAAAGCTTGTATGAGAAAAAGTAATGAAAGATGGGTGCTTTTTCTTTTTAGGGTTTATTTTTTTTATATTTTGGCTTACTTACATAGCTAGACAATACCCCTATCAAGCCACAACAAACTCAACTCATGTCACAGATAACACTCATGTCATTGTCTTCCTCGTACAAGAGACCTCATGATACCCAACAAATATGTTCACATGATGCTTAAATTGCTTCTCTATCAATCCTCCTTTTTAACACTCAACTCAACCACCATAATCACTAGTGTTGAGTTAATCACACCATGGCTACTGTTACTATTTCTCTGACAAGGCCTCACTCAACTCCTTTTGTCTTTCTTTACCAAAACCTCATATTCCTGAGGAAAAGGAAATCCCAACATCAAGACCCACATGAGATCTCCCACATTGATTTCACATCCCAGAAAAAAAAAAAAAAAAGGTGAGGGTTGTAAATGGGTCTGACCCAAAATAATTGAGCCTGGTGGGACCCTAATACTATGACTGCTGAATTCGACCCAGACTCGACGAAAATGGGTCCAGGTCGTTGGTGACTGGACTTGGGCAGAGACCCAGATATCTGGATCTGATTTTAACATATATGGGTTGGGTTGGTCTGTACCAAAACAAGAGCCCTGTTTTATATATATTGTGGTTCCAGAAAGTAGAGAGGCTTCTTCCCACGTGAAACTGTGATCACAAAGCTGCATGTTCTGTGATACCCTGTCAAGAGGCCTTGGCACTGACCCACTTCCATCAGATTTCTACAAAGGCTGTGTTCGGATGTACAGTTGACTGGGATCATGATTTGTGACAGTTGAGTTCAACAAAGTCGGATTTTCTGAGTTGGGTAGGTCTCACTTTATTTAGACCAACTTACTAACCCATGTTCTGTTTCATTCACCGTCAAAAGTTGCAGCTAAGCATGATTAGCATAAATACATAAGTCATGAGCTGATTTGAGGACTTACAACAATAATGAAGAAAAATATGCAATTGCATGATCATCACAAACAAGTCAATTGAACATCCAAACACATAAGATTGGAATTGGATCTCCTGTTTTCCTCCCTCCCTTCTATGGTGAAAGCAGAATTCTGTTACTTGACGCGTCCTCACTTATATTCGTTTAAAGCTTGACCTGGTATCCTCACTAATCTTACTTCTTATGGATTCTAAGTTTTTTTATCTTTCCATTCAATTTTGTTAGTTTTCTTTCAATCACAGTTGCCTAAGTTGATTGATTTCTCCCTGCCACATTACCATTTCCATCATTGAGACCCATCTAAGTCTGGCATCTTACTCTGTGACCATATTGTTTCAGTCAAACTTATCAAACTTTCTCTAGGCATAAATATGGTGTCATGGACTTCTTCTTTTTTTTCATTTGACAATCTCATTTTGCTTGACATGGGCAAATATGATGGTGTATAGCCCATGTAACCATCTATATTTCTGACCATTACACATGACAAACCTGCCTTATCTATTTTTATCTGATTGATGGAATCCGCATGGTAATGCTCTATTCTTGGCAATTAATTGAAAAAATGGCCCATGATCAAGATGATTGATTGAAATTTCCAGGAAAAAAAGGTGATTGTGAGAGAGTATCACATTAATAGAGGTATTAATTTTTTAAAAATAAGGAAGATAGTTCCATGTATCATCAAAGTTTTATTTGCAAGATTCCCTAAGCAAAATACCAACATATTTTCAATGTTTTTGCAAACGGTGCCTATCAGTATCAGATAATGGTGTTCAAACTGGTATCTGTTAAGACATACTTTGAAAACGGGGATACTTTAATGGTCATGAATGAAATTTCCATAAATTTAAATTATTATCAAATTCACAAATCACACTAATCTCACTTAGTTCTCAATAGTCAAGTCCTATATATAAATCCAATAGTGATGCCTACCTAAATTCTAAGCAATTCAAAAGACTTCACCCCTATGTATCATGCTAATCCATTTTTCACTCCAATCAGACTCGACCCCACCCTGAGATTGATCACCAATACAACATGAAAATTAACTATGGTTTTTATTTTAACTGTCTATTTTACATACAAATCAATCTGATTTTAGGCCCAACTTTGATTGAAGTAAATATTGCCCAGTGTTATGTGCGTGTGTAAGTGATTTGGGTTTTAGATATAAATGCTGATGATGGACTAATAGCATGGCACAAATGAATTAACTTGTCGAACTCGAACTGTGAATAAGATGAATTGAGAAGTGAACCAAATGAACCTACTCCATTGAACTTCCCGATCAAGCTATATCTTGAATTACGAATTGCAAGCTCTAATGCAAATTAATCTAATCATGAACTAGGTAATTATGATCTCACCAAACTCACTTTAACAAATATGCAGATTGTTAAAGCAATATTAGCAATGTGACCAACCTTAGATAGAAAAAATGACAGGACCACGAAACATAGACTTCAATTATTTATGATATCATTGCTGGCATGTCTTTGGCTACACTCAAAGACTACACACCACATGAATTACATTGTGTAGAAGCTTTTCACTTATTATGAACTTTCTACTGTTGCATTCATTGTACTTGGTATCTTCTCCTGTAGCGAGTTGAGCCAGTAGCAAAGCTGTTAATCAAGCAAAAACATGGATGGACAAGGAACTGCAAAAACAAACCCTCTGACCGTTCCCAAGAATGAAAAACTCGCGGCAATTCATTAATCAAATATGAATCTGGTCTTCTCATTACAGAATAATTGGAGAAATTGCAGGACATCAGAATTATAAAGTCGAATGTGAACAGAAGGATAGAAAAACAAGTACCAACGTGGGATTGCCAATGTGAGAAATGCGGCGACTTAATTCCATTTAGTTAACTGAAGTTGGAAGTACGAGGGAGATCAGAAAAGAATGTGAAGGTTACAAGAAAATTTTCAGTTCCTAAACATGGGAGCTGGCCACACTGATGCAGCCAGGGGTCAAAATGGTGACCCTTAACTGCAACTTGATTACCTCTCGTCTCAGGACTGATCTAGCCAAGATTCACGCACCAATATCAGCAAAACAACATTGATTGAATGAAAATATATAACGGGTTAGCGGTTCAAGCCCGAAAATGGAAATCAACACAACCTATGCAATACCAGCACAAAAGCATTAGCCGTACCATAATATTTCAGGATACTAGTCATGGTTCACGAGGGCAGGATAGAAACATAACATGTTCCCTCGCATGAAAGCCCGCCCAGGTGCGATTTTAAGCATTCATAACATGCACCAAAATGACCCAATAAGCCATAGTAAAGTCTAAAAGGCTACACATTTCCTCCGTGTGATTACTCGCGATCCAGTCTGTTGGGACAGTTCTTTGAAAATATCATCTGAATCCACTCCAATCCAAAATAATATATCACAAAGAAAAACATATCTGTGATGAAATTATTACCTATATGACTCATCATCAAACTATCAATTGGAGCAGTCGTTGTAGTTTCACTGAAGCCATCATGAACAAAATACAGATCTTTTCTAATGAACAAAATTACAGATGTTGCTTCAACATATCAACACAAGTAAACTGGCTATTTCTTGGGCTTATATCGACTACTTCTCTACAAGCATCATATGCATCAATAGTTTTTCTCCCCCACTTTTTGGTAAGATGACCCAATATGTTATGATAGCAAAGGCACATTTAAGTGCATGAGTTAAAAATTCCAAAACATATACAGTGTTGATTTCGCCTACTAGAAAATGTCCCACTTTTTGACTCCTCCATCATGCAGCAAGCGTATTCAATGGTGGTTTAGGCAGCTACATTAGTTTCCAAAATTAAAGCACAGGTTAAGTTGGAAGGATGATACACCATTCAAAAGTGACTATGCAAAAAGTCTGCGTCTTGATTGAAACCACCTTCTCGGACATCCAAAATAGTCACACTCTTGACTCCCACCATTATGCAGCAATGGAACTCGGTGGTGGAGAAGGCAGGCATCTGCTTGACATATTTAAAGCACCGGTTCAGTTGGGATGATAAACTATTCAAAGAAACCTACCAAAAAATTAGGAAAAGAGAGAGTGGCATAGTAAACCATCCAAGTATAAATTTTGTTTCCCTACATTAGATTTTTTATTGAGTAAAATATTCTTAGAACTAATGAAGGTCTGGTTGATTTTATGGGATGAAGGTATAAGAAAGAAGAGAGCTTGAGAATCATATGTGGGAGGGGTTTCCACTAGATATAAAAGATAAGTAAAAACACAGGTAGAGAATCTCCAAAATTTTGGTCACCAAGACCTAAATGCAATTGGTCGACCACCACCTCTATTTTGTGGGGCTTGTTCCCAAGCCTGATAAAGGGCTTTGATTTACTTAACAAAAAGGATAAAAAGAACACACTGTTATTTTTATTTTTTAATAAGTACCTTTTTAGTAACAACTTGCTATACTAATCCAAAAAATACATTAATGATTAAGAATAGGGCCCACCTATAGTCAATCAAACCCCCTCACACCGGCCGTGTGTTGGCATTGCCCAAAATTGATTTCAATCAGAGTTGGTTATGTTGCAGGATTGAGTCCCCTTTAAGCTTACACCAGTGGTTTTTAATCAGACCTCATCCGAAACCTTGCCACCCCGCCCAGATCGCGTGATTGGTGGAAGAATTCCCAAGTGGTTCTCACAAAGAAGACTGCAACTTACCATGTCTACATCAAGCCTGAAGCAAATAGATCATGGAAGTCATACTGTTTTCCATTTATTGTAACACTATTGGCACCTTATTGAGTATGATCCTATTTCCTTGAGGTAAAATAGAAAGCGGTATATCCTTTTGAATTCTATTGTTGGGAGCTCAAGACCGTTTACCATCAAAGACAGTAGAAAACAGCAACTCAAGACAGACACATACCTAGTATGCTAACATATATAATAGCTTCTTCACCCAAGTAAAACAGAAAAAGTCAGAAGCATTTATTAGTTATTTTCATCCATGCCTATCATTACACAGTTTTAGAAGATAGATTTGTTTCTGCTCAGGTGAATTCATAGAACTAGCAGTTTATTAGCCCATACCTCCCTATTTTATCTTCTTTTGCACAGTAGAGAGGTCTAAAGTCGACCCATGCATCTTTGCTAACGCTTCCACACACCACCCATGTGCGTCATCTACAATGGGCATCCTAACTTCAATAGGAGGCACTAGAGGGCCCTGATTTCCAGGCAAAAAAACACCTGCCAACACTCTCAACACGTTTGAAGCATCAATGTCCATGCAAACACTGATCTCTGCAGTTCCTTTAGATGCTGGTGGAATCCCAGCAATCTTAAAGTAGCCTAAGAGATGATTCTCTTCCACCCGCTTCCCTTCGCCTTCATAAACAGCTATGAGAGCCTCAGTCTGATTGTCATGAGCAGTTGTGAAAAGCATGTCTTTCCTTGCCGGTATTGCTGTGTTCCTTTGTATTATTGGAACAAATCCATCACCATCAGCACGAAGGCCAAGGTTCATAGGAGTGGCTTGTATGGTTAACAAGTCCAAACTCCCAGATGGGTCACTGATTCCTGAAGCCACAGCTCCTTCCAATGCCGCACCAGAAACTGCAGCCTCTAGTGGATTCATCCCATTATAGCTGCCCTGCTTTCTACACAAGTGAAGAACCAGGCTTCTGATCTTGGGAATGTTTGAACATCCGCCAACTAGTATAACATCACTTATGTCTTCCACATCTGCTTTTGCATCATATAAGCACTGGTTTATCAGGCTTTCACATTTTTCAAATACCTTACTGTTTGCCCTCTCAAATTCCTCCTGAGTCATGGTTCTACAGACTTTTACTCCGTTACCCAAATCAACATCAATTTCAACACTGGCCTGAGAAGAAAGTCTGTGAATCGCATCTTGGGCGACAATCCTTAGCAAGCCCATTGCTTTGATCTCTGACAAACCATGGGTTGAATAAAGGCTGTCCAAATTCGGCACGAGATGGTGCATTATGTTTTGGAGCATGTCCTCCCCACCTAGAGTGCTGCCTGATAATGCTTTGATTTGTGAAACTCCTCCAGCTGTAGCAATTATAGCCACATCGGAGTACCCTGCACCCATATTAAAAATAAGGGCAATCTTCTCCATCCCACTTCCCACATTCTCATGTATGGTCTGCTGCTGTTGCTGCTGTGCATATAGGAGTGCCACAGCTGTTGGTTCTGGCATCAGCCTCAGTACATGTAAGCCAGCCATAGCACAGGCTCGCTCGATTCGCGTCTGTTGAAATCGGCTGAAAGAGACTGGAACTGTAAGGACAACATTACGCACAGCACGCTTCAGCTGGACCTCAGCCATGGCTCTTAACTCCACAAGAAAGATTGCGAGGACTTCTTCAGGGGTAGTGGATCTCCAGACATTGTTTACTAAAGCTGCAATAAATGGTCGAACACCAATGCCCAATGTCTGTACCAAGAAAGGAACGGTTTTGCTAGCATGGACTACCGGGTCTGTATCCATCCTACCAACTAAGCGTTTTATGTTGAAGACGGCACGTCCTGAGAAAATTTCATTCTCGTCATTACCCAGCGCCTGACTTACTCCTCCCGAAGGCATTTCATCTTTAAAGATGACATATGATCGCATCAACTTCTGATCTCTGGTGTTTTTAAGCAGTTCCACACGTGATCCATTCCACATAGCGACACTGCACTGTGAAGTTCCAATATCGATTCCAATTGCAAGCTCGGGGAAAGTAGGTAGCTGCTTCTCACCACTAGTTGTTTCACTGTCAGATGCCACAGTGTATGCTGCTTCAGCCATTTCTGCAGAAGGTGTACATTATTGGAAAGTGAACAAAAAATTCTACTTTCATGTTCATGAAGACAGGACTCCATAACATCCATCAAAACTTTCATAGGTCTACCAACATATAGCACATCACAAATCTTTCATCTAATCATAAGAGAACAACATTGTTTTAAAAATATATACATATGGTTCCTATTGAAGGTGGGCCTTGGTGCAATGGTAAGGTATCTCCATTGCAACCTGGGCATAATGAGTTTGAAACGTGGAAACAGCACTGCAGGAGCCTTGAGAGCACTCCCTAGATATGCTACATAACAGAAATTCAGTATGTTATGTTAGAAAAAAAAAAAGAAAAAAAAAAAAAAAAAACACTTAGTTGAAAACAGAAGAGCAAGAAGGATCTGGTGACTGTAAGCTGATCAAGTTATGTTGAGATCAGGTGAAGTCCCATTGTAGTCATCTATCTTCTTGAGTTCTGAAGTACACTGCAGTAATATGGGTGCACAGCAGTTGTTCTGTGCAAATCAACAACATGGTGAGAAACACAACCATATCCAAAATGTTATTTCCCCCAAATATCCTTCTGCTTCAACTAAAACTAAAAATTTCCATTGCCTTACAATGGGTTTTCAATCTCTCCTTTTTGAAAACTTATTTTCATATTCGAATTCTACTAGCACTCACTCACATGCTCTCACTCAATGACGATACTCACTATATTTTGAACAAAGGTTGCACAAAAGGATATCTCAGATGTTGTTATCTGCTCTTTTTTTATCAATCAAAATCTATCAGATTAGTCAGAGAATTCCCTTTAAAAGGGAAATTGTCACTTGCATATGTTTTATAATCTGTTTCCCAAATCAATCCAAGATATGAAAATAAGATTACTAACAGTTCAGAAATAAATAAAACAAAATCTCCTCTTTTATTAGAATTAGAGTGGCATAAAATTTGTTAGAGACGGTTTTCGAATTATGTTTGTACTTGGCATACACTGAAGACTCTTCATATGTTTTTTTGCCTACAGAGGATAACACTAATCTGTTTTCTCAAGCGGGTTTTCTTTCTTTCTTTCTTTATGTCTCTATTGGTACAGAACTTCCTTAACCCTAATTTTTAAAAGAGTTTTTCATTCTTTTTAAGATGTCAATGAAAAGGAACATAATTTCTCCTTTAACCAAATAAGCCTGTCGCTCATCCCGAGCTGCTAGCTCAGTTGAAGGACAGCAAATTCCTCTACGCGATAGTAGTTTTTTCATCTCTATGGCTTGAGAGGAACAGGCGGACTATGAATGATATGGTTGCAATTAATTATGACATGGCTTCAAGGGCACAATTTTCTATTATCTCATTGGTTCTGTCTGCTAAAAGAGTTGGTGTTGATGTCTGTTTCTAAACTTTGGTAAAGTGTCTGGTATGGTGATGAGAAACTATTCTAACTGTTGATTTTTCTCTAAGTGTTAGCCTTCGGCAATTGGTATGTTATCGCTTTTTTTTTTTTTTAAGTTAATATAATATACACATCACTTCCCAAAAACAAAAAAATAAGGCCTAGTGATTTGGAGCGAGCTTTGCCAAAAAAGTTCAATGCCCTCATGCTACTTCATGCTTCTATAGAAAGAAACATTCCTAGGTATTCAAGAGTGTTCAGAGAGAGAACACTACAGAGATGTTCTTTGGTCTTAGAATTTTGGTCAGGTTTTAAATTTTTTTTTTCTCCCTACCTACAACTCTCTAATTGTAGAAGTTGCAACATGTTCTATGCTTCCAATCCAATCTAGTTCTTCTGCAAGCAATATACAGAGCATACTCTTAACTGAATTAGCTTACTGTTGTCTGGATTATGTAGATTCTAGAAGATTGGCTTATGTAGAGCTGTCCATCAACATATACAAATCCTATTTCCAACCAAATCAGTCCATGTCACCACAATAAATATGGTACCTTGAGAGTACCCAAAATCAAAATCAACTTAAAAATATTAAGATTAGATGCTTCACCATTGGCCCATTGAAATAGTACACTATATGAGGTGAAGTATTTCTTCTATATCTTCTTGCCCCCAAATTATTCACAACCAGCGATTGTCAATACTTTCTGAGTTTGTGAAAAAATAGTTCATCACTTTATTCAATCTCTAATTGACGACTTTCACAATGGCCTAAAAACTGCATGACAATACCAGAAATCAAGATACTAGATCACCCAAATTAAGAGATACATCAGAAAAACCACTATTTCAACGGCAACCCACTTCCTAAATTGACAAGTAAGCATCAAATCAGTACCACCCCAGTTCATAAAACAATGATTTGGATCATGGGTGTTCAGCAAATGTTCCAGAAAATTTTTTTTTTTTTTTTTTTTGAAAAGACAATAAAGAAGATGATAATACAAATGAAGCCAAGTGGATTTTGCCTAACGTTTCGCTTCTTTTCCTTCCTTCTATGCGCTGTAAAAATCCCATTTTTATGTCTTCTAACATGAAAGTTTCTGACTTGGGATTCATTCAGATTCATCCAAAATGAAAAGAAAAGGGGAAGAAACTTATGACTTACTTTGAAGTTTACTCTTCAGAGCAGAGACCGCGAGCAACGGCAGAAAAGACCGTGGGACAAAAAGCAGCTGAGCCTCATGTAATAAGATTGTAGTAGTAATGTATGTATATATATAGATGATAGAGAGAGAGAGAGAGAGATTCCTTCTTGTTTGAAAGGGCACGAAGAGAGAGTCGGGACTGAGAAAGCTGTGGGTCATCGTCTCCAGAAAGATCCAGGAGGAAGTAGATGGAACATGAAGCATCTGCCACTTTACAAAGGTAGGCTCCACTTCTCCTTCACTGCCTGTCGGCTAGCCAGAGAATCCAGACCACTTTTATTCTTCAGTGGGACCCACTAATAAAGTGACTCGTAAACTTAGATGATTCTGTTTCTGTTATCATTTCGGTCTAGCATTGAAAATCATGGTCACTTTACGAAATAATAAAGAATTAAATATACATATTGAAAGGATAAAAATAAAATATAAATTATGTATGTTTCTTAATATAAATGGAGGAAACTATAAAAAAAAAAAAGGATTCTAGATAGCCACTAACTGAAAAAGAGGCCACTGGTCAATATTTTTACACAAGTGGTTCCCTATTACCACTTCCGTTTTTTGATTAAAGATTTAAACGTGTGACGACATCGTCGCTTAATATTCCATTTAAACGTATGACGAGGTCGTCGCTTAATCGCTTGAAACCTCTTTTTCCCCTTCTTCCTCCCATCGTTTTCCCTCTTTCTTTGGCAGTTTCCTTCTGCTCCTCTTAACACTCTCTTATCAAACACCTCACTCCCTTCTCCAACTTCTTAGCACCAACACACCCATCTTGCTCATAATCCATATCGAATTCCATCCACAATGTGAAACGAGTCCCCCTACATCAACATGTCCAAGGATGGCCACCTGTGGGACTCAGGATTGTAGCACTAATCCACGACCTTTGGTTCGGACTAAAAACCTATCTGGTAGGATCTTGTTGAGATCTGTGTCGGTTGATGAGCGACATCCCAAGGATCATAGAAAATGGTGACTGCTGCGCTCAAGGCCCAATGCCATTTCTTTGAATTGTCCAGTTGAGAAGGAATCCATGCTTACGAAGCACAGGAAGACCACAAATGAGTAAGGCTGTTGGTCGAGTCATTCCATCAATTGGCTCGTCTGTGGTTCTTGAGATTCCTAATCCAAAGAGATGGTGAAAGGAAACCACCAGAGAAAGGGGGAAACGATGGGAGGAAGAAAGGGAAATGGGGTTTCAGGAGATTAAGCAACGACGTCGTTACATGTTTAAATGGGATAATTAAGCGACGACGTCTTCACACGTGTAAATCTTTAAAAAATAAATAAATAAATAAATAAGGGAAGTGGTTACAGGGAACTACTTCCGTACAATATTGACTAGTAACCTCTTTTTCGGTTAGTGGCCATCTATGGTCTTCTTTTTTTTTAGTTTCCTCATATAAATATTAAGAAAAAAAATAAAAAATTAGTGAGAATTGTGTTACAAACCGATGTGGACTGGGATTGACAACCAAAATAGACCAAAATGGATAATTAGAATGGACCGAAATGGACCAAAATCCCTATTTCTATTTTGGCCGAAGGACCGGAATGAAAAATTCCGACCATTTCGGTTGAAACGAAATGGAATTGACAACTATGCTCTTAAAACTCTATCCTAACCACCCAAATGTGGGTCCCGAGAGGAGATAATGTCAATTCTCACGGTTGATGGTGGTGATGGGTCATTCCTCTAATCCTCATGGCTGATGATGAACCCATCACCACCCTTGACTGTTCTGCTTGTTCTTACTATAGAGTCCGCCTAGTGGGGGCCACTTAATTATCAATTCGAAGGAGTCATACACATAGACCACTGATAATTAGGGATCCCGTGGCTTTGCACCGATCTAAATAGATTAAACCTTTGCATCTCTCTCAATGTAAAACCGTTGAATTTATAAGCCATGGATCAAGGGCTTAAGATGATTTAATAGTCCTAAAATTTTGAAGAGTTGTGGACTATCATAACCCCCTTCCATCCCAAGCCCCATAGTGAGGTGTGAGTGGGGCGCCCACAATAAGAGTGCCCACCTAAGCTCTCCCATTTTTTTAGGCATTTTAACTAGATGTTGTACACATAAGTAGGCCCCACAATGAGGCGTGCATGGGTCGCGCATGGTTAAGTGCACGTGTCAACTCACACATGTAAGGTAACAACTCACATATGCAAAGAGTTGGGAGGCTAAGTTCGATGCCCTGCCGCTATCACCAGAGCACCCCTGTTAATACATAAATAGGGCATCTTCAAATAGGATACCAATTCTAAATTTGTATAGTTTTAGACCAAATATTAAATTTGTCATCCTACATCGCTTGTCTCTTCATTTTTTTTAGTAACATCGGTATATACATGAGATGTTCTTATTTTAAAAGGATGGGATAATGATGATGCAACATATACCAAATGGTACTAAAGTTTAATCTTGCATGTGTTAAATCTCCAATCATGTCTAAAACATGAACATGATTTCAATTTATAAAGGAGTTCACCAATTCATACTAGGCATATATGCATTGTACTCCTGATATTTTTAAATGGACTATAGGCTCAACAAGCTCTGAAGTAGGTTAATTGTTAGAGATTTTTCAAAATTACTTTATTTTTTTATGAAAAGTCATGACTATTTTAACATACCTTTTCATTTAAAAAGACATGTTTTAATTGGTTTGGAGGCAACTCTTCACATTGAAAAGACATGTTCTTTTATGGTGTCTTATAAAAAGAGTCACCATTGTAAAGACATGATCATTCATTGTAAAGGCATGTCCTGTGTGAAGAGTCACCACAAACTCTATAAATAGAGTTATTCTCCAACCATTTGGTGAATCTAATTTTCTATCAACTTTCTCCCATTCTCTCTTCATAAAGTTTTCTATTGTTTTTCTATTACTGCAGAAATAGAAACACAAGTATCTTTCTCTCTTTTGTTTATTCTAAAAGTACTCTGACCTTCTACGGCCATTGCACCAAGAAGAAGGTGGTCCATAGACCAAGCTTCATTGTATCCTGGAGGCGAATTTGCTGTAACCCAGTGCAACCATTTGGTGGGGGCAAATACAAGAAAAAGGAAAGCGACTACGCGCCTTGAAGCACCAGTTTTTTATTTTATTTTAAGTTTTGTTGCCATCACCTCTAATCCTACCATATCTATTTAACATTAATCTTGTGGTAATAATACCATCTGTTGACTATAATGTGATGTATTTGGCTGTTGTAAGCTTCTAGCCATAATATTGATTAAATGGTTAGACTTAATTTTAGGAAGCTAGAAGACCAACAAGGGTTCCATTGGAGATAAATTCATAAACTAGAATAGGGACTTGATTCTCTAAACAGCATCCCAAGAGCTTTACCACATTTCTATGGTTGACCTAGGACAAAATGTCAAGCTCATTAATAAACTGATCGATTTGACCCTTTTATGCTGGTTGTACTTTCTGAGTCTATCTATGAAAATCCATTAGGGACCCCCATTATTCTATCCTAGGCTACTAGGTGTTTGAATAAAGCAAGATGGTAACCCTAAGAGTTGGTCGAGTGGTCAGGACCACGGTTCTTCCCTCTATCAACCCCCGATTTCCCTTTTTTCAGGAATCGAATGTTGAGTTCACTAGTGCTACCACCTAGGGGCCTCAAGGGTGTGTATCCGGCTTCCCTCTGAACCCGGAGGGATTAATCCAGCCCAAAGGGTAGAAACCCTCCGATAGAAAAAATATATAAAATAAAATAAAATAAAGCAAGATGGGCGTTGGTCTTTTATTCGTCTTAGTCGCGCTTTTAAATGATTTTTTAATCACTTAAAAGCGCGACTAAGACTAATTAAAGACTAGTGCCCATTTTTCTGATATCTTTTTTTTTTTGTTTTTTAAAGTGATTTAACTCATGTTTAATGGTTTTGGCAATGTTCCTGAAGTTGTCAGGCATGACAAGTTATTAGGAACTGGTTCTCCACAGTCATTGTTTCATAGTATTGATGATATCTTGGACTCAAAATGAGAGATTTAAGTTATTCTTTGTATCTTATTCCATCACAATGGTGAGCCTATAAGAGGGTTGTGTTTACTTTTGCAATCTTTCTCATGAGTTCATTTTAATTAGCTTTTTATCTTCTTCTTCTTCTTTTCTAGAATTATCTGATTTGTCATAGGCGAGTTTTCTTTCCTCAGCCTTCTCAAGTACAGAAATGACCATGTAGTACCATTTAGCAAATGGCATCAACTCATAAGCATGGCGAATGTCTCTAAATTTGAACCAAATGAAGGCCTCCTCATAGGAGCTGCTGCTGGGTGTTTCTATTCAATTTATCACCAATGATATTTTGTCCCATGGTCTAGAATTTCTCTTGCATTCAAAGATGGTATGTGTAAGGTGATTATGTACTTCCATTTGGACCTACTTTGAGCCTTGACTCAATCAAGATTGGATAGACATCTGTTGAGAACCTTGGATATGTGGGACACCTGGACGCGTATGATCACTGGGTGGGAGATTTGCAGGCTTTATCTTGGTTTGGTAGATTGGGTTGAACATAGGAATGGTCTAAAATATTCGGGTGAGATGCTTCTATGAGAACTATTGGTGGGCACAGCTAGCCACCCATCCAAACCATGCACAAATAGGGACCCCTTGATAGTCACCGATCTAAAGGATTAGTATACATCCAAATGAACTAGTTCTCACCTGAATAAATCCGATTATCATATATACGTACTTAAGGTTGTACATGTTGTGCCCTGTAAATGGGTATTCAGGTGTGGACTGTAGTAGATAGGAGCCTGAATCCGATCATTAATCTGGACAGTAACAATGGTCCTACCTGGCATTGGTATATTGGCTAAAAAGTTCTTTGTTTATTGAGACCTTGATAATAAGATCTGTTATCGCCCAAGTAGTACCTCATCATATATTAATGTTATCTTGCATACTTTGACAACAAAGAAAGACAAATATCAATCTATGGGATTGATTAGCACAGACAGCTATTGGGCACCAAAAAATAAATATCAGCATAGTATGGGGAACCTCCACCAATAATAAACTAGCTCATTAATAAATCAGTTTGAAATTTGAATAAACTAACATATATATATATATATATATTTAAAGGAAAGTGGTGATTACCAAGTTCATTAATAATTTATTTAATGACACTGGAACTTGTATGTTTATAAACTGAATTTTATATTCAAAATTGTGGAACAAGTTAATGAAAAAAAGATTTGTTAAGATCAAGCACACTTTATAAAATTCATGTATGCCCTGCACACTTTATATTATATATTTAGCTTATGAGCTTTGAGGTCTAGATCCATCAACTCATGGGTTTAGCAAAAAAGAAGAACAGAAAAATTACTGGCCAGTAGTTTTTAGCCATCATGGGCTACTGGTATAAACTAATTGCAACCATCTAATAAGGGTGCGTGGTCCAGCAAGCAATATATTGGGCAGTCTGGACTCATCACTAAAGTGTAATAATAGGGATTTTTAGGATGCAAATACCACTTGACTACTTGAGTGATGATTAATGAATAGTTATTAAGGATTTATTTTTAAGTGATTTATTTGGGGTCGACTTTGTGAGCTACATAAATAAAAGTGGGTGTTTAACTTGAAAAAGAACTGTCTTTCAACTGCCAAATAATTAGAAATTATCTGACAGGGGCAGAACCAGGGGGAATAGGGTGGGGATACAGCCCCACTATTTCCTTTTATTTATTTATTTTTTGAAAACTTTGTTTATTATTCATTTTTAGATGTGCATAAAAACACAAACATGGGCAAACAATGCAGTGGCCCCCACAGGAACATTTTCTGTCTGTGCCCAGCACTGTTAGCCCATGTGATCCATGGAAACAACAAATTATGATTTGCCACCCAACAATGGAAGTTTGGTGTCATCATCATCTTGAAAGTTTATGGTAGTCAATCTGACCATGGAAAGAATGATGGCACGCCAAGTGATGGCAACATTGTGACACTACCAAGTAAACAAAAAATATAGGTGGGCCCATTTACATGGAAGTAGTTACTCAGTTGGTTGGCACCCTGCCTCTCATCCGGTTGCTTGAAGATCGATCCTTGATTTTAATCCACATATATGAGGTTGGCATGGTCGGGAAATGGCATGACGGATGCTTTGGCTAAGTTGGGAGTAGAAAGAAAGGTCGCTTTACTTGCTCATTTGTAATTTGTTGTTTTGTGTTGGTATTTAGCTCTAATACCTACGCATGTTTTTTCTTTCCATCTTTATTGTACCTTTCTTAAGCCTTTAATATATTTTACCGTTACCGATAAAAAAAAGAAGTATATGGGGTTGGCTGGAGTTAAACAACAACAGCAACAACAATAGAAGTAATTGAGATTACAAATGATAAAATCAAATGGTGGATCTCACCATGTTTACCACTATTGGTTGATTTCACCTTGGTTTCCAACTTGGGTTGTGCTCCATGCTTTCCCCCATTTTAGTGCATCTAGTGTGATTTTCATAATCAAGTGGGCTCACCTCACCCTGATTGAAATCAACTTTCATACATTGTTTCTATCATATTTGTCTTTTATATATCATTAAGTTGATGCTATTCACCTTGGTTCTAGCTATAAACCACACAAAACACCAACTAGCAGTAAATAAACTGTTGTCCATTAAAAAGTAAATTATTAAATAGGTAACATAGCTTTTCTCTAAAAATTCTAAAGTGGCTTTTGAAGACATGAGGAAAAATTCGGAGAAGGTATCTCATCAAAATTTTCTTTTCAACATTTGACATTGAGAATTACTTGTGTGTCGGCCCTAGGCAGATCTACCATTCTTAAAATAATAAAAAGTGTCTTCTGGTGTGGAGGTTTATTGCCTTTTCCATCATTTGAAATCTGTTGAAGAATAAAAATCTAGCCACTTCATGTTTCCACTAACAATTGTAGAATCCCAATTGGCACTCTTTATGTGGGTCCTATAAGAAAGATCAACCTCATATTTATCAACATCTCAAATCCATCCTTTGCGGTGACAACACCACTTTTGACACACTTCACCTACCCACCTTTTCTCATTGTGATGTGAACATGGGCTCAACTATTTTGATGAATTCAAACTAGTCACATTTAGACTTTTTTTTTTTTTTTTTTTCATAATTTAACACCACTCAGCAACAGATGTTGTTCACCATTAGATTTAATCACGAAATAAATGCATGATTTACAACCGTTTTAACTCGAAAGCCGTAATACTTAGGCCAAAATTACATAATTTCATTGATCTCTAACTCACTCCTAAATCCTAATCTACATCCAGATCCAGCAATGTCTCTACTTCCTTTGAGATAGGGTTCACAAGAGGAGAAGGGGCTTTTTCACATAAAATGCCGGGCGAAAAGTAGTTGGATGTTCAGTGAGAGGTGGCTCCCCTTTCTAAAGTAATTAATTAAAAGCAAGAGCCAACTTTGATACAAAAGTATTGTATCCCCACACATTGAAACTAGATCTCACTTTATTAGGTTGAAATGTTCAAAAAGAAATAGGAGGGAATATGGTTGCCATTTGTGATTGTTGATTAGATTATGACTTCACTAACCTATGTATGCTTGTTTTCAACTATAGTTGATCATTAAGCCCTTGGCAAAAGATACAACATGAGAAATGCTCTTTTTTATCTTTTTTTTATTGATAATGTGACTTGGAAATAGAACTAGAAAATTTGTCTTTCGAGGGAATGAGGGACAGGGGTGTGCAATGTTAAAAAAAAAAAAATCATCAATTTCCCATTGCATTTGCATGATTTTCCAAAATTCCTAGAGGGGATTGGAACAGGTTGATCCCCTACCCTGGCTTGAACCATGACCCCAAGACTGCAATAGTGAGGACCTTCCACAATATTAGATAGATTTGATCGTAATTGAATTTAGACAATTATACCAGTGCCAAAAATTCAACTAGGTAGATATTTGCCAAGAGTGGGCTAGATGAGCCTCACAAGTTGAAGTAGCATGCATGTGTCTTGATCCTAGCATGTCTTGTTGACCCCATTGCTTTATCCCATCCATGTGGAGTCGGTGTAGCATGTCTCTTGATCAAAAGAAGGGGACACACACGGGGATTGCTAAGGACCCAACTAATGAGTGCCCTAAAGAGTAAATAGCCCAATATAAAGTAAATAGCACCAGTCATACAGAAGAAAAATATGTAATGAATAAAGAATACAGTAAGGGCATCTTAGATTGACCTTAATAGGATCAGCCTTTGAATTTAATGCAAGTAGATGTGGCATGTTGAAGAAAAGTGTGAGGCATAATAAATAAATATAAAGAGAATAGGCTCTTTAAATAATTAGGGTGTTGATTCTGACTGATAATAATAAGATAACTGCCTTATAACCTTTTATTCTAATGTACTTGCTCCTCACCCTCTTATTATATTACTAAGCTCCTGATTCTTCCAATAAAAAAGTCAAAGCTACTTGGCTTGTTCTCCTTCACTTGATTCTATCTGTGAGTCCCACCATTTCTAGGTGATAAAACACAAGTCTTATTTTTTGAAAAGTTACTATGGGCCATTGTTCCTTACCGATGGCAACTAATATATGAGTTTTTAGACCTTTGCATGATCTAATCATCCTATTATCATATACATTTCTCTGTAATTGGAATTGAGTGAAGTAAAGATTATTTTGAATAAATAATAAAATATAAGTGGGTTGTGATAGTATTTTATTTTTAGTTGTTTGTGATGGAATATTTTTGACCTTTTGAATTGGGAAGTAGAGTTTTTTTGTCTTTCAGTAGAGAAAGGGGGTTGCTTTTTTACTTTTTTTAAAAAAAATATGGTGGGAAATTTGAATTAAAATGTTTTTTATGTGACTTTTTTTTGTTTAGAAATTGGAGCTTTATTTTACTTGACTCTATTAGTAGAGTTGCCAAACAAGCCCTATTAGTAAAGCCCCCAAACATGCCCAAAAGGAATTAATCCAAATTTTATTGTAACTTGAAAGACATATACTATTTATTAGATTAATCATGTATCAATAAATATATATATATATATATATAAAACTGTGAATGTGATGTTTATACACTGAGAAGCTTTCAAGAGCATTGGGCTTTTTACTACTAATGTGATAGCTTGCCACAAAGACAAGGACAGATGTGAGTATTGAATAACTAAACATAGATGTGAAATGGATGTCCAACCTAATTGTAAAACAGTAGCAGTAGAGAATTCTGATTGGACAATTATTCTATTTCTCTCTCTCACACCTAGGAAATTAAAATCCTCTCTATTGAGGAAAATCGATTCATTTTCTTTTCTTTTCTAAAAGAAAAATATGTTGCACCAAACCCAAAACCAATGCTTTGAATGAAAAATAAAAACAATTTTCACCTCTATAATAGTCTTCTAGTTGTCCAAACGCACGCTTAGTGAGCATCCTATACTATCAACATTGAAAGTTGGGTGACAATGTCAATTTTGACTATTTCATTCTAAGTCTTTAATCTCATAGGAACATTACAGGAGAGACAACAAAACATTGATTATGGTTACATGAATCATAGGATCACAATTCACTTATGATTTGTAGGCCGTGGTTGCAATTTCCTTTATGTCAATGATCCTTATTCATTAAGAATAAGATGAGATGATTAATGTTTAGGAACAGCCCCGTCAAATGGATATGACAATTGTTTTTATATACAGGTCAAGCTACACTACTAAATCTATGGTTTCATAGTCCCTGATATGAGGGCTCATGTATTAATCTTGACAAAGATTGAGTGAACACAATCAAAGTGGATCAACCCATTTATGAATTGAACCAAGAAAGTCTATGTAAGGTTGCATATTTTGATATTATGACTCGTAGAGTCGTAGAGAATCAACCCACAATGTAAATAAATTACAGTAACTGGCAAATTAGGGATATCATCACATGGGCTCTAGGTAACCCTGATTTTATTGTAGTAAAGTCTTTTAAGAAAATGAGCTATGCTCCACATCACCCATGTGTTTATAAGCCAAATTTTCTCACATGCAAACCTCTCGATCCGACCGTAAAAGAGACAAGAGGTCCAATCACAGAATCAAATATCCCGAAATTAAAGGTGACCATTGAAACATCCGGTGTAGGTGAAATTCTTTCAAATTTGTAGTATACTTTTGAGTGCATGATAATAAATAAGAGGAACAATAATAATAATAATAATAATAATAATAATAATAAATGACTTGGACTAAAGAAATATGAAAGCACGAAAAGAATCAAATAATTCTAACCCTTAGTTGTATGTCTTTAAAGCTTAATAACAGTAGGTGTACATCATACAAATTTATTACGATAAGATTTAAGGCAAATATTTTATGAAATAATGTGATTATAGAATCTGGGCGAATCTAAAGTAAAAGTAACATACGTGTAGAAGAAGATTTAACATGTATTTTTAGCGAAGTGAGAGAGTTGGACCTTTATAGGATCCGACGTGGCATGAGGAAGATCTATTACGCTGTATATTCTTGAGAGCTCTTATGTGTGACACGTGAGATCTGAAAACAACTCGAGCTTAAAATTCTCCTACACGCCTTATTTCTTTCTTCTATTTTCATAATAAAGCGTCAATTTAATCTTTTCACCCGTACAAGTTGACTTTGTAGTCATGTAATCTCAAAATTAGCCAACATTGATTGGATTTTATCAAAATCAATTTGAACATGAAATCTAAGTGGGCCCCACATGAGGTGACAGCATGATGCATCAGACTTTCCACACTGATCGGTTGAGAATTCTCAAACTTATATAATTATTTTTTTTGCTCAAATCATTCTCATTCAACTCTGACGAATGATGTAAACTGAATTTTGTGCACTTGGCATCTGGGCGGGCCACCAATCAGGGTGCGTGGATCAGTCTTCTATAAAAGAAACTCCTCAGCATCATTGAAGTAGAAAAAAAAAAATGAAAACTATCTGATAAACTGCACAAAATGGAAGTGGACGGTCACCGTAAAATGAAGTTGTTTTCTATAATTAATATAGGACAAGATGGCCACCCCTACCAGTCATGCAGCATTTTTTTTTTTTTAATTCGGTCTATCAATTTGATTTATTGGGCAGGAGCCGCAGGACAGGGGTTGCCAAAACCTCAGTAAAAGGTAAAATTAGACTTTTCTTATGAGACCGATCTGTACTACGCATGAACATCAATACTCAAGAGAGACCAGAATTAGTACGAATGCCAATATAGCCTAGGGACTCGGGGCACATTCAATAGTTCAGAGCATCACAGCTTCAATTCTCGGGCTACTGGTGCCTAGGGTCAGTGTCGAATTAAGATTATTGCCAATCTAAGGATGTGACGTGCCCAAACATCATTTGAGCCGTAGGAGAGAGATAATAGAGTTTCTTCTAATGGCATTGGTGTTTCAGATTGGTCCCACTGCACGGCAGCAATTATACAAAGAGAACCAGGAATCTATGTACGTCTCCAACGACACTACTTTTAAGCCATCATTTATTAACTATAAATGGAAGATCCTAGCCATCTAGAGTGGCTCTTCATAATAATCAACCTTGATGGCCAAATGGAAGGTATGGCTCTATCATTTTAGCATAATTTAAATTATATATAATTATATATATATATATATATATATATATGGGGGGTCTTCATGTGCATCCATCCCTCACCATTTTTGGTGAGGGACACCCATTTTGGGTGTGTTTCAAGTGCAAGAGAAGTACAAGAGGGGTACTTTGTACCTCCCTCTTGTACTTGAAACACCCCCAAAAGGGGTGTCCCTCACCAAAAATGGTGAGGGATGGATGCATATGAATATCCCCCTATATATATATATCTTGGAATAGACGAAGGCACAACTTGGGTGGAAACTAGATATGTACCTAAGCCACGTGAAGGACACCGACAAATAAAGAACAAACACCCCATCCTTTTTGCCAACTGCCTGAGATCTCAACCCATGGGTCATATCGTATCCTCGAAAGTAAATAATAAAATATCACAGCATCAGAGCATTGCAATTAGAATACTATCACCATCAAAACAATTGTTAAAAATATGTACCTACAATTGAATTGATCTCGTCCTCCTTAAACAAACAAGGATTTATCCCAAAAAGACAAAAAAAAAACAAAAAAATAAAATTATAAAGGACATGGTGAAGGCATTCCCTGCCAACCCCAATGCAAAATCCCATGACTTCTGATGCCTCCTCACCCACCCAACTCTCTTTATATCCCACGGCTTCCATCATCACACACGATCATTCATGTACACCAGGATGGAATGGCAAAACGAAAAAAAGGGGAATGAACAGAGAGAGAGAGAGAGAGATTAAGCAAGGGGTGTTCTCTCTACACTCTCCTAGTCCAGTCATATACAACTCTTTTTACTTTTTTTTTTGGTTTCCTTTTTCATACAGGTTTTTCTGCCTAGCTCTTTGGGCGGGGAAAACAACATCCTGGTAGTGGTAGGTCCAACCTTTTTCCTAATAAAACGGCCGACCACCACATCTAACCTTTTCTCCATTCATTTCCTCTTGTCAGAACGGACACCCAAAACCAATGGAAAAAATGCTTCCCCACCAAAACCCCCCGCCCAAAAGACAAACGTGGGGCAAAAGCAGAGATAATGAAGATGTCCCACTCTCAAAATTGTGGGGCCAGGTAAGTCGGGACGCCCCCCGGCCACTTCTGGTTGGTCACGCACTGCAGCTATTACTACCAGGGCGCGCACGCATGTTAGCAGAAGGAACAGCCACCAGAGAGAGACACACCTCCAGCTGAGGGCACCGTGCCAGGCGGCCACTTCTGATTGGGTGTAAGACAGACTTGAATCGCTCCAAGTCTCATCTTTTCTCAGGCTGCCACGATTGATGCAAAATGTCATTTCCTGCGCAAATAAAAAGGCGTTCCTATAAAATGAGAACACTAGATGAGATGAATTCTTCACCCCTGATTCAGGTTCTAATTCAATAGAAGAAACCAGCCACGCTGATTAGTGTGTGCCCAATCTCTCTCAAGTAAGCTTTACAATCACCAAGCATGAAAGACTAGTCTATCGACCCAGTTGATTCCCAATACTGATTCCAAAAGCCACACGTCTTTTCTGGGTTTCAAATGGATGTCTAAGTCCTGAGGATGGGGCTACTGCTTGCTTACAAATAGAAAGACTAGTAAGGGCCTGTTTGGTTCTGAGAAAGGGAATTTCACTCCAAATTTCTGGAAGAAATATTTCTCATCCCAAATTCAAATAACAGTAGTCAGCCTCCCAAATCTCCAGCGTTCTAAAAGCTCTTGGTGAGGAGACCATTTTAGGGAATTTAGAGGACGTCAACATTTAGGAAAAGGATTGTCACCTGAATTCCCCTAAAATCTACCAATCAAACAGGCCCTCCTATGAAATGACAGCAGTTTTCTCCCCCATTGTGACTCAATATAAGGCGATCCAAATCATTTCAGCCAGCTATGCACTGGACTATTGTCTGTTACCATCCACAGCACAAGCACAACTGGATAAGCACGAGGGAGATCATTGCTCACATCTCTACCAGTCTCCAACCACTGCTATCACTGCTACATCTACATCGACAAAATAATAATGACATACTGAAATCAGTTACCTGCAGCAGGTTTCTGCTCAGCAGACTTCACAGGCACCGCCGGCACAGAATGAATGTAAGGAATGGCTGTGGACATGAGCAGATGGGGATTTGCAGCAGATTGAGCCGCAAATTGTGCAGGATGTAGAAACCCATGGGATGGCAGCCCTTTCAGATTACCAGCTGCGGCGGCGGCGGCGGAAGTAGACACACCAGAAAATGGTATAGATGGAGGACACAGAGACATCATTCCAGCAGAAGAAACTGCCATTGAGTTATGCTGCTGCTCAGATTGGCGCTTTTGATAGGATCCAGAATTGGTGCTGTTGGAGGTAGACTGAGGGGATTGAGCTGGCATATAGAAGCTGGAGAAGAACGCCTGAGCCTGCATTGTTTGCTGAGCAGTCTGCTGGAATGGCTGTTTGGGTAGCTGCTGCTGCTGCTGTGGCTGCTGTTGTTGTGGTTTTATAACAGAGCTCTGAGCAGAACTAACATTTGAATTGTTGAGAATTGACGGCTGTCGGCCACTTACAGGTGAGGACTTCCTACTGGAACTCGATGGTGCGTTCTTGGCTGGTTGGGATGACGATGGCATGGTACCAGGGCATGCCTTGCTGTCCGTCGTCCTTGGGCTGCCACCGGCACTCTTTGATATGGAAGTTGGGGGAGATCCTGCGACTCCAGCAGCAGATGATGGAGAAGGGTTGTTGGAAGTAAATTGTTGCATGCAAGACGATGATTTGGTATTCACCCCAAAAGATATCTGTGTGTGGCTGGAATTCGGAACACCCAGTTGGGTCCTGCCTTGCTGCTGAGGGAGACTCTTGGCAGATGGTGTTGAAGCCTCAGAAGAAGGGACAGAAGTCATCCCAGCTTTTGTAGAGGTCTTCCACTGAGAAACCTGAGTGGGGCCGCTGCCCTGTGCAAGTGCTTGAGGGAAAACAGAGACTGCTGGGAACTTGCCCATGGCAGAAGAGACACGCTCTGAATAGAGATTTGCATTTGCATTATTCGATGCAGATTTCGCGTGAACTGCAAGCTGCTGTTGCAGGTGTTGCTGTTGCATCTGTTGATGCTGTTTCTGCAGTTGCATCATATTTTGGCTGTACTGAGAATTGGGAATGTTGGTGAGCGGTGTTGTAGCAGGGGACACAACACCAGAACGAGAAGAAGCTCGGCTGCCATTCCCTGAAGCTGGGATGGCATTTAAATTCTTAGAGGAGCTGTCAACCACACTATTGCCCAGAATTGAAGAGATTGAAGGGTCATTATCTGGCCTAGAAAAAGTCAGTGTGTGTGACATGGCTGTTGGAGCCTTCCCGGCCATCTTCATCTTCCTTTCTTCTTCACCAGAGGCATTCGAGCTAATGGAGTCATTAACAGCCTTCCTTTCCTCCATAGTCTGAAGGTTCTTCTGCTGCGCAGTGCGGGAGGAGGCTGCAGATGCAGCCATATGGTATCCATGCCTGGCTGCTTCTGGGGGGTTCTGGAAGACTGCATGACCATGCACCATGGATGAGAAATCCAGACCTGGAGAAGCAGCAGCAGCACTGTTGAATGCAAAAGACATGGCAAATGCTTGAGATTGGTTGAGCTCCAACCCACCTTTCAAACCCTGCTGCTGCTGCTGCTTCTCACCTTGATTCCCACCGCCCAACGCAGAAGGAGACATAATGGTGAAGTTCTGAGGATGAACAGGCATCGAGAAGTTATGATTGTAAACACTCTTCTGAGTGTGGGAGACTCTGCTATCGGTACTGCAACGACTGTCACCATTGCCCATCTCGCTCTCAGGCTGGCGAGAGTGATGGGACTGCAAGTAATTCTGTTGTGGCTGTTGGCATTGCTTCAACGTTGGAAATCCAGTTGAGATCCCAACCCCACCATTGCCAACACATCCTTGCGGTTGCTGCTGTTGTTGATGCTTCTGAGATGAAGATGAGCCACTGGCTGTGCCTGAATTTTGGTTACCCAGTTGGACTGCAGGGGGCTGAGACTGAAGGTGCTGCTGCTGAAGCTGCGGAGCATGTAGCATCTGAGGAGAGTAAAAAGACCCATTGAAGAATGGCACTGGCATCGCAGGGTGATGGCTTCCTCTGTATAACGGTGGCCCCCCAACATGAGCAGGTATGGGGAACTGGTAGCCATTGTTCTGCAACATGGCCAGGTACTGAGCTTCATTAGCTTGCAGGTTTGCATAGTTAAAAGTCACAGTTGCAGCTGTCCCCGGTGCCGACCCAGAGCTCGCTGCCGATCCCAGAACTGAGTTTGTAGCACTTGACGAGGAGGCTGCATTGCTAACAGTAGTCGCAGATTTAACAGCCCCAGATGGAGGCACAGGGGCGGGCTGTTGCTGGTTAAGAGGAAAGATGAAAGTAGGGGCCTGCTGGAAAGAAAAGGAGGATGATATTACAAAATCACCCTTCCGCAAAAATCAAGTAGTAGAAAATTCGAAGAACTAGTCAGGTTGAGAAAGCCTTACCAACATGTTATTTGCAGAGGGTGGCTGGGGCGCCTGCTGTAGCATGAGCTGCTTCCTCTGAGAAGTATCCATGAACATCACCGCGGCATTTTTATCATTCAAAGCGTGATCACCAGAGGCCTTGTCTTGCGAGGAGAGATTCCTCGCACTAAAGCTGCCTTGCAATGGATTGCCAAGAATTGCTGATTCAGTGGCGGGGAGGACGTTGAGATTGCACGGCTTGGTTCCGCACTGTGCTGCTGCAAAACCAGCTGGGGCAGGCCAGAAAGGATTCATCCGTGCAACCTGCCTTTGATAATTGATGTTCTGTGCAATGTAGAAGTGAGTAGCACATCGTTTGGGGCGGTGCGGCGGCAGGAGGAAATTGGGTGGCTGCAATATCCGGGACCCAGACCGAAAATAGCATGAGTTGGGAAACCCAGACAAAGCTCTGCTTCAATTCTCCAAGCTGAGAAATAAAAGAGAGAGATAAATACCTGCATTGCAGTGGCAGATCCAGCGCCCCCATCCATAGAAACTGCTGGTAATTGTGGTGGAATTTGACCCATATATCTGCTGACGAGAATGAAATTACTCTACAGAAGAAGAGAGAGACAAATACAAAACAGCAGAAGAAATCTAAAGTGATTCCGCACCCGATTGGAGGAAGGCCACCTGGCCAGCCTGCGATTGTCATGGGCAGTGGCAAAGAGGAAGATTGCACTGATAAGAGGGGGAAAAAAGACCCATCAGCTTTTTATATTTTTCTTCAAAATTAGGTGCACCTACCTTACATGAACATTCATAGACCTTGTCTAGAAAAAAATTACCAGCTTTCTCTGCCTTGAATTCATTTTTTATTGCTTTAGTTGCCTGCTTTGGAACTTGCAACTTGTCGCCATCTTTATCGAGTTTCTCTGCGTCGACTTGCAGGTCAAAAACTCTCTCCTTCACCATCTGCTTCTGGAATTCTTGCTCCTGCATTGTTTCTGTCTTCTTCACCGTCAATCCAACTTCCCCTGCCTCCTCCACATGCCCTACTGCTTTTTCTTCCTCTGCTTTCACTATTTCCGTTTTTGCCATCTGAAATCACAAAAAGTGAGTACAACTGTACAAGGGCGGATCATAGCCGTAGATGCATCATGGTCAATTATTCTAATAGTTCACTCACGGTTTCCGTCTCCAAAGCGAGAGGTTTCTGGCTAGTCACCAAATCAGCCATGTTTTCGTCCCTTTCCGGCGACGATTTCCCTGAAGGAGAAACCTGAACACCCAAAAAATAAAAATTATCAATTGCATTTTCTATGACAACCGGATCAGTCATCAAAAACAAAACACAAGGAAGACTTCCAAATCCGCACCATCAGATCAATCTCGAACTTCTCCTCCCGTGGGCGGTCCTCTGTAGAAACTGCTGACTCTCTGCAAATACAATAATACAGCAAGAGCCAAGAAAAAAAATCAGATTACCAACCATAAAATCGGTAAAAGAGTAAAAAAAAAAAAAATTCTAATCTTGATTGATGCTCACGGTTTTATGGTTATTGCATCCTCCAGATCAGCATCTGGCCTGGCACAAGGAGATCCCTGTACGGGTGAGGGAATTTCCTCCCTGGCTTCAATGGCATCGCGACCATCCGGCTCCGCTTTAGGGGGCTCTGGATGAGGAGGAACGGATTCGCTCTTTGTCTTGACAGAGTCTTGAGGCAGGTCAGAAGGTATGGATGGGATCTGAGAGTTTCCTAATTCCTCAGTCCCAGAACCATTTTCAACAGCGGATGGCATCTTTTTCTCCGATTTAGATAAGGAATTTTCTGCTTTTTCCTGTTCTTGGGCCTCAATCTTCGTGGCAGAAGAAACAGACGCATCAGGAACGGAAATATTCGCAGGCCTCTCCTCTTCCGATTTGGGCGGTCTCGGCCTTTTCCTCTTCGGAGCTGCAGATTAACAAAGAGAAGGGGGGAAAACCATCAGTTCCATGGAATTAAATTGGCATCAAAATCGCCATTTCCAGTACTACTCACCGACAGCTGTTAAGTTCGAGTTCTGCTGCAACACAGAGGACTGAGGTAGTTCAGTGGGAGGCAAAATTGAGATCGTAGACAAGCCTCTCGATTTCGTATCGTTGCCCGATCCGTTCGCATCTCTTGAATTCGGTTTCTGCGAAACGCTTGCAGTTTCTTGCTTCGTAGGGCCTCTTGTCATTCCATACAACACCTCGGCGATCTCGAACTCGATTTCGGCCTCCTGAATCGAGGACGTTTTCGAGCCTTTCGGTGGCCGTTGCTTGCTTCCGATCGGCTTCTGCAATGTCAAAATGAACAAACAAGGGAAAGAAAAAAGTCTCAAAACTCAAATCATCGAATCTCGTCAAAAGAAAACGTAAGAATTTTTAAAAAAAGAAAGAAAAATGACGGACCATCTTCTTCCGAACCGAAGCATTAGAAGAGGACGGCGAGATCGGAGCTGCCGGCGGTGCAGCTGCCGGCGTCGCCGCCCTTGCCGGCGAGGTCGATGCTTGCCTCGGAATCGGCTCTCCGCCGTTGCTTCCACCTGAAATCCAACATTCCTGTGACCTTTTTGCAAAAGCTGCAAAAATTTAAAAAAAAAAAACACAGTTCCGGAAAATCCGATCAGAACCAAACAGAAACCATTTCTTCAAATGGAAAACAGAAATCCTCTCTCATTCTACCTGACCGAGCTTTTCTAGGGACAGAGACGCCTATAATCTCCTCCGCAACCTTCCAAGGACCGCCCGTCCTGCCGATTTTCGCCGGAAAGTTCTTCCTCAGGTGCTGATCCGGCACCGACGATGATGTCGACACGACAGATGCTGGCGGATTTATCTGCTGCAACCGAAGAGCCATCACCGCAGCCTCTTCATCTTCCTCTTCTTCTTCATCATCGACGCTCTCTTCCGAGCTCTCCTCGCCTCCTTCCTCTCGATGACTCCCATGGAGCAATCTCTCTCCTCTCCTGCGCTTGCTCCTGCTCGACCGATCCCGATCCCGATCCCGATCCCTATCTCTATCCCTATCCCGATCTCTATCCTTCTTACTCGCACGATCTCTAAACCTTGACTCCTGCAGCTCAACAGCTCCATCTTCCTCTGCAAGAAAAAAAAAAAAAAAAACAAAAACACGAAAATCATCAACCAAAAACCAAGACTTTCTTCTCAGATCGGAAAGGTAGAGAGACATTCAAGAACACGAACGAACCAGGAGAATCTCTCAAGCTGCTGCTTCTCTGCCTCCGTCTTGACAATCCGTTCACCGTTGCAGCCATGGCTCCTCTTCTCGCTTCCTGGTTTCTATCCATCTCCTTCGGTTCTCTCTCATGAAATCAGATCCGTTCCTCAGGCGATCTCATCCGCCTACTTCCGATGAGATTTCCGTCAGAATCCAACCTCCGTCGCAGGAAAAAGGTCAAAAAAATCCAAGATTCAGATCCTAGTGCGAAAAAATGAAGAGATTCCCGGTGTAGATGCACTTCAAAACGGACGGAGAATCGGAAAATCAAGAGCTTTTCCCCCGATCGTCTATCTCACCCTCCGGCTCTCTCTCCGCTTTCTTTCTCTGCTACTGCTCTTGCTTTCCTCTCTTTTTCGCTCTCCCTCTTATCTCATCGCCTTTATATTTTCTCACTCCCACTCATAGGCCACAACGGACGGATAGATATTCCTCTACCGCATCCTCCCTCTAATCCCAGCCATTGCTTCAGATCGAGATCTACGGCGGCGATTGTACGTGGATGACGTGGCGTAGCTCTACCCCTCAAAGTGCCACGTGGCCACATTTATATCGCTGCTTCTAACCTAAGGCAATAATAACATTCATCAACCCCCGGTTGATGCAGGTTTGGTACGCCCCTGCGCCCTCCTGCCCCTCTTGGTGGGGCCCTCTCGATTAACTCGACACAGACAAAAATCGAAAGTGTTTGACCCGGATTACTTGGTGGACTCAGTACCGTATGATCGTCACCGTTGAATCCATATTATACAGTTTCATGATTTCGATCTGATCTCATCAAATCAAACTGTGGGTCCCAACCTAAGATTTCAAGGATGCCAAGAACACGTGATTCGCTAGCTTTCTTTTGGGGCAATTGGACACGTGTCGGTTGAGATAGAGTTGGATCCGCGTCCCCACAATAGGGGAACATTTCTCCAGTTGTTGCTAATTGCTATGCTACCATACTGTATAGAGGGATATGGAATGGCAAACAGGGAGAGATGGAGAGCGACAACTGGCAACCGGGCCAGCCGGTCAAATCAATTTTTTTCTACAATATTACATTTTTGTAACCCCGCTTTTTCAGTCTAAAAACAACAATCATATTCCCTCTGCTACACGTTGATTGTGGAGCCCACTTTGAAAGGGAAACGGTAGGAGTCCAACGAACGAGATTTTTTTATGGATGCGGGGAGTGAAGTGATCTGGGCCGTTGAATAATAGATCTTACGTGGCGATAACATCACCTGATTTTATGGCAGAACCCGACGCCCGAGGAACGTGAGTCCGAGCTGGCAGCGTACGTACCGCTTCGTGCGTGTCGAAAAGAGCGAGGGTTTCTATCTCCGACGATCTTTCCACATCCGACGGCATTGCTCGCACTGCAGGGAAAAGCCGAGTCGCCTCTCACCGACCTCCCGAGATTGTGGGACCCATCTGGTAATTATTTCCCTTCGAGAGAGGGTGTGGGGGCTTACGTCGCACTCGCCAACATGGCATGGGCATGACGTGTAGCAGGGCCCACACCAAAACTCCCTCCTCTCTTCTGTTGGCTACGTTTAATATGTAGGACCAGGTAACATTGACCTGTCAATTTGGGGGATTCGGTTCTACTTCTATGAATTATAGGTGAAGCCCTTATACTATAACTCAATAAATATAGGTGGGGTCTTTTACTTACTTAACGCTTAAGTTTACACGCATCCAACCTTCATTCAGCCATTATTAGATTCAATCTCAAAAAAAATTAAAATAGGGATCAAGATTCGTTAAAATTTATGACCCTTGATAAACTAAGGGCTAAGACACTCTATGGAGGCTTTAGATTTTGGCTGACCCTAACACATAAAGAGGGTGACCTCTTTGAATCTCTACCCATACCTCCAACTTATAAGCATTCTCTCTATGCCCATTAGCTGGACTTAGGATAGTAAATAGTTCAGTTCCAGTTTAGGTCCATAGTGGATCCGGAACCGTTACCGTTAATCGTAGAATCGGATTCTCATTTACATATCCAGCTGTACTACAAAATAACATGAAATATTTCCTCTTGACAGATCTTTTTACTAGTTTAGGGTATTTTACAGCGTAAAATGGTAGATTAACCCCACGTGGGCCCCTTTTTAAAAATACTTTTCAGGTGGGGCTGGGAGAATACCAGCTTACATCCATCACTACTGGTACTGGGTCTGATTAACCTTTCCATCAACATTCCCCCCACGCGCTCTCCGTAGAGTCACTTGAGCCGTTGATTTGCACGGGCCACGTGTATGAACGGACACAAATTCTCAAAATGTCTTAATAGGTGGCGCTTTTGGCTTCAAACGGCCACCTGTTCCGATTTCCCATAACTCGTGGCCATAGGCTTCAGAATTTCGACCACTGTTTTAGTAGTGAAAAAAAAGAGAGAGAGAGATGAGGACGACAGCTCTGGACGTGGCCCCACCAAATTCCTCCATTGTGGGTCCCAGTACTTCTGGACTTTCCTAAAAGCACTTGAATCGAATCGGAACGGATGGCCACGTGTGAATACTTCCATGTGGCCGAGCCTAAGTGGCCGGCCCACCCAGCATTTGCGCAGACCCAACCTTGAACCTCACTGCAACCAAACAATTAAAAAGTGAAAGATGATTATTTTAATTAATTTTATATTATTCTATTCTTCAGCTGGATTATATGAATGCTTTATGAATGAATGATTTGATTAATTGGGCAATTATGTAAGCACGCCACTCGCATTTGGTTCAAAATTTTCATTGCAATAAGAAAATTCGCGATAAACACACAAACACGACACGACACATATGTGCACACATATTCAACCTGGCATAAAAGGAGAAATACATCAATTACAAGATTTGACATGAAAAAGGAAGTCCTCATTTGTGTTTTCTCTTCTTTTTTTATTTTTCCTTCTATTTTTATAGTACAAGTTACATTAACATCTATCAACTTACAAGTTAAGTCAGCATTTATCATTATTTTCTTTCTTGAGCCTTAAGAGAATTATTTGATATTTAAAAAATATAAATTCTGAGAGTTCTAATAGCCCAAAAGCGACTTTTAAGGATGTTACTTTTTAGAATTATACATTCCCAAAACGTAGAGTTACAAATGCTTTGATAACACGATGTGACACGAGCATCAAGTTTTTTTCGTCAAAAATACCTCCGAATAAACTATGCCTTTGATGAATCTTAGCTAACCTAGATGGACCAATCTAATTAACACAAAATGCAAGATGCAAGACATGATCTAACACAAATTTTGGCTCCGGAGCTCATTGGATTCATGACAGTTTTTTTTTCTTTTTTCTTTTTTAGAAATATTCGCGGCGATTAGGAGAATTTATAAAACACAGAAATATTATTTACACCTTTGGTTGTACTTAGAAGATTCACCTCATCATAGCATCTAAATTGTTTGATCTTGGCCCCCCTTGAAACTTAAAGTGTCCATGATTTGAATTTTCAATCAGAAAATAAATAATACTTGGATAGGTTTCAAATTGGAGAAAGAGTGTCAATTCACATAATGGAAGGAGAGATGGTGATTCAATGTAGACGGTCCACGTTTAAAGAAAATGAAAAGTTTTGCAGCGCACCTCACTCAGTTGTTTGACCCTTCTTCCCACAATATCAAAGCACAAAAGTTCTGTACTGAAATCATATTTTGTGAATTTGAACACCACCACCATACCCACCCCCTAAAAAGATATTGGAGCTAACCTTACAAGTAACATTTGAAAAGTCATTTGATTTTGGAATACTGTGCATTACCTAAATGAAATTGTCCTTTGAGTTGATAAATTGGACCTATTTGGTGATGTGGAATTTTCCATAATATAATTCTATACTCAGTTGACAGAATAAATTGGAGTGCTTTTATATGCTTTAGCCTCTCTCTCTCTCTCTCTCTCTCTCTCTCTCTCTAAAAAATCAATGAAATCAGTTTGGATAAAAAAACCAATGAAATCAGTTTGGATAAGTATGGAATGAATTCCACCAATTACCCAACAAAGAAAGTGAAGCACCCTAAGAGCGTGTTTGGATGTGTGGGGAAGTGAGGTGAGGTAAAGTCACAATTATCCGGACATGAAAAGACAATGGGTTATATCAAAAGTACACAATTTCAAAATTCCCTCCATCTTTTTAAAAAAAAGTCAAAAAAGTAACATCCTTTCTCCACTAAAAGACAAAAAAGCTCCATTTTTCTATACAAAAAGTCAAAAAGATTCCATACCAAACAACTAAAAATAAAACACCATCATAACACCTTATATTTTATTCTCTCTTGATTTGATGTTTCACATCACCATACTTCAATTCACGATACATCCAAACAGGCCCTAAAGCTATGCCTAATTGCCTTTTTAACCAGTCATTTAAGATGGTTTGAGATTAATAGTTATTAGGGAAATATGGATGGTACATGAGAAGCCATTTAGGGTTCAATCCAACTATTTTGCCCACTTTTAGTAGTCCGGAGAATTCCACTTGGGTTGCTCCAAACCTGAACCTTCACGGCCCAACCTAACAAAAATAGGAAATTAGGTTGGGCTAATTTTAGATTTGGGTTGGACAACTAAGCTTGAATTTCCTAATCCTTGTGAAGTTAAGGTCAGATTCAGATTTGGGCTCAATGGTACCCAAGTTAACTATGATGCTCGACTTATTTGTAAACTTAATTAACTTTCTAATGCATGTATGTTGTATAATTTTATTTATACCTTAAAAAGTTACATGTTGGAGAAAAAAATGCCAACTCTCTTTTTCTCCTTAAACCGCTTTAGTGTGAGGATTATTACTATCTTAAACTTAAATGGTTATGACCCACTGCATGAATATCCCACGCATCTTAGTGAATCAAATATGATCCACCATAAACAACTCACTTACCCAACACACCCTTTGTCCCAACCAATCTACCTTTCTATGGAATGCATGCATTACTTACATATTTTATCAAAGTGTCTTGCAGATAGATTAGTTGGATCCAATCGGTATCATTTGAGCCCTTCGTCATTCAAAATGGCCAACTATCATTACACTATCTACATGATCCTACAATTATTATACTACTTAGTTGCCCCCACCTTAAGATCTAATTTGATTGTCATTTAAAAGGCATTTTGATACCTCAAGAGTCATTTTCTCATACAATAGCTTATAAGTTTACATTTAACTAAATATACTTAAAAAGTCCAAATTTCTATTGACCTCAAACTGAATATACATGTAATAAATTGGGAGAATCGCATTAAAAATATGAACATATTCTAATGATTATACAAATGTGTTTATCATTTAATTAACTCATATATTTTTATTAATTAGTTTAATTCTAATATATTTGTTCAATTCGTGCGAGGTTTAACCCGAAGCATCACATAGGCTAACCTATACACAATTAAGGGCGATTGTGGGTTGAGCCAACCCAACCCGCCAGCCATGCTACGAGACCTACTTAAATATAGATATAATTGTCAAGTTTATTACATTTAAATCATATGCTTAAAATACAAAAGAATTAAACGCGTATAATTGAATGCAAATTACACATTTTACACCTGAACAATCTAAAAGGAAGGCCTATACTCTAAAATCTAATTGGAGTGCATTGTTATTGTTTGTGATTGTGAATATGGTAGTGGAAGAAAGTTTTTATTTTAGCACTTTGGATTTGAAAACAGCTGGTCCCAATCTTGGCACACAACCTAGATTATAATTAAAGGCATACTTTTCAAACAAATGAGTTATTATAATGTTATAAAAATTGGTTGGTAATTAAGTTAATAGACAATGATCAATGGGTACAGAAAATCCGGATTCTCGTTAGGGCACTATTTCCAAAATTATTAATAATTTTTAAAGGCGCGTCTATTTGTTTGTAATTAATTTCCCATGAATATTAAGAAATGTGTTATTGGGTTGCACTAAAATTGATGAAACAAAGATGAAGATCTATAATTGGCCATCAAATTATATCTCTTTTAATGAAAAATTAATCACGGAGATAAAAAAAACACATGGCCATCACCATAATAAATCAAATCTTAGGAAAGTAGGGTTATCTACATCTCCACGTTACAAAGTTCACCCCTCACCTATTTAATAATCCTAGCTCTTTCAAGATCCATTTATTATGAGTTCCTAAGAATCCAATTTCATACAAACCAATGGGTCCTTAAATTTCATAGGAAATGAGAGTTTATCAAGGATGTCTAAAGAAAAAGATCAAAGTTGGAGATATGTAAAGGTCTATCAAAATATCATCCTTCAAGAACAAGATGTTGACTATCCTTCACCTTTAATAATAGAATCTTAGGGCCTCTTTGTCTCGTATAATTTCTCATAATTATCAAAGCTAGCATTGCCTCAACTATGTTGAAGTTGGCTATATGAATTCTATTTATCGATTTATGGGCAAAATCCTTCAATAGGTTGTACTTTAACAAACTCGACCTTACTACTTTTATCCATGTCCTTTTTGGCCTACCCTTCCACCTTAGTAGGCCAACAAGCTGCATGAAAAAAACTTTTTCGCATAAGCATCGTTGCTGGCCTAAATTGGACATTTTAAATAATCTCATATGGAATTCTCTTATTTCATCACATATTGATGCAACGCCTAAATGCTCCCAGAGGCGTTCATTTTTTATTATGCCCTCCTTAGTTTACCACATATTTTCCTCATCTTTCTCTTCTTGCTGTACTCATTTCATTAGTGCACATGTTGCTTCATGATTGACCATTTTTTTACTCTATTGGTAATGGCTAGTCTAACTGATGTTTAGATAACCACCCTTCTAAACGAAATTGAATTAAGGGGATATGACAAATAAATACGAAGCCATCATCCACAATGGCGGACCTACTTGAAGATGACATGGGGCAGTCGCCCCATGTCGATTTTGAAATCACTTGATATTTGAATGGTTCTGGACCTATTCCACATATGTCTAATAAACAATTGCCCCACGTCAAAATTTTGCGATCGCCCCATGTCACAAAACCTTGGTGAGAGACTCATGTTTTCTTTAGACATTTTCCCACCAACGGTACCAGATCCTCTTTGCCTCGTTTTTTTTCGACATCTTCTTTCTCTTGAGAGTGTGAGATCCTCTTCACGGTGATCGAGCTTCTCATCGCGGGACATCTTGTGGTTAATATCTCTCTCTCAAAATAACCCTAAATAAAGTAATTTTCCTCCCTCATCGGATGTAGTATAATCCTGATCACTCCATACCAAAAATCTAAATCCTTAATCTCCAAATCATAATCCAGATCCTAAGCCCAAAGCCACCAAAATATGAGCACATCTACAAGCCAAAGATGACCAAATCACCATTAGGCACACTTTAATATTCAATTCGTACATAAATTGGGTCTTAGAGTTCATATGTTTAGATAATTTGAGTTATATTTAAGTGTCAATTTTTTTCTTTACCTCGAGCCCATGACCAATTATAGGAAATTATTTTTACAACTAAGGCAAATGCAGGGAACCAAATTCCTTAGATCCAAAAAAACTCCTCTGGGAATCCAAATTGGGTGATTGAGTGCTCACTCAAATCATCGTTTCAGGCATCCAAACAAGTAGGATTAAATAAAATGTTATCTTAGGCTATTTTGATGACGATTAATTGATGGTCAGTACCTAAATTTGGAAGAGGTAGTAAGGAGACCCTTCAATTAAGCCGGTGGTTTCGAGCATGAAAAAAAATTATGTTTATTTAAATGCAATAGAGTTTTTCATTTTGTATTGTTCATGTAAGAAAAGTTAGCAAAGTTGACCAAAAGTTTAGTCCCACCCAAATAAAAATTCTGGATCCACCATTGATCATCCCATTGTAAGTGGGAAAGATTTGGCCTAAACATGTGATATTCTTCGATTGGCCTTTGCATGGTTAGAACTTAGAGCTGTATCGTTTCTCAATCAGACGCACGCTTTTTAAGCTACATTTACTTTTGAAATTTGTTATAATATAACTCTGCACTTGAATTTGCCGAATAGAGGAATATATTAACATCATCACACCTTTTTAGCTTTACATATTAAAAAAATCTCAGATTCAATTCAATTCAGTACTTCCAAGCTTTTACATTGATAGTAGTAATATAAGAGATTGAGGTTTGTCTGCTAGAGATCAGCACCTTTGTGTATCACTGTCACTCCCATTGATCTAGATTGTGTGATCTTCAAAGTGATCATCCATGTTATTAAAAAAAAGAAAAAAAAAATCAGATTTGAGTATTCGCTCAATAATATATGGGCCCAAAGCCAGCATCCTACCTAATGCAAATTAGGCTTGGGTCAGCTTGAGATGACTCGGTGCTTCAAGCAACTCTTCTCAATATGCTTACTTGCTCCTGATGCTTTCCGAACTATTATCAGAGGCTGTAGGGACTAGTTTGGTTGTAAGACCGAGATATCTTACGATATAAAAAAAGAATGCTGATAGTTAAACTATGCTAAGAATCATAGCGATTTTCTTTGGTAACCCCAATGACAGGAGACAGGACCATGATAGAGCTTGCGGATACGGAATAATTTGCCTACATATCTAGAAAACCACCTGTACAAATATGAAGAGGTGAGCGTACCCATGGATCAACTCCTTGCAGCATATCCAATGATCAAACCATGATAACTTGATGAGAGGTTGAGGGTTTTTTTTTATTTTTTTTAAATAATCAATCCAAGTGAGAGCTTGCATACACACGGAAAGCCTGCACAAATAAAAGGAATGTCCGCACAAGTGAAAAAAAAAAAAAATAAAGGGCCACACAAATAAAAAAAAATGGTATATCCAGAGTTTAAATCCTGAGCAACGAGATGATTAATACCGACACTTAAGACTTAAGAGTGAGGTGACCAAATCAGCAACTGGCCGCGAGTGGTCCTTTCCACGTGGCATCCTTCTTGACTATAGATCCGCGGCCACCGTCGCTGGCAGGGCAGGTGTCTGTTGCCAGCCGACGTGTACTTCTTATTTTGGAAGGTGAATTCTCTGGTGTGGATGGGTCCCACCAATTGCGGTGAGTGGGCCCCACCATCCTCTATGTAGCCCCACGTGTGTCGGCTCCTCCTTTTATTGTCGTGTGCGTCCTCTGAATTCAAAGGGACAGAGAGCGACCAATGGGAATGCGAGTCGAGCTGGCACCAAACTGCCGCTTTCCTCGCTCGTGCGTCTCGGAAATCTCCTTCTATATCGACCGTCCATCCGTTCCTCCCGCCCACATCTAACGTCTCAGATCTCAAAGAAGAACCAATGAAAAGAGGAGGATTACAAAACCCAATACCCTACCCTACTCAGTGCTTTGACTCCGCCAAAACCAGATTTGAACGATCATAACTCAACAGTGGGCCCCACTTTTTGGACTTTTTTAAAATCCCAACCGTCCAACATAAACCGTATTGATATATGGAGAGTTGGTATTATTATAAGATTGGATATTTTTTTATATAAACTAATTAATTATGTTATTTTTATTGAATAGACAATATTAAGGTGAGATCAATTTTTATTGGAGTAAGATTTGGGAAGTTACCTATCCACCATGTCGGGGTTTATTTTTAACGGCTAGGATGTGGAACAAGTAGGCCCCAATTTGGATCTCGGCTCCTCCAACTGGGATGTGGACTCCATGTAAATGTGGCTGACTTGGACCCTCTCAGTTTCCATCTCACCTTTTCACAAGTGATGGACGTCAAACTTCTCTAATGTGGAGTCCTATTTATTGAAAAATTGATAGGATGAAAATGACTTTGTGAATGTGATATCTCCTAATTAGTTTTAGACTAATACGAGTTGGTCCCATTTAAGATTGATTTTATAAATAATATTTAAGTAATACATAAATTGATGAAATTATTTTATTAGTTATATATAGAGAATTTTACCGGAAAAATCCCTTAAGACTCGTTATAAGCCAAAAACGCCATCAATGTCTTATAAAGACTATAGTGGTTTCAGGGGCTTTTTTTGGTTTTTTCTTTTCTTTTCTTTTCTTCTATGAGTGGGGATATCTCTGCTCCTTTTTACTTTAAAAGTCTCAAAACCCTTTTTCCCATTTCCATTCTTCTCCCATCTTATTGTTGCAAAATTTCAGCTCATCGGACTGTTTTTCATTATGTATTTTGCTCCATTAAATCAGTAATGAAAATTAAACTCAAGCTCGAGAATGAATGCACAGGGAGCTCTCCTAAGCATCTTGAACTAGATAGGAATAGCTGGAGATGGACCTGGTTAGAACGATGATGGCTGTAAAGCCATGGGAGAGCAGGTTGATGGAACAAACCCACATGGATCCTTGTAAAACGCCTTGTTCCAAATTTTTTGATGATTTTAGTGGAATCTGCACAAAATCCTCTGAACCTAGTTTGGTAAAAATTTAGGAAGAACAATGTGACAACCAGGATTTCGGTAAAACCTCTAGTTGGGCATCCTGCCAACAATTTTAGCTTTCATTCACCGTCAACACCAAACTCTGAATTTCACTACGATGAGAGTGTCACAACCTCATCAATTGGGACAACAACTCCTATTCGGAGCAATACCTCCCTGTCCTAGGGCTGCTTCGAGATGAAGCCCTTCATCGCCACTCTTGTTGTCCTCACCCTCATTATCTCTCTCTACTAGCTCCCTCCTCCCACCCCATCCAACCCCAACAATCACATCTTCCCCGTGTACGACAATGCCATTGCCCTTTTCGTCCAAATGGGCACCTACCATGACATTCCCTTGGCTTTCGCGGTCGTCGGCTTCGCCCAAATTAGTGCTGTGAATGGGGATATCTCTGCCTGTGTTAGTGCTGTGAACGGGGATATCCCTACACAATAGAGTATCTGTCTCTCAGAATTGTATCACTTGAGTCGGGGGATGTCCCTGCCCAAATTAGTACTGTGAATGTGGTTGCAGAGAGATCCGTCCGAATCCCAAAAAAAGGCAAATGGGAAAAGGGAGTTTGACATTCTTTATGTTGTAATGAACGATGAACGGGGATATCCCCAGTCATTTACTTAGAATAAACTGTGATATCCCGTTCAGAGCCAAAAGCAAAAAAGAAAAAGAAAAAAAAATTTGCGGGAGGACCAAGTTGGTCTATATAAGACATTGATGGTGTTTTGTGCTTTTGACAAGTCTAAGAGGATTTTTATGGTTAAATCCTCTTATATATATATATATATATATATATATATATTCAATATCATATAATGGGACGACCTTATACTTGAGCAAGGGAGGCATTCATTTTGAATTATTCGATTTTCAATAGATGAGATCTCTCCCTAGCGTAGAGTTTCACTCTCTTTATTCCTTAGAAGTATGAAGGAGACAAGGATCCAAACTGCATATGAATCCTCCAAACTCTCCAGACACAATGGTAAGAGGAATTCCGAATAGATTAAATCTATACTGTTCAAAATAAATGCCGATTTCTTCTATGACATGCAATAGAAGTCCATTTGGTGAGTCTAACGAGTTCAACGGATCTCGACCCTATAAAATAATATATGAACTATATATGTGTTGTATTATTCTACTATTGATAATGGTCCACGTCATATGCTTACATGGCTGCTCCTTGCTTAAGCTAAAGTTTGAGATGCTCCATTACCAAAACAAACCCTGGAAGATTATATTATTTTATTGCTAATGCGAAAAGAATATGAATGCCTTTTAAATCTCATCTTTCTTGCAAAATATAATATAATATAATAAAACACATATAATACTCTATTGTTGAATTGTTTAATGATTTTTTATTATGATATGTTTGTTTAATGTACAGTTATTGCATAAGATATTGGACTTATTTTATACAAGGCAACAAAACACATGCATTAATTATTCTTTAGTGGCTTTATGTGTTACTTTTCTCCCCTCTTTATTTAATGTTGCTTATTAAAAGCATGCCTCCTTGGCTTTCCAACCTTTGAATTTGAGTTTGATCTAGTGCCCAGCATGAAGCCCCAGAAGAAAACAAATCCCTCCTTCCTAGCATTTGCACATTACAAGGAACACTTTAAAATAATCTACTCTTTTTTTTTTTTTATATTGTACATTCCTTTCCTCTATGGTGCATTATTTTGACCTAAGTGAAGAATAATCTCTATGGTTTTTTCTTCATTTTGACCTAAGCAATTTGAGCTGGGCCCAACCCATGGTGACTGGGCTTAGACCTCTATAAACATAATGTTTGGGTTAGACTTAAATTTGTTTTATTTTTCTGATAAATACTCACACATGTGCTATCCAGGTCCTTAACCAACAGAGTTACAACAAGGGATCAATCGTTAGTTTTTTTTTTTTACACAAAGTTGCTCCACCTTTGAGCTATTAGTGGATTGGCCTAGCAGGACCCAATTTTGTTTATATGACATTACCTATATGTTGAATGCTTTGCACACTCATGCAGGGTGCTTACCCTTTCAAAACTCATAAATTGGGTTCATTATTCATGAATGTGTGTGTGTGTGTGTGTGTGTGTGTGTGTGTATTTATGCTATTGATATCTCATAAGCATAAATATATAGGTATCACTAAAATTTAGTTCATTTAGAGTGAAAACGACCAGATCACATTCAAATCACAAGATTAACTCCAATGGACTAAATTGCGTTCTAACATGCGCTAAATCTAGTTGTGGGATTCATATGTGTGAATTATGAATGAGTGCCATTCAATTTGGAAAGGGGGTTGGAGTAGGTTGGATTTTCATAAATAGGCCCATTGTATGGGTTTTCACAGCCGCCTGTCAAGATAAAAATTGAATATAGGAATTCATGGTAAAATGAGCTCCACCATACAATAAAAAAAGGTGACAGGGAAATGATATGAGGTGCAGATGAATGAAAGTTACCATTCAAAAAAGGAAAAAGAATGAGGAGCACATGAAGAAATAACGTGGACATGTAGATGAGACATTGACATCCCTAAGTGTTAAATTATTAGGTGATGACTAGATATTAATTTTCCATATTCTCTTGATTCACTTTTCATTAAAAGAGATGTTAGTGATGTTACTTGACAGTTGTTTTGTGAGTTTCACTTTTTCTTCATTTTTAACTAATAAAATCACAATTCTACATAGTCAATTATGTATATGAAACAAACCGTATGGAAAACATAGGAAGTGAATACATAGGACTTATTGCTATAAGTGGTTAAAGTTGAATGTGAAATTTGAATATCCTAAAATGACTCTGAAATAACCTCACCTTGAAATGAGTCAACCATCATCTTAGTAATTCAAATTTTGGAAAAGTGGGCCCATCCATGTTGTTACCTTATATCTTTTACCCCTCACTTCATTTCATTCACACTTTGCCTTGTTAATAATCTTTTAGTGATCTTATTTGACCATAAATTCTTATATATTCAATTCCCACGAATTTAATGCAAACCAACAATCACTTAATTTTCTTCCGAAAAAGCACTCTTATGTAAAATCAATGACATATTGCATATTTCATGTGACAATGCAGGTCTTTAAGTACATACCTTCTAGAACCCAACTTGACTTCAAGCAAGTAATAATTGATTAGATGATCTAAATTTTAAAAAGGTAAGGCCACCCATCATGAGATGAATGGGCAACTAGCAAACTTGTTGGTTAGGGGCACAGTGGACCCTCTCCAATGTCATAAATAGGAACTTGGACTTAAAATATCTAAAGTTTTTATTTATTTATTTATTATTATATTAAATCTTTAGAGTTGGGTCCTTTGGATTTTTTTTAAAAATATTCAAAGTTCAACTTTATACCTATTACCACTAAAAAAATAATTCTATACATTGGTGGTTTCCACTTTCCATGGTAGGCCAATTAAAGCACCCCATGTTGGGAAGGTGGAGAGGACAGATAACCCACGGTTAGATGGATGATCCACTGTTTTGGCCCACCATAGATTTAATTATGTGGATGACCCACCATCAATCCTAAGTGGGTCCCACCTATGATTCTCAACAATAGGTTAGTGCCTCCAAGTTCCATCAATGGATTGGCGTTTTTGTTGTCTCTCATTTGAGGTGACCCAACTTGGTTTGGTTTTAGTCATGTGGGCCCACTTGGAATTTGAAATAAAATGAATATCAAATATCAATTCAATGTTGAAGGAAATCATAGCACATACAAAATTGTGTTTAGTCATGTGGGCCCACTTGGAATCTGAAGTAAAATGAATATCAAATATCAACTCAATGTTGAAGAAAACCCTAGCACATACAAAATTGTGTTGAGAAGTGACCCTATGCTTTCAAAATCCAAATAGTTTTCATGTCATGTTTGGTGGGCCCACTTGACAAGATTTTCTGATAAACCTCTCATTTGACTTGTATGAAAATGCAAGGGGAGATACATGTAAGAGATTAAAGAAAAATAATGAAGTAGATGGAGCCCATGATGATGACATTTCATCCAATGACAATTGAAAAAGGAAAAAAATGCTTGCAGCATTGAAGAAGCAAAAGGCCTCAAATGAGTGGGCATGATCTTTGTGTTCTGTTGGTGGGACCCACAGGGGCGGTTTGATGGATGGCCTTGGGCTCTTCAGGCAGAAACAAAAGATTAATAAAAGAAAGTATTCAACTTCATCATCAAGGCAAGGTTAGGACTTTTCTTCACACACTGAAAATTCACAATCATTAGATGATCCTTGCTTATCTTCATTTGCACGTTGAATTGGGACTTTGAAATTATCTCTGTAACCAATCCTCCATATCATGGACCCCAATTGAACTGTCATAATTAATTGACTAATTAGTTAGGAGCAGATTCTGATTGGGTCCCATGATTTGGACGGTCTTGATTGTCACTTTTTTGCCATGGTTTGTGGTGCAAGTGTGCCCCCCACAGAGTTTTGTCCATTTGGTCAATCTTATGTTGAGGACAAAAGATGGATTTGTTAATGTTTATGTGTTTGAGTGAGTGGGGTCATCACTAAGTGGACCCCAACATCACATTGGGACTTGTCCACAAACCAAATCAATGGTCTGGATCATGGTGATGTTGTCCATGGCAGAAGAGTTTTGGCTTTCCACACATGCTTGCAAGAATGCAAGTTGTCATCATCCCCCTGCCACAGTGGAGAAAGGGAAAGGGCCCACAGGGGCCCACTCTTCTACTACATGCATTTGACATCCCATCAATTGAGGATTGTTGGGTCCCACAGCTTCTACTAAAATGGAGGGTCCTTTTCGTCTCACTTTAAAAAAAAAAAAGAGGTTCATGGCCTCGTGGCACAGTTAATTAACTTAAATGGCAATGTCCTTTTCATGCTTATTATAAGATGATGTGAACTCCTGGAGATTTCTAGTGATTTTTTTTTGGCTTTCCATTTCATTGAAATGAAAATGGGAGCCAGATAGAGACTGTTTGTTTAGGAGAATTGTATTCATGGTTTTTAAGAAGATGGTTTCTGACTCAGGAAAAGTGTTTTACATGTATGACAATCTCTAGTGAAATTTGTCCATAAGCCATACAAGAGGGGGAAATTTATTCCAAGGAATTTCAATTTCAACAAGTGGGCACAGCTGAGGAGCCTCATGTGTTTATCAGAGTCCCAAGCAATAAGGGAGCATCTCTGCAGTAAGAGGATTCCACCCATATTAGAATTTGTTTTGATTTTCCATGATACCATTGTTTTATAGTTTGGTGCCACACATTTCTGTCGTGTACTAGAGAAAACAAAAATGAACCAATTTTCCCTGATAGAGAGGATCTAGATTGATAAGTTGATGGTTACAAGAGCATAAACCGGGAAACTAAACAAGGCCTACAGCACATCTACTTCTTCTCTTTCTGTGGTTTTTTACTTCGTACCTTCTTTTCTTTGAATGAAATCTTTCATTACCGTTAAAAAAAAAAAAAAAAAGGCCTATAGCACGGTTGGCTAGGGTGCTCATGGACCGAGCTGGCCGGAGCCCATCTCGGGCCCATCCTGCTTTGGGCTAGTCTTGGTCCCTGGGTTATAGTATTAGGGCCGGGCTCGGTTTTCTAATTTAGTCCCATTTATTATATGGGCCATATGGGCCAGGCTTAGATTCAATTGTAGGGGGCCCAAATCCCGACCCATTCCAAATATAATAATTGTGGCGGCAAAAATGTGGTACTGGGATTAGAACACTAGAAATCTGACATAAAAATAGATGACATAAAAGTAGAGATAGTGTAAAGTACTCAGCTTTTGAATTATAAATCCAACTCTGGCTGGGCTCAGGTTTCATATTGTTCATACGAGCAAGGATTGGTCCAGATAGTTATGGCCCGATTTTGGCAAGGGCCAGGCTGGGGCCTGCAGTATCGAAGCAAGGCCAGACCTATATATTCCTCAACCCGGCCCATGAACACCGCTACGGTTGGCCATCATCTAGAAGCCAGGATAGTTTTTAATGTAGGGCCACCCATTACATCAACCTTGTAAAATACTGATAGGTGGACCTTTTATGTATGGAATCAGAGGAGAAAGGAACCCTTTTTGGGCCCATTTGGACCCCATGCATGGAAAGCGAGCTAAATAGAAAGCAAGGAACTAAGTTTACACGCTGGAATTCAAGCTTTTGGGTATATCCCCAGTTACATGTGAGGGACTTGCATGGTAGAAGTAAAAGTCCTCCAAAACTGGGACCACCTATCAAAAGTAAGAAACTCACATGGGAAAAGTTGGAAAGGCAGGGTAATCAGATTTTACAAGGAATCCAAATTCCAAACGCCACCGCCCTGCTTACCTGCTGCAACTCTTGTTACATGTAACTGAGTCCCAAGCAATTAGAATTACCTGTTATTTAGAGGAATCAATTGGTCACATTCAAGAAACAGACTCTGCATATCCAAGCCTTATTGGGATCTGAGACAGACTTCAATGACAACAGTACCCTATCCAATTCAGCTACAAGTTTTTACTCCTTTTTCTCATAAAATATTGCTAATATCATCTTTATAGAACTTTTGAGTCTAACCACATTTTGCTGCCATCCAGTTGATTCAGGTGCAAAGAAAGAAACCTAAAATCAAATCAGAAGAGGTTACAAATTACTGGGGAAATGTAGCTCAACACCATGGCTGCTTGCACACAAAAGCAAAGCAGAGAAACAGCACAAATTTGAGATGCCTGAAAGATAGCCAATGGCTGTGAAACATATCAAACAAAGTAATCCTAGACGCTAGAAGAGGCTGTTACATTAGGCTTGTAGCCACCATGTATGAGAGTAATCAATTATGACATGATGTGGCTGATGATGAACAGTGATGTCAACAGCAGTTTAGCTTATACAATACACAGTCAAAAGAGGGTGACACAAACTGCATTGTATTAAGGTCTATGCTTTCATCAACTCCTGAAAATCAAACACAGGCATGAAAAGAGGGGAATCAACATTAGCAGGCAAACATAGGTAGGTGACAGGTACATTAAGTTTTCTTAACCTCTCCCCACTTCTTTCTCATGTTCTTGGGAAATTTTATAACCACTTTCTAGCAAAATCTTTGAAGCTGCATGCAGATTTTGCAGTTTGGGGTATATCCAAATGCATGATAAGTCATATGCATGCATCATTAAAGAAAAGTTGCATAGAACATTAATGTGTTGGAAACTTTCAAACATTTGAGAATCCAGTGATTAGGAATCCTTTTTAGGCTTCATTACTAGAGTCCCACATCCCTGAGTGTTGAAAATAAAATGTCTGTTGTAATGGGACATTTGTGTAAAGCCACGGAAAAGGAAACCCGCATTTGGAGACTCATATTTCTACGCTTTTGTTTGGAAAAGCTATTCAAAACAAGCCGTTATCCGCATATGTTTGCATTGCACTGAACAACAACTTACAAAATGTAACAGTAGATAAACATGGAACGTGGGCAGATAGGGCATGGACTCTTTTTTTTTTTTTTAATTTTCTGTTATAGTTGCGAAAGATAAGTTTTATACAGCACTTTATATAACCAAAATTTTTGCAGATTAAAAGTTTAAATAATAAAAAGAAGGAACTTCTAACTCGGATCTAGTGTTCAAATCTCAAAACCTTTGATGGCAGTGCCACCTAAAAGTAGATTTCAACATTTTTGAACTTAATCCATTATTTATATGAAACGTTATAAATAACGAGGGAAAAAATAGTGATGAAATCTTAAAGCTGGAATCTGTAGCTCACTTAAAAACCTCAGGCCATCATATGATAACTGGGAACTGCAAAAAAAAAAAAAAAAAAAAAAAAAAAAAAAAAAAAAAAAAGGCCAGTCACATTTCAACCAATCAACTACAAACCCTTTGAATCATCCAAACTTGAGTTGAATAAATTGAAGATGCTTAAAAATTACAACCTGGTCATTTAGAGCATAATCACTAACTGCACTAGGTTTTCAATTGTGTCACAAACAGCAGGATACTAACCCACAAGCAAGAGCAAAACTTGATCAGTAAACAATTGGATTTTGGATCAAGAGGGAATCATTAATGTATAGATGTTGGTTTTGCCTGGCTCATCATAATTGAAGCCTCATTGCATCTAATTACAGTAGACTTTGAATCCTACTCTCCTACTTAACTCCATTTAAAGCCATCTTTTGGATAGAATTAAAGACACATTGAATTATACAAGTAGGGAAGGAAATGGTTCAGGCTCAGTCAGGGTCTGGATAAATCATACCGGAACTACTCTCACCAGTCCCAACTCCTAAGGACATGTTTAGTATAAGTAATAGCATATTGGATCAGGGCCAGTGAGAGCTGTCTCCAAAAATCTCCTGTGTGAAGTTTAAATATATGAGACATGGACCCATCTTTATATACTCAATAAATGTTACTTCCATCAAGAAAATGTAAGCAGGTGAGGAAGGGGTAAACCTCAAGAGTGACCAAAACCATACCCTCCTTGAACCACCTCAGGCTGGCATCTATAAATCAATAACCTACCTCACCCAATTAGAATCACTACCTAACCTTCCGGGTAATCCATTTAACCCAACCCATTGCCACCTGACCACCTATTGATGACCCTAGTTTCAAGTATGATTCGTTAGTTCTATACTTTCTAGGTACTAGATGGACTTTAAAACATGATTGGAGCAATCCATTCACAATCACAACCCCTGAAAAATCAGCAACATCATCATCATCAAATCAGCAACATCATCATCATCAAATCAGCAACATCATCATCATCAAATCAGCAAAATGACAAGAAGAATGAGATTCACGCTTTAACTTCAGGGAAGGTGACAACAAATAGAACCTGATTGTGATGGTTGTGGAACCAAACAGAGACTCCCTCATTTTCAGGATCCAAATATTATCCTCAAGTAACATTTTTGCAAGCTGTCTAAAAATTATTTTAGGAACTTCAAAATCAAGCCACATCATCTTTGATGCCAAATGAGTTATCTTACTACAAATTTAATAAATCATCCAAACAAAACCGGAAAACGCTAAAATCATGTTATCTCCTAACTTTAGAACATATTGCAATTGCAGGGAAGTGTTCAGATAAATTCATATATAAAACCCAATAACCTTACTGAATTAAAGAAACCCATAAAGGCACATGGTCCCTGAGCGTGTAGGTTATACTGTAATATCCCAGACCTCGAGGATGTAATTAGCCTAATTAATTGCACTGGTAGTGGATTAAGCTCAATTAGTAGCCAAACATGTCCGATTAATTATTAAGATCGTGTGTGTGAAGTTTGGCCTAGATCCGGGTTCACATCCTCTTGGTTCGAGATATTACAAATACCATTCTTCTCTTTCATGTTGCCAACTTTTCAATTTTTTCCACCATCAAATCATACATGCTACTCAATCTTTGATTAGCACTTAATGAAGGCCCAAATAATTGACTGGTAATAACATCTGACCATTCGAGCTAATTCTTCAGTCTTCTCCGCCAACATTCATATTCTCATTATAACATGGAAATCCAACTGGTGCAGTAGTCAAATATGGCTCAGCAGTTGCCCTAGATACGGTAGAGATCTTGAAAACTAGATTTCCAAGAGGTTTTCGCAGCTCATAGAGTGAGTCCCAACTCCCAAAACCCAAGCTTTAGTCCTAATCAGGTTCCTCAGATGGTCAGACCCAGTTCTATTTCACCACCCAAAAATACCCCATATTCCACCAAACTAGTGATTTCAGCCTCAGATATTTTACATACCTGCATCTGTTCTTACATCTATCATCATCAGGGGTGGACCCATGAACATCCATGTGGGGGCAGTCGCACCCGATGGACCTAAGTTCGCTTTTAAAACTGTAATGAAAATTTTGCCTCCACTTTAAAAACTGACATAAAAATCCCGCGTTTCTCTCCAAAACCCACGTAAAAATCCTGGGTTTGTTCCCAAAACCCAATTCCTGTTTGGATGTGCATTCCTCAATGAAAAGAATCCTGAGTCGGCTAATGATCATCACTCATCAAAGTGATAATATTGCCATAGACAAATCCTTTATAATGATGCTGCTTGGCCGAGCCCCTTATTATTAAGCCACTTGTCAGTGATAGAGTCTGAACCGACTTGGTAGACGAGTTTTAAAACACTGCTCTGCTGTTGCTACCAAGAAATCAAAATCCATCACCGTGTGACATTATGTGATTTTCAATTGAGATCAGGTTATCCTTCTACTCTCATAAATGCTAAAGCTGCACCACATATACCTCTCTACACTGCTCCGTTGTTGCTACCAAGATATCAAAATCCATCACCCTGTGACATTATGTGATTTTCAATTGAGATCAGGTCATCCTTCTACTCTCATAAATGCTAAAGCTGCACCACATATACCTCTCTCTCTCTCTCTCTCTCTCTCTCTCTCTCTCTCTCCTTTTTGAGAAATGGAGGGATGTTCCTTCTGCATTCCTTTTCAGTCGTATTTGAAATAAAAGCCCATCTCAAATCTCTAGCTTATTACCAACCAGATTTCATATTAATTAGTTAGCACTACATTACTTGCAAACAATAACATATGCCAAGGACTTTCATCCTGAATTTCTACTGTCTAGTGGTCCATAAACAAGGTAAATAGTCAAAGTCACACTCAATGTGAGATCATGCTGCAACCAACTCCAACTTTTTTTTTTTTTTTTTTAAGGCCGAGAAGAGAAAGCCAGGTAAAATTCTCATATAGCTCCAGTGTGGTATTGCAGTTTCGAACCACAACCTCCATGTGCAAACTATAGTCCTATGCCAATTGAGCTACCCCTCGGAGTTCAAACAACCCCACTTTGAAGTCGAGTCATCTTACCAATAGTTCTTATACTTTGTACCAACCCTTGATACATATTCTGCATAATCACAATATAACTAATAGAGATGCATCTTCCCTTTAATGCCCGTAATTAACCACCTTCCCACACTGTCATTGTCCTTCTCTAGATCAATAAAACCATATGCACAACTTCCCCTCCTATCTCTCTGCTTTTTTACATGGGTGAAAAAGCTTACACAAGAAAGCAATAGTCATTAACTCAAACCGACATGATTGCTAAATCATGTCCACTAATTTCACATAAATCCAATCATGTCCACTAATTTCACATAAAATCTAAAAACCCACAATTTTCAGTTTAAATCACATTGGCATGCATAAAAAAAAAATAACCCCATTAAAAAATCTTTACCAAACCCAATCAATCTAACCACAAATTTTTATTTATTTTTGAATGGTGATTTTTATTAATAAGGCGAGATCTACATTCTACACTGATCTGCTACACAAAGTTCACATACAATAAGGCAAGATCTATACTGATCTGCTACACAAAGTTCACATACAGGTTTGCAATTCTTCAAACACAGAAACAAATAAAAAACAATGAAAAGACAAAAAAATCATAAGAATCCTACAAAGAAAACTTACACAAGCATTCATAAAAGCGCATATTCAAATTGCAAGCATTCAACTGTTCCAACATGCAATGCATCATACCATTAAAATTCCTAAACCACACAAAAACTACGTGAAAGAACAGTAATAATCCCAACTAACTATTAGAACCTTCCAGATGAAGTGGAATTTTATCATTGGAGCGAATATGACAGATGGAACTTTGGAGTGTGCAGATGTGACTATTGATAATTTGAATGTGGATGTGATAGATTGTGTACATGATGAGAAGTATGAAGTGCAGATATCATTGGGGCGAATATGACATATGATGAACCTTTGGAGTATGCAGATGTGACAATTGATAAATGTGGATGTTGCCTTAGGGCCCATTTGTTTATCAGAATTTCAAAAATTTATTTTTGGGAGAATTTTAAATTCTTGAAAAGTTAGTTTCTTGGCTGGAATCTCAAATTTCTCTTTTTTACAGAGGATTTGAAATTCCAGCAAATGATATAGAGAGTGGAATTCCAAAAATTACAAAAGGTCTTTTTGGGTGGTTGGAATTTGAAATTCCAATAAAAGAAACATAGCATTTCAAATGCCAGGGAACAAGATGTCACATCATATTACATTATATCCAAAAAAACCCAACCCTCCAAATTTTAGTCATAAATTCTGATAAAGAAACAGATCCTTAAGGTTGAATAAGTGCCCAGCATGGGAGACTGACACAAGAGCAAATGGTCTAGATCTGATGGATCATGTGGTTGATCAGGTCCCTGCTTACTTAGGTCAATTTGATTAATCAAATACTTTTTATTCATCTAAATGGAGGCCCAATCATGAAAGATGGGTCAAACCACAAATTGGATAATGCAAATGGTCTAGATCAAACATAAAATTTGTTGAATTTAAAGAGAATTCAAAATGAGTAGTTGATCAACCAATTGGAGTAGCCCAGCAGATGCAAACAGGCCCAAATATGCTTAGCAAGCCTGTATAGTTGTACACCAGATTATTAGGTTCGACCGACCCGAGCTGGACTCAAACCAGGTCCAAGCCAACTGTGACAACCTCAAAAAGGGTGTCCAAGCTTGACTGACAGTCAATTAAAACAGTCCAGGGCAGCAAGGACGTCTCCAGCAGTTCGGCATACTAAACTTTGGAAGTCATTTATCTTCTTGAGGATTTATGTATTTATTCCCTGTTTGACTATGGAAAGTGTTTGTTGAGGTCAATGTCCACCATTGCTCATAAGCGGTTATAATTGTGGTCGAGCCCTTACTCTCACCATAAAATCATTGTTGCACCGTTTCCTATCACTAATTGGTCTTGAAATAAGTGGTAACCCCATAGGGTGTAAGATCCGATAGAGTTCTTCTGAAAAAAAATACGAATATGTAAGATCCTATAGAGTTCTTTTGAAAAAGGATATGAATATGCTTTGAGGAATTAATAGATTTACTTCAATCTGGAAATGCTTTGAGGAATTAAGAGATTCACTCCAATCATGGACCCTCTCTTACAAAAGGAAATTACAGATAATAGAGATGTAAGGTTGATAGCCAACATAATTATGTACATACAGAAGTCTAATCCCAGTCCCTTAACTCTACCATCCCCAGCCTGTCAACTCTCTCTCTCTCTAAAAACTCAATCTAAAAACTTCTACACAATCCTACCCCATCCTATATCTGCCCACAATCTTCTAAGTATTTATCCAAATGCCACATGCCACTTATTGAACATTGATCAAGGGGTAAAGATGATCTTCTGAACATCCATCGATGTACATAAGTAGGAGGAGGGAGATCTTTCAACTCCCCTCAATCCCCTTCATAGGGGTTTTAGATGGGGCCCACATACAAAAGATGCGTGTGAGATCATGAGAGCAGTAGAGGTGTATATGTGTGTGTGTATGGAAAAACCTCAAGTGAGCACTACATCCTAAATACCTAGTGAGGTCCACCTATGATCCATCTGAATGGGCTATAAATCAGGGACCCTTTGACAGTCAACAATCTCGGTCATACCTAGTGTGTCAGGACTCAAACGATGTGGATGCCAAAGTGGCATTGGTATTGCATATTGCACAACACATCCTACTATATTAGATCGATTATTACTTAAAGTTTTATTGAATATTTTGAAGGATTATAAAACTTGTACCTATAAAGGTAGTAATATTTCATAAAAAATAATTTCCTTTTTTTTTTTTTTCTTTTGGGCCAAGATCTAGCCCTTGAGGTTATGGCAAGGGCCTAAAAATTGCAGCACATACAAAATGGTGAGGGCTTTTCCTCGACCTAGGCCCGACCTGCATATGTGAGGGTAAGATAAAGACTTACCTTGGCTTGGCCCAAGCTCAACCATTACCCTAATGGGAGCCATGAAAATATGATATTTCGGCATGAAATCCATGAAAATATGATATTTTGGCACTAAATTATGGATTTTTGGCATAAATTCCATGGTCATGGAATTTAGATATGAAAACCATAAATCACGAAGTTTTAGTCATGAAAGGCATGAAAATATCTGGTTTTTGGCATGTAAGAAATGCGCACAGAATTTAGGTATGAAAACCAAAACTATGAAGCTTTAGGCACGAAGCATGAAGGCCATGAAATGTGAGATTTTGGCATGAAAGCTATGAATATGGAGTTTAAGCATTAAAACTAGGAATAATTTAAAAGATACCAAAAGCAAAACCTGGTAAGGATAAAGAGCTAAAGACTATCAGCAGGCAATTAAGGATAAACCACTTACAAAATTCTTCGTTGCCGTCCATACTCAGAAAAGCATATGCACCATTGGAAAAGACTTGGTCAATAACACAAGCTCTTCCCATTTTTGGTTCAAACTAGCAAATCTCCTTTTTTTTTTTAATGCTCGCCTTACTTTTTTTTTCAAAAGAACCGACCATTTGAGCTTGACATAACTTAATACTATCGGAGTAATTTAATTCAAAAGCCCCATATGGACCTAACAAGGATAACATGGATCCAAAGAAGATTATGGATGATCCTATTAAATATAGTTTCTAGACATGAGTTTTATATCGTCTTTTATATAGATTTTAGTTGCCCCAGTTATGGGGGCTGTGATTGTAATCACTTTAGATATTGAGAATCATGGTGGGGCTCGCTAATTATAATATATTAAAGCCAAGGGTTCTACCATTTTGAAAGTAAGTTTTCCTTCTTTTTTCTCAAAAGTTTCTCATTCTCTCACCAATCCTCAATTCATGCAATTACCTTCTTATCTTTTAATTCGTAAAACTACTCTATCTACTCTCTAGCTTTCGAAGTTGCAAGTCCTTCTTGTTTGCAAAAATCTTCTTTCTGCCTCACCTTTTTTTTTTTTTTTTGCTATCGGAGGGTTCCCAACCCTTTGGACTGGACTAATCCCTCCGGGCCCAGAGGGAAGCCGGGTAAATTCCCCTGTAGCCCCAGTGTGGTAGTGCAGTTTCGAACCCACAACCTCCGGGTGCAAACCGTGGTCCTAGGGCAACTGAGCTACTTTTATTCTCTTCCTATCCAAAATTTTCTATTCTCATTCTAAAGTCATTTGACAAAAACAGCCATGCTAATGACGGATTATTGTGCTAGTAATGTTATTATGACGGGCTCTGTCTAATAATTTTTTATCCAGTCAGCCCTTAATTTGATGAAAGGAAAATGGAATCTTTGAATGACAATGACAAAGGGCCAAAATGGAACAATGGAAACACTGTGGGGGCAATCAATGATACTAATCATTTGTGGGATGTGGGACTTTCCCAACATCATTTAGTCACAATGGTATCTAGTATTAGGTTCATCTCGTGTGATTCTATCATTAGTATATCCCATCCTTTTCATTCTCACAATTGTTAAAGAGGATACCTTGACATAGTTGCAGAAGAGATTTTGGAATGACTTTATAAAATAGTTTTTTTGAATGATCATGTAACAAAATTTATGTGTCATGTTAATTCACCAAATTCCATAACAATTAATTTGGCCGTTATGGAACCACCCAAGGAGAATGGTTAAATGACTAGAATAATATTGTTCTCTTGTAAGCAGTTTCTTCAGAAGATTAAGCCCTCATCAATATCACTTTGGCTTGATATTTATTTATTGTGATGACAAATGAACATGTTGCTACAGTCATGGTCATATTTTATATTTGAGATGCTTCATTTGTTATAAGCAGTTTCGTCCAAAGATAAAATCTTGATATGTTGGGAATGCAAGAATTATTTATTATGGGGTTACATCATGGGTACTATCATAAAGCCTATCCGATGCACACAGGTTGAATTTGATTTAAAAAAAAAACAAGAAGAGAGTAGATAATGAACTAAAATTAATACCCAAAAGCATGAATTCAAGACACCCAAGATGAGATGTATGATAAAATCCAAGATCCCATGCATAAATAAAATTCATGATAAAATGAATACAGTTTTATATCATATATTAAGAAAATCCATAAAAAAAAATGATTGCCAAGATCGTAGATTTAATGATGGATAATGGCCTGGCTATTATGAAAACAAAGGTGTGAATCGATTTCAACGAATAGATCTAATAGTGGAAAATGGCGTAGCAACTATCAGTTGGGACTAGGCATGAAAATTGGCCGTACCGGTTAGGGTGGGCACAGCTGTGCCCGTGCGGCTGGGGCTTAGCCCAGCACGGTCCAAGGCATAGATTTATCTGCTCTATGTTGGGCCTTGCCCAACATGGGTCAGCCCACATGCCTCTTTTAATTTTTTTAAAAAATTCTTTTTATATAAATTGAAAGATACTTGATGGAAATTTAGGGGGTTTTAACTTGAAATAAAGTTGAGATTATTAAAATAAATGCACAAACATTGAGCTAATTTATAAATGAATAATAAATCTTTAATTATTTTAATTTTTATATTTTATTATATAAAAAAATAAAAAAATAATATAATTGGGCCGTGTCGTGCCTTGCTTGGGCCCATGCTCCCTGGCCCAGCACAGCCCAAGTGGGGAAACCAGGCCGTGCCGTGTCGGCTTGTTGACCAAGTCAACTGCCCATGCACATTTTTCCCGTGCTGGGCCGTGTCGGGTCTGGGCAACCCGTCCAGATTTTCATCTCTAGTTGGGACTAACATTTTATGACTATAGATCATTTGGTGGATATTGGCCTTGACAATAAATCTAATGGCCACTGTCGATTGGGAACAACATTTTTATAATGATGGATAATGGCTTAAGCTAGGTCTAAGAGTGGATAATGGTCCGATGTCAATTGAGACTCTGTTATTCACAGAGGGACAGCAGGAGGGCATTGACATATCTCTCTCTCTCTGTTTGTGTGTGCCTTGTATTTAAGGCTCAATCAATGTTCAACTGATTTAGAATAATGAGCTATAGTTGTCAAGGAGAAGGGGATTTAAGGGCCCGTTTGGATGTCTATATAATAAAATATTTACAGTTTTAAATATTGCAAGAGCAAAATAGTATAGAATAGAATAATGCAATATTATGATATTATGATATTTTTACTGTTTGGCAATTTTTGAAGAATATTACAGATTTTAAATTGAGTTGTTTGGAAGGTGTTATGATTAAAAGTAAATTACATTATTAGAATTATTTTTTATTAAATATTTTAATTTATATGTGATTTACCACGTCTTCATAAAAAAGTAGGGTGGTAAAGTAAAGTTCAACTATCATGTTTTTACCATAAGTTACTTTTCTTTTATTGCATAAAACCATGGTAAAGTAAGCCAATATAAAAAACAACTACTTTATAATTCTCTCCCACTTTGCTTTACCACATACTTCATCTCACCTTCTTTTACCTCACCTTTTACCAAGATATGACGTCAATCTTAATTTTACTTTACCACACTCGTAAACAAGTCACTTTTTATTTACCATACAAAACTACTATAAAATGTGAAAAACTATATTAAAAAAATAAAACTACTTCACCATTCCTTCCCACTTTACTTCACCATATAATTTATCCCACCTTTACTTTACCACACCTTTACTGTGCTATGACATTTACTTTTACTTTACTTTACCATATATGTAAACAAACACATCATGATGGATTTGGTGAACTAAAGTCTTTACTTTACTTTACCACTTTCATCCACTTGAAAAATCTTTTTTAACCTTTGGAATTCTCATAATCACAACCTCCTTGGCATTTGTAAATCTTTCATCCAATATGATAATTTAGGACTCCCGTTCATAAACTAACTTTTGGGGAATTTAAAAATTCATTAGACTTGAAATCTTTGAATTTTTCCAATTACCTAAATTTCTGATTGGAACTTGTGCCGTTGGGAATTCAAAGACAATAATGTGATGGTTGTCCCCGGAATTTCTGATTTTTTTTGCTATAATTCTGAATTTCATCCACCTAAAATGTTAAAAGTAGCGTTTTGAAATTCTCAGAATTCCAACATCCTTGGGCATTTATGAATGACCAAGTGTGGAGGAAGATTTAGGATCTCAAGGGCGATAATTCTGGGAAATCCCATAACGGTAAAGCAATAGGGCCCAAATGCAGATGCTGATCCAGGGGAGAAATTCTTCACTTTGGAATCCCTCCATTAACAACTATTTCAATATGACATTTTGATCAAACTGTTATTATTTTATAATTTTGGACTATAAAGGATTATAAATTACTGATCAGAATCATTTACTCGGATAAACATTGAGCAGACCCTTTATCCATCCCCATTCCCCATTTATGAAGGATCAGGTAGGTCCCACATAAGGTGAAGCCGGTCAATTTATGGTCCACCATGGTTGTTGGCTCTCAATATCTATCTATTTGTCAAGGATCAGGTGAGCCCCAAATAAGGTGAAGCCGGTCAATTTATGGTCCACCATGGTTGTTGGCTCTCAATATCTATCTATTTGTCAGGGATCAGGTGAGCCCCAAATAAGGTGAAGCTGGTCAATTTATGGTCCACCATGGTGGTTGTCTTGACCCATTGAAGGGTGTAAAGACGTACCTCACAGCCACAGGTCACAATTGCAACAAGGAGGGGCCAGTTCACCTTCCTTTTCAGTTTTCAGTGAAGTTGGGGTGCCCTCTTTCTAAAATCTGACTTCTCTACTCTCAATGGTCCTACTCCTATCGCAGTAAATGTAATCGGGTTCCTCTGAGTGGCCTTCTGTTAGGGGACCTACGTCACCACGGCCAGGCCCTGTCCGGATGCATGATAGGCTGCCCATAGTGACGTTGCATATCCTGAATGGTCCACTCATGGCCACCGGGGAGTTCTCCCTCACTAGATCCAGTTTCGAGATCCGACGTGGCACTTACCACTAACAACTCTGGAATCGGATCTCTGTCTCTATTTGGAACCAACCATGCCCCCATGTAATTATAATTGGCGCCATGTAAGATGTCTGTCATCCCCTCACACTCTACCGCTTGGTTCAATTGGAGTGGACCTCACTCACCATAAATTTGAGCTATGCTTGATAATAAAATCCTGCTATTCACATTGTCTGTAATGTATTCAATCTTATAGTAGGATCAACTCAATTAAATTGAAATTTGACAATCAATTAGTGGAGGAGATGGATGCCATCTTGAATGATCCGGATTATCATTATGTGGGCCCATGGAAGAGTTCCGGGAGATGGATACTAGATTATCAATATGTGGGCCTCATGATAGAGTTCTCACATAGATCCTAACGCGCTTGTAATGGTTGATTTAGATTGGACTATAAAAGTTTTTTATTTTTTATTTTATTTTTTGAAGTTTGTTGGTGGAGACCAGAAAATATCTTTGAACCAAACAAAATAAAATTCTCATCTTCCATAGGTTCTTTCAGGATTTTTCTCGAATATATAAGAGTTTACCCGTGTTTTTTTCTACGTGAGTTGATCACATCAATGATTATAGAATATTTGGTTTGATTTTTCTTTTATGATATTTGATTTGTGATTTTTGGAAGTGACAAAGGGTGGAGATCAACTTCTGCTAGAGTGAAACTTGACGAGGATTTTGTTAATAAGAAGCGATGGTTGGTCATTTATTTTGTTTTAAGGTGGGCCATGGACATGGAGTACCTCACCTGATATGGATGGGGAATATCTACTTCGAAAGCCTTCTATTGGAATTTTGGTCAAGCTCATTTATTTGCAGTCATTTATATGTACAAATAATTCCTTCACATAGTTGTTTATGCTCATTTACATATCACATGCCTATATAAGATATGAAAATGCTATGTAAATAAGGCCATTTCCACACTATAGTTTTCACAAATGAATAGGGGTGAAAGCCTATCTTGCAAACGGCATCATTAGACTCCTTACACATTGATTCCTGTGGCCCCATCAAGTACCTTCAGTTATCTTAACTGTTGTTGGCCCCATGTTAATAATACAAACTGCTCAACTTATTTTTTGAACTAATAAATTTAAAGATCTTGAAGCGGATCGTCTTAAATTTTCGTAATTTTTTTTCATAATTTGTGAAATATCTTTTTTTTTTTTTTTTTTTGCACCTTTTGTGGATTCTCAATTTAAGGTTTAAATGGTTCATTATTCTTGCATTAGTGATATCAAAAAGTTTATTTTAATATCTAAATTCTTCTTGAATTTTGAAAAAAATTGTAAAAAACATAAAAAAAAATAAAAAAATCTAAAACCTTTGGATGTCCTCATACGTCACCATTACATCTTGTTCTAGAGAGTGCGCCTCGTCATCCCATCTCACTTGTGCTTACGTTTGGAACGTGGGAGACCATGACTTTGAACCCTCTTTCGACTTTATGTCATTACATCCCTTCGAGCGTGTCGCACATATGGCCCACTTAATCAACGGATCACCTTTAATTTCCCAATAATGAACGTTCAGGATGACACCTACAGTCCTACTCTCACTCAAAATGTTGAAATTTCAAGTCATAAACTAAGCCAGGCAAGTCAAAAAGGACAAAGACTCGAATCATTCAAACCTAGAATTTGAAAGACGGATGTCGGATTGGCTGACCACCCATTAATTGTGTTTGACTGGGGTTGATGGGTCGTTGTAACTCGCCATTTGTCAAATTGATCAGTTAGTGGGAGACTTGGACATTCGTTTGATTGGAAGCCATCTTAACGAGAGAAAACATGTTGCAAATTTTATAATTAGGAGTTTAGATGAATAATGGAAAGATACACTGTGGGGGGTGTTTCAAATTAGTTAGTTTTGTTGAGAAAGCATAGCTGAAATTGAATTGATTTTTTGAACGATTTAAAATAAAAAATAAAATTGAAGACTTTTTTTTTTTTTTTTTTTAAATCGTGTTGGTATCTTGATAATATTGTTATAAATTCACTTTTGATTGTAAATTGAATTCATCAAAATAATATCTTGATAGGATATTTTTTAGAAAACACTACAATGGTGGTTCGCTACGTTTGATTAATTTAGAAAACAATGCAATGTTGGCAGGCTAAGTAGCGAGGTACCTCTCCTCCATGGAAACAAGCAGGATTAATCTTTGGTTGAAGCATGCTGGTGTTGAGAGACTTGGGGCAGAGTGTGGGTGTGTGAGCATATACACCAATAGGGGTTGTAAACGGGTCGGTTCCGGTCCGGGTCCAAGGTGGACCTTGGCCCGGAACCGATAAGGAGAAAATAGAATCGGATCTGGATCCGGAACCGTTTTGGAACCGGTTTTTTGGCTTCGGAACCGAAACTATAACATATATGGGACAATCTGGATCCGGGTCCGGGTTTAGGTAGAGAATGATATTAAAAAAAATGATTTTTAGGAAAGATTTTCGAAAATTGAGATAATATGTCGGGTATTAGGTCCACAGATTCGAACTAAGGTGGAATCGGACCCGGATCCATTTACTTATCGGGGACTAAATAAGAACCAGACCCGATTTTTAACGAGTCGAGGTAATCGGAGTATCGGATACCCATTTACAACCTTATACACCAATGGTAAAGAAAAGAAGAAAAGAAAAAACAGGAGAAGATTTTGGGCATAAAATGTACACAGAGGCAATATTTACAAGGAAAAGATTCTCCTCCGAACGATCTTGCGTTTAATCCAACAATGGGTCCCACCATAGCAATATGGAATTGTTTGCTCTACATAAGAAATTCTCCATATATACTGTATTTCGGCCACAATGCAAATGTGTGGCAGACTTGACACTTTGACCGCTTAGTCATGACAACCACTTCCACAATGCGCATTTGATAGGGTTGCCACAAAAGTCACAATAGATAGAATATTTGCAACTTTGAATTCCACATCCACTTAAAAAAAAACGATTGAAAATTTATTTATAAAGAAAGGGAAGAGTTAAAATATTGTAAGGACACTGTTATTATTAGAACGGAAAATAAAATTTGAAAATAGAAAAATTTCTAAGAACTAGCAAGTGAAGCAACTACAATTGACTAAGGGCTAATTTGTATGCATGGCATTGAATTTCTACGAATTCATGATATAAAATGGATTCCAACCATAAAAGGGTTGAGTTGTAGATGAGACCTTGACTTTCTTATAACTTAAATTACTAAAGTGATGTCTATGTGATAATTTTTCACAAAGTGGAGATTGTTTGGTTCCACTTTGAGGTCATTCACTTTCATATCTTCCATTTTATGCCATGGAAACATTTCTTTAAAATCCCTAGTTAAATCCATGCAAACAAACAAGCAATAAAATTTTCCCTTTTTCAAGTAATTGTAATGATCATCATGTACTAAAGCTTGTACTAGAAGTATCTAATAATTTCTTTTACTAAAGAAGGATACATAACTAATGTCATACTATGTGTTCGTTTAAGTTATTTGAGTCTATAAGAATGTACAACACTTTGATCCAAAAATAACTAAATTCAGTTTTCCAATTATAATACAATAATTAAATTTATATCTAATTGTGTGTTTTCTCTTATTTTACTTTGTTATATTTCAATTGGTAGATCTCTATTTGAACTCAAGACTCATTGCATGTTTGGTAATTTACTTGTATTGTGAATTAAAGAAAATGGTCAAATCAAGAGAGTATAAATGAAGAATGGCTCAAATAAAGAAGTCTTAAATCACAAAAAGTACATCTTATTTTTACAAAACAAAAAAGTAAAAGAGATAATTTCTAGTGCTACGGAATGACAAAAAACACTATTCTTCTTACCAAAAAAGTCAAAAAGAGACTCTCTCGTATCATTAAATGACAAAAGGATATAGCATGGGGATGCTATATATATATGCAGAGCTCTCTTAAGCTGAAGCTTAGTTTATCCTAAGCTGAAATAGTGCTGGTCCTACAAATCAAAATTGATTATATCTATTTTTTTGCATAATGGAACTAAAAAATCCAGTTTTGATTGGATTTATCTATATTTTGGAGATTATCATCATATAAAAAACAACGATAATCGACTTTGATTTGTGTAACCAGCACTGACTGTTTCATATTAGAATAAGCTAAGCTTCAGCTTAAGAGAGCTGAGTTTTTGAGAATTTCCATATATATATATGTGTCATTTGACACTTTTTTATTTAACAACTACTTCTTTTATTTTCTTTTGATTTCACCATTCACTTCACAACACTATACAAGTAAATTACTCTAATGTCACCAAAGTGAGGAAAAAGGTGTCACGCACAATAGATGGAAGTGATAGTTGGAGATCTTTCGAAGAAAGAGAGAGAGATTCAGGTCTCATTCTCGTGCCAGTTATGGACCTATGGTAGAGTTAGTGAATTTATTGGCACCTGCAAAAGATAAGATGGCTTTTGGATCTAGCTGTTCATAAAGTTCAAGTTCATTAAATGTTACCAATCCAATTGAGAGCCATGAAATGAAAGCAAAAAGTCTACTTGTCCCGGGATTTAATCCTCGGACTTGTCCTGACTCTACATGGGAGGGGCAAAAAGGTCATTTGGCAAATGGAAGAGTGAAGTAGAAACTTTGCCATTTATTCGTTGGTCATCTAATTTATGATCTTAAATTATACAAATGAAAATATCTAATGGACCTCCTATCTTTCGATCATAGACCCATGGAATCGGCTGATATTGTATACGATAAGGCTAATGGGCTCCACAATCTGTACCACATGTCTTTTTTAATAAAAGGAAAGAAAGAAAGAAAATAGAGAGAGACTTTTGTGGAAAATATCATCTTATCCATCGATGTTCACAATGATATTCTCGATACTGCTCATACATACGAGATATGAGTATCACAACAATTCAACTTCCTTTCGGGGGTTCTGGAAAAATTGTGATATATATATATATATATATATATATGTGTGTTATCGGAGGGTTCCTAATTTTTTGGGCTGGATTAATCCCTTTGGGCAAGAGGGAAGCCGGGTAAACTCCCCTATAGCCCTAATTGGTAGTACAGTTTTGAACCTACAACCTCCAGATGCAAACTGTGGTTCTAGACCACCTGAGCTACCCTTTAGGGTCCTAGAAAATTTGAGATATAGATCTATGCAGAAAATATTTGTAAGTTTTTGAATCAGGGTTCAAATTCATGTGCATTTCTGCAAGTATTCACATTCAAAACCAACTACAAAGTGCATTTTAAAAAAAGAGAATATGCTTAAAAAATCTACAAAGCTTGCATTTTTCTTAATCATACCAATTAAGCGATGACGAATCCATGACAGCAAGCTTTAATCATACGATGAAGTTATTATTATTATTTTTTTTTGTTCTTTGTTTTTGACCATGAAGCGTCCACACAGTAAGCTTTAATTTATATGGAGTGCTCACATGTGAAAGATGAGTAAAACTAGGACAATTATTAAAAATCAGAGCAAATACCATTTCTTTTCATCAAGTGACACGAATTGGGTGAGTTGTGCTTATAATTAAGCTTACGTCCCCTTTAATTTAGGGTCAAATGAGTTGAATGCAATTCAGTTCACACGTAAACGTTCTCTTTTTCAAATATCTAGCCACACAATATTCCACCATACAATAGAATAATAGAAGAGAAAAGAGTAAACAGAGGAGCAGTCTGATTAACAGTTATTTTATTTGATAATATAGCTGTACATTCTTTAAAAAAAAAAAAAAAAATCCATTGACCAAAGTTTGAGTAGGGCTCCTTAAATGAATGGTAAGGTTGCCCGCCTAGAGTTTGAACCCGCATTCGCCACCTCTTTTTCGTGTGTGCGTGCGTCCTTCTACTTGTGTCTCTTAGGTCAATAACCCCCTTTATGGAGAAGGAACTTAAATAATACATTTAGGTCTCATTTTTAAGGTGCTAATGCAACTCAATCATGAGTGTATTGGCTGTAGAAAGACACTTTATTTATCGTTGTTGGAAAATTTCTTGCCATATTTTAGACTCAAACTCATTCCACTTACATCCCTTACCAACTGAGCTGCATCTTGAAAACAATTAAAATATTTGTTATTTTATTTATAAGGAAAAAAAAAAGAAGAAAAGCTCAGTTGACAAGTCCAAACCAAAGGCCTGCAAACAAAACTTTAGTAAAGAAAAAAAAAAAAGTTCTTCATATATTATTATTATTATCTATAGTTAGGGATGTAAATGGATCCCCGATTCTCAGATTACCCGAAGGTTCCGATCCATTAAAAACAGGATTTGGGTTTTTATTTAGGCCCCGATAAGTAAATGGGTCTGGGTCCAGTTCAACCTTAGTTCGGACCCATGGACTCGAGACTCGAAACCCGTCATATTATCTCAATTTCGAAAATCTCTTCTAAAAATCATGTTTTTTTTAATATCATTCTCTACCTAGACCTGGACTCGGACCCGAACCCGGATCCACCCCCGTCACATATATGGTTTTGGTTCCAGTTCTGAAGCCAAGAAACCGGTTTCGAAAAGGTTCCGGATCCGGATCTGGTTCCACCTTTTCCTTAACGGTAACGGTTCTGGTTGGACCCGGACCGGAACCGACGTGTTTACAACCCTATCCATAGTGCAAAGTTTTCAGGTGATAATGTGGATAAATGAACATTTCAACATAGAGATATAGGATCATAGAGAATGGGCCCACAAAGATAAGGAGATGGGAAGTACTTTCACACATTATTTCTCCTGTTATATTATTATTATACTGGATGGATTCCCACTCCCCGGGAATTTTGGATCTAGGAACAGTACTAGTGAACGGGTATGGATATATTTGGATCTAAGTTTATCCAAGTCCAAGCCCTTATTTGAGTCCAGTGGTGGTGTGGAGAAAGGGAATTCTTCTTTTGGATTTGAGCTTAGGCTTTGAATATTTTAATTCACTTACATATGTGACTTATGTATAAAATAATAATACTCGTTTATATGCATTTTTTTTTAATAACGGAGGGTGTCTCAACTTTTTGGGTTAGAATAATCCCTACGGGCCCAAAGGGAGACGAGTAAATTCCTTGTGGCTCAGTGTGGGAGTGTAGTTTCAAACCCTCAACTTCTGGGTGCAAACCGTGGTCGTAGGTTAACTAAGCCACCCCTCGGGCTTATCTTTATGCATATCCATAAAACACATTCGCTATATTACATTTTTGAAATCTTATATTAAGTGAAACCCTACAAATACCCAACTTGACCAAAGTGAACTCAACTCAATCCAAATTACACTCGAGTAGAAAATTTACGATTTGGGTTGAAAGTTGAACAAATATTTTTGAGTCAACCTAAGTAAAATTGGGCCAGTAGCCATCCTAAGATATACCCTTGAAGACCTATCTGGTAAGAGGAATTTTGAGAATTTTTGTATTGGGAGAGTTATGGATTCTCCAAATGCAGTCCCCTAAATAATTCCTAAAACACTTAAGCATAGTTAACATTTAGGAAGCTGAAATTCTAAAAATTTTCAAGGCCAAATTGACCTTTTAGGAGGTTGTTATTTCAGAATTCTAACAATCAAATAATAAATTCTAAATGCTCTGAAGGCAAAATTTGACACCAAGGCCAGATATTCTTTACCTGCAATCCTCATCAGAAATATCTGTAAATTAGGACATGTTTGGTAAGAGTAATTTTGAAAACTCTTTTTTAGAGAGAATTATGAACTCTTCCGATGCGGTGGCTTGGGTGATTTTCAAAATGCCAGTCTAGAATCCCAGTAGACGCCCTTGAGTTTAGACGGAAATTCTATCTTCTGGACTTCCAAAATCATGAGTCGACTACGAGAGTCCAGAGATACACACATCGCAGACTAGAGTAATTTGGGATTACCTCAATCTCTCCTTTCCCTCCCTTATTATTGTTGTTCTACACTAGAATATTGTGTGGGACATTTCCATAATATCAAGTGCCAGAGTGCGCCCATACCTGACCTTGGTGTCATGCTCAGTTCGGTTCGGCAAACCAAGATAAATACCGATGCTCGGTCAGTTACAATTGCACTCCTATAAAGACTCAGTCACGTTACAGAACGTGCTAAGAGATAAAGATAAGTATCGGGTAGGAGATAAGGGGTTGTCCTTATCCGTTAGTCACATCCACAATACCTGAAAGTACGGGATCCACATCAGGGTATGGTCCGATGGGACCGTAGCTCTAACTACCTCTACGGAATCAGGGTATGGTCCGATGGGACCGTGCCTCCAACTACCTCTATGGAGTCAGGGTAAGGTCTCATGAGACTCTACCTCCAACTATCAGGTAAGGTCTAATGGGACTTCCACTTATATATATCCAAAGGATTGATCCAGAAGAGGTACAAAAAAACACACTCTCACACTCATATACTCCAATTTTTGTCTTTTCTTTCTGCACGCTAATCCTCTGTTTAGTGACTGCATTAACTTAGACATCGGAGTGCCTTTGGCTGAGTGCAGCCAGTGTTTCTGACCTTTGTCTCTCTTCTCTCCTTTCAGGTTCCAGGCATTTGATCCTCCCCAAGAAGTTTTATATCCATCTAAGCAAGTCCGTGTTAATTTAGGCACTCACAAATATGGAGTGATACTTTCAGTTTTGAAGAAAAATAGATCAACATGTATATATACCAGTAGATAGTTTTATGGTATTCAAACTAGATTTATCGACTTTGTGATTAGAAATTAAGCATTGTATTGGGAAGAGTTGTTTTGTATCATTCAAAGCTTCTCAGCACCATCTATATGGTCACCCAGCCCATACATGGGAAGACAACCGCATAAGCAGAAATAATGCCCGCAAAAGTGAGAAAGGAGCCTCTACATGCAAGAAGAAAGCCCACACAAATGGAAAGAGATCTACATTTAAGTCACTTTTAGAGAGGTGGATTTTTAAAATTCTAACATTTAACATCAAACGAAGAATTTCAAATGCTCTAAAGACATGATGTAACCCTCCAAACAAACAACCAAACAAGGAGCCCTTGAGCTGCCTCAACCTTTTAACACACCAAGTCATAGTCAAATGCTAATTATTAGTAAACTATTTGTAAACCAGGGGGCCTTCCGGGATCAGCAACCCTTGTTTGGTTCTAAATTAAAAACAATACCGGAATTATTTGGAGTAAGAGCATAGCTTGTTTTTCACATGGCATGTGATACCATGTGAAAATTAATTGTCCTGTGTGTGAAAGGAAATATCTTTGCTTCAAGCAGTGTGAAAACTAAAAGAGCCATGCTACTTGTCTGGCCCGACTCCATAAGGGGAGGGCATGGCCAAATGACTAAAATGCCCTCTTCTTATGGAGTCGGGCCAGTCCTGGGGCATGACACCCGTAAATGGTCAAAATGTCTTCTCTCCTATGGAGTCGGGCAGGTCCCTGGACATGGCACCCGGGACAAGTAGACTTTTTGAAACCGAAAAAATGTTTTCTGTCACTCTGTGTGAAAGGAAAGCTCTTTGCTTCAAGCTGTTAGTTAGCCTGCTACTACTGCTAGCCCCTACGAAATACAAATACGGATTCCTAACGCTGTCATTCATTCCCTACCCAAAATCCTCCACTCATGGGAAATTTCGTGAGGTTCCTCAGTAGGGCCTACCCTGTGAAAAAACAAAGACTCTTCGTTATATGGGTCTTGCTTGGTTTGAAATTTTGACATGCAGGCCGCACACAGAAGCCTAGGAATTCCATTTTGAAAGTGGAAACCTCTCATATATTACTCTTCATCCCTCTCATTCTGATTTCATCTCTCTCCCTCTCATAAGTCATAACTCTTCATTTCCATTGTTTTCATATTTGGTAGCTCGCTCGCTCGCTCTCTCTCTCTCTCTCATCACTTCATGTCCTTTTTTTATTTTGGTTGATCCCTCTCTCCTTATGACTGCCAGCAACCTCATCGACAGCCTCTGATCCAGCATTCATCATACTTTTAACTCTCTCTCTCTCTCTCTATCTCTGGAAGCATCTCTTCTACTCAACCACAAGAAGAAAAAGAGAGAAAGTATTGCTTGTCTCTTAATCTGCCAGTCAGGAGAAAAGAAAGCATATCTTCTCCATCCCCCCACTTAATAAAAAAGAAAAGAAAAAAAGAGAAAGCTTCTCTTATCTCTGCAACTGCTTGACAGGCAAAAGAAAGGAGGTGGGGGTCTCCAGATGTTCATGAAAGATGCTCCATCACCTTTAAATTGAACTTATTTCTTCTAGGTTCAGTTGGGTTTTGCTGTGAGTTCACTCTCCTGTGGTTGGCTCCATGGAGAGTGCTGATCTCTATAGAGTCAGTAGCTTGAGGATAAGCAGCAATTCCATATGGAGGGACACTGGAGTTGATATTTTCTCTCAATCCCATCGATCTGAAGATGATGAAGAAGCTGCCATGTGGGCTGCTCTTGAGAAATTGCCCACCTATGATCGGTTAAGGAAAGGCGTGTTGACAGCAGCTGAAGGAAATCTCAAGGAAGTTGACGTGAAGAAGCTTGGGTATCAAGAGAAGAAGATCTTGTTAGATAGATTGGTTAAAGTAGCGGAGGACGATAATGAGAAGTTTCTGTTAAAGCTCAGGAACCGAGTCCAACAGTATGACTATGACCTCTTCCTTTTTCATCATTTCTCAGTTACTCTTCTTTGTTGAAATTTAAGTAGTCTTCTTTAGATTCTTTTTAATTGTTAGCTTTCTTTACATCTCTGTCTTGTTGGGTAATCTGGGGTATCTGAATTTCTCATTCAATGGGTTTTTTTTTTTGTTTGCCTTGTTTTTCTTAGAGTTGGAATTGAGGTCCCTACAATAGAAGTCAGGTTTGAGCATCTGAATGTAGAGGCAGAGGCTTATGTGGGTAGCAGGGCTTTACCCTCACTCCTCAACATCACTATTAATACAATAGAGGTAAAACTGTAGATTCATTTAGATATTCACCATCAATTGATCTTATTCATTTAGTAACCTTAATTTCCATTTTTTTACAGGGGATCTTGAGCCAACTCCACATACTGAAGAACAGGAAGAGACCCATATCAATCCTTAATGATGTGAATGGGATAATCAAGCCCCGTAGGTAAGCAGTAACAGTTCCAAATTCCCCCCCTCCTTTGATTAGCATATGATTATTCATTTAAAGATCTTCTATAATATCAATTGCTCATTTTCTCTATGTAAACTATGCAGAATGACATTGCTTTTAGGTCCCCCAGGCTCAGGCAAGACCACCCTTCTCTTAGCTTTGGCTGGGAAACTTGACTCAAATCTGAAGGTAAAAAGATCAGTCTCTATAATTCTTTGAAGTGCTAGGTTGTAATTTCAGAAATTTCAATGGCTTTGAAAGTAGTTTTTCTTATAGATAAGAACACTAATATTGATTTCTACTCTGTTTTTCTCCTGCAACACTAGGTTTCTGGGAATGTAACTTACAATGGCCATGGGTTCAAGGAGTTTGTGATTCAGAGGACAGCTGCTTATATCAGCCAATATGATCTCCATATAGGGGAAATGACAGTTAGAGAAACATTGGCCTTCTCAGCGAGGTGTCAGGGAGTTGGATCACGTTATGGTAAGTTGAAAAATATTTGTTTGATTTGCAAGATTTATATTGGTCCAAGGAATTTCAATGCATTGTGCTTACCTGGTTCCTCACAACAATCTGTAGCCATGTTGGTGGAGCTGTTGAGAAGAGAGAAGGAGGCAAATATTAAGCCTGATCCTGATATTGATGTCTTCATGAAGGTGAAAAGATTATTTACTATCAGTGGCCTTTATAGATTCTTATGATGTTGCCTATGTTCAATAATTCCCACAATTGAAAAAACTAAAATAAAAAAGAAAGGATCTTTTTGTCCTAAGTTCATCTCGTTGTCACCTGGCCAAATGTGTTTTCTGGATCTACCAGTGTTGCCTTTGACTGTGGTTAAACCATGTTAATTAAGAAAATTGAATTCATCTGGTGAAGTTGGCAAACTTGAATAATGAATTAGGCAAACTGAAAACAGAGTGACTGAACCCACATTTGATGAATTAGCATGCCACAGAAGTACCAAACTATAATATGCAGATGTGAAGTAGTCAGACTTTGAATTGGATGAATTTGATCGTTCACATATCCGAGCAGTTTTGGTCTTGCTGTAGAAAATAAAAGGACAATGCATGTTTTTTCTTAAGTTTTTTAATCCATATGAGATTATCATGGGAAGTTATGATTTTTTCTTCCTTTTTTTTTCACTTTGTGCCAATTCTGTTCTACAGGCAGTAGCACTTGAAGGGCAAGAGGCCAATGTGGTAACAGATTATATTCTGAAGGTATGTACTAGGGGTAATGACAAGGATAGTGAAAACATATCAATGTCTATCCATCCATGATTAAGACCAATGGTTACAGATGCAAATAGATGTTCCTTTACTCATCTATTTCTCTTAAATTACAGATTCTAGGACTTGATATCTGCGCTGATACCATGGTAGGAGATGAAATGTTCAGGGGAATTTCGGGAGGTCAAAAGAAGCGAGTTACAACTGGTAAAGCAACATATCACATAATGATATTGATATATTTATACACACATCACTTTATGCGTTATTAATGATTTTAAAACAAATATGAAGGGGAGATGCTTGTTGGGCCTTCAAAGGCGCTGTTCATGGATGAGATATCCACCGGTTTAGACAGCTCAACTACTTTTCAGATTGTGAATGCACTCAGGCAAACTATTCAAATTCTAGAATCAACAGCCTTAATTTCTCTACTACAGCCAGCTCCGGAGACATACAATCTCTTCGATGACATCATTCTTCTCTCAGAGGGGTATATTGTGTATCAGGGGCCCCGTGAACATGTGCTTGAGTTCTTTGAATCCATGGGTTTCAAATGTCCAGAGAGGAAAGGTGTTGCTGATTTCTTGCAGGAAGTATGCAGCATAAATTATTTCCTCTCCGAATCCATTTCTTCAAACATTCCATAGTGTTGAATGTGTAACATATGACAAATTCACTATAACATATGGTTTTATACATTCTTTGTGAATTGATAGGTAACATCTAAGAAAGATCAGGAGCAGTATTGGATGCACAAAGATAAGCCTTACAATTATATTTCTGTCAAGGTGTTTGCCGAGGCATTCCAGTCATTCCACGTTGGTCAGAGAATAGGAGATGAACTTGGCACCCCATATGACAAGAGCATGAGCCATCCTGCTGCACTGTCAACTACCAAATATGGTGCAAGCAAGATGGGTCTATTAAAGGCCTGCATTGCAAGAGAGTTTTTGTTGATGAAGAGAAATTCATTTGTCTATGTCTTCAAGATGATGCAGGTGAGTAATGGTGATCAACATGGCATTCTCTTAAGTTCCAAACTTGCAAATTTCATAGCTAAACTTGCACCCTTCTTTCCCTTTTCAGCTCACAGTTGTTGGGCTCATCACAATGACAGTCTTCTTGCGTACTGAGATGCACCACAGCACATTAAATGATGGGGTGATTTATATGGGTGCACTGTTTTTTTCTCTCTTCATGGTCATGTTCAATGGGTTCTCAGAGATGGCCATGACCATTTACAAGCTTCCCGTCTTTTATAAGCAGAGAGACCTCCTTTTCTTTCCTCCATGGGCATACTCCCTTCCGTCGTGGATCCTCAAGATTCCCATATCATTCATGGAAGTTGCTGTGTGGGTGGGCCTGACTTACTATGTCATTGGCTTTGATCCTGATGCTGGGAGGTAAGACTAAGACCAAGGGAGGGCTTGCTTCTGTGATGCACACTTGGATTCTCTCCTCTGTTCTTTCATGTGAATAATTGCAAAATGTTCTGCAGGCTGTTTAAGCAATATCTACTACTTGTACTGGTTAGCCAGATGGCCTCTGCACTATTTCGGTCCATTGCCTCCGTGGGTAGGAATATGATCATTGCTAATACTTTTGGATCCCTTGTTTTGCTTGTAATGGTGGTGATGGGCGGATACATCATGTCTCGAGGTATGGTTCACAAGTGAAGCATGTTTTCTCCAAACTTCAGGGCCTCCCTAAGCACATTAAAAGAGGCAAACAAAGTAATGAAGTAGGTATATTTATTCCTGAACTTACTAATTCTATTTTCATGTATGCAGAGGATGTGAAGAAATGGTGGATTTGGGGTTATTGGACCTCACCCTTGATGTACGCGCAGAATGCAATCTCTGTCAATGAATTCTTTGGGAAAAGTTGGAAACATGTAAGATTTTTTTTTTTTTAATATGAGGTTGGACATGATCTCATTCTAGATGAAAACCTCAGTTGTTCGAGAATCCAAATTGACTCAATGACCAGGGCCAGGTCTACTTGAGGGGTCAATTGGGCCAACTTAAAGACTTGACTTAATATTTTGACCACATTCTGTAGCACTCGTTATGTTATCTTCTAAACATATGAGAAAGATCTCATACAATTTATTGTACAAGAAAGTTTGATCCAGTTAGTTTTAAGCGCCAGTCCATTCATCATTGTGGAATCCCTATTCTGACACACCAGAATACATAGGCCACCATGTAATCTACACGCACACAACACACACATGCACAAAAACACTGAATTGGATTATTGGAACCATCAATCTATTGGCCAACATTGGCCTCTTTTTTTTTTCCTGTCTCGTCTGTTTCTCAAGCCACAAATGGGATGGTTAGCATAATCTGAACAGAGTAATTCTTCCTATTTTGTCGCTAAAGTCAGAGTGTGACCTTTTCTGTTTCATAGGTCCTTCCTGGAACAACACAAAAACCACTAGGAGTGTTGGTTTTGGAGTCCAGAGGAATGTTTACTGATGAAAGTTGGTTATGGATCGGTGTAGCCGCAATGGTTGGTTATATATTCCTTTTCAATGGCCTTTATCCACTAGCTCTTGCTTTTCTCAATCGTGAGTATCATCTTACTTGACATGAATCTACAATCAAATCCAATTCTTAGAATTTTTTTTTCATACTAATGAGTATCATCTCTTGATATACCTCAAATAGCAATACATTTGAATATTTTGGCATGAAAAATGGCCATGGATGGTTATAAAACTCATTCCAATTATCCATTTTGAAGGCAACTAATTTAATGGATCATCCTCTAAAATTGGAACTTGACAATGAGGCCCATATGGGCAGTTACGAGTTACGATCAACCATCCACCATTCATGGTAGCATTCTTTAATAGTGCAGCCTGGTCTCTCTCAACCCTATATATATTGTTAATTTGTATGGCTCAATAGAAGTTAATTAATCTTGGTTAACCGGGCCTCTGGATTGCCCATGTTGTACTGTGATTAAAAGTAAGCCTGTTATAGGTCTACTGTGATTAAGAAGTAGTGTTTGGGTGTAATAGGGTTTTGGGGCTGATATTATAAATAGAAATTGAGTCTCTATGATGTACAACTCTTCTAATTGCATAGGGAATTCTCCCGTCTTTCCTGTGGACGTAGGTCAAAAACCGAACCACGTAAATATCCTGTGTTTATTGTGCGTGATTAATCTTTTCTCGTAGGCCCTAGATCACAACATATATATATATATATATATTTGTCAAATATTCAAATGCTCTCTTTACAGACACCCACATCTGTTTTTGCAAATTATTCAAATGTTTTGGCACATGAGGTGCACATGTAGTATATCCAAAGCACACTAAATTTCTGAGCGAAGCACTCACCTTTTTACTGCTTGATTGAATGGCTGCAGCATTTGGGAAACCACAGGCAACTCTATCTGAAGAGATGGTGAACGAAAAGCACAAAAACAAGACAGGAGAATGTATTGGGCTGCACACTAATTAATCTGTGTTACTTTATGCTTCATGCAACTCATCTAAACTAGTTCTTGTAATGCAGCAAAGGGTGATGGAATTCAGAGCAGTGTGTCCAAAGGGTCTAGGTCTGCACAAACAGAAGTCACTAATGCTGATCTGAGCAGAAAGAAGGGAATGATTCTTCCATTTGAACCCCTTTCCATTACCTTTGATAATATCAAATACTCTGTGGACATGCCACAGGTAGATTCCAATGTCAAAACACACGTCTATCTTGCAGTTAGAGTTATTTATTGCCCAACTATGACATGGATATAACATGGATATAAGGGAACTGATGCTATAATTACCTACAGCTTTGTGTCCCATCTGATACTAAATTTCATGAGAAAATTGCTACTAGTTTTGAAATTTGTGAACTTAATAAAATGGGAGACAGTTTACTGTAAGTACTAGTGCAGTTTCCAATACAACTACAAGCATGTCAAAGTGTCTATTTATCCTAGGTTCGCATTCCTATTGGCTAAGAGAATAACGAATCTTTTTTGAAAAATATTAACTGGCAGGAAATGAAGGCGAAAGGATTTATTGAAGATCGGTTGATGCTCCTAAAGTGTGTGAGTGGAGCATTTAGGCCAGGAGTTCTTACAGCTCTAATGGGTATTAGTGGTGCTGGTAAGACTACTCTTATGGATGTATTGGCTGGAAGGAAAACTGGTGGTTACATAGAAGGAACTATCAACATATCGGGCCACCCGAAGAAACAGGAAACATTTGCCCGCATATCTGGATATTGTGAACAGAATGACATACACTCTCCCAATCTTACAGTCTATGAGTCTCTCCTGTACTCCGCCTGGCTTCGGTTACCTGCTGAGGTTGATTCAAAAACAAGAAAGGTTTGTTAATTACAACTTTTTAAAAGGGTCTATTCCAGTGTTACCTGAAAAGTATAAATCATGGTTTTCAAACTATGGCTGGCTAGCCATTGTCAGACTGACTAAATTAGCTAAAGCTAACTAAAACCAAAAGAGCCAGCTTCCAAATCCAACACCAACATCTTAAGGAATTTTCATTTGTTGCGACTCACTCCTGAGCTGATGATTTTAGGAGTTTATTGAGGAGGTCATGGAGCTTGTAGAGCTAGCATCTTTGAGGGGAGCACTAGTAGGATTGCCTGGTGTAGATGGGCTATCAACCGAGCAGCGTAAGAGGCTGACCATTGCGGTTGAGCTCGTTGCAAATCCCTCTATAATATTCATGGACGAGCCGACATCTGGGCTGGATGCCAGAGCAGCAGCCATTGTGATGAGAACCGTAAGGAACACTGTCGATACAGGGAGAACAGTGGTGTGCACCATTCACCAACCTAGCATTGACATATTTGAAGCATTTGATGAGGTGAGACATGATTCTAATGAAACATCTTTTGTGTTTTGATCCATCAGCACCAACTAATTCCTGTACTTTCTGTTGAACTGTAGCTTTTCCTAATGAAGCGTGGCGGAGAGGAAATATATGTTGGCCCACTGGGGCACAATTCTTGCCACTTAATCAGTTACTTTGAGGTGAGCCACTAATCTGACATTGAACTTTGTTCTCAAAGGGTCTGTTTGGATGGGGAGAAAAGGTAGAGAAAATTGTCTGTGGTTCAATTTTTTTTTTTGTGTGTGTGTGTGTGTGTGGACAGTTTTCTCCACATTCAAATGGGCCCTAAGGCTGTGCTTGGATGTGCCACAAATTGCAATAATGTTAGATTCTGGGAAATTCAGAAATGCAAGATCAAATCAAGTAGAATATTGCTCTATTAACTTTTACTACTACAATGTGATGCCCCGGAGTCCCACATCGACTATAGAGAGGAAAGTGAATGAGGTTATATGTAGAGCTTACACCCTTACCTTGCATGAGGCCTTTTGATGGGTTGAGGCCCATCAGAAGCAAAACCGTGAGGCCAGTGGGCCAAAGCGGACAATATCATGCATGCGTGAAGGGTGGGGCGTTACAAATGGTATCAGAGCCGACTCTCGACTAGTTCGAGTGTGGGTCCCCTGCCGTGGTCTAGTGCAAGTGGGCGGGTCTTCATGTGGGCGGGGCCAATAGGGCTGGTAGGCTACAGGGACGTGCCCCCTTAAAGGGGGTGGATTGTGATGCCCCGGAGTCCCACATCGACTATAGAGAGGAAAGTGGGCCTTTTGATGGGTTGAGGCCCATCAGAAGCAAAACCGTGAGGCCAGTGGGCCAAAGCGGACAATATCATGCATGCGTGAAGGAGCGGACAATATCATGCATGCGTGAAGGATGGGGCGTTACATACAATCTTGGCATCTTACCAATTGTGGTTCCTGATTTGCATGCTGCCCTGAATATAGAAATTTCAATGAGCAGAATGCCATTCATTCTAATTTGTCAAGCAGTAGGTGCTTTGGTGTACTTCCAAACTCACCTGAGAAGTTTGTTCTTTGGGTGCCTAATATTGTTGGTTATTATAGAATCTGTTTGTTTTTATCAAGGGAATTCATGGAGTTAGCAAAATAAAAGATGGTTATAATCCAGCAACATGGATGTTGGAGGTGACTACAATGGCTCAAGAAGAGGCTTTGGGGGCTAATTTTGCTGAAATATATAAAAACTCAGATCTATATAGGTGGGTTGGTCAATGAATACACTTTGGCCTGTGTTTGTAATTACAATTACTTGTGTCTCTTTTACTTATGAATTTTGTGGCATCTAGGAGAACCAAAGCTTTGATTGAGGAACTTAGTAAACCTCCTCCTGGTTCAAAAGATCTTTACTTCCCCACTCAGTATCCGCAGTCATTTAACACACAGTTCTTGGCTAACCTTTGGAAACAAAATCTGTCTTACTGGCGAAATCCAGCATACAATGCAGTCAGACTCTCATTCACAGCCTTCACAGCATTGATGTTTGGAACAATGTTCTGGAATCTTGGCCCCAAAAGGTAAGCTATAGCTGAAATCTTAAGTGCTTTAAAAAAAAATTAATCTTTTTACACATGGACACTTGTTGCTATTGAATACAGAGATGAGCAGACAACTGTATACTGTTCATATACAGTCCATCACTCCATCTTGTGGCCACCACCTGGATGCACGTGCATCAGTGGGGGCTTGGTGATGAAAAGGCCTCATCACAGCTTAGTGTCCATCGGGTTACCTTTGATTTTAATTTTTGAGATTTCATCCAGAAGTGATTGAAGGTTAGATGAGTGTCGAATTGGGTCCAGTGAAGGGGTGGGGCAGTAGAATGGTCAAAGGTGGGCCAGATAGAGCTGGGCCGCATATGAAAAGTATGTGGTCTGATCTTAGGTGATCAAAAGTTTGTGTTTCTGTATATATACACAAATTTACATACATACATGGTCAAAACTGCTAGTCAGAACAGTGCTCAATTATACACAAGTTTACTTCAAATGAGAAATCATGTAATTAAATGTATTCCACCTCTGGGGCAAACCTGATACCCCACAGGCAATCAAGGGGATGAGTGAAGTTGTCAGTGTGGACTAGTGATGGGACAAATAATCAGCTTGTCAAATAATTAATCTTGAAAATAGGGCGATTCAATCCGACAAAGAAGTTCAGTTTTGATGGTTCAACCCTCTCACAAACACCTTCCCACCTCCCATCTCCACCCCAAACCCATGGATTGGCACATAAAACTATGATCCCAATTCAGGCGACACCAATGGATTGAATCATCTTATCTTTTATATTGCTTAATATCTATAAGATACAATAATATGGTTGGTATGAATTTTGGGCCATTACCGATTCTCCCCCATCCTGCCCACTTTGAATAGAATTAATTACTTTAGAACTCGAACAATATAAATAAATTAGTATGAACTAAAGGTAACACTAGTTTTTCATGTCACATTTGTTGATTACACAACAAATTATGCTTATCATCAGACCACATTTATAGAAAAATTAAGTTCCTCTGTTGAATATAAATGTGGACTTGAGAGATCCAAACTGCATGCTTTACTTTTAGGTGTCAATTTTGACTTTGTACACAATCATCAGCATCAAAGCCTTGTCCCAACCATGTTGGGGTCGGCTAGATAAATTTTGTTTCTCCATTCCAATTTATCTGAAGATAAATTAAATCATCATGATGTTTAATATTTCAGGAGTAAGCAACAGGATGTGTTTAACACCATGGGTTCTATGTTTGCCGCAACCGTGTTCCTTGGGATACAAAATGCAACAGGTGTACAGCCAGTTGTATCCGTTGAGCGAACAGTTTATTATAGAGAAAAAGCTGCTGGATTGTATTCAGCTTTGCCATATGCGTTCGCACAGGTATTTCATTCTATTCTATAGCATTTGAAATGATATCAGTGATGAGATTATATTGATTTAAGTCCAAAGATGTCCTCACAAATAAGTTTTATGGGACTCGATCAAAATGTTAATTGCTCATATAAAGAAGAGTTGATGGGACTAAATACTGATATAGTTTTCATTGCCAGTCATTTATTTATCTCATTTGATGTAGATCTTGACATCTCCTTTATTGTTTGGTTTCTTACTTGCAGGTTGCAATTGAATTTCCATATGTCTTAGTGCAAACTTTGATATATGGACTTATAGTTTATGCTATGATTGCATTTGAATGGACAGCTGTTAAGTTCTTTTGGTACATATTCATCATGTACTTCACATTGTTATACTTCACATTCTATGGGATGATGACTGTAGCCATGACGCCCAATTACAACATTGCTGCGATTGTCTCTATCTCATTCTATGGCATATGGGATCTCTTTGCGGGCTTCCTAATCCCACGACCGGTAAATTCGAGCCTTTCCAGTAAAGCATGTTAGTTTTTAGTAAAAGTACCCCATAACAGGGGAGTAGGCAAAACATTGAAGGACTTTCATGTTCTGCTCCATATATCACAATCCAATATACAAACCACTGAGCTGACTATAGTAATGCTATTATATTCAGTAGATTAAAACGTCGAAATCTCGAAATAATTTTGCCTTTGCATTTGGAGGCCACCAATATGGCAAGTTGAAATAATTTCCTGCCAAAACATTGCAACACACAACAGCTTTATACTAGTGCAACTGCACCTTAAGCAGGTCAAATACTGCAGTAGCTTGTGATATTTAAATATCAACATTAGTTAATTTTTATAAATTGCTATGTTCATCCCATGCAAAGGTAGAAAATTTTCAAGATCCGGCATTGAAATCACGAGTATAATTAACATTATAATATCTGATTTCTGGGCAGAAGTCAGAAAGTAAACTTGCAATGTTTAACCAAATATGCAAGTGACTATACATAGAGAATAGAGATGCTTAAAAATTTTAGTTTATTACAGAGAATTCCAATATGGTGGAGATGGTATTCCTGGGCATGCCCCATTGCTTGGACATTGTATGGACTGGTTGCTTCGCAATTCGGGGACTTGGATGACCCGCTGGACACAGGTCTGACAGTAAAGCAATTTGTGGAGACTTATTTTGGATTCAGACATGATTTCCTGGGAGTGGTTGCTGTTGTACTAATGGGGTTTCCTGTGTTATTCGCATTTGTTTTTGCATTTTCGATAAAAATGTTCAATTTCCAAAGGAGGTAAACCTATGTGATCATGAGGGGTTCCTACGTCTGAGGAGCTGTTGTATTTAGTTAAAGACATTGAAGTGTTTCACTTGATCTCATCTTACTTATAGACAGCTCTCAGTAGCTGCTTGTTATTCTTGTATTTATTACTGCTGCTTTTAACATTCCAAACTTAGAATAGCATGCTGGTTATAGCATTCATGTCCACATGGTTTTTAGTTATGCTGAAAAGCATCAAATGAGTGATGTTAGAAGGCCAACTGCGAACAAATTAATACTCTAAATCATGCCAGGTTTTGGTGTAAGAACATTAAACCATAGTTTAAAACCCAAAAAACTCAACTTGAAGTAAGTGTTTGTTGAGGCCAATGTCCACCATCGCTCCTGAGCGGTCATAATTGTGGTCGAACCCTCGCCGTCACCATAAAACCATTGTTGTGCCGTTTCCCATCACCAATTGGTTTTGGGAAAAGTGGTAGTTCAATGGGGTGTAAGATCCTACAAGTGGTATCAGAGCTTGGTAGGTCGGGTGTTCGAGTCACGGGATACGCATTTTGCGAGTTGCGTAGCAAGAGTTGCGGCAGATGCGCTGTGGCCAACGTCCACCCTTGCTCCTGAGCGGTCATAATTGTGGTCGAACCCTTGCCCTCACCATAAAACCATTGTTGTGCCGTTTCCTATCACCAATTGGTTTTACATTTGGGATAAGTGGTAGTTCAATGGGGTGTAAGATCCTACAGTATTGATATTAGAGAATATTTTATATAAGATTGAATATGGAAATGATGAGTTCATCTTAGATTGGATTATATTAGATTTGGCATATATTAGGCTAGTGTTATATGACGACTAACTTTCTATTATTATGTGAATTGATATCCTACTGGGGTTGTGATTAGGTTTTCTAATTTGAGTCTGAGAGTCCTTGTATTCGTATAAATAGCCACAGGCTATTCTTAATGAAATCACTATAGAGAATTTAACAAGATGTAGTTCTTAACTTTCTACGAGTATCTGAAATTTGTTTTGACTGGAATACTTGATGAGTTGGAAAAAGTTGTTATCACCATCAGGCTTTGAAAATTCTTTTGAGGTTAATCATTGTCTTAGATTAGATGCTAAAAATATTTAAAAAAAACTAAGAATTACAATTAAAAAGAAGAGTGTTAACTTTTGATAAAGGTTAATCCATTACATTCGAAGAAAGTATTGACCAAAACTTAACCCCTTGAAATACAAGGTGGAACTCACCTTTAGGAATTACAATGTTGGGACCTACCTCTAAAGATTTTGGCGGATGGGTCCACTTATAGAAATTGAGTGAGCCCCACTTTCATCGGAATCTTAGAATTTATAAAATGCTAAAGTCCAGGCTAGGATTTGGAAATGCTTCATTTTGAGCAACTAAAAATTCCGAAATTGTTAAATTCTCTGAATTCTGCAAAATAGACTCGAAGTTTCTATTACAAATTTCAAGATTCTCACAAAGTTGAAATTTCTGTCAAATATTCCATTAAAGAAATAGGCCCTGCACTGTCCGTGAATATCTTCTTAAATGCACTTTACTTATAAGTCACACCTATGAATAATGCCATTGCCATCACCAATTTATAGGATCTTTGGTCGAAATGCAGCAATCAGGCAGAACTCAGATGCTGTCAAGTTGTCCAAGATTGCAAGTTTTAGTTTTTTATTTATTTATTTTGTTTTTCAGTGGAAGGCTGAAATTAAAATCCATCCTAAAAAATAATAATCGCAATAAAAAATAATATAAAATCTTTCCATGAATTAAATTAAAGAAAATGAGACTTATCTTAGAGTTCAACCTTCGAAAGAGAGTTTGATATATCCAAAAACATCCTTGTAATCTTTCATCTCTTATGACCTTACCTATCCTTACTTTAAGTTGTTTTGGACTTCAAGTATCTTCAGGTGGAAGGCTAATATAAGAGGAAATGTTCACCTACGAACAATTATTATACTCTAAATGCTTAAGCTGATAGAGAATGGTGTAATAAGGTATATCAATGTTACAACAAATGTCAATAAATTTTTAGCTATTAAACAAGCGCTAGAATAATTTAGTAGGGCTAGGGGCTCACATTGTCGGAACATGGAATCACAAAAGATTCAAATGGGCCCCTGGCTGATGCCCCATATTTGACTAAACTATTGCCCCACTTATGTGAAAAGCTTTTGGTTTAGGACAAAAAAAAAAAAAAAGTGCTATGGTGAAAAGCAACTTGGGGAAAAAATAAAAAAATAATCCTTCGGTAGCCAGTGAAAAGCTCCCTTTGTTTTCAACCTCTACAGTTGCCACTCTGCGATTTCATCATCGCCGATCGAGCTTCTCCTCGTCGTCTGTCTCGTGGTTTCTCTCTCTCTCTCTCTCTCTCTCATGGTTCACACTAAATACTTCATGCAACGAAGCCCTCGCAATTACCCATCCTCCAGTTCCACGAGTCAACTCCATCAGAACCCCATCTCTTTTCGATCTTTTGTATCTTGAGTATTTCTTCTTTGATTTGATAGGATGGATTCATAAAAATTCTTCAAGAAACTAATATATAATAGGAGAGCGACAGGACAAACCCTAATCAAACCCCAGTTATCTCTCTCCCTCCTAAATCTAGTATAATCCTAATTACTCTATACCTAAATCCGAACCCTTAATTTCCAAATCCTAACTCCAAACCCTAAATCCCCACATCTTAATCCGAACACTAAGCCCTAAATCACCAAATCGTAAATGAAACCCCTAAGCCCTAATTTTCCAAATTCCCTTGATTCGTAAGCCCTAATTCCCAAATACCCTTACTCCAAATTAAAAGCATCAACACCCAAACCCCCAAATTTCCAAGTCAATTAAGCATTGAAATGCCAAAGTTTCCATATGATTTGGCTTGATTTACGCACGAGAGAGGATTCAAACATCCTCGCTGGGGTGGTAGAAAAGCCGGTGTCATGGAAGAGAAAGCGGTGTTTACCATACGTGCCCTGAGTAAAGTGTATCTAGCAATTGAACATTCTCAACACTGTGGCTCCGCCGCTAGTTGTAGTTCTTTTTATTCATTTTATTCTAGTATTTGTTGCATTGGAATCTTATAGGTGTTTTGACAAAAATTTATAATCATACTAAAATGGTCTATGGCTTAGTTTTTTGCTGGATTCAAACTGTGATGGGTTTTAATTATTGTTGGTTTGAACAATGGCATGGATATGTGATCGGGTACATGGTGCAACAAACATTGTCTTGGTAAATCATTCTCTAGTAAAATAGAGCTGTGCCTAGCCAAAAAACAACAAATTAATCATCATTCTCTAGTAAAATAGAGCTGTACCTAGCAAAAAAAAAAAAAAAACAAATTAATCATCACCATCATCAACTGACCCTTATTTTATCATTCTTGGATTAGAGTTTTACTATCAAACTCAAGCAGGGATGCAAATGGGTCAGATCCAAGTGGAACAACTTGCACGGATCTATATTTATAGATCCTTGTATCCAACATAGATTTTTATTTTTCTTCCTTTTAGTCTGGTTTGGGTCCAAAATGTCTTATTCGGTCCCTCACTTTTATTTTTACTTTTTGTCCACCACTTCTGTTTTTTTTTTTTTTTTAGCCTGTTTCATGCGGAAGATCAAACAAAGGTGAGCCTTATTCATTGAAAATTGTATATTAGAGGATACAGACGGCAGCACATGGTGGTTTTTCAAGCAGGGTCATGAATGGATTGGGTGGGTGGCTGGGTGCACCACCTTGGTCCCTGCTTCCATCACCATCATCATCTACATTGCACGCTTCCCATTTAAAAGTTCTGTCCTTTTCTCTGCCTATATTGTCTAGATAAGGAGGTGGCATCATTTTCATCATATGGTCCAAGTCCAACCCACTAAACACAGGAAAAGGCAAATCAAGAGATTGTATAGCTTTTCCGAGAATCTCTCAGTTCCTTTCTTTCCCTGATATATGATATAGAAACAGGCATATGCACTGAGTCATAATTATGTCACCCACCTCTCTTGGAAAGTGTTCTAGCCCAACTCTTTGGACTAGAATTGCCAACCCTACTGGGGGGGCCATTTCAATCACTTTAATGCATGGTGAATAGTTAAATAATAAAGGCTCAGTAAAGAACAATAACAAATAAATAAATAAACCAACCTGCCAATGGCACAAAATTCACTTACATTTGGTGACTATAGTCTCCCTTAATGGGCTATCAAAAAAATAATCAAATCAGCCCAACCATATGTCTTTAGGGATCATGATTCGACGGTTATGATTGCTGATAAAACTAAAATTTAGGCAACATGTAATCAATTTGAATCTTTCCCATTGATGATTGAACCATCCAATATGAATACAGATGGCTGAAAGGAGGCCTTATTTTAGAAGGTGGGTTGGAATACTATTGTAGCTCGAATCCTCTTTCATCAGTTTTCCAGAGTTCAGCTGTGCTGTGGGGCCCACATGGCGTTGGTGCCAATTCATTGGAGAGTTGTTAAGAGGACCATGAGGACAGGGGTGTATCAATTTCAATTTATGGGAACATTTTAAGACTGTAATTGAAGCTTTCATATTGACTCACTCGAAACCATTGACCTTTTATAACAGACCCAGATTATAAACTTAGTAGATGATGAGGGAAAATCTTGGCTCAACCCTGTTCATGTGGCCCCCTTTTAAGTGCACTGCCCTCCAGCCCTTCACGACACCTTACCACGTCAAGTGACAATTGGCCACAGTACATATTTGAATTGTAGATAGTTTTCTCCCATTTTCTCTCTACCTTTCCTTGATATCCAAACAGGCCATGAGTACTGGAATAGTGATGTATGAAAAAGCTCTAACCCTCACCTCTAATTAGGTCAGGACTTCAAACATCCTTGTATTTTCAAAGTAGAAGATGATTTGTGGTGAAGATCGTCACTCAATAGACAAATCACATTGATCTTTCTGCAGAAAAACCCAGTAAAGATGTTCTTATTCTATCAGTATTTGTAGTTAGTAGTTACATTGCTATCTATAGGAAATGAAGGGCTTCCAAATCTAATCCATTAGCTGTAAGCCTGTAAGAGAAGCATTCAAAATATCCTGATTAATTACATCATGATTAATACTAATAATAATGTAAAGTGAATTCTAAAGATTGGTCCTTTTTTTTTTTTGTTTGGTGAATAGTTCTAAAGATAGTAAACATCGAATTAACATCCTTCTATTCTGAAAGTCCTAATCAAACTTGTCAAGAACATTTTCAATAAAGGAAAACAAAAGTTGTGCATGAGGCCCCAAATGGGGTCCACCTCATTGGATCTTGCATATGTGAGAGAGAGATCTGTTTTATATTTCAGTGCCCCGAGAGAAGTAAACGAGGCGTCTTGCTCCAAGCAATATGGGTGAAGGAAAGGCAGTGCTGATTGACATATAAGGGGCGGCTGGGACTGGAAAGTTAGGTGGGGAGGTGGCATCTTTTGGCAGTTTCTCATAAGCCCTGAAGAGAATCTCCCCATCGACTCTACCCCATTAATACATGGCTCATGGACCTCATCTGTCACATGTTGTAGCAGACATTAGTCCATGCACATTATAGAATAGGACAGAAAAGACACTCTTATCGAACACCCACCACCACACTTTTGGCAATTAAATAGGATTGTGTGTTCTCATGACATGGGGACTTGCTCCATTAGAACAGAAGAGATTAGACCAACCATGGGCAAGTTCAACAGGGTCTGTGTCTTCTGTGGTAGCAATTCAGGAAACAGAATGGTTTTCAGTGATGCTGCTCTTGATCTTGGAAGAGAACTGGTGAGTGTTCTTCTTGGTACAAAGTTGTGTTAAGGCTATGAATCTTTAATGGCCTTTTTTTTTTTTTTTTTGTTTTACTTGCTTTCTTTTGCAGGTGAGAAGGAAGATAGATCTGATTTATGGAGGAGGAAGTGTTGGGCTTATGGGTTTGGTATCTAAGACTGTTCATGATGGTGGATGTCATGTTCTTGGGTAAGAAAAGAAGTTTCTTTTCCTTTGTTTACCTCTTTTCCACTTGTTGTTCTTGAAGAGATTAATATGGTTTCTTTAAGAAGAAAGCAGACACCCACCAATCTGGTTTCGAAATGACAACAGCAATGTTACTAATGCTAATTTGATAGGCAATGACAAAAAGAATTGGGTTTTCAAGACAAATGTATAGATATAAGACACTAAATTACAAAATCACAAACAATAATATATCATGATGGGTATCTTCTATCTTCTATCTGATTGCATTAATGTATTCTATTCCCTTTTATTTTTCTCTCTATCTTATGCTAGAGTCATCCCTGCAGCGCTTGTGCCATATGAGGTATGAAATGTCTCTTTCTTCTTCATTAAATGCAATAAGCAGGGAAGTTTCAAACATTATACAGGTTTCCTGTGGGTACCCAATCTGATTTACATCAATGAGGGAGAACCAACGGAAGGCAACTTCCAGTGATCTATATTTAGGTTCATTGGTCTTGAAAACTTTCTATCAGATATCAGGTCATGCGGTCGGTCAGGTGATGATTGCAGCGGACATGCACCAACGGAAGGCCGAGATGGCTCGTCAGGCTGATGCATTCATTGCCCTTCCAGGTATGTCATACAAGGTCCAGTTATAATATGTACAAAGAGATTGTTAAATTGATGCATTAAGGGAAATCTGCAGTGAGAAAAAGCTTCAATTGATAAGGGATATGATCATCTATAAACCGCCTCTACCATCACATTGGTGTGCACATACAAAAAGCTCCATTCACATGCCACCTGCATAGCCATAGCCTACAAAATCACAATAGCTGAATGTTCTAATTTAATCAATCCCCTGTATTTGGGTGTCCACAAATAGTCCCTAGATCACAGTTGGGAGTACTAAATCATTGTGTTTTTTTAGGCTGTGACCTGCAAAGACATATTCTTTCATGAGCATGAGCAATCCTCTGAACACTAGAGATTTTCAGGCTATGACCAATAAAGATGTATCCATTGATGATCATGGCTGATGAGACTATGGTACATGGGGCCTACATACCGAGAACAAAACCTAGCCAGGACCCATCAAATTGAATTGCACAAATTTGATCAATTTTAATAATGATTATGACAGAAGAAAAATGAGTAAAGTTAGCTCTCTTATTATTGCAGGAGGGTATGGAACTATGGAGGAGTTACTTGAGATGATAACTTGGTCTCAGCTGGGAATTCATGAAAAACCAGTATGCTCTTTTGCTTCTTAATTTACTTAATTCAGTCGACACCCTTTCTCGATTACATTGTATAATATTCTCTTTGCTTTTAAGTCTAGTAATGCTCATTAAAAAGTTCAAAAAAAAAAAAAAAAAAAAAAAAAAGAAGCATTGCTATATAGTTTATTAGACCATTGATCTAAAAGAGAAAAAGTAGTGTTAGCCAATATGAATGATATGCCAACAATATTATTGCAAAAAAAAAAAAAAAAACGGATATCCAAATGACAAGAAGAGATGATGCTTGGCAAAATGCAAAAGTACTGAAGCAAGGCAGTGCTCTTCTGTACTTGTTGTGTGAGAATATTTTAAAAGCATCATACATCCCATGAATTGGAGTGCATATAAAATAACATGACAGATACATGAGGAACATTTTTGTTTATTTCTGGCAAAAGTGTCTAGAGCTAAGATGCATTTATACCTGTTTATCCTACTTCAAGTGACAAAGACTGATTTTATTGCACTCAAAACTTGTATGATCTTCAATTATCACACTCACATGCGCACGCACACAGATTACTTTAAGAAGGACTTGTATTACTTTTACGGACAGGAATGACCCAGACTAGCGAAGCTACAGAGAAACTTATGCAATTTTATGTAATGATTTAATCGGACTTTACAAACATGCTGATCAAATCATTAGTATTTGGATATACATTGCGAAATTAGCTGTGGTTGTAGATGGAAAGAAATATATACTCTTAACATGTGTTGCTGCAAATTATTGAATTTTCCTACCAATGCACGTATACTTGACTTTCTCATATTTCTGACATAGTGCTATTTACACTACACTTTGATTGGGGCTATGTAGTATATAACCGTTAAGGTTGAGTTCGATTTTTATCAAAGCTCAAGATCTATAATATACACAGGTCGGACTGCTGAATGTGGATGGTTATTATGATAGCTTGCTAGCGTTGTTCGACAAAGGTGTGGAAGAAGGGTTCATAAGACCTTTGTGCAGGAATATCGTCGTCTCTGCCCCAACTGCAGAGGAATTGATAAAGAAAATGGAGGTAACTACTGTTTCTATACAGTATCAAGTCCAATGAATTGTAGAACTATGTATAGAACAATGAAAATGAGCTAAAACCATAGGGTGAAAGTGAGGGAATTGTGAAAACAAGTATGTGACTAGAAGCATTAACATTCTCTAGTGCCCGTTTGTTATATCAGTATTGAGTTCCTAGGATCTCATAGTAATGCATTTTTTTTTTTATCAGAGGGGCCAAAATTGATGTGCTTTAGGCGAAGATCAACATGGACCCATAAAATGCTCTCCCCATTGATAGGAAATGATTACATGTGCATCACTGTACTTCAATAAAATCCTGGGGAAATGATGGTCTCATCTAGATCTCCACTTTAGAACCTTCACTCCTCTTCTCTTGAATACTCCTTAGCTATGATCCTCTTTACCAAGAATTCCGAGAAATTCAATTCAAGGTAAGCAAATGGGCATTTAGGGCCTGTTTGTTTGCATAAACTATATAGGAATTGAATACATAGGAATTTATGGTCAAGTGAGCTCCATTTAAGGATTATTAAAGAAGTGAGAGGTGAGGGATATGAGCTGAGGACTGAAGGACATAAGGTGGAAATGTAGATGGGACCTTGGTTTTCCAAGGTATTGAATTACTACAGTGAGGGCTTGGAATTCATTTTCCATCTTTCCTTGATTTAATTTCCATGAAAACTGAGTTTATTTGATGGTCATTTTTGAATGTTCACCTTCGGTTCTTCATTTTTAACCACTTATTGAAATATAATTATAGGTATTCAATCGCATGAAACAAACAGGGCCCTTGGCCAATGTAGGTGGGGAGTAGTTATTGTCTAGTAATATGCTAGCATGAAAATTGGGTTTGATTGGTTGGAAATTCTCAAAAATGCTTAGGCGGAAAAATAAAATTTTCCTCCCCTCTTTCTGATGTTGCGTCGGGGGCTCATCTAATCATAAACCTAAACCAACCATATTCACTACCCTTTTGAATTGGCACTTACTCTAATTTACACTGATCAGTATCTTCCATTTAATTGAGGAATGCTACTGATATCAATCTAAATTTTGAGGTTAAGCATCTTGAACTGCCAAAGGCACCCTTTTAAGTGATGATTCAGATTCATACTATAAACTAAGTACTTTCTATGGTTTGTTAAAGCACTTCTGTTGGATCTTTTTAGGAATATGTACCAGTGCATGATCAAGTTGCCCCAAGTGAAAGCTGGGAGCTGGAAGGACCAGGAATCCCAAATTCTTGACATTTAAATTTTCCGCTACTTAGTTGTTTGCCTAATGCAGAGGCAGAGCTGCACTTCTGTTCTTATCCAGTATCTGTACAAAAATTTCTGAATATAGGTCTCAAACTTCAAGAATGCTGCTCCCTTCAACAATTTCTAGATTTTGTTCTTATTTCAACAAATTCCAAATAAATGCATTTTTCGGTGACAAGAAAACATCTATGCTCTGTTTACCATTTTTGAGTAAAGTGTCTCTCTGTACTAATAATGTTCTTTACAGTCAAGACAGATGCCTGATCTGACCTGTTTTTCATTCTATGCTTGCAGCCATCTTCTGATGAAAAATGATTAAGATTTCTTTCTTTTTTTTCCCTTCAATTGGAAAATGTGGGGCCCGTGATATGGTGATCATATCTGTTGATATGATAAGCTCCACCATTCACATTATCTCCTAGATGAAAGATCCTAGCCATCCAAATTATCCACAATCAGAGGCTATCAACTAGAGGACTAAATCTTGCAATAGTCATTTGGTATATGGCAAAAGTACAGCACACACATATCTAATATGAATGCTATATATTGACTGACTAACTATGAATTTTGTCCTCCCCGAGATACTTTGCCTCAAGAATCATAATAATAGGATAGTTCAATGCTGTTGGCCTTTGGTATCGCAAAAGCTTTGACTAGAGATGATTTGGCCGCCACAAGTATGAAGATGAACAATGTATTAGGTGGGATTAAGCAACTGTTGTGGGGATCTGAGATTTCTTACTAGAGATCGACCTCCGCCAATTCACTCCACATGATCCAAGGGCTATAAAATGGACACCCTGATCGTACAACTAGATGATTTATGGTTCAGATCAACCTAGAATGAATGGTTTCCTTGGTTTCTAATCCTTTTTCTTCTCTTATAGGATCTAAATTCAAATGAAGAACTCAATAATCAAATCCGGGTAGATCATTGTAGGAGTGAGGGGTGTAAAATCTCTTACTCAAGGGCCACTCATGTGTGATCTGATCTTACATGGGCTCCATGTTACAGATGCTAACACTCACAACTGATCAGAATTCTTCGCGGAGTGAGCCACGTCTATCTTCACTTAAGTCAATTCATTTCACACACACATGCTCTTCATGAATATGCATTGATTCAATTTTTTCTTCCATCATCAACATCATCAAAGCCTTGTCCCAACTATGTTGGGGTCGGCTACACGAATTCTGTTTCTCCATTCCGATCTATATTGTGCCAAAACCTATTCAAAATATTCTTCCATCGGAGTAATATACACATTTAAATGACAGATTATTATGATGAATATCATTGTTCGCACATTGACCAGTTCAAAGGAATATAGCACTTTCATGCCATCAAAGGCATATATAATCAGTTTTTGTTTGATTGAAGGTGGTATTCTTTTATTACCATTTCTAAGTTTTAGTTTTAGATGAGGGGTAGGTGTAGAGCACGCGTGGCCGAACAATCAAGATGACAGCATTCATTCAGACGTGTTGCTTTTATTTTCTCTACCATTTCAGTTTATCCAAATGACCCCATGGTCTTGAGCAGAGAATTAAGATTTGCTACAAAACGTGAGTGCCTGTGGTAGGAATGGGCTCCCTGTTAGATTAATCACATACAAAGCATGTTTTATTCGGGTACATTTTTCAATTCCAGCAATTTATTTTACATGTGATTGACCTAAAGGTGAGTCCAAATCTGCTTATGCTAATACACGGGAAGATCATGACTTTGATTGGTAAGTCCCTCTAATTGCTTGAGATGGGCAAATATTGACTTTTGACATTCTAAGGCCATGTATGTTTGCATTAGATTACATAGGAACTCGACACTTAGAAACTCATGATCAAATGAGCTACACAAAAGGATTATTAAGGAGGTGCGGTGTAAAAGGCACGAGGGAAAGGGTGACGGACATTTAGAGGAGATGAAGTGGGACCTTGACTTTGCAAGGTATTGACTTACTGAAAGTTGATGGCTAGGTAGTCATTTTCCATCCACCCTTGATTCAATTTTCATCAATGACGAGGTTATTTGATGGTCATTTCTCTACATTCACCTTTTGGACTTTATTTCTAACTTACATATGGCATGAATTTATATGTATTCAAATCCCATGTATTTGATGCAAATAAACGGGCCCTAAATCTTATAATTGGAATTTCAAATTGGAGCCTGGAGGTACTTGGTTAATGCCCAATTAAATATCTAAGAGAACTAGTATAATACTGTTGGCCTTAAATTTCAAATTGGAGTTGACTGAGAAAATGAATGAGAGCGACCTGAAGCAGAGTCTGCATCAGCATCTTGAGGGGAAGGCATACTCGGTGGTACTTGATGATGTGTGGCACAAACCAAGATAGATTTGCATGCCGGAGGCTTTATTTACGAGCAAAGACTTCTAGGAGGAGAGGATTGCTGGAATTTACTAAAGAAGAAGCTTTCTCGACACATAGGGATATAAATGGGTATCCGATTTTCCGATTATCCAAGGTTCCGACTAGTTAAAAATCAGGTTTGGGTCTTTATTTAGACCCCGCTAAGTAAATGGGTTTAGGTTCTTTTTTTGAACTCGTAACCTAAACGGGTCCGGTTCCACATTGGTTCAGACTCGCCGACACATTACCTCAATTTTCAAGAATCTCTCCTTAAAATTAGATTTTATTTTCCTTACCATTCTCTACCTCGACCCGGACCCGCCCCATATATGGTTTTGGTTCCGAGTCGGAACCAAGGGACGGGTTTGGGTCTAGGTCCACGTTCTCCTTAAAAGTTTCGGATCCGAGTTCACCATAGACCCAGATTAGAACCAACCCGTTTACATCCCTACTGATAGACAACTTTGAATCAGAAGGGATTTGGAGAGAAACGACTCTCGATTGTATCAAGTTGCAGGTTTGGTAAGAAAATGAGGAAGGCTGACGATAACCCCATTGCACCCTATGGGGGACCTAGGATTTTCTTAAGAGGTGGACCCAAACAGGTAGTCAGGTTTTTGGGGCAAAGCTAGTATTTTCATGTGGGTTTTGGGATTAAATGCTGGATTTTCACATAGGATTTTTTGGCCTTCCCCCTATAGCATATATGTATGGGTCCGCCCTTGACCGCATCAGCAATATCACCAAAAAGGTCATTTTTGTAAAATAATAATAATAATAATATCACGTGCAAGGCACTCTATATATCAATGATTTCTAGAAATTCTTTACTGCACTATGAATTAATAGTCTAATTGTCTCAGCTTTTTTATTTTTGTGAAAATCCATTTTTTCTTCTTCTGAAACTTATGCCGTACCTCACCCAATATTGGAAATCTCGCGACTCAGACTTGAGTCTTCCAACACAAGAAAACTTGAATCAGGGAATCAACATGGTCCTTGGTAGAGTCATTTTTACAATTTTTTTTAAAAATATTTCAAAACAGATTAAATTTTATAAAATGATAAATATTTATGGAGCACACCCTCTCTTGTGGACATCTGCATAGCTTCATGGTGTGAACTTCCTAGTGGGGCCCACTGGGGCCACAACAACATGGGGAAGGTGGGGGAATGAAATATAGATGGCATCTACCAGCACAAAATTAATTTCAGCTCCATCAGGACATCTTAAACCCATATTCAATAGCCCTAAAGTTTAATGGCCGTAGAATGCCTCATTTATTTAAGATTTCCATCCATCGGTGAGTGAAAATAGAATGTCTGTATTAGGGGTAGGATGGATCATAGGAGGCCTAGGTGGGCACCAAAAGGGAGTCTGCATGGTGAATTTCCATGAGAACAGCTAAAGGAGAGGGTGACAGACCATACACACTATTTCCAAACTTATGTTAGAACCCACTTTTAATATGAAATATCAGGAATTTAATTCTGACCAAATGAACCTTATGTATAGCTAAATTTTCTCGTCAATGATGTTCCAACCGGGACATTAAAGAGGCAGCTCCCCTCCCTCTAAATTTCATGACATCAAACGTAACAATGTGAATGTCCATATGAGGAATATCCCCAACAGAAAATCTCTTATACGTAATCTAATATCTTTCAATATATACATATACTATGTCAATACCAATTTACTCCAGCCTTACTATCGTCAAAGTCTTGTCTCAATCATATTGAGTTAGCCGAATAAAGTTTTCTTTCCTCAAAGTTTGCATTTGAGTGTAACAAAAGTGAAGCACACCATGGTTTAAGGTAACATTTTGGACATCATATCTGCCAAAACCAAAACCTTTTCACATGGATGGGATGATATGTTGGTCTCTTGAATTTCCTCAAGTAACCATTCATGCAAAAATCTTGAGTCATTAATAGATATAGCATAAATATTTTTCAATGCTTCTCTCGGGTGGAGCACAATCCTCAACACTCCCCTCTCAGGTAAACATGTCACGGCACTTTTGGAAGCACACTTTTTTTTTCATTGTCCGGTCTTTCCTCTTGGAATTTAAACTTGCAATCGATTGATTTTGATATCAACTTTAATTTCTTTAACTTATCATTTATATCAAAACCTCAAGACAACACGAAATAAATACTTTTCAACATTCCTTATCAAGTGGAGCCCACTTGTCAACATGGTCTACCTTGGTTCCGAGTTGAATAGGCAAAGCATGTCGTGAAAAGGTCAAAACGCCTTTTTGATGATACAGCGTTTTGGTAGTTAACCAGACCTCGTGATGTAACGGGCGTTCCTTCCATTTCTCTCGTTTCGCCACCGATTTCAATCATGGCGATACATGCACGAGAGATTCCAAAGACTCAGATTCTTTTACTTTCAACTGCTTTGCAGTAGTGGGCGGTAAAACGGTCAGCTTATGGGAAGAGGGGTATCATATAATTTGGAAAATCTTCACTTACAGGAATATTGCACGCTGCCCTTAGTGGCCCAGTTCATGGTGGACACTTGGATGCATTCCTACCGAAAGTCGGATAGATGGAAAGATCCCTTGACGGATGAGGGTCATGCAAAAAATCAGTCTCGTCGAACTATCCTAACCCTTGATTTATAGTCTTAAAGTTTAATAGTCCTTTAACGATAGAATTTTTCTGAGATTCAATCCAACAAGGAGCAGAGGTTCTCTGAGCGTAAAATTGGACATGGTGTCCGATCATGGGGGGATGAAAGTGAGAAAGGACCTGCAATTATCAAAGGTGAGCCCAAACGAGCTCCACATATCTAGAGTACACATGCAGCCCGCTTGATCAAAGAAAAATCTTGTTATAACATTTGAATAAATAGATTTGGCCACCAAAACCTGTCTTGTTTGGTACCCAACTGAGGAACAAGTGATGAGTTTTTAACACCCTCCAAGTCCCCCATAATGCCAAATGCCTTCATGTAGAGCTATGCGGGCTGCTTTGGTCATTTTTTGTGAAGTGGTTGATTCATGAACTTTAGTTTTTGGAGGAGAAGGTGGGTGGACCTAAGATATTACCTGAAATCTAGTGCAACAAATTCTTTATTGGATGGGTTCTGATTCCTGTCTCTCTCTGTTTGCTTTCCTGTTTATATATTTGATCCAAAAAAGAGCATTTTTGTTGCATACTAACTATAAATTAACCACAAAACAAAGTTTAGAAAATGTGCAATCAGTTTGATCTATCATTTTTAAGTGCTGGGGCTAAACCATTTTTAAATTAGTCCGACCAACCTTTGAAATGCAAACCGGCCCAAGATCACTGTCTCTCTCACCTTATTTTATTAATAAATAAGATGTCATGAAATTTCACTCAACATCTCATAGGTGCAACATCAAACATAATCAATCCTTTGGTGCAGATAACTATGATTAAATAAGTATTTCCCTTGACAGTAGAGGAAGCTCATGAGAGAGTAATGTTGATTGGCATGAATTTCAAAGATGACCCACTTTTTTTTTTGTTTAGCTTAAGGAGCTGGCCCCCTAGCCCTCGACTAAGAGGAGTTGACCTGTGGTGAGGTATTACAGCCTCGGGTGAATGGAGTGGACCCACTTGAGTTATATGGGAGGGGTTTTACCTATAATGTGGTCCAGCTAGCTTGTGGTGCCGACCTGGGTGATTTCCCATCAGAATGTAGGATAGATGGAAATGACTATTTAGCAAATCAAACATCCTAGCTCTTGAATTAACGGCCTTAAGATTTAATTATCTTTTTGGAACCTACTGTAGATTTTCTTAAAATTCAATCCATGGATGAGTAAAGATTTGATGAACGTAAAATTCTATATGGTGCTATTTCAAAAGATTATAAAAGGTTGAAAAGAGCTGCACTGATTAAAGGTGAATTTAAATTAGCCGATGGATTCATACGTTTAGGGGTCGGAGATTTTTTTTTAATATTATTTTTTTAAAGTATAGTTTCTGACAATATATTATAATTGGTTAATCAACCTGATGTCCCCTAACAAAGAATAATAAAAATAATCAACCTGATGTACCCACCTTCACCTCCTCAAAATATCGCGCGAAATCAAGTCGCGGGGAAAATCTTCCAATCCCGAATCCCACGCCCGCTATAAAACGCACCGGAATCGTTCTTCTCATTTCCCTTTTTCTTTTTCTGTTGCATTCGGAGATCCTCCTCTCCCATCTCCATCCACAACAAGAACAAGATAGCGAATTCCACGAACCAAACAAACCTCCAACGAGGTATTCTCGATGCTTCTCTTCGTCCTCATCATAAAAATTCTTCTTCGTTTCGGTTCTCGTTACCTGATCGAGATTCGAAAAAAGTGGTATTTCAATTCTTTCTCTTGCAGCTTTCTCGGCAAACGGACGCAGAGATTCCTAGAAAACCTTCAGTTTTTCATGTTTTCTTTTCCCTCTCTTTTCCTGCAAAATCCATGGTCTCTTGTCTGGGAATTAGTCGGCGTTTTTGTTTTCTTCTTTTCCGCAGGAGAATGGAAGCCAAAGGAGGAGAGATTCGACGAGTTCACATCATCTACTTTCTCAGTCGGATGGGAAGAATCGAACATCCGCATCTGATCCGCGTCAATCACATGAATCGATCCGGCGTCCATTTGAGAGGTTCTCGTTTTCTTCTATTCCATTTGAATTCTCGAGAGAATCTGTAGCTCTCTTTCATATTTATGAATGAATTCTCTCTTCACATCTAATCTGTCATGGAATCGCTACAGATGTGAAGCGATGGCTATCCGATCTGCGCGGAAAGGAAATGCCGGATTCCTTCTCCTGGTCCTACAAGAGGTTCGTCTCGTGATCTCGTGTTCATATCACATTCGTAATCGAACTGATCTTGCGAATTGTAAATTGAATCTGAATTGCAGGCGATACAAGACGGGTTATGTTTGGCAGGATTTGATGGATGATGATCTCATCACACCGACTTCCGATAACGAGTACGTCCTCAAAGGATCCGAGATATCGGCATTTTGTTTCGGTAATTCGCCAAACCCAATCCGTACTGCTTTCTTGACTAGAATCCGTCCGCGTTAAGGCTAATTAATTAGATGAAATTTCACAAACAGATCCGAGCGCTACGATCGAAAAGACGGATTCGATTCGGAAACCGGCTCCAGTCGAAGACAAGACCGTGCAATGTAACGGTGGAAAGGATACCGATATATCGGATAAGCCGATCGAGACGGAGAAAGTGCAAGTTAAACTCGAAGAGGAAGAAGATGATGAGAAAGTTCTGGAATCGGAAGCTGCGAAAGAGGATTTGGAGAGCAGTTTTTTAGATTCTTCTTTTGTTAGTGCTGCTGCTGCGAACGAAGAGGAAGGATTGAAGAAGACGAACAAGGAAGAGAAGAGTGAGAGGACTACGTCGAAGAACAAGAGCTCGAATGGGGCGTCTCACGTGTTCCGAAACATTCTCACGTGCGGTGCGGTCGATACGAAGGATTCGGCTGTGAGGCCGATAAATCGGCGGAGTAAGGTGGCGAGTAGAGTGGAGAACAAAGGGGAGATTTGCAAGGCGGAGGGCGCGGGAGGGTCGCAGAGGGTGTTTGGTGGGTCCTGGAATCAGCAGCAGCAGCTCCCGCAGAGTACCAGGTGATTTTTCCTTCCCTTCCCTTCTCTGTTGTTACCGTACAAGGAATGATTGTGGAAAGTTGGGTGATGTAGGGCTCATAGAAGGCCCGTGTAGGATCCGATATTTCGGCTTAAATGGGATTTACGACACGGCCTTGGAGTTAAGTTTCCGATACGGCCGGCTTGGGGATTTATTCATCCGTAGAAAATCAAATCGAACAGCTGGGGAACTTTAATTCCTTTTAAAATAGCTAGATAGTGGGCCCCACAAACTGGGTCCTGTTGGTCAAGGAGCACATACACAGAGTAGAATTTGGAGACAATGCCCTCACATAATGAGCATATTCATTATGAGTAACTCAAGTTTTTAATGGGTGGGGTTCAATTGTGAGAACTTCGGATTCCTCTTTGGGAATTCCTGAATTCCTACACATATTCAAATTCATGGATATTCCTTTTGGGCTTAAGCATCCAAAAATTCCATCAAAATGCTAAGCAACTCAAGTTTTTAGTGGGTGGGGTTCAATTGTGAAAGCTTCGGATTTTTATTTGGGGAATTCTTGAATTCCTACATATAGTGAAATTCCTAGATGCTTCTTTGGGCTTGAGCATCCAGGAATTTCACTAAAATGCTAAAGGCCTCTTTCCTTACTTAGAATTCCTCACTAGAATTCTAGTGGTTGGGGCTTTTAAGATATGATTTCATCATGTCCCCTTGGCATTTCTAAATCCCTTGTTTCTTGATAAGAATTTATGAGTTCCAGCATATGATTAGTCTCAATTGGCCTTTAGGAATTTAGGAATTCCACGTTTTTTGTATTTTGGTGGAATTCCAAAATGCTACTGTTCTTAAGAGGATTTAGGAATTCTACTTTGTTTAGGAATATAAGAATTCCCCAAACATGATTTATTGGAATCTTAGTAAATGAATAGGCCTAAAATGTGGCTAAAATCCAAAAATGCTAGTGAAAAAACATGAAATTTAGAAATTTCAGGAGACAATTACATCATGTTCGGAAATTCCTGGACATAATAAAATCCTGGCAGAAATTCCAAAAAACAACAGACTCACTGCAGTTGTATATCTGTAAGGATTTAATATGTTTCCTTTCATTTCTCGTCCCCAAAGAAAACTGATTGTCCCACTTAAAACACTACATCTATACACCTGGACCACTGAGGCAGCAGCACCCACTTCCAAAATCCAAATAGCGCAAAATGGGTATCCTTCCTTGTGGGCCAATCTTAGGGTTTCTAAACATTCAATTACAGGAAACAAACATGTCCCAAAGCTAATTTGAATCTGGCAGGAGTTCACATTGTTTGAAGAATGGATATGGGTTTGTTTGAGCCAAAAATATAAAACTAGTTTGAAGAGGAATCGAATTCCTCTTTTTTGTTTTTCTAATGAGTAAGTACCATCTCCTTGCTGCAGGAAAAGTTTCGATGGAACGAAGAGTTCAAAGAAGAATTTATCCATCAATCAGAAACAAGTTTCCACAGCTTCCAGGCCCGTTGCTGAGCCCAATTGCTCGTGAGTAACTGACCTTCATTTCCAGCACGAAAAAAAACATCAATTAAATTTCCATCAGAACGACATAATTGCCTCCCATTTTCACATGTTCACGCTTTTGGTTGTGTAAGGGTGGAGTTTTCATTTAGCCCAAGTCATTTATATAGCTGTTGTTACTCGTCGTTTGGTAAAGACGACCTACAAGGGGATGGCTAAAATTAAAGTCTGCTTTGAAACCCTTGTTTAGTTGGCCCAGGTGAGAATGGAATAATGTGTAACATACACTTGATTGGGCCAATTTCAACAACCTCACCATTCGCTTGCCAGAAGACATTTGATCCCATGATTGTCCATAACCCCCCATTCGACTGGTTCATGTATTATCTCCCTTTTGATGTGGTCAGTGGTCCACAGAAAAAGTTGTCACTGGGATCTTGTCTGTCACCTGAAGGACGAGGAGCAAGACAGGTGGGAAGTTGGTAGGCTCAAATAGTATATGAATTGGTTGGTGGTAGATTATGGGAAAACCTATTCCATCCCCATTGGTCCAAGTCATTCTACTACCATCTAAATTCTAATATGGACAAATCATTAGGGGGTTTTTGTTTGCGTGGAAATGAATTCCTAAAAATTCACAGTAAAATGGGTTTCAACAAGGATTATTAAAGCACCAAGCGGTGAAGGATATATATAAAACTTTTCTACTATATAATTTAAGAGGATGATGGTGGGGTATTCATTAAAAGTAGATTATTTGGTGGTCATTTACGAATCTTCGTGTTTATTTCTTTCACTGACTGCCATAATACATATGAAATAACAATCAAAGAATTCAAATCATTCATCTGTTTCCTTCCCTTTCCAAGAAGTTGGTTTTATTTTCATCACCATTGGTTAGAAGATCACAGATTAGACAGCCAGGGTTAGCCAGAGGGTGGACAGTCCATGGGCTGGATTCAGTCACCAATCACAAATGCCAAACCAAAACAGATACATGGGTGGTGAACTGCGATAAAAATTGGCGTTGTACTTGTGGACCTCCTCTCTCCATTGATTTCCCAAACTTGCATTGTTCAGAAAATCAATGGTCTTAAAGATTGGAATTACTATATGTCTAATTACTTATTGCCATCCGTTGTCTGTATGCCTCCCAAGACGACACCGTGCTCTATTTATAATTAATGATGAAATGAAGAAGAATATGTTGTTGATCACAGTTTCTCCAATTAAATGCTGCTTATGACACCACAACCCCTCCTCCCAGACACATGCATTACCAGAGGAAGTTGGGGGTTGAGGTTACAGTACTAGACTGCAATCTGCATGAGGAATTAATAACTATGCACTGATTGATTGACGGGGTTTGGGAATTGGGATGCCAATTGCAGTCAGTGTGGGAAGGCCTTCAAACCAGAGAAACTCCACTCTCACATGAAGTCTTGTAGGGCCTTGAAAAGCCGAGGAGCCAAAGGTGGGCCAGCAGCTGCTCATAGGCTGCCACATACAGCAGCAGCCAAGGACGAGTTGAGGACGACTATAAGCACCAAAGGGTCATCCCCGGGATTGATTGTGCGACCCCACTCACTTCACCACAAGTCGCATAATTGATTGATTCGTGGCCACTAATAAATATTATAGTGTACACCCAGTAAATGTGTATCTGTTGTAGCTTCCTTTTTTTTTTTTTTTTTTAAGGGGGACTGGACTTTTTGCAGGTCCTGATCCTGCTCTTCTTCATCTTCTTTCTTCCTGCATTTTTGTCGATTTAATTTAATTTTTCCCCTGTAAAAAGAGGCCTTTCGCTTTTTTATTTAGTTGTTACTGTTTAGCAAGCTTGGATTTGGTTTGGTGGTATTTGAATGAGCCCAAGCAGGGGTGATCTAGAATGGAATATTTTGCACCTTAGGGTCTGTTTCGTTTGCATTAAGATTCTTAAGAATTCAATATATAAAGATGTATTGAATCCCTATATATTTTAATGCAAATAAATGGGCCCGGTAAACAGATGAACAATTTAGATCATTTGCATATTGTTTATCTAAACCACTCATCTGATTTCTTTCTAAGTCCAAAAGTAATATTTATAGAAACCCTGCGTTTAATTTATTTTTTTCTTTTTTACTTGAATTATGTAATTATGAATGGGATAGGAGGTTCTTCCTTTTGATGGAAGGAACTAAGAGCAAATTCTATAGAGCAGAGCATCTGCAGAAGATAGTTTGCAATTACATGAGAGAACATGAGATCTTATTATCGTTATTTGCACAACAGGGGAGATGGAAGAGGGGCTTTGGCCTTTTTGGCACATGTGATTTCACTTTTTTTTTTTTTTTTTTCAGATCTTATTTTGATCATGCTTTTTACACGTGATCAAATCAATCACCAGTGGGCCCTACTCCTATTTAGGTAAAATCTGCCCACATACATATAGAGTAATTTATCATGGGAAGTTTGAAGTCAATTCTAAAATATAAGTATGCTTTTTCTGACATGTATTTATGATAATCAATTCAAATTAGTATATATGTGCAAGAAATATACTATGTCAGAAAATTTAGAAAAAGCTTACATATTACATAATCTTTTAAGTGCAAACATATATGAAAGATCAAATATAAGTCTCAAATTATATTCTAATCATCATTTCTAAATTGTTGACTCCAAGCAAGAATTAATTGCTCAAACATACACATCAATAGGATAAAATCAAATCTACATATCAAATAATCTAAAATGCCAAAAACTTTTGAAAACGAGGTGACTTGCTTGTCTTTCCCTTGGATTTGACCCAATCCACCAAAATGAGGTGACTCAACAAAGTCAAGAGCCAACTCACCCCATTTTCCTACCTTGCTTAGAACAACCTAAAACTATTTAAAATTAAAGATTTTCTAAACATCTTTTGAAAAATATTGCTCAACGTAAAAGGACATAGAAGCAAAACAAATTAAAATATTAGTTTAGTGCCAATGTTGCATATACTAAGCAAAGAGAATTTTTTCATCGGATCATGTGATGATGATAAGCAAGATCTCTCTTCTCTGTGATCATCCCACATTGCAATACACACACACACACATTTTAATCACATTGACACCCTTGATTTGGATGGTCTAATGTAGGTATAAGTACATTTGTCATAGGCGAACTTGTTGGCATACATGCACGTAAGAGTGCACAAAAAATTTGTAGCATTTTACTTCATTGCAAACACATTGTGGAAAATTATATTTTTTCCCATCACAAAATTTGATTATTATATTTTGTGGAAAGAAAGAAATTATAAAGTTTTTGTAAAGAATGAAATTTGATTTAGTTCTGTCTTGTATATGTACAATAAATTTTTTGAGCACAATGCAATTTGTTGAAGTCTTATATAATTTGTGACAAAGGAAGTAAAAAAGTTAATTGGATGTCATTTTATTACTTGGATGTTATTTTGTTACTTCATAATAACAGAAATCAAGTGGATGCCATTGTATTATTTATGTAGAAAAACGTCATTTTGCTACTTCATGATAAAGGAAGTTAAGTGGACGTCATTGTGTTATTTGTGTAAAAAAAAAAAAAAAAAAAACTTTGTTTAAAAATTATAAATGCGTCAGGTTGTATTATTTGTGTAAAAAAAATTGTAATAAAAGAATTGCGTAAAAACAAAACTGATAATAATAAATAAATTATAAACGCGCCAGGTAGGGGTCGAACCTACGACTTTCTGCTTAGGAAACAGACGCTCTATCCACTGAGCTACAGGCGCTTGGTGTGATTATTTTAATACATTATAATTACTTGTCCCTACATTTTGGGATGGCTTTCCTAACCACATATAATTACAATGTGGATCATCTAATAATCATAGTAGACCATGGTCCTTTAGTTTGGCATAGTTTATGTATTTTGATAAATAAACCTTATTTGGTAACACTTGTGGATCATGAATTTCAAATTTGGCCTAAATTATATTAAACTGTCACAAGCCTATTTGGAAACTTATCTCTTATGGGCCTTAATGGGCTTTGAGTTTCATTTAAGGCCTTGGTAGGCCTTTTGTAATTCATTTGGGCTGTTAGGAGCTTTAAAATCAATATTCTCTTTATGTGCCTTTGATTTCAGTTTGGCCTCGACGGGTCTTAAAACTCAACGGGGACCTTATAACTTGGATGCTAAAGTGGACATGAAAAGCCTTGAATTTGAATTAGACCTTTAGGAGGCTTTTGGCATGGCAAAACTCAAAATGGGCCTTTTTTCAATTTCTTTTTTTTTTTTAAATATTTTGAAGAGTAACAATCATTTTGGTTTCAAGTGGTTTTGTCATTTTATACAGAGTTGAATTCTGGTGAAACCATTGGCACATAGCACCTTGAGGAAAAAACAACTCTCAATAACATGCAGAGGTATGCAAATAATCAGCCTCATTAGATCTTTCTACCCTTTAATCTATTGCCCTCCCCTTTACATATGGGCATCCGAATATTTGAACATCTAAAGCCTCCGATTTTAAATAAATGGATATGGAACCTAGTTTTTTATTCCAAAGAAATTTGGATCTAAATCCATGCATATAGGATCTAGGAGGTTCAGAATTGGGTCCTTGTATAATCTAACCTGATGAACTAATTTATAATGATTACATTCACACATGTGTTTTAGGGCCTAAATAGCTTGATATTCATAGTTTCAGAATCTACACAGCTTTAATCACATGTCATTCAATAATCTTACTTCTGTATATCAAAAATATTTTTAAGCTCTTTTATCAGCCAATTATAATGATGACTTTATATTTTATTTCGGATTCATTTTGTTTTTAACTTGATGTCGGATTTGATTACAACATGTAGGTTCTCCGTCAAATACAAGTTCCATTCTGAACCCAAATATATAGAAATGGATCCGGGACCGGGTCCCATCCACCACGGTTCCATCCTGGAACCCAACCCATCCGCAACACTACCTCCCTTAAGGGCTTGTTTGGCAAATTCCATCTATGTAAGTATGAAATAAATCTATTTCAGAATGGCCTTGTTCGAAATAGATGTTGAGAAACTAGTTTGTTTGGTAACACATAAAAACTAACTGAAATAGATTTTTTAAAAGTAACAGTTGAAAGCTTTTTATAAATTTCTCCATACACACAATGAATTAAGGGTTAATATTTGACCCTATGTTCCTTTTAAATCTTCTTGGCATGATCAACGGTTCGAATCTTAATATAGGGGCCCACAAAATCCAGAAATTAACATCAAATGTTGCACTTTCTTTTTTTACAAACATCATGAGATTGGTGAAGGATCAATGACTGAAATTTGATATAATATTCTTAGCTTCCTAGCATTTGTAGTGTTCATAATATAGTTTGGCCCCACAATTGAAGAAAAATGAAAAAAAGTGACTATAACATTCAAAGGCCAGTCAAGAGTGCACGGTACATCAATCATTAAAAGTTTTTTTTTTTAAAACAAATATCTCAAAATCTACAATGAATTAGGAATCGAAATTTGATTTGTAGCTATGTTTAGCATTCCAAAGGGGATTTTTTAGACGATAACAAAGAAATTTCATTAAAAGAGACGAAAGATACAAGGAGGATTAATGGTTTAGATATTGCGTTTAGGCCCCACAAAAGTCAAAGGCATATATTTAAGTGCTTTTTTTTAACAAATGTCTCAAAATATATGAGGATCCAACTATTGAAATTTAAACCATTTACTATACTTAACCTTCTAAATCTATATAATGATTCGGATCATGATTTAAGGGCTTAAAATAAAAATAAAAAACGAAAAAAATGGATAGCCCCATAGGACATCTAAAATGTTGTAACTCCGTATGATGTCTTTCCACTTCAAAGTCATGTATCTATTTTTCATTCTTCCTATTTTGCTGACTTTCTGAAATAGGCATATAATGTTTTAACTCCAATAAAAACAAATGTGGAAAAATGACTTACCTAAGACTTTAAAAACTGATTGAAACCGTTATGAAACAAGAAGAAGTTAAAAATATGGGAATTTCTATTTACACCCACCCGCTTTGCTGAGCCAACTCACATTAAAAAAAAAAATAATTCCAAGAATGCCCATCTGTGAATTTCCCTAATTACCCTTGCCTTTATATTCCTCTTTCTTTTCAAGCCCTCTGCTTCTTCCTTAATCGATTTTTACTTCTTATTCACTTCATCTTCCTCCTCGCTTCAGGCTTTCATCTTTACTTCTTCTGTACTTATTTTCCTTTAACAGCATATACTTTTCTTATACTCCTTCTCATCATTATAAAGGTCCCACTTTGGAAGAATTCATCTCTCAATCCACCTCTCCATTTTCCTTATATAAGCCATCACATTTCCAATCCGAGGCACCACATTGTGTTTATAGAAGCTATCTATAATATGGACAAGCAAATGACCATATATGAAGAGAATGTGTCTTTTTTTGACACATGCTTTCCTTTTTTTTTTTTTTTTTTTTCATTCGCGTCCCGCACGAATTTGCAGAGCCGCGCATAAATGTATTGCAAGGCTCTGTATTTCGGTGCATAAGTGTATTGCACGGCTCTGTATTTCCGTGCACAACGTACGGGTTTTACTCTCCATGCACAATCAATGCGCACGGATCTGCGTTTCCATGCACATTGCGTTTTCGTGCAGGACGTGAATCATGTTTTTCATTTTGCATCTCAACTATCGCTATTTTCCCTTCTCCCCTCTCCCATCCCTTCCATTCAATCACAATTGCAATCTACACACTCCATTCCATTTGCATGCACTCAATCCATTTGCATTACATGTTTATTTTTACTCTAAAAAAAGATTAACAATGAAGAAAACAAAAATGGAAGAAGTTGAAGATGAAGAGGTGTTTGGGGAGATGATGATGATCTGTCTTTGCTCACAAAGAAAGAGAAGATGATTCGCCTTCAAACGTTTTAACTCACTACAGCTCGGAAATGACGTCGTTCTTGCAGGGAAGGAAATGAGGAAGAAGAACAAAAGAAGAAGAAGGAGAAGGAAGAAGAAGGGCAAGGTGGTAATCTTCGGTGGGTGAGCTCAGTAGAAAAGGAGATTTTATGATTTTGCAGTGGGTGAGCTCACTATGTGGGTCTACTCAGCATTTTGAGTGGGTGCAAATAGAAATTCCCTAAAATATACTTGTAAACACACTATCTATCTAAATTAATGTTTCTATTAAGGCATTATTTTGTTTGGATTGCAATTGATCCCCACTAGCCAAGGTCCAATGAAATGGAAGGGCTCACAACTTACAATAGGTTCGACCACCTTCATTCTTTTACCCGCCATCTTATCTGGGTAGCAATTTGTTGTATGTATACGATGTCGAGACAGTAGAGAGAGAGAGAGAGAGAGAGAGCTGCTCTTTTCAACACTTCCATGGATCTTTCATTCTCTGCATCTGCTCCTTCTTCATCTCTCTGCATCTCCACCATTTCTCACTGCTCCACCTCCCAACTTCACAAGAATCCTGTCAGACCCACCTGCAAATCTGCCCTCTTCCGCTCTTTGAAGACCTCCCCACAAAACCCTTTCCCCACCTCATTCAATTCTTCTCCATTTCCATCCGTTTCAGGAAGACCCATCTCTCCAAAACTCCAAATAAGAACACCCAAACGCAGACATTCAGCAAGTTTCGCCATCTGGGTATGCTACTTTTGACCGATTCGTTCATGTATATAAGTCCTTTTAGTGCTGGGTATTGATTGTTGCATCTGGAAAGGTGGTTTTGGGATGTTGGGTTATGGGCTTTTGCGCTCAATTTTTACTCTATGAACATGGCTATCGACAAGAAGCTATACATTTCCCTAATATTTTAGTGTTACTGGTTCTTTAAGATGCCAAAAGGCACGAATTTGATTGTGCAGCAATTGTTATTATTATTATTTTTTTCTATCTGGGGTTTATTGGGTCATAACATTTGTAAATTTGTGATTGTTTGAACATAGAAACAATGTACTTGTGATACTTCACTTTGTAATCTCAAGAGGCAACAAACTATGATTTTTGCATTAAAAGAACCTAGGCTGATGGAGTATAATCATTCACATACTTGGGGACAAGCAAGATCTTCATTCTGGGGTGAGTTGGTCTTTCACCCATCTTCATCATCAAAGCCCTGTACTAACTATGTTGGGGTCGGCTGCATGAATTTTGTTTCTTCATTCTGAGCTATCCTGATTTGGTCTTTCATACATGGATGAACAATTGGCCACAAACTGTATAGTGGCAATCCTTTCTATATAATTTCTTCCATCAACTTGAAGATCATTCATCAGATTGTTTTGATAGTCCAATTATTAATATTTTCTCCCAGGCAAAAGTTGGACCCTATCAATGAACCATCGGCACTATGGACCGATATGCTATCTCTAGATTTCTGCACTTATCCCCTTGTGAACATCACAAAAACGCTGCCATTCTAGCTTTTCGTTTTCTTTATCCCAATCCAATGTTGTGTATATGTTACCTGCCTTTAGTTACACATGTGAATTGTTGCATAACAGGTCATTTAACCTTTTGGGGACTAGGGAAAATGTGAAGTCTCTTCTTGTTTTTTGCCACATTAGTTGAAAGTAACTAGATAATTTTATTTTTACTATGATAAGAAAGGATTTACATATCATATCAAACCTCAAATATGTTGGGCCTGAAACCACTACATATCTGCTGTATTGAGTTTGAAAATTCATATCAGTGTATCAGCCATACTCTTGTGAACGCTTTTAAAATTTAAATAGCAATATCTCTCAAATTTTGGCCACATCGGTGGTTATCAACTATATTGGCGATGCCAGTGTGAATCAGATATTGGCCCAATATTCCACGTCCATTTCTCAAAAAAAATAAATAAATAAATAAATAAATAGAGGCAAGATTTGGAACCATGATGATCAGGTTGGGGGTTAATGTGGTAATTGACTGATTGGTTATGTGGGATGGTTTTTGACTGCCGGTCTTATAGTTTGGACATCAAGATCTTGAATATTAGTATTAATGATGAACTCTTTAACCAAAACTAGATGAAATATTTGTTTTCTTTCCCCTTGTATATCTGATGAAGTGCGTGGTCCTGCATCTTAGTGGATGCATAGTTTGTTGTGCCACCCATTCTGTAAATGGGAGCTCGCAATTGACCGAATATGCTCTGTGGACGGGATGGATAGTGCTCCAAAAGTCTTCAGTATTAAAAGAGCCCAACTTTTTCCTTCTTGACCCTTTTATTGTCCCATTGCTGTATTATCTTCTTAACCATTCATTGATGATATGTCTAGGATTTATCATGGTTAATGTTTTAACCTCGCAATCTATTATGGAGTCCATCAGATTAAAAGTCTGCATCACTTAATCATTGGCTCACATGGGTGATGTATACTGACTGAGATGGGCTGTGGGGAAAACTGGGGAAAACTATTGTGAAGTGCAGGTTCCTGTATTCCTCTTATAACATAGTTACTACATGTCAATAACATGCGGAAGTTGTCATCAGGCATTCATGTTGCCACTGCTAATAGTTGCTTTTATTACACCTACATGAATGTGGATTCTGGGCAGGCATGTTCTCAAATTGGTGCTACTGGATCTGATCCTTTATTAAAAACAGTTTTGGAGTTCAAAGATGCATTCTGGAGATTTCTAAGGCCACACACAATTCGTGGAACTGCTCTTGGGTCTACGTAAGCATATATACCCTTTGCCATGCGACAATTCTTAAATCACCAACATTTTGCTTCCATTCTTCCAGCTTTTAATAAGGCTCCCTAATCTTAACATTATTCTCTGGTGTTCACATTTTGTTGTACTGTCAGAGCTTTGGTGACAAGAGCGCTGATTGAGAACTCACATCTGATAAATTGGTGGTTGTTGCCCAAGGCACTTTTTGGACTTCTTGCCCTCATATGTGGTAATGGATATATTGTGGGGATTAATCAGATTTATGATATCGGAATCGACAAGTTAAGTGACAATTGTCATGTAGACTACCTTCTCCTCATTTAAAATATAGTTTCCTGAGCTGACATGAAGCCCAACATGGAATCAGACTGGTAGATCCTATTGCATAGATGTGACCCCATTTTATGCAAGTTTACTCTTTGGGCAGGTGCCAAATGTTTTATTTATTTATTTAAATCCCATAGATTTGTCGATGCCAATTTGTAGCCAGTCTTGCCTCTAGTAAAATTCGTAGCAGTTTATAGTTTCAAGTAGTTGAAATTTTTTTCAGAAACCAAATAGAGGACAGTGTCTCTAATGAATTCTCCATCATATTGTTCTTGTATTATTTAATTATTGATGATGTTCTTCAAAGAATACACATGCGGTGCAGATCTGCTCATATTCTTTATTAATGTTTGTTATGGGTTTCTTGTTTTCTTTGGCAGGGTAAACAAGCCTTATTTACCAATTGCTGCAGGGGACCTTTCAGTTCAGTCAGCATGGTTTTTGGTGTTACTTTTTGCAGTTGCTGGTCTTTTGATCGTTGGGTTGAACTTTGGGCCATTCATTTCATCGCTTTACTGTCTGGGTCTTTTTCTCGGGACCATCTACTCTGTTCCTCCGTTTAGACTAAAAAGATTTGCTGTTGCAGCATTTCTTATTGTTGCCACTGTAAGATGCGCCTTTCTATCTTGTCTTTGCTTTTCTTTTCTTTTCTTTCTTTTTTTGATAAATATGATGAGATATTATTAATCAACAACCTTTGCTAACATATTGTTTACTGGCAGTTCTATTCTACAACTCTATACACATTCTTTGTGGAATAAGCATGGGGCCATTTAAACGTTTTTATTGAACTAATGGGTTTAAGATATAGGTCACAGAGGAGCAAAACCCAAACAATCTAAGAACAAGTACCGTTACAGGATAAGTTAGCGAAAAATATATAGTTCTTGATTCAGAGTTACTTAATGTCTTGAACTAGATAACTAGCCAGCATCTCTGAAAAATTAGATTCCTATGGTTACCAGTACCATTCTTACTTTCGTTTGAGAATTATGAATTCTTTGGCTTATGACAGACCCCTAGCGCAATAATACAGTCAAAACTGAAGTTCTGGCACTCTGATGTGATCACTCCGTTATAAATTAGAACCTTCAAGGCTTCAACATTGTGTTTTAGTGAACTCCATTAAATGGTCAGTATTTTAACCTTTTCTTTAAAAAAAAAAAAGTCTATGAAATCTGAGATCCTATATAGAGATTTGAAGCCTTGGATGGCTTGAATAACTTGATGACATGAATTTGTTGTTTTAAATATCAATGAATTCTTGTCACAATAGGACCTCTGTCTTTCCTAAATTGATGCTGATTTTACTGCCTTCCGTCCCACAGCTATGGGATCCAGCTTATTTCAGCCCATGTAAAATGCATAGAAAAGGTGAAAATTAAAAAATCTCCTTTCCCTTGCATTAGGAACAAAGAGAAGTGAAATGAATGTTTTTGCATCTTTGGTTCTCATTTCAAGTGTAATAAAATGCTTGAAATTAAGTGATTGATCATGAAAGCATTTAAAGTGCAGTTCACATATGGGTATCTTCCATTTCATGTTTCTTGAATTCTTGAAATTAATATAACTCAATAGAACTGGGTTATCTTAAAAGTAATTCTTGGAGCCATCTTTCTCACTTTATGTGATTGGATCTGGCAGGTGCGAGGTTTTCTTCTTAACTTTGGTGTCTACTATGCAACCAGAGCTGCACTCGGTCTCACATTTGAATGGAGGTGCCTATCAGTGTTTTTTTATTGGTAACATTAGTACATGACACCTTATGCATGGAAAAAAAAGGAAGGAACAAGGTTTGTACTTTCTAAAAAAGGGTGTAACATGACTCCAACTCACAACCTTGTGACTGTAGCAATGTGCATTTCCAACCCCGTCATTGTTTTGTACTTTTATAGCTTAGATCAATGAGGCCTTTGTCTACAAAACAAATCGATAAATCTATCTGCATATGTAAGTTTTGTTGTACGCACATAAGTGAGCATGTGTATGTCTCTATGTCTCTATGTAGTTGTTCATGTTTATATTTGTCAATGTGCAAGCATTTATATATTTCTGTGTTCTATATGTAGATAAGTCCATGCATTCATAAATGGTCGCAGAACCCTTTTGCTAGCGTTTAGTGCTAAAATTACCTATTTTTACTTGCAGCCCACCTGTTGCTTTCATCACCGTATTTGTAACAATATTTGCATTGGTCATTGCCATAACAAAAGATCTTCCAGATGTAGAAGGAGATCGAAAGTAAGTAAGAATTCAACCTCTCAATGCTCAAGATGGATAGTTTCTTTTTTATTTTGGAAGCTCTTGATGCCTTATTTCTTTCTTCATAAGTAATTTGTGCTAAATATCGTATTATTTGATGAGAAAATGATGCTGCTTATTCTGCTTGCACAATTCCAACGTATTGCCCTGTAAGTGATGCTTAGGCATGGCCAACAGAAATTGATCCAAATTGGGTTCATCCACTCATTTTCAAAATAGTTTAGTGAATTTATTTTCTTAAGCTTTATTTTTCAATTGATAAGAACTTTTTTTGTAGGTTCCAGATATCAACGCTAGCCACAAAACTTGGTGTTAGAAATATCGCATTTTTGGGTTCTGGGCTTTTGTTGGTGAATTATGTTGGCGCTATTGTTGCAGCAGTTTACATGCCTCAGGTAAATGGTGGATATGTTGATGTATAAGATTTTTCTAGAACCCAGGACATATCTAGTTCTCATCTCACTTTTTTGCCTTTCTCGGATACCCCTACTTTTGTAAAGCATTTAGTCAACTGGCATTTGTGGTTATTTCTTTGTTTAACTCTGTGTGCAGGCTTTCAGGCGCAGCTTAATGATACCTGCACATACCATCTTAGCGTTGGTTTTGATTTTCCAGGTTTCTATTTCATATCTTTGAGAAAATTTTACCTTTCAAACATCAAGTTCTGATTTGTCCTGTCGTAGTTATTTGATCGTGGTAAATCACCTTTCTATATTTGGTGAATGGTAAATTGCCAATTTGAATATTCATTTTCTTGTGGTTGCAGGCATGGATTTTAGAACGAGCAAATCATACCAAGGTATGTGAAATTTTATTTGTAGCCTTCGAGTAAACCATTCCAAACCTTTTGTCCAGAAACTATTAAAAGGAATAATGTTTTATCATATTTCTTTGAGGAAGGCTCAAGTTGTTCAGAAGTCTGCTTTTCCTGGACCAAGCATTGATTTGTTGTGTCTGCTTTTGTATGCGGTCTACAGAAGTGACATTTCTGTATTTAATACTAAAAATCGCTAGTGACAAGTGTTGAAAACAGTTTCCATTAATTAGGAGTTGTGAAAAAAGCTTCAATTTATTAATGTGAAAATGTAAAGACCTCATTTGGGGCAAAGATACATGTTCTCCATCTTGTTATCATGACAGCGAAGGCTGATATTGGACTTGATTGACTGTCTGATCTGGATCAGGAACTATTAAAAAATATCCTTTATTTATTTATTTTTAATTTCACCAAGACCTCCAAGTCATTTTTCAGGCTATCTTTTTATGGCTCTCTCTCTCTCTCTCTCTCTCTCTCTCTCTCTCCCTAAAAATGACTAGGGGATTCTAATGCTGTGTACATGTGAGTGACAATTTCTAGTTTTATGAATGGAGATCCTTGTGATTAGCCCATCAAAAAAAGGCTCTATGGAATTTTTGAAGCTTTGACCTTTGAGAGAACATGAAAACTGATAATCATTGTTCTCTTTCATATTATCAACACTTTAAATTAAGGATGGTTTCCTTGAAGGGTTTACCATGAATATTCCACATCAAAGCATAAATGTACTTGTTCCAAAATCTTAATGTAAAATTCTTATATTCTTAGGTGCTCTGTTCCCTTCATGAGATAAAAGTGGCTGTGGTTTAGCAGTAGTAGAAAATTGTATTTCTTCTTTTGTCTTTCTCCTTGGAACTTAAGAATTATTTACAGTTTAGTATCCTAGTTTTGATTTCTAATGTGATTATACAAATCAAAACTGGAGCATTGCAATTTTTCTATCATAATTGCATTTATATGTAATGAGGACACATCAACATTTTGTAATTCATTCCTTGGTCTCGTGTCAGATACTTTTTTATGCAGTATTATGAAAACAAGCTTTATTCTTCTGGCTTAAATTTAGATGTTGAGTATCTATCTTTACCGCTATGTCACAAAGTTAGGTCCTCTTTGAAATTGTTACTTTCTTGTCATGTGTAAAATCCAAAAACAAAACGGGGAACAAAAACTTGACAGATAGTGTGTGCATGTGTGCATGTATCCATCTGTATGCGTGTGCGCGCGCGCGCGCGCGTGCATGCATGCGTTTGTTCACCAACTGTATGGATGTTTAACTATATCCTAAGAAACTGAAATGGATATCAAAAGCACATTTTTGAAATAAAAAAGATGATGTTTGACTCATTGGATAGGTCCTAGGGGCTCTAATCAATTGATTGGCAATGATTGAACATTTTTCTTGATTTGAAATCTCTCTCTATCATTCCTAATTGTAGTTTTACCATTTTGCAGGAAGCCGTTTCGGGGTTTTACCGGTTTATCTGGAATCTCTTCTATGCCGAGTACATTATATTTCCTGTTATTTAACCCGATGTTCATCTGTTTGCTCTAGGAGATTCTTGAAGAAAGTTGTTGGCCCTTATGATGATGAGCTCAATTGTATAAGAACGAGTCAAGGCGTCCAATACTCACTTCCCTGTGAAAAAAGAGACAATGGAGAATGTGTTATGTGTGTGTATATGAGTTGTATTATTGTTTTTTTGGTGGAATTGCAGTAAAATGTCGACCATATTTCATCAAGAGAAACATGAAAAATTTGTTCTCTACAAGTTGAGATGATACATTCGTGGCAATGGAATTGGCGGTGTACGTAGAGTTGTGATGGATATTTGTGGATTTACTGCAAGCCTGCAACCTATGTGTGTCTATCAATACCCTTAAAAGTGAAATTATTCTGCTAATTGAGTAGTAGTGGTTAGAAGTGTTTGGATTCTTCTATTTCTTCTCTTGTATTCTTTTTAGCAGTGGATATGTTGGTTAGAAGTGCTAATTAAACTGCATGTGTGTGTTTCTCTCTCCTGTGTGTGCGGGTTCCACTCCCCATATGTGTGGGTTTTGGTTCTCTCCTCGCGTGAGTGAGTCTCTTGGGGCCCTAATCCTCAGCTGGAATACCATAAAAAAAAAAAAATTAGTGTCCTTTCCTTGAGCCAAGTATCTGGTCATTTGATCAGTACCATGAGGAATTAGAGTCCTTGGCCTCATAGAATGTACAGTTTCAATGGATCCACAATTTCATCAATGTGGGGCCCTTGTGGGTCATACTAAAAATGATCCAGGGTTTAAAATGATAGGACCCACTGTGTGTAGAGAGAGAGAGAGAGAGAGATTGATTGATTGATATTTCAGGAATAGCTAGGCCTTCTCTAACCATGGAGTGGCCTGCTTATGGGGACCACCTGAAAACAGGACAATCATGGGTTGGCAAGAGGGTTGAGAGATCTTCCCCCTAGCTACCGATGTGTGAAAATCGGAACCATAGATCATATGAGGTGCTGTTTTGATTGCTTCATATTTGTCCAAATCCTATCCATTAGAGAAAGTATGCGGGTGTCAAATTCATATAATCAAATCAAGAGCATACAAATTGGGATGCGTCTCAAAGTTGGATGAGTACCAGTGAGTGTGAGAGGTTCATATTGATCATACGGTGGGCTCCAAGCCTTGGCCATTCCATGCTTGGGGACAGCCTGACCATCCCTGAAAACTCCGCGTATGTGGGTGTGTTGATCTTTTAATGTGTGAATTATGCTGCCGTTTCCTACTTAGTTAACTTAATCCTGTTAAAATCTTCAGTTTCTGTGTTCCCACTACTTTATAATAATTCAATTATGCTAATTTCATAATGAACCTGTTTTAGTAATAATTAAAATGTTCTTGTTTAGTATTTGTCGTCACTGTTTTGGTGTTTTGCTTGTAGAGTATAGTTCTGGTGGGAGTAATTTTTATTCCTCTGAGTGACATAATATGCCTCTTGAATGCTATTAATATTTTAAGCAGCTGACTGTTGTTTATGTTTTGGTTTTCCTGTGATAAGTTAGTGTTTGGCAGGAGATGTCTGATGTTTGATGAGTTACTGATGCCCTGAGATGTTCTGGGTTTTGTTTTTTCCCCAACAATCACTTGCTTTTCTTGGATAAAGTTTGGTATGTGAGGAATTTGATCTCGTTAGTTGATGTTCACTTAAAAAAAAAAAAACCAATATAATAAAACAGAGTCAGGGAAATGGACCAATCACACACACGTCTAATTATGTATTTATAGCACCATATTTAGGTGGTACAATCTGTTTGAATTTTAAACTGTGTTATTCAGATTTAAACTATACACCCCTCTTTAGAATTTTAGTTTTGGTGAATATCATCATGAGTGGGCAGTTGTTATAATCTTAGAGCTGTTACAGTTGGTGCTATTGATGTGTTAATAATAACCACTTGATATCACTGTTTTTTTTTTTTTTTCTCCTTTTTTCTTCTTTGGGGTTTAGAAGCAGATATAAATGCTTGGTTTGGGCTCATCCAGTGGCAATAGAAACTGCGAATAGGAAGTACAAGAATGACCCACACATTGAAAATGCTCTCCCATCCGGCATCCCTCAACCCGACTGTGTCTTTCTGTTGTCCCAAGCACCATAAGATGCATAGTTTGGCATTTGCATTCCTCTTTTTTTTTTTTTTGGTAAAGTACATTGCTCTTAGTTCTAACATTTTTCATCTATTCTGGGGCCTTTTTGTTTCATGTAACTGAATTCATAGGATTTATAAAACTCCGTGTTCCTGGAAGTAGTTAAGAGAGTGAAGGTTCCATCTACATATCTACTTTATATCTTTTATCCTTTACTTCTTCAATAATTCTTCAGTGGAACTCATTTGACCACGAATCCTACGTAAGAATTATTGCAAACAGAGAGGCCTGAGAATGACCCACAGAGGAATTTCATCTCTCCATACTAGCAAGTCTCCTTTCTTCCCTTGTGGAGTCTGTTTCAAAGCAAATGATCCCATCAAAGCACCAGTACAGAGGAAAGTTTTTCTTCCTCTATGTTTGAGTCTCGTTCAAAAATTCAAAGTCATCTCATGGTCCCATGATGGTAAGTTTGTAATTGTGCAGAGGAATTGCTCGTTTGCACTTTGGCCTACAAGAAGAGGTCAATGAGTAAACGATTAAAATATTGTTCTGACAAAAGCCATCCGTATCTACCTTTTTCTATCTCATCAGAAGAGACTGAGTCAAGGAGAAACACCATGCTCAGGTAAAGCTGCATGAAAACTCCTTTGAATTGTTCTACTGCATGCTAACATACTCCACGCGGTAGTTTAACTTACTCCCTCACAATCTCTTCCTTGTTTTAAGGATCGCTTACCTTAAAACCTCATTAGTTATGTCAATAACCTCTCTCTTTCTCTCTCATGGTAATATGTGACTGAGTTGCTTAGCTTAATGGTATAATCCTTGCACCCTAAATGGTTGGTCAGGGCACCAGAAGCCAAATGAAACTTGGTGTCTTGGTTGCCAAGTGGTCTCTCTCTCTTGCTGGATCATCCAGTTTTTCAGGACCAGGGGAAGTTGTTTCAGGGACATAAGCAAAGCTAGTTTGTTAAGTCTTGCTACAGTGCTATTTTTTTAACCTGGTTTGGTTATAATGGTGTTCAAAGGCCTTAAAGCACTCCAAAAAAAAAAAAAAAAAAAAAACATCCACATTCAATTAGATATTTCAAAATAAGATAATAAAAAAAATAAAAAAAGAACTTTCTATTACAAGGGCATTTTGACCCAACAACCTTTACAAATCTTACTTTCTGCCCCAAAAAAAAAAAAAAAAAAAAACTTGACAAATCTTACATCATATTTTTTAACATAGGATCTACAAATACAAATTCCAATTAATTACTCCAGGTATCAACAGGGAAAAAAATAATTAATACAAGAATAAAAGAAGTGTCAAATTTCAGAAGAGAGCTTGAAGTATCTAACAGAGAAAAAACAATTATTAATGCAAGAATTAAAGAGGTGTAAAATTTCAGAAGAGAGCTAGAAGTATCTAACATTGGTTGATTTTAGCTGCTGCTGCTGCTGCTGCTTTCTTTCAATAAAGATGTTGTCAATGCCTTGGGGCGTGGACTCGATATATTGCGAGGAGAAACGCAAGCTCGAGGAGAAGCAGAAGCTCTGGAATTCCCAGCACTTCTAGGGGACAGGTTTACTTGCTCTAAAGCGCGAAACTGGAGCTCAGTTGGGTAGTCCCTCAGACAGACAATGCGCGGTCCAGCTCCTGTTGTCCACTTGAAAGACAACTGCTTTCCTAATTGATACGACTTCATCCCTTTATGCGAATTGATCCTACGTAGGATCGACTCTGGTGGTACTACATCATCCTCCTTTTCCTCAAATGGATTCCACTTATGGAACATGTAAGGCTGCTCTGATGTAGATCTACGTATTTGAGATTCCACCAAAGAAGCTTCCCACATTCGACATATGGCCTCTGATCTTTCAACTGGTTCTGTGGCCTCTGGTATATGAATGCTAGAAGTCTCACTCTCTAAGACCCCAGATTTCTTTAACTCAAGATCATATTGTGAGTTGGTTTGATTCATTGTCAGATCATTTATTGCTTCATCCAAGTCTAGCCCAGATGGGCTGTTTCCAAAAGTGATGGAGGTACCATGTTTGCTCAGAGAATAATCATCCTCATCTGTGGGACTTTCCTGAAAACCATCGAAAAAAGATTATCAAATTAGTTGGTCATCTTCCAGAGCTGGAAATATACAAACTTCTTCCTGAACCATTTGCTTGGCCATACAAACATGATATGTGGGCTACAGTCCCAACCCGTGGGATACCCATCCCATTCTTGTGATGGGTCTTGTAGTGGATGGAAGATAATCCACTGATCTCCCCCATTTTAATGATCTGTCCATTTTTACCACTGTTGGATTTGAACCCATGTATGAATTGGTCATTTGCAAGCCACCAATTGGATAGCCAGGATCATCCAATCAAGGAGATAATAGGGCATAGTCCCCACCAGAGAAATGGCTTAGAATACAAGAAGATGTTCCCATCTATAGCTTGTTGGTCAAACAAAATGAAGAGAGTGCTGTTTGTCTTGATTGGGAATATATAACATCATATACAATAGCAAGTTCAGCTCCTAACCTTTACATCAGTGAGATCCACACTCCTTTCTTTAAGAAAGGTCATGAATTCCTGAAAGTTTTCTTCAGTTGGTCGATAATGCCCGCTGTGTGGCCAGACAGCCTGTCCAAAGACAAGAAAGAACAACCTCGTTAATCAATTGCAACCTACTTGTAAAGGCAGAAAATTTTCTAAGTAAAGGTGTCAGAATCCATGCCTTGAGCAAGCCTTTTTCTACCACTAATCTTCCGGCTGCAGATGTAGCTCCTCCAGCCAAAAAACTCGAATGCTGAAACACACCTTTCTTCTTCTGCAAAAAGGGCACAGATAATGAAATGAAATCAATTTCAGTACAATACGATGCAAACGATAAATAAACAGGAACAATGTGTGGTTTGCAAGGAGAAATTCACCTTCCCAACATATAAGATTTTGGATGTGCTGAGAACAAAGATCCACTTAGTATCTTTATCCCCTTCAGATGTGTCAAGAAGCTTCCCATCCTTGTAGAAAAACTTTCCATTCTCTACTATAACTTCATAGGCCTCTCTTTCTTTCTGCAATATGAAACAAAGGTTAAGATTTTTGCCTCTGATTAACCAAGAAGCATACAATGTTCTTAGCCCTACAACATGTATATGCAAGGCCCGCATTTGGGTGAAACAAACCATTCATAGCGGAAATAGCTGAAACATATACCAAAAAATTAACATGAGAACCATTACATCTGAAAAAGCTTTTCTTCAACAGCTAAAAACACTAAAAATGGAAGAGAGAGAGAGGGAGGGAGGGAGACTCACAGGGCCGAGATACTTGATGCACTGCTGTTGAAGCTTTGATCGTGGGCATTGCTCAAGATTGACCTCCCTCCCCTCTCCAACATCCAGCCTGCAATTTCAAACTTCCATTCTGTGAATCTCAAAATTCTAAGTTACAAATGCACCATCACATTGTTTTATATTTATGATAAGAGGGGTGTCTTGTTCAACTTACCAGTAAAAGAATGGCTGCCTACTCACACAGTGAAGCCAATCGTCATAATAAAAGTGGAGATTATGTCCATAACGATGGCGTGGATCAATCTGTCAGCAAAAACAACCATAGGTTATACTTAAGACAGCCCTATCACTCTGAACTTATGGTGAAAGCATTAAATGAAGTATTTGAATCCACCACATAATTGAAACATACCGCCTCAAGCCAATGCTGTAAAGCAAGTTGCTGTGCCTTCTCATCCTTGGATAAACCTTTCCCAACCTGCAACAGAACACAAATTCAAGTTGTAGACATGAACTACAAAAGAGCATTTCAGAAGCTCGCGACGACTGCTTGAGAAACTCACTGAAACTTGTGACTTTACCTTAGCAGCCCGTTTTCTTGCTCTAGACCAACGAGAAAGGGCTGACTCAGGTTTCTCAATGTCGAAAAATGATACAGAACTCTGTTTAAGTTCAGCAAAGTCTAACAATTTCCACCTACAGCAGGCATAAAAACATATAGCATATAAGATTTCATTGAAGAATGGAAAGACAGAACAGAATACAAGGCAAAGATCTATACCAGCCCTGCTCCACAAGAACTGCGCAATCTGCGAGCCTTCTTCTAGTCCTGAAGCTCTTGTACATTTTCTGTAATCTCAGTGCAGCTAGATGTTTGGGGCTGCTTGGTTCACTAGTGGGTGCATTTGGGTTTGCGTCTGTTAAGGTGTTTGATGCTGGTAACTGATTCCCAGGCTCAATGCCTTTGAAGCTGTCTGATCCAAATGCACTTTCCTTCGGTGTAGACAAAGAAGGGACCTTAGATGAAATCATCCTTTCCAAGTCCAAGGAATCTAAGTCACGCTGGCGAAAACCCACAGACCCTTCAATGATCATTTTTCCAGACCCAAGAGATTTCAAAATTTTGGTTTCGCCATCTCGGCCATTGAAACTCACTGATCTGACTGTTGTCTTGACATTGTCATCGTTAAAACTGATGGATCTCACCACAATGGGTTCAAAGTTCTCCCGCAAATCATCATACTCAGCAAAAGGGCAGGAAAATAATAACCCCATTTGATCAAACAGAGATAACTTTCTGAATTTTTGTTCACAAAGGCCTGACCGCCTGAGATCTCTTCTGCCAAAATCACAGACAAGATTTTAGAGCTTAGACAGACTAGAAATTTAAACAAAAAAAAAAAAAAAAAAAGATTCCATCTTTTCAAAACATAAATATAAAGAATTCAAAAAATCAGGAGGTGAATATGTTTTCTGAGGAGTGTATAATGCAAATGCTCAAACAAGTTCTATCTTTTCGAAACAGCTAAATCCCCACTGAGGCAAATCATCAAAAAATGATCCAACTCTAGAAAGAAAACTCATTGACATTTCAACAAAACCAATAAATGGAAGAAGATAAGAGAAACCCATTTCCATCAATACCAAAATAAACTCAATAAATCTAAAGATCATAAATCCAAAGAGCAAGCACAAAACCTTTTTCCATTTCACTGCACAAAAAAAAAAGAATGGAAACACACAAAACCCATTTCCTTCCTACAAATCTAAAGAAAATGCAGAACCACCCATTTCCCACTCCACTGTAGAAAGAGAGGAAAAAATAAAGGACAAATGAACCCAAAGAAAACACCCAAAACGCATTTCCATCTAACCCAGAAAAATCAGCAAGATTCAAAGAAAAAACACAAAACCCATCTCCATTTAACTGCACAAAACCACTCAAGAGTGCACAAGACTCATTTCCATTCAGCTAACATCAACAGAAAGAAAAAGCCCACTTCAATGAATTGAAAGGGAAACATACCCACTATGATTTTCAGCTCAAAGGTAGGACTCCACAAATGAGATCAAACAACAGGCATTGAAGAACAAAGAGACTAATACTGGTTGCAAGAAATTTGATGAAAATGGGTGGTTTTTTTCCTTGGTTCTATTTTTTGGTGAAGAGAGAGTAAATGGTGACACTTTTTTGAGCTAACAGGGTCCATCAAGCCTTGTATTTATAAACGAGATGGAGCGAATGAATCCAACCAGAATCTAAAACTACAGCCGAAGAGCTTCCACCACGTGGTCTTGACTATTGAACAGGTTGTTTACACACCGTAAATGGGAGTTAAAAATAAACATACTTTTAGCACGACTGCTATATAAAATACAATTATATTTCACACCTGTATGTATATTTACATTGCCACTTCAGAGTTCGGACTCTTAAATAAGACATATATCACTTTCTGGAGTGAAATTTTAGTTATACTGTTTATACATACAGAGCATGGCACAGGGAAGTTTATTAATGGCACGCGGCTTCTGCATACTCATGCTTTCCGCGATAATTTTTTAACTACCTACTGTCAATGGAAAATACATTTACGGAAAGAGAAAATTACCATGTCAGCAAATTTCATAGAAATAAAAATTTTGGAAAAGGATTTTCACATAATTTAGAAATTCATGTTTGGTGCGAAATTTTTTTCCCTCGTTGAATTGGTGCTAATTTTATTTGGTCCGGCTATGGATTCCTTATAGAAGTCAAATTTTTTTGTTTGGTGAAATAATGTTTTGAAGACAAATAATATAACATGTATATTATTTATTCAACATCAAATAATAATTTATTGAGGATTTTACGGGTAAAAGCCTCATCGGACACCATACCACTGAAAAAGTCCCATAATCACCGTATAGACGGGAGGGGCCTCTTGGTGCGTTTCTGTCTTCTTCTTTTTCTTTTTTTCTTTTTCTTTTTTTTTGTCATTTAGTGATGTAGTCGATATCGATCATTCTGTCAGTCAGGTTTTCTTTAACATGTAATTGTCTTATTTGCTGAACACAACAGAATAATCGATATCAACCATATCACGAAAAAAAAAATCCACAAGTTCACCTGCAGATCATCTGCCCTTGCCTCCTCTCACTCCCCTTAGGTCGTGTTAAACAAATCGAATTCCTAGTTTTCCATTTTTTTCCCTTTCTCTCCTCTACATGTTTGGATTCATTGAATCTCTCCCCCTCTCTCTCCTTTTCTTCTCCCCTCCCTCCCTTTCTTTCAATGGCATTTCATCAAACATGTCATCCTTGACCTTCTCCTTCCCTTGCTGCGTCTGCACAGACGAAGGGACCTTCAACAACATCCTCCAATGCCGGAAATCAAGCAACTTCCTCATCTTCATCGCTTACTTCTCCATCGTTCTTGAGCTCTTCTACTTCGTATCCTACTCCTCCATCTTCCCCTTTCAATGGATCTTCCTCCAATCCAACGCCTTCATCATCCTCTACGACCTCTCTCACTTTCTCAATGTCTTCGCCTACGCACCTCACTCCTTCCATCTCATTCTCTCTCTCACAATCTTGGCCGCATCCATTGCTCTGGAGCAACACTAGCAAACAAGAGAGAAAACTCAGTCTCTATTTGGGTTCTACAATCGAGTGCAACCACCACAGAATGGTTGATATCGATCATCGGAGTGGTTGATATCGACCACATCGCTAAATAACAAAAAAGAGACAAAAACGCACCGAGAGGACCCCTCCCGTCCATAGAGTGATTTTAGGACTTCATCAGTGGTATGGGGTCCTATGGGGCTTTTACCTGTAAAATCCTCTAATTTATTTAAAGAAATAGAAAATGAAAGAGTTGTAGGGTCTTGGGTTGAAATGAAAAAGAATGAGAAAAAAATGGAGAGGTTTTCACATGAAATTCATTTCCCCCCATAGGAAACTCATCTCCAGCATTAGCAGGAAAATGCTGATGAGGCAGGAAATCATTTCCGTGAAATTGTTCCGCATCAAATGCATGAAAAATGAGTTTTCCGCAGAAAACCGTCTACTTTTCGACGAAAAAGTGTTACACAAACATACCTAGAATGTTAAAAAAATGCACTATTTTTTATGCTTTTCCTCGTATAAAAGCGTTTACCAAACCATGGAAAAATATTTCTACATAAAAAATAGTCTTGCCACAAGTTAAATCAGGAGGTTAGCTAACATTAGAGGGTTATCTGTTTCAAGTGGTAAGTTTGGTGGTGCACCTAAATGCTCTTTCTTTTCTTTTTGGTTATTACATCAATTACATCAGTTAAGGGAAGAACAAATTAGTTTGGTGGTGCACCCTAGCCTCTTTAAAGTTGGAATTTAGGGCTTGTTTAGCAACTCTACCCTTTGAGTCAAGTAAGGTAAAGCCCTAATTTCTATAAAAAAAATCCCACCAAAACACTTTAATTTAAATTTCCCACCATATTTTTCAAAAAAAATCAAAAAGTAACCTCATTTCTTTACTAAAAAAAAAAACCCACTATTCAATAAAAAAAATAAAAAAGATTCCATCACAAACAACTAAAAATAAAATACCAACGTAACCTACTTATATTTTATTATTTCCTCAAAATAACCTTTACTCCGTTCAACTCCATTAGTAAAGCCCCAATTAAAGAATTTTAAAGTAAAGAGTGAGAATCCAAATCGAGGACAGCGAATGGCATTATTATCAGAATTTCCCTTCATATGGAACTCTAGTTAGAAATTCCTCCAAATAAGTGCCCCTTTAAAGATAGACACCGAATTATGTTTACCCCCATCTTATCATCCAAGGGCTATCATTGAAGCCTTGAGATCTTGTCTGCTTAAAATCAACAACTTTTTTGTTTAAATAACCTAGAACACGGCCTCAGTATAACAGGATGGGGTGAAACTTGGATCAACCTTGGACCTGTTCTAGGTGGGCCCTACAAACCGTCACCACACCACCTTACCGACTAACCAAATTATCATTCTGAGTACAAGTAACTTTAAATTAGTCCATAAAATAATCATGTTGTAAACCTGTCTCATTGTTAGGTAAGTTGTATGGCAGGAGTAAGTCAAATATTGAGTATTATCTCAATTTGGTTGCATGACAGTTTGCAAGGTCTGCATCACTCCTTTCATAAGCTGCATTTAATTTTCATTTGATTAAAGAAACATTAGAGTATCCAGGCACCTAATGATAGCCCTGGGGCTACAGGGGAATTTACCCGGCTTCCCTCTGGGCCTGAAGGGATTAGTCCAGCCCAAAGGGTTGGAAACCCTTCGATAGCAAAAAAAAAAAAAAAAAACATTAGAGACCCCTGGCACCTAATTTTCGTAGGTATGATTATTAAAGACCATTATATCACTGATCCAACGGTTGGGCCTAGTATCATAGTAGTTGGCAGTACTTAAATGTGACAAACAGCCAAATATCAAGCTGTTTTTGATTTCATTGTGCTAAAACTTAAGTGCTACTATACTATATCAATTCTTATTAAATGTTCGTCACCTTGCCATCCATGGTCAACTTTTTTCTTTCATAGGTGTTTTTATCACGACTAGATCTTGATTTTGAAAAGCATGTTTGGTAGTTGCCTTTTACACAGTAAGGTTAGCAGAGCAAATGGGTTTCCGATTATCCAAGCATCCAAAGTCTCCAGAAGTGAATAAAGTGGATATAAACCTTTTTTTTTTTTTGGGGGGGGGGGGGGGGGTAATTCATATTTGGATTCTCATCCTTGCATGGAAGATTTAGAGCATTTGAACCTGAAACCGTTTCTTATATGTTCGGACCTGAGGACCCAAAACTAGGATGATTATATTTACATATTAAAATAAATATAAGCATTAAGAGTCCACATTGCTTAAAGAGTGTCACATTCCGGTCCCGAATCACCCTGACCTAGGGCAATCCCTGAGGTGGAACACACGTACTCCCGTGTGATTGTACCTGTCGCGAGTCAAATACAAGTACACGAAGGAGAAAACTATTCCACTCGTGAGTCGAACTCACTGAAACTATCTATCAACAGTTAAAATAGCGGAAGCTTATATCAAATGATCATCATAATCCTGTACAATCCCATACATAATATTCAAGTTTAAAACAAAAGAATTTATACATTGATATACAAGGTTTGCCCAAAAGAAAGTTCTATGCATCCTTACCAAAATACATAACAAAATGGAATAAATTAAGTGTGACCCAAACAAAAACACTAGTCACACTTTCACTATGTGCTCTAAAAAATTTGGCGCTCTCCGTGTAGAGGAGTCTCTACATGGGCCCTACTCTGGGCCACTCCTCTAATCCTAAAGGTACCTCTTGGGTAACCTTCTCTCCCTCCGTGGTCTCTGCTAGACCGGGAGCTGCATCTGTGCCTGTGACATCAAGAGTAGTATCTTAATACAACAATTTAGCAAAGCATAAACAGTAAACAGGGATACAATGAAGTTTTTAAGGACAATAATAATTTGAGAATAATAATAAGACGAGTAAAAGAGAAGTCAAATAATCCATTTTCATGAATAAATATTTTTAAAGTCATTAAAGAAAATATAAATGCAAGAATTGGCAACTATATAAAGCTCATCCTCTCATTGAGAGCAAAATCGTGTTGGGATGTCACTAGGGGTCCGGCCAAAGATCCTCCTAGCTACACAGGTCCTGGAGTTCCGGTGCTCCAGTTTGTCAACTGCGCAGCGACTTTCTATACTAAACCAGGATTTAACCCCGTCGGGTATCGTCCGGTCAAAGCTAAGTAGTGCCGACTAAATTAAATCGAATAACTTTTCAAATATTTGGACGTTCACTCAAATCAATTGCTTCATTCCTATCAATCTCAAATAGTGTAAAACAACTTTTGAAGAAACAACGGGAAATCAATATAAGACCCATTGTATCAATATGACAATAAGTAATTAATACTAATTTATTACTCATATAACCTACTATTATCCAATACAAGATTAATTTAAAGAATCAACCCGTTACTATCTATTTAGTGTCACTTATGATGATATTATGTTGAATCTCTAAATTAGTCTTCATGGTTTAATAATAGATTATGATTTCCTTTGGGCTTACTTAGGAGGTTAATGGTTCCAATTCTAAGACCTAATTAAAAAGAAACCTGAGTTCCAATGGAAGTGAGGGTGTACTCCAAAACCTACTAAATGAGGGATTAAGGAGGGTTAAAATACCCTAGGAGTGTTAATACACATTCATTGAGCCGTAAAGAGGCCCCACAAACTAGTTTAGGCAGTTCTACCGGTAGAACTTCCGGTTGAAGCATCTCTACCGGTAGAACTTCCGGTAGAAGCAGCTGGATCTCCCTATCCCGGCTCTCTGCCAGATTTCTAACTATTTCTACCCTTAGAACTTCCGGTAGACTAAGGGTTCTTAATTTCTTCAGCTCTCTGTCAGATTTCGAGCCACTTCTACCGGTAGGACTTCCGGTAGAACCTACGAAGTTCATTCTTCTTCTTTTCTAGTTAATCCTTGCCAAATGAGCCTCCTTGCTCTCCATAACACATACACAATATTTCCATACTTTCCAAAACAAATTCACATGAAGAAATCCAACTAATTTATCTTCTATCAACATAAAAACCCAAAATTATTGAGAGAGAAAGAGGAATACTTGAATCAATTGAAAATGTACAAAATGCAACCCCAAATTATGCTTATACTTGCCTCAAAGAAGTGCTCTCCAAGCTCTCTTTCTACTAAGGATCAAGAAACCCAAAAACCCCAAATGAGCAAACCCTAATCACCATAAACACATGGGAAAACTATGTAAATGTGCATGTTGTTTACCCAAAAAGTCTTTTTGACTCAAATGCAACTCTATAATCCAACCAAGAAGTGCTTGAAACCTACCTCTAGCAAGTATTCCGAGATTGGGAAGGTTGGAGAAGGATAGAGATAGTCTCTAGCCCACAATGAAGGGGAGAAGATTAGGAAGACGATGATTCACACCCCACTCTTCAAGCTTATGCAACAATCCCTTGGTGATTGAGTGAGGAGAATGAAATGGGAAGAGAAGAGTAAAGAGAGTTGTAGAGTTAGGGGAAATGAAATGAATGAAGGAAAAAGGGGTTTATGTCTTATATATGAGAGAAGAATGGGCTTTTTGCAAATTAGCTAATTAGTTAAGAACATTTCCTTATTAAGTCAATTGAGAGTCCACTTTCTCAATGAGTGGTCAAATGAGGTCAAGTCTATTATGAAAGTTGATGGGATCGACGAAATACACGTGTTGGTGGTAAAATGACGTGCAAATGATGCAATTTATGAAAATCAAGAATTACGAAAAAGCCCTTTAATGACATAAACCGAGTCAATTCAGTGTCAACTCACCTATTCAGGGTTTAAAACTCATCCAACTCACTCAAATGCATGAATCAATACTAATATGTCATAATCAGAAGTCAAACTTAAGTAATTTTGGCTAATACTCAATTAAGTAGCTATAATCAAGGTTGATTAAGCTTGGGGTGTAACAAAGAATCTACTTATCCTAGGATGATTACATTTAAATTCAACTAGTTGTGTGTTTTTTTTTAATTTTTAAAAAGTACCTTTTACCATGACATAGAGTAAAAAGTTTCAGATAGCCTTATCCTAGAATTGGGATATGGTAACCGCTAGTCAAAGCTTGGTTACATACTGCAATTCTGCAGCAACATTCCAAAGTTGACAGATGCCCATCTGCCACAAGATTCACAGAAGGAAGAGTACAAAAGAAAAGGAAGAATGAGATGAAGAGAAAATATATGAAAACTTCCACGCATTCTTGTGGAATGACTTGCAGTCCAATTGACTGACTGACTTCTATAATCATTAACAATTAAAAAGTCACCTTTCCAAGTTTGATCTGATGTGGGCGGTCCTCTTTTCCTAATAAAGGGCCCCACAAAAGAAGCCATAGAAGGTGTGCAACATGCCATTACCATTGTCATCACAAAACAAAACCTTTATCCCATCTCTTGGATTGGGGCATTGGGCCATCCCCAAAATAAACAAGTCAGGCATGGATCAATGGATGCAGGTAGCAATATTGTTTCTCATGGGGCCTCCCACTCTGATGGTCTTTATTCATTCAAAAGGAAAAAACTTGTTGACATGTGATTTGCAGAACCTCCCCTGGCCCACCCATGATTGCAAGCCGGCAGACCTATTCATGCCATTCATTCATGAAAGGCCCCTCATTAATTAGATATTCAATTTCATTCCCCTTTCAATCCCCACCACAACTACTCCAACAGGAAATGAGCAGCAAGAAACACCTAAAATATAATCTGGGTCAACCTGTCAGTAGATTCTAAGTGGGGCCCACCTTACGTGAGAGCTCACACACATAGAATGGATAAGTAAGAAAATGCATGGGTGTGAGAACGTACAAGCGCGTTGTGGAGAGGCAGAGGCAGAGCACATACAAAGAAGGAGAGCATGTGTTAAGTAAATAAACAGTGTTATTTGTCAACGACGAAGAAATGAATATTTCAATCGTAGAAGGTTAGAAAAACATGGGTGTCGGAAAGTTGGAGTGCATCTGGCAACCCACACCGTCAAGGAAGGAGGAGTCAGTCCATGCCGGTGAAAACCACTGTCCAACCAGAAGCTTTCCAATGGATGAATAGAAAAGGGTTCCTGTCAACATGAAGATTTGATCAGATTTTGGAATGTTTGGGTGTTTTTTCGAAGAGCTTTTGTTTTATATAACCCCCCGAGGTTTGTAGGATTTGTAAAAGATTCCTAGCAAGAATGGGCACTTATTTGTGATGGACTTTCTATATTAATGATAACTTTGCCCTTACATCCATTATTTTATTTTAAGTCTTAATGATTTTTTTTTCAATAAGTCTCTCTTGCACATGATGACTCGGGATAGACGCAGGTACAAGGGCCTAGGGACTAAATCCCCCGCCATTGTGAGAAAAGTTTAAAATCCCCCTCCCCTCCCCTCCCTAGCATCAAAAAATTAACATATTTTTTTACATTTGCCCATTTTTCCTAATATTTCTTTTACATAGAGCCAAACACTATGCACCTCACAAATTCTAAAAATTAATATTTTTTTCACATTTGCTCGTTCCCCCAATATTTTTTTACACCCCCCTACACATGAAGCATAGTCATGTATTTTGATACTTTCATCAATCCAACGGTGGATCATATATGGGTTGAATAAATCATAACCGGTTGTAAGTACAGTGACTGATTGTTATCATGGTCAATTTGGATTTAATGTAGTTATCTCTGAATTGATAAAAAAATAAACTTATGTGAGGTTATTCTCTCCCACTAAGTGCAATTTTTAATATTATATGCTTTATAAAAAAGATTGAGTCCAAGCTTGTGAAGTTATGTATATAAGGATAAAAGAGATAAACAAAAGTGTCATTTCGCTCTAAAAACTTATGGCGGTGGAAGAATATTAATTTTGGGAACACAAAAGCTATTAAAATTAAAATGTAGGGGTCTATTTAAAAATACTAAAACCTCAAGGGCCTATTTACAAATCCTACAAACCCTAGGGGGGTATATACAAAAACTCTTTTTGGAATGATAGGATTTTGTCCAAGATATAAAATTTATTAGTCAATTTTCGCAACTGGGTTGGGCAGAATATTGTATTGGGAAGAAAACTTTCTCCTCAAAGCAAACTGCATAGAAAGGTCTTGGTGTGGATAAGGGTTTGGAAAAAAAATCCAACTTTCCTCTTTATCTTATAATCTTTAACGTTTGGTAGTCTTTTAATTATACTTTTCTTTGACATTCAATCCGATAGTAGGTAATGGTTTTATGAGGGCTTGAAAGGACCTGCATTGATCAAAAGAGGGCCCAAGTGGATCTCATGGGGTTGGATTGCGCAAGTTGTTGCTCGTACGAGAATATTTCTGTGCATTTAGATATTTTGTTTGATTTTTCTGCCCAATGGAGTTGTGTTTTTTTAGGATATTTCTTTTTCGTTTTTTATTCTTCCCTGCATGAGGATGCAAACTCATGCACTCTCAGTCTCTCTGCCCTCTGAGGAAAATTTTTTGGATGGCCTTAACCGACGTAGTTATAGCTCCTTGCCCAAAAAAACAAAGAAAAGCCAACCTTAGCTATAGCTGATCACAATTTTGAGAGTTAGTCTGGACACATGTGAACATGAATCTTACAAGTACATCAGCCCCCATCCACGGTTACATTCAGGGATCGATCCCCACATCTGTCTGATAGGGTCTTGGGTAGTGTGCTCAAGCTTAAGAACCCAACCCAAATCTAGGTTTCAGATTCTAAACAGGGATCCAGGTCCGGCCCTCTGGAACCCAGATAAATGTCCAGGCTGCCTAAATGAACCCAAACCCTGGTTGGTCGGAGCCTACCAATTGAGGGCCTTATTTGCCACCACTTGAGATTTTCTTTAGCAAAAGGAATAAAATTACTACTTTGTCCCCCTCTCACTATTTAATCCCATCCTACCTCATTTACATGTGGTCCATTAGCTCTACAACAAGAAGTCATCCACTTCTCTCTACACGATACCACTATCGGAAAGATTCGACCATACTCTCATCCATGATCCAACCCATGATGTCTATCTTTCTACAATAGAGGGCTGGCTAATAAATGATTTTCTACCTTGCCCAATTTTCACCTAAGGAAGTCATCACGAGGGAGGGTGCACGATTTGCAATCTCTGCCATCCATAAAGCATACCCCCTAGTTAAAAGCTCTCGTTAAAAATCCCACATGGCGTGGGGTCCTTTGAGGATTCTTTTACGAGAAAATCCCACTTTCAACCATGTACACATATGCAGGGGTGGACCCATGTAGGTGCACCCGGTAAATTTTGAAAACCCTTTTAGAGGGATATAGGTCATGCACCCCTGCCCCACTTAAAAATCCATCTTACACCCCCCATTTAAAGCCCATCCTTAAAATGCACCCACCCACATCAACAATCGAGAAATCCTCTCACTCTCAGTTCCCCCAAATCGAAAACTCTTGTATCTCTCTAGCCATTTTCCCTCTCCAATGTCTATTGGAAACTCTTCATTAACGCACCAAATCAACCGTTCTTCTCCCTCCCTGTTTCTCTTGATCGTGGTTTTAAGTCGACGATTAACGAGGCTCAAAACTTGCAATCTTACAGATGTAGAGACGTAGAAGATAGAGCCAACTCCAAGTAATACTCCATGCTTCGTATTTTTTTATTTTACTATTTATTTGATGCAATCGCTGTCGAGTTAAAAATAATTTTTTCTGATTTTTCCCCTTAAAACAGTGGATTTGGAATGGATTAAGCTTCATTTTTTTTTTTTTGTTTTTTGAAACTTACGAGTTTTCATGTGTTTCCTTACTTTCTTTTTAAAACTTTGTTTTGGATTATGTGAAAAGTGGTTTGAATTTCAGATGTCCGTAGTGTAGAGGCATTTTGATATCAAATGCAGTTGATTTTTGAGTAATCTGTTTGTCGATGGGGCTAATTGTTGTTTGGTAATGTTATATTAATCCAGAAACAAGCCCCTTAAAAATCAGAATTGTAAAATGTGGTTGATGCTAATATTTTGAGATCTTTGTTATTGGGAGTACTGCGTTCGTCATCTGCTAATGGGTCCTAATATTTATGCAATTACTCAAGGAATCAACTTTCTGTACATTAACTGCTTCTTTAAGAGTAGAAACTAAATTTATGGAAGAGAAAAAAAAAAAAAAAAAAAACCATAACTTTCTAAAGTCTGAAATCTTCTTAGTATTCACTATGAAACAAATGATGGGATTTATGTGAAGAATGTATTAATGTGAAAAAAACTTAACTAAATTTTGTAATCATTTAAATGCAATATATTTTCTCTTTTGTCATTATTAATGTGAAGAAAGTATCACAAAATAATATTTTTGGACTGTTTCAATTTCCATCTTTCCGCACCCCTTAAACAAAAATCCCGGGTCCACCACTGCACATATGTAAATTGTAAGGAAAGGGCTGCGAAGTTTCGTTTCCTGTAGAAGCAAGCTTCTCTCCTTAGGGTCTATCGTGAGTCCCAACTCCCTTGGTCAGGTGGAAAAAAAAAGCCATGCACGTACACATCCTCTAAAACTCACCGGCACCCGTTGAGTGTGGACCCACTACATGAAATAATTCTGCCATCGAGTCATGTGCATACATGAAATCAAGCAATTGGTAAATGCTAAAGATTAACTCTCACTGGACGTCTATTCCATAAAGAAGTTGGAATACGAATCAAACTCTTGCAAGGTAGCAGTTTTATATCTGCATCAAACTATTTAACTTATCATCACATCTTAGTCGAAGATGTGAAGTTTAAGTCGGAATAGTCTTCTATCTCAAATGTAACCTTTCGAAATTACTTGAAGGGAGGGTTGGAAATCCTCAAACGATCACCAAGCAGGTAAATTCACAATGACCCATCACACTATTAAAAGCCAAAAAACATTCAAACTAAAGCGGTGTCAACCCCATCAACAACCACCACATTTGATAAAATTAAGGTTAAACCATCTATCTTTTAGTATAATTGATGACTAACCCACCGAGTCAGTGAGGTCATGTCAACCCCGCAACCCACCCCCCCCCCCCCCCCCCCTGTTTCTCTCTCTCTCTCGCTCTGTGTGTGTGTCGGTGGGGCACAAAACCATGGGTCATAAATGATCTACACCTCCTTCTACCTGCAGACAAACCTTTTGCTCCTCACCTCCTTAGCCATTAGTCCTTGCTACCGCAAAAGGATAATGGTCTAATTAACCAACCCTGCTAGTTGTCATTAGCCAATAAACTAATCGGCACTTTATAAACGCCATTAGTTAGTCAAAGCATTAAACAATTTTATAGTGCCACATCCACATGTCCATCAAGCCAGCTGGTACTGCCACAGTTTGACTGCCGAAGAGATTCTCTGCAATCCTTCATCCAAACCTGTCTGTGTTGGGTCCCCCTGGTGCCAGATACACCAATTCCTTGAGTGGGTAAATCGTGCTGCACTCGTATTGAGAGTCAGTTTGTGTAAAAAATTCACACTGGCTCCACTGTTAACGAGGGTCTTAAAGTTGGTGAATCTGATATTGGCTCCACTGTTCCGAGGATGTCTAAATTTTAAGGCTCATCACTGAAATAAATGCCCTCATCATTTGACGCGCACATGAGAAAATCATCCAAATGAGTATGTGCGGCAAAATGTAAGCAAAGATGGGTTGGAAGTAATAATTTGAAGATGGACTTCTCTTCTATTGGAATGGAACTTGATTAGGAAAGACTTGATAACTCTGGCCAGTTAAGGTCATTGTATGTGAGATTTCAACCATCCATCTGATAATATTCAATGAGATGATTTCTTTGCACCAGTATTAAGAGAATGTTTGTTGGCATTACATGCATAAAAATTGAATACAAAAAAATTCATAGTCATATAATCCCTACCTTAAGATTATTATAGAGACGAAGGGTGAAAGATATCCACAAAAACATGAAGATATAACAGAGAAATGTAGATGGGACTATGACTTCCTTAGGCATCGAATTCCTAGGGTAATAATTACTTATTCATTTCTCATCTTCCTCTAATTCAATTTTTCATCAAGATAGAGAGCGGGGGTCATTTGATGGTCTTTAGGGGTGAAAGATATCAACAAAAAAGTTAAAGGATATAACGGGATGATGTAGATGGGACTATAACTTTAACTCTTAAATTTTACTATCACCCCTAAAAAGGCTATCATAGAAATTCAATTGCATGAAACAAACATGCCCTAATTGAATTGAATTTTGGCGGGTCACCAATCAACAGCTACTCTTTTTTTATCTAATCAATCCATTGAAAATTACATGTACTTTGTATTATTTAAAGAATATTTTATCTATCTCCCTTAGTCATAGCTAATTAGCTGGTTAGAGACATTGGTGTCTCATTAAAAGTGTGTGAGTTCAAATACCTTTTTCCTTTTTCTCTTAATTGACTTTACAATATCCTAAGAAAACCCTTAAACTTGATGATATTTTCTAGATGTAATTTGTATTAATGCTTGAACGGTTTCACCCAAATAAGCCAGAGCTAAAACTGATTATAGATGGGCCTTTGTAGGGTCATTGATGATCCCGCGGGAAAAGATGTGAAATTGAAAATTCTAGGAGAGAGAGAAGTTGGATAAAATCACGATACAATAACCCAGGACACTCGTTCGGATAAAAGCCTAAAATTTATAAAGCATTCTGGTGCGATGTGGAGAGGCAGGAACTTCACTTTGCAGTGGTTGCCGTGAAAATGGTCGGTTGTTGAGAAACTGTGGTCAGAAAAGACAAATGTGGAATTGGGAAGTCCTCATCCTTCTTCTAGAAAGAAAACTGCCAGCAATCCCACTGCATTCCATATCTCTGTCAGTCCACCTACATCTACATGCGGCATATCGCTCTGCATTTTTCTAATACGCTCATATTGATGACGAGCAAACGCGGCTTCGGCAGCACCGACGCCCAAGATGCTGCTCTGCTCTGTGAGTCCTGATTTACAGCACCTCTCCTTTTTTTTGTGTTCTGTTTTTCTCATTACATTCATGTTTTTTTTTTCTTTTCTTTTTTTTTCGCTAATAGAGGGTTCCCAACTCTTTGGGTTAGACTATTTCCTCTGGGCCCAGAGAGAAGCCGGATAAAACCCATTTGGCCCCTAGTGGACTCAACCTTCAGTTCCTGAAGAGGGGGGAACTGGGGTCAATACAGAGACGGACCCATGTAGGTGCACCCGGGTGCACCTGCACCCGGTAAATTTTGAAAACCCTTTTAGAGGGATATGGGTCATGCACCCCTGCCCCACTTAAAAATCCATCTTGCACCCCCCATTTAAAGCCCATCCTTAAAATACACCCACCCACTTCAACAATTGAGAAATCCTCTCACTCTCAGTTCCCCCAAATTGAAAACTCTTGTATCTCTCCAGCCCTTTTCCCTCTCCAATGTCTATTGGAAACTCTTCATTAACGCACCAAATCAACCGTTCTTCTCCTTCCCTGTTTCTCTTACGCGCGGTTTTAAGTCGACGATTAACGAGGCTCAAAACTTGCAATCTTACAGATGTAGAGACATAGAAGAGGAGAAGATAGAGCCAACTCCAAGTAATACTCCATGCTTCGTATTTTTTTATTTTACTATTTATTTGATGCAATCGCTGTCGAGTTAAAAATAATTTTTTCTGATTTTTCCCCTTAAAACAGTGGATTTGGAATGGATTAAGCTTCATTTTTTTTTTTTTTTTGAAACTTATGAGTTTTCATGTGTTTCCTTACTTTCTTTTTAAAGCTTTGTTTTGGATTATGTGAAAAGTGGTTTGAATTTCAGATGTTCGTAGTGTAGAGGCATTTTGATATCAAATGCAATTGATTTTTGAGTAATCTGTTTGTCGATGAGGTTGATTGTTGTTTGGCAATGTTATATTAACCCAGAAACAAGCCCCTTAGAAATCAGAATTGTAAAATGTGGTTGATGCTAATATTTTGAGATCTTTGTTATTGGGAGTACTGCGTTCGTCAACTGCTAATGGGTCCTAATATTTATGCAATCATTCAAGGAATCAACTTTCTGTACATTAACTGCTTCTTTAAGAGTATAAACTAAATTTATGGAAGAGAAAAAAAAAAACCCTAACTTTCTGAAGTCTTGAGATCTTCTTAGTATTCTCTATGAAATAAATGATGAGATTTATGTGAAGAATGTATTAATGTGAAAAAAACTTAACTAAATTTTGTAATCATTTAAATGTAATATATTTTCTCTTTTGTCATTATTAATGTGAAGAAAGTATCATAAAATAATATTTTTGGACTGTTTCAATTGCCATCATTTCGCACCCCTTAAATAAAAATCCTGGGCCCGCCACTGGGTCAATACCAATTTTCTCATTACATTTCATGTTTACCTTACCATACATTTGAATTGACCGAGTAGAACTCAGGAATAGAGCTTATTATTGAAAATTGGTAGCACTCAATATTTTAGGATTATCCAAATTTGACTTTCAGTATAGAGGTTCCCTCTACACACTTGACCATTTAGCTAGAAATGTGACTAAATATCATCTTATGCATTGTTATTCATGTGTTTTAACGAAATAATCAAATGATCAATTTTTATGGTGGGATCGACTCCTCTTAAAGTAGAATCTGAGAATACCACCCGCACAATGAAAGTGTTCGTTTTAAGAAACTCAAAATTTCAATAGGTGGGCCCTAGGCCTCACTATAAAGTTTTCCTATTCTAAGTTGTAACTGGCTTAGGACCACGGTTTGCACCTGAAGGTTGTAGGTTCGAAACTGCACTCCTACATTGGGACTACAGGAGAGTTTACTCGGCTTACCTCTGGGCCCGAAGAGATTAGTCCAGCCCAAAGGGTTTTGAACCCTCCGATAGCCAAAAAAAACAAAAAAAAAAAATTTGTAACTCTAAATTTATCTAAGTTAGAGCTTCAAAGGACCCAAACTCCTAGATTGCATCAAAGGGAGATGGGCTTTTCTACTATTATTCAAAACTATCAATATGATGTATTTAATCTTTGGACTTCCAAATTTTTATCAACTCTCGCTCATGTATGGGCCACTTATCAAATGATGTAGCCTTCTAACTATGGCGGGACCCTTGAGATGCCCAAATGATCCAAATGACTCAGGAGCATTAAAAATAACACCATCTAGATACATAGGGGAGAGAATCCAAATATCAAGCTTTCAACAATTTGAAGAGAATGGGATTTTGAACAACTTGTAGACTATCCCTTCATTTCCAGGTTGCAGTATTAAAAAGGTGAAAAACAGAAGAAGATCAGAGACTTTAATTAAAAAGGACGGTGGAAACTATTAAAAATTTACACCCACAACCAATTCTCGGTTTCCCAGAAAGCTAAAAAGCACTTTGTTTATGAGCAAAAAGTCAATATCTTATCTATTTATAAGAAAGACAAAAGATAGTGGACCAGTCCAACCCCACATCAGATAATACAGTGTTTGACAAAAGCCAAGGAGCTTTGGCCTTTTTATGGTCTACGGTCACCGCCAAAAGGTCCTCCTCTGGCATGAATCATTCAAGTGTGGCCCACATCTTCTTTCTTTTTTCTTTAATTGGCCCACTCATTCTCTATTGATGATAGAATCCCAATTCCCAACCCAACAAAAAACTTTGTGGTAATGGATCTTTTTTGAGTTATAAATGTCAAGTCCAAATTTTAGTCAGTCATGCTCATTCATGAGAATTTATGCGTGAAACTTGTGGTAATAGATCTTTTTTGAGTTATAAAAGTCAAGTCCAAATTTTAGTCAGTCATGCTCATTCATGAGAATTTATGAGTGTGTACTGTGTAGACTCTAAACATCTGAATTATATCATCACCATCTTGTTAATATTAATTTTATCTATTTAGAGTGGGATTGATGAGTTTTGTCATGTAATTGTAGAAAATTATTGGGTTTTATTTTAACAATAGAGAGGAAAATTATTATGAATTTTGGCAGAGCGAACTCTTCCTTCATTTGGTGCGATGGTTTATTTTCAAATGGAAGGGGAAAAATAAATTAATTTTCCTTGAAACGAAAATCTTCCCAAATGCTGAAACGAAAATCCACATAGGAATCTTTTAGTGGAATAAACACGCCAAAAGTCTTTCTTTCCAAGTGTAGTAATGTGTGCTTTGCCACTAAATGAATGCAATTATGTTAATCCAGATCTAAGTTCAATTGCTTTTGAATATTTTGAATATTGTAAAATCTGCTAGTTGTCATAAGATGGTGGGTTTTTATCTCTTGTCCCTAGAGCTTTCAACGAGGCAGCCCACCTTTTACGCAGGGTTACCCTTTTTTTTTTTCATAATACTTCAGTCTCCAGCCTAGGGTGTTTGGGATCCGGGAAAGAGCCCACACATGCGTAAAGACAGCCTGCACAAGTAGGAAATAAGCCTGCACATGCTAGAAGAGGGGCATACCTAACCCTGGATGGTCAAGTGAGAATTGCCGCTCCTTATCACTTGGGGGCTGGCCGGGTCACTTTTGTGTTGGAGACGTTGAATGGATGAATGAATTTTTAGACTGATTGACACAGATCTTCAATCCTCTATAGATATTCTCTGGGTTTTTTTTCATTTTCATTAATAATATTTTTATTTTTTAACAATAAAAAGGAACAAAATCTAATTCCAATCCAAATCATCTGTCATGTATCTAACTCAGTTTGCAATATTATTCTCATTGCCTGCCAAGCATAAGCCTAAATTACCTGAATGCAATTGGAAATTGTTGTATGGGATGACTTTGAGAAGGTATTTTTTAAGTAGTAGATCATGATTTCCATAAAATAGTAAAGTTTTCTCAACAAGTTGCAGGTGAGTCTGCTTGCAAGATAAATTAGACTCAGAATCTGTTGAAGATCTGAAGGCCAACCCTCAATATTCAGGTTGTGCCGCCAAACTAAAAGTAGGGGTGTTCAAAGGCCAAATTGGCCCGGGCCAACCCCTTCCTGTCCGTTTTGGGCAGGGTTCTAGCCTTGGGTTTTAAGTACTCAGGCTGGGCATGAATCAAAATTTTCGCCTGTTTAAAATAAGGGCAATTGACAAAAAGCCTAAAGCTCAACCCGGCCCGAATAAGTAGTACTTATGGTTTAGTGACATATTTACCCAAACAAGCATCTGACCCGACCAGGCCTAATTGTCTAAATGGGCAGGTTTCAGATTAACATGTGGTAGGCGGGTGAGCTCGGGACATTAACTTAAGGTCCATGTCGAGCTTCGGGCTAAAAATCGGGCTTTTTTTCCATAGTCAGGCTGAGCCTAGATATTCCTCAACTCAATCTGACTCAGCTGATGAACACCCTTCACGAAAGGCAATCGGACAGAATCATTGGAAAGGGCACAGAGAGATTGTGCACTTAGGCCTGTTTGGTTGAGAGCATCTTTTTATAACAATTACTCTAGCTTGTTCAGAATTCTTGATAGAAACCCAAAGGTTCTCCCTAGGGAATCACAAATTCCTATTTGATGAGGTTTGAGTGGTTGGAATTCACTGAGTTAGCAAAGCAAAATGTGATATTTGGCCAGCTGAATCTTTAACTTATGAATGCTCTTTTTTCATTAGCATTTTTTAATTCTACTTTTCGGGGGTACAACATTTGAAATTCTCTAAATACTCTAAGACAGCATTTCCCTAAACGCGTGCAACCAAACAAACCATCAGGCCAGTGCCATAAAAGTAGTAGAGATTAATTGTAAGGTATGACTATTAGTTGTAATCCGGTGTCTTTATATAAACTCAACTAATAAGAGTAAGGGGTCCCTGCAAGGGATGCATCAGGGCCTTCTTACTGAATTTCTATTGCTTGCAGCTTGATAGGATCCGTACTCCTTGGCCATATCATATGGTATGCATGGAAGTCTTCGGAGTCTTCACGCTTGTTTCCTGGAGAAAATACATGCTCCCATTCGAAGTAGCAACCAATCCGCATAGCCAAGGGGTTTTCCACAGCGACCAAGGACCACAACCACAACCCTTGTCCAGTGCAATTATTAAGATTGCACACAAAGGTCCAAATTCTAACAGGGTGGGGATCATAGGTACCTAGTTCGGTCAAGAGAGCTTTGAACAATTCGCAGTTCGATCCGCGAACTACTAGCGAATTAATTTCACATAGTCTTCTAAGTCGAGTTATATAATTCTATTTCGGTGCTCGCCTAAAAACACAATGCACTCAAAAGCACTGCACCCTGATGTATTAGCACTAATCTATACCTAACTTCGATTAGAGTTGGCCCCACATAAACATTGATCATTGGTAAAATATAGAATTTTACTTTGGTTTTTTTTATTTTTTATTTATCTTAATAACGTTTTATATATAGTCATTCTGATTGTGGCCCAAATTATAATTGAAGCAAAACTTTGCCTATAGGGTAACTGAACATAATTGTTATTTTGAGTGGTTTGTATTTTAGAAAATGGCCTTTAGTGTTGGACTTACAAAATGGGCACATGTAAATTAGTTTATCGAACTTGTTCTAGTCGAATTTTGAATTAGCCAAATTGAGAAGTGAATAAATAAACCTACTCCATCGAATTTCATGATTAAGCTTGTTCTAGTCGAATTTTGAATTAGCCAAATTGAGAAGTGAATAAATAGAGTGAGTCTATATGGACAAACTCATGGACAGAATTTGGGACAAATTGTCCACATAGCGCAACGTGATTGGGACAATGCATTTCAACTTTTGAGAGAGCTCAATCACGTTCCGCCACGTAGACAGTTTGTCTCAAATTTTGTCCATGGAGTTTGTCCAAATAGACTTTTTGGAATAAATAAACCTACTCCATCGAATTTCATGATTAAGCTAAGTCTCGAATTACGAATTGCGAACTCGAATGTGAATTAATATATCTCTCTCTCTCTCTCTCTCTCTCTCTGTCTGAATGTCAACCAAGTCTACCCCCTCCATGCCTCCCAAGTGCGCTCTCTCTCTCTCTCTCTCTCTCTCTCTCTCTCTCTGAATGTCAAGCAAGTCTACCCCACTCCATTCCTCTCAAGTGCATTTTTTTTCCTGGCCGGGTAAGATTTTTCTCAGGTACTTGATTCAACTAGGAGAAGATAAAGACCACATTTTCCCTGGTTCTTTCTATTCTGGACAATGTTTTCAATGCTTCTTTTAGGTTGGAATAATAATCCACTGATCCTTCCGAGAACACTCCATGGACCACAAGCGAAGATATTCCTTCCCAGAGTCTCTTCAGCATCACCTGTCCTTGTTCTTTTTTATGCGTTTCGGGAAAACTTTCCTTGTTCTTGGAAGAATACCGACTAGCGACAACCAACAACTTCATCTACAAGTTTCCACACGCTCGGTCAGTTGACTCGTTGAGTTTACGAATATTTGAATTGGAAGTAGTCAACATATTAAAAAAAGAAAAATTTTCAAATAAGGCCTTCCTTCAAAAAAGGACACAAGTTTTTAAGTTTTTCGTGAAGTTTTCAATATAAGAACATCAGCACATTTAAAGCTATTTTCAGGCGACTATTCTCCTCATTTTTTTAAAAATACCTAAATTACCTTTCATTAAAATAAAACTCTCATTCACTTCCTTTATATTTTCCTCGTTTCCTTCATCAGCATCCTTACAGTGATCAATGACAATCTGCGTCCCAACAAGAATTGGCTGCATATATACAGTGATTGTCAGAACCATATCGTCGCTTTAAATGAAGTGCAATTTGGGTATTTTAAAAAATTAAGAGAAAAAATCACCAGAAAATACCTTTAAATGGCCAAATACCCTTAATGAAAAAAACTTATTGGAAAACTTAAAGACTAATTTAGAAAATTATAAAACTTGTGTCCTTTTTAAAATAAGGAAAAGACTTAACACCTCACTTGAAAATTTTCCTTAAGAAATTTCTTTTTAAATATACTTCAATTTTTTTAGTAAGGTGGCTGACAACCCCGCATCTCACCCTGCCATAGGTATGTCAAATGGGCGGGGTCGGCCTGGTTCGGCACGGCCCATCCCGCCAATCAATGGGCCATGCCGGGTCAATGGCACGGCACATAGGGCACAGCGCGTGACATGGGCCGTGCTGGGCCGAGGTCCCGGCCCACCTAGCACGTGGGCTGCCCTCTGCAGCCCGCCAGGATGGGCCCGCCATGCACGATAGGCTTGGCCCGCCTGGCCAGCCCAAAAATGGCTGTTTTTAAAAAAATTGTCCGTTTTAACACACACACACCCCCCCCCCCCCCCCCCCCAACAGTCATAAAATGGTCATATAAGGGGTATTTTGTGTCATTTTCAATTTTACAAAGTCTATAATACTCTAACACTCCCATTCCTTTTCTTTTAATCAAAGTTTTATTTACCAAAAAAAAATACGAAGGATGTCAATCATTATATAACAGGTGGGCCCATTGTGACAAAATCATTGTGGAAATTGGGCCCAAATAGAGCACAAACTTCTTCTGTGTATTTTTTATTTTGGCACCTATCAAACATCGCTAGATGGCTTTGTTTGGTCAGGTAAGCTTGAAAAATAGGTTAGGAATTTAGGTCTAATTGAAACCAAACCTAAATCTATTGACCCAAATTACATCCCTTTCTAATATTCTTCTCTGGCCAGGTCAATAGTTATAAACTTATAATAGTAATCCAAATATATATATATAATGTTACTTTTACTTTTATTATGATTATATTATCCCATTAAAACATAATCAGCTCTAAGTATAATTTGATATCTTCACTTGTGCCTCAGACCAAGGATCTCGTCTTGGACTCACAAGTATCTCTTTGGAATGTGTCCAATCAGATATTAGGTCCCAACCAACCCATATATATATATATATATATATATATATATATATATACAGCCCTAGCCATAATAAATATAAATTTAGGTGAGAGAAAAAGGCTCTTAAAAGGATTTTTTGTTGAATTAATATTAATTATTTGAACACGAGTAGGTCGAGTTTGATTGAACCACTTAAATATCTGTCATTCTCCGTGGTTGTGTTCTAATTTTTATTTTTAATACTGATAAGAAGAAAAATCGGAAAAAAAAAAAGAAGGAAACCCGCCTAGGATGGAGGCCCGGCCCGGCCCGCTCCAACCCGGCCCATGGCGGGCAGTGTTGTGCCAGGGTTTTTCCCTGGTGGGTCGGGCTGGTTGACATGCCTACCCTGCCATATGTGGGCTCTCCTTTCCACATGTGCTGGCTCTCGAGTCCCAGCTATCGGCTTGGGTTTAAATAATGGAAAGTTCGCAAGAAAGTATAAAACATTTGGAGCATTTAAAAAAAGTACATGAGAGCTTGATTATTTCAAAAAAGTGTAAAAAATTTTCACAACCATTTCAATCAAGTCTTCTCCATAAAATTTTTTGAAAAATGACAAAAACACCCTTCTCATGACAGATTTTTGTCCTTTTTTAACCTCTTTCCTCCCCAAAATTGACGATTTTGATCTTGATGATAATTTTGGAATTCCTTTTTTTAAGCATCCTTGCATAAAGATAATTGAAGTGGGCCCTACTAGGTTGCTTGGGTTGGATTTGATCATTTCTCTTCTATTATTTATTGAAGAGAAATTTTGAAAAATGAAAACTGTTGGTAAACAAAGGGTTTCATGATACAATATCTGGAATTAAAGAGAGAAGAGCAGGTGATTGGGCAAGAAATATGGCAACAGGACCCAATAGATGGGACTTGTCTTGATCCAACATGGCCATATTACACGCTTAGATGCAAATGACCGTTGTGCCAAATTTTGCATGCACTGCCATACAATTGCCGTTGGCTTATTTCATCAATGGACACTTATCATACAACTTACCTTGCGTACAAACCACCAATGTAGGATCCATCTATGCTTCAACTAACTTAATTGTATATTACATGCCTACCAAGTAACAAAGTAAACTTTAACTAAAAAAAAAAAAGAAGAAGAAACACCAAAGGTAATAATAATATAAATTTCACTCCAATTAAAATGATATGCACCATTGAGAGTTGATTATTTGAAAAGCAAACTCCTTATGTTATACATGTCAATCCAATGAGTTGGTCTTTGCTTTGATTCTATCCACTGAAATAATACTTCTCCCAATGTATACGAACTTTCAGACGCCTCAAGTATCCAAAAAGAAATTAGGTTGAAAATCCTTATATATCAGACTATGAGACTTTTCTTTTATTTTCTGCTTTTTGTTACTTTTAATTTTATTTAGCATTTATGTATTATATGATCAGTTCCTGCTTATAAATTTTGAATTTTTTTCTTAGCTTTTATATAAATATATATATATGTTCTCCTATATATATATATATATATTACACTTCTTCCCTTGCTTGTTGTACATCTAGTTTGGCCCCACACTAGAAGTAGTTATTTTCAAGGGACACCACCTAGGCAGTGTTTTTTCTATTTTACCACGACCTACCTCCAATGCTCGAGTTAGGCTCTGTGAGACAGATCCAAGTCCAGCAAAGATTAAAATTGAAAAAGGAAAACATTAATTTTGTTGAACCTTGATGATGATTTGTATGGGACGACCATGGTCCCAGAAGTAATGAGTATCTGGTTACCAAAAGGACCCAACGAAAAGGATCAGAGCATCTGTTAAGACCTGATTCACAACCAGGTAAAGGTCCGGGTCTACAATTTAGATCGAGGTGCGTGCCCAGAGTCATGTCTTTACCCCCAAGACTTCTGCTCCTGAGTATAATAATAATAATAATAGACATGGCAATATACTAATATTAATTATCTAAATTCTGTTGTATATTATATAACATATATATTAACTTACAAGGGCTTTGGCTTGGCTTGGCTTGGGTTCAGAGTCGTGTTGGCTCAATGAGGTGGGCCTGGGTCTCATACATTGAACTCTCCCTAGGTTCGGGTCCAGACAAACCACGCTAATCAGGTTTGGGTCAGGGTTCAGATGTCATTTAGACCACCGATTATCCTCCTGTTACCCAAAGAACCTGACTCCAATTAGATTCACTTTTGGTTGGACAATTAAATCCAGGCCTAGGTCTGGCATTGACCCCTTTATATGATTACATATCCAAAACAATAGAAATATATATATATATATATATATATATATAGAGAGAGAGAGAGAGAGAGATATGAAACCAAATTAATTAAGTGAATGATTGAGAGTACTAATAATGTCATTAGCGTTTAGCGCATGGCATTTGATTTGATTGAAATCTTTCAATCCCAATGCAGTGAATTTCCAAACATGAAACCGTCTCCCCTCAAAAGACTTGAGTACATAGCATTCACCGAAACTCAAGAGGGGGGAAGAGTTTCAAAACACGCTAACCAACAACAAAATAAAAGAAGTTAATGAAAACTAGATAAGAACACCTCTCAAAATAGAATCCCTCTCTCTACGTAACCCCAAAAACAAAAGGAAACAAAAAAAAAGGTAAAAAAAAAAAAATCAAAAGGATTAAAAAAAAAATACCACATGTTACTTGGAAATGATACAAGCTGCAGCAACAGCATCATCTGCTCTTCCACCACCTCCTGAGGAGATCAGTGCAGTTCCAAGCATAAACAAGTAAGGGAGCCTTGAATGCTCATTTCAAATGCATTTACCCCAAGCGACAGCAGCCTGAAACTATAAAAATGTTAATATGATAATATAACCATTATCTGCACTCCCATCCTCAGCCAGAAAGTATGCACTTTTGCTGCCAGAAAATCAGTAACTCCTCTTCCAGTCACTTTATAGGAAATAATCGGGCGTTCTACGGGTTACGTCAGGCTCTCCTCTCCTGGGAGCTGGTTCAAACTGCAAAATGGACATGGTTTTAGTACCCTTTTCAGGCATCATCCCTGTAAACTAATATACGAGTAATGCAATTGCATCCAAGAAAGAACGGTTCGGACACAAGTATGCCATAAAAGAGAAGACTGTTATAGGAATGGTTTCAAACAGGAAAACGATGTGTACGAAAATAATTATTATTTAAGGCTAAAGGCCTGACAGTTGCCACTTCAATACTTCATCCTAAAAATTTATATTGCAGATAATGTAATAACCACTGAATTAGTACAGTTAACTTCCAGGAAGTTTAGAGAGAAATCCACTAAATAGACAGGGAACCAAGTTATGGTTTCAAGATGTTATCAGGGTTTTAAAAAAAAAAAAACAATAGAGGTTGAAAGAACCTTCTACAAAATGGTATACAGATTTGATTTCTTAGACATGCTCATCAATTTGCAAATTGAACATGGTTTGAAACCCTCCTATAAGTCTTCAGCCACGAAAATCTTTTTCCCCCTTGGTGCAACAAAAGTTAAAACTGTTTAGCATGGGATACATGTAGTGAGGTGATGGAATTTCAATTGGGTAACGAAGTAACAAAAAAAATAATCACTTGTTATGCTAACTGCCAAACTGTCCTACACTCCTACTATATCTCAAAGAACAAAAATGTGATTTAAAAAGGAGATGAATAACAGAATGGCCTCATTTTTATTGATTGTTATATATCATGCTTGCAGGATGAATGTCAAAGACTCTGTCCGATCAAGCGCATGAATCTGAAAATAGTTAAATTGAGATGGTCGTCATCTCGTTGTGAAGCCAACCTAAATTAATTTCCCAGTATTGGTGACAAATGGGAATGAGAATGAAGGGTGGCTGGGAAATAATGTTTGTCCCTTACTATATGCAGCAGGTCTATCCCAGGCAATTGGATTGCAGCATTGTTTGTGTGTGGCTTGTTCTGGTAGCTGGAAGTGATAGCGGTGTCATTGAGACTAAAAGAAGACACCAAAAGGAACACAGGAGAGAGAGAGAGAGAGAGAGAGAGAGAGAGAGATGCATGGCTGTGGTGGCCATTGTAGTAGGTTATGCCTGAGTGGAACATGTGGCAAAAGTGGGCGCAGTAATGGGAAAACACTGCTTTGCAGAACAGACAATATTTACAATGGGCCATGGGAGGAGTTAACCTACATTCAATATGTAAGATACGAATGTCATCACTGAAGGGTAAAACATATGATTTTCTGAAAAAAAAGAGTCTTTTAAACACGATCACAGTTGCACAAAACATAGGGTAATTCTGAAAATAGCTAAATAATGAAATAAGAAAAAAATAAAAAATTATGAAAAGGAGTCCATTAAAAATTGTTCAGAAAGCATTAGATAGATGGGCAAGAATAGGAGTCCACTAAAAAATAACAATAAAAATAAAATTAAAAAACCTTATCCATAAAACCACTCAGGTGAGCGCACACATAGATGGAGAGGAAGACCTGGATAAATGTGTGTTCTTTGCAATCATCAACTTCCAAGATGGAGGCCATGTTCCCACACCGGTAGCAATAATTAGGAGCACTAAAAATGGTCACCACCTTTTGTTCCTGTAATGTTTGGATGATTGTCAAACCATGAAAATATGGAACAGCAAAATGAAGTGTTGCTATAATAAAAAATGAAAAAAAAATACATGTCCCCAGTTAAATCCCTCCATGACTAGTTGATGAGCTCTGGCTATTAGCTTCAGGTTGTTGGTATGGTTGAATTGCTCTGAGATATCCTGCAATGAGCTATCATGTGAATGAAGGCACCAGTCATACTATAAATGTAAGACATGGATATGGAGGTGATTCTGTTACTTGGCCAAAGGTATATCCAGCTCCACGAGGAGAGATTCCCCAACCACAGCGGTCATCTGGGTCAGACCACAAGAGATCACACATTGGCCCTTCATGAGGGACTTCTTGAACACGATCAAAATTCCTAATGTTATCAAGGGTTTCAATAGAAGGAGACAAGCCACCATGAAGACAAAATATCTCTGATTCAACCTTCAAAAGAGCAGAGAAGAATCAAGGTTAGAAGCTGGCATTGCCCATCCAATCAATGGCAACAGCCAAATAGACCCAATTTAGTCTGTCTGGAGAGAACAAATAGCTGACAAAACCATTATAGTTCAATGCCTGCCAGTATATGTGCAGAATAAAATATTTGCAGATTTAAAAATAGGGAGAATATAATAAATCAGAATAGAATATTGGAATATTATAATTTTGTAGTACTGTTGCTGTTCGGAAGTTTCAAAAAGATCTACAGATTTTGTACGTAGATGTTTGTAGTTGCAGCAGATCATACTATATGCCAAAATCAAATCCACATCAGCTTTCAAATCAAACAAAAAATGATATATAACTTTATAATTTTGTTTCAATAATCATTTGTCGCAACCCAGTTAATCATGAATTCCTAGGAGTTTGATTTCATGAAAACAAACAGGGAGTAATAATATCACGAAATTTATCTTTAATAATATTTCATCAATAATAGCCCAGTTTACCATGAATGCATAGGAGTTCAATTTCATGCAAACAAACAGGCCCTATATATTCAAGATAAGGAATTCATGGTAAAGTGGGTTCTTTTGAATTCCTAGTGATTCAATTCCATGCAAAAAAAAGGACCTATTTACATTCTAAAGATAAGGAATTCATGTTCTGTTTTTTTTTTTTTTTTTTAAGAATGGTTACTTTGATTAATAAAAGCAAACAGCACAAGAGATTACTGACAAGAAGGCAGGAGAGCAGGAAAACAAAATAAGAACCCAAAACCAACTGCCTAAGGCCCTGCTTAAGAGAAGGCCAGCTCTATCCATTGCTATACTATTTGATCTATGGAGTACCCTTTAAAAGATGGGTTGATGGACACCCAGAGAGCCACTAAAAACTTGGGATTCCTTGGCCCTGCTTAAGGAATTCATGTTAAAGTTGGTTCTTTTGAATTCCTAGGAATTCAATTCCATGCAAACAACCAAGCCCTTATTTTCAAGGCAAAATTGATGGTAAAGTGGGTTCCTTCGAGTTTCTTGCATTCGAACTTGCAAATAAACATGACCTTCATGGTAAAGTGGGTTCCTTTTTGAAGATTTTACTTGGAATTCAATTCCATGCAAACAAACAGGCCCTATATTTTCAAGATAGGGGATTCATGGTAAAATGGGTCCTTTGCCTATTAATTCAATTCCATGAAATCATGCAGGCCCATCTTTCTCTGAGTTTGTTTTTTTTTTTTTCGCTATGTCAGGCTACTCGTCTAGGAGTAGGTACTTTCACTTTGGACAGAAGGATCAATCCTTGGGATGTGCGTGAGACTAAGGTGTCAACACCAAGTGTGTAGGCACAAGCCTGACTAGATACTCTTTTGAATCAACACTCAACCATGACTGTGTCGGCACATGCCAACACCACTCCCACTAAAGGAATAACAATGATCCATAGCCCATAAGAGGGAAGGTCAGGAAAAAAATCTAAAGAAACAGAAACAAGGAAAATTTTAAAGTATAATAAAAATAGAAATATTACTAACCAATGCTGTCAATGGAAAATAGTCAAAAAGGTCTGTGAAAGTCTTCCATACATTAGCATTTCCATACCTGTCAATAAACAGTCAAAATAAATTAAGAAATTATTTGCAAAGTACAAAACATATAGGTCGGTTACTGCATGATAATCTGATATAGTGTACCCATAACAGCCTCTAAAATCAAATCTGATGCTTAGGCATTGGAGTTACAGAAAGGACCAACATGACAGGCAGTAGGGCCTCAACAAAATGGTTACCAGTTCTGTTTCCAGAGAAAGCTAATACAAACAAGGCCAAGTGGCTATGTGCATATGTGAAGTAGGCAGTAGAGTGCCACAAGAGATGTAGTTTTCACTTGTTCAAACGTTTGTGAAGCCCAAACAGCATTCAGTGCGGAGGTAAATATATATGCAAAAACAGAATATTAATTTCTCATTCGTGAAAAAAAAAACCTAATTATAATACTCAATTTAATGAAAGGAAAGGACGCCTAAGTACAAGATAATAATAAATAGATAATAAAAAAAACAGTGCTTGATACAAATAGGACTGGAAATACAACCTAATGGACAACAGAAGATTGATTGTGGCAGCATGTATTATAACATGAAGATTCCAAACCAAAATAATTAAGAGATGGTGGTTTCAAAAGATGTCAGCTAAAAATACCAAGAGCATTAAAAGTGGTTTGTAGATTTTAAATATGTCATATGAATAAATGATGAGAAATGCTTCAGATCCTTGACCAGTTTGTTACATAAGCTTTTGACCCATTAATAAACAGTTTAAGAAGTCAAGTCTTTGCATTGGTGTTTGGGGGAATCGGGAGTCATGACTATGTTTCAACAACCAACACCCAGATAAGAATTTCAAAAATGCATACTACTTTTGCATTTAATATGTAAGTGACTCACAAAAGGAAAGAAATGAGTCCATTGTTGACAGATGACTTTACTGAAAAATTGAAGGTAGCATGGGCAATACACAAGTTCAGTTGCAATTTTGATGGAATAATTGAATCATTGATATACCATTCAGAAAAAAAAAAAATTTTGAGGCATTCATACAGACTTTGCACTTATTATTACATATCTAACATAAAAATAAAAATATCACATTTTGCAGATATGGAGCCCATTGCCACTGTAAAGTGTCAGGAGGACAAGTGAGCACTAATTATTTGAAGATATCATAAAAGATAAAGGCATGAAGTTGTTTGCTCAAAACAGAATACATGCATAATCATCCCTATTACCAACCTTTATTTGCATTTACAGCATTGAGAATGTATCATCTAGCGCAAAGATGCAAGACATCTATGGACAAAATTACAAAGTTTTATACAGCATAAGTAAATAGATTTACCACACTGGTAGAAATGGTAAGAAAGAGTGCTACACAGACGACAACCAGATTAGGAAAATATCTAATCCTTCAAAGCTGCAATTAGGCTAGCTATTTCACAAATATCTAAACATAGAAATCTTGAACATATTGTTTGGACTTTTACAGGATTCTACAGTGCAAAGGAACAGATTTATAAAATATGCTGCCTTTATTATCACAATTTAACTAACTATTAGATAAATGATAAAGAAATCATCATCATCATCATCAAAGCCTTGTCCCAACTATGTTGGGGTCGGCAAATTTTGTTTCTCCATTTCAATTCATCGTAAGACAAATCCTCAAATAAGCTAGTCTAAGAATTACTTAATTTCTTGCAGCAAAAATTACAAATCGCCCAACATCTAAGGCACCAACCATGTGAACATTATTATAAAAATATGTATACATATAAAATCTTCATTCAGAACAATTGTCTCAGCAGAACAAGAAAGAACCTAAGAAACTCACTTCCGTAGGCATTCATCATAAAACCCATAAACTTGGGTAATCTGCAAAACAGTAAAGTTCAGTTCAGTGGAAGAACAATAAAATCTCAAATAGAAGAAAGTAACCACTGACTAAAGGTCCAGAAACTATAATGTGCTCTAGTATCTGGTATTTAGGTTAAAAACAATTGAAATGACATTGTAAATACTAAACTACAGAAACAAAGTTAACTGGACCAATCAGCGGCAAAGTGAAACATGTTGAGACTCAAACTCAAGCTGCAAAACGCTACCTGACGACTTTCATGATTTCCTCTAAGAATGGTAATTCGCTGAGGATAGCGCACCTTCAGGGCCACCAGGAGCTGTAGATGTGAACCATATAATATCATTAAAAAAGTGGGTTTCCTCAGAATAAGGAACTAAATGTGTCAGTCCCAAGATGAAGATTCACAAAGGATATGAAAGCCAACAATGAAAGAAGCCTATATTTGAAATGAAAAACCAATCAACAAAGCAGTCATTTTCCCTAATCTAGAACCCATCCCAACCTCAAAAGAGTAAAAGAAAAAAAAAAAAAAAATCTACTCAAGAGCCTACTTTTTCTTTAGTGAGAGAGAGATTATTGTGTGTTTGGAGGGTGAGATACAGAAAAAATTTATTGGAGGGGTGGTATATGTCCTTAATAAATTCACTAACAAAGGTTCATATGCAAAAGCAATCTAGAATACAGGATTTGGAAGCATTGCCCTCCTAGAAAGGTCTATTCCAACTCTTTCCTTAAGGCCTCTGTTTCCAAGTCTGGATCATGACTGCAATGCACTTTGGTCTAGCGGGCTTTCCTTGGGCTTGCTCACTCTAGAGTTAAAAGCTTTCCATTGGTTGGCCATTCTGGACAAGTGAATGAGATCTCACAACTGAGAAAGTCAGGTGTGGGTAACTGGACTCTGATAAGGAAAGAGTTAGCATATTTCACCATTGCTGATTTCATATCTAATTTGGTTTTTTATGTAAGAAGGCCTTCTAGTGGCTAAGATGATTGAAGTGTGTTGCCCTCTGTCAATGGGTCTACAGTTTAACATTGGTGGGGCTACTACTAGAGGATCTCAAGGAGCTGAAGGCATAGAAAGTGTTTTGAACATCTAAGACCAAGCAAATATCCTTAGGACACGTTTGTGCGGCTAGTTTTCCATGGAAAAAGTGAGGATTGCGAAAACTCTTTTCTAGGTGTGGCCGTTTTTTTAGACATATGGGCCTGAGCCGATCTATATAGTCTAACACATGTGGCCCTATTGTAATGTACATATCTTGTAAGATAAGGGCCAAGTCAGAAGCCAGCCATTGTTACCATAGTTAGAGAGATTATATTATATTGATTGATCGGTAATGACTGTAATGTAGTCATTAATAAGGCAATACCACTGCTATATAATGTGAAATGATCCAGAGAAAGGATCAAGAAAAATCTTCCCCAAATAAACAGAATTGGTTTGAGGAAGATTTTTCTTGATCCATTCTCTGGATCATTTCTCATTATTTAGCAGTGGTATTACCTTATCAACGGTTACATTACAGTCATTACAGATCAATCAATATAGTCTAATCTCTCTAACTATGGTCACAATGGCTGGTTTTTGACTCGGCCCTTACAAGATATGTACAGTAAAACAGCGCCACATGTGTTAGACTATATAGATCGGCCCAGGCCCACAAGTCACAAAAAACAGCCGCATTTGGAAAAGAGTTTTCGCAATCCTCACTTTTCCATGGAAAACCAGCCGCACAAACGTGCCCTAAGGATATTTGCTTGGTCTTGGATGTTAAATCCATCATATCTTAAGGAGTGCAAATGGATTGGCAGATCTATTAGGCAAGATGAGGGGGAGGATAAAGAAGCAATTATATATTCCCTATGTACCCGTGTATGTTTTATTATCCTCCCCTTTATTTTTAATGACTTCTCATTATTGCCCAGGGAAAACAACAATTTAAATTATTGAAAGAGTTTTAGTGAATCTATGACAATTTCTAATTCCAGTCTTTTCATTTGGATTTTTTAATGAAGCATTGTTGTTAAAGTAAACATTGAAAAAAATGCTATTAAAATTCTAGGATTCAATAGAAAGAAATTCATATCCACATGATGATTCCCATTTACAGTATGCCTTAAGATTTACATTTGAATCGTATGATTCAATACTCGCTGCAGCAAATCACAAAATTCGCAATTAAATTTGGAAATTTAATGTCATTTTGGCAATGTCAATTGCAAATAGCTAAACACAGATAGCTGGAATGAGGAACCATATGAGAGAGAGAGAGAGAGAGAGAGAGAGAGAGAGAGAGCTGGAATGAGGAATTGATGCTGATGATGATATTGTTTTTGGAAATTAAAAAAAAAAAATGGAACCAAGAATCTTCTGCTTGAATTGTCTATGAAATAATTGTTTGTGCATAAAGGAAAAAAGATCATGGAACACATGAATTATTAAAAGAAGGCACTGAAAGACTTATAATAAGGATAATACCCTATTGTGGAATAAGACTACCATGAACACATACTATAACTGTTGAATAGAAGCATAGAGAAGTTGTGAATTGTCTGTGCACATCTCGACTTGATAGCATGGCCAATCATATTTGAGAAGGCATGATATAACACAAATATCAGGCCAGATTATGTGAATATCAGCGTGATAGCCTCATGATATTTTGCAAAATCCAGTGACAAGAAGAATTTTTTCAAAAGAAAGTGTGCATAAGGTGAAAGATCATTGGATCCATTAAGTTATTAAAAATGTACCTATGAGATCTTATAGCGATAAAAGCCCATTGTAAAAGTAATTGTAATAACAAAATTTTGTAATTGTCAAATTTAGCAGCAGAATAGTTGTAAACCATGTATGCATGTCTTCAGTATGGAGCACGAGCTAGTCATGCTTAAGCATATGTGATGAATACGACAAAGATCCTACCAAATTATGTGAATATACTTTGGAAAATTAATGCTTACTAAGATCATAGAACACATAATCTATCCAATTCTGCTCTCACTTACCGTTACAGTCTCAACTGAATAATACCCACGATCCACATAGTCTCCCATGAACAAGTAATTGGTATCTGGACACTACCAATCAGAAAATGATACTGATAAGATTTAAATGAAAGCAGATGTATATTTCCACAGTAACAAATATATACAGTTCAGAGTAATATGTGAAGTTTCTCTTTTTTTACAGTGAAACTGTGCAGCCACAAATAGACAACGAACAAATTTGGAATTACAAAATAATGAATAAAGGAAACAAAGGACAGCATATCCTAATACAGAAAAGACAAAATGAAAACTTCTAATCTCAATAAGCTTTTTTTAACTATTTTAAAATATAAATAAATCTAACCTGCTGGATTTGAACCAGCGACCTAAGGATTGGCTGCTGCTTTGGGTTAACCTTACTGCTCTAATCTCAATAAGCTTGAAAATTTAATTTTAAAAGGCAACTTGCAAATTTGGAAACTGATGAGCTAGGAGATAATAGTTGGGACAAGGCTTTGACAATGATGATGACAACGATGATCTGGGAGATAATTACAGTCCTAGAGGCTAGAAGTGAAGTTTGGACATTAGAAGCACCACGACTTTATCGTATTGCAGTAACTGCACTTTTACAATCAAATCATGACAAAAAATCAAGCAATTGACGAACTTTCTGATGTAAAATGCACACTACTACTTATTTCAAGATGCTAGATGATATCACTTCACATTTTCTCTTGACACTCGAGCAATTGAAACATTAGATAACTAAAACATGCCAATAGTTCAGCCAAATTGACAACAGTAGCAGATGGTCCATTATCCATTAAAAGTTGACTTCCCTCCAATCAATTATGCACAATAACTTATCCCCCAATCACACAAAAGAGCCATGATAATGTTAGAATCAAGTCATGTGATCCAGACTCCAGAGCTATTTAGTGTAGCAGATAAAAAAGATGTGCATTTAACCTAAAAGTTAAGTCCAAATCCAGCAGAACCAGTTCTGTGCTCTCACAATGATGTTTTATCAGAATATCAGCCCAAAATGGAAGGCTAAATACAATAATTAACCTTTAAATAAATTTGGACGAGTGTCAATGCCTTAAAAAATCTCCTTCTGAAGGATGTTTTATTATTCTGCTACGAACCCAAAGCACAATTTAAGTAAAATGATTAAAATCAACACACACGCGCGCGCGCACGCACACCCACACACCCACACAGAGAGGGAGAGAGGGTAAATAAAAGATCCAGTACAAAAACAGAATAGTGTAGATGGAAAAACCAAGACATGTACGACACAAGTAATGAATTCTCTAACTGGAATCAATGTTTTCCAATATCTCAGGAAAGACAATCTTTATTAGCACTTTCAGACTCAAATAGTACTTAACTAGTTTTTCACGGAGTTCAAACCCAAGGGTTGAATGGGGAAAAAATGCCACCAAGAACAAATACCTTTCCTCCAATTTTAAAGAGTTCCGCGAGATCATGAAACTGCCCATGAATATCACCACATATTGTGACAGGGCTTTTCACAGGCTGCAACAAAGACAACAAAAAAATAACTAAAATCGTGTTTCAATGAGTCCATCATATAAAATACAAAGCAATTGAAAAACTTGTCTGCTAACCAATTTTTTTCAAAAAAAAAGGATTGGGAGACCCTTAAATAAATAAATAAAACCCACCTGAACATTGCTTTCATCCATCAATATCTCCTTGGCCTTCTCACATAAGGCTCTAACCTGCAGCAGAAGATGAACAAACTAAGTTCGCAAATTACACCCTAATGGTCAAGATATGCTCAGTTCCATACTGATGTTCTGAATCTACAGCCAAATGGTACTCGAATTTGCAAAAGAAAAAAAATCTGGTACATAAAAATGCGATACCATGGATGAGGTATGATTGAATATTTTATGGGTTTTTACACGAAACCACAAAAATGATAAGCAATGACAACCCATGAACTGACTTAATGCAGCAAGTATGACATGCTTCACATGCTAAATGACGAAGAAAGTTCTTTATTATTATTACTGAAATGTCAAACTAGTGCAATGAGCAGAAAGAATGCTGTTATATATGCATACAATAAGTTAAAAACAAAAATCGAATCAACCCAACGGTTGACCTCTTGACACTACAGTGATATTGTCATTTGTCATTCACCAATCTCGGGAAGAGGCGAAACCGAAACTGAAGCAGCATCTATCAAATAGGAACACTTTTTCAATCAGGTTTACAATTGAATCTCTTCCAGAAACCGAGAACCAGCAACAAAATTTTCATAGAAGGATTGATCCAAAAAACAGAAAATGGACAGCCATTTAGCATATTCAAAAATGTAAAGATTCACCAACCACCATAGCGTACAATGGACAACTGAGGGTCCCCACAAATGATAAATCCAGTTCCATCATAAATGGCCCCCCGTGCCATAGGCCCACACAGACCTGATATTGGGACAGTTGAACAAGCAAATCCCAGTACGTTCATTGACAAACATAGACAAGTGCAGATGTAGATCTTAAGTACATATATCATAATCTGATGACAGTGCAAGATTCAAGCTCCGCCATGATCATTTTTCTCACCATCATTTCCTCCAAGTGGGCCATCAGAACATACAAATGGGACCCACGAATTTCAAAATCAAGATATTGTGCCATGTTGACACGCACAGTGCAGTCATAGATCTGCAAAAACACTTGGAAGGGCTTTAAAATATAAGACTATAGGCTGCATTCCATACCCTCTCAGATCCAAACCTAATATGGAAGGGAAATTCAATCAAAGAAACCAAATTTACAACCCCATGTAAAAAAAAATAGATCCTCCAGCACTATAAGCTTCCATCACATTCGATATCAGAATTTTGGCGGATCCACTGAAAACTTCCTAAAGAAACCCAAAGAGAGAGATACAAAATGCCTTTGTTTCAGACAGATACCAGCCTAAAGGAGAAAGCTTGCAAGCTAAAACAAAAGAAAACAAAATCACAAATCAGATCCAGCAGATCTAGGACATCCTCCGTCGATCATCATCTAGAATTCCCTCCCCCAGATCAAATCCTCAAAAAGTAACTCAACAAAATCCGAAATGATCAGATCGCAATCAATCAAACACAGAAGATTAAAAAAAAAAGGGAATCAATCAATCACGTTTCGGCGGGAAGAAAAGGAAAACGCTTCCAAATCGACACAGATCGTAAGAAAATCGGACAATTTCGCCAGCTCAAGCACAAATCGAGAGGGTAAAAAAACCTAGCATTTCAAACTACGACCCAAAAAAAGATCAAACAGAGGAAAAGAAAAAAACTAGGGCTCGGATAGATCGGATGAGGAAGAGAGAACCTCTTGCTCGGAGAGGGGTTTGCACTGCATGAGCTGAGAGATCTGTTCGTCGAGATTGCCATGTGAATTGGAAGCGATCGAGACTGCACTCATCTTCTTCTTTGCCACAGCAGGAATACGGATCTTCTTCTATCCCCAATCAGAAGAAGAACAACATAGAAAAAAAAAAGGATCAAATCGAAACCCTAACCCTCGTTTTCTTCCTATCTCTCGTATGCCTTTTCTTGTCGATCGAACGGGGAAACGGAAGAGAAAACGGAGTGGTAGTTGATGCAACCAAGGAGAGAGGCAAACCCTTCGGCTTTTCTTCGATTGCCTTTTTCTTTTTCTTTTTTATTTTGAGTTGGGATGAGAAAACACCGCGGAAACTGTTTTCCGCGGAAAACAAGATCCCGATTTTTATTTCCAACCTTTTGGGACGTTTCGGAGCATGATGTATTAATAGTATTCACCCTATTGGCTCTCCATTGTCAATCACGTGTTCAATTGAACAGTAGGTGGGACTGAATACTATAAAAGTAAAAATTTTGATGATGTGATACTTTATGGACTATTTCTTTACCGAAATTTATGACTAGAATTTCGGAGGCTGAATTTTTTTGGACATGATGTAACATTTTGTTTTTGGCATTTGAAATACTGTATTTCTTTCATTAGAATTTTAAATTCCAATTACCCAAAAGGCCTTGTAGAATTCTTGAAATTCCACTCTCTATACCATTTATTGGAATTTCAAATCATCCATCAAAAAGAGGAATTTAGAATTCCACATAAGGGGACAACTTTTGAAGAATTTAAAATTCTCCTAGATATGAATTCTTGGAATTCTGTTAAAGAAACAGGCCCTTAATAGCTTCAACAGTTCGGATCATCATGATAGTGGCCCCATGGTGAGTTACACACATCCCCCTCACATGAAGAATGGGCGAAAAATGGAAAAAATAAATTCACATAGCTGACCTCACCATAACTGGGAAGAGACTTTGATGATGATTGAGTTTGGGAGTGACAAGGCTTTGATGATGATTGAAGGGTGTAATTTTCATGGTTCTAACATATTTAATATGAAGCAGGGAGTGTTGATCTTTGTTAGATTTTGTTGTAATGGCCTTTTTCATATTAATGTGTTGAGTTTAGTCCAACTCAGCTCTAAGGACATTTTGTTCTTTTACGACAAGGCTTGATTTGTCTTGGGTGGTTGGTTAAGGTACTCATCAATTGATAGTACATCAGTAACGGATACCATTTGTAACTATAGGAAAAATGATGTGCAATGTAATAATTAAAAAGAAAAAAAAAACAGGATTTTAATTGTACAGGTCTATCTAACACTTGAGCTTTGCCTCATAGGTGTTGATTTCTAAAAAGTTATTACATAATATTTAGTACAACAAATGAGGGTGTAAAATGACAATTTAATGTGTGATACCCTATGCGTGTAGGATATGAAACAAAACCTTGCTTACCCAACAATGTAAAGGGAAGGAAGTTTATTGGGTTAAGAAAAAAGGTGAATGTATGCAATATCCTACCAATGTAGAAATATCGCTTGCTAAAGAAGCAAAATTCTGATTTTATGCACTATCCTTTATTGTACGAATAATTTTATAAAAACTTTTAAAATATAATTAAAAGGCAAAGGTCAAGCCTTAGAGCACGTTTACTGCCAAAAACCTTTAAAAATTTGTGTGTGCATGGGAGAGAGAGAGAGAGTCCACGCATTTTATTTTCTTCGGATGATGTATGGAGGAAATTGGGTATAGGGGATTTAAAAACACACACTGTTATCTCTAATCAGACGAGCTACAACACGAAAACGGTTGATGAGGTTGTTTCTAGTATTAATAGAAAAGAAAGGTATTCTTATTGTGACAATGAGGGTGTGAAAACAAGGTCCCAATCAATTGGTTAAGAGATGGCAATACAAAGTGGGTCCCAGCACTATGAGAAGTCAAGTTCAGTGGTCTCAATCCAAATCATTAATAATCACGCGGTTGCATAATGCTCTTTCATTGACAATGGAATTCCTTCACATACATGCTTTTCAACGCTCACTTCCAATGCTATCTATTTATCTTGGCTAAATGGATAATGGATTATGCCATCTAACCATTTATATATGGACAGAATAATTTCACAGTTTATCACCCCTACACTGATGGACTCTGAGGTCTAACTTGTGAGATTTCACTGACTTCGCCCTGATTGGTTGCTGTATTTCTAAGAATTCCATTGGAGTGATGTGTAAGAATTCCAAATGCCATCCCCCAACTAGCTTCGCAAATCTTCACTCACTCCCGAGCATTTCGAAACTTGAATAGATGGGCATTTGGACGATTTTATAAGGCAAGAAATGCAAATCCAAAAGGCTAGATTTTTGCAAATTCAGAAATGTTAATCCTCATGAGATAATGCAATATATTGTGCAATGCCAAAGCCTTGTGAAATTTAGCTTTCCATCCAAGATGACATTATACATTTCATGGAGTAGCTGTGTTTCTAGTGTTGTGCAAGTTACATGTGGTAATGAGCGAGCCGCAAACGGCCAATTGCATATGATGAACAAAAAAAGCAATTGGGAGTTCTTTTCATAACATATGTTAAGAGGTTTGTTTCTTGAAAGATGACATATTTAAGAAGTTAGAGATAAACAGATCCTATAACCCAATGCTCAAAGGTTTTATACCAATGAATGTTACCCATTCTATGAAATGTACTTTGGCTCCCTTGTCACCAACTTTATATTAATTTTTCATCTCATGGTAAGTAGCATCGGCACAGTGTAATGTGCTCACTATTGTGGCTTAGAGGTCCCATGTACATGCACTTAGTACTGTGCATTAATGCCGTTGTCACAAGGGTAATGGCTGATCCAACCAGTAAAATCCAAGGAGATGCGGTCTCCGGCAGTCCTACGTACCCAGGAGAGAATTTTCCTTTCCTAAAAGGTCCTTATGTAATTCATCACATATTTACATTAGTAAATACATGATATGTTGGTGGGGCCCAACTACACCTTTGGCAGTAATTATTAGTTATTAACTAATCTTTGTTTAGACTATAAATCACAGTTATGAATGTGATATTTTCTAAGTGTAATACTATACTACCCATCACTCTTTTCTATTTTTCATTTTTGGGTCTAATGACTTTCACAAACTTGCATGTATGTATGTCCTCTTACATCCAGATGGCAGAATCAATAATATTATCAAGTAAACTGAGAAAACATAACACAACTTATAACAGGTTGACTAGTAATAATAAGCTACAAATGACCACGTGTGCACTTTGCACATGCAGCACACCTAATCACAGGCCCACTTGATGATCCATTCGAGGGAGTCCAAACACCTTTAACGGTATCATCAAATGTGGGAAAAAATAGAGATTGTGGAAAGCATTTTCTCAACTTTCATATTGAGTTCTGTTGTTTGATTTATCATTTGTTCTTATTTTCCATGTTTGGTTTCAGATTCTTTGAACGAGATTTTCTTGCCAAGGTCTTCAAGCGATTCTTGTGGTGGAAAATCTTTCGATGAGTGTGCTTGAGAAATTCCATAAAAAGGGAAAGAGGCCTGCATCTGAAAGGAGAGAGAATTTGTCCGTTTGTGTAAATAGGCAGAAGTTATAGACTATATCGTAATGATATATATTGCTAGTCTTGTGTAAAGATTGCCCTTTCAAATTTCATTCAGTAGCTTATTGTCTTGTGTAAAGTTTACTAGCTACAGCTTTGATATTTATAGAGGGGTGGTGGTGATTTTGTCATATTATTTACAGAGTATGATAGAATAATCGATATCGACCATCATTACTTAGCTATTTGGTTGATATCGACCAATTTATCAGTCAAATTGTTTCTAATCTGCAACTATCATATTTGTCAAACATGACAGAATGGTCAATGTTGATTATATCGCAAAATGACAAAAAAATGTTAGAAAATCAACTTGAGGGCCTCTGTCTTCAAAGAGATTATTATTATTATTATTATTATTTTGAGTTGGTCCAATGGCCAAGAGAGGGAAGTTTCAAACTACTATGTCAAGGATCGGTTCTGGAAAGTAGCGCTCTTAAAATGCCACACGATCCGTTAACACGACACGAACCTATACAATATTAATGGATTCGAGTGGGAAATTAATGGGTTTTGGTCGTTAACGGGTCAGACCCGTTAACATATTAAATTAACGGGTCATGTACAAATTAAATCAGTAATTCGTTAACAACCCACTTAACCGGTTAAAATTTTTTTAGTCCTTAAGTGTAGCTAGAATTAATTTATATTCATAATGAGGAAATTGAAATTTATTATTTTATAGTGGGGTTTTAGGTGGAATCCACTGAAGATCTTCACTTACAGTTTCGTATGGCTTATATATTTTTGTATAGAACTTTTTTTTAAAATCTCAAAATGACTTAATTACTTAACGGGTTAACGGGTTGGGTTGTGTAACTTATTAAATCAACAGGTCGTGTTCAGGTTTGATTTTTCAACCTATTAAATTAATGAATCATATATGGGTTGATGTGATTTTAATAAGAATTCGTTAATTCATAATCCGAATTTGTTAATACGACACGATTTATAGCTCTACTGGCAAGGGCTATTACTGGAGACCACCTATTGAATTTTTTCCCCTAAGTTATAAAAAAATAAAATTCTTCAATTACACTCCCTCGTCTTTTTATAATGAGCCTCACAAAACATCCATTTATTTTTTTTATATCCAAATGGCAAAAGAAACCACATGGACACAACTCATGACAAGTTGACTACTAAATAATAAAGAAATAAAAGATGAGATGATATTTTTAGACTCCTATGCTATGTGTATGTATTCACATTTCTCCCTTCTATTCTCCGCATAAGTACAAATCTTATTCGTCAGCAATTAAAGATACACCCACAACTGGCCTCTGACTAGAGATAAAAGCGTCTCAAGTAGGGTTCTAATTACCACCTTCAAAGAAACAGAGAAATTGGGAGTTGGTGAGAGCTACCAGGCATCTTTTACATTCATTTCAGAGAGTGGAGAGAAGAAAATCAATGCATTAGAAATCAAGTTTTGAAGATGATGTTATCTTTTCTTCTTGTTTTTCATTGCATGAACAGAGAGAATGAGAGAAGAAGATAGAAACAGAGGAGAGAATCTGAAAAGGGTTGGTTTTTTATCATCAAAGAGCTTAGGATGGTGGTTTAAGAAGTTTTGATCTGAAGAAGCCCTTTAAAGACCTTTTTCTTCCTTCTACTGAGGTGGGTTTTGTGAGATGGAGGCTGTTGAAGCTTATGCTGATCTTCAGAGAAGTGGTGTTCGAGTTCAAGCTCCTCTGGTAAGCTGATTTCTGACTGTTCATGCCCATTTATGAAACACCCAGATCTTGTTTTGTAGATATTTGAAGGTTATCGGGGATTAATACAGGAAAAATATGAAGAAAATCTCTGTAAGCTGATGAAATCACATTTGGGGTTTGATGATCTGTTGGAGTGCATGTAAAAAATCAGCACAATGGCTATCTTTGATGTTGATCCCTACTAACCCTAATCGGATGGGATTGTAAAGATGCCCAAAATCAAATGATCACACCAAAGTTTACTATATAGTTTCTGAGATTTTGAAATAAACCGGAGTATGTAACATACCAATTGAGAATGGAACGTCTCCTGTCTCTTACTCTAGCCTAGGAGAAGATGAGAAGAAACAAAGTAACCCTTTTTGTTGGTTTGAACTATCTTCCTTGGCTTTAAGAAGGCAATTGGTTACCAGACTCTAGGGAGATGCTTAGACAGTGGAATGCGTCTAAATAACAAATTGACTTGTAGAAGATTCATCTCCTATTGTTTCTTTGCTCTGATAATTTATTTAGGACTTAAGAACCCTGTTAGGATCCTTGGAACTCAGAGTCCCTGGACTCACTTTACCAGGAAATCTAACTACTTGTAACCTTGTTTACCAGTAATAAGTTATTGCAAAGAACAAATCAACTTTGACCAGCAGCTATCTCAGGTTATCCAAATGCATGAACCTTCTTCATTTGTGCTAAACTGAGTCACCTGCACTTGGTCTATGAGGTCCCAAGTGGCCAGGGTGCATCTCTGGATACGTCACAAATGGTTTTTTGGAATATCTTGGCAGGCAGAATGGTTCTTTGTTTCTCTATGCATTTTGCATGGTTTATAAAAATTGAAATACATTGGTTTTGATTGTATTTTGGGACCTAAAGTAGTAGCATTCTTGCTTAGGATTGTATCACACATCCAAACCTTTCTTGTCTGTGAACGGAGGGAATTTCTTTAACTCAGCACTCTCTAGGGTATTACGGTTTTTTGAGAACTTAGTGATGGTCTAATGTCACATGGAAGGGACTAGCTTTTAGCATAAGCTAGCACAGTAATGGTTGCCTTTTATTTTCCATTTACTGTGTAATGTCTAATTTTGTTGATGCTTGTAATTTAGAATTGTTTTTAGTTTATCTAGGTTTTCTCCATTTGATGGGGTCCTTCTTTGTTTAGTACTATTAGTGAGGTATCCAAGTTAATCCTTGGAGTGATACATTGATGCTACGTTTAGTGTGCTTATGAGTTATATATATGTAGCCAATGGTTAATTCCTTCTACAGTATAACCTAGCATTGGACCCAATATAAGAACACTTATTGCCTTTCTGAGAAATGAAGGGCTTGAAGAGGGTAGCACCACCAATAGGATCAGTGCAGGTGGGCAAGTGGGAGACTTATTAGTGGGGTTTTGTGCCATTGTCGAGTGCCACTTTGTTAACAAAATTGTTCCATAAGAAGGCACGTAGACGTAAAATATTATGTGGAGCTGAATCTTGGGTAATAGAGTAACAGCAAGAAGACAATGGAATGGACATGTGGCTGAGATGTGTGCGTCAAACGTTGTGTAGTGATAAGAAAGCAAGGGTTAGGGTTTGGAAGAGAAAATGGACTTGTTACAACCGATTGTTAGTAACAGGGTATGGAAGAGAACAAGAAGAGGACTGAGAGAGAGAGAGAGAGAGAGAGAGAGAGAGAGAGAGAGAGGGAGGAAGAGAAAATGGACTTGTTACAACCGATTGTTAGTAACAGGGTATGGAAGAGAACAAGAAGAGGAGTGAGAGAGAGAGAGAGAGAGAGAGAGAGAGAGAGAGAGAGGATGCCACAGTGAAGAGCAAAATTGTTTTGGTTTTTTGTGCAGCCCACTGCCCCGTTGCTTGGTGTGATACATTTTCCTTGAAGAAAAGGAAAAAAAAATGAACTGATTTTTCTTGAAAGAGAGGATTTTGATTTCCTATGGGCAGGGGCGGAACCAGGATAAGTTTTATTTAATCTATAGGGGAAATAGGAATACATGATCTCTCTCTCTCTCTCTCTCTCTCTCTCTCTCTCTCTTGTGGAAACAGAAGTCCATGGATGCAGGGTCCTTTCAGTTCACAGACAAATCCAAAAGGAAGAAAATTCACCTTTTTCTGATTTCTTATCTTTCTTTTTTGGCCCTCCCCCCTCCCCTCCTCTCTCTCTCTCTCTCTCTCTCTCTCTCTCTCTCTCTCTCCAGATCTCTTCTTTAAAAAACTTGAGCATCAAAAGAAAAAAGGGAATATTTAAAATAGAAAAGTCTTTCATGGACTTCTAAGGCACCTGAGCATGCCTAGGCGCAGTAGGTGCAAGCCCAAAAATGGGGCCTCACCTGATCCCCCAAGTAAGGTGCATAGCCATTTTTGTGAGTCTAGGCACGTCTTTGACTACGCTGGTGGAAAAAATGAATTTTCTTGTGTATCTTCATTGAATTTCTTGGTAGAAAAAATGAGCTAGAAGCCTAGAAAGTTCATTACAATTTACAACAACACTTGTTTTATCTTAGACTGCTGGTGGTCTATCAGCTGTATGTTAACATGGAACATAATGCAGGTGGATTCTGTAACATGCTATTGTAGAGTGGATTCAAGCTTAAAAACTGTTTCAGGGGCAAGAAAATTTGTTCCGGGGTCAAAACTTTGTATGCAGCCCGATATCAAGCCTCATGCACACAAGTCTAAGAACTCACGCAAGGAGAGGAACAGAACCCATGCTCCACTTTTGCCTGGCCTGCCTGATGATCTTGCAATTGCTTGTCTGATTCGCGTCCCGCGTGTTGAGCATAGAAAGCTTCGGTTAGTCTGCAAGAGATGGCATCATCTTCTTGCAGGGAACTACTTTTACTCACTTAGAAAGAACATGGGTATGGCAGAAGAGTGGGTTTATGTCATCAAAAGAGACCGTGACGGTAAGATCTCTTTTCATGCCTTTGATCCCATCTATCAGCTATGGCAGCCGCTTCCTCCTGTTCCTGGAGAGTATTCTGAAGCGCTCGGATTTGGTTGTGCTGTACTTAGTGGTTGTCACCTTTACTTATTTGGAGGAAGAGATCCACTCAGACGATCGATGAGGCGCGTCATCTTCTATAGTGCTCGGACAAACAGATGGCACCGTGCTCCAGATATGCTGCGTAAGCGACATTTCTTTGGTTCTTGTGTCATAAACAACTGCTTGTATGTGGCTGGTGGAGAGTGTGAAGGGATCCAAAGAACATTGCGGTCGGCTGAGGTTTATGATCCCAACAAGAACAAATGGACCTGTATCGCTGAAATGAGCTCTCCTATGGTTCCCTTTATCGGCGTTGTTTATGATGGAAAATGGTTTCTCAAAGGGCTTGGTTCTCACCGTCAGGTCATGAGCGAAGCCTATCTTCCTGCAACCAACAACTGGGCCCCGGTCAATGATGGGATGGTTGCTGGCTGGCGCAACCCGAGTATTTCATTCAATGGGAAGCTCTATGCATCGGACTGCTGGGATGGATGCAAGCTCAGAGTCTATGATGAAGTAACGGATTCGTGGAACAAGTCCCTTGACAGCAAGCTCCACCTGGGTAGCTCACGGGCTTGGGAAGCTGCAGCACTTGTTTCTATCAATGGGAAGCTTTGCATAATTCGTAACAACATGAGCATTTGTATGGTTGATGTTTCTAGCCCTGATAAACATGCAGAAAGCAATGCTACACTGTGGGAGAATATATCTGGCAGAGGTCATCTTATGACATTTGTCACAAATTTGTGGTCAAGCATTGCAGGACGAAATGGTGTGAAAAGTCACATTGTTCACTGTCAAGTTCTTCAGGCCTGAGGACGGGCGACTTCTGAAGAGCCCACAGTCCCCATGCACCTTTGCCCTTCCAGATGAATTTGGTGGCAAGAACCATACAGTTTCTGAGGCATGAATCTTTTGGACAGTGGCGCTGGACAACATAAAATTGCCATTTTGAGATGATATCCACATCTTCTTCACTGTTTATTTTAACTATACTGGAGCAATCTCATTGCAAAGTTGTCCATTTATTCATCACTGCCAGAACTGAACTCGATAAGTCTCCTGAAATTTTGATGAAATGCCTTCTCATTTATGCAGACTCTTGAAACAAAGCAGGGTCATTCTGCAATGGTGATTGACTTGTCTATGGTGTTGTACCTGGGTTTCTGGGTCAGGTTACATGCAAAGAAATTGGGAATCCCTTTAAGCAATTGAAAAGCAACAGAATTAGAAGCTTACACTGGTCTGCAACACAACAGGGGCTTCACTTCTTCCAGTTCTACCACTTTCTATTCTGTCAGGTAATCTATGTGATGATACTAGGATGTACACTTGTTGAATGTTTTGCAAACATAGCTTGATTCCCTTAAGAAAACCACAACGTGGATTATATTTGTTTTAATAGCAATATGGCACTCATGGAATGTGGAATCCTTAACTGTCAGTCATTAGAGGGCTTAATGCAGCTAGACCTATGGAAGATCTGAGGCACCCACAGGGTGGAAGCTGTGCAGCCTATCATATGTTCTTGCCCAAAGATTAGGATACTCATCAAGTGGGCACAATGTATGAAACCAATGATGGATGAAAAGAATTTAGCTTGTGGTCGCTCTCAATGTTCATTCGGGACTACCTGCATGTCTGGAATGGTGCGGAATTTGGAGTAAGGTGATCTATGTTGTGGGTACCAACTGATGTATGTCTTGGATCTATCTTGTGCCACATTCCTCGTGTAGTGGTGGGGATAGATGTAATATTAGTGGAGTACTTAGCAACACCCAATTATTTAGTAGTTCACAAAATAATGGCCGGCCTTAGCCTACAGAATTTGGTGAAAATGTATCATGGGTTCATGATTTTAAATGATTGGCTTCTTGATGTGTCCATCAGTCCATCTTAATGAATAAAATCATATTTTGATCATGCTTTCATTTTATTACATGAACCATTGCATAATAACAAGGCCATTATCATCATTGTGGAAGCTTTATCCCATCTAGCTGTGGTTGACTTTGTAAATTCTACTTTTCCGCTCGAGGTTGCTTACATTTAGAACTGGCATTCGCTTCATGCTTCTATATAAATATGGCGACGAAAATGTTGTAATGACATGAATTCTCACTTTGTTCCACAACTATGGATGGTCTTTTCAGAAGCTACTATGGAAAGCTGCAGTCCTCTCACTGCAATTTTTGTAGGATGGCGGAACATGGGTGTCAGCGAAAACAAAAACAAAAACACCTACGTATGAATGACTAAACGGAGAAATTAGTAACAAAAACAAATTATGTCAGTGGTCTTCCTGGAAACATAGGATCAGAACTGAATCTCATTTGAACTGTCTTCATCTTGTTTACTCCACTATTAGCATTGGTACTTCCCTTACTGGTGATGGCACCTACACAAAGTTATAGACCCAGGAAGTTTAGCTTCACCCCCTTTCAAGTGATCAGCAACAGGATGTTAGAGATAAAACATCCATATTACATGAAATGTAATGGTAATTTAGTATTTATTTTCCTGATGATTCAAACATGAAGTCGCTAGTGACCAACTGCTTCCACAACTGCTCGCAAAATGCAACAGGCAGGCAGTAACAAGTAACAACTGAGGCTCATCATCATAGGCAAATATATATGCTACTGCTTGCAAAATAGCTTGAATATGAGCTGACAAAAATAGGTTAAAGTTCTATTAACATGAGGTTCTAGTCTTTAAAATGAAACTTTTGGAAAGGAGCTGTTGTCTCTGTTTAAACATTCAACACTTTTGGTATATAGAATAAGAAACTAACATGGGAGAAGCTAGCCAGTCAATAGTGGGGATTGTACAACAAACTCCATTCTCTATTACAAAGTTCAATCTGATCTTTCTGCATATATGAGCAAATTCCATGTCATCCCATTACCCTGTTGACGTTTCCCTTGGTACTTAAAACTCATTATAACTTTTGCCAAGCCATTCACAATGCAGACTTAAAACTCATTATAACTTTTGCCAAGCCATTCACAATGCAGATGTTAAGTGGTAAGCAAACCCAACCACCCCCCCCCCCCCCCGGCGAACCCACGATGTATGGGTTGCTTACAGGGCATGTCAATGTATGCGTTGCTTACAGGACAGGTCGATGAGTCGAGTTAGGCTCAAAATGCTCGCATAGTGTGCCTAATCTATCTAAATGTATCAGCTTCGGGTTGCTCCACATATCTAAACCCATTTAAACAATTTGGTGGTTTAATATTTTGGTGCTTCGAATAATCTATTTATATAGAAGGAGCCAAGTTTGTGTTGGACATTCTTGTTGACCTACACCTTAACTCAAATATGGATTGAGTTTGGTCTAAGATTTTATAGGTTGGGTTAGGTTAAATAGGTTGACTCATATTAAATCCAGGTTATACAGATTGAATCAAGTTGTATTGTATCTGGCAGGGATTGAAGTTACTTCACCCATTTTGAGAACATATTAGTATGTTTACTGCTGGGCTTGCCTTGATTCAAAGGTCCAATTGATGTCACTAGCTATATTCAAAGGTTCTAGCCAAATATTCCTCGAAGTGTGTGTGTGTGTGTCTGTGTGTGTGCGCCTTTTTTTGTTTTTTTGGTTAAAACTCAAAATATATTATGTTAGGAGCTCACTTAATGCTAAGCTAATATTGCCATGCTTTTGCCTAATTTATTTTGGCAGAGGTTGCATACCTTATTTAAATCATATGGTCCAGAGGCTTACCTTGATTACATTATTTTGATCACGAAGTATTAGTAAATGAGCCCATGGTGTGAAGGAAAGTGTGTAAAAGACCACATTTTGATTACATCATATTGACGACGAAGTATCAGTAAGTGAGCTGACGGGGAGTTCCACACATCCCACTCATGGGAAGTCTGTAAAAGACCACTGAAGGATGCTGACTTGTGAGTGGGGCATGCTGTAATTACATTTGTGCGTGGGGGCCGCCATGATTCTATTATTAAATAAGTGAATACAACATATTTAATAGAGGCCCACCACTGTGAAGCATTTCTCGTTTGATAATTTTACTTATAAAGTCAAGTAAAGTTAAGTCAATTTAAACATCCCATCAAAAGCACCTTTTATCAAAATTCCCTCCATCTTTTTCCAAAAAAAGTCAAAAAGCAACTACCTTCACACACTAAAAGACAAAAATACTCCACTTTTCCATACAAAAAGTCAATAAAATTTCATAACAAACAACTAAAAACAAAATACCATCATAACCCACTTATATTTTATTCTCTCTTTAAAATCAACTTTACTTCACTTGACTCAATTAGTAGAGTTACCAAACGGGAACCATCATGGCGTGGGTTTCACCCATTTAATAATTTGATCAGTGGGTTTACATAATTAATAATCTTGACTAGGAGCCTGTGGAATAAGAAAAGTTGCTCCTCCATGCTAAATAATGATGAAATTGACGACTAGAATTGTTCATATGGTTGTCAACCTTGCATGTCGTCTGTACTAAAAAATCATTGGGTATGCCATTCTTCTCATTTTTTGGGCTTTTCTTCCCACTTGTGTTGGTTCTCTTCCACCCAAGCCCTTTAAGTAAATAATAATAATAATTATTATTATATGGTGACCTTTCCGTCAATGTTTTTGAGATTAATCCACACCTATCGTAATGATGTAATCATGGTGAATCCCGAATCATATCCATCTAACAACCCATTTATGATGGTTAAAAAAACAAATAATTCTTGTGGCAGCCCCTTCCAAGATGGAGTCTAGTTGGGCTGTACTTCATTTATTGGTTTTGGGGCCACCTAGATTAAATCATATTGATGAGTGGATCCACCTTGAAATTGAATGCACTATCGTTGTCTGCAGACCTTACCATGATGTATGGACATCATTTCATTGAGGTGGACCACACGTGAAAGGATACAGCGAGACTTTACTTTCTCTCTTGACAGTTGCCTGTCTTTAGAAGCTTCCTAAATGTAGATAATTTATGGTCTCCTCCTCTATCTAAGTCAGAGCAACAAAGCTAATATAATAAATCCAACCATCTGGTAGATAACCTATAATGACAACCTACAGTCTAATATACACTCTAATCCTAGGCTGAACATTAATTCATCCTCATCATAATAAGTGATCACATCATTTCAACAAATTGCGCCCACCAATCATTTTATAGGTGGGTCCACTTAGATCATATCATCCGATGGGGCCACCATCCAACACGTCCATCTTGATTGCATCATTGACAAGTCGTGTGATTCAGTACTTTTTGTCAGCTTGTGGAGAGGAAATAAAATCATTTGATAAAGATGCAAGCGTCAACTAATAAACTTGAGCCACTTCTTGGATAATTAAGAGGGAGTGCATCGTCATCATCAATGTGAATGTAACTGCTATCACCCAAATTTACATGCACCAAAATCATTTTCATACCTTTACATTTGTACTAAAATACACAAGAAATCTTTTTTTACCCCACCCCCACTCCTATGGTGAGGCCATGAGTGTAGTAGACATCAGGTGAGGTGATGGAACCTTTGCCCGGGTGAGGGAAGTAGACCGCCTTAGGTGGGGTGACAAAGCTCTCTGATGAGGGAAGATTTGAAGCTTTGACAGTCAAGTGAGAACTACCTCCTTTATAAAATACATAAGAATTGAATTCATAAAAATTTATTGTGACATGAACTAAAAAAAATGGATTATTAAAGAGTTAAGGAGTGAGTGATAGAAGTGGAAATGTCGATATGACCTTCAATTTCCTATGTATTAAGGTACATGTGATGGCTGGGTATTCACTTTCAATTTTATTTTGATTTTATTTTCCTTAAAGACAATTATTTGATACTCATTTATAGAAATTCACCTTTTGATTTTCACTTCTAACTATTTATACTATGAATTCTATGTATTCTAAGTTCTAATGCAACATGTCCATAGCCTAGAGCTTTTTGAGGGAGACCATAGCAGTTTGGAAATTATTATCAAGAATAATACATGTTTGAGACAATAAAAAAAGCATAATACATGTTTTTTGTGAGAGAAAAAGCAAAATTGCTACAAAAAAATTATAGGGGCCCGCAGCAAAAAGATTCTGAGAAGTTTTCTCAAACTGCTTGCGGACACATTCATCAAATCTACTCCTACTTATTAATAGTTCGACACTATATAAATGGCTACTATTATGCCTTTTGCCACTCTCTTATCCCCCCTGTTTATTGGGCTTTTTAGGTGAAATTCCAACAAATTTTAGTACCCAATGATTCAAGCTCGACCACTTGTGATTTTAAGAACTGAGTCAAATCATCAGTTGGGCCCAATTGATTTACAACTCTCTCTCTCTTCTCATTTGTTTATGCAAGGAGAGGATTCCGTGTTTTGTGAATCTTCATTTCCGCAAAAGAGAGGAATCCCTCTTCCTACCTCTCTTATAAGAAATAAATTTCCTCTATATTGGGACAAATTACCTCTCCAATGCATGCCATAAGTGCAAGATAGATCTGATCCAATCATCCGGGGGGCCATATTTTGCATGTTATCATCATCATCATCATCATCATCAAGCTTTATAATTACATCCAAGTATAGCACTGTGAGTTACTACTCTCATCTATATGGTTATTTCTTCTATCATTTCCTTTGAGATATGCAGCTTTGAGCTCATAGATTGGTTATGGATTATGGACTGAACCTTTGAATGAATTGGTGTCATAGGTCCAAGTATCAACATCGCACCTCATATTAATTGAGAGAAGAAGAGATAGGTATCAGCTGTTTTTGTGTGATTTAAACTTAATTAATAAAAATATAATAGTGCATCGCAACGGCTTGTGTCAATTTGGATTGGGTTATCCGTGATCATATACATATTGGTAGCAATTGACTGCATCGGGGCATATCAATCTTTTAGGGTTTGTTTGTTTGCATGAAATAGATAAAAATTTATAGTCAAATGAGCTCTACTAAAGGATTATTAATGAGGACAGAGGTGAATGATATAATGCAACGATGAAGATGCAACTTTCACTTTACTCAGGGTTTGAATTAATGTGGTGGTGGCTGGGTATTCATTTCCTATCTCCCAAGTTGATTCATTTTCCATAATAGGAGAGAAAAATTTGATGGTAACTTTTTAAATTTATATTTACCTTTTTATTTTTAATTATATTTAGAAATAAAAGTCTTACAATTTATATGTACGCAATTACTGAAACAAACAAAGTAAACAGGCACTTTGTGATATCAAATTATTTTGTAATCAAATAATATCTATCAAATTATTCATGTGTAGATTCTTATTATCATCAGTATCAAAGCATTGTTTCAAATACTTTCATTCTCATTATCACCATCATCAAATCTTTGCTCCAATTATGTTGGAGTCCTCTAAAATTTATGATGGAGTTATAACATAAGTTTTACGCTGATTGTGCCAGCTATTGACCCAATTCTCCTCTTTTCTTGGACTTGGGACGATAGTAATATAGCACTGATATTTGTAACCAGGTTAGCCATGCATGAAAAAGAAAACCAAGCTTCCTATCTTTCTTAGTCTCAAAAAAAAAAAATAATAATAATAAAATAAAAATAAAAAGCTCAATCAAATCAGCATCAGGCTCACCAACATTAATTAACCTGAGCCTTGACAGGTAGGTACACGTGTCCAAAAAGCATGGACTGTTGAAAGATAAGAGTCCAATGGTCACATTCAAGACGCCCATTAAGATCAAGAAGCCGATGAAGAGAGAGAGAGAGAGAGAGAGCTTGCTTAATTATTGCCAACACAAGTTCTGAAACTTAACAGAACTCTAAATAGTGGACCATAGTAGACCACATCTATCTCCCACGATAATCATGAGTGATATCAAAAACTATATTCAAATTGTAAGTGGTGGACCACGTTAGACCACATCTAACCAGCTATGATCACCATGAATGATAACAAACACCACATCCAAATTCTAATAGGTGGACCACAGCAGTGAGCAGACCCTATCTAACCACCAATGTTAATCATGAGTGATACCAAACAACATGTCCAAACACCCACAATGATATCCCACATCACCCTTCTCTTCCCTCTTACATGATCACTTGCTCCACCACTCTTCACACCACTGGAACCACTCGAGCTGCTGGAGTTCCCTTTACCTGACCACAGACAGCATAAACAAAACTCTTAACCCCACTCTTTAAACCAAAAAAAAAAAAAAGAGAAGAGGAAGAAAAACCATAACCTCACAACCCCAATTCAAATTAAAAAAAAAAAAAAAAAAAAAAAAAAAAAAAAACCTTACCAGCATTAGTTGTAGTTGTGGTGCTGTTTTTCCCTTCAATACTACTTTCAAATTGCTTGAAAACTTGAGCCAGACTAGAATTAGGAGCCAAGTGAAGAAGATCTAAACCAACACCAACATAAATCAAAATACAAAACCTCATCATCATCAATCTATGTTGATGGTATTGGTAGGGATGAAAAATACATACCTATGCACTCAGAGACATTGATGGGGGCACCGCAAGAGGATGGGAGCTTGAGTGCTAGTGTGATATTGACCTTGAATCCTAAATTTGGTTCATCTCTATCCTTCAAAAGGACACACAGACACTTCCTGCTTTTGGCTACAACTTGCTTCAGACCACTGCAACAATCTGGGGTGGGCATCTTGGCCTCTCCCTGAGCGTAAGGTAGACATGTGGCAAGGGCCACTAGCTGAGCTCCACACTCATTCTTATCACTTGCAAAGTCTGATCCACCAAACCCTACCAAGCATAAGACCACCAAGATGGATGATAACTCTCTGTATGGAAACCATCTACCCATGGCTGGGATACTATTCCTACAACTATTACAAGAGAGATATAGAGATAGTGACGATTGTGGTTTGTTGCTTCCTTTTAAGATGTCGGAAGAGGGAAGTATGAGAAAAGGTGGCAAAAGTGTAAGGAACCCTGCAATAACTATGTTAGTTGGAGAGCAAGTGCTAAATCAACTGCAGGTGAGCCTATCGTACAAAATCAAAATGTGCTCTAACTTCCTCTATAGTTTTAGCCCTTGGATCAGTTAGATTACCATTGATTATTCTAGATGCTACAAATTTTTGGCATAGCTTTTAATTGCACATATCGTTTGTTGGATACCAAATCTCATCTCATCCACCAATAGGCTCGAAGAAAGTGTTTGAATTAACGTCACCATTAGCTTTGGGTCTTATGGATTTGATTGTGCAATAAATGTGGTTGTTGAGATGGTGCCACTCCTGGACAAGTGAAGCCACACATAGTTACGTGGGTCTTATGCAATTGATGGGTCAATTGAGGTAAAAGGATCGTGCCATTACATAATTTACTTGTAGACTTCTTTGAGTGCACAAATGCGAGTGGAGTGGTTGTAGACATGACCCAAAAAAAAAGTCTTGTGTTTGTGCTTCACCCGGACCGATTACCAAGAGAGACTATGTTCTCTTTCCTGCCATTTTGGATAAATGAACTAGGTACTCCACTGCGTTTCTAGGTATCTAGAATTTTGAAAAAAATGATTAGCATTAGATAGAGAGTTTTGCCATTTCCATAAAAATGGCACTCACTGGAGAATCCTTTAAAAAGGCCGGTTGTCCTTAACTAAAAATTTTGTGGAAAACTAAGGCCTCAATTTGAAAACTTTTAAAACCTGTGTCCTTTTTTGAAAAAAAAGGCCAGAATTTAAGGCTTTATTTGAAAATTTTCATTTTTCTTTTTTCATTCCCCGTCAAGTAAAAATTGTTCAGACTTCGAAAGGCACTGTACAAAAATAATTGCTCCAACACTCCCCTGCACCACCCTGGGATGGCAATGCAGACACATGTGCGGCCTGCAGCAAGCGAACAAAGGAAAGGGTGTCAAAAAATAAAGACGCTTTATTATTTTTCATTAGACAGAGTTGTTTATAAACCTTGTTAAACCTAACTTGAAGTTGAATTTTATTCAGAAGCAATACTTGTACCCACAGTACGGAAAAAGGGATGTAATCCATAAGTTTGTGTATGAATAAAAAAGACGCGTGCTGTTGCTGTCTACTGATAGCACGAGAAGAAGAAGAAAACTTTCAAAAGGTGTGCCCTCTTTGTTTGGGTTCCATACTTGGTTGCATCTACTCACAGGGTAAGAAATGACGAGGGGATTCTGTCGATCGATATTAGAGATTCAGGGGTCATTTGTTTACACCTATTTTCATTAGCATTTGTGCATGGCCATGTTATTTTGTTGTCATTTACACATCATATCTATAAATGAGGTGTGCAAATAGTATATAAATGAGGCTATTTTTATATATAAAAAGTTATGCACCTAAAAAGGAGCAAAAGTGTTAACACGCCTTTCTAGCTTGAAGAGCGCAAGAGCTCTAAAAATGCCATTCTACAATGCAAAATTTTATGTATGTAAATCTCATTTTCATATTATTGCAATATCCACAAACAATCCAAAATTTTATGTATGTAAATCTCATTTTCATATTATTGCAATATCCACAAACAATCCCCAATGCTCAATGGTTTTTTGAGTTAATATTTCATTGTGAGTAGATCCAACAGTGACTAATGATTGAATTATAGTCAATTCAGTATAAGTGTCAATTTATAAGGATAACATCAATTCATCTTGATGAAAGCCTTGTTTCAACTATATTGGGTTGAGCTACATGTTGAGTTATATGCATTTTGTTTCTCTACTGCGGTCTATTCTAAGCCAAATCCATAGATAGGTTGCAATTCTTTAGATCTATCCTTAATACTTCCATTTGTATCATCTTCAGTTCATCCCTCCTCCTTAGTGTGCCTTCAACCTGCATAAGATTGTTTTTCATAAAGGTACATTCTAAAAGGATTTAGATTGACCATAAATTGGTTTTTACAAGGAATATGAATGAAATTGGTTTCCATAGGCAAGTCCATTCTCTCACTCTCTCTCTCTCTCTCTCTAGCTTTTGTCCTTGAAGTAAATGAATGCTAATTATGGGAAATTCGAGAGTCTCTATGGTGGGGCCAACCAATTAATAAGCTAAATAGTTCAAAATAAATGCCTCCCTCATGAATGACTAATGGTGGACCTAGGATTTTTGTTTGAACGAGGTAGAAGACTGTCAATTGAAAATGTCAATCATCTTTATTTTGCTATTGGAGATTAAACCCATTTGGGTGGGGGGGGGGGGGGGGGGGGGGTTTAATTCTGATGGGCACATGGCTTGTCCGAACCACAGCCCCTCCTGGTCCTTTTCCAAGTCGAACGGGCCAATTGCCCTTCAAAACCGTACACCTGGATTCCCCCATAGATGACCTTAGTGAAATTTCATATTAATTGAACATCCATCTATTGTCAGATTGATCAAGTATAATGGCCTTAAAAGTTGATTGTATATAACATAAATACATGGATGTATTGTACAGCCTGTAGACATGTTCTATGAATGAATCCATGCAAGCATGTATGTGCTCATCAATTAAGCAGAACGAAAACCAAGTTATGTGTACACTACATACTAGGATTCCGACGAACCTTCCACAGTGTTCCATGGGTGGCGGCAACCTAGGAGGACCCACATCATAAATGCATGGCTCATGGATCAGACGTTCTGTAATAGGGCAACGTTGTCCTGCAAACTTCAAATAATCCCAACTTGGGGGACCGCAAATTTTATGAGTCCAGCTAATTCTATGAAAGTCTAGGCATCTTATTTGCACGGCTAATTAATAAAGCCAGGTCCCCATGTAAACTCATTTGTTTGGACGAAACTGATTACCCTCTCACAACTCTGGGACATGGGTTTGTCAGTAAAGCGCCATTTTGAGTCCTCCGCGTATAAAAAATAAAATAAAAGAGGCTAAAATTGGACAAAGTGAGCATCCATCAATAGCTATCAATAATCCATGCTTCAATTAAAATTGAATTGAGAGTGTTGGGAATTGAATGCCCAGCCACCACCATCAAAGCCCGGCCCTTAAATATGTTGGGGTTAGCTACATCAATTCTATTTCTCCATTTTGATATATCCAGAACTAGATCTATCATGAGTCAAATCGTCGGATAGGTTGCTCTTCTTTGGATTTATTTTTCCTACTTCCATTAACGTTCTTTCAGCCTACTCCTCCCCTTGGTGGGACATCAACTTGGATTGAATACTAATGCATGTGATAGGGGGATAAGCTATGGAATTTTACATGAATACTGATGCAACAGGTAGTTTGCGGCATGTGTCCATATTGCAATGTGGATATCCACCAGACTCCTTTGTCAGGAGGCCCACCGGAAATGGGAACAATAGAAGACAGACCAGGTTGGCCATACGAGTATACTGAACACGCACTGCTGGTTCTCAATGAAGTGGCCCAAGCACTGCATGCAGTGGCTAAAAATAGAATAGACTTAGATCTCACAAGAGTGGCAAAGAACCTCTTAGATCAGTATTATTTCCTTCCACATTACTCCCACCAGATGCATGACCCTAATCTATCACATATGCACGTGCTCAAAAGAAAAACCTGAATTAGTCACCATGCAAATATATACCGCATAGATCTTCTGACAAGGATGATCTAATTTTCATTTCGCAGGGATGATTCTGGAACCCCCGCAACGTCATTTAGATGACTACTGAATGCATTGGAGAGTCACTTGGAAGAATGATGTTGACCTTCAAATTTGGTAACTACAAAGTGCCTATTGCAGTCAATGTGTGGAATCAAAGCTTTACACTGAGAGCCGATGTAACACCTCAGACAACTGCTACTATCGGTTTAACCTGCTTGAACATGAAAACAGTTAGTCCCCATTGTGAACTGATAAAAGATGTAAACGAGATGAGAAGCAAAGGCAATTCATCTCTAATAACAGCAGCACGTCACAAGCAGCCTGCCAAAGAACCACCAAGTACTATAACAAAAATGATAAACTTTGATATATATCAAAGCTTAAGCTTAGGAGAGCCTTGCTATATATATATAGGGAAATATTCAAGTGCATCCATCCCTCACCATAGAGTGAGGGACACTTCCATAAATGGGAAATTTCAAGTATTCAAGTGCATTCATCTCTCACCATAGGGTGAAGGACACTTCCATAAATGGGAAATTTCAAGTACAAAAGTGAATTTTCAAGTACATAAGGTGAGGTACACTTCCTTGTCTTCATCTGCAAAAAGGAAAAGTGCCCTCACCCTATGGTGAGGGATAGATGCACATGAATGTCCCTCATATATATATATATATATAATATATATATATATATGGGCACAGCTCTCCTAAGCTTAAGCTTAGGATAAGGTAAGTTCAAGTGTGTGGTGAGGCCCACTTGAGGACCCACGTGGGGATGGGGATGGGAGGGATTTCATGGACGCCCTGAGATCATCCTCTCTGCAAAAAATCATCTCCAACCGTGATTTCTATCATCTTCATATGGGCCCAAAATTTTAATGGTCAATAGTCCATTCGGATCGATACATAGCTGATCCAATGGTCCAATAAATTCAGATCTAACTGAAAGTTGATGGACATGTGCAATTCAATGGGGTCGTGTATTTGGTCCATTTGCATGAACCAAGGGTGGGCCCCACGAGTGTGAGCTTAAGAAATTTTATCATAAGCTTGAGCTTAGGAGAGCCTTGCGCTCTCTCTCTCTCTCTCTATATATATATATATATATATATATATATAAAGTAAATGGGGCCAGCTCTCTTAAGCTGAAGCTTAGCTTATCCTAAGCTGAAACAGTGTCGGTCCCATAAATCAAGTCGATTATCGTTGTTTTTTGCATGATGATTGTATCCAAAATCAAGATAAATCCAATCAAAATTGGATTTTCCAAAAAACTGATATAATCAACTTTGATTTGTAGGATCAGTACCATTCCAGCTTAGGATAAGCTAAGCTTCAGCTTAGGAGAGCCCTGCTCTAAATATATATATTTATTGCACACACCCATCCGACTCGCGTAACACGAGGTCCACATGGCACCCCACCTGGGACTGGGACATGGGGGGATTAAAAGGTCTCCTTGGGCCCTTCAGCTCTAGAAAAATCAGCCCCATCCCTAAACCCTATCATCTCCATCCGGGTCCCGCAATTTTAACGGTCTACAGTCCATTCGGATGTGTAGGTAGTCGATCCAACGGTTTAGTTCATTTGGATGGGTGCAAAACCCAAAGGCGTGTGAAATGGAAGAGAGGGATAGGGAGGGAGCCACGGGGAGTGGGAGAGGGTGGGGAGCTTGGCGCACTGGATAATCATATAATTGCAAGACAACACTACATATTTTTCAAATCATATTCATTTAGACAGTGGCCAAAGCACAAATAGCCTGAAAATCTCAATATGACATTTCCATGATTTTCTGTTGAGACAAGTGACATAGAACAAGTAAATCAATGCACACCTGACATAAACATCTAAAGAAAACATTGGCTGCTCCACTAACTTCAACACCCTCAAATGGATTTCTTCATACATATATAAAACAACATGGAGATCTGCTAAAAAAAACAGTGAAGGAATTAGGAACAAACTATCTAATGTATAGGCATAGCCATGCGTATCAGTGACAACATCTATCTAAAAAATAAAACCTGTAAGTCTGAAAACAAAGACTTTTATGTCTAATGCAAACATTCGTTCCATTCACCAATGCTAGTGTGGTTCCCTCATGAAAAAAATAATGAAAGGTAAGACCCAGGTCTAAAAATTCTTCTTCTTGCCTGTATAGCTTGTCCTTTATTTATATATATATATATATATATGGGAGATGCTCCTAGGAGAGATATCTCTCACCTTATATGAGAGATAGGGGTGGGGGGCCTCCTATTTAAGTTATTGGCATTGGATATGGATGTGAGGGCCCCCACCTTATCTCTCGTAGTAATGTGAGAGATGCTCTCATAGGAGCATCTCCCTATATATATATATATATATAAACCCACACACAGTTTATCACCCGTTTTTGCCATGATCCAGTTCAACGATGAGTAGTTGCATACTAATTTACAGGGAAAGGATGAGATCTAGCAGTCGCACGGCCATGTTCACAACGTCCCTCTGCTGAAAGGTTCCACACCATGAAAATTACATGCAAGTATGTGGCACCCAACCATTTGTCAGTTCCTTTTAAAATCTCAGTTAACCCTAGACTAAAATAATTGTTGAAATTGGTTCCTTACTGCCTTACCCTACTATAGTGTCAACGCCTAGTCCTAGGCTTGCAGCGAAATTCTGCTAAAAGGGCTATGTGATCTGATGACCACTCTGGAGAAGGGAGGGCTGTGTCTTTACGTAAACTCTCCTCATCCAAGAGCTCCAATAGCGAATCCACCATCAAAGTATCCGCTGAAAGCAAAAAGATTTTCATCAAATCTCAAAACAACAAAATGAAAAATGAATCGCAAAATGACATGAAAGAACTAAAAGAATGTATTCCACGACATGAAAATTACCAGTGTAAAAAATGTAATCAACAGTGCCAATGAAATCTCTAGTGCAGTTTGTGAACAACGGTTCATTTGTTGTGGGATCCATTCTTCTTCTTTGTTGATCTGCATTGATTCCAACTCCAACCATTCGCGCAAAGGATGAATAAGCACTAATCTGTAACAAGTCTGTTATCACAACCTTTGCAAAACACACTGGACTTAAACGGAAAGCAAAAAAGAAAATAGCATTGTACCAAAGGAAGCTGATGAGTTAACTTGCTTGGAGGACGCAAGATTCCAAAAGGGTCAATTGCTAGGTCGGGATGCAATGGGTCCACCTTCCCCATCGCAAGAAGAGAATGAGCAGCGCTGCAATCAAGTACGATGCTTCTTTTGAGATGGTGAAGAACTGGAAGACACATTTATATAATTGATGTTCCACATTGGGAAGTGGGAACTAAAGAAATCAGAACAAAATAACAGACCTTCCAGGAACTGAATTAAAATCCCCACAGACCAACATTGGAATGTCTGCACTAACCGCTATTTTCTCCAATCCTTTAACAAGAGTATGCACCTGGTGATAGCATTCATGTTAATCTCCTAGAAACGCAAAACATGAAAACTTTAACAGCAGAAAATGCTAGGATGAGAACCTGCCAGAGCCTAACATCCTTGAGATCGTGTTGGATGTTTACATGTGTATTTGCCTGTAGTCCCATGCCATAAGAAAATAAACAGTTACAAGATGCCCGAAAGTAATGCGCATAAGCACATTCACATCTGTAAGTTGAGAAGTAAATGTTCACCCCCATTGGCTAAACAGCTTGGTATTCAGATCAATGCATGATTAACAGTCTAGAAACAAAGGGCACAAGTAATTTATGGGCACATATGGATGCACCACAAAGTAATGGTTTGATCAGCAGGGAATTCCAACCTCACATTTAAGTACGTGCAGAAGGTGGAAACATTTAGAAGAAAGCAAAACTATAACCAAGCAGACTTGTTTTTAAATACAAAAATAAAATAGACAACTATTGTGGACATCAAGATAATGAAAGGTTGGCTCTGTCAAGGACAACGAAATCATCAGAAAAATCTTGTTGGTTGTAACTGTCCTATAGGTGAATACTGAAACTTTATCTCCCAAGTCAAATTTCAAAAGTCTTTTATGTTTCTAAGAGATGCCAAGGCAATAGTCATTTTACAATATAATGCTGTCTGTCTTTTCACTTGTGGAACAAATTTAACCCAAGGCAAAAGTCATTTTACAATTTAGTGTTGTTTGTCTGTTCACTTGTGGAATGAATTTTGCAAATATCTTCTGGAAAACAGATGCATGCAGCGTATAAACTTAGAATTAAAAACATATTCTAACAACTTCGCCCAAAGTTCTTGCATGCCTTCTCTTGCTTTTATTTTTATTTTTATTTTTTTATCAGTAACAAAAAATCTCATTAAAAAAACAGAAAGGAATACAAGAGAGAAACATCCAACCAAAAGATTGGACAACAACGATATAAAAGCGTTAGACCAAAGGCAAAACAAAACTACAAAGAGAAAGCAACTTATAAAAAAAATCTATCCACCGCTTGCTTAGCCAAACTATTAGTCGAACGCCCAATATGAATGAATTCCCCTTGAATCAAATAAGTGAATAAGACAGCTATTTAATTTTATTTAAGAGAAACTTAACTCCAAAGAGGGATCGCAGAGGAAGAAATCCAAGAAATAGCATTTCTCCAATGAAGTTTATGTTGTAAAAGTTCTCGAGGCAAATTAATGTTCATCGGGAAGCAAGTGTTCTCACTCAGCTCACTATACTATAATATTATTTCATTAATAATAAATACCTGATCTTTCTATTCTACCACAATCATGGACAACCTTCGTCCTCAGGGAATTTCTTAGTGAAGGCGTTTTATTCTGGAGGGGCCATCTCACCCTTAGATCTGCTTGTGCTTTTGAGTGGTTGGGACTGACTCCTCCTTTTGTGGAGGCTTTTCGGCTTTTGCTCGTTGGTGATTTTGTAGAGAGTTTCTACTGCAGATTTCTTGAGGAGAAGTGCATTCGAAGAACATTTCTGATACTTCCGTGTATGGGAAAGAGGCAGCATCGGCAAATCACTTATTCATCCATTGTGAAGTTGCATCCTTCTTTTGGAGACATTTTATTTTCAAGTGTGGCATTCTTTGGTGTTTACCTCGATCTATTTTGGAGTTGGCAGATGCTTTGTGGAGTGGGCCTTTCTTCGGTTGTGGTCTTATTCTAAGCAGGATCACTCCTTTTGTGATGTTTGGAAGTTTGAAGGACAGGAAAAACTAGATTTTTAGGGGTGCATCGAAGTCCTTTGAGTAAGGAATCCTCTAATTTCAGCTTGGTGGATATATATATATTATTATTATTTTTAATTAAGGAGGGTCATCTGGAGGATGGCATTCCCAGCAGTCATTAGGATCATTTGGAAGGAAAGGAACTTGAGATGCTTTGAGGACTTCATCTCTTCGGCAGAGGTTCTTGCTTACAAATTTAAGATCACTGTAGCTTCAAGGGTGTCTATCCTCCCTCAATTCCAAGGGATTCCTTTTGATCTTCCTAAGGAATTGGAGGGAGGTGGTCCATCCTTTCATGGGCTAATTGTAGCTTTGTCTTGTGCTCTTTCCTCTCGGTGGGCTTTGTTTTCCCTTCTCTTTCCATTTTGGCTTTTCAGTATACCTCTCTTGTACTGTTAAGTCTTTTCATCTATTTGAGTTAACATTAAAAAAAATAAATAAATAAAAAGGACTTGTAGTTTGGCTAAAAATGTTAAATCAACGGTTCCTTGGAGATTGCCACCTCATGATGTGTTGAAGTTTAATGTGGATGGTGCAGTCAGAGATAAGCTCCCTACATTTATTGAAGGGGTTTTGCAAAATGATAAGAGGGGTGACCTGTATGTTTTTTTTTTTTTTTTTTTTTGAAGGACTAAGGGTCAAGGACTCAAACAAAGCAGAGGTCTTGGCTATTTTGGAGCTTTGAAATGTCCTTAGATTGGCCAACAGTTTTGGCAGACACTCTACCTAAATAGGGGTTGATAGATCTCCTAGGGAGGTGTTTCAATGTAGTTGTATTGTAGGGTATGAGTATCTTAGACCTGTTGTTTTTCTTGGTGATCTTGGCATTTTCTTCTAGTTTTAATGAAGTTATCCATTACCCAAAAAAAATAAAAAAAGAGGATTGAAATGTGTTATTAGCCTGATTTTCACGATGGGATTGAATAATCTTATCCAAAGAGAACCAGGCCAAAAAAAAAAGGTAACAAGAAATGGGGACAACTGAGAAGACACTTTTTTTTAATGTTAACTGTTAACATGAATCAAACCCCTGAGCATCTTCAACAGTGCTACATGCTAATGTTAAATGGGGAAGAGACCCTTAAAAGCATGTGAAAACGTCGTGACCGACTGAAACCGCGCTGGCCCAGAGCCCCAGATTATGCATGTCTCTTATGGCTGTTTCTCCATTCTATCCAGGCAATTTATAGACTGCAATTAACAAAACTAATATGGGCGAACTTGAATTCACTATATTTAGACTTTAGAAATTAAAAGTGACCCATAAGAAATCTTCGATGTTATTGAAAAAATCAAATATCCTGTGTCTAAGCTATAGCTAATTATAAGATCCAACTTCAAAATCCACAAACTTGGGCTACTCACAAATTAACTTCTACATATACAAAGAAAGTGTCTTACGATCTTTTAACTTTTTGTACACTATTCATATATGTAATATTCGAAAAGAAAGAACTAAGTAAGTGCAATCACAGACTAGATACATAGGCGTATGTCACTGACATCTTTGATGGCTGTACTGTGATAATGCAGTCATCTTCAGGTTTTGGAAATTTACTAGGAAATGGTTGCAATTATCAAAATGATCAATCAAACAAAAGTATGAGTCAAGACATAGATGATAGGCAGTAAGTAGTGAAAATCATAGGTATCCTTGGTTTCTCACCACACAAAGAAGTTGTCGTTTTCCAGGATTATCAGCCCCATGGTTGCTAAATTTTGCTTCCAAAACTGCAATTAGTGCAACATTATCCTGTAGAAATGAATAATATGGTAAAGAATGGTGGACAAGGGTATGGACTATGGACAATTGAAATAAGTTTGCAGAGGAGATATAAAGCTATTCAAAAGATAAAAACTGAATGCAATGCCCACTTGAAGCAATCGACTTAAAGCAGTTTTCTTCTGAACACTTGGAAGCACTGCATCTGTCAATGATTGTGCAGCCTTATTGAACTCCACCTGCATAAGAACAAATGACTCAGCATGTAAAGAATGCTAGAAAATCAGTTTCTTGCAGAAGAAATCCATACCTCATATTTTTTTACATGAGCAAATCTATCTCTTCGGAAAAAAGTGGCACAACCATCAACTGGGAAGGCATTTCCACTATAAACCTACAACCATGCAAACACCTTGAATACGAAACATTAAGAAAAAATCAGTGGCTACAAATCAGAGAAGCAACATATTAGTAAGCCAACCTCTGAAGTTTTTTTCTTGTAGAGCGCTTGATACCCATGTTTATCTAGTTCAGGGGCAAAGAACTCCTCAAAGTGGTCACTTTGTACCTGAGCAAAGAAACCATTAAATCATATTTAGTTCTGCCTATAAACCTTGGTGCACTTTATTCATTGAAAGTTTTTTTTATACTTACTGTGTTAGAGCTTAGATCTGGAAAAAGAACCAACATAATATTATAGTTTAAACTTTAAATAGCCGAACTGGAATCATATTACAAATCATTCAAGGGTTTGAATCTAATTGAGTCGTGAATCATATCATGAATTTTGCAGGATTTTTCTATTTCTTTTAAAAAATAGAAAAGTTCTTTAAAAAGAAAAAGAAAATTGTAGATATTCATAAATGTGTAAGATATGAGATTCAAAGAGGGAAAACACAGATAAAAAAAAAGTATAACACAAGACATCCAATATTTTGGTAGTATACCCGACTAAAAAAGGTAGGTAGTAGAGTTGTATTCTTTATATACAATAGAGAATCAGATGAGAATCATGGGAGGAATAACTATATATACACACACAATTTCATATGATGTAACCAGGTTTTCTATAGTTTTCCAAACCCAAAAAAGAATGACAGTCAGAGAGTGCATTTGTTTGCTTCAAGTTCAGAAAAGAAGGGAAAATAATATTTCTTACAATATAGTTTCAGTCATATGGAAAAATGAAAGAAAAAGTGAGAGAAGTGGAAAAAAATCTTCATATGGTCTTCATTGATAGAGCAAAAGCCTACAATTGCATACCTAAAGATTTGATTTGGTAGGTTTTAGATAAAATGAGTGTCTCACGAGGTTATATTAACATCATTATAGACATGTACGGAGAATCGGTAACTATTGTGACCGAAAATTACCTATGGAGAAATAGGTGAGTTTCCAATAACCATTGGTTTGTATCAAGGGCCATCTTTAAGCTTATCTTTTTGCACAAATTATGGACAAGTTAACTGCTCATATTCATGAGGCACCTTGGTCCATGTTGTTTGCAGATAATATAATGCCGAGAGATGGCGTGACTTAACTCACCTTGGTCCATGTTGTTTGCAAATATATAATGCCAAGAGATGGCGTGACTGTGAAACTTAAGAGATAGTGGAGGGCTTTATAATCTAAGGGTTTTTAAATAACTCGTACAAAACACAAAATATATAAATTGCAACTTAAGTGGATGTGCAAAGAGATATAACTCTCGTTAAAATTGAAGCTTAGAAGATACCAGAGAGAGACTCCTTCTGATACCTTGGCTCTTTATCTAGTAAGGATGGAGAGTAAAGAGGATGTCAAACATAGGATAATAGATGGATGGTTGAAGTGGAGACTTACTTCCAAAGTGCTTTGTGACCAACGACTACCAACAATATTGAAGGGAAAATTTTATAGGAGATCAGTTGGACCAGCTATGATCTATGAGGCAAAATGTTGGCCAATAAAGAACAATACACGAAAATAGTGAGTGTAGTAGATATGAGAATATTGAGATAGATGTGTGGTAAGCTAGGAAAGATAGACTCATAAATGAGCGCATTTAGAGCATTTAGGAGTAGCATCAATAGGTGATAAATTAAGGCTCATTTGACATGGCTTAAGCATATCCAATACATGCCACCAACAATGACAGTGAGGAAACTTTTTCTATGCAAGTTGCCCTCAAGGAAAAGGGATAAAGCTGAAGAGGACATGGATGCAAGTAGTCAGGATATCTTTGAAGAAGCACAATCTTTCTAAGGATTTTGCTGAAGATAGACTCGAATGGAGAAACAGAAAGCTGACCCAACATAGTTGGGACAAGGCTTTGATGATGCTGATAACATTATAGTTTAGGACATATGAATCCATACACATGGTTCAAAGAAAACAAAGGGAGAAACAATAGAGCGCACCCAAAAATGGGGGAGGGGATTAAACGTACCTTGCATTGCAGTTGAACGGATGGAGCTCTCACTCACTAGAATGGTGGACAGAGCTCACACTCACTAGAATGGAGGTTCCTTCCTTACAGAATTTCTAAGCTCTTTAATTTTAGTCTTAGTAGGAATTCTTAATGGTATCTTAACGTCTTTTAACAGAAATAGCATCATATGAGAAAAAAGACCTAACAAAACGGCCAAAAACGGTCACTGAATTGTACAATTTGTGTATGAATTGCACCATCTCTTCTGAAATGCAAATTGTATATGGGATTCAAATAATTTTATATACAATATGGTACAATCATACAATTTGTTACATGGATCCTCCAATTTTGAAAACCATGTAAATACCATTTAAGTGAGAAAAAAAGCATATAACAAAGGCATTTACAATTATATCTCTTAATGTAACCTCCAGATTAAACTTTCTGTTCATGAAGATTGTCTCATGGCTACCACTTGCAATGACCAAGAATTCTAGGTCAGCCGTTAATTTTGGGATAAAGATTTAAGAAAGAAGTTAAATCGTACAAAGGCAAGGTCTCAATTACATAATAATAAAACCAATAGGTATGATGATAAGGATCCATGCCACTGCTAACATTTAGAGGGGTCATCTGGTATTGTTTAAACACGAAACAAAATGTTGAAAATCATAATACATTATAAAAGTTATTTTACCTAATTTCAGTTGTCATTGAAACAAACGTTTTAGAAATTCTAGTGAAGAGGAAGCAGAGATGAGACGGGAGAAGACAGAGAGGGTAGGAGGAAGGAGAAGGAATGCAAAAGGTTTAAAACAATCCACCAACTAGCTCATCAGTTGTAATTATAAACTTTAAGAAAGACAGTAAAATGTACTGAGGAAAATTGTTTGAACACATTTTGAGAAAGAAGTTTAAGAAGAAAACAAACAGTGCATCAGGACTTGAAGGCCAGTAAGCTTCACTAGTTCTATGACTATGAATGTTTATAACTCAAAATAGAAAAAAAAAAAAATGAAAACTTCCCAAGTATCAAAGCTATTATCTGGAACTTTTTGTTTTTTGAAGCGCTGCCCTCATGGCAATGGGACTACCTATATGGATTACAATTCTGATCCCATTCCCCCGCCTCCATAACGGACACATGTCTTGCCATTTTGCCACACACCGAAAGACATTTGAAGTATATCCATTTGCACTTGCAGTCAACTACGGATATATGTTCAATAAATATGAAGAACTGGGATAATAGACTAATCCATTCTTTCCATGAGAAACTCAACAAATGGGAAACCATGATAGTTTACCTCCTGAAAACACAGAATGTCCGCATGATAGCCAACAATTTCTCGTAACAAATTTTGTCTGCGGTAGGGCCAAGAAAGAGCCCAAGATGGACAATAGCTGTATGATTCACTTGTAGCATATACATCGGCAAGGATGTTGTATGACAGTACAGTGAAGGTTCCTGAAGATGCAAGGCGTCCATCAGAATCCAAATGCCTTGTCAAATCAACTCCATTCACAGGAATCAAGCGACGGGGAATGGGGCATGGAGCTGGAATGACACGAGAGGTCATAAGTGTGTTAGAGGGCCCCAGTGGTGCTCTTGTCTCAGAATCTACTGCTACACACTCAAACTTTAGAACATGACCAATATCCTCAGCAGTTGGTGTATATATTTTACAGCGTCCAACTTCAAACCATGTTTCGCCCCCGCTCCTTTCCGCAGTAACAGCAGGATATAAAGGTGCAGAACCAATGTTCAAGCTTAGGCTCTGTCCTACATTTGATGTTGAGCCAGACAGTCCTGCATTGATTCCAGAACCAGAACTACTAAGACGTCCAAATAAGTCTTTTTCTTCCTCCTCAGTACCATTTTCATTTACAGCACTAGTTGCTCGTTCATGTAATGCACGATGGTGCTGCCATGCGTCTGAAAAGCACCTAGGAGAGCAGTGGTAACTTTTAGCAGCAGGTATTTTTGCCTTAACACAACCTACGCACTGAAGGGTTGCCTGTTCAGATGGATGTATACTGCAAACAGCAACTTTTCTATCACTCTGTATACGATACCTGTAAAACAAATAAAAGCATAGGATCCATGTAACATGCCTGAAACATATAGTTAAAATCAGTTCGGCATGAAGAATTCTTCAGAAGCAATATCCCAAATAAACTGGTAAAATCAAGAAAATGCAAAATAGCTTAGTACATGCATGGATATGGATATCAAAAAACAAATCCGACAACAAAGGGGATGGAACGTTTTGAGATTTGATAACCAACTTACGTACCTTCATCCCATTCACGAACAAGTCTATAAACAATAAGACCGTTGGGTCCTTCTCGATATTGATCTCCTCACCTTGAAAGAGAACACGAGTTAGAGTGTACCAATCTTAGGTAGCTCCATACTGTCGTCCTCTGCCACTTTAGCCTTATCCTATTTAAGTGCCACCAGCACGGTAATCATATTTTTACTTGGGTAATTCCTCACTATGTGTTACTACAAAAAAAAAAAAAAAAAAATCCTCACTGAGTGTTTTGAACCTTCTGGCTTGTCACATATGTACCACCGCAGCTCCATGTTCCTTCTTGCTTCTCATAAATAAGTATACTTCCTTGAGTCATTCTTTGACTAGGGACTCCTGATTCCCTGATCAATCCATCACGCTTCCGCTTCTTTAACTTCAACTCTCTTGAAGTCATACCAAGTGTCGATCACAGAGTCACTTCTCAATGTCACATATTGGCGCCTCCACCGAAGCTCGTCCATCCACCAAGAATGTGATAAGGGTGTCGACCTTGGCTTCCTCCTCAACACTAGCCACCTTGAAATGGTTCTAAATTTTTGCGATAGGAAATTCTCACACTCCTTGGCATCTTAGGAACCATAGAAATACTTCGGCTCCGAAATGCCATCCTCACACTTTCCCACTTAACCTTGCACTTCTCACTATGGCCCTTGCCAAGAGTGCCACCTAGTCCAAATACCTTCATTCTCCTCCTTAAGTTTCTTAATGAACCCTCCCTTCAATGATGAAAAGCTCCCCCAAATACCTTCTTGGATGACCAAGAACACCTCCCTAACTTGCTTGTTGATCATGAAAGAGAGCTTAGAGACATCCTTAGCACTCATACAGAAAAGTCTCGTTGGCCTTCCTCCAATGCACTCATCATATGATTGTCTACCTTGATGGAAGTATTCTCAACCCAACCCATACGTTGTTCCAATGCAACTGAGCCTTCCCTGTGGCTAGGCTCCTCAGACGGGTCGTGAGTGGATCTTGCATTATGCTTTGCCTTCCCAAAGGTGTCGCAACTATTCCCTAATACCATGACGTATATAAAGCAAGTTCACTTGATTCTAACCCATGTGGCACTCAAACGCTTCATGCCTTATTCTATATAAGCAATGGTTAAGATCTTTCAACATGTCAATATTTAAAATAAAAAAAAAAAGATCTTTCAACATGTCACTCGGACAATACATGGGAGCTTTCTCGACACTAATCTAGAATCTTCTATACAGCTCTACCCTATTCACAGACTCAACCATACTATTCCAGAATACTCCAAACATTTCTATAATTTACAAGAAAAACCTCATATTTCTATGTATCTTTTAGATTCTTCCAACCCTTAAAGATCTCCGTTGATCAATCTGGACCTTTTATCCATCTAACTACATGTGTATCCCACCACTTGAAGAGTCATCATACACAAGTGACTCAAGTAAGCATATGTCCCTGCCATTATGCATATAATCGCCTTGCATGTGTGCCATGTGCTGTGAATGCATGGTACAATGCTCAAAACCTCCTCAAGCCAATTTGGACTTCAAATTTCTCCATTGGGAAAATTTCCACATTTAGTTGTGGCAGAGTGGATGACAAAAAATGGGTTATGGTTTTCCATAGATGGACAACCCTCCTCAAGTAAGCACATGTCCCTGCCATATGCATAAAATCGCCTTGCATGTATGCCATGCGCTGTGAACGCATGGTTCAATGCTCAAAACCTCCTCAAGCCAATTTGGACTTCAAATTTCTCCATTAGGAAATTTTCCACATTTAGTTGTGGCAGAGTGGAAGACAAAAACATGGGTTATGTTTTTCCACAGATGGACAACCCTCCTCACTTGTGACCAAAGATGAATTATCTTTTACTAATTGTTAGTTTGGCTGGTGCAAGGTAGATGAATGGAAGCCATTTTCCATCATCATCATCAAAGCCTTGCCCCAACTATGTTAGGGCCGGTTACATGAATTCTATTTTCCCATTTTGATCTATGCTGAGCCAAATCCTCAAATAAGTTGCACTTTTTCAAATCAATTTTTACTACCTCTATCCACGTCCTCTTTAGACTACCTCTTCTCCTTAGAGGGGCATTAAACTGCATAGCCAAACTTTTCCTTACCGGCGCCATTGTCGGCCTACATTGGACATGCCCAAACCATCTCACGCGGGTTTATCTAATTTTATCCCCTATTGATGCTACCCCTAAATGCTTTCGAAAGTGCTCATTTCTAATTTTCTCCTTCCTAATTTTACCACACATCCACCTCAACATTCTCATCTCCACTACATCCATTTTGCGCATACGTTGCTTATTGATTGGCCAACATTCTGCTCCATATGTCATAGTTGGTCTAATCGTTGTCCTATAAAATTTTTACTTCAATCTTATTGGCATTCATCAGTCACAAAGCATTCCAGAAGCAAGTCTCCACTTCAACTATCCCACTTTTATCCTATGCTCAGCATCTTCATCAATCTCCTCATCCTTACTAATTATTGAGCCAAGATAACAGAATGAATCTCTTTGTGGTATGGCAAGGTAATGGAATGAGTCTCTGTGGTATCTCATGGACTTCAATTCTCACAGTCAAGGACGAACCCAGGCAACAAGCACATGGGTGCGGTCACACCCGTTAAACCGTAACGAGCGGTGAGTCCACTCTCAAAATCCACATAAAAATTTCGGGTTTATCCCCAAAACCAAACTATCTATTAATGTCCACACCCATTAAATGAAAATCCTAAGTCCACCACTGCTCACAGTAGTTTCAGCTCTTTGTATATGCCCGTTGAAGTTGAAATTCATATATTATGTCTTTGTACGACTAAAGCCTTCGGATTCTAAAGCCTTCCACCATTTCTAGAGTTTTGGCTCCACACCGTCTCTTGATTCATGCACCAACACTATATCATCTGCAACCAACATACGCTAGGGAACCTCCTGTTGAATATGAGCAATTAACTCATGCATCACCAGTGTAAAGAGATGAGGGCTTACGGATGACCACAGATGCAAACCTATGGTCAATGGGAACTCACCTATCTCTCCACGAGCAGTTCTCACACACGTTATTGCTTCTTCATACATGTCTTAATGGAAACCATTTTCCAATTTAAACAAATTATTTAATGGTAATACACTTTGCTTGATGACCTCATCAACTAATCAAAACTACTTTTATGGTAACTCAAAGTTTGACTAAAAAATATTGAACTCAATTGAACACATTTTCAATAAGGAAACCAGCATAACATATCACAAGACGCCTCCCTAAGCCCCTAAACTAGCATGATTCCAAGTCCCAACTCTAAGCTTATAACTTTCTAAATAATTTAAACATTATATTCTTCAACTAAGACCAGGTTTTCATATAAATTGCCTCACATACCAAGACAATAAAAAGGCATTAAATATTGTCAAAGCCTACTCATAAACTAAGGAAATTGGAAAAGACAATGATCACTCTTGCTCCAGAAAATAGTGTGATAACTACAACCATCTGATCCTTTTGTACAGATGTTACATGCTGCAAGCACCAGATAAGGTGGAGCCACCACCTCTACGATAAGGATTGGTTATTAACTTACACCTCCATATCTATATGCTTGCACCATATTCCCATGCTGAGAAGGTTTATAGGTATACTATAGAATTCAAATTCATAACTGCTCATTTAATTCCAACACAAATCCAACAGTGGAAAATTAGTAAATGATGTGCATGTATAGAAATAGGATTGTAAACAAGTCAACTCTCATTATTAAATGAACACCACAGTGCACTCAAATACTTAAAAAGTATCATCAGAATGAAAGATTAAAATCTAAGCAACTAAGAAGTAAAAAAAAAAAAAATCACTTCTTGTCAGCAACAACATAATCCCAAGTCCGAGACTTTCCACAGTAGCTCACAAAAGAGTCAAACAACAATCAAATTACAGCTAGCAAATGAGGGGAAAAATGAATGAAGAACGCGGAGAAAGAACTTACCACTTGTATCTCAAGAAGAAGCCATCGATCGGGGCCGATTCGGGGACATCGTCGGGGGTGACTGAGCCATCAGGGCGGCGCAGCAGCACATAAGGTGTGAGCTCGCAGCCTACAATCGGTATATCGGACGGGAGGTGCACCCGCAGCACACTCACCATGCTTCTTGGCTTACAGATTCCACACCAATCTCCTCTACCCCTGACCCTAACCCTAACAAAACCCTAACCTCACTAGACTTCGCTTTCGCTCCAACGCTGCGTCCGAATCCAAAACTCGAGAGGAAACCAGGCGGATCCGCCATCACCTGACCTTGAGATCCGCCAGCGTTGATCAATCCGACCTAAACCCTACAATTAAATCGCATCCAACAGTCATCATCATCAAAAAAATGATTGAAACACTACAAACCCTAGAAGAAATCGAATATCTTCTATCTTCTGCAACTCTAGATCTGATGAAAGAAAAGTCGCAGATCGTTGTGTTAGCGATAGATTTGGATCGCTAGGGTTTTGCACGGACAAGGAAATCAATCCTTCATGAGACTGCTGACTTTTTTCTTTCTTTCTTCAGCTTCTTCTTCGTCGTCTTCTTCTTCTTCTAGTTCTTCTTGTGTGGGCTAAACACGTTCGCAACCCTACACGTGGCTTGTTAAGACCAGATCTAAACTGACTGTTCTGCGGGTCCCACTAGATTGGTAGTTTTACGGATAGAACGATCAGATTGTTTAGGGTTGATTTTTGTTTAAATGATGAAGGAATGAAAACGGACGGTCCAAAAAAAGGACAGGTAAAGTTATGGGGACCCTACGATCTACGCTCTCATTGGAAGACCGATTCGAGCGTATACCGTAGAAATGTCAACGAACCAAGTGGCTCGGCTCGATCGGGTCGCATGGGATTGAGCTCGAGCTCAAGGTTCGGCTTACGTGCTAATTTAGATAAGGTTGAGCTGCAACCTATTTCCTAATTCATTCATGGTTCTTTCATGCACTGCCTGCTTCTGCACTTTAGAATGCTAGTAAGGATAATTTCAGTAATTCACTTGTAAAGTGAAGGAGACGTTCCATTGACACACAAGTTTTCTCCCTTCCCACATATACATTGAAAAAAAAATCTTATGAAATTACCTTTTCGCCCACCCTCTCATTTTCTCTCCCCCACCTCCTCCTTCACCTCCTGCGGCGGTAAATCAAGTTGCCCGATCTGCCGCCGACCAAGGAAAGGTAGGGAGAGGGAGAAACCTGGAGAAAGGAGAGAAAGAAGGAGAGGGAGAGAGATGAGGAGGGAGAGACAGGGAAAAGGAGGAGAGAAAACAGTGAAGGAGAGAGTAGGAGAAGGGGGAGAGAAAACAGTAGGGGAGGGGGAGGGGAAGAGGGAGAAAAGGGGAGGAGAGAGAGAAAACTGTGGGGAGGGAGGAAAAGAGAGGGAGGGAGGGAGAAGGGGAGGAGAGGGTCGGCCATCGCCGTCGGTGAAGGGGGGGAGGTGGGCGAGATAAAGGGAGGAGGAGAGAGAGAAACGGTGGGGAGGGAGGAAGAGAGGGAGATAAAACAATGGGGAGAGAGGGAGGGAGGAGGGGATGAGAGGAGGAGAAGGGTCGACCACAGAGAGGGAGGGAGGGAGGGAGGGAGGGAGGGGTCTACCGTCGCCTTCGGTGAAGGGGGAGGTGGGGGGAGAGAATGGGAGGAGGAGAAAGAGAAACATTAGGGAGGGAGGGAGGAGAGGAGTTGCCCACCGCTGCCTAGGCCGGAGCCGGAGTTGGAGGTGAAGGGGGAGCTGGGGTGAGAGAAAGGAAAGAGGGTGGGCAAAAATGTAATCTCCTTTTTTTTTTTTAATATTGGCTATGTGGGAAGAGAAAAGTCTATGCGCCAATAGCAGCAATCAAGTGAAGTGATCGCAAAAGATCTAACAAGCAACCTCTTCAAACTACTAAATGACAAAAAACTATTTATGTTTTACATAAAAATAAGTCAAAGAAATACCTTATTAAGCCGCTAAAAGTAAAAGGCTCCCTCTCATATTTTATTCTCTCTTGATTTGAGATTTCACTTCACTTCACTCTACTAGTGAAGTTATCAAATCGGCCTTTAGCGTATATGGGACTTTATTAGTAGACTTTAAGTGAAGTAAAACCTCCATTATCCGGACAAGAAAAGCCCAAGTGGTTATATCAAAGTACACAATTTCAGATTTTTCTTATTTAAAAAAAGAGTAAAAAAACAACCTCCTTTTTCCACTAAATGACAAAAAAAAAATATTTTCTTATATATAAAAAGTCAAAAAGATTCCCTAAGAAACCTTTTATATATTATTCTCTTTTGATTTGATGCTTCACCCCACTTTACATCAATTCACCGTCCATCCAAACATGCACAGGGCGTTTGTTTGCAAGAATTCTTGCAGTTGGTGATTTCTGATGATATAAAAAAAGAAGGTAAATTGATAATATGTCGCTTCGGCATTTGAACTCAGTGATGGAGTCAGATACTTTTTGTGGGAGGGCAAGTGATGCTTCATTGATTATATTTTATATTTATTGATAATTACTAGTTGGTTAAAAACAAATTTTGCTAAAAAAAAAAAAAAACTAATAACATCCAAAGAAGATTTTTTATTTGATGGTGATGATATAGCAGACCCATAGTGCAAAATGTTGAAATACTATAGCTCATCATAATGAATCCAAACCATTTAACATAATATTTTTTTCCTTATTTTAACACTAAGAATTGACTCTCGCTCAAATAAAAGCAGGGCTCATGTTGGATCGATCACATATAACCAATCCACGCGCAATTAATTAATTGAAGTCCACTGATTGGTTAGCTGTGATAGTTTGATGGGCTACAATATTGTGGTACATAGTATAGTTGAGAGGGTAGCATTCAAACCTAATCACCGAGTCATTATAAGGTGATTAGTGAGGATGAAAAGATATGATTATGCAAAGTTAGGAGTTTGAAGCCCTTAAGCATCTCACTCACTCTTCCAATGAGGGCATGTGAAACTTCAGTAGGGTCAATCTATTTAATATTTGAACCACTCAAAATAAATACTCTCTTATTCAGTAGGCTCTTCCCAAAGTTTACTGTAATAGGAGTTGGTCCTACCATGAGATTGAACTTCGGTTTCTATTTTTTTATATAGAATTGAGAATATGATTAAAAATGTTATATTCTCAATCTTATGGTGGAACCAACTTCCACCATGCTAAATCTTAAGGAGATTTCATAGGAGGGGAGACCTTCATTTTGGACAATTCCAATTTTTAATAGGTGAGCCCCGCTGTGGAGTTCTACTCTCCTCTCTCAACCCCACTGTTGACACCAAAAATGTCACTTTGCCTCTTCAAATCAAGAAAGCTGCATGAAGTCGCAACCTGCCATAAATAGACAATGCAATTTCTCCAAAAAATCAAATCTTGTCAGAATCAAACAAAAACTGCAAGATCCTTCAAGATAGCCAAGAGAAGAGTACACATGAAGTTTCGGGCCATTTCGACAACATTTGGCCTAACTTCACTTCTCCGACAGCTAAACGGGAGCTCCCGGCGGCGACATCATCGGAGACGTCAAAACTTCGATCAGAGCCTACAGATGACTCCAGCATGTCTCAAAAGGGCTCTATGCCAAATTTCAAGTCAAACCGACAACGTTTGACCCTCCATCAATGCTCGAGCAGCAAAATCAAGCCTCCCGGCGGTGGAAACCACCGGAGCCTTCGCTCATCAAACCAAGTGCATGAGTGGCTTCAACATGCTTCCAAAAGGCTGCACGTCAAATTTCAGGTCATTCCGAAAACGTTTGACCAGGTTTCGATGCTCCGAGAGAAAATCAAGCCTACCGGCGGCAGAGCAACCCGGGACCATGACATCCAAAACGGAGCCCATGGAACGTCTCAAAATGACTCCAATAGGCTCCCCGTCAAATTTCAGGTCAATCGGACATCGTTTGACCGCACATCAAAGCTCGGCATTTTCCCCGCAGCAAAATCAAGTGAAGCATCGACGGGACCCCAAACGGCTTCAAAACTCAAACAAAAGCCTATGGTTGGTCTTATTTATTGCTCAGGAGGCTTCACCTCAAATTTCAGGTCATTCCGACATCGTTTGACCAAGTTTCGACTTCTGGCGAAAAATCAGCAGCTCTACGCGACAAAGTCTTCGGCTTTCCCGGAAAATTAGAAACTTTGCACTCTAAAAATGCAAGGATTCTCATCAAGTTTTCTACAGGGAAATCAAGCCAATAAATGAGAAGAAATGTCAAGAAAAATACAGAAGAAAACGGCGACGAAAAAGACCTCAAAACGACCGCAAAACGGGCTCCGAAGGGGAAAAATCCCCCAGGGTCGCGGACCCCTGCGACCATGGCCCATGGTCGCAGGCCCCTGCGACCATGGCCCATGGTCGCCGGTCCATGGTCGCCGGCGACCATGGAGGTCCGGGTCACCGGATTTTCCGCCGGTGACCCGTTTTTTTCGTCTTTTTTCGCGTTTCGCGCACTTTGGCCCCTGTGGTTTCCTGAAAATGTGATTTTTAGTGCTTGAAATTGACTCATATCCGACGACATCCGTCAAAATCACGGGTCAACCTCCAAAAGCATAAGATCATCAGTGATCGCTCCAAGATCGCCAACCGGCTGACCAAGAAAGTGCACTTTCTGTCCGACCGATCGTGAAATCGACAAGACAGATGTCACCGGCCCGCTCTTAGCTATCAATGTCTGAAGTTACATGTTCATCCGATGTCGATCAGCATGTAGATCCATCGATGATCATCGCCAGAAGAATTCCAGAAGACACGGCATGGCCCGCGACTCTTCGACTGCTCGGCGACCAATTAATGTGGTTAATTGACTAGCTTTATTGCAGTCATTAATTCATTTCTTTGGACGGCCCAATCAGAAGCAAGCATTTGGGAGTTACAAGTCAATTGATTCATGGCATTTAAACCATGAAACTCCTCCCATTATTGTAATTAAGGTGATTAAAAGCCCTTAATCTCCATCGGCCAATCAGATTCAAGGAAAAAGGAGTTACAAAATCAAGAAATAAATCTTGTAACTCCTCCCATTAAAGCCATTAAGGCTCATAAACCCTCCTAAATGGCTACCAAATGCCTATAAATAGGAGAGCATTCCATTGAAATAGAGATCGGGAAAAAAGATCAGAAAAAAGAGGAGAAAATCAGAGGATCAGAAAGAGATCTGAGAGAAAGAAAAAAAGAGAGAAAACTCTGCTGAAGTTCTGCACCGGCCACCACTACAAGGTGACAAAAGTCCCTTGGGGGGCACCCCCCCCCAAGGTCCTTGCCTTCTCCTGCTGCCTCCAATGGCTTAGACGTGGCTTTTCAGCCCGTCTACTTAGCTTTTTATTGGACATAGGACCTTCTCTTGGTCTTTGTCCTCTAAAAATCTGAGGTTATAGCCAAGCCAAGCGAATCAAGAGCATCTTCTGTTCTCATCTGCATGGATGATGGCGAAGCCCATACATGGCTTGCGACCGTCAATCTGAACGAGTCCCCCACAATCTCCTGAAAAGTTAGATCTTCCTTTTCTTGCTTTTCATTGTAGTTTGTATTTTTCTAAAAGAGACAAAAATCACAACTCTTGTCTTTCATTATTGATGAGAATTGTAAATCGGCTATAAACGCCAAAATCGGCTATAAATGCCAAACAAAATCGCCTTTCACGGCAAACCAAGAAAATGTCTCTTTTCTTAAATATTTGTGCAATGGAAAACTTGAAAGAAGTTGATTTCCTTTTTACTTGCGAAGGTTGATCTCCGGATTACCACTTGCAATTCCAAGTAAAATAGAAAATCTGGCACACCCACACAAAAGAAATGTTGATGCACGCTTCAGGGCCCGCCAGGGCGCGAAAGGGCCGGACCCGACGGGCTCCCACGTTCCGCCGACCCCGGTAGCCGCCCCAGCGGGCGCCTCGGAGCGCGTTCCATCAAGCTGGCACACCCGGTGGGACTCGTTCATTTGAGAACACGGTGCTCGGAAATGAAATATTTGCATATCATACTTTTTGCTCTATGCTTATACTTCTTTTCCGGATTCCTTGGCTACTTTCTAGCTGGTAGCCTATGTTGGATTTTGCATCCTAAAAAAAAATGAGATGGGATTTTTTGGAAATTTCTATTTCTTTGAGTTTGTTTCCATTCTTTCTCTTTTCAAAAAACAAAAATCAGTTTTCTTAGTTTGAATTCAAAATTGAGAAACTTTGATCCTATCCTATCGTTCTTTGGCGCTTGCAGAAATGTTGAGCCCGTTCGACTAAGGTTTTGGACCATCGTTTCTCTTCGATGAGTTCATTAGAGATTTCAAAAAAAAAATATTAAAAAAAAATAAAAATAAAAAAAATCAGTTTTCTTAGTTTGAATTCAAAATTGAGAAACTTTGATCCTATCCTATCGTTCTTTGGCGCTTGCAGAAATGTTGAGCCCGTTCGACTAAGGTTTTGGACCATCGTTTCTCTTCGATGAGTTCATTAGAGATTTCAAAAAAAAAATATTAAAAAAAAATAAAAATAAAAAAAAATCAGTTTTCTTAGTTTGAATTCAAAATTGAGAAACTTTGATCCTATCCTATCGTTCTTTGGTGCTTGCAGAAATGTTGAGCCCGTTCGACTAAGGTTTTGGGCCATCGTTTCTCTTCGATGAGTTCATTAGAGATTTCAAAAAAAAAAATATTAAAAAAAAATAAAATAAAAAAAAATTAGTTTTCTTAGTTTGGATTCAAAATTGAGAAACTTTGTTCCTATCCTATCGTTCTTTGGTGCTTGCAGAAATGTTGAGCCCGTTCGACTAAGGTTTTGGGCCATCGTTTCTCTTCGATGAGTCTATTTGGGATTTTTATAAAAAAAAAGGGACATAGACCACTAAGGTTAAACCAATTGCGTTCTTTGATCACGATTGATTCAAGAAAAGCCTTGTCCAGAGTGTGGAGACAGCTTGACTGTTCTAGGCAAGGGTCCTCCAAACGGGTTCATTAAGTAATCCTACCCTTACCTGGGGGCAATTCTATCAATTGAGGTTTCATAAGACCGGGTTAGGAGGCCTATGTGTACTCTCTCGTCTTTAAATCTTAAAAATAAAAAAAAAAATAAAAAATAAAAAAAAAAGATTTTCAAAAAAAAATCTAAAAAAAAAAAAAAAAAAAATCAAAATAAAAAAAAAATAAAAAATAAAAAATAAAAAAAAAGGATTTTCAAAAAAAATCTTAAACAAAAAAAAAAGATTTTTTTTAAAAAAAAAAAAAATGAAAATCTTAAAAAAAAATCTTCAAAAAAAAACTCTCGTCATTTTAGATTCAGATCCGAGAAATTGTGGTTCCTTCCCTTCTGGGTACTGGTGCTCGCGGAAATCGCTGAGCCCGTATTCGGATCGGAATACCATCTGCTCTCTTTGATGAATCCAATCTTGACATTTCAAAAAAAAAAAGAGAATCCCATCTCGTGGATGCGATCTCCAACATTTGTGCATAGCAATACTGGTACGCCCTTTCAGGGTCTACTGTATCTGTGACCGGCACATTTGTAACTCCTACCTTATATTCTTCTTATCTCGAGCAAGCTCCGCTTCTCGATAAGTCGAATTTAGGTATACAATTGCTTCTAGCAGTCATTGGAACGCTCATTTCGAGCCTACCATGTTCGCTGTCAGAACAATTGTACCATCTATGGCTTTTTGCCTTCTTCATGTCGCTTGGGTCATATCCCTTGAGCGATTTGAAAAGACAACCATAGAAATTCCCATTTATGATCATCATATTCTTGTGATTACTAATGGATGTGGTCTTGTTTCAGAAATTTTGAAACTAACAATGGCAGCCTTAACCATTATCTTCGACGAGAACAAGCACCAACTCATGCTTCAACAGAAGCAAAGGACGCGCACCCATAAGCGCCCTGCCAGCTGCCGAAGCGTCAACTCCCTCGGCAACTCTCTGAACTCCGGGTCGACCTCGACTCCCCGGACCATCGTCTTCGGGACACTGGGACCATTCCCACTTCCCGAAGAACAAACTGCGCCTGCCAAAAGGCAGAAAATCGCCTCTCAACGTGTCACTCCCGTGACACCAAAGGCAAGCGCCCAAAAGCCCGAAGCCCGCGGCACCCCCGCGAAGCCTCGACCAACAACCAACCAGGTCTACCCTAAGACTTGGTCTCCAAGACCTTCCCCAAAACAAAGAAGGTCTCAAACATCCACCAAGCCAGCATACCTGGCCCCACTCAAAGAAAACCAGTTCTACCCTCTTGCCTACATGAAAGAGGAGAGACCCATCTCCAACTTGACTCCCAAGTCAACCCAGCATGAGCCGGCTTGTTCCTACAGGCCCAAAATCAGATCATGCATCACCAGGCCTCTCCAAGCACCTGCTAAGGCCTACACTCCTTCAGTTCGACCCTTCATCTCTACAGGGGCCGAACTCGAAAGGTTTAAAGCTTCGCTGCAACAGGCAAAGGACCGGGTCCGGATCCTGTCCTTGCCTAGCTACAAAGAAGACAGGCTCGGCTGCTGCGCCCGAGGGAGCACATCCTTCATCGTCAGAGCCCAGCCAGAGCTGACTGAAGCTCAAATCGCTCGTCGAGCACGCCGCCGTGCGTCATATCGACAAAAGAGACTAGAGAAGCAACGGACCCAGCCTCCTACACTTCAAGTCTCCCACAAATGGGTCGAAAAAGAAAGACCCGACCAAGTTGCTGCCGTCCATATGGTTGGAAAAACCAGAAGACGCCAAAAGTCAGCATCAAAAATCCATGTCCGACGTCCGGTGACCCGTAGCGTCACCGGGACACGAAGACATCCCGAAGAATCTCCTGCCCCTTCAAGCCAAGGACGGGAGAGTAATCCTTCATCAAGCTCTTCATCAAAAAGAATGAGCCCCAGCTCGGTCACCAGGACGATTTCTTCGTTCGAATCCCGAGGGATGAACGTCTTGGCTACAAGTTCTGAGCCACCACCTCAGAATCCACCTCGAGATGATGCTCTCACACGCATCCAGCAGTTGGAACAAGGCCAGCAGAGGATTGAAACTCTGATGGAAAACATTCTCCTCGTTGTCCAAAATCAGGTGAACAATGAGCCTCCTCCGAATCATAACAATAACGAGGAGAATTGTGAAGAAAATGAGTCACGCGCCCTTACCAAAAAGGACGTAGACAGTATCCTCGCCAAAGCTAAAGAAGAGGATATACTCAAAGAGCATGGGATCAAGCCACCATATCCTTTATGGATGGACTCGGTCCCGTTCCCCACAAAATTCAAACATCCTACTCTCCAAACATATACGGGGAAAGGATCGGCCAGACAGCACGTCATCCACTTCAAGATCTTGACGGGAGCTATCGCGGATCAAGATGCACTCAAGATTCGCCTCTTTGCAAGTACCCTAAAAGGTACGGCCTTCGATTGGTACTCCACTCTGCCGGAGAACTCCATTCAGAACTGGGCTATGCTGGAGACACGCTTCCTGACCCACTTCCAAGGTGAGGATCATCCTGTTACTATGGCTCAGCTCTGCAGCCTAAAACAGGGAGAGAATGAGTCAACTTATGACTTCATTCACAAGTGGAAAGCAATGGCGTACAAATGCTCAGATGTACTGCCACAAGCGTCGCTAGTTGACATCTGCCGAAACAACATGAGAGCTAAAATCCGCTCCATGATCATCGGCAACAAATCAAAGAACCTGGGGGAGCTCCTCGAAGCTTCCATGGAAGCTGAAACGGTGATCAAAGACCTCAACAGTCAGAAATCATCAAAGAAAGAGCCGACTGCTGTTGCAACCTCTAAACCAAAGAAGAAAGAGGTCCTCAATGTGCAAACCAAGTCAGCTCCTCAGCAGCCAAAGAAAGCTGAAAACAAAACTGCAGGTAAAAGGCCTGAACTCTCTGATGCCTTCAAAGAGCGAGTAGAAAAGAAATATCCGTTCGATGAAGACGTCGAAGAAATCTTTGAGGCTCTCCTAGCAAATGGCAAACTCATTTTGCCAGAGCCCAAAAGACCTGGAGACGTTGGCAAAACCAATGATCCTCGGTACTGTCCATACCACCAGATGGTCTCGCATCCTCTCAATCAATGCTTTGTTGTGAGAGAGAAGATAAACGAGATGTGGAGGAACGGAGTCATAACCTTTGATAAAAACTATGGCCCCGCCTCCGTCAACATGGTGTCACGTGGACAAACACCAAAATCACCGAAGAAGAAGATCACTACTTCCTTCAAGGTGATAAAAAGAATTCAAACGTCCGAAGTGTTGGTTCCTTTCCCGACACCAGACGGACAACCTATATGGGTACATCCCGATCTCCTGGAAGATGAAAATTGGGAGATCGTCAAAACAAAGCCAACAGCTCAACAGCGAAGGCAGGCTAGGAAACATCTCCTCAGGCTCAAACGGCAAGAGAAGACCCAGCCAAAACAAGCAGTCCCTGAAAAGGCAGAGGTCTCCTCTACCACTTCACTCGGGGCAACAGAAACATCCCCTCCAGAGACTTCAAAGGCGGTAAGAAACTTCACTCTTAGTGATTTCATGCCACCTCAATTCAAAAAAGAAGCCATGCAGGGGGCATCATACTCTTGCAACTCGGTAGTTGGATTCTCCATTGATGGATACGAGTCCAGCGACACCGACGATGGATTCGAGCCCAACTACACCGATGAGTGGGAGGAATCTCTTGAAACAGGAGAATATCTCTCCGATGAAGAATGGGTTCCTGAAACTCACCTTATGCCAGTAATCTGGTATAACCCCTTACAGCCACAAGGATCCTGGTCTGATGATGAAGAAGACCAAGAGGCTGCACAAGAAGATGCTGTTAACCCAGCACCTGTCATTGCTCCAGTGGAAATCAACTATGTTGAGCCACACGGAGAAGACGAAGAAGAGGATCTGGCTCCCATGCCTGATCTTGAAGAATATGCAAGGATCTTGCAGCGTCTCGCTCTAGAACAAGAGCAAGACCGCGTCAACGAGATTCCTCACAATCCAGAGCCGGAAGTCCCTGAAGCCCATCAGGTACCTCCTCTCTCAACTCCTGAAAATGGAGAACATTGCTGGATTGACGATCCTCTTACATCCGAGGATGAGTCTGACTCCGAGCAGGCAACATCTCCTATCAGAGCTTCCTGTAATGTAATATATCAGGACTATAGCTCTTCTGAAGCGTCGTCTGATGAGATTACCTACACTCCGACGACGCCTAGCAATGTATCCTCTGGAGCTACCTTGTCTCACGTGACTTTCACAGAGATGACACCCTCTCAGGTTTCTTCTCCTGAGACTGTGACTTCAGGATACACATTCTTCCCGACTCATCATCATGAAGAAAACCCAACTTGGGGTGATGGATGGGTCAACGAAGAAGAAAAGCTGCTGGATGCTGTTCAGGACTTGCTCCCGGAAAATGCTCCGTGCAACACAATCACTGAGGATGGCAACTCTGCTGCAGATACATCCCCAGTAGATGAAAAACGACAGCCTCTTGATCCTGAAGACAATCTTCCAAACGAAGATCCTTCTCAAGAAGCTCTCGAAGTTGGTAGAGGCACCCGTTCGGGCCGGGACTACCACAAGAATTACAACCAATCTTCCTTTACCTATGTAAATCCTTCGGGAAAAGATGTTGTAAGCGCCCCCAGTGGCAAAAACAATGAACATGCAGGCCCTAAGGAGGCTTTCAAGTATGACTTGGTTGAGCACTTCAAACACATACCTGCACGTCTTCACATCCTGGATTTATTACGAATGTCTCCACGCACTCGTGATAATCTCATCTCAGAATTGCAAAAACTGAATGAGGATGTCGACAAACATGCCCCGCAAGTCCTCCAAATTGAAATGGACTACCGGGTCAAAAACTCTGAAACTTCCTCAAAGGGAGAAAAGAAAACTGAGGGATCATGCATCCAATGCCTCTCGGTTCAAAAGGCAGCCAATGCAACCATCGCCTTCACTAAGGAAGACCTCCTACTTGGCGAAGCAAGGCACAACCGACCCCTGTACTTCACAGGGTACATCAAAGAAATACCGATACACAGAGTTCAGATCGACCCAGGTTCTGCACTCAACCTTATCTCCACTTCGGCTCTTGAAGAGTTGGGTATCCCACCCAGCAAGCTAAGCCACACATCTGTATCTATCTTTGGATACGATGGGAGCGCTCAAAGGCCTATCGGCAAAATCAGGTTCAAATTGCAAATCGGTGATCTTATCTCTGAGGTCACTGTGTATGCAATAAAAACCCCCTCATGCTACAACATTCTTCTCGGACGTCCTTGGATACACGAGAACGGTGTTGTCCCTTCAACTCTACATCAATGCATCAAGTTCGTCGGCGACGACGGCATGGTACATCGCGTCTTTGCGGACAGAAAACCCTTCAACGGTAAAGAAGTCCACTTCGCAGACTCCCAGATGTATGAAGGAGAAAAAGAAGAAGAGGAAATAGCACCCCCTGCTGAAAATCTCCAGAAAGATAAAGGCAAGGCTCCTCAAAAATCACCGGAAGAAAACAAACCCTCCGGCAAATTAGAAGAGAGCAGTCAATCTCCCTTCGTTATCTCCCTCAAGAATTCAAAACCTTTGGTCATCACGACTAAAGTGAAGAAGGCGAAACAAAAGCCTGGGGGCAAATTTGTTGTCTCTCTCGTGTCTATCATGCAAGACACAGACTCGGACTCAGAGCCAGAAGACGATGCATCGTCAAGCCAAGCTGACACTCAGCAAGTTCAGCCTGCTCTCACTCCGATGGAGACACCTGCTGATGTAGAAGATCCTACGTCTGCTACCTTTGTTGTTCCGGCAACATCACCAAAGCAAAGACCGATCTTCTTTCATAGATCGGATGCTTCTTCATCAAGTTCTCTGCTTGAACCTTTCCAAAATGAAGGTATGCCTCAACTATCTCTATATAGTCCTGTGGCACAAGCTATCATGAAGAAAATGGGCTTTGACGCTCAGAACCCAGTCGGTTTGGGAGAAAGACGCGGTATTCTCACGCCATTGGAGCCCGCCTTGACCAAAAGCCAGCTGGAAGATTGGAGACTCTACGGTCATGTAGAAAAGTCTTCATATGGGTTAGGGTATGATCCCGACACTCCTCTGAGACAGTTGACACAAAAGCTTAAAAGTCGTTTTACCGACCAAGCCTCGACATCTCAAGTCCACGAAGACATCGATCTCCCTGGATATCTCTTTAAAGAGTTACCTGACAAAAATCCAGGAAGCTCATCCAATTGGTATGATTTCTCTGATGATAAAGAGGAATCGTCCGATAATACAGACTTGTGCTATTCTGACCCAGAAGAACCCTCGTCTCCAAAAGAAATACCAGACTCAACAGGCGATTGGGACTATCTCATAGCAAGCCTTGAGGAGATCACCAATCAAGAAAATCCATGGAAAGGAACAGAGCCTTGGTCTGTTAATGCAGTTGAAACTCCAGAAGGTTTCGTTGAGTTGGAAGCCTCCGAAAATATTGTGGAGGAACCACCTTCGAACCTTCCGACAGAAGATTTTGTTCAAAAGATAAACTTGGGAACACCTGATAACCCACGTCCTGTATTCATAAGCAAGAATATAAAGGATGATGAGTTACCCGAGTATATCGCTTTTCTTCGTGAGTTCGTTGATTGCTTTGCATGGTCCTACGCTGAAATGCCTGGTTTAGACCCCAAAGTAGCAGTCCACAAACTCAACCTTCAAGAAGAAATCAAGCCTGTCAAACAAGGCCAAAGAAGATTCCGTCCAGATGTGATGGATAAAATTGAACAAGAAGTTCAAAAACTCAAAAGCGTTGGCTTCATCCGTGAGGAACAACATCCAGAGTGGTTGGCCAACATTGTCCCCGTGACAAAGAAAAATGGGCAGATCAGAGTCTGTATTGACTATAGAGACTTGAATGGCGCTTGCCCTAAAGATGAATTCCCGCTCCCCATACCGGAGGTGATGATTGACAATACCTGCGGATTCGAGCGAATGACATTCATGGATGGCTTCTCTGGTTACAATCAGATAAAGATGCATCCCGAGGATGAAAAACACACTTCATTTCGGACTCCATTTGGCGTGTATTGCTACACTGTCATGCCATTTGGTCTGAAAAATGCTGGTGCCACATATCAGAGGGCTATGATGAAAATATTCCAAGATATGCAGCACAAGACGGTCGAATGTTACGTTGATGACCTCGCCGTCAAAAGCAGAAGAAAAGAAGACCATCTCAAAGATCTTCGGGAAGTCTTCCTCCGACTCCGCAAACACAAACTGCGGATGAATCCTCTAAAATGCTTCTTCGGCGTCTCGTCGGGTAAGTTTCTCGGATTCCTTGTTCGGAAAGCTGGAATAGAACTTGACCCCATAAAAGTCAAGGCTATTCTAGAAATGCCCTCTCCAAGAACCTTGAGAGAACTAAAAGGGCTCCAAGGGAGATTGGCCTACATCAGACGGTTCATCTCCAATCTTTCGGGGAAATGCCGTCCATTCTCTCGATTGATGAAAAAGGGTGTAGACTTTGTCTGGGATACCGACTGCGAAGCCGCATTTCAAGATATCAAGTCATACCTGACCAAACCTCCAGTGTTAGCTGCCCCTGCCACTGGAAAACCATTCATCTTGTACACAAGAGCTCTTGATCATTCTGTAGGCGCTTTGCTTGCACAAGAGAATGGTGAGGGAAAAGAAGCTGCTCTATACTACCTCAGCCGCATGCTAGTAGGTGCAGAGCATCGCTACTCTCCAGTCGAAAAAGAATGCCTTGCAGTGATGTTTGCCGTACAAAAGCTACGTCACTACTTGCTTTCCAACACAGTCTACCTGGTCTCGAGGATCAACCTCTTGAAGGTCCTTGTTACGAAGGCCGGTTCTCTCAATGCCCGACTGGCAAAATGGTCCATCCTCTTGTCACAATTTGATATTAGGTATGTGCCACAAAAAGCAATCAAAGGCCAAGCTCTAGCAGATTTCCTCGCAGAGCATCCATTGCCTAAAGATTCACCACTCAGAGATGATCTCCCGGACGAACCTGTCTACAACGTGGAGACTTCCTCACCAAATGCCTCCTGGGACATGTACTTTGACGGTGCAACCAGGACAAATGAAAAAAGAAAGCTGATCTCAGGAGTTGGCATCCTCTTTGTTAGCCCCGACAAATGCATGATTCCACACGCTTTCTCGCTACTGGAACCATGCACAAACAATGCAGCTGAATACCAAGCTCTGATCCTAGGATTGGAACTCGCCATCGAATCCGGTATCACTATGCTGGAAGTCTTTGGAGACTCTCAACTGATCGTCAACCAGATGAATCAGAAATATGAAGTCAGGAAGCCCGATCTGCTGCCTTATTACAACAAGGCACAATCGCTTCTGCAAAAGTTTGACATCTGCAACATCACCCACATTCGTAGAGGTGAAAACATCCGTGCAGATGCCCTGGCCGGACTTGCCGCATCAATGGCGACCCAGGAAGGGGAAAACATGCAAATTACAGTGAGTGAGAGAAGGATCCTCCCTCCTCTTAACACACACCAAGCAGTTGCTGAATGCCACCGAGTGGTGGGAAGTCGGATCTCTATCCTTCAAACTTCAATCGGCGACTGGAGGGACCCGTTCATTGATTACACTATGTTCGGAATCCTACCTGAAGATCCAAAAGAACGGGTAAGCATCCAAAGGCGAGCCCCAAACTTTCATTTGGATATCCCTTCGAAAATCCTTTACAGGAAATCCTTCAATGGAGTACTCCTACGCTGCTTGTCACAACAAGAGGCCGAAGAAACACTTAAAGAAGTTCATGCTGGTCTTTGTGGAGCCCATCAGGCAGGTCCTAAGCTCTATGATCAGATAAAAAGGTTAGGTTACTATTGGCCTACCATGGTTGCTGATGCAATGCAATTTGCTAAGCGCTGCCAACAATGCCAAGTTCATGGAGACTACATTCACATGCCTCCGGAATGGCTACATCCTACAGTAATCTCATGGCCTTTCGAGCATGGGGCATGGACATCATAGGTCCTATCTCTCCCCCTTCAAGCAAAGGTCATCGCTTCATCTTCGCCGCAACGGATTATTTCTCCAAGTGGTCAGAAGCATTTGCGTTCAACGAAATGAAGACCTCATCAGTTCTTCAATTCCTACGCACCAACATCATTTGTCGTTTCGGCATACCCAAGAGATTCGTCCATGATAACGGACCACAATTCCGGGATCATCGATTCTACAGGTTCTGCGACAAATACAAAATTCAAAGCTGTCCTTCGACTCCATACAATCCGGCAGCAAACGGATTAGCAGAAGCCTTCAACAAGACACTCTGCAAAATCCTCAAGAAAATGGTCTCTAGTCACAAAAGAGACTGGAGCGATAAACTGTCTGAAGCTTTGTGGGCCTATCGAACCACCGTTCGAGGACCAACCCATAGCACACCATTCTCCTTGGTCTACGGATGCGAAGCTGTCGTGCCCCTAGAGGTACAAATTCCTTCTCTGAGGGTATCTCTACAAAATGACATGACTCAAGAAAGCAATGTCAAATTGCGACTCCATGAACTGGACAATCTCGACGAGAGACGGCTCGAAGCTCGACAAAGCATTGAACTTTACCAAGCACGCATGGCAGGATCTTTTGACAAAAAGGTCAGGCAACGCGCCTACAAAAAGGGTGACTTGGTTCTTGCGGTAAAAAGACCAATGGTCTTCGCACACAAGTCCAAAGGCAAGTTTGAACCAAAATGGGAGGGACCCTACGTCATCGACAAGGTCTTCTCCAATGGCGCATATGCCCTCCTAAACATGGAAGGCGACAGATGTATGCTGCCTATCAACGGCAAGTTCTTGAAGCGGTACTACCCTTGAAGACTTACCCAACTGGGTAAGAGCAATGCCTGTATGGCCAAAACCTGTTCTCAGGTACTCGCTCGTCAAACCCACTCTCTTTAGAATTTTCATATCAAATGTCAAAATTTCTAGAGATTCAAAAACAATGCTTATTTTTATCGTTTCATTGTTCAAAAACAAAAAAATCCAAGTTTAGGAGCCTCTCCCTGACTTGACCAAAGCTTTCGATCCTTGAACCAAAATTCATGGTTTGAAACAAAAATCCGGATTCAGGGATTTCCACCCTAGTCCACCTTACCTTTTACCGCCAAATGGTTCTAGGTCAAAATTTACGACCCTCGTGTCTTTAAACAAAAAAAAATGGTTTTTCAAAAATCGTGGGGATATGACATCAAAGTCAGTACCCGCAAAACAAAAATTTTGAAAAAAAGCAAGGATGCGACATTCCATCGATACTTGCACCCTAAATCGCAGGGAAGCGACATTTCGTCGATACTTGCAAAATCCAAAAACCGTGGAGAAGCAACAAACCAGTTGATATCCACAACCCAATTCCAAAAATCGTGGAGATGCAACATACCAGTTGCTATCCACAACCCAAATTTCAAAGGTTCGAGAAAACCTCAAATTTCAAAAATCACGGGGAAACGACATCAAGTCAGTACCCGCAAAATCAAAAGTTTTGGGAAAAGCAGGGAAGCGACGCTTAGTCGATATTTGCACCCCAATTCGCGAGGAAGCGACATTCCATCGATACTTGCAAAACCTAACCCGCGAGGAATTGACATTCCATCAATACTCGCAAAACCGAATGAGCAAGGAAGCGACATTCCATCGATACTTGCAAGACCATTCAGCGGGGAGGCGACATTTAGTCGATACCTGCATTTTGAAAGCAAAAAAAAAAATCTGGCTATAAACGCCAAAACCTGGCTCTTTTGCCCAAAAACCGGCTATCAATGCCACCAAACCGGCTATAAATGCCACAAACCGGCTATCAATGCCACAAAAAATTGGCTTTCACGCCGACAAACCAAAACTTGGCTTTCAAAAATGGCTATCAATGCCACCAAACCGGCTATAAATGCCACAAATTGGCTATCAATGCCACCAAACCGGCTATAAATGCCACAAATTGGCTATCAATGCCACCAAACCGGCTATAAATGCCGCAAATTGGCTATCAATGCCACCAAACTGGCTATAGATGCCAACAAAACAAACACCGGCTTCCATGCCAACCAAAATTTTCGCTTTTACGCCATAAAATTTCGGCTTCCATGCCATCTCAAAATTGGCTCCCATGTCACGAACAAAATTTTTGGCTCTTATGCCATCTCAAAAACTCGGCTATAAATGCCACACAAAAAAAAAACCTGACTCTCATGTCAAAACTGGCTGCAAATGCCACAAAAATCCGACTTTCATGCCAAATTCGTTTCCCCTACCAAAACAATCATTTGACAAAAGATTTTCACAAAATGACAAAACTTTTGATCAAATCCCATTTAGCAATTGCTTTCATCACAAAAAGATTTGAGTGAGCGTAGGGAAAACAAAAAAAAAAAGGTACCAAAAAAATACATGTGGTACCAAAGCAAAAAAAAAAAGAAAGTGTTCACAAGCACTACAAAAAAAAAGAGTACCAAAAAATACATGTGGTACCAAAAAAAAGAAGAATGGTTTCTGCTATAAAAAATCAGGAGCTTAGCCAAAAATGGTCTCCAGCCAAAGCTTCAGCTCCTCAAGCAAACTCTTGGCCTCAGCCGTCAGAGTTTCCAAGGCACGCTTCTTCAGGAACTTGCCATGAGATACTGGCGAATGCCGTAACCCTTCTTTTACACCGGGAAGCTCTTCCCCAGCAGTTTGCCATCGTTCGTTTTCTAGAGTCCTCCTCTCGAGAACTTGACCGGCATCTGCAACCCTGCGGATCAGAGTACTCTCCCTGTCACGAGCCTCTGTTATAGCAGCCCACTTCGCATCGACTTGTGCCTTCAAATGCTCAAGACGTTTCCTGGCCTCCTCAACTTCCCTATCAAGGACGTTAAGGTCATGCCTCAATCCGATGATGGCTAGTTCTTCCAAGTTCTTCTCAATAAACTGGACCTTCTCCCAGGCCTGCTGAACGGCCACATTAGAAGATCTGGCGGATCGACGAGGTACGCTTGTAGCAGGCTCTTTACCCTTGTTCGCTCTGGAGGAACCACCTGCAAAGGTCGGAAAAGAAAAAGATCGTCATCAAAATGACAGGATTTCGCTAAAGAAAGAAAAAAGGGTCACTTTGTCCCACTAAAAATCTGGCGAAATTTTGGCATGACCCCGGGGCAATTCCGAAGAAGAGGGAAATACCCCGAAAGAAATAGAAAGTTTTGAAGATGGGCTCAACATTGCTGCGGGCTCCGAAACTCCAAACTTTCGAAACCTCAAAATCTCCGCAAAATCAAGAAGGGCTCAACATCACTGCAAGCTCCAAATTCCCAAATTTGCAAAGATTTTCAGGTATGCTATCATGCTCAATCTACAAATAGTATATGCATGAACATCTAGATTTGCACAAAAAACGCATTATCATGATGAGCAAAAAAAAAAAAAAAAAAAAAAAAAAAAAAAAAAGAAAAAAGAAGAAGAAACTTTCTCGAAAAAAAAGGCGAGAAAGAAAAGAAAAAAAAAGAGAAGAAAGAAAACAGCAAAAAAAAAAAAAAAAAAAAAAAAAAAAATCAGGGGCTGGCCCATCAGGCCGTGGCCCACAGGCCACGTGGCCGTACGGACCAGATCCGTACGGATCTGTCCGTACGGCCCACCAAAAAAAAAGAAAAAAAAAACGTGAAAAAAAAAAAAGAAATCACGTGGAAAAGAAAAAAAAAAGAGAAGAAGAATAGAAAGAAAAGAAAAAGAAAAGAAAAAAAAAAGAAGAAAAAAAGAAGAGAGAGAAACTTTCTTTTTTTTATCCTATTCTCTACATGGAGTTTTCTTGAAAGAAAAAGAGAGAAAACTTACTTGAAGCCATTGATGGAGAAGAAGAAGGAAAAAGCTTGAAGATCCTTGAAGAAGAAAAACTCTTGGCCTTGGAGCTCTCTTGAGATTGTTGCAAAAGAAAGCAATAAGAGCAAGAGATCCTACCTCCCTTTGCTTTTATAGGAGAGAGCAAATCAAAGAAGGAAACAAAGAAGAAAGGTAAGTGTTACTAATTAGTAACCTTACCAAAAGAGAAGGAATTAGAAAGATTCTTTCCCAAAAAGAAAGATGTCTTTGAGAGATTTCCTCCCAAAATCAATCAAATGAGAGATTCTCTCCAACAAAAAAGGATATTGGAGATTTCTTCCCAAAAAGAAAGATACCTTGAGATATTCTCTCCCAAATTAAGGGAAGATGAGAGATTCTCTCCCATAAAGATATTTTTAGATATTCTCTATCCAAATGAGATATCTTTAGATATTCTTTACAAAAATGGCCCCACATGAGATCTAAGCCATCCTAAAAAGCTTAAGGTCCCATGGGTTAGCCCATATGAGCCAGGTTTGACCACCTAGGCACTAAAAAAAAAAAAGAAGAAGAAAAAAAATGGGCTTTTAGTCAGAAAAAAATCCCTCTTACCAAGAGCATACAATAATGGTTCCATGCCTCTTTTGAGTTGATTGAACCATACAAAAAATTCCAAGCCCCATGAGCTTCCAAAAAATCAAACCATCCAGCCTCATATACCAAATTGAGCCAAAATCTTGAAATTGACATTTCACAAAAATCCAAACCACTCCAATGGACCCACACAGTCCCAAAGAGTGACCAAAAACCAAATCCTGGTCCCCTAACTTGCCACATACAGCTTGTTAGGTCACAAGACCAAAACCAAAAACCAAATCCTGATCCCCCAACTTGCCACATACAGCTTGTTGGGTCACAAGGTCAAAACCAAAACCCGATCCCCTAACCTGCCATATATAGCTTGTTAGGTCGCAAGGTCAAAAACAAAAGCCCAAATCCACATCCCTGATGTCATCTTCAAAACTTTGCCTCGAGATGGTGTGTGATTCCTTTCACTACCATAAAATTCCCCTGGAAGCTCAAAGGCTACTTTACCAAAGGAAAGATTGCTCAAAGACTCTTGGTCAAGACACAAGCTCTCCTTCAGAAATCTCTTCGAGGCACATCGACTACAAAAGTCAAGCAACTCGTCGCTGTACCTCGAGGGGGCATTTGTTGACACCAAAAATGTCACTTTGCCTCTTCAAATCAAGAAAGCTGCATGAAGTCGCAACCTGCCATAAATAGACAATGCAATTTCTCCAAAAAATCAAATCTTGTCAGAATCAAACAAAAACTGCAAGATCCTTCAAGATAGCCAAGAGAAGAGTACACATGAAGTTTCGGGCCATTTCGACAACATTTGGCCTAACTTCACTTCTCCGACAGCTAAACGGGAGCTCCCGGCGGCGACATCATCGGAGACGTCAAAACTTCGATCAGAGCCTACAGATGACTCCAGCATGTCTCAAAAGGGCTCTATGCCAAATTTCAAGTCAAACCGACAACGTTTGACCCTCCATCAATGCTCGAGCAGCAAAATCAAGCCTCCCGGCGGTGGAAACCACCGGAGCCTTCGCTCATCAAACCAAGTGCATGAGTGGCTTCAACATGCTTCCAAAAGGCTGCACGTCAAATTTCAGGTCATTCCGAAAACGTTTGACCAGGTTTCGATGCTCCGAGAGAAAATCAAGCCTACCGGCGGCAGAGCAACCCGGGACCATGACATCCAAAACGGAGCCCATGGAACGTCTCAAAATGACTCCAATAGGCTCCCCGTCAAATTTCAGGTCAATCGGACATCGTTTGACCGCACATCAAAGCTCGGCATTTTCCCCTCAGCAAAATCAAGTGAAGCATCGACGGGACCCCAAACGGCTTCAAAACTCAAACAAAAGCCTATGGTTGGTCTTATTTATTGCTCAGGAGGCTTCACCTCAAATTTCAGGTCATTCCGACATCGTTTGACCAAGTTTCGACTTCTGGCGGAAAATCAGCAGCTCTACGCGACAAAGTCTTCGGCTTTCCCGGAAAATTAGAAACTTTGCACTCTAAAAATGCAAGGATTCTCATCAAGTTTTCTACAGGGAAATCAAGCCAATAAATGAGAAGAAATGTCAAGAAAAATACAGAAGAAAACGGCGACGAAAAAGACCTCAAAACGACCGCAAAACGGGCTCCGAAGGGGAAAAATCCCCCAGGGTCGCGGACCCCTGCGACCATGGCCCATGGTCGCAGGCCCCTGCGACCATGGCCCATGGTCGCCGGTCCATGGTCGCCGGCGACCATGGCCCATGGTCGCCGGCGACCATGGAGGTCCGGGTCACCGGATTTTCCGCCGGTGACCCGTTTTTTCGTCTTTTTTCGCGTTTCGCGCACTTTGGCCCCTGTGGTTTCCTGAAAATGTGATTTTTAGTGCTTGAAATTGACTCATATCCGACGACATCCGTCAAAATCACGGGTCAACCTCCAAAAGCATAAGATCATCAGTGATCGCTCCAAGATCGCCAACCGGCTGACCAAGAAAGTGCACTTTCTGTCCGACCGATCGTGAAATCGACAAGACAGATGTCACCGGCCCGCTCTTAGCTATCAATGTCTGAAGTTACATGTTCATCCGATGTCGATCAGCATGTAGATCCATCGATGATCATCGCCAGAAGAATTCCAGAAGACACGGCATGGCCCGCGACTCTTCGACTGCTCGGCGACCAATTAATGTGGTTAATTGACTAGCTTTATTGCAGTCATTAATTCATTTCTTTGGACGGCCCAATCAGAAGCAAGCATTTGGGAGTTACAAGTCAATTGATTCATGGCATTTAAACCATGAAACTCCTCCCATTATTGTAATTAAGGTGATTAAAAGCCCTTAATCTCCATCGGCCAATCAGATTCAAGGAAAAAGGAGTTACAAAATCAAGAAATAAATCTTGTAACTCCTCCCATTAAAGCCATTAAGGCTCATAAACCCTCCTAAATGGCTACCAAATGCCTATAAATAGGAGAGCATTCCATTGAAATAGAGATCGGGAAAAAAGATCAGAAAAAAGAGGAGAAAATCAGAGGATCAGAAAGAGATCTGAGAGAAAGAAAAAAAGAGAGAAAACTCTGCTGAAGTTCTGCACCGGCCACCACTACAAGGTGACAAAAGTCCCTTGGGGGGCACCCCCCCCAAGGTCCTTGCCTTCTCCTGCTGCCTCCAATGGCTTAGACGTGGCTTTTCAGCCCGTCTACTTAGCTTTTTATTGGACATAGGACCTTCTCTTGGTCTTTGTCCTCTAAAAATCTGAGGTTATAGCCAAGCCAAGCGAATCAAGAGCATCTTCTGTTCTCATCTGCATGGATGATGGCGAAGCCCATACATGGCTTGCGACCGTCAATCTGAACGAGTCCCCCACAATCTCCTGAAAAGTTAGATCTTCCTTTTCTTGCTTTTCATTGTAGTTTGTATTTTTCTAAAAGAGACAAAAATCACAACTCTTGTCTTTCATTATTGATGAGAATTGTAAATCGGCTATAAACGCCAAAATCGGCTATAAATGCCAAACAAAATCGCCTTTCACGGCAAACCAAGAAAATGTCTCTTTTCTTAAATATTTGTGCAATGGAAAACTTGAAAGAAGTTGATTTCCTTTTTACTTGCGAAGGTTGATCTCCGGATTACCACTTGCAATTCCAAGTAAAATAGAAAATCTGGCACACCCACACAAAAGAAATGTTGATGCACGCTTCAGGGCCCGCCAGGGCGCGAAAGGGCCGGACCCGACGGGCTCCCACGTTCCGCCGACCCCGGTAGCCGCCCCAGCGGGCGCCTCGGAGCGCGTTCCATCACCCACCCCACTTGGCTTCGCCCCTATTTGAATTTCTCTATTTATTTTATGAGCTTCCAAAATTAAACCTTATGACATGAGTTTTTTTGGCACAGAATTTTTTTTCTAACATCCTCAAGTTTTAGCTTTCAAAATAGTTTTCTATGATTTTTTACATGAAAAACCCTATTTGAAAAAAAAAAACCACTGGTCTTACCATCTAGACCACGAACAACCAAGCACTATATGTAACGAAAGACAAGTACTCATAGAACTTTACCCAATTGCAATTCAAACCTAAAGGCTATGATGATCTTACGGACGTCTCGTTGTACAGCTTTACCATGCTAAACATACCACCTTAAATACTTCTTCAAGGTGAATCTACTACAAGTGAGTAGATGAAGAAGTCTCCAAGGCTTTAGGCTTCAGTTATGCAATAATGGATGCTCTAGAGAAGACAATGGATCTCTCAAAAGATTATAGGCTTTAGAATAGGAGAGAAGTACGATAGGTTTGAAAGAAGATGACTTTTTTTTTTTATAAGCCTTGTTTTGTGGGTTGCTCTTAGGGTAACAAGGAGTAAGAGTTTTGGAAGGATTGTATAACAATTAGAAAGTATTTTCAAATAAAACTCTAAAAACCCGCATCATAAGCTCCAGCTCGTGAAACAAACTCCCAGTTATTTTGCACTTCTGCGCATCCTATGTGTCAGGCAACAACGGGAAAGAAGAAAGTTTGATCACCTGAGCTTCTGCTAAGGGTGTGCTCGAGCTTGTTTGACAAGGTGCTCTAGCACCCAGTGCAATTTTCTACGACCTTGATTTTTCTTCAATTCTTTGATTCAGACAGTTTATCTATAAAATACAAGAGTAAATCACGAATTTCCTTTTTGTCCATGTCCCAATGAATTTGCCAACACTCAATTTCCTTACAATACCATTTCGGTTGACCTTATACAATCATCTCAAAATAATTATTATGGTTATATGACCATATAATAGGTGAAAATCTCACCTATGGGGAGGTCCAACCAAGAACGGTATATCCCGCACCATCCACAAAAGTAAAACCCATACATTAAAGGGGCACACCAAAAAATTACGCAAGGCAACCGTGCTCGACTCCCCCAATATAAAATTGTCTTATATGATATAAGATATTCACCCGTGCATAGTGCCCATGCATACCACACACCGCTATCCATATATAGCGGATGAACTTCAGAGGCTGGTAAGTTTGCCCATGATCAAGTTGCTTTTATGAGTCCCCAGAGCTTGGAGCGCTCTGCCTCGTGAGACCCACTTAGAAGCATTCAAATCCTAGGAGGGAGAGGGGGTTTAAAGTTTAAACTTTGAATAATGAATAGAAAGACCTATCTGTGTTCATAAATCATGATGGAAACCATCCTTTCAAGGGAGGTCCTCTACTCTTTTGAGAGATTAAATATTCCTAAGGCCCATCAGTTTAATAAAGTCTTTCATGATATAGTTGAAGGACCCATACAACTCAAAATGAGAGTCTAATTAGATATCCTACAAGTGATTTAGGTGAAGGACTTGAGGCATCCCCCATCCTTTGAAATCCCTACTTGTACACCATATCATGTATAACAAAGACATAATAATCATTTAGATTAAGGGCCTTATTCATGTACGTGGGTCAAGAAGCAAGAATGCACTCGGCCCAAACCCAATCCACTTATAATAACCAACACCCGATCATTTTCTGATTTACAAACCATTGAACTCAAACTTGGGTTGCATATTTCCAATGCAATTGCACAGTTAATTGGTGCGTTTGTGATTCGTGGGCCATAAAAGAGGGCTTAGTCACGAAGCCCACGACCTTATCTCTCTATTAGGAAGTGAAACTATGAAAGCCCATCTGAGTCTTGGTGACTCATTGAGTCCGGATCCTCAGAGTGTCTCCTTCACTCTTCCGGTGAGTGGAGCTAGTAGAACTTCATAGTGGGGACCATCGATTCGAAATCTGGGCCGCTCAAAATCCATCTCCTGAAGTGGAGATTATACTCTGATAGTGAGGCCCAATGGCCCTGGAATCCAAGCATCAGCCCTTGTTAGCCCATGGATCAAATACAAGATTTAGAGCTCAGAACAACATGATCTTAAACTGTCTTATAAGTTCTTTGTGTTCAAAAAATTAAAATTAAATCTTAAAAACTAAATTTACAAAATCAACAATTTTAAAGACTTCTTTAGATCGTCTATAATTTATATGCAAATAAAATATGAAACTATGACACAGTTTTTAGGCATAATATAATATTTTTATATCTACATACTTTTTATTGGGAGATTTATTCTATGGCCATTGCCTTTTGGCCTAAGATTTTCATGTTTAAGTTGGATTAAAATGTGTTGGTTTCGTATTAATATATTTTTACTTGATTAATGTATGAGTTGGATACTTGGATTCCAAACTAAATTTTTTGACATAACTAATAAATTAATTCAAGTTTCCAAATTGACGCACCTACACTGAGAGCACGTTTGTGTAGAGGCAACTTCCATGGAAAGATGAAATCGCCACATCAGTAAATTCTATGGTTTTTAAATACCTCAAAAAATCTTTTCTGAGGAAATTAGAAATTTATGTTTGGTGCAAAAAGTTTTTCCTTTATGAATTGGTGCTAATATTGTTTGGTGCAGCTGCGGATTTCTTTAGTGAAAACTATTGTTTATTGAAAACTAATTGGTGGGTGGTTTGGTATGTGTGTGGGGTGGGTCGGGATGGAAGGGGGAGGGGGAAAAAAGAAGGTGGCTTGGTGGAGTGAGGGTGGGAGTGAGGAAATAGGAGGCCCATTTTCTGTAGAAATGGACTTCCCATACGCCCAGAAGTCCATTTCAATGTCCAGGAAGAAAAAACTGACGTGGCAAAAAAGTAGTTCCGCGGAAAACTGCCGCACCAAACACCTGAAAAAGAAGTTTTCCGCAGAAAACCACTTCTTTTTCTACAGAAACGGCTACACAAAGGTGCCCTAAGAGTGAGAATCTGAAGAATAATTATGAATCCAACATGACTTGGACAAAACGAATGAACATGGCCTGAAACCTACAACTTCAAAGTTGCATTGAAATGGTGATTACTTTCTACTATTTATGGGTTCTTAGCCATTACCCCACTTCAAAACCTTGGTAATAAGAAAGATTCACAAAACCAACAGGTGCCGTTACTTGTAACCATGCCTCTTATGCCTGCGTTGCTCTTTGCTCTGTCATCCATTCAAAACGAAACAAGAAGAAAAGTCAAAAAAGGAGAAAGCAGGTAAAAGAAAGCATGGGAAAGACTAAAGAGATAGAAATCACTTGCTGCTTTCTTTTTTACTTTACTTTAGATTGCTTTGTATTATTGTTGTTTAATAGTAGTTATGACTAGGACGAGACTGGAAGAATCTTCATGCAGTTTTAGAAAATTTGAATGGACTGAAGACCGTCAGTACATTGCCCCCTAAAGCATCCCATCTCGAAGTAGACAAGAGTTCACTCACATAGTAGTCTGCAGGAGTGTCTGAAACACTGTAGCCCCTCTAAAATCATAGATTTTTTTTTTTTTCTTTTCAGATCAAATAAATGAATGAGTGGGGGTCATTCTTTGAATGGTAAAGGGCATCCCACTCTCCCCAGGTGCCAGGGATCGATCCCCATCATCGACGACGAGCACAGCTAGACTCTTTAATTTGTGGTGGAGGAGCATCTAAGGAGGAACACTTGGGTGGAGCGTGATCTGGAAGTATACATGCTGAGCACTGTAAGAGGAGTAGATTCTGGGGTTGATTCTTGAGCTGATGGATTAGGCTAGTTAAGGATTATAGATGGTTTACATTCCTACTATCTAGTAGCTTAAGAAAGGGACTGTTAAACTTATCAAAAATACTCTTTTGGTCTTTACCTCTTGGCATTGGGCCGAACTTGAACGAAACATTAGTGATCCTAGTTGGGTTCTTCATATTTTTGACCAAATTTGAATTTAAGACAGTGCATTCTATTAGTTGAATTAAGCCTGCTTCATGCAAAGTAATGGGATCGTTGACCATCAATTGCGTGGATGGTCAAAGCCTAATTTTAGTTTGTTAGTGCTTACAAGTCGTACTAGGGTTGAGTAATTCATCTTTTAGATTAGAAATTCAATTGGGCAGAGAGACTCAGAGAGATTTGAGCCGGGTTACTTAGGCAATTATGAGCCAGGGTTTTGGCAGACTTGGTCAAGCTTGTTTAATTCAACACCTTTATAAATGCCAAGTTGAGTGATTTAGGGCGAATACATTTTGGGTGTTCGAACCTCAATTCATTAGGTGTATCTGTTAAACATAAGGATTCTCTACGGGATCAAATTCGCAGCTGGAAGCTCTCTCCTCCTCCTAAAGTTACAATATGTGGCAAAGTTTATGTATAGCGGATAGAAGAGAGTTTTGGGATATGGTAGATGCAACAAACATTGTCGGCCGCCGCCGCCGTCATCATTATCATCAACAAAGCCTTCTTCTAACTATGTTGGAATCGACTCTATGAATTTTATCTCAAAGGGTCAAATCTTTCGATGAGTTAGGCTTCTTCTTATCCAAATGTCTAACATTAAAACATGAAATGAATATTACTGCCCTACAATGAACCTGCTTTTTTTCAGCTAGGCTAGCTCCATAACTCTTTCGGATCATGTGGGCCAATATTGAGACATACAGAAACTCTGTCGTTGCCCTAATTTGGAAAGGGCAGAGAGATCCGGATCCATCTCTAAAACTGCAATTTCAGATAGTACCATGGACGACCAACTTTCTCCCATCTTTAATTGGCCATGGCTACTTTAGTTTGTGGGCACCCAACTACTGAAAAAGCCAAACCAGACTGATAGACTGACAGAGATTGTTACTTGCTTTCCTACCACTTTACTAGAACATTTTTTGGGCATGAATGGTCCATCTACTTTTCTTTTTCACAGTACCAAAGTTTTTAGGTCTCTGCATGCAAAACATAGCCTTATTTTTCTATCCACCCCAGCATATCTGTATATATAAATTGACTTTCAAATAATCTTCCCTTCTAATTGAAATTGAATCAAGGAAAGAGGGAAAATGAATACCTACCTACCCATCACCCTAGTAATTCAAATCACAAGAAACTCCAAGACGTCCCATTTGCATCACCGCCTTATATCTATCACTCTTTATTTCATATATTAAATTCCTGCGTATCTTAATGCAAATGAATAGGCCGTAAACACTTTAAAGGCGAAAAAACTTGAGATCTTAATTTAATAAAAAAGACGAAACAAATTGATTCATTACTGATACATCAGCTGATGTGCAGAGTTTTTGGCTTTGGCAGATATCCATGTTTTAGAGCCATGATATATATGTTGTATGAAAAATACGTACTAAAGTGGGGTGACTGCAAAATCCTTTTGATTTTTCAAAAATTCTTTTGTGTACTTTCAATGTTGAGAGAAGTTGCCTTCTTTAATCCTCCACAGTCCACACCACCTCCCCCACAACACTGTAAAGTACATCACTTTGCAAAAGTAGGGATTTCTGATTTCTCTAATCTATCACGAGTTTTTAGCTTCCCATTTCAAAGATAATACAAGATGACCCACATCTTGTAACTCATCATCTACAAAACGGATATTTCTCAATCCTACAAGGCTAAGCTCTTCCTGGAGGTTGTCTTGACTTCCCTGCTTTCCTGAAACACACCAAGAATTGTGTACCATTAGTAGTTAATTATTTATAAGACTATGATTTTTAGGCATGATAAAGAGAGCTAAGCAAGATTAGTAGATATGGCTGTGATGAATAAAGTGAATAGAGTCTCTTTTACTTTTACTTTTTCTTTTTTTGGATTTGAATGGGTTAAAGGTAAGTTAGGTACACTGAAACCTATGACTTTGGGCACATGACATAAAAATTGGGCTTATGGACAAGCACGACGATAGCTTCATTGAGAGAGAGAGAGAGAGAGAGAGAGATAGAGAGAGAGAGAGAGAGTAGTTAAATAAGAAAAAAGTTCCTGTTATTTCACTAATGGAGTACAAAATAATATTCCGCAAAAGCTAGGATCATATTTCACAAGTAGTGGAACTATATGAACCCACCACTGCACCTGAATCCATGACTGTGATGGTCTAATCCCCCTTCTATTGACACTCAATGCAGTTCCACTCAATTTAAATTAGTGTTATGTCCATCGTTAGATTGATCACTTTTTAAAAAGAGAGTGGAGTTTGTCGCATGTAAAAGCCACCGTTTATCTGATGTTGAGCTATGTCGATTGATTAGACAGCTTGACTAAGGCAATAAAAAGAGGTTGCAGATTGGGATGCCCGTAATTTAAATTTCATAAGGTGGGCCCCACTCATGGACTTAGGTGGAATGCTGCACTCTGTCACAGTAGAGTGGGGGCTCTGCACTGTAGTTCAACCATCTGGAAAATGGAAGGTGCATATCTTTGCTTGCTCATGATTCATGGAGGAATCCATTGAATGCATTGTTCAAATTACATAGGATTACAAAGCGAAAATCATAAGTTTCCAGTAGGAGAAGCAGCTATCATGGAGTGAATCATTTGTTAATAATTACATGAGAAAAGTACAAATCCATGCAAATTTAGTTCTTAAGATCTATGATTTTGAGCTAAGTGTTAAGATCTATGAAGTTATAGATAACTAATTTCACTTTTACCTTTTCTCTGACCATCCAAATGTTGGGATAACTTTTAGTCAAAAACAAAATAATCGTAGACCCAACCCACACACCATTGCATGAAATTATATGGGAATCTGTTATTCCGTTGCACTTGCTTCTATGTTCTTATTTTCTTTTCTTTCAAATAGATTTGAGCACCCAATGTACAGAAGAAAAGAAAAAAATAAACATTGCTATTAAATGAGTACAGTTGTTTGTACCTGTTGTGAATGGGGTCAGGCCCATTAGGAACTCTTCTCTTGCTCGTGTAATTTGGGTCCGAACCCGGATGAAAATCTGGCCCATCTCTTCCTATAACCTTTAATTCCTTGAAGCTTCCTCTCGTCCTTGTAGCAGTTGTTGTTGTTGCTCCACTTCTTACAATCTCAACAAACAAAAAAACAATGAAAAGCACTAGTGCAGTAGCTCCAAACAAGGCCCTCAAAACCCCACTTGCCATCTTCCACCTTCTTGTCTCCTAGAGTACTTCTTCTCACTCTTCTAGAGTACCACCTTGTAGTTTCTCAATCATGGGAGAGGTAGAAGGCACTGAAAAGACCATTTTGTTGTCTAGAGATGGTCAGTGTCTTTTAAGAAGAAGAAGAAGATGAAGGGGGAGAAGAGGAGATGGCTAAGGCAAGTATATTGTTTGTTTTTTTCATTTTTGCCCTTTACAAGGGGACGTGGATTTCTTTATAGTGGGAAGCGATTCTGTTGCACTTTATCGGACCTCGAACAGGAGAAGAACAAAGGTAGATGGGTGGTTGGGACTTTATACAGATTGGGTCCATGGGCCATTGCTTTGGTTTGTGTATTTTCATGCAGCTACAATCACCAATGGGACCTCACTATCTATCTATCTTTTGTATGCATCTTTCACGTACATCGATTTTTGTGAACCCCTCTAGTGTTCTAGGCTCCTTTCCTCTTTTTCATTTTTAAACACTCGAGACTTTTATTTATTCATTTGTTTTTGGGTTAAGGAACTCGAGAACTTCTTTTAGTTAGGGCCTAGGGGTGCCATGGGCCTGATGGCAATTAGAAAACATCCAATGAGAAGGCAATTAGAAAACATCCAATGAGAATTTTAATAAATGATAACAATGGGTTATAGTTTTGCTCTTATTTTGTTAGGATTGATTTGGTAACCGGCATGTGTCGTAATTTCTTACTCCGCCTAGTTTATAGTTTGTACCAATGTAGTTAATTTTGTGTTGTCGTGAAAGTATCACAAAAGTTTACCCAAATAAATGGGATAAGAGTCTAATGATGATGATGATGATGACAAGGAGGATATGTTTTTGGGATAAATTAATGACTTTGGTAGAGTTTATATCCTCTAATAGGCAATTCTTTTCTCATGACAATAGCTAATGGGGTGGAGAGAGAGAGAGAGAGAGAGACAGAGAGTTCATGGCACAATCAGTTTATTACAACTTGTGGGTTGGTTTGGTTCCTCTTTAACAAAATTAGGTGGGTTGTTCTCTCTTTAGCTGCTTGTACTTGCACTGGCCAAAGATAAAAAAAATGGTTCTTACAACTTGTAAGATGGACAAGTGGGCATGAGGGAGTTTTCGGTAGAACTCTGTGAAAGCATAAGTCTGCCCAAAGTTGAGTCAGAAAGTTTGGTCCTAGGAGATACTAGTAATTTTCCCAGAGAAAAAAAAAGGTGATTAGTAGTACTATCCAATGAAAAGCACTCTTTTCCTTTTTTTATTTTTATTTTTATTGTTGACAGGTGGTATGGGATGCAAGCCAATAAATTAGATGCCTCTCAAAAAAGAAGAGAACCTATGACCGAGTCACTATACCAAAGGAAGCAAATTTTTTGCCATTTGCTGTTCCATTAAGAACCTTTTTAACCTTAAGTTAGGGGATCAAACATGGAACTTCAATACTTTAGAACTTGTTCTAATTTATGTTCTCGCCCTTCCAGGTAGTCATGCTGAGAACTAAAGCATGGTATGGACTTTCCCACATTGGTTTACACCCCTTTTAATTATTTTGTTTGTGGAATGCATGCATGCATGGTTTATTGAAAAGAAGATATATGGAATATCTCACAGGGAAATAAATGTATAAGAGTTGCAGAGGCTGAGAGAAGCAAGTTCCTTGGGCATGGATGCCTTTTAAGTAGGGCATAAAGCTCACCTTAATCCTTATGGCCAAAGCATATGGCATATAATAATCCCTTTTTATAATGCTTCTTTCATTTGAAGTCTGAGGTATTGAGTTATAAAATCATACTTAATATTTTACCTTGACATGTTTCATGTGCAAACCACACAATTCAAATCCATGTTTTGCAAGGACGGCAACTTGGTCAAATGCTACATATTATATCTCGACATATTTCATATAAAAACTTCATAATCTTGTGGAAAAGGACATATGGTACTATGGTACCCAGATAGGCCAAATATAGGGCATTATACTATCATTATATGATTTTCATACTCAATTCTCATGTTTTGCAACATCCTAACGACTTACCTCAATTCACAATAATTCAGGGGGGAAAATGATCATGTCTTTCCTAGATTACATGTTACAGAACATGTAGGTTCAGCATCCACCAGGATAGCATTGGGTACTATTTAATAAATGGTATAAACACTACAAATTCTTGATTGATACCTTATAGTGATGATGATTTGAGATCAGCTGCTTTGTGGGCCATTTCTTCTATAAGCCAAACCTTATGTTATAGGACAGATATATAAGAAAGTTCAGAGAAAAAACCAAGAAAAAAAAATCCCACAGAAGATCATTACAAACAGTTGATCATTGAAAATTGTGACCACTGGCCCATACACAAATTGTCAGTTCAGACTGCTCGCGCATTCGCAGCTCTAATTATAGATAATACAGATTGATGACCTTTAATAGATGGTACTTAACACACACCGATTCCGGTCGACCTCTTTGAATAATTAAGGGTGTCATAGGATGGGACACTCACTAAAAGATGTTCATTCTTTTGAAGTTTCTAAAAGCTTATATTCCATGGAATCCGCCCCACCAAAATAGCTTTCCAAATCTCTCTGTTTCTGAGCATCCAAGGTAACAGATACCATTAGAAGAACTCTCACATACTTTTAGGGAAGAAGATGTAAATTGTCTTTCGGGATTTGCTGTACCTTATCCTCCTAGTCACCAAATCCTTAGTGACCAGCATAAGACATCCTCCCTTTCCAATCACCCTTGGTGCTATGATTCTGGATTACACACATGAGGCTTGCTTTTGATATGATTCTTTAATCATGGTTCAATGATTAATCGGCCTACATCACAAACCTTTCTACTAACTGTGGTAAAGACAACATAGAAAGCTTGGTTATAGATTTCTCTACATCTATACAAACACTACCTACCTAACCCCCATTAAGGTAGTTGAAAATTTGATAGGCTGGGCCACCCATGTTTCACAAATCATTCAAAAGTCTCCCCCTCTTTATGAATATATGCATGAGTTGATTGTGCTTTGTCTCCTTGTCATGGACTTTTAGACTTCATGTGATCTTATCTTGTCATTGTTTGCTTATATACATTAAGGTAAGGAAAAGGCATTGGGCTAACTGTTTTCAGTTCTAGTGGCATTCTTGTTGAGTCTATGCCACTTAACAAACGGATTTACAGTCAAAACTTGGCAATTTATATGATAACCTGAGATCCTTTTGCTCTTGCAAGCCTCCTTACCTGATGGGAATTTGCCTTGGAGTTTGGTTCAATGTTACAAAATAATTGCTATTGTATGGAGAAAATATATTTTGTTTAGTAGGATAAATCTGTTATACTGGGGTGCTAAATTTCTCCTATTTGGCTTTCTCCCACATCCAACATGTACTGTTAACGGATGAGAGAGATAGAGATAGTAGGGACACAAAATTCAAAAAAATTCAACCAAATTGAACTCTATATTTTTTTCCTATCCGGTCCTTGGAGCAAAGATCTATGCGATGACTGATGGGATCTAGTAACATGTAAGAGGATAGAAATCACTGAATTCTGCTTTTGTTAATGATGAAAAATGGGTGTACTTTCTTAACACATAACAATATATGGGGAAAATGCAATTTAGTTTTTTTAATATTTTTATTGCTTTTTTTTTTTTACCTTGCACAAAGGAGAAATGACCAGGATTAATTACATTGGTTGCTCTTACTAGTTTACATACCACCTCTGACTTCATCTCAACAAGAACGTATTCAAATTTCATTCCAATCTGAGTGATTGAAAGAAATAACTATATATTCAAATAAGAATCATATAGTCTAGAGTTACCCTGTGGTTTGATGCATTTTCACCTTTTTTTAATGAAAAGTTCGGTGCATGTTTTACTGTCTCTGTCACATTTTCACCCTTAAAAAAAAAAAAAAGTACCTCCATTTCTGGTTATGAACATATGAAAATATCCCCTTGTAAACACAACCTTCACCTTCCCATTGGATATGAATCCTTGATCAATCAGGGAAAATAACTATTGTTGTAGTAATTATGGATGAATTTGTGCCGCATTGACACATTTTTTGGGCTTCAGGGAAAACAGTTTCTTGTTTTCAACAAACTCCGGCTGAAAAGACCTTATCAATGTTTTTTTCTCTTAACCAAATTTTAGTTTTTTTTTTTTTTTTCTTTCTTTCTTTCTCAACACATCATGCAGTGGGGATCATCAAATAGCCAAGTAAAAGACAAAGCATAAAGGGAGACCCAACCAAAACTAATATGACAAATGATAGATGGTAATGTTGGCAGGGCCTCAGCACCGTTTGGTGAATTCTTAATCATTTAAGAGGCCCCACCACATTTGGACCATATGGGTCGCCTTCTTATTTACATCATTATAGTATGGGTGGGTGGGTGGAGGTGGGCTCCATAATTTTGTTTCTGTAGGTCTTACTCAAAATTTACATGTGGTTTGTGAAATAGGGTCTTACTCAAAATTTACATGTGGTTTGTGAAATAGGCACTCTCTCTCTCTCTCTCTCTCTCTCTCTCTCTCTCTCTCCTGCTTTATAAAAACAATAGCTACATTTTGTTCTTCGAGAAATTCTATATGCACCACTGAAATTGATGAATACACCCACACTTAAGTTTTTTTTTTAATTACCAAATTGCCCTCTAGTGAAAGGACGAAATTGCCCTTCACCATCAACCTCCTCTCATCTTCCTTTGGTTCGTCTGCCGTGGGGGGCGAGCCGTCTCATCTCCTATTCCTCCTCTTCTTCTTCTTCTTCTTCATTCTCCCTTTTATCCATTGTTTCGTAACCGTTCCCCCGCACTCATTCATGCCCGTTGATGTGCATCTCTCTCCTCATCATCTTCTTCAACCTTTTTAAAGTATCCATAAGTCTCATAATCTAATTCAACCCTTGAAAGTACTCATCTCCCTCGGACACATTGTCTACTGAAAGCAGGCATTTTCAACATGGACAAGCAACTGACAATCTACGAAGAGGAGGTATACTCTCTGACTTCGTTTCCAGCTTGTCATTCAGTTTACCCGCGATATGCTCGGTATTCCAGAACCGTACAAAACAATTCTGCACGGCACATTGTAACTGTGCAATGTTTTTTTGCACGGCCACACTGAACCGTGCAATATAATATTGCACGGTTGAAATGTGACGTGCAAAATAATAATGCACGGTTGCAATGTGCCGCGCAGAGTTGTTTTGCACGGGTCTATAGGACCGTGCACTAATAAACTAATAATTTTGTGATCATATTTTCAGGAGATTGACTCAACTGGTGCAAGTCAGTGCTTTCTCGATTTTACCAATGTCTTCACAACTGACACGATATTCAGAAGCCGAGAGGATCTAATCCAATGGACACGGGATGTTGGAAAGAAACATGGCTTGGTAATTGTAATCAAAACTTCAGATGCTGGTGGAGATGGTAGGAAACCGAGAATAGTTTTAACTTGTGAGAGAAGTGGTTGTTACAGGGCTTCATCGAAGATGTACGAAAAGAAAAATCCTAACAAGGCAACGGGAACTAAGAAGTGTAATTGCCCTTTCACTTTGAAGGGTCGAAAGTTGGCAACTGACGATGATTGGATGTTAACAGTGGTTTGTGGGGTACACAATCATCCAAACGCACAACATCTCGAGGGGCACTCATTTGCTGGGAGGCTTTCTACGGAAGAGATTAATGTTTTGATTGATATGTCTAAGAGTCTGGTGAAGCCAAGGAACATCCTTCGAACACTACAGGAAAGGAATGTGCACAACACCACTACGATGAAGAGTATCTACAATGCTCGTCAGAAGTTTAGGGTGACAGAGATGGCCGGTCGATCACAGATGCAGCAACTCATGATGCATTTGGAGAAGAACAAGTACATTGAGTATCACACTAGCAATGATGCTATAGATGCTATCTTGGACCTATTCTGGGCACATCCGTCATCTATTCAGTTACTACGTGCATTTCCAGAAGTTTTGATAATGGATTCCACGTATAAGACCAATAGATATCGACTTCCATTGCTTGAGATTGTTGGTGTCACGTCTACCCAACTGACATTCTCCGTTGCCTTTGTGTACCTTGAATCAGAGAAGGAGGCCAATTATAGATGGGCTCTGGAGAGGCTTAAGGATTTAATGGATGGATGCATTATGCCACGTGTGATTGTCACAGACAGAGAGTTAGCGCTCATGAATGCAATAAAAGTTGTATTTCCGAATGCAGCAAACTTATTATGCAGGTGGCATATTTCTAGGAACATCTTGGCAAACTGTAAGAAGTTCTTTGAGACCAACGACAGATGGGATGCATTTATCTCTTGTTGGAACATGTTGGTAGTCTCTCCAACTGAAAGTGACTATACTCAACTTCTAAGTGCTTTGGAACGGAATTTTTGCGGGTATCCACATGCTGTTGATTATGTGAAGAACTCGTGGTTGAATAAGTATAAGGAGCAATTTGTGGCTGTTTGGACGGATCAAAATATGCACTTTGGCAACGCCACTACTAACAGGGCCGAGAGTGCACACGCAAAATTAAAGAGACACCTGAGTACATCAAGCTGTAGTTTTGATTCGTCCTGGCAGGTTATCCATGCCTTGCTTGAGTTGCTATTTACCGAAATAAAGGCTTCTTTTGAAAAGAGTTTGAACACCGTGCAACATAAGTTCAAACCGGCACTGTTCCGTGAGTTGAGAGGATTTGTATCAAGGAATGCTTTGGATATAGTGTTAAATGAGTCGATAAGAGCTGGTGATATTGGTTCAGATTCGGAGGCATGTGGGTGCGTCGTACGACGGACCCATGGTTTACCATGTGCACATGAAATTGCAGAGTATATAAGGGAAGGTTCTCATATACCGTTGAGATGTGTATATCAATTTTGGCGGAAGCTCAATTTAGAGAGCACTAAGATGAATGAACCCCCTGAGTTGACCACAACTTCTGAGTTTGACTTGATCGCTAAGAAATTTCGGAGTAGTGACGAGGCGGGAAAAATTCAATTATTGAAGAAATTGAGAGAATTAGCTAGTCCTTCATCTACACCTCTTATTGAACCGGACGTTAAATTGAATACTCGCGGTCGGTCATCATCAAAGAAGAAGAAGTTGGATCGGCCTACGACTCGTGAGCCGTCTGCTTTCGAATATGCAGTAGGGATGAAAGAGAGTGTTCCTATTATATTAAGTAGTACCGTTGTAACGAAGAAGAAAGAGAAGATTAGTGTCCGTCGCACTCGATCAATTACATTTTTTCATTTGCTCCCTCAGTCTTTGGGACCCTACATCCTCACTATTAAGGATGTCGCAGCTGATGGTAACTGTGGTTTCAGAGCTATAGCTGGTCTTCTTGGCATGGGTGAGGACAGTTGGAGGCAGGTTAGATTGGACTTGAGCAGTGAATTGCAGAGGTATCATTATTATTATACATTGGTCTATGGAGGAGAGGACCGAGTTGGAGAGCTGTACTACGCATTGTCTTACTTTGAAAGTAATCCTTCATTTGATCGGTGGATGACAATGCCGGATATGGGTCACCTGATATCTTCATATTATAACGTTGTATTGGTCCTTCTTTCATTGCAACAGTGCCTGACTTTCTTGCCTTTGATGTCATCCCCGATTCCACCAAGTGATCGCAGAATCATCGCGATTGGTTTTGTCAATGGAAACCATTATGTTCAGGTCTTCATGAAACCAGAAGCACCCATGCCTCCCATTGCAACAAATTGGCATAGACATCACCATCCTGATGCAGACGGATGGCAACTCCCATATGCAAAGAGCATCGAGCAATTCAGAGAAATTTTTGGAAACAGTGTAGCAACACAAGAGTCGGTGAATCTTGATAGCAATTGATTAGAACTGAAACAAATTTGATGTAATTCAATGAATTATATAATAGAACGTTAAATGTTGGTGATTACGATGATCAATTTATTTATTAGTGTTATTTTGTTATCTGATGGCTATTGAATTGTACATGCTCGGTTTAAAAGTTTTTATCAAAACATGTTCTGCACGGCCAACATGTAATGTGCAGAATATGGTCTGCACGACTAACATGTTCTGTGCAGAACAAGTTCTGCACGGCCAACATGTGCCGTGCAGAATATGTTCTGCACATTATATGTTGGCCGTGCAGACTATATTCTGCACATTACATGTTGGCCGTGCAAACCATTATCCCTTTCATTCCATTTTGCCTAACTTCTTAGTTTATGAAAGCCCACGAAATTGCATACAAGTGTATACTATACAATCATCACAAAATAAAAAAATTCATCCATTATAGGAGAGCTATCAAAAAGGATCCTTAAATTCATCCATTTGAACAAAAATACATAGGTAAAAGTGATCATTTACATAAAAATGAGAATTACATCACGGCTATCAAAAAGTAGCCTCAACCTCATACAAGTTCGTCATGTTTCAACCAAAAAATTACAAACTCCAAAATTCTTCATTAATTTAAAGACAAAATCCAACAACACCAAGTGATATCACGGCTGCGTACGTCGTCGGTACGTCACCGGTACGCCATCCAGGATCTCCCGCATGGTATGCAATGCCCGGTAATAAAAATCAGCAGGCTCACCGGGTCGTGCAATCAAAGCTCCGATACTATCCCTCAGTCGACGGATCTGTAAGAAACAACTAATGGAGTCAATACTTAAGAGAATCATAACTTTTAAAATGGAAATGTAATGCTACTTTGAAAACTCAAACGCTCACCACTGATGGAGTCGGGTCATCTTGATCCTCATTAGGATGATAATGGGAGTGACGATCGGGATTCTGTACCTGGGGATGTGAAATCCTAACAAACCACTCCATGTAGTCGGGTGCGCATTCCCATGCATGTTGCACTCGATGGCCGCGGTGTGCTGCGGATAATACATGATCCTCCCAAGACTCCCAATACTGGTCAAGGAATTTGTAGGATACCTTGTATTGCACAGCTGAAGATCCACGAGACGCACGAAGTGGCGCGAGCGGTGCTGGTGGAATGGTCTGAATATATCCAAACTGACGAAGAACCCTCTGTGGGTGGTAGGGTTCAATCACATCTAGTGCCCTCAAGCAACCACAGAAGAAAGAACTCTGATGGAATGGATGCTGGGTCCTGGCACCAATATACGGTTCCCAAGCCACCTATACCAAGTAAATGAAACAACTAATTAATATTATATTAAGGACTAGAGATCCTTGAAAAAACTTAAAATAGATACCAAAATATCTATTAGCATCTCACCTCACTCGGATGTAAGTCATCCAGTCTCTCCCGCAGCAGCTTGACATTCTCCCTTGCAATCCCGGAATCTTGACCAGGATTCCACCGAGCTGCATGAGGCATTGCAGGTTCAAATCCCCATGAAGCAGGAGGACGGGCAAATGAGAAGTGCTCGTACACCCAAGACTGCAAAAAGATAGTTATTATTAATTATACAAATTTAAATAATATCGTATGAGTATTCAAAGGGATTTACACATTTACCGTGAGCAGTGTCAGATAACCAGCAATCTGTCTCACATCTGCCCTCGTAGCGGTTCCCAGTTGGCGATAGAGATACGCAAGCGCGGCAGCCCCCCATGCATAATGACGGACCTGTCCCAAGTCCATCAGTAAAGATAAATAGGCAATGGGGACTCGGGTGGACGACTTATCGGTGAAAAGTGTGCAGCCTAACAGATACAAGAGATAGCCTCTAGCTGCACACTCTATCTGCTCAACAGATGACCTGGGAGTCACATCGCCGCACACCCGTTTAATCCAGGACATCCTCACTACCCCACCACGCGCCACCCTCAACTCATCTGACGCAGTCGCCCTATCCACTCCCAATCCACGCTCAAGTAAATCGACCTGTTCTGTAAATCCCATACTGGTCGATGCGTGGACGGGCAGTCCCGTTATCGGGACGCCAAGGAGAGTACCCACATCATCTAAGGTGATCGTCATCTCACCAAATGGCATGTGGAAGGTATTGGTCTCGGGCTGCCACCTCTCTACGAAGCTGGATACCAAAGGGCAGGAGATATATCGGTAAGGCAAATCCTTCAGCTCTGCCAGTCCAGACTCTTCTATAATCGCACGAAAGCGAGGAACTTCGACATCGGCCCCATCCCCGGGCCGAGTTATGTACCAATCCTTTAGCCCTCGCCAATGATTGATACACTTGAGCGGATCACGATCCTGCACATTACAAATAGAATTCTTCATTAATATAGCTCAATTTATAGAATTCAATACATCTCATTTGAAAATTAATTAATTCAAACATTAACAAAATGCAAATGTACCTCCCCGTGCCATATGGGTATGGCTACGTGCGTCCTAAAACTCGGAATTACCGATAAATTGGCCGGACCGCCGGGGATAGGACCATCCCCCGCCGCTGCTGTGGGAGGACTGGATGGTTGTGCCTGGTCTGAATGGTCCTCCCTTGCTGCCGCTGCAAGAGGAGTGGACGGTTGTGCCTCCTCCTCTGAGGAATCCTCCTCTGACTCCTCCTCTGACGACTCCGAAAGTGGATCCTGTCGCAATTTACGTCTTCGTTCAGATGCCGTTGGTCGTTGACGAATGGCAGTCGAAGTACTAGCGTGAACACCTCTGCGACGCGGCGGTCGTGCGACACCGATCTTCGTCCTAACTCTGGATGGCTCGCTAGAAGAACTAGCCCGTCCACCTATCGAAAGTGAGCTACCACCGCGACGAGCAGGTCTTCTAGGCATGTTCTAATCTGTTCAAAATGAAAATCAAACAGTGTTATAAAAAATATATTACTATTGCTCGGCAAACCAGAACTGTGCAGATTCATTCTGCACGGCATATTAACACCGTGCATTTAAAAAATGCACGGCTTACATTTCCCGTGCATATTTAATTTGCACAGTATAGATTAGCCGTGCAAATTAAATATGCACGATAAATGTACGCCGTGCATTTTTTAAATGCACGGTGTTAATATGCCGTGCAGAATGAATCTGCACAGTTCTGGTTTGCCGAGCAGTTCGCGAACGAGAAAAAGAAAATGGGAATGAAAAAAATTGTAGTTTGAAACTCCCATCCATATTTTGCAAAAAAAAAAATCCCATACAAGTGCTCTAACTAAGTAGGTGAAAATACAACCTAAATGCATAGATTACAACCTAAATGCATCCATTAAAACCTAAAAAAAGGTGAAAATGGAGAAGTCAACCTTACCTTTTTATGAACAAGAAGAAGAAGAAGAAGATGAAGAAGATGAAGAAGAAGGTGAAGCTCGCAGTGGAGAAGAAGGTTGTTTTCTGTCGACGAGGGAATGGAGAAGAAATCGCCGGTTATGCCAAGTTTGAAACAAGTCGACGAGGGAATGGAGAAGGAGAGGTGTGGCGGGGCATTTTGGGCATTTCGGTGGGTGGGCTCAGCAAAATGGTTTTAAACATAAAATAGGTGTGGTGTGTTCAGAATGTGGGTGTATTCATCATTTTCAGTGGTGCATATAGAATTACCCTTTGTTCTTCCATAAAAATGGATACTTAAACGAGTTAAAACCTGTCACAGTAGTTAGGGGGAGTTTTTGAACATTTCAACAATAGGCAGGGATATTTAACAATTATCAATTCATCTTGGCCCCTTGCTATAAATAGAAAAGGAGAAATGAGCAGAACCACTTATTATCATTTTTATTGCCGACCAAGTGTTACATGGATACAATGGGGACATTTCATAGCCAAATATAACTAAGTAATAATAAGCTTTACTAATAAAAAAAACCGAGTACCAGCTACAGGTATAGTATGAGTATGACCCTTGAAAATTCAAAATCCAGGTCCCACCAGCATGAATTCATTTTTTTCGTCTTCTTTGTCTGTATGGAAAATTTCAAATCTCATAAGCCCATGGTCTGTAATGGAAAGTTTCAAATCAAATTCAAATTCTTGGTTTTCACACCAAAACCCCATGGATTTTGAATTTTCAAGGTTCTAGGCTGGGGGGCTATGAATATGTTGTTTAAAGAATTCTGGGGATCATAGCCTACCAGATGAGAAACTTTGTACCTCCAGAGTGGGTGGAATTTCCAAATGAAAAAGTCTACTTGTCCCGACTCCTGTCCCGGAGTCGGGACATGTAGCAGCTCTCTTTCCAAATACACGTCCAAGATCCAAACTAAACATCCATAAAGTCCCATCACTTCAAATAAGAGCAACAACAACAATGCGCTGTTGTTTGTCTGCTCAGTTACGAGAGAAGCCGTGGAAATTGAGATATGTAAAAGTTAAATATATCTCTCACTAATGGACGGTGAAAGAACTAAGGTAGCGTTTGGTTCGCTATAATGAAGGTCGGAATGGAATGGTCATTCCAACGGAATAATCATTATAGCGTTTGGTTCGCACAAAAGTGGCAAAATGACCATTACCTCCAGAATCATCATTCCTTTAAGTAGATGAATGGTCATTTCACTGGGGAGGCAAAGGAATGGTCATTCCATTCCTTTATGTTTTTTGGTTGAAATCGAAATGCCCTAAACAAGGGTATTTTATAATAATATGATAATTTAATATTTATAATATTGATAATATTAATATAATAATTTATATTATAAATAATATTATAATTATATTTAATTTTTATAATAATAATATATTATTATATTAATAATATTAATATATTAATTATTATAATTATATTAATATTATAATTATATTTAATATAATAATTATATTATTATTATTAAATTAATAATATATTTATTAAAATTATATTAATGTATATTATTAATATTATATTAATATTATTATTAACAAGGCCATTCCATTCCAAAATTCTAACAAGTGTATCTTGGTCAATTTTATGTAAATTTTATTCCATTCCGTACATCATTCCGGTATACCAAACGCAATAACATGAATCCTGAGTTCTATTACTAGGTTGATTCCTCAGCATACCAAACGTTGGAATGGAAATGATTATTCCTGCCTCATTCCATTCTAAACTCATTCCACTCTCCATTTCATTCCCGTCTAAAATCATTCCAGCGAACCAAACACTACCTAAGGAAAAAAGATCCCAACTTTATTGAGTAAGTACAAAAAAATGTAGTCTAGATATGGCACGGATAGTTTTACAAGATGTGAGGTTAATGATTAAAACTGTATCTATTACCAATTTAGTTTTGAGTTGGCCTTGGCTGAGAACTCATACTAGCTCTGCGTGGCACATCCCATGCTTGTGTTGTGTTGAAACACCAGCCTGTGAAGCCAAAAATGACTCATAAAAAGGGGAGTCAAAAGCAAAACCAGTGCATGTGTTATGATGATTCTCTCGGAAGTTAGACAAATCGCGAAGCTCCTCGCTTCCTCTGGTGTCAGTTTGGTTCCAATCTCCAAGAACTCAGACCTCACTTCAGGGTCATTCCTGTGAATTCCCTGAATAATTTGGTAGTCATAGGGGGCAATCCATCTCTGTAACCTGAAACCGGATGGACTTGTTAAAAACTACACAAGACGTAGCCAAGATGTCTATTTAAATCTAGGTAATTACAAATGGCTGGTTAGAATGTTGTATGATCCTCTAATGCATCAAACCAACTGACATGCAATGAGAATGGATTGATCATGGGTGAGCCCACAGACCACAAACACAGAGAGAGAGAGAGAGAGAGAGAGAGAGTTATGGCATTGGGAATGTGCACAAAAGAAAATTATAGAATGTTGTCTGAGATGGTTGGGCATTTATATAAAAGACTTGAAACAACAATTATACAGGAAAACTGAATGGTTAGAAGTGCAAGGAAATAGAAGCTTGGAGCCATGCATGTAAACATGGGTGGGGCATAACTTTTGAAATGGTTATGAATTATGGCCTTCACAATGTGAGCCCACAGCGTGTGACTTAAGCTCACTTGACCATGAATTATGATCAGGTTGATCTCATGTAATTGCCCCACATATAATAACCAATATCATATTAATATTATAGGGAGGGAATGATTGCATAATTAATATTATAGGGAGGGAATCATTGCATAAGGTACCATATCATGTGGATGAGAAAAATCAAATCAAAAGGCACATTTGTTGTCCACTTTGTGAATATCCAAACCGGTCAAAATATTTATCTATATGGCTCCACGATTCATTGCAACGGTCACCATTTGGTTGGGACATTTTTCAAAAAAAAAATCTGGTTAAGCCATGCATTAATCATATTTTTGTAATAAAATCAAAATTCTGATACAAAGTGGATCATATAACGTGTATCAAAAGTCCAACCCTACACATCAATTATCCTTCCATGCATCCATACAATCATCAAATTTCAAGTCTCAATTGATTTAATATTGACCATTGGATTGGACACATGAAAAATGTGGCTTGAACTTTTTTGTCCATTCTGATGGAGAATGCAACTCCATCTGAAAATGCTTACAGTTATGGAGGAGGAAACTTTGCATTTAATAAATATACTCTGGATCCCCAAAATGTGGGGGCGCCATTGTGTGCAGAAAATAAATTTATTAATGAATCATTATAACATTATTAAGTAGTGCTTTAGTCATACTTTTCTTCAATCCAACAGTAAATATCGCTTCCTTTAAATTAGGGCTTTGGCCTATTATAGATAAACACGGTGGGGCCATAATTTGAATGGTTTTGGGCCTTTCAAAGGTGGATCCCAGTCCACATTTGACCTAACTTAATTGGAAGTTATGGTCAACCTTACGTTATCACTCCCCATTATATATAGTAATTTGCACCACTTAACATATTATATAGTATCTATATATTATACACTTGGGCCAAGGGATTTCGAGTATGGACCTAACAGGATCCACACACAGGGCCTACTCACTTACCAATGGAACCTAAAAAGGAGTACATAGACAGGGCTTTTGGGTTGGGTCCTTCAGTAATCAGGGATCTATTGACATCCTTTTGCTTGACACACTTGTGAACATTGTCATGGATTTCCCCCTTTCTTTTAATGTTCTACCAATCTTTTAAGCATCCAAATGCTACCCAACATAGCTGACTGAAACAAAAGAAATCATCTATATAATATTTAAGTCTCACCCTTGGTATATGAAGTCTCTGAGAAGTGCAACAACAGGAACAAGCAAAAGGGTGAGATAGAAATAGAATGTGCCCATCAAAACATAGATGACATAGAATATGTTCTCCTGCAAGAGCACAAATCAACAAATATACTGCACACATTACCTTGATCAAAGGGACTGCACGCTAAAACATGTTCAAGAAGACTTGCTTGTCTATCATATGGGGTTATAATACCAGAATATACAAAGATAAAAGCAAACCATGCCAAGATGCTCCCTGCAACACTTATAGAGTGCCACCTTGTGATGGAATTGGAGGCCATAAGAAGGAGCAAGTTGACAGTTACAACTATATACAATTGAAAGCCATTGTGCTGACATCCCAGAGGCCAAATATCTTTCCCGAGTAATTTTGACCATTAAGACTGCCAGAAACTGTGAAATGAAAGAGGACCAAGGAATGATACAAAGAAAAGAAAGCCCAAATAGCCACAACTCGCCATTCGAAGAACATATTTCCTATTCCCTCCATGTGTGACTCTGGGTACTTCTTGGACAGTGAGGCCCTAACATCCTGCCAAAATCAAGGTAGAAACTTATCCAACTCTTCCAATTGGAACCTTCAAAGACCTAGAAACAATCAGATAAAGGATCTAGTGTTAGAACCTTATATCCAAGTTAACTGCCAAGCTCTTTATTCCAACAAACATGGCAACACAAGTGCGAGATCAGAACTATTCGACGAGTCGTCTTTACCACAGATTGGTCACATGTTGAAAACAACCATTTGGAGAATCTTAGCTTTCAATTGAATTATTTCTTCCCAGGACCTTTTCTCATTCCATCCATTTGAAAACCCCAAACTTCACTCTGTGGCTAATCTGTAAAGAAACAGAGAGCTTGATAACTTATGACATATGGCTTTAACAATAGATCTCATAGATCAAGAGCATTTCAGACAGATGATTACCTTATAAAACAGGCCAACTATTCGCAGGCAATGCTATAAAAATAACATTATACAAGGACTGATACCAATCATCATAAAATCTCTTACCACTGTAACCAAGACAGCCTATTTAATCAAAGAAATCCCAAATGTCATCGGTAATAATTAATGTTAAGTGGCAAGACATTTTAATATTTTCTCATAATTGAAAAAATACTGTTGGATTACATCATGCAAAATTGAACATCCAATTTTCAACACAATCTAATATTATTGCCAAGGTTTCGGGTTACCTGATTCGCAACCAAAATCAATCCTATCCTTGCGTGAGCATGCCAATAAAGCTCTGATACCAATGAAGGAAGTAGATGTAGCGGAAGCACGGATTTAAATAAGCTGGCTGCTACAAACGCGAACAGGACTGCATCGGCTTTTGAATCAGGCACTAGTTGTGGAGATCTGTGACTGTCTACAAGAGATCAGTCACATGTGATTCACTCTTCAAGATCCAAGGATAAGGATGGACACCCTAGATGTAGAAGATGATGATGATGAATAGTAGGTCTAGTGGAAGATGTATTGTTGAAAAGTTGGACAGATTTTTTTTCTCTTCTTTATTTGTTTTTGTTTTCCACAAATAAGAAGATTGAAAGAGTTTTTTTCTTCTTTGAAAGAATTTTTCATATATGAATAATATATCTTAAACTCAATATACTGATTTTGCTTGATGCATTTGCCATTGTGTTTTTCTCATGTTCATTTATTGATTTTTAATGATTCAGCTTCATGAAATGCGCAAGTGAATGATTAAATCGAGGGCTTGCTTTCTTTAGATGATGAATAATATATGTTATTTATTTTTGTTTTTTTTTTCTTATCAGTTAATGTTGCACATTACTTTGGCTTATTAAGAAAAGATCTTCTGTATTTATTTCTCTATTGCGTTTTTTTTTTCTAAATAGGTGCTATTGGGACGACTCAAGCCATTTTTCTAAATAATATATTTATAAATTTATTTAATTTATCAATAATATTCTAAAAAAATATTAAATTTAAATATATATATATATATATATTTTAGCCCAGGCGTGTGTTACTAGTCTATACATAAAAAGTAATTGCATGAAACAACTCCCAAAAAAAAGAGGAGATAATTTTATGAATTATTAAGAGACATTCTTGTCTTGTGAATCACTATGGCTGACTAAGACAAGCCAACACATACTTTAAAGTGAAACATGTGGAGGGGGGCCCACTACAAACACAAATATGAAAAGCTGCGGATAAAAACTTATACTTTGCAACTAAATTTACTCCTTTTAACATCATGCATATTTTTAATTGAGTGTTGCTAGTGTAACAAGCACTTGCCAGAGATGACAGGGAAGAATACAGAGGATCAAGGCCCAAGGGATATCGGTTGGAACCTAAACTGAAAAATTCCAGAAAAGGAGACAATGATGCATGGGCCCACCAGATATAAGGAGGGTTATGAATCAATCATCTATCAATAAGTCCATTAGTCACTTTTACACATCTAATGCCGAAATAAACAATTAAAAAGAAGTGCCTTAGATCATGCAGCTAGGAAAGACCAGTGGATTTGATTTTGGAAGGGGCCTAATCACAAGACCTCTTATATATGGTGTTGCCCACTTTTCATGCCACCTGTCTGCTTTCATAAAAATAAATAAATAAATAAGCTATCAGATTACCCACTTTGGGTATCCTGACTAAAATAATTATTCTAATAATCATTAAGGTAACATAAATATATATATATGGATTGCAATATATGAGAAGACAAATGTTATAGCTTCATCTAAAACCTAAAGAACAGGAGATTCTTACAGATGATGTCCACATTAGATTCACTAATCCATGACAACTAAAAACTGTCACCTTAATGTAAGAATCTCCTATTCTTTCAGGTTTTAGATACCTATAAAATAAGAAGCCAAAATTCTATGGTTACGCATTTTAGTTAGTAGAGGTTATTGATGTGTCTTATGGGTTGTCTTTCCATGTGTGTACGGGCTCTCTCTTGGGTCTCAGCTTCTATGGCTAGGTTACCAAAAATAAACCTCAAGGCAAGTTTTGTAGGGTTGGTGGCCGATGAAAACGGTGGAGAGCACAGGCTTGAAGAGAGGGTAAGGCATCTTCTCCTCATGGGAGAGGTCCTCGAGAGCAAACTGAAGATCGTCACTGATGCTGGGCATGGTTCAACTGGTCGCAGGGCATGAACTCCACCCGTCCTACGTACCCTGAGTTAGTCCCTTGGGAGGCCTTAAAATATGTACAGAGAATAAAGAATATACATCTGACTGAGTTGATGGGCCTTTAGTTAGGTTCTCACTTTAAATTTTCAAATAGTAATGGCGGATTCCCTTTTCAAGTTTCAAACACTTAACGTATATCTATCTATATTATTGTTTATGTGACATTTCCTAACTACTGATGTTAACATCAACCTCACTTTGTCTGGACACTTGTTTGTTTTAATATACCAATTAATGGAAATGGTACATCTTAAGAGCCTGCTGCCTTTGCCAAACTCCACTTTCAGCAAATGCAAATTTCAAATTGACTGGCAATAGCTAGCGACCATGGTTGAAAGGGATATGGCATTGGGTCATAATACTCCCTTCCACTCCCATCAGAGGGAAGTTTGGTAGTGGGTTTGTAGGATTCAAAATGGGCATAAATTTATAGATTTAAATCTGAGTAGGTTTACCACAGGTTCCAGTTTTGGCTGCGTATCATGCCCCACCACATATTTAGGTAATTTACATATTACTACTAATAATTACCGTCATTGTCAAAAGTCTTGTCCTAGCCACATTGGGTCGGCAACATCAATTTTATTTCTCGGTTCAAATCTATTTCGGGTACTCAAATTCTTAGATAGATTGCATTTCTCCAATTCTATCATTGTTAATTATATTCATGACTTTTTTGGCCCGCCCCTTTTTCTTGAGAGGACATCAACTTTCATACAAAATCTTTTTCTAACGGAATTATCTGTGTTGGGCATGTATGTAAAAGCTACATTCTCTAGTTTAAGATATTTAAAATTCTTTTGGAAGAAAGAAATAGAGGATAATCCGGTAAGTTCATCATGTTCCCATTATGGCATGGTTTGCAGTTTCCATCACGTCATCAAGTGGCACAACCATCATCCATCGTAATGGGTATATCCTAACTACATGATGTGGACGATAATAACGACAACGATGTTGGTGACTATATACTGTTGTTGGTATCATTACTACTAGTATAAAAGTTAAGTTTACTACTATTATTAGTAAGATCATATTAGTAATGATGATGATGGTGGTGATAGTGGTGGTGATCGTAGCCATAATCATAGTATTTATAATAACAATAATAATAATCCTATCCTCACATGCGAAACTTGAGGGAGCAAAGGGTAGCCAGGCTCCGCTGTTTTGAGAATTCTTCATTTTTAATATTAGCCCCTCAAGACTTTTCGAAAACCTACGATCTTACTGAAAATTCTAGTTTTTTTTTTTTTTTTACATTGACCCATGCATACCAACTCCCAAGGAAAATTTCTAGGTTCCGCCTATGCAATAATATCCTACCGCCGTACCAATCCGTGCTTAGCACAGATATGACCAACATTGCAATTTAAATATTCAGGTATTGAAAAAAAAAAAAACTCATAGGTTTTAGAAAAAAAAAAAAAAAAAAAAGAGAAAAAAGAGGTTATGAGTATATGTTTATGTAATCTAAATGCTAGTGGCGTAAAAATGAAATGGGGGAATTAGAGTAGAAATGGAATAAGAATTATAGTAGAAAGAGGATGATAGAATTTGGATGAATACAGAGCCTTGCAAAAGAAGAAGAAAATATAGAGTAGATAAGTGATTTTGATAAAGCAATAAATTAGTTATTTGCACGAGATAAGAGTGAGAAGAGCACATGCAAGATTTTGAAAAGAAGTAATACAACTTCCGGTCAAAATTGAATATTTCGAAATCCTTTGCTTTAATATATTATAATTCATGACGACCTAATTTTCTTATATGAGGCCTACTTTTGTTTCATGCAGTTTCATCATATTAATAAAATGTATGAGTCGGCTAGATTTCTAACAATGCTACTATGCTAGGCATATCATGCATTACTTGAAGGATGTAAACGAGCCGAGTTGAGACCGAGTTTGACCAAGCTCGATCTCAATCTTGAATATAATAATTAGAACTCGACCTTAGGCAAGCTTGACACACACAGTTCAAATTCGGCTACACTCCTTTTTTCCTCACACTTGATTATAAACGAGTCCAGCCTAGTTCATCTTTGGCTTGGCTTGATTGTTACCCCTAATATTACTATGTATAATATATGTGTATTATAAAATTTACGTATGATACTATAAGTACTCTTATCAAATACGGTCCTCACTTGAAATATAATATTACATATATAACCATGCATCCATCCCTTACTGTATACGGTCCTCTAACCCCTTTATGCATAGCCCACAAGTTTGATGGCTTTATATTAAAAAAAAAAACTTGATTTTCAATCCAACAATCTAGTCCATTCGGATCATCAAAAACTCGATAAACCCAGTGTAAATTAGAGGGCTTCATGTATGTGGATGGTTCGAATAGATCATAAAGTCCGCCCCACTATGTGCCCTCACCTTATTATGGTGAGGGATATTGAATGAGCATCAATATTTTTCTATAATAATTAATTTATACATATAAAATACACAAACCAAAATGAGCTGATCCAAACCCAAGCACCAGCTGAGCCCTTTACAAGCCAGCTAAATAGGCTTTAGCTCAACCTGGCCATTTAAGTTAATCACTCCAGCTCAAACACAGCTTCATTGGCACACGTAAGGAGGGCTCAACTCATGCCCCATGGAGCCCCACTATACTATACAAAATATATATTTTATTCCAACTAAAGAAAATATGTAAATATAGGGCAGCTTAAACGTTGCTCCAAACTGAATTCTGTTCAGAATCTACAAATTCAAACTCCATCTATAAAGACTGCCCCTACTAAGAGTGGTTTTTTTGGTATCCTAGTCTAGGGGGACTGCGACCTAAAAGAGGTCACACAGATGAGAAAGACAGCTCACACAAGCGAAAAGAGGTGGGCAACCCCTACTTCTCATTGGCACCAATGGCATCCCTATCTAAAGTTCTAAATGTGGTGACACTCCTAGTTAATGAGGCAGACACTGCTCAACAAAGGCACATGCGAGTCAATAGTATGCGTTTTCCACTTGCATTCCCAGTATGTCATACAATCAAATACGTCCCTGTTAGTAAACGACCAAAATCTACTTCTACAACTGCATGTATTTGCATTACTAATTAATATAGCAAGCAGAAGCAAGCTGGCTATCTCCATCAGTCCATCCATCTTTCTACCTAACAAGGTGGGCCACTTGCCCTGGGACCATAGAAGCTTTTATGGCCATTGCTGGTGCCATGTGCCCAGCCAAATCCCCCAGAAGAGTTAGGCAGAAAAAAGAAAAAAAACAACATCCAATGCCTATCTCTTGTCGATTCTGCCATTCATATTTGTGGAATGAGGTTGATACTTAAAAGGGTGTGATGTAATGGCCATTTAGCCAATTGGAGAAGTGCCACCATTACCAATATTCAATGGTGGGAATGCGAGATTCATTTGAATGACTATCACCATCAGCCGTATGATCATTGAGGTGTGTCCTTTCTAATATTAGTATGCAGCCAATGTATCCTTCTTACATGAAATGCCTTTTCTGGTCTGAAAGTACAAGACAGGCCCCTCTTCTAGTCTATTTTATGGTTACAAGTCTATTGGGTCACATGCGTGAGCATAATTGAATTTCACCACGTGAAGTTGCAAAAACACACTGAACATTTGTGGGATGATGCATCACTTCTTGAAAACGATTTCCTCTCACTCTCTCTTTCGGGCAATTATTTGATGGGATTCGTGAAAGCTGATTTTAGTTTAAGGGAGATTATTAGTGGTGATGTTTTGACATTTTCTAATTAGAATTCCACTAATAAAATATGCATATTGAAAACGTATCATAATGAAATTTACAAAGGGGAGTTTCTGTCATGTTTGGCAGCCAAATCCTTGAGGTAAACAGTTTATGCTTTCCAAATATTTGAACAAATAAAAATTTTCATATCGGACCTCTCTTCATAGGATTTGAAAATTCTCACTTTGGTAGATTCACACACTAAAATCAATTTTTGTCAGCTATATGCATGGATGTGCATTTAGATTTATGTGAATCCTCACCTATGCAAGTTTTTATTGATGAATCACAGTTCCAAGAGGAATCCTCAAATCTACGGATTCCTCACCTATTACCAAATGTGCTCATATATGAAGTGATTTTCTCCTATGTGAGCCTACCTGAGATGTATCGAACTCCTAGAAGTAGGTTGCATGTGAAGGAGCCGATGAGGAAGAGGGTTGGCCAAATATCATTATAACCAAAACACTCAATTTTGGAGACTCAATACCATATTTAGCATTACTTGGTAATGGTGTTCTGCTAACAATTGATTGAACATGTGAGGATGACCTTGTTTGATCGAACTCACTTATTTCATGTACTTCTATGTGCATGGGCATAGGCGCAAATTTTACCTCTATTTGAGTGATACACACCATTGGGATTAACATGTGTGTAACACAGATATTCGTTATGCACATGATTAATCCAACAGTTTATAACGCTCCATTTAGAGTGAAATCTTATCTTATTTTCTATATAGAGAAATCGATGCGATATAAGCTGCTTTGATCAAAGGCTTCACACAGGTTAAATCAGATAAAATGCTATTGCCAGTATATTCTAATGGCAACGCAAGATCATATTTGAATGAAAGTAGTTCAGGTGAGTGAAGCTCCAAACATTCATTTAGAAAATGGTATCCTTAAACATTAGTTTCAAAAATTTGTATTGTGGACTATTTTCTGATCTGCCTTCTTATCTCAAACAAATGACTCAATAGGATCATTATATGTGCATTTATATTATCACAGCTTTTGGAAAAACAAATGCATGAGATGTGTTTTCCCACTTTCTTTGACCCAGCTTTCCATTGACATTGATTTGGGAGGATAAGTAGGTGATATTTAATCAATAGAAAGTGTATTCAAGCTAAAATGCTTTTCACAACTTTAGGCTGTTTGCACTATATTATCCAATTTTAGATAAACAAAAATGAATATGCATTATTCACGTTTGAGTTCATCAGTAGAGGCAACCTTCTATTAGATCAATAGTAAGGCACCTGCCTTATCATAGTATAGACAACAATTTGATGACACATTGATATCTACACTGTTCCTATTAATTTAAAGACCGTTAAAAATGAGCCACTTGCTGGACTCAACTTACCGCCGGTCTGTTTTAATTAAAATGCATATGAATTAGATACATAGAACCATTCAAAAAAAAAAAAAAAGTTTGGAAACATAGAATTCATACTATAACTGGTTAAAAATGAAGATCAAAGTTGAGTTTTCAAAAATGAGTATCACATAATCTGTTCTAATTTTAGGGGAATAGAATGAAAAGAAAATGAGAAATGAACCACCTGCCATTATCCTAATAGTTCATTTTTCATCTTCTTTTGGTTCTATTTTCCTTAAAAGAATGGTTAGTTACTGCTTATTTTTAAAATTCACATTTGATCATCATTTTTAAACACTTATAGCATGAATTATATGTATTCAACTTTTTATATATTATAATGCAAACAAAAAGGTACTTAGTGTTCCATAAAAGAGTTTGGATCCTCTTTTAAGGTTTTGACTTAGAGAAATCTAAATTTAAAATATGAAGCTATACAATGGGACACACCTATTGAGAACATCTGCACCCAACATAAATGCCCTCCAATATGCCTACACTTTACTTGAATATGAGTTGATCCCATGTTAAATCCACCGTTTTGATAATAAAAAAAATAAAAAAAAGACGTGATAAAGAATAATGTATAAAAATTTCTTATATATTTTTAATCAAATAACCAAACTTGCATGGAAATAATTTTTATTGGAGTAAAATTTAGGGATAATCATGAACCGAAAATACATTTAATCAATAGTTTGGACCTTTGCCCCTCTTTTAACCCATGATTCAGAATAAGACCTAGGGGTTGTAGGTGGGTAACAAAAAAACAAAGAAAAAAAATCTATCTACCCACCATAAAAGAGCAAGTTATCAAATGTTTCCACCTTGAAAATGTCACTCTTTTTTTCTTCATTTTCTTATGTAATTTCCACCAAATCCCAAGGTCCCAATCATCAGCCTCCACCTGCTGTAGAGAGCTTCCACAGCCACTGCACACCTATATACACAGCAGACACACTCACCCTCACACACTCCTTATTAAAAAGCTCACATAAACACTAGCCATTTGAATCTCAAAAAGAAGAAGACTGAGAGACTCTTTTTTTTTTCAATTTGATTTCTTCCTTCCTACTCATCACCACCATCATTATCATCATCATCATCTCTCAAATCGCCCTTTTTTGCTTGTCGTCTTCTTCTTCTCTCCTTACTTCTTCTTGTAGAAGCAAAAGACCAAAAAGGCCCTCCTCTTCCTCTTCCTCTTCCTCTTCCTCTTCATCTCATCACGATCTCTTCTTCTTCTTCCCAATCATCGTCAAATGAGAGAAATCGAAACCCTCTTTTTCTAGGGTTTCTGACATGGATCCTCCCTCCCTCTTCCGCATCCCTTCTTCTACGAATGGTTTTCCGGACATCTGGCCCTTGGATTCCTGCAATCTCCTCGGGATTCAGCCCAGTAAGGGCCATCTCGCCCGCAATTTGGGCTTCTCCGAGCCGATGGCTGCGGGATCCGCGTCGGCGGCGGAGGAATCGACGGTCACGGAGCAGAGCGGCGGCGGAGGAGGAGGGAGGAAGAGGAAGGACGTGGTGTCGGCGTCGGAGGATGAGACGTCGAAGCTCGCTTCCACCAGCAGTGGCAATGAAATGGTCGGTGAGATCGTTTCGGTTGCTCTCTGTTTTCGTTGATGATTCGGATTATCTTGTTTTGTTGTTTCTCAGTGGCTTTGTTGGCGTTTTGTTTGATCAAATGAACTGATCTGGATTTGATTTTGTTTGCGATTTTATATGATATCAATTTGGATTCTTTTGCTTCATTCCTTAGCTCAGCTGTTGATAATTTCTTTGTGATGTTTGATTGATAGTAAATGGTCTCAAAAGATTTTGGGATTTTAGTGTGTTTGAAATCCAGAATCTCAAGTTACTGCAGAAACTATCTTCTTCATTGTCATATTCTTATCCCATTAATCTGTGGTCAGTTTAGTGAGTTCTACTAATGACACTAGTGTTGTTAGTAAATTTGTTGTACATATGATTGCCATTTTCATGCCTTGACACTGAACTACTGATATTTCATCACTATTTCCCCCCCTTCATTTGCATTTAGTGAAGATTTTATGTTATTGTTGACTTCTAGCTAGAAGTTTATTTTCTTTTATTTTAAGGGCTGGTCTGTTTCATGTAATTGAATTACTAGGAATTCTAAGACTTCGTAGTTCTATGAGAGGTTAAAAATGAAAGAGTTAAAGGTGAATATCCAAAAATGACCATTATATAATCATTTAATGGAAATTGAAAAGGAGGAGATAGGAAATGAATACCCGGCCATCACCCTAATAATTTGAATCTTAATAAAGTCAAGGTCCCATCTACATTGCCAACTTCAAGCCTTCACCCCAGTCGTTCAATGAAGCTCATTTGATCATGAATTTCTTTTTATTCAATTCCTATGTAACTACTATGCTAACAAATAGGCCCTAAATGATTTAGAGATCTTGATGCATCTAGGTTCCCGACTATGTCATGTGGTTGACTTTTGCACATTGACTACATATGCCATCATGTTTCGGTTTTATCACTTCATCAGTGATATTAATATATTTTTTAGACATTCTTCAATTAGTGATACTTGCTTTGAAAGTGCTTCCTTTTTTTTTCAATCCTTTCTTATGTCTCTTTCTTTTTCTTTTTTTCTGTCAAGTACAGCACGTTCATATCCATTCAATGCTGGATAACTTACTATGATAGGTGGCCTTCCTCTGGGTTTCTTTACAAGACTTGATGCCTCGTTTTTGGTTTCTCTTTTGAAGCAGGCTGACAGCAATGGTAAACGTCTCAAATTTGTGGGATCTAGAGGAGAAAATGGGGACTCAAAAGAGGTGGAAGCAAGTTCCGGAAACGGTAACAAGATGGCCGAAAAGAATGCTCAACCCTCTGAGGCACCAAAGCAAGATTACATCCATGTGAGAGCAAGAAGGGGTCAAGCCACTGATAGCCACAGCCTGGCAGAGAGGGTAAGTGTCTCTGCCGTTGGCATCCTTTTACTCTGTGCTTTGTCTTGGGTTCTTCTCAGATTATCCAGTAATGATTTTTGGGATGTTCAAAGATTGCAATTATTATCTATTAAAAAAAATTGCCACATTAAGATTGCCACTATGAGAATGACAATTTTATTTAGATAGTTTCTCCGAGTTCTTAATTTCAGATTTAGGGACCTATGCTACCAGTGTTGCCATCAGTTATGGTTGTCTGTACTCTGTAGTATGGTGCATCAAAATGTAAATCACATTCAGCAGGATTCCAGAAATGCAAGTGCTGCTAATGTTGACCCTTTGTAATATTGGGCGTTTTGTACTAATCATCTCAGGATTGTTCAGTACATAATCAATTACAGGAGAGGGGAGTGAATCAGTCTTTTTTTGTGCTCTTCGTTTTTTCAGGGCCTGATAAGGGGTACTTTGGGATCCACATAATGTGGACGAATCATCGCAGGAATGTTGACATGATGTAAATTAAATGAAATTACAGTTAGACCCTTTGTTATAAAACAAGAAAAATCGCTGCTAAAATTTTTTGGAATGGAGACCTTAGATAATACTAGACCCTCACATAGAAGGTGAGCGATAAAGTCTCACACTGAAAGTGACAGCCAAACATCATTAAATCCCAAAAACATTTTTGGCCGCATTACCTTGCATGCATATATAATGTGCTTTAGAGCAAATAAACACTGTTCATAATCCCAGCCTTTAGTTCTTCGAATCTAATCCCAACTCTTATCTAAAGTTGAGATAGTCATTTAACTAGGGATCCTAAAATAACTCACAAAAAGTTAAAGAGCCATATAAAATGCATAGATTAAATAAAGGAAATAATGAAACAAAATTCCTAATTCTTTAGGGGTATGTTTGTATAATCGCTTTTCTTACTAAAGAAGAAAGGAAAAGCAGAACATTTTTCGACTTAAAATCTTTTTTGTCATTTGGAGTGAACATTTTTCCTCAAAAAGCAGCTTGATTTCCTACGCTTATGAGAAAAAACCTTCATTTTATTTATTTATTTATTTTGGTCGGGATTTTGGGGAAGCCTTCCATTTCTGTGCACGCTTCATAGACATGCCCTAGTGCCTGTTTCTTTAGCAGAATTTTTGACGAGAATTTGTCATGTTGGGAATTTTTGACATTAATAGTATAGTTGTCCCCTTGCATTTAGAACTGTTAACGTTTCTTTGCTAGAATTCTAAATTCCAACTAATTGAAAATTCACAAATATTCTTTTGAATTCTCTGAATTCCAACCTCTTTAGCATTTACAAATACTTCTTTGGCCATGAGGATTTTGGAATTCCATGTGGGCGACAGCATTTGGAGGATTTGTAAATCCTTCAAACAAGATTTCTCTGAATTCTTGCAAAGTAACAGGCCCCTGGGGTTTAGGGTTTATTGGAAGACTACAAATATTATTCATTGACTAGAAAGAAAACTGTATTATCTTTTTTTGTCCCCACTTATGGGATGCTTTGGATAAATTCCACTGATTAGAGTATCTCTGTTGGAGTTGGACAGGCTAGGAGAGAAAAGATTAGTGAGCGGATGAAGATTCTCCAAGATCTGGTGCCGGGATGTAGTAAGGTCTCTCTCTCTCTCTCTCTCTCTCTCTCTAAAAATAATAAAAATAAATAATTGTGCTACTCTAGCTCAGGGTTCTGCAATTTTATCTTACCCCATACTCGCAGAAAACCCAAAAGGAAAAGAGAAAGGGTTGAGAAGTTACATTTATTTCTCATCTTTTTTACGAATGTTACTTTGATCAGGTGATTGGCAAAGCTTTGGTCCTCGATGAGATAATTAACTACATACAATCACTACAACGTCAAGTTGAGGTAACTTCTTTCTACTGTTCGATGAATTGGTTTTCGCAATCATCTTTCTACTGTTCGATGAATTGGTTTTCGCAATCATTCTTCTCCTGTTGAATCTCATTTATGAAGAACTACTGGATTTTGTAGTTTTTGTCAATGAAGCTTGAAGCCGTGAATTCAAGAATGAGCTCAAGCATGGAAGGGTTTCCTGATAAAGATGTAAGTTGAAGCTTGAACGTGATGAAGTTCCACATTTCAAAAAACAAAAAAGAAAAATAATTTCCCCGAATTTTACCTTTTTCTAATTCACAATTTTTAATCAAAGGAAAAACCCAATTTTAATGGACACACAAGATTGGAAAGGAATGCCACCAAAGAAATGCTTGACTACAGTCCAGGTGTACCATATCATATTGAAAATAATACTCTGGTCTCGTGACACTTGAGATGCTTAGTCCATTTTAAGCCATCGCTATCTTGTTGCACTTACTTGAAGTAACACTAATAAAACAGGATATTGTGGCATGCCATTATGTCTTGAGATCTCTTTGGTGGTGATGTTGAAATAGAGTTTAATTCATGAGCATGTACCGTTCTATAAGCATGTTTGAATTAGAGTCCTCCAGAAAGCATCAAAAGTTGCTTAAAGAGTGGATGGTTTCCATAGTTAGCGTCAATAAAAATTATATATATTAATATATATATATATATATACACTTAAAAATTTTATGTATATATGAGTTACAGTAAATATATTAATGAAAAACAAAATGTACATCAGTGATAACAAAAGACATATATATACCAAGGGATCTGCAATACCACTGGCCTCCCTTAATGTTTAAATGGAAAAGACTTCAATAAAGTAGCATAGGGCCCTGGCCTGCCTCTTGAATTATGAAATGAAGCTTCCATGGGTATGAAATATCATGGGAGACCAAGGGACAACATTAGAAGAATCACTTTCCACGAGCTTGACCTAGCTCGAGCACGAGCTTGAATCAATTTTGTGATGCTTGAGCTCGAGTTAAGCTCAGCAAACCCAGCTTGAGTTTGGCTTGACGAGTTTTTCAGAGCTTGAGGTCAATCACAAAGCTGAGCGAAGTTGAGCTTGAGCTCAACTTGAGATATAAACTGGTGAGGATATGAACAAACAGCTTTGAGCTATATGGGACAAAAATGGAGGCCATTTGATTGTAATATTATCGTTAATGCCTAGCATGTGGGACCCAACATGAAAAATAAAATGATTAATTATATGTATGATTATATTGATGGAATCAGGCTGAATGATGGTGAAGAAAAAGAAATCTGTAGAAGAAGCTTTGTAGAAGCTTTGTTTGTGTTTCTAGAGTGGAAAGAGTCACGGTTCTGTGTGGGGCACATCACTGTAATATGGTTGTATGATACCAATCCATGAGATAATCCATTTAACAATTTATTTTGATGATGTTTTAGCTTGGTCTGCAGTCATTTGATACTACTGGGTTGGCATTTACTTCACAAGCAACAAGAGAATATGGTCAAGATTCACCACCCGAATGGCTCCATATGCAGGTTGGTGGCAGTTTTGAGAATGCAACATGATTCTAGAAATCATATTTATTAAAAATAAAAGGGCAGGCAACCAATGTGCCCCTTGCTTTCTTCATTTGTGGAGCTGTCTCTTAATGCGGTCGGGCTGAGATTATTAAAAAAAAATCAGTCTCCGTTTCTCCTGATAGGTACAAGGGAGCTCATTCTTTTATAGTTAAATGTAGTCTAAACAGTAATTTCTGTTCTTAGTTTAGTGTAATAGTAAACCAAAACAGAGTTTCCTCCTTAGTAAGAATATGGTCGTTGTACTCTATGCATAATATTTATAGGAAATGATGCTTAAAACATATTTTCTCTAACACACTTTAGTTTTGGTAAATGAGAATATGGCATGGTACCCAAAGTTTGTTCATGGTAGCTATTTATTCACATAGTTTGAGACTCACTTGTATTCTTGGAATTTGGTTGGTCGGTTGGAATGCAACCAACTCACCAATAATTCTATTCAGTTCTAACTCCACCTGTAATCGGTTGTGGGAAATAACAAAATAATTGTCACGATTGTCTTCTCCAAATGCACCATAATTTACTTACTGCACTTGCATTGGTTGAGAATATGGAACAGTTTGTGTTGTTTCATCAGCATTATCGATGACCTTAGTAGAAAAGGACCCCAGCTGGAACATGGGCGAAACATGGTCATGATTCTAAATTTCATGCAGTGGTCGGGCTGCTCATTGAGAGCATGAGCTGTGATTTTACTTGCGCCCATTGCCCATTTCTATTATGTAGCCCTGAGCAAAGTGGGCTGAGCTTGGGCCTATAAGCCTATACATGCTCAAAATGCCCAGACAAGTTTGTCACATCTCACACAACTGCTTAAATAACATTATGATCTACAAGCAGGCTGGGCCCAGTCTTTTTAACTTTCAGCTAGCAGGCTGGTTGGTTCTAAACCCCCTATGACTGTTTAACTTGGTTTCAATGGGCTTGCCACATCCAGTCCAGCCTCTGGACAGCATAATGAAATATGTAGATGGAAAATATCTGCTAGAACAAAAGTATTGAAAAGGTTTCCGATGAAAGAAAGAAAGGAAGCTATTTCATGGGAAACCCAGTTCAGGGACCAGAATTAGATTTTAAGTACGCAGTGTGGGGTAAAATAAAGAAAAAATACGGCTTTTTGCTTACAAATTGAATATATCCAAAACCAATCTGCACATGGAAGTTCAGAAATATCAAATGGAAATGTGAGAGTATGGCACTCAAGACGCATCCCTTAATTGGGGACTGGCAATGGCTTCGTCATTTGCCCTTTTGCCCTTTCCAACCCAAACACACGGGTTAGAAAAGTTTACAAACAATTTCTCATTGGTGAGAAAGAGTAAGAGTATACACTGACACAATTCCTATCGTTAATAACAAAACCAGGAACACCATGCAGACAATAAGCGATGACCATACACTATTATGTGATTGTAGTGCAGTTTCCTCTCTCCGCTAAGTTAATTTATCATTTATACACATTACCATGAAAATATTCCGTTTATGTATTTATAATTTGGGTCCCCTCTTACGTCATGTTTGAAAATTCTGATCTCACAAAACACTACAAATGAGAAACATATATACCTGAAATGGGACAATATAACAATATAAGCCTATAGATGAATTTCTGCAGCAACTGCAATTGAAGAACAGTTCATGTGGCAGGTTGTGTGGTGTCAAAGGTTCCACCCCGATTAAGAACGTTTCCACCCATTTGAAAATGAGAAACTGTTGCCCATATCAGACGCACGAGTAGGATTACAGCAAAGACAGTGCCCCCAAGGGTGCAAACTACCTACAAAACAAAGAGTTTTCTGCCGCTTCAGTCTCAACATGTGTTCAAGGCAAAAACAATAATAGCAGTAAAATTTTCATTATTATTTTGAACAAGAAGCAGTAAAATTTAATTAAATATTTCTACATGTTATTTCCACGCGTGAAAGGCTCGATCCTTTATCATATATTGACTCGCGTTATTTGCCTAGTCATTTCGAGCTCTTGAGACTTGAGAGTGTAATTAAAATGGTAAGTGTTCCCAGTTTCATTTACTGAAAACAAGTGGAGAACCTTCACCGCATTAAGAGTTTCCCAGCGAAATGGAACAATATGGAATATTTTAAGCTTAACATCATGCCAACACAAGTTCAACCACTACTAAACTGAACTAAGTTCTGTAGTGAATTAGCATGACAAAGGAGGGGCTGTAAAAGCTGTGTGATCTTATATGGCTACGAAGTTTAGTAGCCTTCTATTGAGGAGACCAGTATGAATAGTACTTGGTGGGCTTCTACCATCAGCAGGCAGCTTCCCTATAACATCTCACATTCAATTGGTGTCTCCAAGGTGAGTGTTTATTGTTTAACGATGGCCATGATAGAATATTGATAAGTACTCAATAGCAGTTAAAAAATGAATGAACACGTGCCACTAGAGCTTCTTTATAATGCTTTGAAAGTGAGCTTGATCTATTGAGCAGTAGTCTATTTTATAATAAACCAGTTAATCTTTTATGACAACGGACTGTGGAAAGACAGTTCAAACCATGCTCCATGCCATAGTATTATAAATACTTTCAGGGGAGTGGAGATCTCCTATAGTTTTATCCGATCAATGTGGATAGGAGGGTTTGCATTTGCCCCTAGTAATTAGTCCTTGGTCGTTCAGAGTCAAGTGCCCCTTGGGCTCAAGGCCAAAGGCTCCTGTGCTAGGCTGTGCAGGAGATACCCTCGGTTATCAAACGAAATAATAATAATAATAATAATAATAATATGGGAGATGTTCTCCTATGAGGAGCAGACTACATGTAGCTATATGAAGTCCAACTTGCGTAGCCCACTTGGATGCAAATATATCAATGGGAGGAGGGCAGATGGAAGGTCTCCTCATGGATAAGGGGGATCCATCAAATTAGCCCTATCAGATTATCCTACCCCTTGATTTAATAGCCTTATATAAAGTTTAATGGTATCTTTACTGTAAAATTTCTTAAGATTCAATCCAACGGTGAGTGAAGGTTCAGTGAAAGTAAAATTAAGCTCAATGCCACATCATGGGATGAAATCAGTATCAAATGACAGATTTTATGAACACAGAACCTTGTTGAATCAATACAGAATGTATTGTCCTCTTTATTGAAGAGAAGTCATCACTATATATATATATATATATTACAGCAATATCTATTTTAGTTCTAATAAAACCACAATTCCTCTAGAGATAGGAAAGCAATTACTCAACTATCTAAGATAGGAAAGCTACTAAATAAAAGTAACATGTACATCTGTCAACCATCTCCACAATCTCAACGTGAGAAATAACTAAGTAAGTCTTCCATGGGCCTTGGGCCTTGTTTAACACCCTCCCTCAAATTGATGCGGGAGAATCAACAAGCATCAATTTGCTAACCAAGAATTGGTGACGTGGTCGGGAAAGGCCTTTAGTAAGAATATCAGCAAGTTGAAGCTCAGTGGAGACATGTGGAAGACTAATGACACCGCGCTTGAGTTCATCACGGATGAAGTGACAATCAACCTCGATGTGCTTAGTGCGTTCATGAAAAATCGGATTTTCAGTAATCCGAATAGCACTTGTATTATCCGCAGAGAAGGGGGTAGCACCTTCCGCAGGAAAACCAATGTCGGAAAGGAGTCCGCGTAGCCAAAGAATTTTGGAACATGCAGCAGACATGGCTCGGTACTCAGCCTCGGTAGAAGATTTGGAAACTTTTTCATGTTTCTTGCATTTCCAAGAAATCAGACTATCTCCCAAAAACATGCACCAACCTGTTGTCGATCTGCGAGTATCCAGACACCCAGCCCAATCAGCATCGGAATAAGCTCTGAGAGATAGAGGATTGTTTGATGAAAAAAACAACCCGCGAGTTGGTGTACGAATAAGGTACCGAATGATGCGGTGAACAACAGCCATATGTAGATGACGAGGAGTAGTCATGAACTGACTCATGAGGTTGACCGCATAGGAAATATCCGGGCGAGTGATCGTGAGGTAGATCAAGCTACCAACTAACTGGCGATATGTGGTAGGATCGGGAAGAAGGTCACCCTCCGCTTTACTGAGTTTGACATTCAGTTCGACTGGTGTATCTACTGGAGCGGAAGCAGTAAGACCAGCCAAGGCAATGAGATCAACAATGTATTTGTGCTGATTGAGAACAATACCTTGAGGCGATTGATGAACTTCAAGACCGAGAAAATAGTGTAGGGGGCCGAGATCCTTCATGTGAAATGTCTCCCGAAGAGACGCTTGGAGCTTCTGAATCATATTGGCATTAGGACCAGTAATGACAATGTCATCAACATAGACAAGAAGTACAGTGATCCCAGATGGAGCATGATGTAAAAACATAGAAGGATCATACGGGCTTAGATGAAAATCCAAGTGGAGAAGAGCAGCTTGAAATTTCTCAAACCAGGCACAAGGAGCTTGTTTCAGACCATAGTGGGAGCGACGAAGTTTGGCAACCATACCGTTTCTGGATGAGCAGCCCTGAGGCAGACGCATATAAACATCTTCTTTGAGATCACCATGGAGAAACGCATTTTTGACATCCATTTGATAGAGATGCCAAGACTCAGAGGCAGCAACAGCAAGAATGGTGCGGACGGTAGTCATCTTGGCAACCGGAGCAAAAGTTTCATCATAATCAATGCCATATTCTTGTCGATTTCCAAGAGTGACAAGACGCGCCTTATATCGATCCAACGTGCCATCAGATTTTAACTTGAGAGAAAAAAACTCACTTACAGCCAATAGGTTTGACACCCACAGGAGATGGGACAATATCCCACGTATGATTTTGTGCTAAAGAATCCAACTCATCTTGCATAGCCTTGTTCCAACATGGATCCTACACAGCCTGAGAATAGGATTGGGGAATAGAAGAGGAAGACAATGTGGCCATTAAAGAAGGATGGGAGAACCCATAACGGGCGGGTGGCACCGAAATGCGAGTGGAGCGACGCAGTGAAGGATGTCCAGAAGGATCAGGTGCCGGAGGAAGATCAGGAGGGGGATCCCTGGTAGGCGCTGCGCTGTTCCGTCTGTGATACACAAATTTAGGGTTAAATCGAACAACTGACGAATCGTCAAAAAAGCCAGGTAAGGACACAAAAGAGGAGACGTTAGGAGGATCAATGTGTTTTTGAAAAAAATACTGATGTTCAAAGAAAACGACATTCCTAGAGGTACGTAAATGATGAATGTGAGGATCATAACAAAGGAACCCTTTTTGGAAGGGTGCATAACCTAAAAACACACATTGAGCTGATTGTGCCGTTAGTTTTGTCCTTTCAGAGGGAGGCAAGTGCACGAAACAAACGGAGCCAAAAACATGCAGATCATTATAGGATGGAGAGGTCTTGTACAATCGGTAATATGGGCTTTGATTCTCAATGGAGGTTGAGGGTAGACGATTGATAAGATGAGCTGCCGTAGCCAGTGCCTCAACCCAAAAACGAGTAGGAACCGAGGATTCCAGAAGAAGGGAACGAGTGACATCAAGGAGATGTCTATTTTTCCATTCAGCGATTCCATTCTGCTGGGGAGTATAAGGACAAGTGCGTTGAGAGATAATGCCTTTGTTTTGCAAAAACCGTTGAAAATCGGAGGACACATATTCCCCACCAGAATCAGATCTCAAGATTTTAATGCAGGTAGAAAATTGATTCTCAAAATAAGCTAAAAAGATTTTAAAAACAGTAAAAACATCAGATTTTGAATGCAGGAAGTAAACCCATGTGAACCGACTAAAATCATCAATAAAAGTCACAAAATATTTATAGTGAGCGTGGGAAAGAGCTGGAGCAATTCCCCATACATCACTGTGAACTAAATCAAAACACTGAGAGGTTTGTGAAGTGGAATGAGGAAACGGAAGAATTTTGCTCTTTCCCATTTTACAAGTAGCACAATCAAAAGGCACACAAGAAGATAAACCAAGAGATTTATTTAAGAAACCAGAATTTAACATAAGGGACAAAGCCTTAGAATTAGGATGTCCGAGTCTATTGTGCCACAACCGGCAATTATCTCTAAGAGAAAAACAAAACACATTATTATCAAATTGATTCCTAGAAATTTTAGAAAAATCCAGCAGAAACAAGCGTCCACACTTAGGCCCCCTCGCGATCTCCTTCCCGGACATCTGGTCCTGCACAACACAACCAGAAGAAGAAAATGAGATGTTATAATTATTTTCAACAAGTTGCCCGACTGACAATAGGTTGGAAGTTAAATTAGGACATAAATAAACATTTTTCAATGGGATGGGACCAGGGATATCTCCGATAACAGTAATGGGAACATGTCCGCCGTCAATGGTTTGTATTTGAAAATGACCATTGTATCTTGTCATATTGGAGAGAGGGGTGTGGGAATACGTCATATGATTAGACGCCCCTGAATCAAGGAACCAAGTAGAAGATGAAGGGGACTTACCTGAGAGACCAAAGGCAGATAAGGCATTGATAATCATTTGTTGAACCAATTCAGGAGTGAGAGATGATGAGGGCCCAGGCTGTGGGGGTGCAGCAGTAGGAACAGGCATAACCGAGGAAGCCACATACGCATGCGGAGTCTGAGACTGTGGATTCTGATACTGCGGAGCCGGATACTGTGGAGTCTGATACTGCGTCGACGGACGTGGTGGACGGCGGCGACATTCAGAGATGATATGTCCCGACTTTTTACAGTAACTGCAGACTTTCTGTTTACATTGAGATGCAAGATGCCCAAATTTCTGACAACTGTAGCATTGGGTTTTGCTCAAGTCTCAAGGCTGAGGCTGAAAAGTTTTATTGGCCGAGAACGCAACTGAATAGGTTTCAGTCTTTTGTTGAGCAATATGAGCCGAGGTTGTAAGGCGCTGTTCTTCGCGTAAGAGTTCATTCAAGTAGACAGCCAAGGAAGGTAGAGGCGTCCGATTCATCAGGGCAGATCGGATACTTTCATATTCAGTCCGTAATTTCATCAAAAATTGATCCTGCTGACTAGAAGCCTGAAGATCGCGAATGACGATCAAAACATTTGCAGCCACGCCTGCATACTTAATACTATCGTATTCCGACCATAGTGTCTGGAATCCCGAATAGTAGTCTTGGATCAATAAGGTCCCTTGTGCATATTCAGCAATCGCACATTCAAGATGAAATTGACGTGCGGAATTATCTTGATGGTACACTTGCTGCAGATACCCCCACATATCTTTAGAAGTGGGGTAGGGTTTGAGGTTCATGATCAAATGAGGCTCAACGGATCCCAGAATCCAGGTTTTGATTTTGGCATCTTTAGTATGCCAAGAGGAGATCTTCTTCTCATCCTCGGTGGGTATAGGGTCCGAACCAGAAATATATCCCCATAATTCTTTAGCTTCGAGGTATATTTGGAACTGAAAAGACCAAGCAGAGTAGTTTTTTCCCGTGAATCGAATCAAGGTAACCTCAGATTTTTCCATTACAAAAGATGTTGACCAAAAGAGATGATTTAATACTGATAAGACTGAGCAATCAGTGAAGAGCAACTATGTAAAACCAAAAAACAACACAAAAATTGTGCACAGCAGGCCCTGTCAAGTGAAACAAACAGCAGGAGTGGCACGTACGTAACACAGCGGCAAGTAGTAATGTAATAAGCAGCAGGAATCCAGCCAGGAAGCAGAAAGCAAGGCAGAAATAGAACCAGGAACTATTCCCAGAACAGTTGTGTGAGGCAGCAAGCAGAACCAGCCCAGAACAGGGCCAGACGAACCTGCCGAGAGGATGGGTTTTAATCGTGGGCCCCACCAGATGATCTTAGGACAGATCAAAGGCAAGGGATGAGATGAGATGTAAATTCCGCAACTGATGGAAAAAGAAATCCTCAAAAAGGATCAAGATCTGAGAATCTAGACGGCTGAGATTGAAACTTGTGGAGAAAATTGAAAAACCCTAGAATTGAGTAGATGGCCTACCTCTGATGTTCATAAAATCTTGAAAAAATCACCAGAAAATTGGATAATTCCAGTCGACCAAGGTGGAAGGGATTTGCAGAGGTGCTGATGACGATCTGAAGTGGGCCACGTCTTGATCTGAGAGGATCTGTGATGATCAGGGATGATCAGCAATGATCTCATATTGCCTTGATACTATGTAGAATCAAAAACAAGGTTTCCTTGAACTTTGCTCTGATACCATGACAGATTTTATGAACACAGAACCTTGTTGAATCAATACAGAATGTATTGTCCTCTTTATTGAAGAGAAGTCATCACTATATATATGTATTACAGCAATATCTATTTTAGTTCTAATAAAACCACAATTCCTCTAGAGATAGGAAAGCAATTACTCAACTATCTAAGATAGGAAAACTACTAAATAAAAGTAACATGTACATCTGTCAACCATCTCCACAATCTCAACATGAGAAATAACTAAGTAAGTCTTCCATGGGCCTTGGGCCTTGTTTAACATCAAAGGTGCTGCATTGGTTAAAGGTGGGCCTCACAGTGCTGTATTGCACTTGCAATTGCTCACAGGAGAACAATTTTCCTATTAATATACTAACAGATCCAGCCACTACAATTGAGAGATTGATTTTTATTTGTTTTTATCTGGGGAACAGCGGAAATTCAAACCCTTGAACCTGAGGTTCTCACTCCAGACCATCGGCACTAGGAGGGCAAAGAAACTTCTCAAGAGAGAATTGACCTGTGAAAAGCAATTATACAGAGAAAAAAGATCTACTTCATATGTACATGAGAGTCCATTCTGAAGAACTTGATCATACCTCAAAAACTATAAGCTAAAGTCAATAAACAATACCTCAAGAAGTGCTTTAGCAATGGAAAGTGAAGTCAGAAGAAGAACCCCATCAACTGCAAAAGACACCTGAACTTATCCACACCCATAAAAAGGATCAGTAAAAATAAGTCAATAAAGCAATCCTATTTTAAAGGGAAAAAAAATAAACATAACTCTAGAAATAACAATGCAGAAAAAAATGTGATAATAAATTAAAAAGTCAAAATTGTGGAAACACTGAAACACTATTTGAAACATGGATAAAACATTACACTTAAATAAATAGTGTTTCATGGAGTAAATTGCATTGCTGCAGAACTGGTTTAATAATTGTTTCATTAAGTAACTCAACCTCCAATTATACACATTCCATTAAATACTATTAGGGGTTTAGTCAACAAACTCAAAACAGCAGATCCTCATACAGAAAAAGCACATGATAATCTTTTTTTTAAAAAAAAAATGATTGAAAGGCCCTTAATTCCGCAATATCGCAGAATTTTGCAAAATTATGCGATATCAAACAAAATCGCATTTTGCATAAAATTCTCCCACAAACCCTTTCCAGAACCCTAATTTTTCATTCCCAAGGAACTATTAATTTTAAAAAAAAAGTACAAGTTGAAAGATTGGATTTTTAACACCAACCATATACATATATGGATTTTGATGCTTTGAAATGAGAATGGAGAAGGGGAATTATTAGAACAATACCAGCTGTGGAGAAATGGCTGGAGGTAAGACGGTTCGAGTGGCCTTCTTGGCCTGCTTCGACGTCTTGCGGAGAAGGTTGTGAAGGAATCTGAATAGCAAGTCGATACTACTTTCTTCTTGCTCTTCCTCCTCTTCCTCTTCGATCTGCGCCTGGTCGCCTTCAAAGAAAGCTTGCTCGGTCTCCTCTGCTGCTTCTCTCAAAGCTCCCTTCAACTACATACATACACACACAAACAGATATAGGTATCTGAATCTTAAAAAAGATAAAGAGAGAGAGAGAGAGAGAGAGAGAGAGAGAGAGAAATATATATACCTTTGGAAGACGACTGGTGGTGGTGGTTTTAGGGTTTGGAAAGGTGAGGAAAAAATGAGAAGAAGAAAGAGATCGAAGATATGAACAAGGAGAAGGAGGAGGACGAGGAGGAGAGAGAGAGTTTTTAGTGAGGGAAGAATGAAAGAGAAGGTTTGGTGGAGGAAGAGGGAGAGGGAAAGCAATAGCTACCATTTTATTTTATGGAGGTTCGCAGCAGGACCGTTTGAAGAAGATAATATGTTAGTGGGAGGGGGACGATTTTTTTAAACGACGCTCATCTCATCACATCAGGAATACCGATTCGAGTAAAGTGGGTCAGGAATAGCGATGGAATTTTTGTGGATTGTGGGGATTGATCGTGGAACTGACTGACTTAAAAATTAGGTGGGGCCCGCCCACCTGTTGAAAATGTCAAAATTAAAGGCCCTTCCTTCAATTGCATATGGACTGTGTTCCCAAATTTTTAACCCAGCAGCAGTTGGTCCCACCGTAAGTAAGTTTGACTGCACCATGGAAATATGTGTTTAACTTAATCTTATACATTATAAAGGTGGGCACTACTGTTATAGTCCTTTTTAAGTGAGGATTTCTCAAAGTAAAATTATAGTCCTTTTTAAGTGAGGATTTCTCAAAGTAAAATTATAGTCCTTTTTAAGTGAGGATTTCTCAAAGTAAAAAAAGGCCAAAGAGGATCCAATCACATAGTGTTGGTGTTGGGTCCATCCATGGCACGGGTACCTGATAGGGATTCTCTTGATCCAATGGCTCTCTCCAGTAGGTCACTAAAAAAAAAATATAGATCTTTTTAGAAAAAATGCAAATATGAGCTGCTTACTACTACAGTACGTGGGCCATGTTAGTTGGTAAGTGTCTCTGAACTGGGTTGGTTGGGTTGGAATTGGAATTGGAATTGGAATTGGATGATCGGGCAGGAAATGACCCAAGTCAGTAGTCAGTGTGGAATGCTCTTAAGCAGAGTCCCACATCGAAAAAGAGTGAGAGGAGGGATGAGGAAGCAAATGGATAAGAAGAGCACAAGTGGTTATGAGCATCATACTTACCTGGACGGGGTCTATGGGTGATCAAGAAGGCCCATGGCCTAGGTCAGTGGCCTCCATTGCACTTAGGAGGAGCACTGGCTTACCATCTCCCCAAGTGGGAGAGTGGACGTCATAATTTGTGGTAGAGGGGGCCTGCGTTCGCGCGGCCCCTGCCAAGATTTCAATCATAATCTTTCATTTCTGAACGTAGCCTTCGTCCAAGAGTTTAGTAAGCCCATTATTGATTCTAGTATTATTACATTATTATGTAGGCCAGGCTCCATTTAAAAAGATCTTACTTTTTCTTTGATCCAAGCCAACCCCATGATTAGCTTTAAACATTTGATGGATTAGATCAAAATTGAGTTCTAGTTTTCTACAATATATTTCTCTCCAATTGGATCTGAAAACATTTGATGGATTAAGATCAAAATTGAGTTAAGCCTCTGGTGGTGCACGCCCAAGGGCATGATTGGATTAAGCCCAGCTGAGTGATCAGCATAGGACTATTTCTAAAGAACAAACAGCGCACGCACTATATGGAAGGGACCAAAGAGTGTGATTCCAGAAAGCCAGGCGATAACACTACTTGGAAAGGAGATGCTGGATAATATAGATGGGATGGTAAAGGATAGATTCTCTTGCCAGTTTGACGTTCACATGAACTCATTCACCTATACTTCCCATACCACCTCAAATCTATACAGTTGGATGTGGCCAGAGGCATTCATCAGAGCATTTATTGCCGAAAGACCAAGGATAATAAGGGCAGGGACAGCAACAATCTCATCATCAACAGGTCACCAGGAAGCTTGGAGGATACAAAGTTCTGTTGCTCATACCATAAATGATCTTACAGTTCCAATAACTACACTCCAAACCGGGTAATGCAAGCTTCCTATTCCACATGTCAAAAATTACATTATCAGAAGAATCTGGAAATACATATCCATGTTCGATGAAAGAAACCCAAAGCGATTGTATTGGCGAAAGAGGAGTCATTTATAGAAAGTGGCCGGAAAGAATTGACTTGGGCATAAAACCTATAGCACCAAATTGACAGTATGATAGTGTGCTGTAAATGAGTCAAATCCCAGCCCAGGTTGTGATCAATCCTGACCTTAAAAACTCCAGGTCTTCAACATTCAGTTCCATGGGAAGGTCCAATGGAACGATATAATGGATGAACCCAACTCAGACGAACCCAACTCAGACGCAAATATTATAATTAAATATACTATGGTACATTTTTGTAATATTTATATGCTGTCTAGGTTATAACCTTTGACCTGATCAAAAACCAAGTAAACATGACTAGGGTCCATTTCTGAGCTCGGATAAATGAATCAGGATTGAAGTCCACACCCAGACCTGAGTAAATATAATCCAGTTGAAGTCCACACCCAACACCAACCTGTTTTAGAGTCTTGACAATCGTACTGGCCTTCATGGGAAATAGCCATTTGCTAGCAAATCAGTAGTAGAACCAGATGCAAAAAAAGAAACAGATACCATATACAATTTCTCTTATCAGTAATTCAAGACAGGCTCAATCCAAAGCCGAACTGTGCAAGGCCAAGACAGATTTTTCTATTGGAGAACAAACCATACAAATTCTTATTCCCTTAGAAAGATATTACTAATTTCACAGAAAATCCATAAAGTTCTTTCTTCATACAAGCAGTTTCCGAGTGATGAGATTTCAGGTGCGTTATGTCATTATAACTGCAGCTACCATAATCTAAAATTAAAAGTTCAAAGCATTGAGTCAAGAATCTAAAAATATTTTGAAATATCGAATAAATAAAGCGTACTTTACCTCAGATGAGAATAATTTCATTACAACAAGGCAGCAGTTGATCATACCCTGCCAAGGAAATGCTCCAAGAAAGTAGGCTGGTGCAAAGCACCTACATAACAAGACAAAGGGATTCGAAGCAGTCGAAAGCCCACAAATTTCTCTTAACTGCATCAGCTTTAAAGGGTGTATTGTACATAAGTTGGAACATGAGATAAACTAGAAGAGAAGTTCTATCGACTTGCCACTGGTCACAGCTTGCATGGGATGGTAAATATATTGCGACAAGACTACCTATCTACAAATCCTGGACATCATCTGCCCCCAACTGAAAATCGCAAAATAGAATACATCTGTGTGGTCACTTAATGGACCTTCCCGTCTAACTGGAAGAACTCAACAGACCCCTTCACGAGGTACCAAAATTTAGATTTATTGTTACACCTCCCACAGAGAGAAGACAACCTTCACCTTGAGAAACCAGTGAACACATGCATATCAAAGGCAGGGAGATTCTTTTCAAGGGTAAATGCACAAAACTTAGTCTGTGTCTTCACCGTCGAGTGTGGTGCTCGGCCCATCATCAAAACCAGTGCCTGGAGCAAGCTCATTCAGGTCAAGAAATCGTCTTTTCCGCACAACCTCAACTTCTTGAACTGGGCTATTCACTTTCTCAATATTCTGGTCTTGCTCTTTATCTACTGTCTCAATGTAGTTATTAGTAGGTTGGTGATTCTCCATTTCCTGGCCACCTTCATCAGCTTGAGAATCTTGGCTTTCCACAGAGTCGTCCTCCACATTATTGCTGGCATCTGAATCCCCATCTGATGCATTGGACTTGCTGGCTTTTGCCGAGTCACCTTCTGAGTCTGACATCTCATATTGACGGTAATCAATACGATTGCGGGTGGCCCTCTTGCTCCGTCTGAGGCCAGATTGAATTTCATCGACAGATCTCAATTTCATTCCTCTCCTACTGCGACTTGGAAGTGTTTTAGATCTACGAGGCTCTTCGATATCTTCACTTACACTCAAGGAATCATCTTCCTCTTCCTCCTCTTCTTCAGCATTTTCCTCTTCCCAGCGGTATTCCTCGTCTCCCTCAGAACTACTAGATGCCTTCCTATGTTTGCGGCTTCTCAGATACTCATCATCATATACAGCTTCTCCAACGATATCATCGTCGCTGTCAAAGTCTGCCTCATTATCTGAAATAGCTTCAACATACTCTTTCGCTGAATACCTCTGGGGCCTTTGCCTCCTCCGATTGCTACACGTCAGTTTCATGCATTCCATGAGCATACAGAAGATAAATTTTTCAAAACCAAATTAATTAAAAAGAGAACACAAGGAAAAACACAGTGCTCAGTTGCATCATTTGTTTAATAATAATAATAATGATGAATGAGGTTATCATGTCAAGCATTGTATAAGGCTGCTTTATAAACATACGTGCGATCCAGAGTTTCACTTTTTTGCTCTCCATCAGTTTCCTCATAATCAGTTGACTTTGGCGATGGTGTATCATTGAATACTCGTTGAGGAGCATGTGAAGTACCATTCCATCTACCATTAATAGATGCCTCTGCCTTCACAACAACTTCCCTTCTAACAGCAGGTTCAGGAGAGGTCTGTCTCTTCCTACAACATGAGAAACCCATACCATAAATTGCAGTCATAGCAACACTGTAAGGGCATAAAGGGAAAAGGGCATTTTTTTCCCTGGAATACTTTACAAAATCCACCTAATAAATATGAAATGGACCACAAGAAGATGAAATGTATACTTGGTTATTTTTATAGCCTCATCAATGGAACGGTCATAATCATCTGCAAAATTATGTCAAAAATCATCAGTAATCAGGGGAAAGACAAACTACCTGAGGTAACTGAATATCAAATACAAAAACACACCGCAATTGAAACATATTCAAAGCAGTGAAAAGGGTTTGCTGCACGAGTATGTGACAATTTATTTTGTGTTTCCAACTCCCCCCTTGACGATAGCAGATGCTATTTGTCTGGTTGGTCAGACGACTCAGACCTAGTTAATGCCATGGGATGGCATGAAGGTTCCAGTGACCAAAATATTAGTTAGAAACATAGACTAATTAGAAAGTAATTCTTTATTCAATGTTTGATTGTTTGCAGATGATCTAGTATTTGTGGATGAATCAAGAGATGGTGTAAATGCAAAACTCAAATTCACAATGGTCCAGAGATAGTGGGAAGCTTTAGAACAAAGATACAATATATGGATTGCAACTTCGGTGGGCATATACAAAGAGCTGAAACTACTGTGAGAATTGATGTCCAAGAGATACCACAAAGAGATTCATTTCGTTACCTTGGCTCGATAATTAGCAAGGATGTGAATTAACGAACATGTCAAGCATAGGATAAAAGTGGGATAACTGAAGTGAAGATTTGCTTTTGTAGTGCTTTGTGACCATCGCATGCCAACAAAATTGGAGAAATTTTACTGGATAGCGATTAGACCAGCTATGATTTATGAAGGAGAATGTTGGCCAATCAAAAAGCAACATAGGCACAAAATATATGTAGCGGAGATAAGAATGATGAGGTGAATGTGTGGTAAAACTAGGAAGGATAAAATTAGAAATAAATGTTTTCGAGAACATTTAGGGGTACCATCAATAGGGGATAAAATTAGAGAAATCCATTTGAGATGGTTTGGGTATGTCCAAAACAAGCCGGCAACGGCATTAGTAAGGAAGAGTTAGGCTATGCAAGTTGATAGCCTATCAAGAGGAAGGGGTATGCCAAAGAGGACATGGATGAAGGTAGTAAAAATAGATCTAAAGTGCAACTAATCTAAGGATTTGGCTCAGGATAGATAGGAATGGAAGAACAAAATTCATGTAGCTGACCCAAACATAGCTGGGACAAGGCTTTGATGATGATGATGATGATGATACTCAAAACTCAAAAGTCCTTATCAAACGCACATATAGAATGTTAGAAGCAGATCAAGGAGGATAATAGTATTATATGTAGAAGTTTCTCCAAAACTATGCATTTAGAGAACTAGCACACTGCAGTTGTACAAAAGGGCCTAAAATGCAAGATTGCATTTTCTTCAATCAATAGAGTCTAATCCCATGTTACAGGGGTTGGCACAAGCCAACATTCATCTCTCTCAATTGTCACAATCACTCTAACCTGAACACTTTACTATTGCAATTTTCACAGAAAGTCAACGCCAAATCTTGCAATATTTCCACTTTTCACATTTCGGTTTACACCAATATGACAATATTTAAGTATTGCTAGCTTGTAACAATGCAACAAGCGCATTAAGATAGAAAATGCAGTGTGGGTAAACTAATTTCCTCACTTTTTCCAAGAGGCTCATAGTTTTCAATTTGGCTATTTGCTGAACTGGAATCCTAAGAAATTAATGACTCAAATCCTACCACAGTTGACAGTGAAAAATGCAGCAAACAGAGCAGATATCAAGCAAGGAATTCCAACTTCATTGTTACTTACCAAAAGTATATGTTACTGGTTTCCTATCACGAAGAGAGCGTCCCGAAGCAAGCCCATCTGCAGTCAAAAAGCTATCAAGGAGGAGGGCTTCTCTATGCTGTTTCTTCAGCAGCTTCTCTTTCCTCTGTACAAGGAGTTATTACAAGATCAGCATTTAATGATTAGACGCAACCTGCCTCCACTTGCAACAGCAATAAATAGAACATAATTACTTGTATCTAATGGGGAAGGGTGGTAGTGAAGAAATGACACAGAACCCATGCGAAAAGTTAACCTAACCATATAAAATAAGGGAAAAAAAAAAAGATCTAAGCACACATAATACCTTGTGAATTTTCTCAACTTCTGGAATAACGTCAATCTTTAACCTCTTTCCAAGAGCAGCTTCTATCCTATTTTTACTCGAGACAAGCTTCTCCTGGGAACAAATGAATAATATCAAAAAAAGAAAACCCAAATGGTGAAAGATTTTTGCTACACTCATCATATGCATTAAGTTACCTAAAGGTGACCAGCTGTTGTAGGATGAACATTTAATATTAAAGATAAAAATGAATGCCTTTTCTTTGTTGCTAGAAAAATAACTACATATTGTTTATTACAGGTATTTTACACATGTTTTTTAAAGTTTAAATAGAAGATACCTATAGAAACTACTACCTAATGGGACATGTAGACAAATAAACAGGCATGCACAGATGTCACAAATTCAGGAGCTGAAGAGTTGTCGACATCAATACTAGAGGAGATGACAACCATAGAATGCCATTGGATGGAATAATCTAGATGAGACCTAGAATTTGGGCTTGTGCCAATTCATGTTGCCTGGATTTGAAAAAAGAATCAGTTGCTTCAATAAGCGGCGCACTTTCAGACATGGTTAGATAAACCACCAACAAGGACATCAAAGATTTAACTCCAGCGGCATGTGTACAATTATTTTACTAACCTAATTAAGGATTAATTAATTAGATCATGACCTTATAACATCAATTTGAGGTTCTACTGATTGCAAGAAATTTGTTGTCCTCATACATTGAGATCCAGTAAGAACTTTTACTGTTTGATGAAGTAGAACTTTCTATATAATATTATATGCAAGACTTAGTTAAGCAACATACAAATCACAGGGCTTTTTTTTTTTTTTTCTTTTTGAAATGTAACTTGTATCAACACAAATCACTGGATCCAGACAAAGATTCCACCAAAATAGATCCAGAGTGTCATGCAAATATGAACCAAGAGCCAAACCACAGAGAAGTGATAAAAGGTAAATACACATTCTGACAGCTACAGAAGCTACAAATTCACTGAAAATAATACAAAAAGGTACTACTGTAGATGTACAACCGGACACCACAAAACACATTCACCAAACCCTTCCCTGAACAATCTCTTCCAGTTGGTCGGGAAGTGCATGCAGTAGTTTTCTATAAATCTAAATAGGGAAACAGTTCCAGCATAGTATCACCTTCAGAGCCCAAATATATTAATGGCTAGTTCAGACATTAATTACATAAGGTAAAAACCAAATAACAAACTTACTGAAACATCTTGGAATTCATCCAAATTGGTTGCAACGGTTTCCCACTGACAAGATATAATAGGAAGGGATGGGACCCCCCTCGCCTTCACCTTCTTAACTTCAACTTTCCTAATTTCTCGATACAACCGATGACCAATGATAGGATCATCTTCATACCTGTTACAAAGAGAAACATGTCATATAGAAGACAGTGTACAAAATGCAAAAACTTGCCATGAGATTTTTGGACAAACTTTAGTATGGAATTAACGAATGGTCACAAGCATTAGAAAGGATTATGTGATACAACTGATAGTCATAACAGGACTTTTTTTATGATCCACTGAAAATTAAGTCTGGTTACATAACAGCACCAAATCATATGTAAAACTTCACTTTTAGTGGTCTCTGAAGCAAGGATGAAAAAAGTTGTAGCAGTTGGCGTAACGACCTGCCGTCAAACCGCTACGAAGGGGGCGCTATGTAGCGTAGCGGGGCTATGTAGCGGCATAGCAGTGCAATTTGAAAAAATCGTCCAAAAAATCTGAAAATTTTTCAAAAAAACCCATAAAATTGTAAAATGAAAGAAAATGTGGTTCTTTGGCAAAAATAAGAAAGAAAAGGGGGCGTAGCGGTGCCCTCAATATATGAGGTCCTGTATCACTGTATGATTATAAAATAATGATATTAGAGTGTAATTTGGCTATGGCCTTACTTTCTATTAGAGTAAAATTTTGTTGGGTCTTATTTCCTATTAGAGTGAAATTTGGTTGTAGCCTATTTCCAATTAGTGTGCAATTTGGTTGGGTTTTATTTTTCATAAGCATGAAAGTTGGCTATAGCCCTACTTCCAATTATAGCAGAATTTCATTGGGCATTATTTTTAATTAGTAAAGGCCCTAATTGAGATTTCAATTAAATAAGATTTGACTAGGGCATGATATTTTTTATTTCAATACTTGGGCCTCATTGTGGAGCCCATTAATGGTTAAGGAATGCACATTTTTTTAAAAGAGATAGCAAGTTAATTAGGTGGGCCCACTACTGCAGGGGCCACACATTACACTACTAGTAAAAGAAAAGAGGAACGAAAGGCACTTGTGGTTGCCCTAATTTATCATCTTGACAAAAAGACCGAGAGAAAAGAAAAGGGAAAGGAAAGGAGGGAACAGGAGGAGAAGAAAAAATGGGGAAGGAGGAAGGTCGGCTGCTACCTGGGGGGTTGCCGCTTCTGCCTGTGCGATCCTGCTGCCGGTGCGATGCTGCTGGCTGCTGCTCCCTCCATGTACAATTATCATCCCCTCCTCCTCCTTCCCCTTTTTTCCTTTTCTTCTTCTCCACCAGGTAGTTTTTTTCCCTTTAAGTTTTCTAGCATGCAGCGGCCGATACATATATGTATCAGTGCGTATCGGCCGCTACGGGTAAATAGTGGCCGATACGGGCCCCCACACTTGTGAGCGGCGATAAACACCAAATATCGTGGCAGCCTTGGCCACCACGCCCGATATATCAGCCGCTACGCTACATAGCGGCCGATATTTTGATCCTTGCTATGAAGTAATAGACATGGAATCTTATGATATGATAAAACTGTGGAAAAAGTTGAAGTTTAGCTGTGGTAGAAAAAATTGTAGCCAGAAAGTCAGGAATATTCACCACCAAAACAGTTATTGTTTGCTTTCTAAAGCCATGCGCTTCAGGTCCTCCATTTATAAAGTGATATAATCATTTTGTAAAAATAGAAGTAAACAAAAAGGGGCAGACATTGCCAGTTATAAAGTCAAATATATAAACTAAGGAGAGTTCATAAAACAGGGTATTGTAGTCACAAGTTCATTTAGGTTACCAGAATGAAGTTCCATGCGAGTCACCTCCAACCCGTTCTTTCCGAAATGCAGAAAGTGGTATACCACGTTTAACAGAATTATCAATATAGCTCCTAATATCTTCTTGCTGCAAAATGAAGGACACAGAATCAACCACACCGATCTTACATGGCAACAAATTTGACTGAAATGTATAAAGGGATCGACAAAAGCTGTAACCAAGATCTAATAAATGTATCAGCGGTGAACACAAGGCTACAGTTGAAGAGAACCATGAGAATGTGCTAGAATATGATGCCCAATCTTTTATACAATTACTAATGCAGCATTGTCAAACTTTCAGAGAAAACCAAGAACCTGAATCAGACTACCAATACAGATCTGAGCGTTTCAACCAGAAGTAGATGGACAACAATTATTCTGAGTATTCATTAAATTGTGCCACTGAATCGTGTTCAAGCATAAGGTAGGTGATAATTGCCCTGTGTAGATGGTTATATAATGAATAAATGAAAAAAGCCTGAAGCAGGTGGCAGTGACACTCACAGTGCATAAAGAAAATTCACCATCATCCATGAATAATGGGAAGTAGATAAAATCTAAGCTGAGCTAACAAGAACACAAATGAAAAATGATACAAAAAGCATGCTAAAAAACAATGCAATCTGAGTCTTGAAAAAAGTTGAATTTTTAACAGTCCAGTAATCAACTGATTCCCTTCTCATGAATTTAATTATCAAAATAATTAAATTTCATAAGTAGGATTAGGACGGAGAATATTGAGATGACTGAAGGATAAACAACAGTCAGGAATGTTTCAAGCAATGATGATACCTCAACACGAATGTCACATAGCGCTTTCAAGATGCGCACGCGGGTCCCAGGATCAAGCATCTTATACGTTTCAACCTCCGTTCTAACAAGTTATACAATTTAAGTCAGTTTAAGAAGGCACTAAAATGTTTCTGAAACATTTTTTCTCACAAGATACTCACCCATGTGATGCAACAATTGGAACCTCCCCATCTGCAACCTGCCATGAAAGACAAATTTATGACCACCTCAAGCTTACAAAGGAAGCTGCCACTTCTAGACTGTGATAATGCAGAACAAAAGACATCACAAAAACCTAGAATCACATACCCATTGCCACCAATCCCTCAGCTTTCTGCACAATACAGTAACCCAAGTAGCACGCCCAAGAGCCATTCGGGTAACAGGAGGAATTGCCTGTGCACGTGTCAGAAGGAAAAAAAAAAAAGGATTGATCACAATGAGTAATATTACTTTGTTCCTACTGTGAGCAAAGTTAGGTTACATTTCTAAGCCACAAATACAAAACATAAAGCATGATACTGAAGCAGTTGCATACAAGTTAAAATCACTAAATGATAACACAGACTTTCAGCATTGAAGAGAAAAAACAGCATCAATTGTCAGATCATGAGGAAAATGTACACTAACATGTAGCTGGATTTCATGCGACTTCCTCATGATGGAATAACTCTAAATGTGCACTTTTATGGGCTTGTTCAAGCTATCCTTTTCCTCGGCAATTGGCAGCCATTTGAGGAAAATCACAAGCTGAGTGAGCTAGAACCCTCCTAGTCCTTATCCTTTTTGATTGGTTTAAAAGGGGCCCAATAATGAGGCTATGGCAGGCAATGAGCTGGAAAGGGATCATTGATCCCAGATGAGGATTTCCAATTTCTTGAACAGTAGCTTCTCTCTTGTGCGGCAGGCTGGACCACTTTGTTCTTCTCTTCAATAGTTGCATCTCTATTTTGAACCAGATTAGGACCAATGTAAATCAATCAAATTCAGTTTTTGACACATTCGAAGAGAAGTTAACGTGCTGACAAAATAAAGGGTAAACAGAGCTGTGCAATTCTTCATTTATATTGTTGACCATGATTTTTGTATCATGTCACCGCATTCTGCTTGAATTTCAGGATATAATCTTATACCGAATTGCCTAGCATCCTTGTCTTTTACCCTTTCTTCTGTAGAAGCTGTCTGTTACCTTTATTAAAAAAATTGTGACATTTAAAAAAATCACAATGAGGATTGAGTGCTCAACCTTTCAATTTCTCAAGGGAGGGAGCGGCATTATGTATTCTCCTCAACAAACTATTATGAGCACAAGGCTCATTGATCATATGCTTACAATATGATAACCATAGAGTTGTTGGGCACATTTTTGGCGTGGGCATATATAAGAGCTCCATTCCACACACAGCATGATAGACATCCATGGTTGTAAATTTCTTTTTGGACCCCCATCTTGGTTTCACTCCAAACTGGCACATTTCAGTCAGTTCAGCATTTTGGTACTTCATTTTAGAGCTCCATTTCAGTAGAATTTAAATTTTAAAAAACATATATGTGATTTAAAACATAAAGCAAAATGGAGTGCAACCCGAGGACTTCCCAAAAGGTCCCTCATCCTAGTACTTACTCTCTTCCAATCACGCTTAATTGGGAGATTTTGATGGGATCCAATGCATTGGCACTAGTATGATTGCCAGTTTGTTGTAACTACCAGTCCCAAGCCCAGAGAGAAAATCAGCGTCGCATCAGGTAGGTTGACAGCCGGCCTAAAACTTTCGATACAACTACAACAAGAATTATGAGACACTAAGGACCCGTTTAGCATCGTTCTTCTGCTCAAAATATTTTTATTCTGAAATGAACCGTGCTGAGAATGATTCAATTCTAGGAATGAATTGTGCAAAACTTGTTTGGCAACGTTCTATCAGAATTTCTTCCAATAAACAAAATCATCATAATCATGTTTGACAATATATTTTTTTTGAATTTGGATTTATCAAAGAATATTCATACATCCATTTTGTATATATTAAATAAAAAAAGTCTTTAAACATATTCATACATCCATAATATATATAAAGTTTACCAGAATTAGAAATTAAGCATACCCATTGTGGATCGTTCCCCAAATTCCATTCTCAATAGGGATTATTGCCTCAATGTTTCAAAAGAAAAGTAAAATTTTTCAAACCGAATGCATTCCTTTATTCTTCGTTTCATGGGAATGCAGAAATGGTCCCATGGAATGATGCCAAACAGGCTCTAACATTCCGTGGGATAGACTGGAATGGCACGAAACAGAATTCATGCACTTGCCCCCCAACATAGCTAAGAGCCTAGGACAAGGCTTTAATGATGCTGATGATGATGTAAAATATGTAAATAACTACTAAAAAAAGAGTGGAATCAACATATATAATATATATGTTTACATAATCCAACTAAATTAACAAAACAATATGTTATTTCCACATGTCAAATAATTTATAAACCATATTTGTTTGTGACAATATAATGTTATGATATCCATTCTCAGATTTCACCTTCAATTATCAATTTCATAGCCTAAAATAACATAAAATAAAAACATTTACATAATCACTAGACTACAGTGGAGCAAATTAGTTCCTAAACTAAAATGATGAACCTTTTGTTAAAAATAAAATAAAGAAAATTCGGCCGAACAAAAGTTGGACAAAAAAATGTGGTCCCTCTCTGAGGTAGTAGTAGCACTTCCATTAAAAAAAAAAAAAAAGAAAACAAAGGAAGTGAGCACACACATGAGAGAGAGAGAGAGAGCATCTATCAATTCCCTAGTTAGGTAACAGGTCTGCCACTTCATTGGCTTAACCATGTGGTCAAAAGAAACATCCAAAGACAATGATAACCATTTAATCTCACTCTCAGTCTCATTTTATAGTGACTGTCAATAGGAAAATGATCCATGTCATATACAGAGAGCAACAAGTGTTGTCACAGAGATTAAAACATTTTTGTATTATTCGAGAATCTTCAGAAATATCTTTCCAGGAATAAGAAAGAAAGAAAGAAAAGAACCTTTACAAACCTAAGAGAGGTGTTCGTCCATTCCATGGATCGACAGGAATCCTTTGATATGAAATACAAGCCAAAGGTGCTATCTTTAAGGGGCGAACTTTTGTAGTATTTAGTCCTCATTGCTATGTGACTTTTCTATGGATCTTTTGCAAGAGTTTTTCAACTAATAGGAGAGATGCTTGTGCAATTTGCGAATAACTTCACATATAAAATGAAGCTTTCATGCTCTTCACACCACATTTATACTCGAGTGTAAAACTTTAAAATAAAAATCGACCAATCTCATTCTAAGAACATGCTGTAAACTATTGCAAGGGTCTTGATTCTGCAATGTAAGGTCATGGGCATCTTAACGTCTATGGCCAAAGCATTGATGTTTAATAATGTATAGAGAACATGCCATTTCCTTTTCCTAGGAATTGGGATTCTTCCCATGTTTGGTTCAACATTTTCTAGGATGATTGCTTCCAACCACCCAATGTGCTTGGGTTATTTTCCGTAGAGGGATGAGATGGAGCACTATTTTTCAAGGAAAATTAATTTTCTAGAATGTGACAAACGCCAACAAACTAGGATTCAGTTTTTCTTTCCAAACTCATCAATCCTGAGTCTGCAGCTGCTTAAATGCAAACAAAAAAAAAAAAACCTATGTCATACCCACACGTTAGCCCATTCTCAGTATATCTAACAATCTATGGATTGAGGATATCTATTCAAAAACTTGAGGGAGGATAAAAAGTGTGGGTTCGGTCATGTTTCTTCTATAACTCTCTCAACCCTACGTCCCAAACCCTTCAATCTTCCTTTCTCGTCCTCTTTTCCTCTCTTCCTCTCTTCTTCCAACTTTCACAAATCAAATTCAACCAATTTTGGAGTGAAAACAATGGCTGATGCCATGGAAAATATGAACTAATTTGTACTGGAATAAACAGAGGAAACTGCATCTGTGAGTTGTAATTTCAATTTCTATTGCAATTGAGTAACTTAAAACTCAATGAACATGATCTAACAGAGCTGATAGACAACAACCGTTTCATCTCTTCCAAAAGTGTAAAATTTTCTCCTTTTAATCAACAAATAATCATTTATGGCATGTTTGGCTTCCATCGATTTTGACTAGAAAAGATATTGAACTTGCTGAATCCTTAACAGTTTTGTTCCTGCTCGGAGCTTAAATTCCCAATGTTCATGATTTTGAATGGATAGTAAGTGTGGAAAAACCAAAGTTCATAATTATGGATCAGATAAACTACCTTAAGACTTCAAATTAAGTAACAAATGTCATCCACAAAAATGCCCCTATCAAGATTGAAACTGTAAAATAAAATGTGATAACTAAAACTTAGGGAATCCAAACTCATCCAAAATTAACAGAGACATGCCAGTTTCCACACAAAACTGCGAAAGGTAATTCGAACAAAAACCATTGCTGCATTTGAGTGGACAGCTAACCATTGCAGAATTCCCAATGTCTGTGAAAAATATTGCATTGTCAAAAGCATTCTTCATAAAGCAGAAAACTTTCACAATGCAACACTCAAAGATTGGATTTTGCAACTATTATGGTTTGCATATGACAGTAATAGTTAGTATTAAGTATCAAACCATTGTGATATCTAAAAGGTTCCATCTATAATTCAATAAACCAAACGAACAAACAAAAACAACGATTTTTTTTTCAAAAACCCAAAACGCACGTACCCTTAGCAACGGTATGTGTATGTCATCCAAAATCCCATTAGGAGTAATCAACGCCGACTCGAGCTCTTCCGCGGAGAACTCGATCCCAATATTCAAAAACGGCCTAAAAATCTGCCCAAAAAAGGAAAGAACAGGAGAAAAAAAAATCAAAACACCTACAACCCTAACAGATCAAGACGAAAGCTGAGTTCGCCGCCATCGATCGCCGGCGTTCGCACTCACATGTAAGAAGTGGAGGACGGAGGCCAATTCCCACATCGATCGCAGTTCCCTCTGCGGAATCTCCGACGGCAAGGGGTCTCCGACGAGCGGCGTAACGATTTTCCCGCATTTCACCTGCTGCTCCTCCTTGTTGGCGGCGGCGGAGCGGCGATCGGCGGCGGGAGCGGGGTCCGGGTAGAAGCGAGCGGCGGATCGGGAGGTGCAGGCGCGGGGGAGCCGTTCCTTCCGGCTGAGGTGGTTCCGGCGCCAGGGGTCTCCGGACGGGGACGCCTCGGGGAGGACCGCCGCCGAGGGCTCCTCGGACATCATCGGACCCGACGGCTGAGGGTCGATCGGGAGGAGAATTGGACGGCTGTGATGGAGTCTGGGGGCGAAGAAGAGAGAGGAGAGGAAGCGAGGGGGGGATTTGGGGGAATGGAGAGAGGGAAAAAAGGTGAGAGCTTTGGAGAGATGAAGAAGGGTTTGAGGAAGAAGCGAATACACCAGAGACTGAATGTATACGAGAGATTGGTGAGACAAACTACTGTGAGGGCGAATACACGGAGTGGATTTGTATGATCAGGTTATTTTAAACTCTTTTTTACTTGCCGAGGTTAGTGCGTATGGGAGAATGAATAGTTATAAGGGATATAGAGGGAGAGAGGGGGCCAAAGCCCGAAGGGCCTCGTTTGGTTTTTAACACGAGGGAGCGGGAATGACAAGTACGGGTGTGGAGGACTAGCAGCGTACATGAGCGAGGAGAGGATGCGTTTTGTGCTCCTCGAACAGTGTGTCTACGGTCGGATGCAGAGATTTGTGTGATATGGGGCCCACTGTGGATGTGGGTGGGTGCCCCAAAAGTCTCCTGGTGAATAATGGCTCTGTGCTTGTATAAGACAGCGTGGCCTAGCGTTGTAGCCAGTTTGACCTTTGTGCAGGAAAGTTTGCACTGGTGGGGGTTTTAGTTTTTTTGTTTTTTTACATGGTGTGGTGTGGGGGTGTGAGAGGAGGAGTAATTACATGCGGGGGGCCACCTTCTGGAGATGTGATTCATGTGGGGGATGTTATCCTCCAAGCATATTCGATGTACGGTGAATTGAAATACGAGTGAAGCATCAAATTAAGAATAAAATGTAAAGAGGATAAAATATAAAAGGTTACGATGAAGTTTTAATTTTTACTGTTTGGTATCAAATTTTTTGGACCTTTCGTACAGATAAGTGAAATTTTTTTGTCTTTTAGTAGAGCAAGGAAATTTTCTTTTACTTTTTTTGAAAAATTCAAAGGGAATTTTGAAATCATGTACTTTTGATATGATCCGTTGTCATTTCTTGTCTTGATTCACTTAACTAATTAATTGCCAAACACACCCTAAGTAATCAAGTTCATGTAGTCCCGTCGTATCACCATCGTAGCCCTTGATTTAATCACCCTTTAAACCTTAGTGGTATTTAAACCATAAATTTCCTTGATATTGGAGTGAATGGTGAATGAGAATTTGATGAGAGCGAAATTAGGCCTAGTGCTAGATCAAGGAGGGATTAGAGTGTGAAAGAGATTGCACTAATCAAAGGTAGAGGTGATCAAGCTTGGCCCTAGCCCACTTTGGGATGGGCTTTGATGTAGAGCTTTTTGCCTTTATAATATATGGGTCGGGCTTGGGTTAAGTGAGAAAGGTCAACCCATGTAAGTAATATACATAGTTTAATATTGATTTACCCAAACAACTAATTAGAGAGCCCAAAAGATTGATAAAGCGCCTGGCTTGGCCCAGCCCAACTAACTAAACGAGCAAATGGGCGGGTTCTGGCTAGGCACTTAAGGCCCATTTTGGGCTTGGGTCAAATATGGGTCTCTATTTCTAAAGGTTGTCCCATCTTGGAGATACCTCTACCCGGCCCAATAACACACCTAATAAAAAGGTAGAACTCATATGGGCCCCACAAAGTTGGACTGCAAATGATGTTGCTAGTAGGATAACATTACTTTTAAGTTGTGACCCCATCTTGTTTATTTATGGTAGGTTTCACTGGCCCCGGATAAAAAGGCAGTTTAATTGTTTAACTGTAGAAAAATGTGATTAAAGCATTAATTTATGATGATTTACGATAATTCACGAATAAAATTTACTTTTTTCGCACGAGGGAAGCTACATTTTGGTTATCCTATTTGTTTGTTCGAGCATACATTTTTTCTATCCATAATTGTTTGAAACTCTAATTAATGGAGTACTTATGTTCTCTCTAGGATTGAACTCAATAACTACCCATATTTTTACACGTGTTCGCTCAACAATGAAAATTAATCTTACTTGAAATTTCTTCTATGCCACAGTGAAATGTAGAAGACTAAGCTAATGGTTTGGATCCATGTCACTAGGGTTGCCGGATCGGAACCATAGTGGATCCGCACCCATTTTAAAATAATTATTCCGGTTCCGAAACCGCTTTTGAATTATAACTTGTTTTATTGGTTCCGAACCCGGTTTCGATAAGAAAATCCGGATCTGGTTTCGGAACCGGATCCACCTAAAGGACTCGACTCTAGTTCCAAATTCGATTATATTTTATCTTTGTTCTTAAAATAAGCATATCATTCAACTTATAACGGTGCATCAAGTCTACAGCTTCCAGTATTATATATAAGAATGCCAAAAAAGAGTTGGTTTTAAAGTATAAATTGTAATATCAAATACTCATATGCCGGGTCATGGGTCAGAACCTATATGGACCCGAAACCGGACCCGTTTATCAATCGGAACCTAAATTTGGTTCTGGACCCAAGCCTGTTTATGAATCGAAACCTAAATAGGTTCCAAACCCATTTTTTTTACGGATTGAGACTTCCAGGTAATCGAAGAATCAGATACCCGTTTGCAACCCTACATGTCATGTTAACCCTATATTATGAACATTTTGATTTTACTAAAGTCATTTTGGGAATCAAATTCTTAAGGATTTCTCGCTACCGCGGAAAATCTCAAACCCCCCACCCATTTGGTAAAGTGAAAATCACTGAAAATTAATTCCAATAGACGATTTATTTCTTGACTTTACCTATATTTAGTTGGTCGCAACAAGTGGAAAGGTAAAGTCCAAGCTGGTGAGAAGTTTTACTTTTACTTTCTAAAACATAAGTAAATTGATTACTTTATATGTTGTTAACTTCTCACTTCAAATTACTTTACTATATGAAAACAAACACAAATATTATCTATTAAAAAGTATACTTCTCCTTTACACAATTATTACAGTTTTGACTAATCACACACTTACTTTACATTCTTTTCTCAATAAAATTCAAACGTCAGCTAATAATAAGATTTGAAATGCATTAGTATAATTGAGTAAAAGACTTTTAAAATAAAATTTTAAATATAAGAGCAATGCTATTAAATTGTAAATAATCAAAGCCAAGTAGATCCTTGAATATCAACATTACTGAAGTTATGTAGGGCCCTTATAACAACTGTAATTAGAGGCATGTTTTCTTTTTATCCATAATTGAATGAAATTCCAATTAAGTTTAAGTTACATCCAATACTTAAATGTTTGATTGAGCACACAATCTACCCACATTTCCACATGTTCATTCCCATGCTGAGAATTGATCCTATTGACTTGAAATTTTCTCTATACCAAGGATGGATGGCAGAAGATTAGGCTGATGGTTTGGATCCATGTTCTGCCAATCCTATTTCTCAAAAGACTCTGATTTTATTGTAGAAAAACAAAACAAAGTGACTACATGGGATTTGACTGCCACTCCTCTTAAAAATGTGTAGACTAAAGCAATGGTTACATGATTTAAATGGTCTAAAATTTTAATAGTGTATTGGGTGCTTGTGCATTTGGTTTGTCCTTCACCATCACTTTCTCACAAAGGGGTCATTAATCTTTTATGCGTGGGATATAAAAATGAGATTTCTATTTGTAAAAGTTTGCATGAGTGAATTTTACACACATATATACATACTTTATGCATATGTGAAATATACCTTATTTGTTTGGAACTAGAAGTGGCAAATAGATTTGATATTTCAATTTTTATCGAGTGTCTTTTGAACTTTCACCTCTTTTAGTGTGTAATCTTTTCAATGGCCAAAATTTTCACATGAAAATTGTCACATTTCACAATATTTTACATCTCATTTATGCGATGTATAACGAGTTCAAACAAACCTAACCATTCGTAAATGCCAAGCTCATGCAACATTTTTTTAATATAAATGAGTGATGAAAAAACGAGTCTTCGAGTTCCGAATAACTTGTAAGAGCAAAAAACCCAAAATTGACTATGACCTATATGATTTGGGTGCCCTCCATGTTTTGTTTGGTGCATTGAACCCACCCATGATTCCCACGCTATTTATCCATGAATTAGCATAAACCCCAATTAAAAGCGACATATATCATCTTGGATGGAACACATTGAAACTTGCAAGTCTTTAAACCACAGTTTGTCATAATGTGGTGCTGCTAATTTTTTGTCCAATTCTGATCTACGATTAGGGGTTCCAATCTTTTTTCCTTGAGTCCCTGATTACAGGTACAAATCCAAGTCAACCTTATAAAGGGCAGAACGAAAATCATAATCTTATTGATAATAGTGGGTTGGGTTCAAACTCCAGAGATATAAGAACCCAAACGCTTCAGGTCCATTATAAAAGCCATTTCTACAGTGGACGCTCAAAACTTATCCAAGTAACACTGTTAAGGGTATCAATGCAATGATAAGTTATGTCTTAAGGCCCAAACACCCTAAAAGTTTCTCCTTGATCTTATATGATTGATCCTTATCCATTCAATTACATCTTTGTATGGCAACATTTTTTGCATGTACTTTTATTAGGGGCTAGGCACATGGCGATAGTTTAGTGGGTCAAACCAACTTTAGTCAACCTCTTCTATAGAGTTGACGCAGTTTTTTTTTTTTTTTTTTTCTATGAGAGCATGGTGGGAATCCAAGGGGTAGTTCACTTGGTCTAGGACCACGGTTTGCACCCAAAAGTTATAGTTCGAAATTACACTACACACTGGGGCTACAAGGGATTTTACCCAGTTTTCTTCTAGGCCCATGTCTAGCTTAAAGGGTTGGGAACCCTTCGATAGCAAAAAAAAAGAAAGAAAAAGATCATGGTGGAGGATTATCATCTTCCATGATTCATAATCATGAACTTATCAAAACCACAGAAAAGGAAAACTAAAAGTTTTGATCATAGAAGGTTCATTAAAGGTGTAAATCAAAGGATTTGAATAAAAGAAATTGGAGAAAGATGATCTGATCTTCTTGATTAGGAGTGTTAAAATGCATGTTAGAAGTAAAAAAATAATCAAAATTAAAGCAAAATAGATAATCATTCAGAGTGAAAGAAAAAAGACAAGATTTTGTTAAAATTGTAGTGCCTAAATCTAGGCTCGGGCTTAGCACTCCTGGCAAAGAGGTCTAAAATAGCAGGTCTAGGCCTTAAGTAAGCCTGACTCCAAACTGTTATAATACCGAAAAATTCAAACCTTACCTAACACAAGCAACACAAGGTTAAAAGACCCAAATAGATGACCCAACCTGGCGCAACAAGCTCAATACGAGACAAGGAACACAAAATTTTTCTGTAGATGTCGTCAGCAGGCTTTCACTTTTAGGAATGTGGGCTGGATTGGGGGCTCAATATTAAGCCCAACAAATCATGGGCTGATACTTGGGGTCAAATTTCGGCCTGCCCACACGTAACCATATGGACCACTTTCAAAGTAATTTAAAGGCCCACTTGGCTATCATGTGGCAGTAAAGCCAAATCTTTAGCTGCATGATACAACCATAGCGAGACATTTTCCTCTCTTTAGATACAACCAGGGATCCACTTCTGGGCCTGTTAGATAGAGACTTGGGTAAGTGTGAGTGTGTAGGTTTATATGTATGTACCAGAGCAAAAGCAAGAAAAAAAAAAAAAAAAGATGAGGCATGCTTCCAACTAGATTTCATCTCAGCTCTTGCATTCAACATATGGATCCAACATGACCTATTTGCAAACACCGGACTTTGTTTTAAAACCCAGACTCGGCCAAGTTGACTCGACCCAAGTAACTGTCAAATAGAGGAAGGTTAACTGAGCTTGACAAAAAACAAGGTCAGACTCGCTTCAATTGACTTAACTGGGTTTCAAATCCAGTCCGAGTTTTGGGTCGGTTTTAAGACAATGCACCCACCAGAAACAGATCATAAATTACTTGAAATGAGTGCCCATATGCCAATTCAGACTGGAAAGAGCCTCCTCAGTCCTCACAGCCTCTGAAACCACAGGCTTTACAACTGAACCACTGTAAATTTGCTTCCCATGTTCTTGACCCAACCATGGTTTAGTTCTTTTGGATTGCTCGAACTTACATGGCTTTTTTAATGGGAAGAAGACTATCCCCTAGAGCTCTCATTATTCAAGCTCTTCATCATTAAAAAAAAAAGGTAATTTGGCCAGCACTGATAGTTGGAATATTACTTAAGCAAATCACAATTATAAATTACATCATCAATAATTAATCAGCAATTAAAATTCAATGGCGGTACGCATCATTTTAAGGGTTTTAGCAAGAAAAATTAAAATGCGAGTTTCTTAAATATGGTAGAAGGTTGGATTGATCAATGAGTAAAATGAAATGACCTTTTTTTTTCCCTTTTACATTGATCAGTTCATTGGTGTGTATTACTTGGATTGAATGATATCCGAGTAAGCTTATAACGATGAAAGATGTATGATATGAAGGGCTTGGATAAAACAAAGATGAACACAAAAATTGCATCCAAACATCTACTTGAGGTCATATCTCTGATTTAACAAATATGCTTAAGACTAGGTTTGATCACTGAGAAAAGGATATAGAGAAAGAAGAAAGAGAATATCACAGTCACACTCTATTGAGGCCAGATATCCGAGGACATCTTTGATCATTTATACAAAAATGAATGTCTGGTCCTACACACAACGCTCATATTCGTCTTGTCATTCTTCCGCATTCTTTCCCCAATACTCTCTTCACTCCCTCTTTCTTTTTCTTTTTTTTCTTTTGTCCCCTCTGAGGGTCCAATCCTTTAGGCTGGACTAATCCCTCTGAGAATAGAGGGTAATCGGGTAAACACCCCTATGGCCCCTGGATGGTAGCACTAGTGAACTCAACATTTGATTTTGATTCGTGAAGAATAAAAAATCAGTGGTTAATATCAAGACCTCTAACTCCAAAAAAGGGAGGAACGCGAACAACCCCTTTAAGGTTTACTCTCTTTACTCTTATTCCGCCGAGTGCCAAATGAGAAGCAATAGTGGAAAAGGTCCTTTCAAATCAAAATCAACTTTTTCTTACGTAGGAAACTTCAGTCAATGTAATTGTATATTTTAATAGGTCTTTTCTTCCCTGTGTTGTGACTTGTGACAAGGTGTGCATTGCTCGTTCCTACATCTCTAGGAGCCGCGGCCATTTACCTAGAAGCACAAGTTACCATCATATAATCCAATATCATTCATTGAAGTGCAACTTTGTAAATCTGAAAAAACTCAAACCAGTTTTAAGGTTTTGTATTCATATGGTGAAGAGTGGGAAACTATTTTCTACCCAATAGAGGAAACTTTGCACCTGTTTGGCATTGTTCTCTTGTTGTTTCCAATTTTGTGCTCGGATCAGGTTGTGATGAGATCAGATTGTGCTGAGTCTATACTCTGCGGAACTTGTTTGGCAATATTATATGAAATTACTCTACTAAAAATATGCCGTACGAAAATCGTTTGGTAACATTATAAAAGTTTTGCTCCAAGTAGCAAACATACGATTTACAATGTGGGACCCCACTTTTATTGTTTGTAATACTATTATTATCATATATGAGACCCACCTGTAAAAGTTTCAACGTGGTGCCCACCTTTAAAAATTAGAACATGGAACCTATATCCATTGGATTTATAATGTGGGCCCACCTTTATATGAATTATAATGTGGGCCAACTTGTTGTAAATGTCAATATGGGATCCACCTTTAGAAATTAGAATATGGGCTTACATGCATAGAATTTATAATGTGGGTCCACCTTTTGTAAACATGACCATGTGACTCAGGACCCACCTTTATAAATTAGAATATGGAACCCATATCCATTGGATTTATAATGTGGGCCCACCTTTATAGGAATTATAATGTGGGCCAACTTGTTGTAAATGTCAATATGGGATCTACCTTTAGAAATTAGAATATGGGCTTACATGCATAGGATTTATAATGTGGGTCCACCTTTTGTAAACATGACCATGTGACTTAGGACCCACCTTTATAAATTACAAAGTGGAGCCACATTTTTTGTAATTGTAGACACAGGGCCCACCTTTAGAAATTAGAATGTGGTGCCCACCTTTAAAAATTAAAAAATGGGGTAGCACATTTATAAAATTTACAATGCAGGCCCACCTTCATAGGAATTATAATGTGGGGCCATACTTTTTGTTAATTGTGAACACATGACCCACTTTTAAAAAATTGCAAAGTGGTACCTACATTTAGAAATCCGAATATGGGGCAATAATTAAAATGTGGGGCCATACTATTTGTTAATTGTGAACACGGGACCCACCTTTAAAAAATTACAATGTGGTACCCACATTTAGAAATCCTAATATGGGGCCACAATTAAAATGTGATTATGGACACAGAACCCGCCAAGAGAAATTATAACATGATGCCTACCTTTATAAACGATTTATAATGTGGTCCCACCATTAAAGAATTATAATTGGGGGCTCACATTTTGTAATTGTGACCATGTAACCCAACTCTAGGAATTATAAAGTGGGGCCACCTCATTTGGGATTGTGAACGTGGGGGCCTACATTTAGGATAGTAAGAGGATTTAGGATCTTCAAATGATATTATTTAAAAGGCAAGAAATAAGAAAGAAACAATTATGCCAGCAAATTGTTTCTTAAAAAAAACAAAGTTTTTTTGTTCCAACTTTTTTATGTGGGCGGGTTAAGATTTTGATATTCCTTCCCATGAGAATAAAATTCGGAATAATCATTTACACATACCAAACATGTTTTCTATACCCATATCTCGTGCGAACATGGGAACATCCAAATGGCACGATGCCAAACGCACCCTTTGTTGCTCAAGCCTCTAGATATCTTCCATTCATCGTTTTAAGGCCATGTTTGCTTACTTCATTTTTAATTCCTAAAAATTCATAAAAGTAGGCATTTATTTAAAAAATAATTAATTAATTAAGCGCATGTCTATTTGCATAAAATATTATAGAAATTGAATACATGGGAATTCATTCATGTCATTGGTGGTTAAAAATGAATATCCAATATGAATATACAAAAACGACCATCTAATAACCTCTCCTTTGTTAGAAAAAATGGGAAATGAATAACCAGACAACACCATAATAATTCAAATCCTAGGAAAGTCGAGGTCCCATTTATATTATATATATTAAAGCAAAGGGGGAAGTGGGCTGTGAGGGGTGCCACCTCATCCCTAAAAGTCTCTCTGAGCTGTGAGAGGTGCCACATCATCCCTAAAAAGTCTCTCTTTTCAAAGAGGGCTACTCTTTCTCTCCTAAAACCTCTCTAATAAGGTATTTTTATGAATATTTGAATTTGAGTCATATTTCTTGCTATTATCCAAATTATAAGCAAATCTTTATCGTCGGTTTGTTTTCTTTTCCTTAGATCTTCAATCATCAGTGGGTCCCATGTTAAATATATTTTGTGGTCTTATGTTAAATATGAATGAAATCCAAATGGTCGCTCATTTACTCTCCTTTCAGTTTTTTTTCCCTAAATGGATGGATCCAGTAGTGGGCACTAGTTCGTATTAAATATATTTCAAGATTGGAATCCGGTATTGGATGAAATTCCAATGGCCTTCTTTTAACCCCTTTTTTCTAAGAGTGGGCCCCCACTGATGGAGGAAGACAAGCCTATTGGCCCTTGTCTGGTTTCTTAATGGATGCAAATCAATTAGTGGGCCCTGTACATTTAACTTATTTCTGCAGTGGGACCCATTCATGGATTATGCATAGATATTAGTTTTCTAGGTCAATATGGATTATGGATTATTCTTTCTCTCAACACCATCTATCTTCTATCATCTCAAGATTGTCATCCCTTTTATTTTAATATTTGGAGCCCACCTTTCAACAATTCACACTGATAAATTTTTTATTAAAAATATAATTTTCTTTTAGTTTCCATATAGAGCTCTACCTATTCAGAGATTGTCACACGTGAACGAAAATCACACTGGACCTTCTGGTAGACCACCTCATAGATAGGCTTGTAACCCGACCTTCTGGCAGACCATCTTATGGATAGGCTTGTGATAAAAATGTTTTGAGGTTGGAGTTTTTTTTTATTGAATCTTATAGGCATCATTTTCTGATCTGATTATATAAACAAATGACCCTAGGTTTGCCCCACCATAATTACACTTCCGTGGGCCCACATGGACTCATAATTAAAAGATATATGCATTGATCTAAGGTGGGCCAATTATTACTGTGATAAAATAACACTAGCCTGTGGTTTTAAATTCTCATAATTTATGGCTTTTAAAGTTAAGATGTTTATACATTTTTCCTTTTTAAGTCTAGAGCTAAAAAACGGTTTGATTGATTCAAAAATAGTATTGGTGCTACTTCAAAGGGATAGAGAAAAAATTTGTGCAGAGAGATTGAAATGACCATTGACATATGTAAAGATAACACTTGTATTTATTATTGAAGATGTGTTGACTGTTTTTATATAAATATGTATGAATATATTCATATATGTTTATAATTAATTTTAATACCTCATAAATTAAAAATGTAATATCTTACTTTTTGCCCAGGACTAAGCACAAGGCGTTGTTGATAATTACTACTTTATAGCCTTTCCCCTCACCTCATTTCATTCACACTTTTCCTCTTTAACAATCTTGAGATGGAATGCACTGACCATGAATTTTTATGTATTCTAATGCAACCATGCAAAACAACCAAACTATTGCATAGACTCTTTCCCAGTGGGGTGATTATTTGATTTGGCCTTTTGAATGTTCACTTTAAATCCTCGTGATTGAAAGAAGCTGCTTAAGAATCATAAAACCTCGATATTAAACAAATGGCCCTTACTCATTCTCTTCGATTAACTCCCATTTCTTAAAGATTTACCAAATGTAAGGGGTACTCATGCAAAAAAACATTGACCATCATCTACTCCATGAATCGCTCCATTACATTGAAAAGTGGGGTCCACATTCGAATTGAATGGGCCTAAAAGCTTTACTCGATAGTGGATATATCTTTTTTGCGCCTACCGTTGTGACATCATCAAATAGTTGGCACCTGCCAGATTTTACACAGTTTCTAAACTTTCATATCAAAGAATGCCTTTAATTTTTATTTTATTTATTATTATTATTATTATTATTATTTTTTCTATCAGAAGGTTCCCAACCCTTTAGGCTGGATTAGTCCTTCCGGGCCCTGGAGGGAAGCTGAATAAACTTCGCTGTAGCCCCAATGTGGTAGTGCAGTTTTGAACCTGCAACCTCCGAGTGCATGAAAACCTTTAAATCATCACATGGAAAAAAAAAAGCCTTTAAATCCAATGGCTCATGCCGTGCATTGAGGTGCAGAAGGCATCTAAAGGGGACTGTTCCAATTTCATTTGTTCATTCGTCCATAGATGAATTAATAGATGATATGGAAATATGGAGTGACTTCATTAATAAGATTGTTCTAACTGCTGCATATGTGCCAGCAATTGATCAGTACATAATTTCGGCGCTAAGAGTGCATGAGTTTGAGTACCCAATAAAAAAAAAAAAAAAAAAAAGAGTTTTCTTCTATTTCACAGGTACTTTTTGTGCTCACCAATAATCTTACATAGCTAGCAGAAAGAAAGACCAAGCTTCAAACCCTGGAGACTACCTATTATCGGTAGTGAGACACTGCCCCCTTCATGGGAAGACCGGGTGTCAAACACTGGCGCTTTCCCTATAAAATGAAAAAGCTTTCTAGCAAGGCTAGGCTGAAAAAATAAAATGGAAAGGAGGAAAAATAGTTGAACAATTTTTTTCATCGTAGAAGAATCTGAGGAGATTTTAAGATTTTTGGGTCTTTCTCAGCATATGGGGAAAATCTCACAAAAATAAATAAAAGGAAATATATATATATACATAATATTGTTTAACAATATGTAGTTTTAGAGCCTCTGTTTGAATGCAGAGAAAACAGGTGAAGAAAACTGTTACAGGACAAAAATTGCACTCTTCTCTACCTTTTCTCCTCATCCAAACAAGACCTAGGGAGGACGGAACACGGGGAGAAAATGTCAAAAATATCTCACAAGAATATGGCATGGTGATATTTTGAAATCACCCAATCTCAATCACAGATTACTCGCAAAAACAATCACAATTTTCCATAACTCTCAGATCCAACCAGAACAAAGCATCTGCTACAAAACCAACTATACATAATGTACAAGTCCGAACTCCAAACCATCTCAAAGCAAACTGACAACAAATACCCAAAAAAAAAAAAATGATGAATGCATCAGTTTTAACATTCTTTTTAAGGGAAGGAGAGATGAACCTAACATGACAAGTAAAACAAATTCATTGTATACCACATATGACGTTAGATGAATAGACACTGGAAGCAGACAAGCATCAATTTAACCATTTGCTTAATCTCAACCTGTTCCTCCATGCAGAAGGATTCAAAAACTCCAGTTAGAAAAAATCTAATGAAAACATTAAGGCTAAAGATAGGAAAACCACACCACGAAGCGTTCATATGACAATTAAATTCAAGAAAATTCCTGTGTGGAAATAACTAAATAACTGAAACAAAGGGAACAATTCTGTTCAGCATCATTCTCAGCAATCATATATTACATTGCAGTAGAAGAGATGCAAATACATATTACCTTCGCTTCTGCCACCTGCAGAGCTCCATGCACCAGGCCCCCATTGTCATTTCTTTAACCGCACATAACAAAGAACCGTCACCCTTTGCAGCGAGAATAAAACACACTGCCCTTGTTAATGTTTTTACATGAAACTGGTACAACCTGACTGTGATGGCAGTTGAATCTGTTGAGATAACGACATTGATATGAGATGGGTAGTCTCCTGTTAAACAACTCCCTTCATCTTACTTGCACTGTCTTGGACGAAAATTCCCCTCCGATAAGAGAGATACAATCAATTTTTCTAACCTTGTGGCACCTGGACCTGGCCTAAGGGCTGTTGTATTGCCCACAACAGAGCATGGGTCGCTTCCATTTTCCCTTGGCCCGATGCACCAGCCACCTGGTACAAGCATCCCTGGGCCTCGGAACAAGAGTTCTGCATCTATCTTGTCGAGCACTGGATCATCTCTATGAAATTTCCTTGCAAATGGTGAATTGCTGTCAATCATGCTTGACATATCACTGAGGGTTAGATAATGGGGATGCTGCTTTGGGGGATTGTCCCAGGATATGAAGTGCAAATCATGGTTAACAGTGGTGTTGCGGAACTCCTGGGCATTGCAGATGACGGTGTGGAAATAGCCTTCTGGTGAAGAAATGAAGTTTGCATAGTACATCAGGACAGTTCTTGGAAGGTTGTCCCATCCCCATATACAGTAGTCAACAAAAGACCGAGTTAGTGCCATCCAAGCAGAACCTGTTGTAGAAGCCAACATGCCAAATTACGTATCAGCGTGGGATCAAAACCAGTAGATTTGTCCAACTTGGTGGGCCCAAAAAATATTTGGGATGCATCTGGATATATTATTATTTTTTCCTATGATACATACCCCTTCAAAATAGGCAACGCATGTTGTCATGTTGTATCCTATCTGATACTTAAAATTTGTGTCCCCGATTAAAATGAATTAATCAGTTTTAGAAAGTTAACTCTTTATATATATATATATATATATATATTTCAATTAGGGTTTAGGATCTCTTTAGGAATGATATCGTAAGCAAAGCAGCTTATTAGTTTTTACAGGAGAGAGAAGCTTTGTGGAGAGAAGAAGTTTAAAAATATGGGGAAAAAAGCAGCTTGTTAGTTTCTTCAGGTTAGGTGGAATTGAAAGTGTCCAATTAAGTGGAGCTATTAGCAATTCAACAGACAGAGAAAATATTTAATTCGAATTTCGAATGCGACCAACTGAGCCAAGAATGAAGGTGCAAGTGCAACACCAAGGAAAATGGCATTCATTTTGAGGGTGGTACGAAATTCCAAAGTAAGTATGAATATTGTATTTTCACATGTATTCTGAGAAGCCAACAAAGACTAGGGTGAAACAGGGAGTTGATCAGGATGTACCAATCATTGCTTAGTTATTGTTTTCCTTTGTTAGAGTACTCTGATTTTTTTAAGGTGTAATTTGTCGTAGTAATTGCATACAGTATACTTATCTTCTATTGTAACACCAGCATTGTACTATTTCCCCTCCTCTTTAATAAAATAGTTTCTTTGCTGATAAAAATAAATGTACTTGTTACAAGAATTAAGTTTATTGCAGACTCTTCTACTCTTCCATTGTTCTTTTTCATATAGAACAATTTTGAGACCTTTAGAAACCGTTACATAATTCTTCAGGATTAGCTAACTGTGAGAGTTTGTATTTTGTGGTAGTGGTACATGAGACACTGAACTTCAACATACTTAGATCAAGAGACTACAAAGGGTTGCTATCATATGCAAAGCAGCTTGTTTAATATATGACGAGATAGCAAGATTACTCCCCCAAGATTACTCGCACACTTGACCTGCTTATAGATTTGTTTCCTATAAACCTGTCAACCATAGTTGTTCCTCTAGAATTTCTATGAATTGTGAGGTCGACCTGGCTATAGTTTTGTTTCATATCAACCTCCCATCTGAGATTTGCTCCAGAAACATCAAAAACCAAACATGAACTTCCAGGCATTTAAATCTGCAGCTTATTCATCATCAGCAAACCCATTTTTGCACATTACTAATGTTTAGAGGATTCCGTATGTGCATATATTAACATTTTCCCTACCGTTTTAAAAGATGACTTGCTTTCAAAAAATGCATACATTAACAAACTTGATTGATAACAATTAAAATATTGAACCATGTAAATGTAACGTATCGAGATGCCCCAGCAATGCCGTCATTAGCTTCTGGAACAGATCCTTGTTCAACAATTTCAGCTTTCTGCATATTCTATTGGATTTACCTAAAGTTAGATTCCTCCTCACTTTTTTAAAAACGGAATCAGGCATTCATATAGGTAATAAGTCTTTTGTCAGTTTCATCTCCCTCAAAGCTAAATAATGTTCAATTAACCAAAGCTTTTCAACAATTTAGACCATCTCCTCAAATTATATTGCATGTTAGAACTTCAAATGATGCAGGTGTGCGACAACAGGAATCCATGTTGATATGTGGGGCCACTCATCACAGCAACATTCCAAGGGACTTAAAAAGCCAACTGTCTTTAGTTATGACTGTTAAATTTTATTTGCCTAAGTATAACCCTTTTTTTTTCTTTTTTGCTAGGCTGGCCTGCGGACCAGTTTGGATCCATAGGTATATTAAGTTTCTTTATATGGGTGGATGGCTAGGATTAGTTCTTTCTTAATCAAAGATTACGACGAAATAGAATTCTTTTTAATTGCTTTAAAAAATCGCATGACCTTCCACTTCGACATTTTGATGAGTTGAGTTGGATGCTTTGTGTTTTGGTTGAAAAGGCTATTTGCTACTTCAATAGCAGTTTGATTTTAGTATAATTCCATTTAATTGAAGCAAGTCATCTGCAGAGAGAAACCATGAATAGAGTAGAAGGCACAAGGAAAAAATCACCAGAACAGATTTGAAGCAAGTCACCATTTTTCTTTCCAACTTGACAGATGGAATGTCCTGAACAGAGACAGAAGCTGTGTAATAGAGAAAGGCTTATCATCGACTGCTTCCTACCAAAATATCCTTATTTGGGTAAAGGGAGTGGATTTTCTTTCGCCACTTTGGAGGGACGAGGAACCTGATAGAGCTGTGGAGAGAGAAGATATTGGGGGTGGGAGAAGAATCAAAACCCTGATGTCCAAGTATGGTCCAGCGAAAGAAAAGACGTAATTTCAGGAAGGACACTGGAAAAACTGCCACAGAAGTAGTATCTAACCATCACACAGAGGGACACCTCAGGGATAAGTCCTTAAAAATGAATATTTTCATACACATTTTTGGACCATTTTTAAGGACTTATTAATCCAAAACAGTCTCATTTAAGGAAAAATCATGTTTTTATGCATTTTGGGTTTATTATAGTATATTCATGCATAATTTGCTAAAAAATCATCATTATTGCATAAAATCACGGAACCTGCCATTTTTGGAACTCTATTTTTGTAAAGTTTTACTATATTTGTTTTTTTCTCATGAACTAAATCTATTCTTCATCATCATTAGTTAATTCAAGTAAGATCATGCATAATGATGTGCATTTTTATTTATGGGCCCACTATCATGCATTTGCGAATTTTATTCAAAATTGTTATTTTAAATCTAAATTCACTTTTGCCTGCAGGAAATGGATGAAATGGGCCCCACAACCAAGGAATGAGATAAAGAAAGAAATTGAAAGGAGAAAGAATATTTCATGAAACTCTCAAGATATGCAAGAAAGGAAGGTCCAAGGAAGAAGATTTTTTTGCACATGGTGAGAAAATGCAAAAGTGGAAAGTGAGGAGGAAGCACACAAGATGGCTCATGTGAGACAAGATTTGGGCTGGATTTTTGCTCCAAAGTAATCTCTCAAAATCTCAAAATCAAGGAAAGATTTTCAACATTAGGAAGAATGCTACAAAGTAGGATCTAAGGAGAATATATAAGGCATCCCATGCCCCATATAAACACCACATAGGGCGTCCTCCCCACCCCCCCCCCCCCCCCCCCCCCTCCTTCTCATGGTTGAAATCGTCCACCTCTCCCTCTAGCATAATTTCATTTCATCTCTCCCTCTCTTGCCTCTCATCTCAAGCCATCAAGGGGGTTCTTATCAAAGGCCACACCTCCACCCTTGTTTTCTCAACTAGAAAGAGGGATTCTCAATCATCCTAGTATGTATTTTTGTTGTTTTTAATTCTCAATCTTATGTACTCAATTGCATACTAGTATTAATAAAATTGTTTCTTTTTAATTCTTGTAGTGAATCTTGATATTAGTTTTGTGAATCATGTAATAGGGTTTTTTTTTTTTTTTTTTCCTTTTGGTTAAATAATTGGAATGTTTTGGAATCATCACTAATAACCTACCTTAGTATCCTTATAATATACTTTGTTTTCTACGGATACAAGGTATTTTTGGAGGTAATGCAAGGTGAAGTTGAAGAGAATTAAACGGAAAAGGAATAGTGTCCAAATCTGAAAATTATTTATTAAAAAGTGAAGCTTGTCATTTTCAACTTGTATTGAAAAACCCAAGTTGAAGAATGGGACCCTAGGTTTGCACCTCTCATTTTCTTGGACCCTCAATTGAGAAGAATTAAAAGAAGCAACTCACCACTTTTATATTTCACTTTTGTTTACCACCTTTGATTTATGCACACTACCCTTATTTTCAGCACTTCACTTTTAATTTCTGCACCTTTTACAGTTATATGTCGCACAATTTTGTTTAGGTTTGTTAATTGCTGCAAAGTGCATTAGATTCATACATGTTTTATTTTTATTTATTATTATTATTATTATTATTATTATTTTGCATAGCATTAGGAGTGGCGTTCATGTGAAGTTATGAAATCAGATTCTCATATTTGTATGTTAAATATTCATGTGGCAAAAACAGTCCATAAAAGAGCCCAGTTCTGAAACTGTTTTAGCAGAATTCTGCAAGCAGATTATTCATGCAATATGCACTCATACATGTCCCATATAGTTTTAGTTTTATTTCAGAGTTGCACTCATTATTTTATGCTGTCTCTCATGTTATTCCATGCATATTATATTAGGTTAGGATCATATTTAATTTAGAAAACTAACTTTTTCATACATTGTGTAAAAATTTCTGCATTGTTTTATTTTTAGTAAATTGCAACTTAGGTTAGTTTCCTTTCTTTTTTATTTTGTAGTAACTTTAACTAGTTTCATATCTTCAGATTCTTTCTAATTGTGTTTTATGAGAAGATTTTTAAACTTGGAAAGTCTCTAATTTCAGAAATTTTAGATAGTCAATTTATTCTCTAACATATTTTGATTTGATTTGTTTCCTTTTATATGATTTGTTTCCTTTAATATTTGAGTGTTCGTCCTTAACATAGTTTGATTCAGTTTATAATTCTAATATTTGGTCATAGTAAGATTTATTTTTAGTAGGTATCTAATTCGAAGTTCTAACTTGTGTTTCCTTTTGCAGCAATTTGAGAATTTTTTTTAGATTTAGGTTTCTAGTTTTAGGCAATTTTTTTTTTCTTTCATTGGATTGTAATTAATTCTTTAATTAAAGTAGGAATGGTTGGAATTAGTTTTTAATTAGGCTAGTTTTAGATTTCATTTAGGGCAAGTACAAGTTGGAAAGCCTTAACTCAATAGCTCCGTGTGGATCGACCTGGTCTCACCAGATTATTACTACAATCGCACCCTACACTTGGGGTCCGACCAATACTATCACTCGGTCTGGAAATGGTGTGTTGGGCAAGGGGATATCTGCAAGAGGATCTGGGTGGACAGAAGGATCTCCGAAGATCTCAAAGAGGAACTTAACTGCCCGTTGATTGGGCACCTAATGGATGGGACTGTAGAGACAGCCGCTTTGGAAGAGTGAATTTTTAAAGTCTAGAGCAAAATGCCCCTCTCTGTCCAGAGACTTGCAGGTTGCAAGGTGTGGACAGGCTTCTTCCAGGCTAAGCAAGCAAAATCCATGACCAAGTAAAAATTCACCCCGTGTTTATTCTGCACCAATGCACTGTATTGGCTTTACAAGTTTCCAATTTTGAAACTTCACCGACCATAATAATTGTCACTTGTCAGACTTGTCATTCCAAATTCCTAAAGATAGGCTTTGGTTAGAGCCTTAGAGACATCCTCCACAGCTACTGGATGTACCTCATCACATTTAAATTTTCAAGTTTGTTCTAATGCAAATAAATTTAATCATCACCCTACTAAAAAGTAGACTTTAAACTGGCCTCTCAAATTGCAGTTCAAGAAAATTTAACAAACTACCTAGTTTCACAACAAAGTCTCAACGTTATTTGTATAAACTCATGACTGGCCCCATTTGAATTACTAAATCACACTCTAATCCCACTTCATTTTGTTATGCAACAATATTTTGGCTAAGATTGATTTTGTACCCAATGGTGGCCCTCAGACACTAGGGCATTCTGTGTCTATCAAATATGAACACTAATCAGTAACAAATTCTTGGTTGATCCGTGTCATAACGAATTCTAAATTTTACACAGATGGTTACCTGTTTTATTGATTTATCAGCATCGATGCCAACACTGGTGAGTAGTGGGGCTCTAGATAGAACTGGACTAAAAATAAATATATAAATAAAATGGAATCTAGTAAGAGTTTGAAATGGGGCAATTCACCTCTTTAAAGAATCTCAGGGACACAATAGACACACACACACACAAAAAAAAAAAAAAAGAAGACTACCTTATCATGCTCCATGGGTGTGGGAAATCAAGATAGAAAATCTCACAAACAAAGAAACAAAAACACACAAACAGAGAACAGAATCAAAGTAATGAAAGTGAATGTAGAATCACAGACCAATTGTAAAAAAAAAAAGAGGCAACTTTCACCTGTAAAGAGCTTGAAAGCAGTTGGAACACTCCTCCTCTGTGTAATCCAGAAAACATCTGTCTTCGTAGTCATGTACAGCCCTGGATCAATAATTATTGGCTTTGCCCTTTGATATCTGTTCAAACACAACATACCAATCCAATTTCAATCCCCCCATAACTTCAAACTAATACATTAACCAACAAAACATATCAGAAAAAAAAATTCAAAATAAAAATTGAATCTTTCAGATTTTCCATACTCCTTCCATCCAATGTCACTGGTATGATCGATGAAATTGAGATCCCGTGGCAGATATGAGAAGGTATGCAGCAGATCTATTCAAAACCAAACAACCCATTAAAATCCAAGTTCGAAAGAAAAAAATAAAAAATCAGAGATATGGGTTCAGATCAGGAACTCAATTCACACCATCCTGAGTAACGAGCGGGTAATCCGACGCGCTGAGATTGATAAACCAATCCCAATCTCCTCCTTCCTTCAACAAGATCGCCGCCGCGTGAAGGGTGTTGGCCACCATCGTCGGCCCCCTGTAAGTAACAAGATTCGCCTTGGTGATCATCCTCACATTGCCGACCTTTGTGAAGACGGCGTGGCCCGCGACAAATCGCTGCAGATCGACCCGTTCATCGGGCGGAGATTCCAGATCGAGGTGGACCACGTAGCGGTTGTTGGGGTGGTAGAGCGCCATGAGCGTCCGCTTGAGCATCTCTCCGTCTCCGGCGGAGCCGGATATCAGATAGGCGAGCCGGGGCGGCGGCGGGGGTGACAAGGGCGACGTGGGTCCCACCGGGCGGAGCTTGGATTCCACAAAGATGGGCGATCGGACGTTGGAGAAAGGGAGAAAGGAGAGGGAATCCGGAGAAGAGAGGGTGGTGAAGAAGAGGAGGATTAGAGAAACCAAAGACCCGATTGCTAATGGAAGGATCCATTTCCGTTCTATTGTTGTGGGTCTGAGGAGATGAACTGGGTTCGGATTTTTCATCTTCTTGGGGGTAGAAATAGAATCTGCTGCACTCTACTTGCAATAATTCAAACTCCCAAAAACAGGAGAGATTGAAACATGGGGTATTTCACTTTTGGGCTTTTGTGGGGTGGAGATGGAATCTCCAATTTACAAGGGTTGAAACTGCAAAAAAAGAGGAAATTGGAACATGGGGTATTTCACTTTTGGGGTCTTTTCACTGGGATTTTGGGGTTTTGGGGGGTTGTGGATTGAGATTGAGAGTTGCAGAAGAAGAGAAGAAGAAGAAGAAGAATAATAATGTCAATGGATTTGTGTAATGTCTATGTGTGTGTGTGTGTGTAAGGTGGTTGAAATGGGGCTTTTGTTAGGTGTGGAAGAAGACTACTTCTCCTCCTTTTATCATTACTATTTCGATTGAGAAGATCCAACTCCGGAAGATTTTGAGGTTTGCCGCTTGCACAAGCCAAGTGCCCTTGTTTTGGCATCCTCTGTGCTCATCTGTTGTTACATGTTATATAATTATGGCGGGACTTATGCCATACTATGTGGCCCACTAAATTACCATATCTAATGATCAAGGATAAGATGCAATGAATGTGGGTTGACATATGAGCTAAGGCAATTGATTAGGCTGTTAAACTTGCCCATCTGCTTCACATCCGTGTGTGGCAATTATTTAGTTAAAGTAAAGTTAAGTGGACCGGGAGATTAAATGACAAGGAACGTATTAAAAGTACATAATTTTAAAATTTCCTCCAAAATTTTTAGGTTAAGTCAAAAAATCAACGTCCTTTCTCTACTATAGGACAAAAAAAAAAAAAAAAAAAAAAAAAAAAAACTCAATTTTTCTATACAATAAGTCAAAATTCCATATCGAACAATTAAAAACAAATACCATCATAACACCTTATATTTTTTTATCTCTTGATTTGATGCTTCACATCACCATATTTCAATTCACCATAATTTTACTTGTCAGGTAAAGTCAAGCTAAGTAAAGTTAAGCATCAAATCAAAAGCACTTTAATTCAAAGCTCTTTCCATCTTTTAAAAAAATAAGTTCAAAAATCAACTACCTTTATTCACTAAAAGATCAAAAAACTCTATTTCCCCATACAAAAAGTAAAAAATATTCGATCCCAAACAACAAAAAATAAAATACTATCATAACTCATTTATATTTTATTCCCTACTTTTATTTCACTTCACTCCAATTTATTTTAAAAGTAGAATGCCAAAGGTGCTATAGAGTGGGTTTCTAGTTATAACTAAATCCATTTGAATAAGGCAGGGGATGGTAGGGTCAGCTTTTTCATGGTATTACATGTAGGGCTGTGAATAGCACCCTCCCTACCCTCAAACTAGGATATTGAACTGTGCTAGGCCTATGTTGGGCATCCCTATTTCCTTACCTTTATTTGTCTCCATGTCTATGGGTGGAGGTTGGTAAAATAAGTGCCTTTGACACATGATTCTATCATTTAGCCACATTAGAAAAGAAGATGCCAGTCCTCCTAAAATAAAATGCCCCTCTTTTAGGTTTGTGAAAATAAAAGCTTTAATCTCTTTTTTTTTATGGCTCTATTTCGAATGGTTCGGTTGGGTTTAACCCACCGCCCTCTTATTTTTCTTATCAATACATGGTAGATTTATTTGAACATTTTTAGGTTTATTTGAGCATGGATTTATGCAATTCTCTTATGTGATTCTTATATTAATTCTTCCATTTGCTTTTTATGTAGTTTTTATCTAAATAAGCCATGAATGATTCTTATGTAACACATATATGGCCCATTTACATATAATCGTGTATATGTGAACTTATTTACCATATATATGTGGTTATGTTTTTATATAATTTTTATGTGGACGATTCTTGTATTAAATTTTTTTTATATGATAACTATGTTGGTTTTATGTTAATAACTCATATGCATGATTCTTGCATGATTTTTTTTTTTCCAATGGCCTGTTTGCAAAAAGTTGGTGTGTGTGTGTATGAGTTTATTTACCATTAAAAAAAGTGTGTTCTCATTAGCATTGGATCACTTCTCTTTAGTTGTGAGGGACAGTGTTTAGCTTCATACTCGTTTTAAACTTAAATGGCCAACCTCTTGGATGGACTTGAAAAGAAAAGGCATCAAAATCCCAACGGAATATTGGAGTGTCATAGAGGAAATTAAGAGACAATTTCTTTTCTTATTTTTTCTCAGAGGACCCATTTATTTGTTTGTTATTTATTCACGATAATTCAATGGGATGCATTTTATCATAGACTTTTATTGCTTTTTGTAAAATCACAGACTTTAAAATTAATGAGTTAAAAGATAAAACTCACCAGTAACATCGTACTAGCAAAACATGCCCGTGCTATAATTTATACTATTAAAAATAATAAACTTTTAAATAATAATTAGTGTATAGAATAACTAAAATACTTTATGCAATAATTAAATAAATATAACTAGAGAAAGATTTTGAAAAACAAGGTGAAATATAAATGAATTTAAAGAAATAAAAAAACTAAATGAAAATAAATGATGATTATGTAACTTGTATTCAATTCATATGCGAATAGTGGACTTCATCTCTCATAAAGGTCAGAGTTATGATGGTATGTTGTAAATGCCTCCTAGTAAATGAAGACCACTTGCTCTTAACTCCTTTCATAAATATCTCATCCAACAACCTTCTTCTTCAGGAAAATCAACAATAAATTATAATGAATAATAGTAAGCTAACAGGCTAAAGTCCAAGATCATAGATTTTGGCATGAAGAAAAAAATTATAGCAAATCTCACAAAAGCTCAACAATTTTTTTTTTCTAAAATCTACAATCTTGACAACAAACTTGCTGATTCCATATAAAAGATCCAAACAATAGAAATTAAAAAAACAACTTCTAAATAGTGAATGAGTATCCTTAATATTATCATAACGACACATGAAAAAAATCAGCTCTTAAAATGAAATACACTACTAATAGAAAGAAAGCGATCAAGAGCACGATAACAACAATCAATATTTGGAAAATAATGCAGAAAAACAAAAGATAGAAGAAAGTGCTACTCAACAATAATGTTTAATCATATACCTTATAGTTTCAATCCTGTGATTTTATAATAATTGATATAGGAGAACAATTGATGAAACAACTTTTAATGAATGTGTGGAAAACTTTTAGGAAGGCAAGAGTTTGCATATTCTGAGCTTTTCTTCTGGATTTTTGCCAACTTCTTATTATGTAAAACCTTCACCATGTATAGAATTTGATAGATAGGCCTAAGTTTCTACGATATTTGTATTATCAAATGGAGATAAGAGAGATTTTATGAACCATGCTAATTCACTTGGAATAGTAGTTATGAGAAAGACAATCGATGGATCATTATAGGCAGGATGTTGAAAGAGTTAGACCCGGTAAGAAAATTTTTGAGACTTGAAATTGATAGAGAATAACATTAGTGGGCTCACTGAGTTAAAATTTAAAGTTTAGGCCCCATACAATCCACACCAAGTGGGTAGTAAGTAAAAGGCAATTTCTACAACAAAATTTTTAAGGCATGTAATTGACAGAGGTGGACCCCATAAAAATATTTTCTTATGGCTTTAAATTAATAGATAATAACATAAGTGGGTCACACTTTAGATCTTTAGGCTAAAAATAAAAAAGCATTAGAAACGTGTGCCCATGGCGGATCCTCTAAATGATCGGTTGAACTAAGCAACATGAGTAGGGCCCATTTTGTTATTTATTCACGAGAATTCAACGTGATGCATTTTATCATAGACTTCTATTTCTTTTTGTAAAATCACAGACTTTAAAATTATTGAATTAAAAGATAAGATTCACCAATAACATCAAATGGTCCAGTAAATGATTTCTCAGCCATTACCTTATCTCACTGGAGTTTGGATGGGTTACACACATGGGAGAACAGCTACTGATCTCACTAGTAAGTGGCGGTAGCTCTCACCTGGCTGTCCAAGGTTTGAACCTTGGGAATACCTCTTCCCACTTGTGTGGACTTCTTTCCCATTTGCATGGGCCTTCTTCCCGCTTGTGTGAGCCGTCTTCTCGTGTGTGTAGGGGTGCTCTCTTTGGTCCCAACCCCCTTGGATGTGTTACCAAAAAAAAAAAAAAAAAAAAACATTACCTTCAATTAGTTTACAGTGAAGTGAGTTTTCATCTCTCAATGTTGCCTTTTGCATCGCATTGGGCGTCCCAAACCTGAATAAAAGTGAAGGGTTAACGTTTACACTTGATGCCCAATGACAATGTCTAAAGAAATTAAATATCGATTTTCTTCTATTGGGTCGGGCAAGGGCCTAGATACTGTAGGCCCTCTGAGGGCTTTTCACTCACCTTGAGCCTGGCCTACATATTTTAAAGGTAGGGTTTGGACTACCCCAATCCTGACTTGGCCCAGACCTTTGAGAGTCCTACCTATAGGGGTGGCTAGAAGTGGATAAAGATACCAATTCAGCAAATGTCCAGTAAAAACTGCCCCTTTACTGTATGAATTGAGATCCTCTAGAAGCTTTTGTTGGGAGATGTTTCTTTTGTTTTTTTCTTTTTGCTCAACAGATGGTAGAGTTTGTGAGGCCTACAATCTTTATCAGATATTTCAAGAAACAATAGGGACTCCATAAGCTGCCCATTTCCTAAACTTACAAGCTCACTACATATTGAAGTAGTATGATCTAAAGATAATTAACATAAAAAAGAAGGTGCGAAGTCTTTATTCTAACCGTCAATTTTTCGGCTTTTAGAACTTACTAGTGGAGCCCTGCACGTACAATGCACGTGCACCGAACAAATAGTTTTACTAATAAAATTTTTAAAAAATAAAGTTCTTAAAAAATTCAGTAGAAGCTTCAATACGTTTAAAAATAAAATTCCAACAAAAAATGAGTGATTGTAAATTGCAAGGCCCATGTAATGTCCAAATACAGCTGACACTACTTTTTTTCTATATATTTGAAAATAATAAAATCATGATATAGTGAGAAAAATGAGATCTCAAAAGACAATCGATATGGAATTTATATAAATTTTTGAGAATATAAATCACATATTTCTAAATATTTTATCATGAATGTGTACAAAGAAATTTTAATTTACTTTATTTGACCTGTCAGGTCGACTTATCAGTTTCCTTGTAGACTTCACTTGCTAAAGTTGGAGTCCAGTTGAAAGCATAGTCAAATTGATAGCCTGCAGTTTTATAAAAAAAATAAAAATAAAAACTAAGAACCAGATGAGCTTACTGTTTTAACCAATTACAATAAACATTATATGTTAACTACAAAATCAGATTCTATTAAGGAAAAAAAATTATATATTTCCTAAGGACATCAGAATAACAAAATTAATATGGTGGTTTTAGTCTTAACTTACAAAGAAGAATAACATCTCACACCAACCGTCAAGAATAATGAAGTAATCCAGCTTGTCCTCAAGCGACAGGAATCAACAATGGTGGACAATGATATGAATTCTAACAGGTAAGATTTGCAGAGCACATGTTGATCAATATTAGTATTTAACATGTGCTTTGTTTTATTTTATAAGGCGGACCACTATCAAGTAAATAGAGGCAATACCTCTCCAAGAGTCAACATCGATCTTCTTTTGCTTGATACAAAGTGCTATATTTTATACACCGTAGGAAAAAAATAATACATAGTAATCATAAAAGTTCAGTTAAATGGAAGCTCACAAATTGAGATATCCATAGGGAAAAATAATACCAAAAAAATAAAAAACTACAAATACAAATATGCCAAAAGAATTGAACCTTCTTATTAAGAAATACATAAGAATGTAATACTGTATTCTAGATCAACTATTCTGCTCTATTCTATAAAAAGGATGGGAGTGCTAATCAAAGTAAGAAAAATTCGAAATGAACAAAGACAAACTGAATTTGTTGCAGCTCAGCATCAAATACTTATTTTAGTTGTTTACACTTAAAACGACCACTTCATTCATTGACTTTGAAGTTAGTATTGATGCTAGCATAACAAGCAGTTTTTATGAGATTCTCGTTTTCCCTTTAAGGAAAGACATAACGTTTCATTGAAATATATGAAAAGAAGAAGAACAAGAAAAACAAGAAAAAGCTTGCAATGATGAAAGAAATAAATGTGTTAAAAAATGATCAACGTTTTTCAATTTAAGCCTTATGAGTAAGAGTAATAATAAATAAATATATTCATGCCCTTGAAATGCCCTTTTATAATAAAAAAATTCAAAAAAGTTGTATATTAAGAAACTAAAAATTATACTGATCGAACAGCAACAATTTTACGATAGTAATCTATAAGATCTATTACTAAATTGCATTTATGGAATTATCTTTAGCAATCACTAATATCAGAAGAGAACCAATATTTAGTAGTAGTTATCACATTATCCAACTTGTGATTAGTCTTCCAATATGAGTATAAATCAAGATCAATACAACTGTTATGTTAGATTGAAAACTCAATTATTCTAACTAAATAAAATACAAACGCATGAAGCAAAAGTGAAAATAATATTTAAATTTGTTTAATGGTAACTTTCATTAAAAGAGAGAAAAAAACAGGGCAGACATAAAATGAGTTTAAGTTTGAACATTTCACTTTCTTATTTATGATATTTTGTTAGTTGCTACTTTTTTCTAAAAGAGAAAAAGAAAAAACTAAACATAAAGCAATAATGCAAATGAAGTACCTGTATATATGGAATGTGCTTATAAGTTTTGGAGGTCCCTATACCTTTTTCAAAGGCCATAATAAATAATAAACAACTGAAGGAACATCAAATTACAAATATTTAAGGTTAGTGCACAAAAGATTAAAGGGTTAATATTTAAAAAATAATAACAAAGGGTTACATCCATACAAAGAAAATAATCTCATATTTTCTGGAAACCTCCTGGAGCCCTCTGATGTTCTTAACTCTCAAATTTCAAATACAAATACCACTCAAGTATCTTTTAGTTCTACCATAAAATAAAAATAAAAATAAATAAATAAATAGAAAATATTTGCATAATTAGCATTGTTTTAGGTAAAAAAACAAAAAAACAGAGAGAATGTTAATTCTCTCTTATGTAGTCAGTTTAGTATTTGAATTATAAGACAACCACCAATTGGCCACCAGCAACAATAACAAAAGTAGCAAGCTAGGTAATACCTTTTGTCGCGACTTTTAAACTGATGACGAAGTATTTAAAGTGCCCACAAAATTGTAAATATCGAACATCAAAGGGTAGTAAGTAAAATACACTTGATTGCATTTCTTTTGATCCATTTTAAAATACACTGTTCATTTTTTCTTTTATTTTCAACCCATCTTAGTTCAAGGTTTATCATTGAAAAAGCACATGGCATTTAAGTTTTCAGAGTTAAAAGACAGTATATATACAATGAACCACATAATGGAATAAATAGTGCATAGTTAAAATCTTTTGTTTTTCCCACCTTGCCTTAGTTTATTAACCGGGGTGGACACAATAGTGCCAAGAAAGACTAAACAAACTTTCTGAATGATAAAATTTGAAATATTTTTCCTTCGAAATGATTCTTTAATTACACCATATCTCACAATTAATTTTACGAAAGACAAAAAAAATGAATAAAAATTTGGAAATTAGTGAATAAAATGGTTCAATGAGAACCACGAATGAATGCTTATTGGTCTTATCCCACTCTTGATGGGTTTAGAGGGTGACGACTAAAGAGGCATTGGTCTAGAACGTAAGAATTTAACTAACATAAACTAAATCAGGAAAAGGAAACAAAATAAAATATCAGATTCTTATACAAATATGGATTAAGTTTTTAGCCTTTTGAATATTAGTACCTGTACTGCTTAAAAAAAAGCCCTTCCCCTTCGACTCTATGGAGAACGAAAACAAATTTCATGCCTCATAGCATCGTTCTTTTAGTTATGGTCTACTTTGCTTTTATCAAATAGGACACTTTCTGTTTGAGTTTTCCATTTTCCTATCTCACTTAACAAAACAGTATAAAATTTACATTTTAAATGCTATGCACAAATTCATATTCCAAACATAGAGTGAGAACTAAATACAAAGTTCTACAGTAAGGAAATACAAAACACGCACAATTTGGAAAACTGCAATTAAGATTCAAGAAATAAAATAATTATATAATTAAAACTATCAGGGCACGAAGGCTATCAATGGGCCTAACTTTAGCCCAAACATTAATGAAAAAGAAAAAACCAACTTTTCATCATTATTTTCTTAACTCTGGTTGTACCCATTTTTCTTACAATGAAGATGTTATTGTAACATTAAAAAAAAATTACAGAAGAAGGCACAATCAAACAATAATAATTTCAGTAGACAGTGCTCACTTACATATATGAAAACTCCCACCATTCCAAAAGAAGCTAAGAGTCAATGAAGAATCTGTTAAAATATCATGTTTTTCCTTACACAATTATTCACAGAGGAAAACCTCATACCCACAAAATTCCTTACATTGAAGATCTTGTAGTATTTGAATAAGAAGAATGTTAAAAGAAAATTAAAAAAAGAATAGGGAAAAAAACAACATTTGAGATGGATTCCAATCTTATCTACATTTTCCTTTTCTTTTCTCCACCACCTTAAAAAAAAAAACAAAGAAATTGAAAAAAATTACTCGATTTATTGGAATGTATTAAAACAAAATTTTATTACGTTTAAAATATCAGCATCAACTCAATATAAGAGATTAAAAAAAATTATTAGGATCGTGTGTGCCAAGTCTGGTCTGTATCCGAGTTCATTTGGGTATAGTAGGGAGGTATTTAGTAATTTTCAAGAGATTTGAGGGGTCTTTTTTGTAATTTTAGATTTTTGAGATTATGGTATCGTTGGATAGATATTTTTAATTCCTAAACTTTAGTCTCCTAGATCATCTTGATCTAGATCCTTAAAACCCCTCTAAATCCAAGCCTAGTCCAAAGTCTATTTTAGACAAATTGGAAAATTTCCATTATGTCCCCATCTTTATCCATACATAAAATACATGTACATAATAAATGTATATAAGGGTGGGCCCCACAACTTGCATTTTATTGGGCATGTATGTAGTGAAAAAAGTACATCATCTTTCTCTTTTTTTTAGACATTTTATAAGAGTAGAAGTTGAGAAATTCTCATTATGTCGCCATCTTTATCCATATATAAAATACATATACATAATAAATATAGATATATATATATATGAGTGGGTCCTACAACTCTCATGTTATTGACTATGTGTGTAGTGAAAAAGGACATCATCTTTCTCTTTTTTATAAGAGTAGATAGATATTCACTGATATTCATTGGACTTGAGTTTCATGGATGGTTAGAAGAGTAAAAGGGCTCTTGTATCTACTGGAGCTAGTGATTCTCCAAAATTGTACATTTGTGCTAGTATTGGAAAAGCGACACATAAGTCACCAAGCAAGAGATAGTGATCCTCATGTATCTACTGGAGCTATGATTCTAAAATTGTACATTTGTGTTACTATTGGAAAAGTGGCAAATCCTCCCCCCCCCCCCCCCCCCCGCCCGACGAAAGTGAGGACGCCGTAAGTCACCAAGCAAGAGATTGTGAGGACCACCCACCCCCCCCCAACAAACACAAAACTTCCCCTCTTATCAAGAATTATCAATTCCACTAATTCCCAAATGACACTTGCTAAACCCACACAAACACACACCTAATAAATTTGGGGCGGTTTTAAATACAAGAGCGGGGAGCAAATCCACGCCTTACACCACTCTATGAAGGTGAACCATTTAGCGGTACACCCAATGGGGATCAGGTCCCCTCTTAGGTGAACATTTCCATTACACATTTGCATTTGCGATAACAACATCCCACTTTCACATGAATTAGATTGTCAAGTAAACTCCTTTTAGACTAGTGAACCACAACTGGGACCTGGTCTTGAGTGAATATTACATAAAACCAGTGCCATGGGTACAGGTGACATTTTGAAATTTTTACAGTGATTTTGCGATACTTTATCTAAAATGATATTTCCTAACAACAGTGTAATATTTCTCAAAATCCCATCAGAATAAAAAAAAAATTTGTGATAAGATCAAAATAAATGGTAAAATGGGGAAATTTACAAAAATAATTCTAACAACAATATATTCTTTTTGTATTTAATTAAATATTATATTTCTGTAATGTTCCTCCAATGTCATGCGGAAAACCTTCAATTAGAAAATATTCTCATATGTTGCATAAGAGTGTTATTTGTGACCAGGCAAACAATTATTTATATTTCTTTCTTCCTTTTCCTTCTTCTTGTAGTGCCCCGTTGACGGGGAAGGGAAATAGACCTCCAAATGTGAGGGTGCGAGATCAACCTAGGGGTGGACCTAAGTGTAACTATGTGGGTGCGACCGTCCCCACGAGATCGATAAACTCCTTAAATAATGCCTTTAAAAATTCTATTTTATTGTTCGATTTCTTAACTCGACCATCGTCCGCACCACCCAAATAAAAATCTTGGGTCCGCCATTCAATCAACCCAAGTCACCCCCTTTGAGTAACATGCTTGTACCACCAAGATATTTGTGTTGTATAAAATATTACTTAAATTATTAAAATGACCACTGCTAGATCAACTTCATCTTGAGCATGTGATCAACTTTTCCTTCGTTTTTTACTCATTTTCCGTTCTCATATGTAGTTCGGTTCTCCAAAATCATAAGTTCTTTGAGATTTTGAGAATTTTTTTTTTTGTAATGGGGGAATTATTGTCTATCTAGGCCTCTCTAATGCAATCAATATGAAGGTCCAAGAGGTGATGGTTTAACCTTGTAAATTTCAGTGATTGATTTAACAGTGGACAACAATAAAATTGACTTTAATTACTTGAATCAAGTAATGCAACTACATTTATAGTAAGCAATGGTGGATCCAGAATATTTTTTTTGGGTGGTGCGGAAAATGGTCAAGTGAAGAAATTAAATGATATTATCAAATCTTTTAATACCCTATCTAAAAGGTCTTTCGAACCAAATACGTGCGCCCACACCCGCGTACTAACACTTAGGTCCGCCCTTGATGGTGAGAGTTTTCCACCAACGAGGTGTGCTCGCAACACCCTCTTTTACAGAAATAGTGAGAGATATGTGCCTGCTACCTTTTATTGCAAGGATTCCTAAGAGAAATAACTGTTTTTTTAGATAAATTTTCTACGATAGAGGTGATCCAGACTTTCTTGATGCGGTGCATTGTTTCCTAGGCCACGGCCATGCACAGATGCCCACTTGTGCTCGAGCAGTTTCAATTTCCTTTGATAGTGTGGGTCGGTTGGAAGCCTGGAATGGAGAAAAAGCAGCAGTCAATTTGTTTTGTTGGCAATAAAAAATGCCAAATTTCCTGCTACTTTTAAAAGTTACATACTACGATTTGGACAACTAGGATTAAAAAAGTATATTTCTACTATCTGAGGACGCGCTGTCACTGTGCACAAGGTGGCACCGGAAAACAACTTTTTGGTGCGGCGCTGGTCACACCAGACCTTTTAATGTCCACCTCAAATGGGTTCACCTGAAAACATACCTACCATCCCAAAAGCTGGGATGTGATGACTGATGACAATCAAATACGAAGGTAGACAGCTACTCATCCTCTTGGATTCTCATTTCTCAGGTTTTTTCGGATTTTTGGATCTGAATCATCTGTGGGTCACATATCTATATTGGGTCCAGTATATAAAAACGCTTGAAGTTTTAAATCACATTATGTTGTCTCACTTAAAGAAGGATCATAAACACCAAGTTAATTGGTCTAGAACCACGGTTTGCACTCGGAGGTTGTGGGTTTGAAACTGCACTACCACGCTAGGGTTACAGGGGAATTTACTCGGCTTCCCTCTGGGCCGGAGGGATTAGTCCACCCCAAAGAGTTGAGAACTCTCCGATAGCAAAAGAAAAAAAAGAAAAAAGAAAAAAGATCCTACATATTAACAATTTTAAAAATCAAATTTTGTCATCCTCCTTCTTGGCATGTAATCCGGCTCTTTGCGCCACCAGACGATGTCATTTACTTTCTTATTTTTTTGTGTTTCTATTTATTTATTTATTACAGCTATATAATTGATTTCATCAAAATTTACTTTCGATCTGAAATCCGATAAAGGAGGGTTGTGTTAGGCATTTTGACTGCCAACGCAAAACTTATGTCATAAATCAAATATGTCTTATGAAAAAACAACATCCACGAAATGGAGAATTAGGATTCATATAGCCGACCGCAACATAGTTGAGACAAACCTTTGATGACAATAGCTATTTATTCATGTTCTCACCTTAATCCAAATTTCATTTAAAAAGAAGGTTATTTGATGATCATTTTTTGGTATTCACCTTTAGAATTCTTAGTTTTTAACATTTTTATAAAAAAAATACACAGTCTTAAAATTCCTATAAATCTAATTACTTGACACAAACAGACCATAAACAATTGGAATAAGGACTTGCATCAAACACCAACTATCCACTACTATATACTAATAAAATATCAATAAAACAAAGTATGATTCCATTTTTATTTTTTATTTCTAAAGGAGTGCCTCTTAATAATTCTCTTTCCATTCAACTCTAAGATTAGATTTAAATAGTATTGAGTCTGAAATCTCTCTCAATATTCTACTATTGAATTGATATATCAATCTCTTACCCACCAACTGTGCATTTGCATTAAGGCATGGATCCATTATTCTTCCAGAGAATCCCCAACGTACGTCAGGTTCATCTACCATTAATCTACCAGGAAGACTAAAACCCTGTTTCCATCTAGCAATATGCTTTCTCTTAGATATGAATAATGCTACTTTGGCATTACTTTCTTCGAACTATGCAAGCATATATCACACGCCTGGTGCATGCTTTTTAATTCTGTTTTGTTTGTTTTGGTGGATCATACTGTTGCATCGACCACAAATTTGTCTCCCTTGCTATTGGCTCAACTAGAAAGGGACTTCTAAGTTTTATTTATAGGAGGCAGTTTAGTTAGATTCGAGCCCCTGTTGAGATATTGGGGTACAGTCAATATTGTGGCACTTATAAAAAAAGAGTTAGTTAGAATAGCTTAGGAGGGTCGGTTGAGACTCAAGAAAAAGGGCAAAAAAAAACTCTAATTTGGGGCCCATTGTAAATTGAAGGGAGCTCATGGATCACAATAACTGTATTTGAATCAATGAACTACATGGGGACAAGCGGTGGCCAACTGGCCATGGCCCTGCAGATGATGTTGAAATCTTAAAATTTTTGTGCAATGAGAGGTGTCCGTGCTCGTGTGATTTTTGTTTTTATAGGAGAGATGAATCGTGTATTCCTACTATTTTCATAGGAAGTTGAAATCCCTTCGGTCAAGGAATATCAATTCATGATTTGTTTCTTTTTCCAAGAAAAAATATATCACACCAAACAACATAACAGTAGGCTACATAAAAAATCATTAGTACCACTTTCCATCACGGAATCCTCTTACAACACAAATGCAACATAAAAGTAACTTTTACATATGAGACCCTCAATTTATTTGTTTTCTACATATTAACCCGATCTGGCATGTGAGAAAATCTTCTCCCCAATCTTACCATCCAATCATGTCCATCAAATGGCAGATGGCCTTGATTGGAGCTCCATATGGGCTAGTTTAGAGCGGATCCCAACTAAAGCCTATCTGGAAATCACAGGGTGCCTGTACATGGGAGGAATGCTAAACAATTCTAGTCCTAAAGTAGCATTTTTATTTATTCTAAAGACCTAGGGATCATCCCTGAGATGCTCCACTTCAGTGCTTTGCCATAGGACCTCCATTTGTAGTTGTGCTCCACTAGTACATACACGCCACAGGAAACTTCGCTTCTGTGTTCTGCCAGTGTTGGGGGCATTAGTTGTGACTTGTGAGATGAGATGTCCTTTACCACTTTTTCAGCTCTCGGTCTAAGTTAAGTCTTTTGATGTGCCCATTGGACGTGTATTCTAAAACGATGGGTGAGACTCAATTGCCAAGCAAAAATGAGAGGAATCCTTTAATCAATCTCGCCAATTGGAGGAGAGTCAAATTCCTCTCATGCATCAAATTCTTGTGAGACCAAAGGCATATTTGCCTTTCACATCAAAGTCTGTGTTTGGTTACTTTCCCTTGTGGGACTCTAGGAAAATCTTCTCCAAACCATTTTCAGCTCCGAGCATGTTTGGATGCACAAGAAAATACAAGAAAATAATATTTTATAAAATATAATCTTTCATTTTCTAAAAAAGAGAATCTTGTGTGTTTGATAATCCAAAAAAAATTAAAAAAAAAAGAATATTTTCTTTCAAAAAGCTCAATATTTTCTCCTACAGCTCTCCCTTGTAGAAAACATTTTACAAGACAAGAATCTTTCAAAATGACAATTAAAAAGTAATAGAGTAAAGTAAAGACTTTAGTTCACCAAATTCATCATGATGTGTTTGTTTACATATATGGTAAAGTAAACTAAAAGTAAATGTCACGGCACGGTAAAGTTGGGGTAAAGTAAAGGTGGGATAAAATATTTGGTAAAGTAAAGTAGGAAGGAATGGTAAAGTAGTTTCTTTCTATTTGACTTGACTTTATCACATTTTATCATATTTTTATATGGTAAATAAAAAGTGATTTATTTATAGGTGTGGTAAAGTAAAATAAAGATTGATATCATATCATAGTAAATGTGAGGCAAAGTAAGGTGAGATGAAGTATGTGGTAAGACAAAGTAGGAGAGAGAGTTGTAAAGTAGTTGTTTTGTGTATTGACTTGATTTTACTATACTTTACCATGATTTTATGTGATAAAAGAAAAGTAACTTAAGGTAAAAACATTGCAGTTGAACTTTACTTTACCATACTACTTTTTTTATCCAAATTTGGTAAATTATATAGAAATTAAAATATTTAATAAAAAATTATTCTAATAATGTAATTTAATTTAATCACAGCACCTTCCAAACAACTCAATTTAAAATCTATGAAATTCTTCAAAAATTGCCAAATAGCAAAAATATTGTAAAAATTATAATATTACATTATTCTATTCTATACTATCTTATTCTTGCAATATTTAAATCTGTAAATATTTTATTTTGTAAACATCCAAACGGGCCCTAAAACTGAAAGAGTCAATAGCTATCTGTTTAGAGATTGGTATGTTAGATAGAGGTTAAATTGGTTGCTAGAGATTTTAGGGAGTTTGAATTTTGAATAATTTTTTTATTCCGTCTCTTTATCATATAAATTGAGTTCATTTCTCAATTGAATGGTATTGTGATATTATGTTAATTGAATGGTATTGTGAGATTATGGTACTTCATTGAATCTTTAAAAATCTTTAATATCAAGCATCAACAATTTTGAGGAGTGAAGTTTTCTCATAGGGAGCACTAGCATGCGGATGTCTCAATTTAGACATTATAAGGCCACATTCTCTTTTACGTGGAAAGTAATGGAAAGTGGAAAAGCTTTTCATGGCGTTGAAAGTTTCATGTTTGGTGAGGAAAAGCGGAAAAATGAAAAATTCTTTTTTACAATTATGTGGAAAACTGTTTTTGATGGGGTTGGACTTGATTTTCTAAGTAAAGTGGAAATTTCTTTTTCACAACTTATATGATCACACGCTAATATTCTCAGGAGAAAGTCCCACCAATCTTTGTTGCTAGAAGGAACCAAACTTTTCAGAGACTCTGTTTATGCCATTGATGATTTACCGACCCATGACCATCTGCGCTGTTCTCTGCTCTCTGCAGTCTGCAGTCTGCATGTGCTTTATAACGTTGCCGTATTGCCATAGGGAGAGGTAAATAAATCACAGACCTTATGGTGCACAACAACAAAATTTATGGTCAACAAAATTTATAACATGACAAACGTATCCATCGATATTTATTTGTTCCATTCTGTCCCAGATGCGGTTGTGGCAGAGCCGTAGAGGTAGATGTGAATGAATTAGGACCATCCATGTGGTCACCATTTCATGAATGGATGATGGTTACGAAACCACATTCATATCACAATCCTGACATCATGGGGTCCAGATACTCGTGTCTCATACACGTGGTATGGGCACAATCAGTAGATTTAAGGGTTCCTTGCTGCCCTTAGAATATGGATTCTTCATCGAGAATTTCGTGTCCATATCATTGGGTTTTCAATGTGTATGGCTCATGATTAAATCGATGTATAAAACAACAGGAATGAGGATTTTCACTGACCCAATTCTCCTGAGTTTACAATTCCTAAACATAGGCCTTTTATGACTTTGCAGAAAATCAGTGAGGAATTCCCGAAGACTTGATTGCCAAACTCGACTAAAAAGAAGTTAAATTTTATGGCGTGTGCCCATCTAATGAAGACCCAAACCGCTTAAAACAAATGCATTCCCTTGAATGCAATCTCTCCACATTTCATGTGACCAACTCAAAACAAATCAACTTCTACTGTGGTAAATTTTGAGACTACTCGTCAACACACTCATGGTTGGGTAATGTATTCTTTTTTATAATTACTAAATCATGGTATTGACATTTTGGTTTCATATACATCCTCCAGGGATTGATTCCCGGGTCCTCAAGTTAAAATAGACCAGTAGCCTAACTAGCATGAAAATAAAAATTGAGCCTACTCATACAAAGAAAGGGCTTTCATTTTTAGCAACTCGGATATTCAATAAATTGGTCCACTGTGGAGTCTCACTCTCCTCACTCATGGAAGCATCAACGAGACATTCAGAAAACTTTGGACTGGTCATTTCAACCTGCCAACCCAACCAAAGCTGGCCTTTCAATTAGGGTGTTGTTCATAGTTCATACTGGTAGCAACCCCTCAATTGCCATGTTAATTTCTTAGAGCAAACTTCGTGTGAAATAGGTCTCAAATTTCCAATGACAGAGATTGGAAATAGCTTGATATAAGTCCAACATTTCATTCCATTTTTGTGTCTGATGGATCAGATCCGTGAATTTGATATTTCAATAACCTGAACATCTGATTCCATAGCCATATATTACACACATTATGTTATATGGAAAATACATACAATCCTAAGTGCAGCCGGTTAGATTCTCATGACTCAAGTTAGGGGTCTAATTACATATATGGGTCCCTGACCTAAATCGATTCAGGCTTGACTCGGCTACAAGACTTTACTAATGAGTCAGGAAAAGCGACTCGAACCCTATCCATTTTCACACAGCCCTTACCGGAATGCCCTGTCAGCTAGGGATGGCAAAATTTGACCTAACCCACACTCTTATGGGTCAGTTATAGTTCAGAAAGATCTGACCCGCAATGAACGGGTTGGAGTATAGGGTCAACGAGCTCAAACCGAATAACCCGCCTACCCTATTTAAATGGGCTCCAGGTTAACCGTGTTTCTAAACCCATTTAAATTATTCAATGCTTTAATATTTTGCTACTTGCAATAATATATTTTATACGGATTGACCCGAGTTTATGTTGGGCTTTTTTCGGCCTGCAGTTCAAGTCAAATATAGGCTTAATATTTGAGATGAAATGGGTTTGAGCCAAGCTTCTAAAATTAAGGTCAGGTTAAAAAGGTGGACCCCATTGAATATGGATTATATACGAGTCGGGCCTGGGATGAAGTTCCTCGACCTGTTTTTTAGAAAGGGTCGGACTTCAACCCGCAGATAACCCTTGTTGGCCCGACCCATTGGTGTCGGCCCCACAACCTACTTACTAGATTTTGTGAGAGCTTGTGGGGTCCATCTTGTTAAAGGGAACGTGGATGTCGGATCCTCTAAAAGACTTCAACCGTTGAGCTTATGATCCTTTTCAACCGTTTTGACGGTTGGTGACAAGAACCTGAGAGATTCTCAAGCCAGAAAAAGAAAAGGCCACCTTCTCCTTCTCCCTCTTCTTCTCCATCCATTCCCTCATCAAAAACAGAAATGCTGCAGCTGCATCCAACTCCCTGGTTGGTTAGGATTCTAAGAAGCCTCTCTGAGAGAGGGAGTGGATTTAGGATTCTCATTGCCATTGCATTTCTATCCATCTCTCTCTTCGAACCCCAATCCCTCTAAATCCTAATTAACAATACGTAAAACAGGATAATTACTCCGTCTCTTTGTTTCAGGTATGCTCCCATCTTTTTCAGTGACTTGATCTCCATGCGTATAGGGTTTGATTTGCTTGTTTTTCTGATTGCTTTCTGTTGAATTCGTTTGGCTATTTCCGGAATCTTTCAATTTGATGTTGTTAAAATGTCAGAGAGAGAGAGAGAGAGAGAGAGAGAGAGAGAGAATTCTACCCATATGTGCAAGAATTTCTATTAGATTAGTATAGGGTATATTTGTTTGCATAAAGTACATTTGAATTCAAGGTCATATGGGCTCCATTGAAGGATTATTAAAGAGGTGATGGGTGAAGAATACAATATGAGGAGTGAAGGATATAATATGGAGATGTAGATGTAAAGTGATTTTCTTGAGTATTGGATTTCTTAGGTGATGGCTGGGTATTCATTTTTCTTGATTCAATTATTAATATATTAAAGCCGAGGGTTTGGGATTCAATTTTGACAGGATCTTTTTCATTGAGAGATTTGATCAACTCATCACCTCTAGCCTATTAAAAAAAATCAATCTAACCACTGCACCACACAGCTTAGGTTTAATTTATTGTTCAAAAAAAAAAAAAAAAAAACCTCAAAAACTGGTAGATAGGACGGGGACCCTAGCCACATGGGTTATGTCCGTGCTTATAGCACTGGTTATTGTGCTAGTTTCTATTAAAGGAGAGGTTATTCGATAGTTATTTTTGGACGTTTACCTTTGTTTCTTCTCTTCATTTTTAACCGCGTTTAGAAATGTAATCCTAGGTATTCAATTACTTGTAACAAACAGGCCCATTGGATATCTTGGTCTCTTTCTATTTGATATTTTTCAGAAAGTTTGAGGAAGAGAAAAGTATTTGATTCTATTTCTGGGTTCTGTTCATTTTGTGAATTTTTTTTCTTCCTTTATTTCTCTAGGCTGTGTTTGATCCGAATGGAACTGTTCCATGTAAGAATATTTTTTTTCCTTCTGATTTATGTTTCTGCTGTGTTTCATTTTTTCAGACATTTAGGGCCTCTTTGCCTACTTTGTATTGAATTCCCAGTTATTACCAGTAACTTGCGTCCTAACTCCTAATAAAGAAGTATTAGAAGTTAGAGATGTAGGTGCATGGGACCCTTATTTTCCTTGGATTTGATTTCCTGGGGTTATGGCTCAGCAATCGTTTGTTTCCTATCAAAGAGGAGACTATCATGGCTCTTGTAGATCTTTCCCCTTAATTTCTTTAATTTGAACTCCTTCGAGAGGAAGGCATTACTTAAATTCCCAAGCACTTATAACCTGATCAAACAACAAGCCCCAATAATTTGCGAACAATGATAGAAGATCCAATTCGGCTTTCTGTGTGTGGGATTTATTATACCTGTTATTTCCATTTTCTACATATTGCTTTGCTTAACTGAAAAATGATAATTCTTAGTATGTCTTCTGACCTGCATTCTTATACATTCCTGCCCCTCTTATTCCTGCTAGTTGCCGCATTGGGTGTTATAGCTCTACTGCTCCGTCGTCTATACATAGGGCATGGAGCTCTTTCACAGAGCTAAGACCGTCCGGCTTCGAAGTCACCATGACAAGTATCTACTTGCAGACGATGATGGAGAATCAGTTAACCAAGAACGCAAAGGCGCATCCAAAAGAGCAAGGTGGTCTGTGGAATTTGTTGAGGACAGTAATGTCCTGCGCCTTTGTAGCTGCTATGGTAAATATCTGACTGCATCAAACTCGCAATTCCTTCTTGGAGTGACGGGTAAGAAAGTCATCCAGACTATTCCTAAAAGGCTGGATTCATCTGTTGAATGGGAGCCTATCAGAGAAGGTTCACTGGTTAGACTTAGAACCAGGTATGGCCATTTCCTGCGTGCAAATGGCGGTCTACCACCTTTGCGGAACTCTATAACGCACGACATTCCTCATAGAACCTCACATAAAGATTGGGTGCTTTGGGAGGTTGATATTGTTGAATTCCAAGTAGATCCACCAAGACAATTGCCCTTGGTTGATTCGCAGGCATCTGAAGCTGCGTCAGGTTTGATGACATCAGAGATGATGTCAACAAATATATCTAAATTGGAGGTTTGTTCTATTTGTTTCCAACTGTTTTCAATCTAGGACTGGCATATATGATTTTATCTAAATGAACCTTAAACCACAAGCAGTTTGGACATTTTGGTGAAATGGCACATTTGGAGCAGTTGGATTGTGTTGTCCACCTCCCAAACCATTGCCATCACAAATTAGTGATAATGATTTGGGTTAGAAAAGTTGGGGAAAAGGTACACCATCCTTGTGCAGGAGTCTTGTAGGTGAATGTCCAACTTTGGTAGACAGTCAAGATTGAAAACCTGCACCATCGTTGTGCAGGAGTCCCATAGGTGAAAATTTAAACCTTATAGGCGCCAATTTTTACTTACTGACACAGAGTGGGCTGAATATTCGCCTCATTATTTTGAAACATTGCAAACTGACTGTTACAACGAGTACTCACTTTTGTGTTTCTTACATGGGCTTTTGAAGTTCTGAAGAAGTTGGTCCTGAGTGTCTTGATTCCTTTCAACTCTAACAATACTGGCTCTTTTTAATGTTTTGGGTTGTGTTGCAGTCATCTGAATCTTTTACTATTGGTTCACCACCCAAGACAGATGGAAGGAGTATCTACTTCATGATTGGAGATGACAGAGGTAACGTAGACAACAATTCTGAGGAGCATTTCTTCACTTTCAAGGGAGCCAGCGTAGAAGAATTGACCCATAAGTTAGTGGAGGAAACAGGGCTGGAAGATATCGTTGTGTGTTCTCGCAATCCTTTGAATGGAATGTTATATCCCCTTCGGCTGCATCTTCCTCCAAACAACGTGACAATGCATATTGTAGTAGTCAAATCATCATCCGAAGGTTAGTTCTTTCCCTTTTTTCCAGCACCTAACATTCTTCCTCAGTTCAGCAGTTCATGTTTTCACCTATTTTTAGTTTATTTCTATGATTTTGTTGCCTTTTCGTTTCTTTTCTTTTCCTTCACTTGGATGTGGTTTACTTATTCACACGATTTTCACTGGGTGCTTCACCATCCTTGATGATGACTATTATGAACTTCTACGTATATTTTTATATTCATCCCATAGACACTAGGAGGGGCGTTTGTGCGGTGCTGGTTTCAGCAGAAAAGCTCCCGCGACAAGACGTTGGAAAACCCGGCGCCTTGTATGATGTGTTTGGTGCAGCGACAATGAGGCCTGGGAATCCTCCCTTTTTTGCATTATTTCTGCGGGAGAGTCCGGAAGTCCTCTTTGGTGGTAGGAAAGCTGGATCTGTGGAAGAGGAAACGCCTGGTTTCCTCTTCCACGGCCAGCACCAAAAGCCCTGTAGAAGTCTAGACTCATGCCTTCGTGAATTTCACTTGTTCACTGGACCCTGTTTAAAGCCAATATCTGGTTATAAATGTAAAAATAAACTTTGTGATGCGTTCCCTGAGATACTAAGAAATTCAGTAAGAAAGATTCACAGATGACTAACCACAATACATGTGGCTGATCTGCAAGTCTATCGGAATGCCATACATTGAAATGGAATTATGTAGTTGCGTATATAATGAGGGTCTTTAACCAAGAGGGAGTGAGTCAACCCTATTTTCGGGTGTTAGCCTTTTGGGGGCCTGTTACATAGTTATCTACTTATCTTGCAATAGAGCAAAGATGCATTGGAATTAATCATGGGGAGCTTTTGGTGAGGTTGAAGGTATTGTACTTGATACGGGATGTCAGGCATGTGCCATTGTATAGTATATAGCGGCTAAGAAATAGCAAAAGCTCTCTGGTTGCTAATTTTAGTTGGGGAACTTGATTTGGCATGGAAAAGCTTTGTGTTTATTGTGATAGCTAAACTGCCTTGCATTTGGAAAGGACAATCTATCATCCAAAGCAAGGAATTTATGACTTTATTCAATCTTGATGTAGGTGAAGTAATCATTGGGGTTTTTCCCATACTGTAACCTTTAGTCATGGATAATTCAGCATGGCGACGAAAGTAGAGAAATTTCCCTAGATGTTTGCCATACCGCTATTTTTTTGCGATATTGCAAAATTTTAATTGGATTATGTGATATCACATAAAACTGCCTTGTTAAAAAGTCAACCATTTTCTCTGTATTTCAAAGCTCATTCCATTAACTGAGACAGAGAAAAAAGTAGCTAAAAATTGGCATTGAAATACAGAGAAAAAGGTGTCCCATTGACTTTTTAACAAGGCCGTTTTATGCAATATCGCATAATCCAATTAAAATTTTGCGATATTGGACATGTGACATTGTATAGGATATAGCGGCTAAGAAATAGCAAAAGCTCTTTGGTTGCTAATTTTAGTTGGGGAACTTGAATTGGGATGGAAAAGCTTTGTGTTTATTGTGAAAGCTAAACTGCCTTGCATTTGGAAAAGGGCAATCTATCATCCAAAGCAAGGAATTTATGACTTTATTCAATCTGGATGTAGGTGAAGAAATCATTGGGATTTTCCCGTACTATATCCTTTAGTCATAGATAACCCTACCTGGTGACGAAAGTAGAGAAATTTCCTCAGATGTTCGCCATACCGCTACTATTTTGTGATATTGCAAAATTTTAATTTGATTATGTGGTATCGCATAAAACTGCCTGGTTAAAAAGTTAACCCTTTTCTCCGTATTTCAAAGCTCATTCCATTAACTGAGACAGAGAAAAAAGTAGCTAAAAATGGGCATTGAAATACAGAGAAAAAGGCGTCCCATTGACTTTTTAACAAGGCCATTTTATGCAAATATCGCATAATCCAATTAAAATTTTGCAATATCGCAAAAAATTGTTCCGATCTTGCAAAAAAGAAGAGTAGGGAGAAAGTCTGCGGTATTCTTCTCAACTTTTATCAGCAGGCATGGATTTTGACAGCTAATGCCTAATGGTGACTGTCTAGGGAAATCCTAGTAATCATTAGTGAGGATACACATGAAAAACAATGAAGCTGATAAGCTGACGAAGCCAATTCATATTAGTTGGATTGTATGATGTAGAGAGATCTAGGGTTTTTTTCCCAACAGTCTGAAAAAAACCTTGGATGGAAAGATTGCTGCCTGTCAAGATTGAGCGGGAAAGTTGCACTTGAGGTGAAATTTGAATTTCATGTCTTTGGAGAGCCTCCTTTTTTGGAATTTCCCCCTGCAAATTTCAGCAGGATTTTCTGAACTTGTCCCATGGTCGACACAAGCTGGTGTTTTCACTTTGCCATCTATGGAAACATTCTGGACGGGTCATCTTCTTCCTGTTTCTGCACAGGGACTTTTGAATCTATCAGGATTCAGGATGTTTCCACTGGTTTGTCTATAATAGAACCCTGAGCCTGGAGTTTCTTGATGGTAGTCTCATGCTGTGTAGCATTTACAAACTCCTGGTGGAAGTCAGAACTTTTTCCTTTCTTATGTCTTAATTTATTTATCATGATAGTAATGATATTGATGATGACCATGATATGGAGCTGCTAACTATGACGAACTCTAACTATGTATATGATGCCAAAAATAGACCTCTTTGATATCACCCCTCAATTAGAATTAGCAAAAGCAATGTCCCTATTAATGATGAATTAAAGTTGTTATAGATATCCACATTTATAGTTCTTTCAGTGGAATGTACTACCGATCTTGGTCTTGGAAAAAAGAAAGTGGTTTTGATCTTGAAGCAGTTGTGTATTACCCTGTTCTTCTATTTGATCTGAGTGAAAGTCTCTTCCTCCTCTTTGCGGGTGGATATAGCCCTCCATGGTGAATCATGTAAATCGTGTCTCTCTTTCTTTTTTCATTATTATTGAGATCTCTTATTTTCTTATTTGATTGTGTGCTTCTCCACATCCTTCACCACAACAATGGGTTTCCTGACTTGCATTTTACACAGACATTAGAGCTATTATGGTTGCTTTTGTGCAGCAGATGCATACTAATTTTGCATCATATCACCATTGAGATGTCTAGAAAGTTTCTAGACAATTTTAGAACTTGCAATGAACAGATAACATTTAGATAGAGCAGATTTCTCTCGGTGGCTCATGTGAAAGATTACCATAGATATGAAGCAGAACCCATAACCCCACAAATTCTTCTGTCCCATCTGAAATATTCCTATAGAAAAAAAAAGATGGAAGCCCCTGCACATACATAGCACCAAAACAAAACACTGATGCAGAAAAAATACTCACCATATTTCTATGACAAAGTGAAGAGATAAAGCAACTCAAAAGCAATAGAAAATAATCATATCCATGCTTCTATCTATTCAACCAAAAAAAAAAAAAAAAAAAAAAAACAGAATCCAAACAAACAGCATCTTTACACAGAGAGAATAATAAAAAGGCAAAATACCTTGACATCTGAAAGAGAGAACACAGCACAGCAATAAGGGTAGATACCAAAGAGCTAGATGGTATAGGAAAGCAAAACTTCTTTCAAATGAGAAAGGGGGCTTTCCATATACCCATAGTCCTTAAGCTCCATGAAACCCAATCCTCATTCCATTCCCCCTTTGCCTCCACATTTGTTTCTTCTCTTCTCCCTTCTCTGCCTTGTTTGGGAAAAATTAGAAAATGGAAATGGAGATTTGTTGGGATTCTTGGGGATCTTTTGTTCAGGTTTTGAAGGGGTGGGTTTGTGGTGTTGGCACTTGGTTGGAGTAGAGTGATCCATGTGAGTGGGGTTGGGTTTTGAATTAGACCGTTGGATTTGGTTGCACTGCGACTCAGTGGTTGGAGAAGGCTTGCCAGGTTGAAGAGTTCTACTTGAGACGGACACTGTACCTCGGTTTCACTTGGACCTACTTTGAAAATTGATGCCAATCCGATGGCAGTTGCACAAAAGCTTTTTACAGTTTTTTCATGGGTTCTCTTTTCTTAACAAATCAAAGTGTGGATTAAGGTCCAACTGGCTGGAGGGTATTTGAGGCCAGATCCAGAAAAAAAAATAAAACTTTTTATATAGTTAGCATGATTTGATAGAATTAAACATGGGATCAAGTCTCTCATATAAAATAATAAGAGACTTGTTTGGTGGAACAATAGGATTTTGCGCCATGCAGATTTCTTTTTTTATGCAGCAATATGAATCGAAATGTTCTACAACTAGCAAATTCAATCTTTCCTTTTCTTTTTCACTTTTCTTTTTTATCCATCATGATTTCCTACCTAACGTAAACACACCCATATGCTCATGTGTTGGGACTTGGGAGTCTCGACTATTTGAGAGCAGGACTTTGAGAATTTTGTCAGACCAACAATATACTGCATAAGACTGGCTTGGGCTTAGCCGCTTAAGGCATTAGGCATGATGTAAAGAGCCCAAATGGGACATTAGGCACCTTCTTCGAACACTTTCTCTGGATATGAAAGGGTATGTTTATGTAGTGTCACGGAAAACCAATTTCATTATACGAATCCATCAGTGGCCTTCATTGGGAGAAGAGATACAAATGAAATACACAACAGAGGTTAGAGACCACATGCTTTTCATATAACATTAAACAACAGATAATGCAATTCAGGATTTCTTTTTTTGCTTGATCTGAGGCTTTAATTTAGATCAAAGGATCTCAAATATGCATTTAGTCTGACAGCATTTTGTTTTGTCTTTTGTTCAGTCGCAAAAGGATTTGAAGAGCCAGATAGTCCTTCTAATTAAAATGTGCCTCTACTGGTAACCAAAGAAGATCCCATGTAATCCATGAAATCAATATTCCTTGTATCTCTGTGGTTGCATGATGAGAAACATCATGAAGAGGTCAAGGGTTCAATGATTTTATAGGCTCCTATCTTCTTCGTCAAAGAACATCACTTGTATAGCTGTATGTGTAAAATATGAATGTGAGCAGCACCATGTATAAGCTGGTATGATTCTTGTTAATGGCTTTTATGACTTCCCAAGCAATTTGTCTTGATAATATTTCAAGAAAGTAAGGAAATATTTATAGGCCCCTCTTTGCATATGGTTGGCATTATATGGGGCTGGTGGAACAAACTTTTTTTTTTTTTTTGTGTGTGTTCTTCCTATAAGGTGGGTTACCTTCAACAGTATAAGGTGTTTTTGGTCACCAAAAAGTAAATGTCTTCACACAAGGAGAAATTGAAGTGTTGCCCTACTAGCAATAATATGAACAATCCTCTCAACAAAAATAGATAAATAAATAAATATAATATGACCAATACTAACCTTACTTCATCTGTTGTGACTTTTGGACACAATGCTAGGACTGTATTAAGGGAAATTCTCAAAAACTCCCTTATCTTAAAAGAGGAGTTTCTGCCCTTATCTATTAGTCAATGATTTAAGAGAATCTACACAAATTTAGAAAAATATTTAGGAGAGAGAATGGATAAGTGTACTATTGATGACATGTGTCACACTTTCATTGACTAAAAGAGGGGCCTTTTTTTTAAAAAAATGCCTAGAGAGTTTTATAGCGTTACTCCTGTATTAATATCAACCTGTTTCGAATCGTTAAAAGATCATTTTCTTCTTGTTGTTTTATTTTCCTACTAGTCAAATATGAGTTTTGATTTTAATAATGCATCATTAATTAATTTATTTTCAGCTGAGTTATGTTTGGCATACAAAAACTACGTTGACAGACTTATATGGGAGTCTATAGATTGAAATCATCATCAGGATCACAGAAGATTTATCCCATCCTCTAGGGTCATTTTTTGTTCATGTACTTCTCTACGTAACCCTATTCAGTATTCACTAAAAGGATGTTCTCTTCAGCTTTACAATATGATCATCATGATAATGTAGGATTTTTGTCAGATCTGGATTATCCAGATCTGCCCTAATATAAAATGGATCCTTATCTTGGTGCATGATCTCGACCCAACCTGTTTTATTCCCAAAATATATATGACCACATATCTGTAACTAACAGCTCAAAAGGATTCATTCCATTACATACAAAGGAGGATGCCAAGTACGCATGAGGCAAACATTTGATATTTTGGTGTGATCTTCCCTCTAACAACATACTTTGTCTTCTTGATGTCCTTTTCTTCTTTAGCAAGGGCTTAGCTATTTGTCAGATCTGGTTATGTATGCACGCATGGTTAGTTTTTATGACCATGATGGGATGTTTTGGTAATCTGTTTGCACACAGGTATATATGAATTGCGTTTACACCGGGTTTCCTTTGTCTGTATGCAATTCAATACATAGGAATTACAGTGAAATTGGCACCAACAAAAGTTTAGGGTGCATTGGTTTAGCCAATTTCCAGTGGTAAAAGTGAGGAACGTGGAAATTAAATTTTGGCCGCAGTAAAAGTTATGTTTGGGTGGCTATTTTTCTCTAACGGGAAAGCACAAAAATAGTCTAAATATCTGCGATTGCTCGTAAACTAAATTCCTATGGGGGGTGGTACAAAGTTAGCTAATTTTCTGCTACGTGTACACAAACTTGGTAACTCGATTTTCCTAGTAGTGGAAATTTACCAACCATTGATCGTTCTAACAGCCTTCAATATGATAGTTTGAAGTTTTCAACAAATCAAAGCATTCTACCTATGTAATGTAAAGGCACAAAATGGACTCATCATAGATTAAAGCAAAGCAATAACTCCCCTTCCCAACTAATGTTCATTAAATAACCTCTCACAAGATGGTTAGAAAATCTCAACCCATCACAAGCTTTCCCACCATCCAATCTAAAGTCACCAAATGGGTAATGGGCAGATAAAATAGGAACTTCTTTTTTCTCAACTCAATCCATTAATTAATGGCTAGGATCTCTGTAAAATTGAGTAGAAATCTCCACTTGCTAAAGTTTTGTGGCCAATCTCCTTTTTCAATAAAGGGGAGCAACTCTGTGTTCACAGGACAAGATGTTGCATGCAGGTGTTAGTAGGAGAAAAATTGCGGTGGGACACTAACCATCCTGAAGGTTTTAAATTAATTCATCTCATTCTTAGCCATTAGATGTAAAGTGGGATGTGTGTTAAAATTTGTGTGATTAATTGGAGAGCCTAGAGCCTAGAGCCTACTCAACTTGGACGAGTGTAATTCAAAAGAAAGAGAGGGAAAGGGGTGGGTCATAAGTTATGAAAGGAATAGATTTATAACAAAGGAGCTAAGTGGATCTCTGACACATTCAAGGAGCCAAATTTGATCATTCATGAGGCCAAAATAAAAAACTTACCTCAACAAAATGTCCACAGTCAAATGAGGAGAAAGGTAGTTAGCAAAATTTGCTAAATAAGGTCTTCAATCCACTGAGAGATACTCAACCAATGGGGAAGAAAGAAGAAATGTGTCAAAGCAACTTTCATTATAGAATGTATGAAAATAAACAAAAAAATTAATTGGTCTTACCTATACAAGTATTTAAATAGTATTTGCAAGTTCAGAATCTAACCTAATATAGAATCCTACTTACATCACAAACTAGAAAAGAAACAACTGAGTACTTATGAGGAAAAGAGAGAGGAGCAAATGTGTCATGCTCTCAAGGGCCTGATTCTTTACTATAGTTTTTTTTTATAAGAATTTATCATGTTGAATTTTTTGGATATGGTGTGATGTCTTGTCATCTTGCATTTGCAAATGCCATATTTCTTAACAAGCATCTTAAAATCCCAGCTATTTAAAAGGTCTCAAATGATCTTTGGGATTCTAGGACTTCCAGCCCTTTAGCTTTTTGCTGGTTTCCGAATACTCAATGCAAGGAAGCATTCAGGAGTCTCACTTTGTCTAAGAATAATGCAGCATGAAGACATTCTATGAAATACAGTAAAGAAATAGGCCCAAAATGTCTTCTGCTATCAACAAGGATGTAGCTCCACTAATTTCAATGTGCAGCAGCTTTCCAATTATTACAAACTTGTGTATAGTCAGAATATGATGCCTTCTACCCAACTTTGGAAAACTCGGCGACCCCTCCAAGTTAACCTTGTTTTAGAGGACGTCTGAGCAAAAAATAGGAAAAACTCCGCCGAGTCACCTCATTTTGATAAATTGCGTGCATTTTGAATTATTTTGCAGGTAGATTTGATTTTAAAAAATTGGTATTTATTTTTAAGTATTTAATGCTTGAGGTTAGGAGTTATCAGTTTAAAAATTACATATTGAAATGTATTTCGCGATTATATCTAATCTCCTACATTTGGCATTTGGACTAAAATTTATTTAGTGTGCAATATTTTTTCCTTGTTTTTTTCTTATTATAGTTTCTTCTTGTATATATAGATTTAGTAATTTGAGTTTATTATTATCAATACATGTAAATACCCATATATACTTAATTTTATAAGTATTTGATCAATTTTTAAAGATTTTAAAAATGACTCTCCCAAGTCGTCATGTTGACTCTCTCCAAACTGATTTTTTAGAGTCAAACAAGTAGAGTGAGAGCTACAAGTTTTCCCATCTTGCCTTGGAAAGGAAAAAAAAACCCTCATATAATGATATAATTCAAAGTCGAGGATCGCAAGATATAGAAACAAGTGGTAAATCTGAGGACATGAACATTTGGGATGTCAATAGGGCCAATCTCACCAGCCGCTTACTGGGAAGGTGCCACTAATTGCTATACTAGATGGGGCTTAAGCCTAATTTGAACCTGGCTCAATTGGTTTAGTTTGATGGCCTAAATAAAACTTTTAGGGGCCGATTTGGATCCTCCTTATCTTCCATATATTTCCAAATCTACAGGGCATGCATATACCACAACTAGAACAAAGGAGGAGTGCTTCTAAGATTCAAAGAAAGTTATGCATTCAAGAAGGAATCATGGATGCAACAATTTGTTTACCAAGTTGTACCTAATTGTAGCTTACTACAATTAGTTGCATCTCACCTTTATCATGTTTAGTTTGTTATGATGGTCTCATGTGTGGGGACCATTAACTAATTGCTAACTAACTTACTTAAATCAATAACTAATCATGCAACTAGTTATAGATATTTTTCTAGATTGATCTACATGTAACTAACTAACTAACTTAATTTAAATTGCATGTGATATGCATTTGGCTGTAAGTGATATGGATAATGATTAGATTGTAGTGTTCCTACATTATACTCAAACTACAGGGGGTGAATCACTAAATACTCAAACTACACGGATTTATATGTAAGTTTTATAGATCTTTAGGGGGCTATATGCAAATAATAAGAAAAGCTCCTCCGCTGGCGAGATCATGTATTTTTCAAATCCTGGCTTTCCCCGCCCGCTTCGATCCCAAGCCCTCGATTATCGAATCCAAATCTTTCCTTCTTTCACGCCCGCCAGCTGTTTGTATCCAAGATTCATCAACCACGTCAGCCTGTAACGATTTTCCCGCACTCCTCTCACGCACACCAACTGTTTGTGCTATTGATGAACTGATCCAAACCCCTGCATCCATATCTTTCACTCATCTTTGTGCACGCGAGGCTTCACTAGGCTTGCATTTATCGTTGTAACTTCCTTTGCTCACCAGCTGTTTGCGATATTGCCCAAGTGAGTCGACTGCTTTCTTCTTCCTCTATATTACTCCCCTCTCTCTCTGTGTCTTTTCCCTCGTATGCATGCGAGCAGAATTAGATTGAAGACACCATGGGACGCAAGAAGAAGAACCCTGGAAAGGGCGGAAAAAGCACTGCAAACCCTCCACCGGACGACGACATCTCCACCGCAGAGGGCTCTCATGGCCTGTCAGACCCCTCCTTCGAATCTTTGAAGGCCGACTGCGAGCGCGCACTCGCTGCCCTCCGCCGCGGCGACCACACCAACGCACTCCGACTCATGAAAGAATCATCATCCCGACACCCCACGTCCGCCCTCGTCCACCGCACCACCGGAACCATTTTCGTCGGGGTCGCCGCGCTCAGCAACGACCCCAAGGTGAAGCAGCGGCAAATGAGAGAAGCGGTCGAGTCTGCCAAGATGGCCGTGGAGCTCTCCCCCAGGTCTCTTGAATTTGCGCATTTCTATGCGGACCTACTCTACGAGGCTGCCGCTGACGCTGACGACGTGGAGGGGTATGAAAAGGTGGTTCAGGAGTGCGAGCGTGCAATCTCCATTGCCGACCCTGTGGACCCGGCGAAGGAGAGCCTCCTCCAGGAGGAGACCCAACATAATCTTTCTACCCCAGAGGAGCGGATTGCCCAAGTTCACCAAGCAATGCACTCGCTCAACCAGAAAGCCCACATGGCATTGGCTCCGAAGTCGATGAAGGTTCTTGGGGTTGGAAGTGGCAAGAAGAAGCTGGAGCAAAATCCCGTGCAGCAGGGGCCAGAGGACACAACGAAGTTCGGCATTGTGCCTTGTGACAGGCCCAATGAGATTGAGAAGGCAACCAAGACGATGGAAGAACGGCGGAAGGAGATTGAGCTGCGGGTTGCTGCAGCAAGGCTTCTGCAGATGAAGTCCAATTCGCCGCAGCAGCCCCAGAATTATGATGACAGAGATAGGCCTGCAGAGCCCTCTTCTGCGGCGCACCGGCTGGAAGAGCGGCGCAAGTATGCTAGCCTGAAGAAGATTGTATCTTCTACTCAGAGGATGAGTCATGTTCGCGGATATTGGAAATCAATGAGCTATGAGATGAAGCAGAGCTTGTTGAAAGTGAGCCTTTGCGATCTAAAGGCTCACTGTGCAGCGGCCAAGGATAGAGTGGCGGCCGTGGACGCGCTGTCCGAAGCGTTGTCTTTTAAAGAGAATTACAAGACATGGAAGCATTGGGTGTGCTTTAAATGCAGTGAGAAATTCATTGACTGTGAATCCTTCACAGGGCATGTGCGGGGTGAACACATGGAGAATCTCTCGCCAGAGCTGCAGGCAGTCTTGCCCACAGAAGTCGATAGTGAATGGGCTGGAATGCTTCTCAATGAGTGTTGGAAACCAATCGATGTCTATGCTGCTGTGAGAATGCTCAAGGAAGAGTCTAATTTCAAACCCCACATCCAGAATGATGTGGAGAAGTTCTTATCCAACAACCAGTGCTCCAATGATGCGCAGGAAGTTCAAGTGGAGAACTTGGATTCAGTCAAGTGTACTAGTGAAAGTGGAGATGGGAATGACATTTGCATGGAAAATGACAGTAAACAGTGGGTGAAAGAGCGAAGATGGCCATTGTCTGATGATTCTGAACGTGCTGGACTCCTTGAAAGGATTCATAGTACATTTCAGTTGCTACTGACACAAAAATGTCTGACTACCAGTCATGTGAATGAGGTAATACGGTACGCTATGCATGAGCTCGAGGACCTAGCATCGGGTTTGCGATTGGTTGATTATGGGTTGGATCGAACACCTGTCTGTATCTGTTTTTTGGGAGCTTCCAAGCTTGAAAATGTCTCTGAGTTCTTGCAGTTGGTTTCACGTTCTTGCAAGATTGCCTCAATAGACGTTTCTCATAGTGCTGGTTCAGGAAATGAGATGCTTGAAGTGATCTCTCTTAATGGCGACTCATCATGTCTGATTTTAGATGAGCTTTTGTTGAAAGATGTGATTCCTTCTAGTGAAGCTGATGATGCTGGCACTCGCAATGATGGTGATGCTTTCTTGTCCTGGATATTTGCTGGTCCTGCAATTAGCGAACAGCTGAGTGCGAGAGAAGAGAAAACTCGTGTGGGAATGGAAATACTGATGGTGCTTGAGACTTACTTTCTCGTTAAACAGACCTTGTGCAGAAATAAAGTTAAGAATATGAGAGATGAAGAGTGTCTGCTTGCTGTTGAAGGCCTCTTTCTTGAAGAACTACAGAAAAGGGAAGACGATGAGAAATATCTTTCTCAAAGTTATGAGTCTGTTTTATTGAAGCGACGAAAAGAGCTCGTTGAGAGGGACAACGATGCGACTGATACTAATAGCAGGGTTGAGTTGGACGTGATATCAAATGTTATTAAAGAAGCTCAAGAGTTGAATGTTAGTCAGTTCGGAAACAATGAGACTTTATCTGGTGTTGCTCCTTGTCCAGGCGACTTGGATGAAGAGGATCGGAAAATCCATGAGTACTTTCAAATTGTGGATTCATGCATTGATTTTGCGATTGAGAGCAAAAAGAAAGAGAAATCTCTTGAGGTTTGTTTATTCAAGTTTCATTTTATCATCATCCTTTTTGTCATTTCATTGATGTCCTGTCGTTGTTGAAGCCTTATCCCATCTCTCTCTGGGGTTTGGCTTTGTGTGCTCCAGTTCTCCACTTAACTTTCATTAGGTGTATATTCTTCATCACTTTCTAATTGAACATATCACTTCTGATTAATTTGTTCCAATTTATTATCAACCTCCTCCTTCTCCTGATTCCTTGTAGTTGCAACACTTTAATCTTTTATTTATTTATTTATTAAAGGATCTACTTTAGTCTTTTAAGCATATTCAAAACAGTTTAAATTGAGTTTCTTTGATTTTCTCTTTCAACTAAGCCATCTGCCAATTTTCTTTGACATGCTTCATGTTGTCATCATTGACTTCGTCTTCTTGGTTTCTTTGTGGCAAAAAATTCAGCTCCATATAACAAGCAGAAACACAGAGCGATCTATCTTCATATAAAAAATGTCCCATTGATACTTAATAATCGCATTTTGTCTCTCCAAAAGCATGTCCTCACTTTGCCCACCTTGAGGTAATGCCACACATAATTCAGCATGTGGTTCAGTCAGCAAATGATGTGGCAGATAGGGGCATAGGAAGGGGTGCTTTGAGATGTCTCTCTCATTGTTCTTAGTATGTGGTTGCCTGGTTGGTCATGCTTTTTTATGTTTTTGTTGTGTTGGTGGTGGTCGTGGTGGTATAGTACTCTTATAGCTATGGTCAACTTTTCATAGACAGGACAGATGAAAGGTGACTCAAAGAGGACCCATGATGTTGTCCAACTCAACCAGGAAACTCAGTTGTTTCTCCACATCTTATATGATCTCAATTTAGTCATTAGGAATGCATCTTATTATTCCGAATCTGCTGAATTAACTGCATCACACCCTATGGTAGTGCTTCTCTAAGTCAATAAGATTAGAAGAAGTATATCTAAATTTTGCTCCTCTTTAAACTAATTCTTTGTTCTATCAGGAAAATTGTTTGTCTCCTCAACTTTTTTGTTTTGTTCTTGAAACTCATGCATTGGGTGCATTCTTGCAGCTCTGTATTATTGATGCGAAGCTCATGCATAATCGCATTGGCATGCAGCGGGCGGAGCTTAAGTTTTCGTCCATGTCTGCATATGATTACCAGGAAATTGTTCTATCCATTGTGAAGTCATTCTTGCAGGTTTGTAAATGCATTTCCGCCTATCATATTTCAGTGGAGTTTAAATGTTATCTTTGATAATCTTCCTTTGGCAGACACATTTGGAGGATCTGGTGAACAAAGATGCCACGGAAAAGTCCGATGCTGCACGAGAGGCTCTTTTAGCAGAACTTGCACTTGATGCAAAGAACGTGAACAGAGGAGGTGATCATTCAAAAAAAATACAGGAGAGGTCAAAGAGTAAGAAAAGGAACAAGGATAAGAGAAAAGCTAAGGATTTAAAGGTTTTAATTATGTCGGGCTTGATGCTGCTTCATTCTATTAGAGTTGAAGTTACCTTGTACACTGGCATCATATAATGCTAATGTTTTTGGTATTTTTATTCCCAGGATGTTGGTTACAATGACAAGCTTATTGTCCATCAAGAAACAACAGTACAAGGGTAAGTCCCTATATGAGTCCATACTCCATTGGCTGTGACTAATTGCAAATGCACGTAAATAACTAAATATACACTCTGTTACCCACCATTAAACATTAATTACATTCAATTCCTGACATTTTTTTAATAAAAATCTCGTCAGATTGATTTCACTGTACAAATTGCTTTTAAATCCTGATCATTCTTGACTTCTTTAACAACTTATTTTGTATGTACTGTAGAAGAGTTGTTCTCTCTCTCTCTCTCTCTCTCTCTCTCTCTCTCTCGTGTGTCTGTAGTTACATTTCTGTCTGAAGCATCTTGTATTTGTTTAAACCTTTGCTGTATGGTTTCTTTAAAATGAGCAACATACCAATGTCGGTATCATCTCAGACACTACACCATGTCAAATTCTTCATGAATTCTTCTATTTCTAATTAAATTATTGTGCTATTTATATGTTGGTGTCTGGTTGGCCTTACAATGGAGCCACGAAGATTGCCTTCATATATATGTGGGTGGGGAAATTCCAAAATTGGCAATTAAAATAAAGGGATTGAAAGTAATTTCCACAAGGCAGAATAGAGCGAGGCACGTTGCAGATGGACACTTAAAGATAGATTCAGCATCACACATATGATCTCTGGATAAACTAGGTTGCAACTGCTCTGTCCTGTGATACAATGCCTCTCTTTCTCATAATCAACAGTCTAGATTTGGTGCACGTTCGATTCAAACCTATGGTTTGCCCACTATCGTAGAAGGAAGTGGAGGGAAGAAGAAAGTCATTTTTGGAAGAGTGATATATTGACAAGTTAGGAAAGCTTTTAAAGGAAGCCAGGCAGCTTCTTGAAGAAGCTGGATATCCATTTCCATGCGCACACTACGGTCATTGCTGCAACAGTGGCCAATGACGCGACCTGCACGTGTTGTGTGGACATACTGCATTTGCAACCAGTTAGGAGAAAAGTAGAGAAACCAAAATTTCATCTAAAAAAAAAAAAAAAACCCTAAGCACATGATGGGAGTGTGATTCCATCATGGCCGAACCTTATACAACCATGATTCATGGTTGTTTGACCTAGTTCCATCATTGTTGATGTGTTTTAGGGTTTTTCCATGACTTATGCCATTGGGGTTTTTGACCTAGTTCCATTGTTTGACCTAGTTCCATCATTGTTGATGGTGAATGCATGATCTTGATTCAACCTTGTTTAGTGTCCAACATATGGGGATCACTTAACCTAAATTTCATGGAACATGATGAACTAAGGGCCTAACCTCACCAAACAAAAGCAAGATGGGGGCTGTTTTGGTCCAATAGCAGGTTTCTCTACGGAAATATGATGGCCAAACCCTAATTTGGGGAAAATTATGTCTTATGACACCAGGGCATAATGGTCCAATGAATTTGGGGGTTTATTCTTCATATGGTACTTCAGGGTTTTGTTTCCTATGAATTTTATTCTAATTTCATGTTTCCTTTGAATATCTTTAAGAGTCCTTGCTTTGGAATTTGATCTAACTTTACTCCTTAATTTACTCAACATACCAGATTAAATCAACCCAATTCAACTCTTGTTGATCCTGCAACCTTGGTGCTATATTCTAGTTGTGAAGAATAATCTGGACTTCATAATTTTAAAATAGATTCAATGAGACTCATTGTAGTTCATGTGATCCGCTAATCTCTTTTGAATATCTTAAGAACTTGATCTTGGAAATTGAACTAGAACTTGTATAAGACCTTGCATCCTTGCCGAATCCTAATTGATGACCTTCATATACATTTGGCACTGTTAAGTTGTTTTGGCCTAGCATTGTTGGGACGCCTCCGTGTAGGGGCCTTTGAACTCTTTTATTTACTAGCTTTAGTTGTCACAACCCAAATCTGAGGTTTCTCGAATTTCGTGAAGTGATGTAAGCATGGGTCAAATCACCTGTCGTTTTCTTAATACATCACATATCGCCTGACATACAAAGCTTTATTTAAACACCTTTCTTACAATTAAAGGTGTTTAAATATACAGACTATTCAAATTAAATCACCAAACAAGTCCAGCAAAACCAAATAAATCCTAGACCAATCAAAGAGAACAAGTTCTGAAACACTTAATTACAATAAAAATCTAAATTATATTACATCTGATATGACGGCTAAACAAAGAAATAATGAACTAAAGCCTAAACGATAAAAAAAAAACTCCACTCAACAGTTTGACTTCTCTAGCATTATTCATAACCAACTCTAGCATCCCAAGAAACCCAAGCAAGGAACCTAACTTTCAACTGGAGGGGGTAAGGGGGGATGAGCTAACACACTCAACAAGTTAATCAAACATAAGTGGCATGCAAATAAAAATCATCACCCCTCATTATGTGCCTTCCACCTTGGCCCCACACAAATTGTAAAATATTTGGTGTCCAAACATGATAAAGTTGAGCATATCCTAGTGGGCCACACAATACACCCATGATTAAGTACATTAAATTAATTTAGATTTCTTTTATTAGTTGCATCCAAAAATCCACATTTCAAGAATATTAAAAATTCACCTTAAATCATGCCAAAATGATAATTGTAATAACAAGGCCCCATTCATGTTAATTGCAAGATAACTAAAGATTAACAAGCCGTCTATGATAAATATTAACAAGTTTCACTCGAAATAATAAATGATAAAAGGATCATTGTATTGGTAAAACAAATAATTCATGTCAGGACAATCACACAATAAATGATAAAAGGATCATTATATTGGTAAAACAAATAATTCATGTCAAGACAATCACACAATAAATGATAAAAGGATCATTATATTGGTAAAAAAAATAATTCATGTCAAGACAATCACCCAATGATAATAATGCTATTAATGGAACACATTAATATCAAGAAAATATAATAACATGAAGGGGGGATTTTAAACCTGGAATTGGGCCATTACAATAGTCTAGTCTTGTTGGTGATTTTTTATCACCTGGTACCCACTGGATGCCCCTTTTCCCTACTTGGGATTAAAATGAACCAAGAAAATCTGGATATCACCTGGAGAACCTTCTAGCGAAGAATAAATAAGCTAGTTTAGCTCATGTGATTGCCAACTTGTTCTCTTATTGTTATTTATTTATGAACTTGTGGTTGATGAGCTTGATGTCAATGAACTAGTCATTAGAAAACCTGATATTTATGACCTTTCTATCCTATTTTCATTGTGGTATGACCTTGTATGTTATATTCCAAACGAATATTAATTTTACTTCTGCATTTAATCTGCATTATTTATGTAGACCCTGACCTCCTACAATCAACTACATGTCTTTCTTCTCTTTTGCATGATTGTATGTGGAAGTAAACGTAGGCTTGTCTATTCACTAAGCTCCTTGTGCGTACCATTGCATGGGACCTTTTTCAGGTAATGGAATAGAAACTGAAATACCTCATAATGACGACGATTTGGATAGGGGATGGAGCTATAGGAAATATAAGCACTGGAGAATGCTAGAACTGTTATAGAGAGAACTCCAGAGAGCTATTTAGCCATAGTTTCAGTTTGAGATTGATTTTGATCATTTCAGGATTGTAAAGACCTATTAGTGAACTTAGTTTTGTTTGATGGACTTACGTTTCATGAATTTTGAATAGTTAAATTTAATCTAGTTCAGCCATTTATTATGCTCTGGTTATCGTGAGATGGTTGTTGGTTTACTATGTGATAGTTGATAATAAAATAAAATAAATAATTCCATTGCGTATAAGATTTGACTTATGTTTGTCTGCGGAATTACATTTCATGCCCACAAAATTCGGAATTCTATCGAAATCCGGGTCTCGAGGCATGACAAGTTCAATGTTTTTCACTCTATGGGGGCAAAGGGGGTTTTCTAGAAGTATCTAAATGTCAGGAGTTGTTTTTTATCCAAATTAACACACACTCTTACTGTAGTCTTGTTCTTTAGAAGTAGTTTTCGTGGTCTTCTTCTTTAGAAGTAGTTCTCATGGTGTGATTCGGAACTAGCTGTCAAGCAATGACATGTTCCCCTTTGCACTAATAGTATGGACAGTCTAATTTTGATCCTATGGTTTGGGTACTTTGCAGCATGTTTCCTCTTGTAAATAAAAGTAATGGAAGGGAATCTGATATTGTGGTTAGTGCAAGCTGTGATGACTTAAAACAACAAGAGGAATTTAGGCTTAAAGTTGAGATTGAAGAATTGGGAAGAAAGCTAGAAGAAAGTTTAGAGTATCAAAGACAAATGGAAAATGAAGCCAAACAGAAGCACCTGGAAGAGCAACAAAAGAGGGCTGGTGAAATGGTCTTGGACAGTATAACAGAGGGATCACATACTGATTTACAGCCAATTGCTTACCCAGATCAACTCGAGCAATTGAGACATAATATGCAGGACTGCTTCCTGAGTAGTGACCATCCAAGCGATTGGAAAGATGGTATTATGCATTCTGGTAGGTCACAAGCTGGAATTTTGCTTGAAGGTGACTCCTCAAAATCCTTATAAGTGGGTGTCCATTGCGTGGATATCTTCAGGATTTTGGTAGATTGGGTTGAGGAAGTCTGGTATTTACATTGAAATATCTATCAGGGATGTATCTTAGAGATGGACTTCTTAGCTAATTTATAGACGTCTATGCAGTTTGGGGACAGACTTACATTGTAATTTGATTGCATCTCTCTTTCTCTGCACAAATTGTTTCCATATCAGTATTTAAAAGGAGACACTCACATAATTGACCAATGATTTGTCCTAAATCAATTAGAACTACTCGCAAAACTTGTTTCTTGACATGGTGGTCGCCACAGACATGATTGGTTCCCTATCTTTGAACTTGTCTCACTAAACCAGTTAAGTATTTCAAAACTAGGTCAAATTTTCTTTTATGCCCAAAAGATGATGAATTGATGCCTTTAAAAATAGAATAAGGCCAAAGGTAATGAACTCTTTGGTTGCAGTGATGATACTTGTACTGTAGAAGGCTACAAATGTGTCCACTGCACTTGTTGACTTGTGAGTTTCAGACTCTCTCTCTCCAGATGTAGATGAGTACCATGTGTTTTTCAGACTCTCTTCAGATGTAGATGTAGCCATTTTCTTGTATTTATCCTGTCATGAATTGGATTGCTCTATCCTCTTTACACTTAATGTTTGCACACTACTTTACATTCGTCATAAAAATGAGATAACTGTCATGAATATGTTTGACAAGTGCTCTCTCTCTCTCTCTCGTCTTGATGGAGTACCATTACATGATATTGCGTTGTGAATTTTCATCGTTGAAACCTTATCACATCAAGGTTTGACAATTTTAATATGATGTAATATCCAAATTTTTTTTTTCAATTTCGTCGAAAGAATGGAACATGCTTCATGTTTTGGTGTTCTCATGAAAAGATGAGGATGAATATGTAGTTTGCTAGTTAGGATCATGATTCTGTTCCATACAAAAATAAAACCAAAATCATCCCAGCAATCCACCATTTCAAAAAGCTCTCTTAGATCCATCCCTTACCCTTTATTTTGAAGTCTGTGATTTCTTTACTGTGATATGGCAGCTGAGGAAGGGGGCTTCTCTAGACAAACTTCTTCTGACCACAAAAACCAAATTTCTTTTCTTTTCTTTTTCCTTTTTTTTTTTTTGTCTTTATCATTTATTGACCTGGCATCATTTAATTGGTGTTTGTTATTTATCCTCCGATGTATCACATTTGGACTATTTCTCCAATTTTGTAATAAAATTCTACTAATACTTCTTTTTCCCTTTTTTGACTATTGTTTACATCGTACGGATATCTTATGTATAGATTCCTGTCATATGAAAGTTTTGGAACGTTTCTATGCAAAATTTGCACTATATTGGGAACATATGAAATTGTTAATTGCTCTGAAAATTGGTCAATCCATATCTAGGGAAAAATGTAACAAAGACTCTGAGACAAGTACATTCAGAGGCAGAGGATGATGAGAGATTCCAAGCTGACCTTATGAAAGCTGTACAGCAAAGCCTCGGTAAGACACAATTGCTATTACATGCTTCTACATACATTTATATAATCGCTTTTTTACTTGTTGGATCTCGATACATTTTTTAGAGCATTGCCTAATATTGGTTTTGTAATTTAATTTTCTTGTACCCTGGCTGAAGCCATTCACAGATTATCATTGCATGATCCTGAAGTATTTGTCACAGAACTTAAGTGTCATTCATGAAACTTCAATTATGCATGTCCATTAGTCCAAGAACAGCCTGGAGGGTTTTGTTCCAAATAATGGCTGAGCTCATTCTCTTAATTAGTTACGTTGTTTTCGTTTGGTAAAATGTCACTTGCAGTGTCATGCCTTTAGTTTCAATCATACACAATGCATTTTTAACAGGTTTCCCATAATTTTTCCTCTTCATTGCATTGGAAGTAATAACAACACTTGGAATTTCTTGGTCTCCAAAATGTCTCTCATAAGATTATTATTGTCCAAAAGAATTTTCCTACTTATTTCTCTCGAAGCATATTTAACTCTTGAAGTGGATAAATAATTTGTAGATTTGAGATTCATTATAATTGCAGAGGGTACTCCATTGCACAGTCCACCATATGTGCCACTCACTGGATAGATAATGGTTCAAATCCATGCCAGCTCGACAACTAATAGTCTCAGACAGTTAGTTACTGCCTACTGGTCTTCAAAATATAATTAAACACAGGCAATTTTTTTTTTGGAAAAGGGTTATGAATATTTCATTAAACTTGCCAAATAGCAAAAGATTACAATGAAGAGTCAAGCATGAAATATGTCACCACTTTCCTAATGACTGTTTTCCCCAGCACCTCCATAGTTCATATTTAAATACACAAAGTCTTTTGTAGAACAAACCCCAGGAAATTATCTTTGCCTGAGCTTGCAAAGCAACACTTTCCACCGATAATGATTTGGAAAGAAAATGTCCTATTATTTATTTTCCAATCAAATTGACCACAGCTTAGCAATTAAGCAACAATTTCATAGAAAGATCAAACCTCCAGTTGTCCACCAATGCTGTCGCCTGATTTGGCATTTGTAAAATTTCCTTAATTCTAAATCAATGGTTCATATTGTGCTGGTACGAAGCTCGGATAAAGGATGAGGGTTGTTTTAGACTGAAAGATGTTATGTAAATTTGCCATGCTTTAATATGAGTTCATAGAGGTTTTAGGATACTGTAATGCCTGGAATCTGAATCTTCCCCCAAGCTTCAAAATGCATAGTCTTAAAATTGAAATTTACACATTCAACACCATTATATTTGAAGCAAAGCAGTCAGAAGTTATATGACTCCGGAGAAGTTGTATTGGCTTCGTGCTGAACTCCTCCAATCCTCAATTCTTTAATCAAATCAACAGCAGTTTCTGCAAGTTTAATGACAGGGTTTTAGACAAAATAAAGCCCTAAACATCATCTATGCTACTCATCTCTAGTAACTGATCCATTTTTTTATATTATCAGTCTCATCTCTTATAAGTAACTAATAAAAGTACTCCAACTATTTTAATCTCAGCTCTTATAAGTAATTCATGTAGCAATGATAAAATTTACCCCAATTAATATTCTTTATTTACCTTACCAGAAGGTGGGCTGTATCTTGCTCGATTTTTATTAGAGTTGCATGCACATGGGCTTATTTGGATGATCATGGAACATTCTATCAAACAGAGAATTTTGGGTTCTTGAGACATTGTTTAACCCATGAATAGTCTTCTATGAAAAACAAATATATTCTAATGGTGTTATTGCATGGCACAAATGGTTCTTGGATTAGTTGGATACTTAACAAGGATTGTGCTTGCATCATCACGGATATTGTACTTACATTTTGTGTTAAATATATTAAGCGTCCATAATATGTTATAATCACACATGTATGAACATGTTGATTAACAATCACCTAAGACATGTTTCATGGCTTCTTTTATAAATAGTGGTTTGCTAAGTTCTCAATATGCGAATCCACTCCTTTCACATCTCTAAGTCGGCCATTGGGTTTATGAACCATTTAAAACCTAGCCTCTATAACAATCCATAGTAATGTATATATGTAGCCTGCCTGATGAGTGGAGCTATGATGTTTCAGCTAGTTCATCTATAAGGTGAGTCCCTCTACTGAACAGCATCAATGTGGCACTTCCATGTGGATGTCCTAAAAACTTTTATACACAATAACAAATACTCAGAGAAACATGGACTTAGGAAAGATTATAATAATCTGTACCCATCATGGGTCAAAATATCAGTATGGGAAGGCATATAAGCTTCCTGTCTATGAATGATACAAATTGAGTGACACATTGGTTATGAGAGCTATTTTTTTACATTAAGAAATTCATGACAATAGAAATGTCAGTTTTTTTTTTGTCACGAGCCTGGGGCACAGTGGTGCTCACTATTCTACCTTGAGGTTGTGGGTTCAAGTCACATTACCGATAAAATTAATAATAAAAAAATAGTTTTTAGTGTTTATTCGCATTATCAGGTCATAAATAGACAGGTAGGAATCCCAAAACGAACAAGCTTATAAACTATCCAGCTTAAATTCTGGCTTCTTTTAGTCGGGAATCGGGATAGAACAAACAGCTGAAACAGATTTGTTCTTATTGATACTCATGCCTCATGTAGGTTAGCGTTGTAGGCCCATAGCCCACAGGTCCAGAATTGGAACAGGCTTTGATGCCAAGCCATTTTGAAATCAAGAGGAACAAAGAGAGAACAAGATAGAAAAAGGGAAGGGTCAGTCAAAAAGGCCTAGTGCCTTGAGACCAGTTAGAACTATTTTTACTAAAGAAATTCTTGGTATTTGCTGAACAGTCCCTTTCATTCTGAAAATTTACAAATAAGGTCCTTGCACTTAATAAATATTGCATACATGTCTTGTATCCCACGCGATATTTAAAGATTATTTCCAATGTTAGTATTTCATATAATTTCTTTAATAAATCCATCTCGTCTGTTGCGGAGCAAACCACCGAAATGGTGAAAACACCAAAATTTTCCATTTTAGAGGCAAACCTAAATGGCCTCTTATGTATTGAACATTGCCTCAGTTGCAAGACTCTTGTATTATCTTGATTTTATTTGATGCCGCTCTTTATTTTTCAGATACATTTCAACCACAGACAGTTTCGTCAGTGGTTACAGTGCCTTCATTGTCGAAAGAATCATCTCCAGAAACTGATGGTGATTTTCAGACTTCACCTAATAGAGTTGACTTTGAGAGTGGTAAAGATGCCTTAGGGGCAGGCCTGAAAAATGAAGTTGGTGAATACAATTGCTTTTTGAATGTAATTATACAGGTTTGGCTTCCCATTGTTCTAATCAATTGTTTAGAACCTCTGACTGGAATGTCATTTTGCTGTTTCTTTCTGAGTCAGACTCTGATGGACTTGTTTTCCTATGAAAAATCAGTCATTATGGAATTTGAAACGATTTCGAGATGAGTTCCTGAGGACACCTCAATCACTACATGTGCATGTTCGAGATCCTTGTGTTGTCTGTGCATTATATGATATTTTTACTGCCCTGAGTATGGCAACTGCAGAGACAGAGAGAGAAGCTGTTGCTCCTACTTTTCTGAGGATTGCTTTAAGCAAATTGAATCCTGATAGTAATGTTTTTCAGGAGGTAATCGCTGATAATATTTCCTCAAAATTTTTGTTTATACTAAAATTGATGGCAGTTAACATTTTTTTTTTTAATTGGTAATGTGACTTTGACCCACAACCTTAAGTTTGCTATAGTAAGCATCGTGCAATTTTAATTCCTTGAATAGAAATGATACATATCAACCATGCAGGGGCAAATGAATGATGCTTCAGAAGTACTGGCTGAAATCTTTGACTGCCTACATCAAACACATGCTTCAGAATTTGGTGCTCATAATACTGAATCTGAGGAAAGTAAATGCATCGGATCATGTGATGGAAGAAGCAATGCATGTATAGCACATACTCTTTTCGGAATGGACATCCAACTAGAGTTTAAATGTTACAACTGTGGTTTGGAGTCCAGACATCAGAAGTACACATCATTTTTCCGTTACATCAATGCCGGTAAACTTAGAGCAGTGAAGGTATGTATCTCATAAAATCTTGTTTGTGTAGGATCATCTCACTTACCATAGGAAAAAGTATTAACAGCAGAAGAGTGATTAAGGCTCCTTCCAGCAATATCTGTTGGAAATGTGGAAATTCTTTTTCAGACCAGCTGATTTACCTCCTCTCCCTCAGATTGTACATGCAGGTAAATCTTTTGGCGAACTTTTGAAGCTTGCGGAGATGGATTACTTGTTATCTTGTGATCCAGAGGCCGGTGGCTGTGGGAAAAAGAACTTTTTTTATAACATTCTTTCAACTTCCCCTCATGTTTTCACGGCAGGTTTGTTACTGGTTTTCAAGTTGAGAATCTGACATTTCTGCTAAAATTTTAGTGGTTATTTCTTTGTCCGACATGCACACTTTTTTTTTCTTTTGCATGCTGCAGTTTTGGTTTGGGAGAATACGTGTGAAAGTGCAGATGACATATATGGAACTTTGTCAGCCATTGCCACCGAGTTAGATATTGGTATCACATATCGCGGTATAAACCAGGGGATCAAACATCGCCTAGTTTCTGTGGTATGCTATCATGGACTTTGCAATAGTTATCAACTATATTTTAGTTCAGGATTGATATTGTTGCATGAAAACAAAAAAGTGTTTGAGGGGTCGAACTAATTGATGCCAGCTAGGGTGACCCAGACTGAACTTGGTGGGTATTCCTGATTGGTTCAGACCAATCTAACTTGAATTCTGATTAGACTTGGAGAATTCCCATAACAAATTCCTTACATCAGACAAATTTCAGTAATTGATCTGAGAATACAGCAGGAAATTACTTGAATCAATTTTACTTCTGTAATCCACGACTATTACTTGGGACAGCATCCAAATGGATTATCTGTAACCGTGTTTGATTACTCAGCATAATTTTCCTTTTTAATAGATATCCGAAGCTTCTGTGAAAATAATCAGACTCATGCGCACCCAATAGACTGGTGCTTCATGTTATATATAGCTCCGTACCTCCCATGTCTTGCCTGAGAGGTAAAATCTAAGCTCTTTGTGGGACTCACTTGGATGTATGCCATTCATGGGAGGATAGTGTAGTGGAAAGGTCTCATTGTGGATATGATATGAGCTAAACTCACATCAATCAAGTTACCATAACCATTGATTTAGGGCCTACCACTGTTTCTTAAGTTACATTTTTATGAAATTTAATTCAATAGTGAATATAATTCAAATTAATGCCAAATTAGGGCGAGTGCCAATTCATGGGGGCTTACTAATTGTGAGAAGGCTGGATTAATCATGAAGCATTCCACACGGTGTTAAAAAATTACCTCTTATGAAATCTATTGAGGTACCTTTTGTAGAACATAACTTTATGGTTTTATGTATAGTAATTTGATATGGTGAGATGAACCTTATGGTGTGATGGTTGTGAAGAACTCTGAATGGCCCACGTACGGCCATGACAGCCATGGGGTAGTTGGGGATGGAAAGATCTCAGAGATCTATGGGTGTGCAAAATACAAAGTGGATTAGATCATCCTAACACTTGATCTATTTGTTGGGAAGTCCCACATCCCACATCGCCTAAGTAATAGGCTTGTCATGTCTTAAAATACCTGTATGGGCCTTCCACCTATGAGCTTAAGCTTTTGGGTTGGTATATGGTTTATTACATGGTATCGGAGCGGGTTCCGATCCCGTTGTTCTTGTGTAGCCCACGTGTCAGGCCCGTTCACGAAATCTGTTGGGCCTGCACGTGAGGGGGAGTGTTGGGAAGTCCCACATCCCACATCGCCTAAGTAATAGGCTTGTCATGTCTTAATATACCTGTATGGGCCTTCCACCTATGAGCTTAAGCTTTTGGGTTGGTATATGGTTTATTACAGTTTATTACACTATTTCCGTCAAGTTTAATGGTTTTTGGAGGCGCGCACACACATATGAGGAGCGCTACAAAATGCCCAGGTGTTTTGTAAAGCGAAAACACCCCAATGTCTGATGACTTGTTTCCTATTTTCATGAATCATGACTAATCATTTCATATTCATCATGAATATGAACCCCAAGATCTGATGAATCTCAATTTCATCATGATGGTTCCAATTTACATATGGTAGAATCCACCATCATGATAGCTCATTGTTTTAAGTTTTAATCATCCCACACGTAAGAAAGAGAGAATTGAACCCTTACTTGCATAACTTTACGGCTTGATGGCTCCTTGTTTTTCTCCTTTTGTCTCACCATGCAGTTGGACATTCAATCCAACATGATAACCATGGGAATGGTAATCAATATAATTGGTTCTTATTGCATGTCACACATAGGGGCAGATATGTATATATTCAATCCTACTGTGGGTAAGTTTGATGAGTTATATTTGGGCTTGTGCCAATTCATCTGGAGAAAGTGTGTTTGAGAAGGCTAACTCGATCGTAAGTGTGCCATTTTGCAAGCCCATCACACCCTAAGTTCAACGCACCAAATCATTAATCTATATATGCGCTCGCAGGCACACATGTAGGGATAGATAAATACATAGTTTTGAAAATCGGAATCGTATTGCAAATCGCTCCTACCCATGAATTAAATCAAATCGTGAATCATATCGTGAATCGTAGGATTTTTTTTATTTTTCTAATAAAAATAAAAAATAATTAAAAGTTAAAATAAAAAATAAAAAAAGTAGTCATTCATTTTCCGATTTATAGCAGTAGAAATACAGTGACAAATACGTCTATCATACAATTATATCAAAAACATCATGACATATTAATTTATAGTTAAATAAGTTTAAGGTATCAATATATATATATATTTATCTTTGGAGAATATTCAAGTGCATTAAATCAAAATATAAAAGTAAAAATAAAATCCAAACCCTCAATTTTATACAGTAGGATATCTCTTGAAATTAAGAAAGTGTTCATCAAGAAAAAAAAAAAAACAAAAAAGATTAACAAAAAAAAAAAAAAAGATTTAGACAAGCACCATACGTACAACCAAATGCTTTAATTAAATACATGTTCTTTATTCATCTCCAAAACCTCCTCAAAGCCGCAAATATTCTTAAGGGATTTTGTTAACTAGTAAATAACCTTTTAAAAGTAAAAAAAAAAAAAGTTAAAAGAAAGAAAGAAAAAAGAAATAAAGGAAGAAAAAAAGTAAAAGATTATTAATATTAATTTGTTGGTTGTAGCTATTATCGAATCACTTGAGTCGTAAGATTCGATGAAACGAGTATTGAATCGTAAGATTCATTTTATAGATATGAATATTTTTTTGTTAGGATTCAAGATACGAATTGTAAGATTCTGATAAGTATGGATAGACATATGCGAGAATAGAGGGAGGGAGGGGTACTTTGGTGGGACTATCGCCTTTGAGTTTTTCATAAAAGACTGTCTTCTTCCTAGAATAACTTGATTGGACTGTGATCTATTTGATTCACTAAAATCTTTTGGGCGCACTGTTGGTTTTTCAATATATGTCCAATTCAAAATGTTCATCTATTAAACCACTAGAACGATTTGGTTACCAGTCCAACTGCTAGGTCTGACCTTCACAATGATCTGGTTGTCTTTGAAGCATTAAGCTGCCTCTGCCAATTGCAGATAACAAAATAAATTTCTCGTAATTGAACTTGGATGCTTTTATCTGGTTTTTGCCTCAGTTTAAACTTCCTGCTTGATTTCAACTTTCCACTATAAAATGATTTTCAGTTTTTTTGTTTCTTTATTATTTTCTATTTTTTTAAGGTGTATCAAATTTGTGGAATTTTTTTAGTTTTGATGTACAACTATGGCTATATTTTTTCTGTTTTATGTACTTTTTGTTTTTTTTTTTTTATTCATTTTTTCCGGCAGCCAAATATTCTATTGTCTTGTTTTTATTTTTCATAATTCCTATTAGTCATCATATGGTACTTATGACTTAGGAATTATCTATTACTTAATTCATCATTAAAATGAACTACCATGCAGACTGCATGTATTTGGCTTTGTATATGTGATTCCGTTCAAAATTTGGCCGGGTAGCGTAATTGAATTGGTCTAAACCACAGCAGATTTGGCAGTTTAGGATCAAACGACGATTTAAAAGTGCGATCCGTATCCATACACTACAAGGGCACAAGGTCAAAATCTAACAATTTTCAATATTCTAGATTTTTAATTCTTTTAAGAATTTTTCCACCATTAACCGGTTTGTATCCTCAACAGTCAAGTACATATTATTTTTTCAGCTGTACTGCCATCTTGAATTGTTACAGTAATATATCATTCTCATCGACCAGTGTCAAGCGTCCGTCTACCCTTTAATTTGTCAAATACCTGGAACTCTATTATCAATTCATTTCATTAACTCATTAATTCTCTTTTATGTGCTGGTTTACTGTTACGATTAACAATTCATTTCATTCTGTAATTAATGCTCTTCTATTTGCAGGTTTGCTATTACGGCCAACATTATTACTGTTTCATTTACAATTCTGAACGTGAACAATGGATCATGTATGATGATAGAACTGTGAAGGTAATGCAATCCCATCACGTATTCCATGAATTCTCTTTCTTTTTTAGTTTTTTAAACTCAATTTCATGTGTCCAGGTTGTTGGTTTGTGGAAAGATGTCGTTACCATGTGTGATAGGCGGCATGCGCAGCCCCAGATACTGTTTTTTGAAGCTGTAAATTAGCTTGTAGTGGACAGGAAGCCGCTTTTGGATGGATAGTTTGCAAACAACCACTATTATATCAACTGGTTGGTCACATGGACTCTTTATCAGTAAAATGCTGATGCTACGATGCATGCTCTTCTCTGCCAGTGATGATAGGAGCACCAGTTTTGGCACATTTAGCAATTGTATGATGACGGCTGCAGGTTTTATGAGGCATATGAAGTGACTGAGTGAATATGTGAGTGGGTGCATTCTGGGAGTGATTGGCTCACTCAAATAAGTGCATTGAAAAGTTTTGTTTCTACTTCAGGAAGTCTAACTATCAAAGAGGTCAAAATGTAGGCATCAATGTCTCTCAGCTGACTCCATATAAGATAGTGTGCTCTTGACTCATCTGGAGTCACCCTGCATGGGTGCATAAAAACGAGTTTTTTTTTCCCTGAATGACTTTTTTCCTTTCTTTTTTGGTGCCATATACAACAAAATGACTGTGTTGAACATTAGGTAGATTCTTTGAGTGGATGTTATCCCACCAAGATGAGTTTTTTGTGCGGGCGGCAATTATTTTTTACTGCAAATTGAAAAAGGTCATGTGTACATAAATGTTGTATCCTTCTCCAGAGGTCTCTGTATTACACTCTTATATGCACCAAGGATTTACTAATGAAAAAAAAAGTGTATCTTTGCCATTGAGCTAAATTCTTGAATATGAATGGTGGATGATTTGAGTTTGGTTATTTCATTTGTAAGCCATGCATAACAAGTTTGTTTCATTTTTCATTTTTCATCTCGTGCATTGGGTTGAGATCTGTTGAGGAGCTCACGGTAATCTTCTTAGAAAGACATGGACTGTTTTGCAAAGACCAGCAGTTTCTTTTATATAAATATACAGGGATGGTTGCCCAGTTTAAGGCACCAATCCCAACTTCCTGCACACTCTTCCCTCCACTCTTTTCCATGTATGTCCGCATGCATGCTAATTAATATTAATAACTACTGTTGTTGTATAACTACTGTTAATAATTTCTTTAGTTAAAATTGAGCAGCTTATCAACAATAATGATAATAATAAAAAAAAAATTCAGTTTGCCGGCAGCCTTTTTCATGCAGATGATTAATGAGATGGTATTTGTCCTGGGCTGTGCTAGCTTAGCTATGTAAGTGGTAAAGGACATTTTGGTTGGAGTCCCAGTTGAGAGGAGGAGGTATCTTCTATTTTCTAATAGTACCTTAAGAAAATATGTTGATGATGATTGTTAAAGAAGGGTGAAAAGGAAAACACAGGGGCATGAGGATGGTGCCTATATGAGGATTTGGCCCAGGATGGATGTGAATGGCAAAACATGATTCATGTAGGTTAACTCTAATATAGTTGGGATAAAGCTTTGATGATGATGATAATTGTATGAAGTGTTTGCATTGTAGGAATATGTTCTCCTACAAGCAATTGCAATGCAGCCCCTTTGATACTTTTTTTTCATCGCATGATTTGGCATCAGGCCCAATTCCACTTTCTCTTAACCTTCTTCACTCACTGTTGGATTAAGTCTAGTGTGTGTGTAATACACATACACATAGTAAAGATGCCATTAAATGTTAGGGCTGTTAGATCAAGGGCTATTATAATTCGGTGGGGCTGTTTTCTAGATCCCCTTTATCCATGTGGAGACATTTCCATCTGCCCTCTTCCCATCGATAAACTAGCACTAAATGGGTTCCATGAGCTGGACTGCTATGTGCAGTCTTCTCTTAATGAGAACATTCTCCGACATTATATATGAAAATGTTACATCTGTCAAACTTGTTATTATGTTTGTCAAAAGTCAAAATCATCATTTTCACATGAATAAATGAGTAAATCAAATCCAAGGGTTTTAGATGTGCTTGGATTTTTTGGTTTTTTTTTTTTAATATAAATCTCACCAAAATCCAGGAAGATTTAATAATGAAATTAAATATCTTGATGCTTATTATTAATGTAAGAATGTTGAACAATTTGGATAATGAATTGGGGCCCACAATGGTGTTGAAAGCTATTCCCCACTTGTATATGTAGGTGTAAAATTTTGAATGGGGTATGCATGATTATAAATCGGCTGTAATCTTTTTCTGTCATTGTAGGTTAATTGAGTGCTAGTTTATTCAAAATACACAAAATAATAATAATAATTAATTTTTTGCAATTTGTTCCATGTAGATTGTTTGTATATGCCTACCAAGTACCAACTACCATTTTCAAACTTGGAGAGGGCACATGGTTGGTACCTAGCTACTTCCCTTTTCCAAGGTTAGGAGAAGCTATGGAACATGGCGTTTGAAACATTTAGGTCTTCGTCTGCCATTTTGAAACATGAAATACATTTAAAGCACGTTTGGCTGCAATATGCATTGTCTTTCTACTTTCAAATTCACACTGGCTGCAAGGACTGGCGTTCAAGGAAAAGCAGTTTAGGGTTGTTGAGGACTTTTCTATAATAGATAGAATATTATGGTGTTACTAATCTTTTTTGTTTTTATTTTTATTGGTACATTGGTGTTACTAATTTATTTTTATTTCAATTATCGTTTAACGATAAAAAAATAAAAAATTGTGTGAGTTCTCATCTTAAAAGTGAAGGATTTTCATGGCTTTGCATTTATTAAACTTAATTTTCACGGAGTAATAATAAAAGACACATAAATATTACTTAGTGCCTTCACCGCAATTCTTTATCGATTTACTTAGGTGACACTTTACCCATTATATCATGAATCACAATATTGCACGTTGGTAGTAAGACGATAATAAATTGCATTCATCGCACTCTGGTGATAATTTTATGTCTTTTGTCATGAGCTAGTGAAAATTAAGTTCAGGATGTACTAATCCGTAAAACTCCCAAAAAAAAAGAAGATGCATATCACCATTTCGCAACGTATGTGGTACAAATTGAATTTTGGCTGTACAAAAATTGTCTCAAGTTATTTTTAAGAATTTTAGTTACAGAGCCAATCACAAATTTAATCTAATTCTGCCTATAAAAATCCTAGCTTACTATTAAAGGGGCACCCTATAAAGTTTAATTTGAATCAATCCAATTGCCTTTTCTACAAATCTTCCATTTAGGTTTCTTTTTTTGTCTTGGCTTTTGGCAGTTGAGTTCACTTTCTCCTTTGTGCACTGCTCCTTTTTAAGAAAGCACATTAGTGGGTGTCTCTTGTCTCGACCTTTTCCTTTAATTGTTTAGTCATTTTGACAGTTTCTTTCTTCTTATGGGCATGTGGCTGCTGGTGCCTCTTATCCAACTTTGCTTGCCAGTGGGACAATCGTCTGGACAATTGGTTCCTTATAAGAAAGTCTCTCTTATCTACTTGTGTCATCAATTTTATATATACCACCATAGGTAAAGAAGGAAATGTAATGGGAAAAACCACTTAAAAGTAAAAGAAAAGCGACATAGGGCCCTAACACCGTCCATTGTAACATGAAATAATCTGATATTACATGCTATTATGGAATAATCTATATATGCAAATTTTACAAAAAAAAATTACATTCTATGATACCATGAAATAATCCAGCATTATGTGCATTTGTATGTTACATTATTCCATGATATCACGAAATGTCCCTTATTTCATCATATTATGAAATAGATGTCTTTTGTCGGTCGTTATAAAGTATTTATATATTCAGTTATTTTTTTAAAAAAACTTTAAGGGTTTTTTTTTCCATAAAAGCTAATTCTAGCTAGAATCATACTGTCACTTCAAAGCAGTTAAATACAAGCTAACAAAGAACGGCCTCTTAACCCAGTGGTAAGAGGTGACGGTTCTTACCTAGCTACCTAGAGTTCAAATCTGGGCACTCACCTTCCCTCATCCTAGGAGTGTCCTACCTCACTCGACGTCTAATTCACTCACCTAGGGGTTGGGTCCAGCCCCTAAGATGAGTACCAAATAAAAATAATAATAATAACATGCTTATAATGACCATCACACCCGGACTGCCTTTACTCTCTATTAGTACTATTGTTGGGTGTTTTTAGCAAAGACGGCAGAAGACTTGACAGTGGTTGGAGATGAGTCATTCTTCTATTCACTTGGGTCAGTGCATCTGAGTGAGCCATATCAAGTCACCTTTCTGTTCTGATCATGATAGACAGAAAAAGGAAAAGAGGGGGAAAAATGGATTAAAGTGATATGTAGCAGATCAATGAGAGAGTCATTACTTTTGGTTGTTTCCTTTTCTAACCAAAACTGAATTCTACTTGCCTATCTGTTCTGTTCTGTTGTGATCAATGTTTCTAAAATATAACTCTTGATCGTGTGCATCAAATTGCAATTTATAACACCTCCTCTAGATTTATTATTGAAGACAAAAGAGGTAAAACAGAAAGCTTCACTATCGTGCAGACCCCACCCCTTGATCTAGTTATTTTGTGAGGGATCCCAAGTCCTAACCATTCACTTTGTATGGTATTTGATGGGATAAACAGAACAGTCCACCTGATCTTAGTCTGCCTTCTTCAATCTGTGGGTCTGATCTGGAACATGCTACTTACGCTTACTGAAGTCAGTTGGGACCCAATAGGAGACCCTGAACCAGATTCATGAGTTCCACATGTGTGGGACCCACGGTCTAGCCTAGCGCCCACCACAATGCCATGGCTGCTGGACTTTTGTCAGCCCCACCTACCCACTATCAAAGAAATAATAATAAAATAAAGAGGATAAGAAAGTACATGTTTCCGGGATCTCTTCATTGATCTTTGTCTGACTGACCTAATTTTTGCCCTTTTTTGAAAAAAAATAATTACATAATGTTGTACCGAACCTGATCTTCCATCCACCTTGTCAAAAGCACGTGAGAAGTGTCACATGATTTAATAATCATAGTCAATAAAGTAAGAGGTTGGAAGAGAGCTTTACTATGGGCGTTTAAGATGTTGGGAAGGTGGGCCTTGCTAATTAATTTAAGAGGATTAAAAAAAAGAATTCTTTAAAATTAGATACAACGATCCAAACTTTGAATATTGACGGTGGAGGACGTCCCGCCTATCTTTTTTTCATTTAACTTTTTTTGCCCCTATTTATTAATATCAATGAATAATTGAATGTTGAGTTTTCTATCACTTTCATCCTCTTGTTCTTTTTCTCCACCATATCCCGTATTTAATTAAGTTCACCATCATCTTCTTTTTCAATAAAAAATCAATGGAGAAGTAGAGGGCATCAAAGAGAGAACCGAAAAAGTGGTGGGGGATGAGGAGGGATGGGGGAAGTTGATGGGGAGGAAGATGAAGGTTTGGATGAGGGGGGATTTGGGGTTGAGCGGCGTTGTAGCCTTGTAGGGTTCTTAGAGGATTTGAAGATGGGACAGATAGGGTTTTAGAGTTGGTGGGTGGTGGGGGTAGTGTTGGATTGAGAACTTATTAATGGTTGCATACTACCCATACCATCTAGACATAATAAAAAAAAATGACTTAATTGATTATTTTTTGAAGAAAATTATAATAATAAATTAAATCAAATAAGAGATTATGGTGAAGAAGAAGACGAGGAGTAGGAAGAAGAAAGTGGAAAAAAAACCAACATTTATTGATATCAAAGAATGTTTGCATTTTTTTGATATTAGTGGTTAGAGCGATAAAAAATAAAAATAAAAATGAGGGTAGGAGCTCCACCATAATACTTAGAGACTAGGTCCACCACTGTCATATCCAATTTTAAAGGGATTTTTTTTCTATAAAATCCAGTTAATTGAATCTAAAAAGGATGCCCCCACATGAAATAAACCCTCTTTAAGAGAACAAAGGGAAGAATTTTTTCTTTTCTGCAGGGGCATGTTTGTGAAATGCCAAGGGATCCTGATAGCGCGAAAAGCTTCACATTATCTTTGTTTGCCTCTTTTCCATGGTATGGCTCAATGATTATTTGTAATAAAAAAATATTTTTAATATGAATAAAACAGTTTCCTACTAAAGAAAAGAGATCCAACATCTCTTTAGCAACACCCACGAGGAAGGAAATTCATACAATTCGTTTGGCCTATTTAGCAGGTAAAGGGTGCCAATTTGGTTTGGTGATCTTAGCGCAACTCCCATAGAGACTTTATTTGTTCATGTCAACTCCCAACGGCTATAAATAACAAGTGACCATATCTCCAAGAGATTTGTCTAATTCTATATGGCATTTGACGGTTGTGACCATAAAGCAAGTGTCAAATATTTCTTTTGAATAAAATAATGGTCATAAATATACTTGCATTTGAAGTCTTTGATACAAATTTGATAAACATGTAATAAAGTAAATGAGGGTAAAATAAAAATAATAATAAAATAATGATTTGACATCTATCTTGAAGTTGCTCAAGTAAAGATGTCAAATTACATATGCCAGATTTTGCCACATAATAAGCCTTCATTTTAAAAAAGACATCTCCAAATTTGGTATCTCCCTCGGAGATGCTCTTAGAAGTTAGAATCGAGTTTAGAATATTCTAAACCCAAAGTCAATTGTTAGAATCGGGTTTAGAATATTCTAAACCCAAAGCCAATTGTTAGAATCGGGTTTAGAATATTCTAAACCCAAAGCCAATTGTCTATAATATCAAGTCACCTGAATAAAAATAGGCCATCCCAAAACTTGACCCATACGTCGGATTTGATTGAATTGGTTAGTTTAATTGTGTTTGAATTGACTTCGGATTCTATAGCAAATATGGACTTGGCAAAGTACAATTGTTTTTCTTTTTTTAAGAAAGAAAGGAAAAAAAAAAAAATCCAAACATACAAATCAGCTTACAACATACAGTATGGGCCAAAACATCAGTGTCTGGATTACTCCATCAGGAACTAAAATATATATTTTTTCAGATAGTCCATAGTATTGCTTTTATTTGTTCTTAATAAAAAAAAAAAATGAAGAGGATGCCTGTGGGCTATGGGAGATTTAAAAGGGCAAAAAAAGGAGAAGAAGGAAGAGGAAAAAAGATGGAGAATCCCACTGCAAAGAGGCAGACAACAGACTAGAACAAATGAGAATGCTCCACATTGTTCTGTTTCTTCTCTATCAAATCCCGTGGTAAATTTTTTAAAATGAACATAAATTCTTCAATCAAATTTCAATCCCACCATTAACTATATAGCATACACAATATGCCCCTCGCCCACATCATAAATCATCCATCTCCATTCTCATCTGTCTTCTTGATGATTAAGGGCATTCATAATCAATCTAGGGAACTTGCAAATGTACAACTACTTCTAATAAAATTTTTTTATCAGTAACAAAAACATTCATTCACGAAAAAATGAGATTACAACGAGGGAAGAAAAGGTACAAGAGTATTGTACCCTCTCCCACCAAACACAAACAAAAGACGTTACCCAAAACTTACTTAATCATATCCTCTCAAGGAGAAGACCAACTACTTTTAATAATATAATAATGGGTTTGATTTGATTTTTGACCCACCTATAATTCACATTTTCTCGATAACACCCATAATTCACATTGAAACCCTTCAATTCAATTGCACCATATTGCGCACCCAAGTAAGCCTCACAATATTTTACCAAAGAAAAAAGTACTCACATTTTTTTGGCCCTTACATTTGAATTTGAGGACAGTTTATTTCTTAATGAATATGCCAATGATTAATAATGTGATTATTGCATATAATTAATCACTAGCAAAGCATGCCCGCGCTAAGCCCGGGCCCATAAATAAAAACACGTCCAATTCGTGGCTATTTTATGAGATATTAATTAATGAGAAAATAAATATAGAACAAACAAATATACCATTTATTACAGTTCGAAGCATGGCCCGGCCAGACATTTATACAAAGTAAATATTACTTTTTATATAAATGAGTATGAAACTTCAAGTCTTAACGTTTGCAAAATTGCGTGTGGCTCTGTCTTTAGGAATTAGAACACGAGGCCCACTTTAAAAAAGTTTATTGTACGTGGAGCCCATATGTATAAATCACTATCAATGATCCACTTTTAAAAATCACAAACATTAAGGATTTTTTAACTATAATAGATATATTAAAATTATAAATCCACCTAAAGAAGACTCATTTTAACTTCATTGGATAGAGTTATTAAGCAAGGTGGATTTTTTCATCTTGACTCTTTAAACACCTATCCATAATAGATATATATTAAAATTTGAATTCACATAAAGAAGTTTAACAAAAGTGTACTTTGAATTGATTGATAGAGCTTATCTCTTTAAATTAATTTAAGATTCAATTTCTTAAATTGATTTGATATTAGAGTTCAATTTTACAATCGATTAGCAAATTCGATTCCAATTTCAAAATCAAATCATTAGGGGTGTTCACCGGGTCGGAAAACCCGGTCCGACCCGGTGACCCGGTCCGACTCGGAGGTTATCGGGCTAACCCGATAACCTTTTTATCGGGCCGGGCCAAACCCGACCCGGGCCTCTGTTAACAGGTCCGGGTTTGGGGTCTTTGTTTTATTGTTTATCGGGTTATCGGGTGACCCGATAACCCGATAACAAATAAATAATTTTTTTTTTTTTTTAATTTCAATTTATCACATGGTTATTTTTGCATCCTTTTGTGAGTGTACACCCCCCGCTGCTGCCTATATCATGGATAATATGTGAAGAAAGTTGGATTAACTGTTTGAGTATATTTTACAAGAAAAAAATTTAATAAAAAACCGAATACAAATTTTTTTTTTATTTATTGATTTTCTGCCAACCGGGTTATCGGGTTATCCCGGCACCCGAACCCGGTAACCCGGTAACCCTGTATTCATTAACAGGGTTACCGGACCGGATCCAAGGCTCTTAAAAAATACCGGGTCGGGTCAGACCCGGTCCGATAACCCGGAACCCGACCCGATATTCACCCCTACAAATCATACATCTTTAATATATATTAATGAGTGAGATCATGTTAATCTTCACTCATACACGGTGCATGGATCATCTCTCTTTTCACGGTGCATGAATCATCTCTCTTGTCCTAAGCCACTGACTGGATGGACATTGGAAGCTCTAACAAAAAGAGAAACTCCATCCAGATGAGAAGAAGATCTATCTCACTAGAGAACGTTGAAAGATTTTCAACTGCCACTGAAAGCCACCACGTAAACATACGACAACGAGCCTTTCCACGCCATCATAGATTTTTTTCAATGACCGCTCTTCACCATGTCCCACTGCATATTCCCTACCAGTGACTATGAGGCCATTCTAACGACTGATTGTATGATTGACTATTCTAACGACCCATTGCATGATGGGACTGTTGTCCGAGTGAGTACATACAACAGCTATAAGTTGATCACGCCCGAGTGGCGCTTGCATGTGTGGTGGTGAACCCACATTGGTTCAAAGTCCTTTCTCTCTCCCTCTTCCACCAAAGAGGGATGTCCCTCGAGACCCATTTGGTAACTCTACTAATTGAGTCAAGTGAAGTCAAGTTGATTTTGAATAAAGAATAAGTTGATTTTGAATAAAGAATAAAATATAAGTGGGTTATGATGGTATTTTGTTTTTAGTTGTTTGTTATGGAATCTTTTTGCTTTTTTGTATGGAAAAGTTGAGTATTTTTGTCTTTTAGTAGTAAAGGTAGTTGCTTTTTGACTTTTTTGGAAAAAGATTGAGGGAATTTTGGTAAAAGGTGATTTTGATGAGATGTTTAAATTGACTTAACTTTACTTGACTTTATAAGTAAATTTACCAAATGGGCCCTTGGGGTTCATCCTATACTACTATATACTACTAATGTAAGTATATTTATATTTAAATAATCTTTTGCTCTCAAGCAATGTGGGAAGCAAGTTCACGATTTCCTTTCGTTTCCATATTTAACTTGTTCAAGTAATGGTGTTAAGAGGCAATTTCTCATTTACTCCTTAATAAATTAAAGCAACCCAATACATGTCCTTAATTTACTCATGCAGTAGATTACATTCGCATGTATTCCCACCTAAAATGATAAGTGGGCCCCACTTTTATTTTGGCTCAAAGATGACCAAAACAAATGGGTTCTCTTCTATCCATTTTTCCAACAGGGACCAAAGCTTACAAAGAATGCCACCTAAAATAATAAGTGGGTCCCACTTTTATTTTGGCTCAAAGATGATTAAAACAAATGGGTTCTCTTCTATCCATTTTTCCAACAGGGACCAAAGCTTACAAAGAATGCCACGTGTCCTATTTTAAAATCATGTATTGTTGAGCTGTTCATATATAAAACACTAGAGGACCAGTGTACTCAATTTGTGAGAGATCATTGTACTGATCATTCACTTTTTTCTCATCCATGATGGCCTCATACTTGCTTCATTCATTCCATTCATATCATAAAATTAAGCTCTTTTGTAATCTAACCAACTTTCTGCCGCATCAGGAGTGAATTAATCAATGCATCAAAAATTGGTTTCATCATTTAAAACTAATATAGAAGAAGAAGAAGAATGATTGGTTTTGTATTTTGATAAATAATTATCACACGTATATCAATTCAACGGTGCATGACACTTGTTATGAAGCAAAAGTTGAGCCCAAAGCAAATTTCATTCATAGGAACCTTAGTGATCGTGAATGGACTATATCATAAAAAAAAGGGGGTTTTGGTCGGAAGTCCCTCAAAGTGTGACTGGAAGAAAAAACCAGCCTAGCAGTATTTATCCGCCAATTAGATAAGCATTTGAACCTTTATGACTAGAAGAAAAAACTCCATCTAGATATGGAATCTTTAGAAGTGGGATAGAGACAGGAAGGGTCATCAACAGCGACAAAACCGCACCAACGTGCCTTTCTAATTTCCATTCCATCATGATACTAATATCATTCTATCTATTTCCCCATG